>BSBM01000662.1:3305000-4737500 GCA_027924585.1 Larix kaempferi
ATCATCATTATCATCATCATTATCGTCATCTCCCTCTTCCTCATCAACATCTTCATCATCATCATCATCATGACTATCATCTTCATTGTCTTCATCATCATCAACATCTTCATGATGATGATGATGAGATGATGAGGATGATGATGATAAAGATGATGAAGATGATGATGATGATGACGACGACGATGATGATGATGAAGACCATGAAGATGGTGATGATGATGATGACGACGACGACGACGATGATGATGATGATGAAGATTATGATGAAGATGTTGTTGTTGTTGATGATGATGATGAAGACCATGAATATGATGGTGATGACGAGGACAACGATGATGATGATGAAAAACATGAATCTTACCTATCCAATGCACTTGCTGATCACTTGGTGTATGGGTGAGTGAGGCTTGGTTGGTTGGGTGAAAATAGAACAACTCCGCCCTGTTTTTTTAATAAGCTTAACAGAAGCGCGTGCGCGCTTTTGAGCGCATGCGCGTTATTGAGCGCGCACGCGCCCCGGTTTGGTACCGCACCTAACAATGCGTGTGCGCGTCCTTAGGCATGTGCACGCATCTATTTTTTTCTCGCTAGCGTGACCCCGTTGCAACACTTTTGGGGAGCATCTTTGTGCGCCCACCCTAAAATCCCTCAAATTTAACCCTTATTACTATTATTTTTTTTGTAAATGTAATTATAAATATGTATGTGGCCTTGGTGAGGAGCTCAAGGCCAAGGCCAAGGCCCCACCAGTGGACCTTTGAAAGTATTGTTATGTTACTTCCTAAATTTGTAAAGTTAAGAGGCTAAGGGCGACAACACATTTAAAATGACAGCTACTAAATCCACTAAGGGGGAAAAGATGAATGGTTGGGAAATGAAGGGAAGTTACTTAGTATCGACAGATGCCATCTTTAAGGCTTGGGGTATAGGAATACATATATAACAAGTCGCATAAGGTCTAAAGCCTCGAATAATATTCCTGTTGAAGTAATTCGTGATTAAAACTAATATTTCTAAGTAACAACTTACTTGTTTTCCAAAAAGACTTAAGTATTGGCTTAAGAAAAGCAGTATAATTATTTATTACAAACTAGTAATGAACTCCTAGAACCTACGCAAATATATTTATGATCCTAAGTGAGAGTAAGGATTTCTTTCCAAAAAGAAATAATATTTTTACTTATCTTAAATCTTGGCAAAAGGATTCCTAGGAAATACATTAATGCACCTATGCATTACTACTATTATTTCAAACAAAGGGAGAAGAATGGCTAGAGTGGAAGAATTGGAATATTTACCATTCATATAAAGTATTGTGATACTTGTTGATAGGGGGCTTAAAAACATATTACATTATAGTCAAACTTTTATGTAGAGTAATGGTAAGGCTTTATTTGAGCGATCACCACTAGACTATGATCACGGTGGGAATAAACTAGATAATATGATTGGAGACCCAAATTATATTTTCACTTAAAGATTGCGACCCCACTAAAGGGAAGAGCCTAGCCTAGTTATGATTTGAGCGTAACTTAGGGGATTTACTTAATCTTCGGTGGAGAGCTAAAGAATTCACCGGAGATGTCGTGAGTGGTGGTCTCCTGGATGGAGTGCCAAGCATTTGTTCTAAATGCCACTTGTCACCTGTTTTCGTTGGGAGTCGTTCCTTTTAGGGGAGCTAGTATGCAGAGGTGAGAGGGGGGAAAAATGCTATATTAACATGGAAGGCAAGGAGTTCAAAAATCACCCACCTGATGGAGGACGGATCTGGTTATGCAGGAGGACGGAAGATAACGATCTTGCCGCTTCGATGGATGGAGATTACAACCATTTCTTATGTGAAAGGTGTGTGTGTCCACGTGGTTGTATCAGCACCGATTAGAAGTGAGTAAAATACTCTGTATGATTAAACCTTGTTTATGATGTCTACACTGTATGCTCAAGCTTTATGGGGCGATCTCCCTGGTGAAGAACCGATCCACATCCAAGAAAAGCCTTAACCGCCGAGTAAATAGATGAACGCCTGGGTTTGGTATTTTAATAGTTTGCTAGATATATTGTTGTTTTTAACTTTTGTGTGAGTTCATATTGTAATGATTGTAATTTGTGTCACCTTGATTCTCTAGACGAACCACCTTTTTAAAAAAAATTATATTAGAATTTTATTTACCAAACAAAATAAATGTACATATATTCCTAAAACAAAATACAAAATAAATGTAAAAATTTCCTGAAACAAAATACAAAATAAATGTAAAAGTTTTCATTTGTGTATTAATAATTTGAAAAAGCTACAAGAGGAGGAAGCCAAAACCTCACACTAAATATATAGAAGGAAGCCAAAACCTCACTCAAATATATATAATTTTTATGTATTTGTGCAGATGAACACATTAGCTTCTTGGTTTCACGGCCTTCCTACCCGGTGGGCCATCGATATCAATTTAAATTAAATAATACAAATTTACAATAGAATTTTATTTACGAACCTACCCTTTACATAGCATTATCTTACAGACGTATCTCATGAATTACCATGAAATTGGATGTGTTAAATTTATTTACATCATTTTGTTTCCAAATGCAAATATTATTAATTACCCAGGCTAAATATGTATAACATTGTATAAACATTTATTATCTGGATCAAAAGAACCGATTGGATTTCAGGTCATTATCCATCGGCTTCCCCAAAAAACTGATATGTACATATATTCCTGTAACAAAATAAATGCAGAAATCTGTATATATATTCCTGAAACTTCAGGAGTTTTCATTTCTGTATCAATACTTTGAAAAAACTACAATAGGAAGAGGCCAAAACCTTATCCTAAATATATATAATTTTCCTGTACAATAACATGTACATATATTCCCGAAACAAAATAAATGCAGAAGTTTGCATTTGTGTATTAGTACTTTGAAAAGACTTCAACGCCTAAACCTCACCCTAAATATATATAATTTTCCTGTATGTGTGCATATGAGCACATTAGCTTCTTGGTTTCACGACCTTCTGACCCCGTGGACCATCTGTATCAATTTAAACTAAATAATTCGAATTTACAATTCTAATTTTATTTATAGACACACGATCTACCCTATTTTTTGTGAGTTTATTTTTCCGGTGGAACCTTGAAACTTCAAGGAGACAGAAGATCAATGCTATATCAGTTTATCACAAACCAGCTATAGAATCCTACCCCAATAACCAAGGGTGGTACTGCCCAGTCCTATATTTCCTTTATCTTTGCAGGGTCCTCACACTGCAAAAATAATATGTCCTCGGCATTATATATAAGTTCTGGCAAATTCAGAGATTCCTTGGCATACAACAACTATTTAGTCAGTATATCAAGTTCAATATAAAGATGCTCTGAATATTATTCAAGAGACCTCCTGTAGATTACTATATTATCAAAAAACATAAATCTCAACCTAAACAATCACATTTTTAAATCGGGAGAATTATTACTATTATTAGGTTCAGCTCGCGAGGCAAAATACAATCCAGAAAACTGCCTTGTGAACAGAACTGATCATACGGATCATGATGCTCGGCCCTCAATACTGGAGAGCATACGATGGTGATAAAGTTTGTATATGAGGAGAGGAATGGCTAGTAACTGTAATTGGCTTTGTGTCTCCCTCCATCTATTTCCCATAAAGACGTGTCCCATATCGTTGCATAAACTGACATTGGCTTAGAAGGATAAATCACGCCCAGGCTCTTCACCATAGGAAATCTTCTGATGGGAATACTGCCAAACCAGACCATAGGAACACATTAATTCCATCATCATATGTCATTGTCACATCAAGAAAATGGAGCAGACCATAGGAGCACATTAATTCCATCATCTGTCATTATCAGATCAAGAAAATGAAACAGACAATAGGAGCACATTGATTTCATCATCTATCTGTCATTATCAGATCAAGAAAATACCAGAGCATAAGAACACATTGATTTCATCGTTTGTCATTATGAGATCAAGAAAATGGAAGTATAATTAGGAGTAAGAGTATGATATAATATTATTACACATACAGGATTTGAGGAGGAGTCCAGAGAATGGTATAGTTGTGAAAGTCCGTAGTGGGATCGAACCAGAGATGGAATTGTTGTTCCCTGCCGATGATATGGCTTCCGTCATCTGTCCCGTTTCCATAGACGTTGGTCTGGAGTTTGTAAGGCTCCCCTCGGATTGTTCTGCCCGGGAATCGCAAAGATCATCAAGTCCGTCGACTTGCTGCAGCAAAACAAGAAAGCAACAATGTTCAAAACTATGCTATGCCAGAGGCCATTAGGAGCCCAAATATATGTCGGCCACAGCAATCTAAGCATATGAAATAATCTCTCGATATGCATCTCCCTTGCTCTAACTTGGGCCGTGAAATAATCTCTCAGATTTTCGAGCAAAAGTTTAGCTCAACAATTATCGAATCCAATTCAAGATCAGAACCAGCTCCATCTCAGTTGAATCCTCAACAAATTCATCTTGATCAGGAAGTGTTGGACTATAGTTCTTGTCTAGGGCAGCTGCTCCAGAAGGCTAAAGAAATTCTAGTTAATAATAGTTCAAACAAGAACACGACTATAATCAAGCTCCCCAACACAAACCTCCAACTGCATTAACGCCTCACAAATACAACAATCTGCTGCTAAGACCACCTTGATTACATGGTCCTGATTCACTAAAAGAATTATCAAACAAGAAAGGAATACCGAAATGCTCCGATTGCCCTTTCGATTCCATATTGAGACTATTGATTAAGGAAAAAGGAAAATTTATGTAGGTTTTTTACTATGATTATAGCAATCCATAAGCCACACGTAAATGAAGATTTACCACATGCATTATTTACATAAGGAACTCATCCATTTACAAAATTAATCATTCTAACACATAATTAAACCATATTATCAAATGTTTACATCGAAGAACATAAAATAATACATATAATAGTATTTGGAATATATATAAACACAATTTGTTCCTCATTTTGGCATCTTTAATGATGCCCATAATGACAATTCTATACATTTGGTAAGATTTCCTCTTAATTTACGCAATATCTCCCTGACAACCCAAAACATATTCCTTGGACATTATCATTCTAGATATGCATTTCCCCAAATAAACACATAGTCTTCAAGATAACAACAACCACAAGCATTGCTTCTTAACACATATTAAATTACTTTTTTGTTAATAATAACACTTGGGAAAATAGCTTTATATGATATTTTTTCTTCCTAGCCTTAGGCACCAACTCGTGTAGGTTCCACCCCCATGCTGAGAAATATTTAAGCAAATAGGTAAAGTTGGGTAGCTTGAGCTCTCATTCACAATTTCCATCCCAATTGGAATTATACATGGATAATTTCTTACTTTCGTATATGCACTCCGAGCACTTCAACTAGATCTAAAACATTGCAAGAAGCTCTTCCCTCCAACACAACCTTACATAGAAACTTCCATTCTATAGTAAATAGTCCCTAAAGATGTTCAATCTTCCCACTATCTCTTTGCAAGAAGAGGGCCCCAATGCAATATATCTTGTTGGGGTCTTGGCAATAATTTGTAAATAAGGACGACATTGTCCTAAACTCCATGGTTCATAACCATGTCATTTCTCTCACAACCAACATGGAATTCACCATGCATTACTTTATACCAACATGCCAACTAAAGGAATGATGCAATGACAACTCCATTTCTTCCCCAAGGATGGCATGAGTTGTGATGAATATCCACCTAAAAAATATGAAAATTTAGATGTTGAAAACTCAAATGTGGAAAATCCCATTATGAAAACATATGAGCCATATTTCTTGTAACCGTTTGTTGATGTGAACTCAGATATTTGATGCTAGCTATCCATGAAAAATGAATCAACTATAGGTATTCCACATCCATGACATTCCTAACACAATATGAATAATTCCCTATATACATATAAGGTGATCTCCTCCTACAAAAGTAATATTGACTACCTATATTGAATAATACAATGCAAGGGACACAAAATAAAATAAAATTTAACTAAATAAATCAATCAAATGAAAGGGTAATGACACATTATCAAATGAAATTGCAATAACCACAAAATTGTTCTAAATCCGCCTTTAAGACATTAAGTTGGGACATTGTATGTAGAGGTAGGTATAGTCCAAAAATATCAATCAAAACAATTATAGAAGCAAAGGAAATCCAAATTCAAATGGAAGAAAAAATATAAATTGTAGTTTCATCCAAAATGATATGGGATCAAAGGATATAAAATATACAAGTAGACCCAAGAGCATGAGAGGTGGAAGATAAAAGATAAATCATAAGTAAGCTATCAATTTATAAGAAAAGTTTTGGTATATGGTCAAATGGAATTAGAGACCTTTTGTGAGGAGGTTTACATTGACTTAAATAGATTAGGGGATGTTTAATTTGTGTTATCAATTCTTTCAATGGTGAGTAGTACGCTTGGAAAACATGGAATGAGTATTTACGACCTTGTATAACATAAGCAAGTGAGGCATACCATGGATATTTATTGTTAAAAACACATTGTATTATAAGGCTTAACTAACTATAATGAGGCATCACTAGGACTAATAGTGAAGTGACAACTATGAAAATTTTCACCCCTGTAGGAGACTACATGTTGCAACTTGCGCCCTTCATAGACTAAGCATAAAGAACCAAAATCGGTAAAATGATAGCTTGTTGGAAATATTATACATATAACTATAGGTTTCAATCATTAAATCTTGTTAAACGTGAGCAAAATTTCTTCCATAATATACACTACATGACGTGACTCACATGGAACCCTACAAGTGACTAGTGAAAGGGGCCAACATTAAATTTTTTGGAAATTGTCCTTGCATCTTATGAAATTTGACCCAATTAGATTTAACATATAATTTCCTAATATGGGATAATTTTATAACTCAAACATAATATAGGCATGGCCTCCCCAAAGGACACAATATTAGGTGATTGAAACAAGTCAAACGAGGTCAAACTGAATCCAATTGCATGTCAACAAGATCTAGATGGGGTGCACTATGGATTTAATGGATACAATGAACATGTATTAAGGGTGATATAATAATTATATCTACAAATATTTTCCATAACATTTGATTTATGACAAAATCCTGTCAATAAAGTCACAACTACAAATTTGTGTGCATATAGAGGAGGTTGTGTGTTGCAACTTGTGCCCTACATAGACTAGACATCCATAATTGAAATTGGAAAAATGAGGGCTTATTGGAAATATTATACACAACAATATAGGGTTTATCCATTATATTTTTTGTTAAAAGTGAACATGAGAAAATCTAATTACTCAAAGCATGGATTACATGATATACATCATGGCATATGTCCAACTAAGCCACAATAATAAGTTTTAATTATATAATATTGAATCAATGAATTTAACCTCAATTGACATGGATTTTGCCCCAATCTTGACTAGGAAGGATACCATGGGGTTTAAAGGAATGGCCATCAAATGATTTAAACATTATGGAATAAGGAACTATCTCAACAAATCCTAGGGCCCTTCAACATAACATGGACATAACACAAGTTTAATCCTTTCCATTTACCACATTTTTGAATATGGTAGTGCCATGCAAAGATACCTACATATGAAAAGAGATGTGATGGGAAATTCTATGATTGGAGTAGTCCAATTCAAAAGTTATCAAATGATAATTTGATGAATTAATCCCACCAATAACATTTAAAACTTCCTTCCACTACGATGGGAATATCTAAAGAAACTCTAAAGTGAGCATGATGCAAGGGGTCTAGGATAAATCTTCTACAATGTTGTAATTTTAAGTAGCCAAAGTATTTGGATTATGCATAAACCTTCACAAAATTCCATTGGGAGGGTGAGACATAATATCAACTTATGGCATCTTTATTTGGATATGGCCAATCTAATGTGATGTAGATGCTTCTTTATCCCTATATCTAGAGGGTAGGCCATTGCAATTATGATCTTGTGTCTAGAGACTAGTTTCCTTATCACATGTCTTATAAGGTAGGTATCAAATTATGATGCCACTTATGCCTTACCGAGATTCCCTTTGTTTCGAGAATAATTTAATATTCTCTACTAAACATGGCCAAGCATGTGAAGGTGGAATCTCATCTGCCCCCCCTCATGTCACTCTAAATTCCCCATAACTCAACAAAATCTATGTACACAAAAATAATTTATTGTGTTTTGTCATACTTAAGAAGCAATGTCTCTTATAACATATGCCAACATACAAGAAAATGGAAAAAACAACTTTAAAACACTTAATTTATACGTACCAATACAAGTCAATAATTCTATCGCAATATTAATTCAAAATATATAGAGTATATATATTAAGGCATACCTCATACACTTCAATGTACTTTATCATCTTCTTTATCCAAGTCATCATTTGTATCATCCGATCCAGATTCAACATTGTAAGGATTGGCCATATCATAATTGTCATCGATGTCAATTTCAATCATCATGTCATTGTCGATATCATCTTCATGGACATTCTATGCTACATCATCTGATTCATCTAATTCTTCGGCATATTCCTCTGTAACATGATCATCTAACTCATGTTGATCATCTTCAACATCTTCTTCTTCTTCAAGACCCTCTTCATTATCTTCATATACATTATACTTTATCGGCCATCCCCTTGGATCGTGTCTCACAAGAAATGGCCAATACCCTCTACCTGGAACCTCAGAGTAAAATGCCTATTCACATTGGCTTGGAAGAACATAGGGATCTGTACCTGGCTCAAACAACCTTGTATTAACCATGGTAAATCCATTAACATGTTCAATAATAGTTATATCGGGATCACGTTGATTTAATACTAACCTGTACCATTTGACAATGAACATAATTAATTTGGAGTTAAAGTCACACTGAATAATATCTTCCAAATACCCATAGTACCAATTTTCTAAGAGTTCTGGATGTCTTTCACTTCTAGAGAAAACATTGGTCACCTCAAAGGCTGCATTTATCCCACAATCTGATGTTTTCTTTATTTCATCCAACTTTTTGATGTGAAATTTACAACCATTTCACCACATAGCCTTATGGTGTTTTACCTGCAACAAGCCATACACATAAAGATTACATCATGAATTGATGATTAAGTGGATGTTTATGCTTTGCAGGGAAAAAAATCAACGTGTACATCAATATATTTGAAAAAAAATAAATAGTATGGCTAATTAATATGCTTGCCTGCTCATCTTTTAAACCATATGCTAAATCGATTTCCATTTGTGTAAGATTGGTATCTCCATTGCGATGAGCTGCTTTAACCAATGAAGCCACACCTTCCCATGATATTCCATGATCAGATGTTCACATTGTTCAATCTATATCGTCATCCAATCAAGATTGTTTGCGATATATAAATGAAGTGCATCCCACTCTTGACCAACTGCTTGATGAAATTAAAATTACAATTCAATACAAATGTATATTCACTTAACATAGTATACACTTTGAATTGATGCATATTGAATGATAAAAATGAAATAAGTATGATATATACATAAAAAGAAATAGTCAAATGTACTATAATTAATCTCCACTAGATAATAATTACCTTTCACCTTCCTCGATCTACCTTTCCCCTTCAGGTACTCCCCTTTGAAATTGTTATTGGAGTCCAGATCACAAATGCGACCTAAATTGAGCTTTGGCGCTAATTTAGGAAGATATTCACTAATATACATCATGTTATGGTATACCATATATCCCTCGACCATAGAACCCTCAGGACGTGCTCGTTGTCTAACCAAACCCTTCAAAAATTTTAAGTGCCTCTCAACCATCCACATGGACCTTGAGTGTACAGGTACACACAATTCAATCTCCTCATCTTGGTGTATGAGGTAGTGTTCTTGTGCATTGAAAAATGCATAAGGTATATTCTTTTGCATTTCACACATGAGACAAGGAATTTCTCTCCTCCAATACTTTATATCTTCTTTATGGATTTCTTTAGATGACAACCATCTACAAGTGATGCAAACAAATCACGAGATTTAACAAAAATAAACATTATATTACATAAAGATTAGTAAAACAAATGCCAAATATAAGTTCTACAATGAATTAAATGAACACTTTATGCATGCAAAATATCACTACTTACCTCATGTATTTTCCAAGATCATATATAACTTGTTTGACATTGTTGTCGAATTCTTCTAGGAGAGATAGAGGTAGAACATACTGTAGCAATATAAAAATCGTTTAATTATTGTTTACAAAAAATAGACAAAAGAATACCAACAAGATGCACCAGAATAAAAAAATATAGCAATATATATCCCGTAACAATTACCTTGATGAATATATGCCAATCATGCATTTTCACCCCCGCAAAATCACCTTTCTTTATTATGATATTCTTCATGTTCGAACAAAATCCGGTGGGAAATTTAATTTTTCGCATGACTTCTTTTACAACATTGCTTTGCTCCTCTGTTAACAACCATGGAATTGAGTTTATATTAATTTGGTCTCCGTTTCTATGCAATTGAACGGCATCTTTCATTGCATGGTTGGCTTCCTGAATGCCATTGCAAATTTTGACAATTTTTTCTGTGTCACTCCTTCCATCCAATATTCGCCATAATGTTTCAACCACATTCTTTCTGATATGCATTGTATCAAATAGATGAGCAATTTGTAGGTGCTCATAGTAGGAAAACCTACTGAATTGTTTAGGATAACTTTTCATTCCTCATGGAATCCCATTAATGCCTTCATGATCACGACGACCATCATGAATCATAGTTTATAAAGAAATTACAAAAATCAATGTCAATTACAGCAAACAACACACAATAAAAAAAATTCAAAACATTTCATATATGATGATAGATAGACAATTTGATTCATACGTACCTTGATGATTTCTATTATATTGCAACTTCCATAGGTGAGGTGCCATTCTCTACGGGTTTAATGTAGTCTCTTGCTTCTCATTGAATAGATGTTTTTCGGTAGTTTGATACCTATGATTCTTAGAGAGAAAGTGCCTATACTCATCAAACACCTCATTTCCTAAACTTTTTGAACGATGAGATTTGATCTTAGGACCACAAATTAGACATGCAAATTTTCCCTTTGTTTGAAGACGTACATAAATAGATGGATTAACTATGTCAATTATAATTATATAAAATGAATGGATTATTTAAAAAACATGCATGCGTAATATATCAACTTCATAAAATTAAATACTATTAAAGTGGATGTTATAATTACATACCGCAAAAATGGGTTACTCCCGCGGCATCATGTATTGTCCATACAAGCATTGCGTGGAATTGAAATTTCCTTTGTCATATTGGTCTAGATACATCATACATAGTGATGCCATTCCATAGGTTTAGTAGCTCGTCAATACGAGGCTCAATATATACATTCATATCTTTAACTTGGTACTTACTTGATTGATTTGAACATATAAAATATATAATTATTACAACCATTTAGATATATAAATAATATACATGAGTAAAAGAAAAATATATATATATGACATTATGCAACAAAATACGACAAATGAGATTCCACCACATTAAAAGAAAATTGTTGTAGACACATACCTGGAATAATCATTGCCAACATTATGTGCTCCCTCTTTATTGACAACCATGGAGGGATGTTATTATTGATAACAAAAATAGGCCACACCGAGTAAATAGATCTCATCTTTGCAAATGGATTGACACCATTTGCTGCCAAAGAAAGCCTAAAATTATGAGGTTCTTCTTTAAAGTGTGTCCATTTTTCCTCCATATCTCTAAATGCAGAACCATCTGCAGGCATTCGAAGAATTCCATCATGAATTCTATTATGTCCATGGTAATCCATAAATTGTGCTATGTTTTTTCACCTGAACAGTCGTTGCAAACATGGAATAATGAGAATATAACGAAGAACCTTGCGAGGCACCTTTTTTGTTACTTGATCTGTTTGATATCTACTGATATGACATTCCAGACATTCTGTTTCAAATTCATGTTGTTTATAATATATAATATGGTCATCAGGGCATGCATCAATTGCTTCATACTGCATTCCAATTTATTCCATGATGGTAGATAAATCTTGATATGTGCGAGGTAAAATATTTGACGGTGGTAACAAAAATTCAGCTATCAAGGTACAACAAATTAAAATAAAAAACTAGTTAATATAATATATAAAACTATTAATGAAACATATTTCATCCATATTAATTTTACTTATGAATCAACAATAAAATTATTAGAGGAACAAATATAACCTTTATCACAATCATATATATGTGATGGAATATATTACACACCTTAACATATTTGTGACTGATGTGTTTGAAAGACCAATCATAATCTTCAAGTTCATTATCAACAATATGATAGAGAGAAGATTTGTGTTGGAGCCTTCATAAAGGGGTTCGTATGCCTTCTCAAGAAGAGGTAAATCATGAACATCATCAAAGTCATCATTTTCATGATCATGATCATAATCATCCATTCTAACATTAAATGTATAATGTATCAATGTATTTGTACCATCATCTTCAACTATGTTATCAGTATGATCATCTTCTTCAATATGATCATTAACTTGTTCTTCATTATTCATAGCTCCATGTTCCTCTGGGGCTTGTTCTGCAAGAACATCCTCCGGGTGATATGTCGTAGGACGTTTTTCCTTTATAATTACAAACCATCAAGAGATATTAGTTAATATAATAAATATTAAAATGATACATACATTTACAAAAATGATCAAATATAATGACATATATAATGAACAACTTACCAATGGACGATAGTCACGTCCCCCCTCAATGTGTCCATGTTCCCTACAATGTATTTTAGTTGTTGTGATCTTTATTCTTCTCCTTTTAAAGCCCCTGCATTGACTACATGGACAATAACATTTCCCATCACCCTTTCTTTTCAGTCCATCCCACAATCTAACAAGCAATTCTCGATTTTGTTCATCTGGATCAGGAATATTGTTATGTGACATTTTATGATACCAATCTTGATTGATGATTATTGATCTTAAAAAATCAAGCTCCACACTTCACTATTTTTAATCACAGTAACAATTGAAATAATTGTGGATTTTTGTACGGAAAATAGTTCGTGCAAAGATTATAATTTTTGCAAATCGTCGCTTTTACAACAAACATGTCGAAATATTCCTATAACTTATAGTTTCTAAAAATAAATTATCGCCGTATATCCGACGACGTTAACATAGTGACCGTTATAACCTGTCTACGTCGCAAATCCGACAATGTTAATGTATTGACCGTTGTAGTCGGATATTTGACTTTGACGAGGATATGTC
This sequence comes from Larix kaempferi, assembly GCA_027924585.1. Classification (NCBI taxonomy): domain Eukaryota; kingdom Viridiplantae; phylum Streptophyta; class Pinopsida; order Pinales; family Pinaceae; genus Larix; species Larix kaempferi. The sequence goes on from BSBM01000662.1 coordinate 3,318,417, forward strand.
GGATATTCGACAACAGAAGTTGAAAATCCAACAAATCTAGTAGGATATTCGACGGTCGTCGGAAATGCGACGAAGACCGGGGTAAATTTAAAAAAAAACTAAGGAAAATTCGCAATTATAAAGGTGAAATCCGATGACAAGGTCAATTTCGTCGGATTTTGGGTTCAAATTTGGTTGTGCAACATTGTAGTTAAGTCAAACATCATGTGATTCTGAAAATGACTTCCATGATTGGTGACAATATGTTTTGGGATTCCGAATATGGATATAGTCTAATTAAAAACGAAATAAGTTTTTGTTTCCCTGTCATCTCTAATTGTAGGCATATCCTCTACCCACTTAGTAAAATAATCGACAATGACTATGATGTATCTATGCCTCCCAACCAAAATAGGGTTCCATGTCATAAAATATACCCCCCACTTAGTGAAGGGACCTACAATGACTATGGGAAAAAGTAGAGTTGCGTGTGCCCGCATCTTCTTGGTAAATAATTGGCATGGGTGACAACGTTTAACTACTTCTTTGTAATCTTTGAATATCATAGGCTAAAAATAACCAGCGTGCAATTTTTTGTGTGTTGGCTATAAATGATCCCCACATGCTCCAGCGTGGGCATCATTTAAAACTATCTCTTCTTCTTCAAGGGTTAAACAATGACGTAAAATGGAATCAACCCCCCTTTAGTATAAGGTATGACTGACGATGTGGTAATTCTTCGCATTATGGAGTAAGCGTCATTGATCATCCCTTGAGAAAGTAGAAGGACACTTTAAAGTCCGGAGATGTATTAAAATGTCTCCATACCAAAGGCTAGATGAAGAAATAAAAAATATGTGCTCATAAGGGAATGAGTCTTCTTCAAAATTGGGATTTTCTTCATTCGGAAACTCCGAAATGAGTTTGGCGAATAGGGGTTTGTGCACGAAGTTGAGGGATACTTTAGGTGCAATTCTGCACCTAAATATTCATGTTTTTCACTGCTCTCTATAGCATGACATACATGACCATTATTGACGAAATTTTAGGCATAGATAGAATTTTTTATGCAGATTCCAAATACGTAATTTTAAAAAAAAATATTGAGATTTTCTATTTATTTCCTAATTTTCTTGTTTCATCACTCCGTTGGTCAAAAAAATATTGTTAGTGTTTATTCCGTAACTTTTTCATTTCACAACCATTTAAAAAAAAATTGTATGTTGCACTAGAAGACACTGACCTCTACATGCTACAAAAAATCCAAGTCGAAATAACTGCATTAAGACCTTCAAAGGATACACCCACATTTGACGTATCGCTCTCGAGGTTTGATCACTTACATAATTAAAAAAAAAATTCAATTTTGGAAAAATAGCGCTACACCAGTGTTACAGGTTCTATACATGTCTACCAATTTTTGTATCCCGAAACCATCATTTAGGATTTGAAAGGCCGCACCCACAAAAACATATACCTTATCATTTGCCAAAAAAAAAGTGTTTGTTAGAAAACATGAAATTTGACATAGTTATGTAAATTTTCAATACTAAAACTTATATATTCGGAAATGTGACTCAATTTTCTATGTTTCATCCTTTTTACTCGATGCAAGATATCTTGTGTAAGAATGTAAAAAAAACCAAGAAAGTTGAGGGATGACTGATTTTTCATTTTTTATTGCATCTAACATGCCAAAAGTGACCCTCATTTGCTTGCACATGCCCATAGAAAATACTTTTTTGATTTTGTAGATTGAAACTATAAGTCGAACTCTTACAAAATGACAATCCACCTATTGTATTTTACCCCGATTATTCGTCAGGTCAAAAGAATCTTGAAAAGGTTGACATCTACTACTACTATGTTTATTCTCAACAAAATATAGTGATGGAGTCTTTGGACAGCATAAACGATTGCCACTGCTAATTTATTGACATGAGGGTAGCGAAGTTTAGGTCCTAACAATGCACGACTAAGATAATAGATAACATGCTCTTGAATCTTGTCATCATCATGAACTAAAACTATACCAACCGTATACTTCGATGCAGCCAGATACAACAAGAAATCTTGTGTGTAATCTGGCGGACTAAGTAAAGGGGTTGTCAATAATGCCCTTTTAATGGCTTCAAATGAACTTTGAGTAGCCTTGTTCCATATAAATGAAACATCTTTCTTGAGCAAACGCATGAACCCTTTAGTTATTTTATCATAGTTTACAATGAAATACCTAAGAAAATTGTCTTTCCCTTGTAAAATATGAAGTTGACAAATGGTATGAGGAGGAGGAATATTTACAATAGCCTTGACTTTCAAGGGATCGACCATGATCCATTTGTTGGATACAATAAATCCTAACAAACATCCAGACTCGACGAAAAAAATACATTTATTAGGATTCAAACAAATCTTATAATGTATGCATTGTTCAAACACAAGGCACAAGTGATCGGGATGGTCTCATCTCTTTCGAGATCGAGAAGGTATATCATCAAGATAAGGATCTACAATGTGTTTGCTATCATGGAAGGAAAAACCCATAGCAAGCTAGAATGTTGCTCCGACATTTTTTAAACCGAACGACATCTTCCAATAAGCAAAAGTACCCCAAGGAAAAATGAAAGCAGTTTTATGTTGGTCCTCAAGTTTAATCTGGATCTGATTATATCTTGAAAATTTGTGCATAAATGAAATATTTTGCTTCTCGTACACTCATCAATAATCTGATAAATGAATGGTTTGGGGTATTTGTCCTTAGGACATGCTTTATTCAGATTGCAAAATACAACAAAAACTCTAAGAGTACCTTGCTTTTTGTCTACTGGAATATGATTGGATACCCATTTTGTCATAGCGATAGGATAGATGAAGCCAACTTTTCAAAGTTTCTCAACTTCATCTTTAACAACAACTACTTTCCTAGGATTGATTTGACAAAAAAATTGTCGAACAGGTTTAGCGTTTGGGTATGTTTGGATTTCATGTTCCATAATGGATGGGTCGATGCTTGGCATCTCCTCGTACAACCAAGAAAAAACATCATGAAACTCTTTAAACAAGTCAATATAAATATGAGTTTCTTCTTTATAACAATTTTCACTGATAAATATGTTTTCTACGACATTTGTATCCTTGGAAATATTGATTGACTTGGTTTTAGAAATATTTTCCGTATTCCCTTCAACATAGATTCCCTACTTAGCTGAAGGATTTATTGGTTGATTAGTAGTTATAGGTAGTCTCACATGAAATTCTTCATCTTCGATTTTATTTAAAGCTGGAAGGAAGTAGGAATGTGTTGGTCAGATTTACTGTCAACGACCAACTACAGAGAGATATCCCACACAAAGTGCTTAATGCAGCCCCTGGTGTGTTTAAAGATAACTATCTCTCGCAGGGTATAGGTCCTGCTACCTTCTGCTCTCTCTCTCTCGAGTCTTCGGCTTTGTATTATTTCGCGTTTTTGTTACTTCTATAGACTAATTACCAATTAGACCAACTATCTAGCCAATCTAGTTTATAAAATTAAACTTAACCAATTAACAACTACTAATTATAACTAAGATTGATCTAACTACCCTATGGACTACTACTATCTATACTGGCCAGGAGCATTTTAATAAATACTATCTTTTGCTATCTTGTAAAAAGTAATATCAAAATTTAAGGTATAACATAACTCGAGAGTAATCTACTCGATTCAAGTATAACCTTAATATAAAACAATTAACACTCACATATTCAAGAGATAATAATGTAAATCATCACTAAACTTGAGAAATGTAAATTGACACAATGATAGCAAATATTTACACATTCAGAATCTTGAATTTTTTGAGTTAATGATCACTTATGAAAAGAACATCTATACAAACAGATCCTTTTATAAGTGAGCCATTTTTATAATATGATATCAAAATCTTATTAAATAACCACAACGATTATAACAAGATCAGAGATACCATATAATCAGAGACCAAATATGGTGTGTGCTTGAATGCTTTTAAATCTTCAATGCATTATAACCAGGTATAACAACATATCATTTAACATAGAAGAAACTTGAAAATATGAAGGAGTCACACACACACACACATATATGTGAAAGACTAAAATCAAACATGATATCAGTTTCTAGGAAGATCCATAAAAGTTTGACAATGAGAACTTCTCAGTGCAAATAAGTCTTTTAGGAATTAAGAAATGTTTGAACTCCAATGATACCAGTTTCTACTATCTACTCGAACCCCTCCAATATCGATCCTATCTCTGACTTATATAATCAGTGATGAGTCTACGCAATTAATGATCCGAGGAATATTATACAACAATAACCCAGAAATAGAACCATAAAATCTTCATTACAACCAGGAGTAATGACACTTGACAGTTGTCATTACTCATAATGATCAAATGGAAAATCAAGGATCAACATGAAATGATGACATGAAATCGTTGGAATAAGAGGGAACAATGCTTGGAATTACTGAATGATCACCAGATATAACCAATATGCATAACAAAAACCCAGGTAGGCACAATTGATCGATATGAATTCTATCCAACAAGAATAAGTTATCCTCAAAATAAAAGCAGGTATGAAGACCAGGTAATTGTTTCTCATTCACTCCCATAACACCCAATAAGGAAATATAACCATCGCATTAAGTGACCCACAAATATTTCAGATTCAGGATGCCATCTGTGATATAAATAAAACCACTTAATTAATTGTTGCTATCACAAATATAGAATAATTTAAAGCAAAACAAAAATGATAAGCACTCCTACAAAATCTATGATTCTGTAGGTGTGCTAATAATAGCTTACTAGATTGAAAGAAATAATACCTATGATGCTTGAAAATTATATTCATGTATATAAGCAAAATTGGAAAAATTGATACAAAACAACAAAAAGGTCAATAGTCGGGATTCAACAGCTACTTGAATTTGAGCAGCTCTTCTAGCTTCTGCCAATCTGGATTTCAACTTCAAAATCTTAGCCTTATGGCGTTCATATTGTTTCAATAACCTTTCATTTGCAGAAACCAATATTTTCTTAACAACTTTATATTTGTCCTTCTTCATTTTCAAAATTTTCCATTGATCAACCCATGATAACAATTCATTTTTTAACTTTCGAATCTCATCCTTCATCATATCTTTGTTCCATTGAGATTCGTCAAGTTCCTTTTTTAATTGAGCGATTTTTCTGTCAAAATTTAGCTTAATGGATCGTTTTATGGTTCTAATAGCTTGGTCAGAGAATTGATCGTCGGCCAGTGATGGTTTTTGCTCAACTTCTTGATCAGGTTGTTGAAACGATGATGAATTTCCTACAGACCTATCTCTAGGGTATGAAGCAGAGATATTGAACTCAATGCTCTGTTCTCGGTCAACAAATTCAAGTGGAGTTTCATGAATGGACGGTTGATCTTCTTCTTCGCTGGAAACCTTGACTAAAGGAGGCTCCTTAGCATGTTCGACAGTTTTAGGAACAAAAACGGTAGCCATACTCCTTGTAAATCTTTGGGTTCCTGAGTTTGACTCTCTCGTGGTAGGTTTCAAATGCCTTTGCTGATGTTTGGACTCAATACAATGCTCGAGGTTCAAATCGTCTGATTTTACTACACCCTTTCCTTTCTCTGCAGACATATCATGCTGCATATTGGGTGAGGCTGGATCAATAAGAATTTCAGGGACGAGAGGGTTATTATCATCATTAGTCACACATTTTGCATCATCCCTTTGAATGGAGTTGGTGACATCAGAATCACCATGCATTAAGGTAGGGTCGAGTTCTGGACTAGGATTAAGAAAGGAGGGTCTTCTTCTCTTTACAGGAGTTTTAGGGAGATGGGGTGGCCAAAACTGCGTATCCCTAAAACCATTCTCCACTAAAAACTCTTCCCAAGTCTTACCCTCCGACACTAAATGATGTTGAATTAGAATTTTAAGAATCCTGTGATGAAAAAGGTTTCTATCTTGATCACCGATAGTGATCTGGACAGTATTACCCATTTTCTTTAAACTATTGAGCAAGAAGAAGGGAAAATTGATCTTAAAACCCTTAAAAACCATAAGCAGATGAAGGTGGTACAAATGTACAAGAGAGAAGCGCCCATCGCATGTAATGTACCTGATTATTATCTAGAGTAATGGCCACCATTGCTGCTTGAGAAATTTTGCAGGAAAACCTTGTTTGGTACTAATGTCGCTAGGCATTGAATGTAGGAAGGCCTTCCACTTTTTCTTACTAATTCCCCATCCCTTAAACCATCGCTCACCGTTCTGGGGTAGCTTAGCGGCCTAAAAAATGAAGTATTCAGTCAATGGAAGATGTAGGTTACCAACCTGGGCCACAGCGTCTTTGACAGGGAAAATTGTCTTATGAATTCAATATTGTGCCCACTGAAATGCCTAAAAAATGACCCCCATCCTATCTTCTCAAACTGCTCAGCAGCCTCAGGATATGCCTGCAAGTGATCGTTACCAGAGACTTAGAAGTGGCTGAGTGGTTCCATTTCTTCATCGTCGGGTTTTTGGACAGAATTTATCTTAGGAGCGGTGGTGAAGATGGACAGGATGGGAATACAGGTTATACCAAGCATTCGGGAAATGAGTCTAAACTCATTTGGTTTGATCATATCAAACGAAGAATCCAAAACCCTTTGTAAATTCAAACCCTAGAATTGCTGCTTCGAAACTTAGTGAGGGCGATGAGAACTAGGCATTCCAAACAATGATTATAGCCGTAGCGTCATAAATTGAAAAGCCACCGGTAGCATAATTAATTCAGGTGTCTAAAGTATGATGACACCGATCATGACTTAAGCTATCGATCACAACAACTATTAACATGACAGAATAATTACAATCATATTATCAAAGTTTGAATTTAGATATTAGAATAAATTAAAGGGCTTAAAACATCATGGTACGATTACTTGGGAACTAGGGAAATGAGGGTATGTTGATTTCAATGATGCTCGCTTATCTTCCTAGGTGATTTCATAAGGATTGTGATGGCATATTTTATTCAAATGCTAAATGTAAAAGGTGATTCAATTTTAATATAAGACTTTTACAAAGCTTGAATATAATACATCGCAACGAGCCTCGATGATTGATGCAAAAGACCTTAGACTCCTACGCAGATTAAGAATAAGGTGAGATCTGATTGCCAAGTTTAATTCACACCTTTGGAATAATGCAACTATTCTTCTTAACTGTTTCTAAATTTTTGAAACAACCAGTCAGAGCATAATAGGTTCAACAATGATGACCACCATTTTTTACTGTGGAGGAACCTTCATAAGTCCAAAACTTTTTACCATGTAGGAAATTTCGAAGTATATGCCTAGGATTGAAATGCTAACGTTACCATGATTCATAGAATTAAGCAACATGTATGTCAAAGGTATCTTTATGTCGTTTAGTAATATATAGGATAACATTCACCAATTTAATTAAAAACATGCCAATAATATTACTAATCTTTGTAATTAGAATACTCCATATTTAAGATAAGACTGCTAAATATTTAATATAAGAATGGTCGATATGGCCTATTATTAATTATAAAAGTGAGATCAAAATTAATTTTAGTAAAATAAGCCATGAATAGCAAAAGATTTAGCAGCTGCAAAATTGGATAATCATTATCAATTCATATATAATGCATTCAGATAGTGTGGCAACTTTATCTGGGATCTAGAATCTTACTACGAAAGTATTCTTCAATTGGGAGTACCTTCATAATCTTTCCTAAATAATATTCCTTATGAAATTATTTATGAAGCAATCCATTATTTCCGGTATCATATTTTATTAAAAAAAAAAAACAAAGAAAATATGAGAAGGTTGTTGGCAGCCAACATAATGATGATGCACAAATTCCCAAGGTTTCTCGGGCCTTACCATAGCTTCCATAATGGCCTCGTCTATAGGAAAAACTGTATCTAGAAAATCGATAGAATGAAAGGAATCCATAGCCCATGCAAGCGCATAATTAGGATCCAACTCCTCTAAGACTGAAGGAGTCAAAATCGAATCCATGGCAGTAGTTTGAATGGATTGGTAAGCTATCTGTGCTATGGATAAAGGTACTACGGGGTGATGGTGTGGGGATTTTTTTGCTAACTCAGATGGAGCTGGCAGACTCCAAGGATCAGTTATACTAGATGTTCCTTGCGAGGAATCCTCAGATATAATATCACCATCCCTAACAGTAGTTGAACAGATATAATTAATAGGATTAGGAATCTTAAATGTTCCCGTGAGTGATAGATACATTCCCGCCCATAAACTCTTAGTTGTAGGGTGCATTCGATCAATCCATGGAATATTAGAGTCCATGGTAGTTGTAGGACTATTTCAGGTATAAGATAGCTAGTCAATTTTGACTATGTTTCCTTCATGAGGAAATAACAAAACCCAAAATACAGACGATGGAATAGCTTGCATAGCGTAAGTCCAACTCCTTCCCAATAACATATTATAGTTGAGAGGAGTGTCTACAACTTCAACTTCGACAGAAATTGTTTTTCCTCCTAACTCAATATCAAAAGAAGGGCAAATTCCATGAGGTCGAAATGACCTTCCATCAAAAGCTGTAAGCAATGTGGTCGACAGAAATAACTTCGGGGATCCTAGATCTCTCCAGCAAGAAATAACCATGACACATGTAGATGCGCCTTCATCGATAACAGTTAGCCCAATAGTTTTGGAACCATGGACTATGTTGATTTAGAAAGCGACATGATATGGTAGACTGGGCTTAATGTCGGACATGTCAAAATTTTCCATCAAAGCATTAGCAGAGTTAGTCTTTACTATAGCGTCCACAAGTGCATTGTGTTGTATTGGGAAACTTTGCAACATTTCTAGAGAAAACATAGCACACGATGTTTGGGACAAATCTCAACAATCCAATAGTTGACATCATCCCTATCATTAGGATTGTGCATGACTATTTTGTAGACACCTTTTGGTACCTTTGGAATAGGATCAATAAGTTTTTCAATATGGAGAGAGTTATGTGGATCATGAATTTCTTTCTCCTTTAATGGCGGTTCTCGACCATAATTTTTTGCTCTAGTTTGTAATAGAGTGTTTGAACTTATCATGTTGATATACGATCGATCAAAAGACGAAGCATATTGGTTGCACCAGGCAGAACCAGAGGTGCCAGAAGTCATATTTTTTCCTTTTGGGTAAGGATCTCTTAACTATTAATTTTTGAGCATTAATTCAACATACTCTAGGATCTTTACTGAGAGAATAACATGTACAACATATCAAGCATATCAATCACAACAAGCAATCACATGAGACAATAGACACACAGAGTTTCCTTGGGGAAAACCAGGTTGTTGCTGCAACATCCTTCCCCAAAATTCTGAAGTTATTTGGGGCCCCTCCTTTGAACGTTTTTGTAGCAAGTTTTTTACTTTATCTTTCGGGTTTTTCTCTAACAGGAAAAATCTAAGTCACCTGCTTCCAAAGAGTTTTCTCATTTCTTCTAAGGCAAAGTCATTCTTTCCTTCCGCGCAGATTTTGGTCTTAAGTCACCTGCTGTGGCGCAGGTTTTATCCTTAAGTCCGCCACCGCTTTGACACGCCTCTAACCTTAAGTTCCTTGTTCAGCGCACATTATGAACAATAAGCCAGCCACTGTTAGCGTGAGAGATAACCTTTCCTCGGTCACCAAAGGCGCAAGAATTATCATTATCTTCCCGCCTTGGAGCTACGCTTCACCTCCTTAGAAGAATTAAAACTTGGCGTGTTTCTCCCCAACACAGACTGTGATGGTAGAGTCAACACCACAAGCGCAGGAGACGCGCTTGTCCTTCCCATTTGCAAATCCGCATTCTGTCTTTCACGATAACTCACGTTTGGCGCGGTTTTATGAGCGCAACCCTAATGCCAGGATCGCCGCTTGAGCCCAAGGTTTATTTTCGAACGTGCACTTGCCACATAGCGCAAAAGATAACACTCCCCGCTTGGCGTGAAAGTTAAATCGGTACTCGGCATGAAAAGATCTCCTCGATCCCTGTGCACCGATGAAGTCGGTAGGGCCTTAATGAAGCCATGTGCCACTCTTAATGACATATTTCTCATTCCCTGTGCTCATAACCCCACCAACTTTTGACGTACGTGAGCATTTAACTCTCCCCTTATTTAATGTATGCAACGACATTTTGGGTTTTATTTAGTCATTTGCATTTGGGACTTGCCTTTCGTGTTGAAGTTCGAGACTACCATCCGCTACAAATGGTTGAGGTCTCGGAATGCTCGCCATTCTGACAAGTAGGCTCTTTCACAATCCTACTCTTGGATTAGTAGGTTAAAAATCACCCACGCACGGATTGAGTAGCTCAGCGGCCTTCGTTTTACTTTGCACGAAAGCTAGAGAGGGCATAGGATAGTCATTGTTCTTTTCCCTATGAGGATAGGAGGCCACCACTTTCGGACCAGGGTAGAGACGGTCCTATCTCACAGGCACATAAGTCTTTTCCCTCTGTCGCTTTTTCGGCATCCCTGGTTTTCCTCACAGAGCTTTCATTTTCTAAGCGAAACCCGCGGTTCCCCACGACCGCATTTGAAAGTTTTTATATGTTTTTCTTGGTTGCGTAATAGCTTGTTTCTGTTTAATCTCTTCTTCCATGAGTAGAGTCTCTGTTTTTTAAAGTATGAAGTGCTTACATTGCTCTGACCATAAGGTTGAATCGTCCCAGCAGTATCTTAGCGGCCGCAGAGTTTTTCCACTCAAAACCCGTAGAAGCCGTAGCATCCCAAGATCTTGTTTGCAAAACAAAACTCCCTGCCAAGCATCTACTGTGCAAAAGCCCAATCCTTCTAGTTCCGTGCAGCTAAAGTTTCATCCTGTGACCACCGAAATTCCCTGCTCAACCGAAAGCAATGTTCATTCATGCCAAGGTTGCATAAAACCCACAATACTCGGCTGAAGCTGCCAGGGGGATGTGTTAAATCAACCCATCAAGCCCATTTAGAAACTTGAAACCAGGCCCGATCCTTAACCGATAGAGGCCTGCAGCTGCGGGATTTATCCATCTTCAGCGTAACCTCCACTATCAACTACCGGAACATGAAATGTTTAAGCACTGGCGCATAGTAAAATGTTAAGTGATAGTGCAAAAATAAGGTTAGGATAGCGCACACGAATGTGTTTAGCTCCGACACACGAATAATCTTGGGGCGTCGACGCGCATGTAACGTCTAAGTATTAGCGCAGAAGATCCTGCTTGTCCCCCAACGCACATTAGGTCACTAATCTTGGCACGTGCAGAATCCCAAGCGCGGCGCATACCTCTATTTAGACGCCAGCATAGAAATCTTCATCAGACTCGCACGAGTGTGTGTAACAATTTAGGGGATACCTGCAAGTTGAAAATGAATGGCGTAGATTCAAAGATGATCTTGCCTGTTGTCCTGATGTTTCGTCTTTGCTTTTAGCATGGAGGAGCATTGTTGAATTAGGCTTAAACATGAAATGAAGATAATTATGATTGTTTAAGACAACCTCTATATTGTGAAAATGTTATATTTTGGCTTTGCCATGAAGTGTTGCTAATGCTTGGAGTAGTGGTCTAACTAAAATCTTTTTATGATATTGCCTTGCTCACCATAGGATTACCATGCATAGGAAGTCAGCAAAGAAGAAGGCAGCTCAGAAAGTAACCTCAGACTCAGAAGTTGAAATTCTATTAGATACTTCTCTTGCCACGATGTTTGCTGACACATAAGCTACCATTGGTGTTTCCCCTGGGAGAGCTCCGCTCCTGAATTTCAATGGGGTGATCTATATAGATTCATCATGGCTCAAGATAGTTCAACATCCTCCATAGAGGATGCTCTAGTGTATGCCAACATTAGAAGATATTTTTTGCATAAGGCAACAACTCGGACATAATTTTTCCCTTGTTCTGAAATGATTGGATGGCTAATTCCCCACATCCAGATCGACACAAGGCTCATGAAGGATAAAAATGGGTTGAACCTGGCATCTTTCGCTCCTGAGCATGTCTCTGCTGCCTACATAATTCCTTCACTAGGGCTTGTTTAGACGATGAATGGATAGCAAAGCATAAAATGGACTTACTAGAATCTGCCCATAAGATGACGATAAATGACAGGCAGATCAGGAGGAGGCAGAACAATGAATATGAAAGCAACCTCCTAAAGACCCCTTACAGACTCATCGTCCTGATGTTGAGTCGGCTCTTCGGCATGCCTCATGGAAATGTGTTTAAGATCGGATGGGTGCCGGTGATGTTTCATATAGCCACGAAAGGCACCATCTTCAACTGGGCTGAAATAATTTCAGATAGCTTGGCCTCGCAGTTAGCAGCAGCCCAGGGAGGACTAACCCAAAAGAAGGCAGATTTCTTCATGTCTTCATACCTGATTGACTGCTTGTTAAGCAAGCATTCGTTCCCGAACTTGGGTTTCTCATGGAAGTCAAATGAAACAGCTCTCTTCTTGGCTTATCAGTGTACATGGGCAAGTAGATACGCAAACCACTACAATATGGTTTGCGAAAGGTTTATCATGCCATTGTACCAGCTTATTTTCGTCCAAGAACCGGATTGTATGTTAGAGAATGCAATGCCTATCATTGAACAATTCGGGGACTATTATCACAGTTCAGAAGGCACATACATCAGGATGAGTGGAGGAACTCATGAGCCATTTATGTTCCCTCGGTATGTTACAGATTTTGTAATTCACAAGGAGGCTATGAGACAACTCTTCGGCACCAGCGCAATAAGTAAGTTCTTAACAGACCGGAGGAAGGGCATGTATCCTTCCATGCCATTTACCATTGGAGCTTACAGCCTCCCGAGAGCAAGAGACGGGGAGAATTACGCTCAAGGCTTAGAATTTTTCCATTTTGGCTCGGTCCCTTTTAGAAGGCATGACCCCAACGGTGCGGTAAGCAGGCATTGTCTTGGCCTCAAGATCTCCTTTGAATACGCTCATGCAGTAGACTGAGACGAGGAATTCTTCAGGAGCGCTCGCAACCTAACTAAGTTAGGAAAGAGTTACAATATGAAAGTTGTGAAAGATCTGAGCCCCAAACCTATCGATTTGATCCAAAGAGAGCGGGAGGCATTGGCCTCACAATCAAGGGATCCATCAGAATTGGAGCAGGACAGAGTGCTCCAAGATCAAACCCTCAAGTTGGAGCAGGACAGAGTGCTCCAAGAGAAAGCTCTCAAGCAGCAGCAAGAACAAGAAGAAGCAAGAATTCAAGGTGAGCTAGCTGCCAAGCTTCAACAAGAGGAGATTGCAAGGAAGCAACAGGAGCAAGCCTCTCAGTTGGAACAGCAAGAAGAGGCTGCCAGGATCCAGAAAGAAGGAGAAGATTAGGTATCCTAAGAGCAAACTTCCAAGTAGTAGCATGAGGAAGAGCAAAGGCCCCTGGATGAAGAAGCTGATGGATTGCAGACACAACAAGAAAAGTCAGCAGAAGAGAAGGATAAAGAGCAGACAGAGAAGTCTCTCGAGCCAGAGCCATCTACTCCGACAGATATGGAGGTGGATCCACCATTGATATTCACCCCAGGGGGATCTCAAGAAGAAGGTGCATATTTAGGGAGCTCAGCGCTGACCCCATATAACCCCAGGAAGCAGTGCAAAATAGCAGAACTGGATACTGTATATTTTAATGAGCGGAAAAAGGCCATCATTGATAGGAGGGTAAAGAAAATGGAAGGCAAGACAAATATTATGGAAACCGAGGAGGATGAATATGAATTATGGGTAACAGAGAAAACATTGGTCCAAGGAACTGATGCCGACCCCACATTCCAAGCCCAATGCACTGTAGCATCAGCTAAGGCAACTAAATGTTGATGTATATGTAACTTTGGAATGTATTTCACATATATGTATATTGTATTCCTATAGAGATGTTATTATTCCTTTATACGGAAGTGTCGTCATTTATATTGTAAGTGTCGTAACTTATACTTGATGGGTTATTAGATCACCTTGTTTGGGGTCGGCCCTGTATAAGTCATGTGGGTCAAAGGGTTATTAGACCACCCTATTGGGGGTCGGCCATGTGGGTCTAAGGGTTATTAGACCACCCTATTGGGGGTCGGCCCTGTCAGCATTATGTTATGTGGTTAAGTTCGAGCCTACATGAGTTAGGTAAAAAGGCAAGTCAAGTCAAGTATAAATAGAGTGCAGGAGGCACTCTATTTGTTCACTCACTTCTCACACATGCACTCAAGGAGGAGTGGCGCACTTATGGAGGAGGAGGATCTACTGCTAGGTTATGTCTATCTCTCATGGTTGGTTGTATCATTGCTCTATCTATCTCTGAGGAAGTTATTGGGGTTTTTCACCTTTATGGTTTTCCCCAAGTAAATCTTTGTGTCTCTTGTGTGCTTGCATTATTGTCTCCATGATTGATATGCTGTAGATATGATGTACATGTTGTTCTCTCAATTAAGATCCTAGATCAGATTGAAGTAAATTCAGAAAATTTAACATGGTATCAGAGCTAGCCTGAAAGAAGGCATGATATGGCATGTATGACACTTGTTGCACTTACGATGCTAGGGCTTGATATAGCAAAAACCAGTCATCGTAGCACTTTCGCTATAAATCCGTTTTGGCGAAGTTTTCGGATTTGAAATTATTACAGGACGAAGATTAAATCTCCAGGTACCTTGTGTCCAAAGGAAAACCTCTAATTCGTTGTACTTTGTGATTTATGATCTGTACAATATAGGGTTTCTGCCTCTTCCAGATCTGAGTCAAAATCAGGTGACCTTGGGAAAAAGGTCATAACTTGGGCTAGGAAGCTCCAAATGAAATTTTGTAAAATGTGACAGGTAGTACATAGACTGTACTATCTCAGAAAAATTTTGCAGAGGCCGAAGATGAACCAGTGACACGTGGAACGCCGTACAAGTGTTCTCTCCTGTATTATCCCATAAACAGGTCACGTTGCGACACTTGGCATAACTCTCTCTCAGAGAATCCAATTGAGGTCATATCTATTAGGATGGAAAGATAACTGGCCGAGCTATCTCAGGAAATGTTTTTAGAGGCCGAAGTTCAAACAGTGACACGTGGCATGCCGTACAGGTTTGCACTCCTGTATTATCCCAAAACGGGTCACGTTGCGACATTTGGCATAACTCTCTCTCAGAGAATCCAATTGAGGTCAGAACTGTCAGGATGGAAAGATAACAGGTCAGGCTATCTCAGGAAACTTTTTCAGACCCTGTGGATCAAAAAGTTTGGAGTTACACCAGAAACAATCAGGTACATATTTCTGTCAAAACAGAATTATTTTTGAGTACCTTCATTCATGGCTTCCGGAATTTAGGGCTTCGGAGAAAGTTGGAATTTTTGTAATCGGAGACCATGGATGGATGCTACTCATCAAAATAGAAATTTAGAGACCAAGATCAGAATTTTTGGTTGGGCAGAAGGCCGGGCTTGATTAGACCCTAGTTCGGGACTTTGATCAGAAAAGTGGAAAATTAGGGCTTCTGTAAAAATGGGAATTTTTGAAATCTGTGACCAAGGCTGGAAGCTCCTCAGAAAAATAGAAGCTTAGAGCTTTGGATCAAACATTTTGATTGGGAAGAAGAGTGGGCTTCATCAAACCCCAATTCAGGGTCACGTACAGTGAATCCGGAAGTTTCAAAGGCAAAATTGAGGAGTGAAACTTTGCAGTTTTCAAATTCTGAATATACCAGTTTGATCAGCTCATCAAGGCGCATATTTCTATCCTTTCGGAAGTTTGAAATTCAAAGTTTGAATTTTTGGGGTTTCTCTGACAAACCCATATCCAGCTCCAGGTCCAGTTCTTGCAAATCAAGTGGATTGGGTTAATCCTAGAAGAAGATGGATTGATCATCTGCATGAGTGAAGAAGTTCCTGTTTCAGAGGGAGATGAGGCTAAGGCCTTACATAAGAAGATTACAAGCGATCTCGACAGGTATGACTCATCGAGGTATGTTTCGATATTTGTCCATTATTAAGTTTATGGTATGTTTGTCTTCATGTTATTACGGTTAGTACAATTTTGATTTTAGATTTGTCGTATCACCTTAACAAAATTATGAATGCATGATAGAAGATATTCATTGGTTAGGGTGTTGACACTTATGATTGTACTAATGCATTATGGTGTTGTATGAGGTTTATGTTGTCTACTAACATGAAAGGTACACCAAGAAAGACAAATCATGTTCTGGTCCAAGAACATATGATCATGATAACATGAGGACAAAGATTCATCCATTATCATGGATCTCATAGAAGATCCATTTACGAGGTATGTATAACTTGATTTTGTAATAGTTAACCTATGAGATATACAGGTTACTAGCACAAGTCATTGAAGAAGAACAAGAAGACATCATGTGAGTATGTTAGACATAAATAGCTAGCATGCTAATCCAGGTATGTTTTTCCTATATCAAGATAGAATCCTACCTTGTGTTAGGATCTTATACTGTTGTGTTGTTTGATAATGATTATTCATGAAGTCGTAGGTTTGAATAAGTCATGGTTGTATGCATATTATATTTCTTACCATAATTGATGATATGACTAACCAGAAGAATCATGAAGGTATAGGTTTGAATAATCACAGGTTTTATGCATATTATATCTCTTATCTTGATTGATGATTAAACTAACCTGAAGAGTCATAGGTTTGAGTAATTACAGGTTTAGACATGTTATGTTTCTTATGATGTGACTAACCATAAGAATCCTACATAAACCTTGAATACTAATGCTTATTATTTTCTGTTTGAAATGATCATGACTATACATGCTTAAGATTATTATGTTTTAATAGTATACTAATGAATGTATGATTTTATATGAGTTCACAAGGATAACACAATCATGATACTAATAAGCATGCATAGGGACCAAGGATGAATGTAAGTTCAAGGACAGGTAATCCAGGAAGCAAAGATCAAGAGGGAGCACACTCCAGTTGTTCCTGCAAGAAAGCAAAGGAACACACTTCAGTAGTTTCTGCAAGGATGCAGATATTCAGAGGGAGTTGACCATCTCTCTACATTCCACAACAGAAAGTTGTAGAAGAAGCTACTGCAGATTAGGACTCCAACAGCTCCTGTAAGAAAGCGAAGACTCAGAGGGAGTCCACCCAACGAACAAACAAAGATAAGTATTTTAATTATCATTTCTTGCATATGTGTTTGTTTAAATAAAATTGTTCAATGATGTATATGCTCATGTTCCTAGACTTAGGATATGTATTGTGCATATTAGAATAGTTGCATTGATGAACAGTATACTACTAATATACATGGGTAAGTGGCCTATGGCACTGTACAACATTCCATTGCTACTTATCTAGAATGAAACCTCTTTGCTGACATGTTGGGAGTTGTGCACACTCTTAACAATGTTCTGGTAGAGATTGGAAGGCATCTAGAAAGTTACGGGATATGGATAAATGTTGTATTGAAGCATTGGCTAAGATAATTGCATGAATGTATGACATATTTCTTTATGTGTAAGAATTTTTTTTTTTTCTGAAAATTATGAGATGTTTCTAATCATGCAATTTAACTTGTTTTGTAGGAAAGACCGTATATCTTCACCTACAAAAGGACTACAACATTTGTTCCAGCAACAAAGATATCTATTGAAGATATTGAAGTTCCCAAGATTTGGGATGAAGAAATGGAATGCCATGATCCGTCGATCATGAAGAATGATGTTTGGGATGCGATCCCAAGAGCTAAAGGGAAGTCTGTTGTGACTTCCAAATAGAACTATCAGATCAAGCATGTTGCAGATGGCAGCATTGAGAAATACAAAAGTGATGAAATAGAAGATGCACCAGATGGATTTCAAGACAACATGATAGGAAATCATATATGTGCAGAACTTGGTATAGTGAAGATAGATTGATTGCCGACACGCAGCGGAAGCTTATTACCGAGTTCGAGATGAAGAACTTGGGGATGATGCACTATTTGTTTTTGGCATGGAGGTGTGGCAGAGTGATGGAATCTTCCTTGGACAAGGGAAGTATGCAGTAGAGATCCTGAAGAGGTTCGGGATGATGGACTACAAGGCTATGGCCACACCTATGGCATCGAATCTGAAGCTTCTATGTGATGCTTCATCTGAGCCGATTGATGTCTCTTTGTATCATCAGATGATTGGGTCCTTAATGTACCTGACGAACACGAGACCAGACATTTGCTTTGCTATGAACACATTGAGCCAGTTTCTGACGGATCCGAGGAGTGTTCACCTGGTTGCTGTAAAGCATGTTCTGAGGTACCTGAAGGGTACAGTGGATTATGGGCTCAGGTATGAGGCGGATCAAAAGTTTAACCTACAGGGTTATGTTGATTCAGATTGGGGTGGAAGTGTTGTAGATAGGAAGAGCACATCTGGGTGCTGCTTCAATATGGGATCAGGTGTGATCTCTTGGTTTAGCAGGAAGCAGTCCTGTGTAGCACTAAGTACAGCTGAGGCAGAGTATGTTGCAGCCTGTTCAGCTAGTTGTGAGGCAGTATGGCTACGGAAGCTACTGTCTGAACTATTTGATCTCCCGTTGGAGGCTACTGGTATATTCTGTGATAACCAGAGTTGTGTGAAGTTGTCCAAGAACCCAGTGTTTCATGACAGGTCGAAACACATAGAGATCAAATATCACTATATCAGGGATATGGTGCAGAGAGGAGCTGTGAAGCTCCTATATGTTGCGACAGACGAGTAGATTGCAGATGTGCTGATGAAGCCACTAGCCAGGGTGAAGTTCGAGTACTTCAGAGAGAGGCTTGGCATTCTTCAAGATCGAGGACACTTCGAGGAAGAAGTGATGGACACATTTGCTGAAGCCATTCCAAGCATGTTGGAAGGAGGATCCTTCACATGGCTGTGGATGTAAGCGCTGGATGATGAGCATCAGGATGATGTTCTGGTTTCTGCTTGGATATGATTAGTGGGATCATTATATGCATCATGTTGGATGTTGGATAGATGCTGGATATGATCGGTTGGATCATGTGTATGTATTTTGTATATGCATCATGTTGGATGCTGGATATGATCAGTTGGATCATTTATGTATGTACGCATCATGTTGGATGATGATGGATACATTGTGTGGATCATGTATCTTTGTATGATCAGGTAGATCATGTATGCTGATGGATACATTGTGTGGATCATGTATCTTTGTATGATCAGGTAGATCATGTATGCTGATGGATACATTTTGTGGATCATGTATCTTTGTATGATCAAGTAGATCATGTATGATTGATGGATACATTTTGTGGATCATGTATCTATGTATGTATCAGGTGGATACTTGGTGTGCATCAGATGGATGCATTGTATGATCAGGATGATCATGTGTACATCAGGATGATGTTTGATGAGTATCAGATGATACTTTATGGCCGTGGATCAGGTTTTACAGGTAAGCATGTAATTTGTGCCCTGGGAGATTTGCAGATGGTCTTTCGAGGTTTTGCCTATGGCATGTAATTCGGTGCCCTGGGACATCTGGAAAATGCTCTTGCGAGGTTTTGCTTGGAAGGACATGTAATTTGTGCCCTGGGAGATCTGCAGATAGTCTTTCGAGGTTTTGCCTATGGCATGTAATTCGGTGCCCTGGGATATCTGGCAGATGCTCTTGCGAGTTTTTGTCCTATGGCATGTAATTTGCTCCTGGGAGATCTGGATAGGATGAAAAAGGCCTCAGATGCTTCAGCCAGGTTTTTCCATGACCACATGTAATTTGCTCCTGGGAGATCTGGACAGGATGAAAAAGGCCTCAGATGCTTCAGCCAGGTTTTGTGGTGGACCACATGTAATGTGCTCCTGGGAGATCCGACAGGTAGAGCTGTGTGCTCGTAATAGCCTGGGATGCTTCAGCCAGGTTTTGTGGTGAGGTCACATGTAATGTGCTCCTGGGAGATCCGACAGGTAGAGCTGAGTGCTCGTAACAGCCTGGGGTGCTTCAGCCAGGTTTTGTGATGGGTCACATGTAATGTGCTCCTGGGAGATCCTACAGGTAGAGCTATGTGCTCATAATAGCCTGGGATGCTGCAGCCAGGTTTTGTGACACACATAATAAGTCCTGAGGATTCCACAGTATGGCCAGTGATGATGAAGACCTGCAGGTGGTGGGCCTACATCCAGTATGAAAAAGGACTGGCTCTGTAGAACTTCCTATGACGAGTAGATTCAGAGATTGATTGAGATAGCAGCAGTAGTGACGATGATGATGACTCGATGACGATTATCCAGTGACGATGATCCAGAGAGGATGACTTGTGCCAGAAGAACTATGCTGAGAAATACCTTCCTAGTTAAGAGGGAGTGTTGATGTATATGTAACTTCGGAATGTATTTCACATATATGTATATTGTATTCCTATAGAGATGTTATTATTCCTCTATACAGAAGTGTCGTCATTTATATTGTAAGTGTCATAACTTATACTTGATGGGTTATTAGACCACCTTGTTTGGGGTCGGCCCTGTATAAGTCATGTGGGTCAAAGGGTTATTAGACCACCCTATTGGGGGTCGGACCTGTCAGCATCATGTTATGTGGTTAAGTTCGAGCCTACATGAGTTAGGTAAAAAGGCAAGTCAAGTCAAGTATAAATAGAGTGCGGGAGGCACTCTATTTGTTCACTCACTTCTCACACATGCACTCAAGGAGGAGTGGCGCACTTATGGAGGAGGAGGATCTGCTGCTAGGTTATGTCTATCTCTCATGGTTGGTTGTATCATTGCTCTATCTATCTCTGAGGAAGTTATTGGGGTTTTTCACCTTTATGGTTTTCCCCAAGTAAATCTTTGTGTCTCTTGTGTACTTGCATTATTGTCTCCATGATTGATATGCTGTAGATATGCTGTACATGTTGTTCTCTCAGTTAAGATCCTAGATCAGATTGAAGTAAATTCAGAAAATTTAACACTAAAGCCAATATTGATTTTTTGAAAGAAAAGATAAAGCATTATAGGGAGCAATGCTTTAAGATCAGAGATGATAGAAAGAGGGAGGTATTGGAAGCAAAAAAACTGAAGGATAAGTACAATGAGTTGTTAGGAGAGCATCTGGTGCTAAATATAGGAGTTCTCCAACTTAAAAATGAGAAGAACTCCTTAGAAATGTAGTTGGCTATCTTTGAAGATGAACTAAAGAATTTGAAAGCTCGGATAACAGAGTTGGAGGAACCCAAAGCAAGCAGGGCTCAGCAAATTCAGCTTCACCAGCATGAATATGAAGGGTTGATTAAAGAAAAGGAACAACTAGCAAGACAGCTCAAAGAGGCAGCGGAAGACCAACAAAATTTGTCCACATTTCACAAACTAGCATGTGATATGCGGATTAAAATCCATCAGCTGCTAGTACTGATATTGGAAGAGATTTGGAGCGTGAAAGAGATGATTAAGAAAATGACAACAATTGAAACCAAAGCTCTAAAGACTAGAGAAAGGTTTGCAAGTCATGTAGCGAAGCTGAAACGACAATCTAAGTGGAAAAAGGGAAAATCTCAACTCCCTTCACACTTACACGCCGCTGCAAGAGATGAATTGGACGTGGATATAGGGATCCTTGAATTCACCAGGGATTGCGGCACCAAGCTAAGTTTGGAAATCAGGAAGACGATCCACAAGTGTTGTTTGTTCTACTCCACACTCAGGGAATCGCATAGCAAGTGCCATCTAATTCTTCCTGCCTCCATTTATGATTTCCCAAAGGAAGAAGATTGATTGTTCAAGCTGCAGTGCGAGCTGGACGAAAGCTTAGCTTCCATCAAGAAGGTCGAAGTATTGACCCAGGACGAGTTTCAGCAATTCATTTTCCACCCTGCAATACATATTTACTTCCTAGAAGCGATGGCAAAAAAGGCCACAGAGGGAAAAGCGCTGATCAAATCGGACCTACGTAAGCATGAAATAGCGTCCCAAGCAACAGTATCTTCCCGTAGCAAGCTTATTGTAAAGGATATCAACCAATGGACCTCAAACATTCAAAGTATAGACGGCTTGGTAATTTCAAGCGAGTCGGTTGGTGGAGGCGAGTCTTCAAATCAGCAGGCAGAAGCCCCAGCAGAATAGACAGATCGTTCTTATTTTGTTTTAATGAAGTGGAGAAGCTGAAATTCTACCTTTTCTATAAATAATTCAAAAGGACAGTTGGCTCCTTTTCTTTGTCCTATATGTAAAGTCTTCCATGTATTCGTAGGCTTTGTAAGGATACGATGAAAGCCAAAGAGGGAGGTTAGAGAATTAGGGTACACTTGTCATCCCAAGCGGTGCTTTGTAAAGTTATAAATAGAAGGTTAGAAGGAGTAGAGATGGAATTTTTTGTAGGGAAAAGAATCGTCTTAGCTTGTACGAACTATTTTGTAATTAGCTCCAGGGAAGCGATTTTTGCCTAATAAAGAGCCCGAGGGAGACATTTGTTTTTCCTAGAAATGTGGACTTGATGCATGCTAGATTATTCTTATGACATTTTGACACTGTTGTGAGATCTTTCTTTGGTGTTCGAAATTATTTCTGTCTGATGAATGATCTCACTATTTTTTCTGTGCAATGATGTTTTCCTAAATGAGTAATAGAATGCTTTTATATGGATTAAATATATCTTTAATATCTTTAACCCTATGCTGAAAATGTTTCTTTATGATTTAAATAGCTATCCATGCAATCTTTAGATATTTATTTTAGCACATTTCTCATATTTATAGTTTGCTCCTTGCAAGGATAGATTAGATTTATTTCAGTCTTAGATACAGATTTGTTTCAAGCTCTGCATTTAGATTAAATTAGCTTAGGCACTTGCACATCATTTTAACAATAAAATAAAAAAGAACAGTGGATCGGGCCATAACCGGTGTAAAAGAAAGCAAATCTAATGGTATCCAGAACCGCTAACTGGACGGATTCCCCATACCAAACGGTGGACAATCTAATTGGGATAGTTTACCGGGGAGAATCCCTTTCTGCTTGATGCTGCGATCTTCGGGGCATCAACAAACCATAAAGGTGAAAAACCCCAATAACTTCCTCAGAGATAGATAGAGCAATGATACAAAACCCAAGCATAAGAGATAGTCTCCTAGCAGCAGCTTCTCCTCCTCCACTAGTGCGCCACTCTCCAATGAGAGTATGAGTGAGAAAGTGAATGATCAAATAGAGTGCCTCCCGCACTCTATTTATACTTGACTTGACTTTCCTAATAACCTTTACTGGGTCGGCCTTAACTTAACCACATAACATAATGCTGACAGGGCCAACCCCCAATAGGGTGGTCTAATAACCCTTTTACCCACATGAATCATACAGGGTCGACCCCATCAAGGTGGTCTAATAACCCATCAAATGTAAGTTACGACACTTACAATATAAATGACGACACTTCCGTATAGAGGAATAATAACATCTCTATAGGAATACAAACACTTCTGTATAGAGTAATAATAACATCTCTATAGGAATACAATATACATAGGTGAAATACATTCCGAAGTTACAATTACATTAACACTCCCTCTTAACTAGGAAGGTATTTCTCGACGCAGGTCTTCTAGCACAAGTCTTCTTCTCTGGATCATCGTAACTAGATCATCGACATCGAATCATTGTCATTGTCACTGATACTGCTATCTCAATCAATCTCTGAACTACTCGTCATAGGAAGTTCTACAGAGCCAGTGCTTTTTCATACTGGATGTAGGCCCACCACCTACAGGTCTTCATCATCACTGGCCATACTGTGGAATCCTCATGACTTATTACATGCGTCACAAACCCTCACAAGAGCATCCCAGGACTTATTACGGGCACACATCCCAACCTATCGGATCTCCCATGTCTTACATGTGGTCATGGCACAACCTCAAAAGATCATTCCAAGACTTATTATGGGCACACAGCCCAACCTATCGGATCTCCCAGGTCACATTACATGCCATAGGACAAACTCTCGAAAGAGCATCCCAGGACTTATTACGGGCACATAGCCCAACCTATCAGATCTCCCAGGTCTTGCATGTCCTCCCAAGCACAACCTGTCCATGGACACAAAGTATCATCTTGATACTCATGATCGTACTGATCAGAACATCGTTCATGAAGCACAACCCATATGCACATCACACAGCACTTACATTCACCAGCATGGGAAGACACACTTCAACCATCCGTGAAAGGCTCAGAACTTATATATACGCCATGGGAAGACACACTTCAACCATGCGAGAATGGCATCGCACTTATATCCATAGCCATGGGAAGACACACTTCAACCATGCTAGGAATGGAACAACACTTATATCGCAGCCATGGTAAGACACACTTCAACCATGCTCGAATGGCATAGCTCTTACATCAATGACCATGGGAAGACACACTTCAACCATGTCGGAATGGCCCCAACACGTATATCGTAGCCATGGGAAGACACACTTCAACCATGCTCAAATGGCCCCAACACTTATATTGTAGCCATGGGAAGACATACTTCAACCATGCTCGAATGGCCCATGTGCATTTGTGTCTTCGGAACTCATCACACATAATCCAACTGATTATGTAATGTATCCACCTGATACATGTCATCACATATGATCATCCTGGTAATCATCACTGCATCGTCCTGATGCATATCATCTAGAGCATCATCCTGATACTCATCATCCATGATCAACCTGATCATACCATGCATCCACCTGATGCATACAATGTATCTGCCTGATACATATCATTATACATGATCCACCTGATCATACAATGTATCCACCTGATACATATATAAATACATGATCCACCGGATCATACAATGCATCCACCTGATACATATACAAATACATGATTCACCTGATCATACAATGTATCCACCTGATACATATACAAATACATGATCCAATTGATCATATCAAGCATCCAACATGATGCATGTACAAAGCAGTAACTGGAGCATTGTCCTGATGCTCATCACATAGCGCTTACATCCACATCCATGGGAAGGATCCTCCTCTCGCCATGCTTGGAATGGCTCCTAAAAATGTGTCCCATCACTTCTTCCTCGAAGTATCTTCAATTTGAAGAACACCAAGCCTCTTTCTGAAGTAATCAAACTTCACTCTGGCTAGTGGTTTCGTCAACACATCTGCAACCTGCTCATCCGTCGCAACATAAAGGAGCTTCACTACTCCTCTCTGCACCATATCCCTGATATAGTGATATTTTATATCAATATGCTTCGACCTGTCATGGAACACCGGGTTCTCAGACAACTTCACACAACTCTGGTTGTCACAATAGATACAGGTAGCATAGAACGGGATATCAAATAACTCAGACAGTATCTTCCTAAGCCATACTTCCTTACAACTAGCCGAACAAGCTGCAACATACTCTGCTTCGGCTGTACTCAGTGCTATGCAGGACTGCTTCCTACTAAACCACGAGATCACACCTGATCCCATACCGAAGCAACACTGAGAATTTCTCTTCCTGTCTACAGCACTGCCTGTCCAATCTAAATCAAAATAACCCTCCAAGTTAAACTTTTGATTTTCATCATGCTTGAGCCCATAATCAACTATACCCTTCAGGTACCTTAGAATATGCTTTACAGCAACCAGGTGAACACTTCTCGGATCCGTCAGGAACTGGCTCAAATTTGTTCACCGCAAAGCAAATATCTGGTCTCGTGTTCGTCAGGTACATCAAGAACCCAGTCATCTGACGATCCACAGTAACATCAACCATATCATATGAAGCATCACACAGAAGCTTCAGGTTCGATGCCATAAGTGTGGCCATGGCCTTGCAGTCCATCATCCCGAACCTCTTCAGGATCTCTACTGCATACTTCCCTTGTCCAAGGAAAATTCCATCTATGCTCTGCCACACCTCCATACCTAGAAAGTAGTGCATCATCCCCAATTCCTTCATCTTGAACTCGGAAACAAGCTTCCTCTTCGTATTGGCAATCAATCTATCTTCACCAAGTCCTAGGAGCTTGGTTCAAGCCATACAAGTCTTTCTTCAGTTTGCAGACATGAGTCGCTCTTTCTGGGAGAAGCCACGAGCTACAAACCTCGCTTTGTATTTCTCTATGCTACCATCTACAGCATGCTTGATCTTATATATCCACTAAGAAGTCACAACAGACTTCCCTTCACGTCTTGGGACCACATCCCAAACATCATTCTTCATGATCGTCTAGTATTCCTCAATCATGGCATTCTTCCCGAATCCTGGGAACTTCAGATTCTTCAATATCTTCAATAGATAGCTTTGTTGTTGGAACAAATGTTGTAGTTCTTCTTTTGTAGGTGATGGTATACGATATTTACTGTAAGACAAGTTAAATTGCACGATTAGAAAACATCTCATAGTTTTCAGAACAAAATATTACACATAAAGAAATATGTCATACAGTCATGCATTTAATTTAGCCAATGCTTTAATACAACATTTATCCATATCCCGTAACTTTCTAGATTCCTTCCAATCTCTACCAGGACATTGTTAAGAGTGTGCACAGCTCCCAACATGTCAACAAAGAGGTTTCATTCTAGATAGGTAGCAATGGAATGTTGTACAGTGCCATAGGCCACTTACCCATTACATGCATATTAGTAGTATATTGTTCATTAATGCAATTATTCTAATATGCATAATACACAACCTAAGTCTAGGAACATAAGTGGATACATCTTTGAACAATATTATTTAAACAATCAAATATACAAGAAATGACAATTCAAATACTTATCTTTGTTTGTTTGATGGGTGGACTCCCTCTCAATCTTTTTTTCCTTGTAGGAACTACTGGAGTGTGCTCCCTCTTGATCTTTGCTTCCTGGATTACCTGTCCTTGAACTTATATCCATCCTCAATCACTATGCATGCTTACTAGTATCATCATTGTGTTATCCTCGAGATCCCATACATAATCATACATTTATTAGTATAATCTTAATACTATCAAAATACAATAATCTTAAGCATGTATAGTCATGATCATTTCAAACAAAGATAATAAGCATTAGTATTCAAGGTTTATATAGGACTTTTCTGTTTAGTCATATCATTAATCAAAGTAAGGAACATAACATGCATAAACCATAGATTACTCAAACTTTTAACTTCATGAGTAATCATTATCAATCATACAAAAGTATAGGATCCTTTGATATAGGAAAAACATACTTGGTCATCATATTTGCTAGTTATGTCTAGCAATGTTTTCTTGTTCTCTTCAATGACCTGCATAGCTCATAATTTAACCATTGTAGAACCAAACTATACATACCTCTATGTGATCCATGACTATGGATGAGGCTTTGTCTTCATGTCATCATGGTCTTGATCTAGAGCTTGATTTGAACCTTTCATGTTAGTGGATAACATTCTCCTCATACAACACCACAGTGCATTAGTACAAACATAATACAATCATAAGTGTCATAACCCTAATCAATGAATGTCTTCTATCATGCATTCATTCTTTTACTAGGGTGATAAGACAAGTCTAAAATTAAACAAGATTGTTACTAAACTCAATAACATTAGGACAATCATATTATAAACTTAATCATGAACATATTTCAAAACATACATGTAAGTCATACCTGTCAGATTGCTTGTAGTAGTTTTTGTTGTTGTTCCTTTTGTTCTTAGGACAATCTGAGGAAAAGTGTCCTCTTCTTGGTATGTGTTGTGAGAGCTTGATCTTCATTCCCCATCTTCTCTTCTTGAGCTACAATCTGAGCTTCTTCCTGTGAGCATTCTTCCCACAGCTTACTGAAAGAGATAAGTTTCTTCCTAGCACAAATTCCTTGGATGAAGGAATCCCATGACCTAGGAAGGCCATTAAGAGTGGTCATTACCACTTCTCCATTCTCTATAACTTCTCCCACAGGCTCAGGTTGTTCTTTTATCTGGGAGACCCTTGATAAATAACACTGCATAGTCTCTGCATTCTGGAACTTGATATTCTTCAATTGATTCCTCAAGGTCATCTTCCGATTTATATTCTTCCCTTCAAATAGCTTGGTTAAGGAATCAAACATCTCCTTAGGTGTCTTCAGAGATGACACATGTGGCATGAGATTGTTTTTGATAGAATCAACAATGATACTTTTATCCTTGACTAAGTTCCTCTTGTGTAAGGCCTTAGTCTCTTCTCCCTCTAGGATAGGAACCCCTTCACTTATGTAGGTGTCCAACTCACTCTCTTCTAGAATTAATCCAATCCTATACTTCCATGCTCGAAAATTATCAGCCCCTTCAAGCTTATCCTCAAGATTGGTGTGGTGAGAACTTCAAATGAAATAGAAAATATTTAGGTCTTACCACTTGATTTGCAGAAATTTGGATCTGGACCTGGATTAGGGTTTGTCAGAGAAACCCTAAAAATTCAAACTTTGAATTTCAAACTTCTAAAAAGATAGAAAGATGCACCTTGATGAGCTGATCAAGCTGGTATACTCATAATTTGAAAACTGCAAAGTTTCACCCCTCAAATTTTCTTTTCAAACTTTTGGATTCACTAGGGAGGACCCTGAATTAGGGTTTGATTTTCCTAGAGCTTCATCCATCCAAAAATTTCGATCTTGATCTCTAAACTTTGATTTTTCAGAGGATCTTCCAGCCATGGTCTCATATTTCAGAAATTCCAACTTTTGCAGAAGCCCTAATTTTCGGCTTCACTAGATAGGACCCCAAACTAGGGTTCGATTTTCCCCGAGCTTCACCCAACCAAAAAGTTCGATCCAAAGCTCTAAACTTCGATTTTTCAGAGTAGCTTCCAGCCATGGTCTCCGATTTCGGAAATTCCAACTTTTGCAGAAGCCCTAATTTTTGGCGTCACTGAATAGGACCCCAAACTAGGGTTTGATTTTCCCAGAGCTTCACCCAACCAAAAAGTTTGATCCAAAGCTCTAAACTTTGATTTTCAAAGGAGCTTCCAACCATGGTCTTAGATTTTGTAAATTCCAACTTTTGCAGAAGCCCTAATTTCTGGCTTCACTAGATAGGACCCCAAACTAGGGTTTCATTTTCCTGGAGATTCACCCAACCAAAAAGTTCGATCCAAAGCTCTAAACTTTGATTTTTCCAAGGAGCTTCCAGCCATAGTCTCAAATTTCAAAAATTCCTATTTTTGTGGAAACCCTAATTTTTACGGCAAAAAATGAAAGTACCCAGAATTGAATCTTGGTTGGACAGAAAGATGCGCCTTGATGAGGAGAATCAATTTACCCTACTTCCTTTCCAAAATCTATGGAGAGAAACCCAAAAACAAGAAGCCCTAGCTTCCGCAACTGCACAGTGTCTTCTTCTCAGGTTTGCTCTGATACCATGTTAATTTTTTAGCATTGATTCAACATACTATAGGATCTTTACTGAGAGAATAACATGTACAACATATCAAGCATATCAATCACAACAAGCAATCACATGAGACAATAGACGCACAGAGTTTCCTTCGGGAAAACCATAAAGGTGAAAAACCCCAATAACTTCCTTAGAGATAGATAGAGCAATGATACAAAACCCAGGCATAAGAGATAGTCTCCTAGCAGCAGCTTCTCCTCCTCCACTAGCGCACCACTCTCCAATGAGAGTATGAGTGAGAAAATGAATGATCAAATAGAGTGCCTCCCGCACTCTATTTATACTTGACTTGACTTTCCTAATAACCTTTACTAAGTTAGCCTTAACTTAACCACATAACATAAAGCTGACAGGGCCGACCCCCAATAGGGTGGTCTAATAACCCTTTTACCCACATGACTCATACAGGGTCGACCCCATCAAGGTGGTCTAATAACCCATCAAGTATAAGTTACAACAGTTACAATATAAATGATGACACTTCCGTATAGAGGAATAATAAAATCTCTATAGGAATACAAACAGTTCCGTATAGAGGAATAATAACATCTCTATAGGAATACAATATACATAGGTGAAATACATTCCGAAGTTACAATTACATCAACATTAACATAGCAGGTCGCTACTGCTGTTAAAGCTTATGGGCTTGGTTAATTAGGGTGCAGTGATGTGTTATATGGTATCCTTTACAAAGTTGCAAGGAAGCTTCACTTTTCTATGTTCTTTCTTTCCCCCCTCAACATCATCGCTTGTCATGGGCTTGTTTTGATTTCCCTCCCCTTTCTTTCCCTTGTTATTATTTCTCTACTCTCCAGGTTGTTGAGGAAATTTTGGGTTCGACTACACATTGTGTACAGTAGCTATTTGAGAATGGGAGGTAGCAACCTTAGTTGCTTCTACTGTAGAGCATTTAACAGATAAGGTTTTCATTTGTTTAGACAACGTTTCTACAAAAGAATTTTTGATTGAAACAACAATGCCATCAGCATGTGGTCCATGTTTTAGCCTAGCATGATTAGTATTTGGTCGTGGTGCATGTGGTATAATTTCATATACAATCTCAGATTGTGAATATATAAAATCCAATTGTTGGGATTTGAAAATAACTTCCTCTTCTGAAGTATTATACCCTGAAGTAAAAACATCTTTAGAGAAGTATGGTAAAAGTGACTTTAAGAACCATTCTAATAAAAACTCAAGAGGTATAGCAACTTTAATCATCCTCTTTCTTCCTCACCACTCCTAAATATGATTAGAAATGTGGGTGGCTTTGTTCTGTCTAAAAGTAGACAACAAGTCTGTGTTGGAATCATACCGAACAAGAAGTTGAAAATGGTTGAGAAAAATTGTCGCCAAATATTCGAAATGATAATAAGCAGCTTATGGAAACTCAATGTACCATTTTACTACTACCCTAGTGAAGGTTCTTTGGAAAAACTTTAATTTAATGAAATGATAATTTAGCGAATTAGAGGAACACCATAAATGAAACGTAGTGACATGGTCTCCTGGATCTTCACCAGCTTTACCATTGAATTTTGGAATGTCCAAAGGTAGCTTAGTGGGAACAGGGGGCCAAGATAGATTATGTTGCATCTAATAATTCATTATCTTTGATAGATCTGGAAAATTTAAAGTTTCCAAGAAAGGTAATCTTGGTTGTGCTGAAAAATTGATGGGTTGCGGTGCCTAATGGAGAAAGTTTCAAAAACCAAAGTTTCCAAAAGGTTGGTTGGGGTTTCCCCTAGCCATAACCTGCAAAGTGAAAGTGTTTAAAAAAGGATTCCATCTAGGTTGGGTAGGATTTTATCCCCCCATATCCTATGTCCAGTTCCACTGTTGTTGAGGCATATTACCCTCAATAGGAATACTAGTTGAAGGCATGAAAATATTACCTCTTCCACTAAAAAGTGAGAAATTGTTACTCATAGTCGATGATTGAAAACTACCTGTTTGAAAATTAAATCCTGAAAACTAGTTTGGACCTGAAATAGGACCAATGGAATAAAAAGGAATGGATCCTACATAAGGGGAATAAGGGGGAATATTTCTCCCACCCCAGGGAAACCCAAGAAAAGACAAAGCATAACTAATAGGACCCACATAAGAGTTTTGGGATGTAGGGGTAGATGTGAAGGAAAAATTTGGTATACCTATTGTAGGCATGCCATATGTAAAAGAACTAGTAGCTGAGGGTATTGAAAAAGGAACACTCAAAGGTTGAGTAACTGAAAACCGTACAGGCATAGACCCAATAATATAAGTCACATCGTCATAGATTCCTGCATCGAGGGTTTAGTGAAGTGCTCGGGAAGAACGCAGTACCCATTATGAAAAGTTGACGTTTCGAACCTTAATCACGGTTCATCATCAGGACAATGAGTCAAGGTAAGGGATAGCATTTCCAGAGCATTAATATACATTAATGCTTATTTGTTGAGAGAACTAAGAACCCAAGAATGTCGGCCAAAAACCCTAACCCTAAGTGTAGTTTGTTTATTTTAATTGTTTTTAGATTTTATATTTAATTAAATTAAATTTTCAATTAATTAAATTATTTAATGATATCTCTATGTTCATATATTGTTGTATAATTTCTCTAGCACCAACTAGAAGGAGGCACCAACCCCCTTGTGAGAACCAACTCACACTTTTCAGGAACCGACCTGAAGGAGACTATGATCTCTTGTCCTTGTCCCATCCTGCCACCCTGATATGAATAAGAATTTTAACCTGTCTCTATCACTATCCTTGTTTCCTTGTTCATATCACTGTCTTTTTCAAATTGTACTTGTATCACTTTATCTGTCAACATGTACCTATATCACTATCTTTGTTACTGTCGCTGTCACAATCACTGTCACTATCACTGTCACTATCACTGTCACTATCACTTCCGCAATATCAACCTATACATGCTACAAATTTTCAAGCAACTTCTTCCAAGATAGTCTTCAAATATGCAACAAAACACTCTTGTGCAAGACCAAAAGATGTCTTCGAAATCTTCACAAACAAGGTTGAAATGTGCCCTTCAAAACTGTCTTCAAATATGCATCAAAACCTTCTTGAATAGAACCGAAAAGATGCCTCCAAAGAGTGTAATCAAATCCAAGAAACAATCACCCATAGACTTCATTTGTTTGCTTCTTCAAACCTTTAACATTATTATCACCTTCAAACCCTAGGTCATTCCAAAATAGGAACCCTAGATCATGCCAATAACATCACACTAATCTATGCCAATATCACCATAAACTATGCCAGTATCATCACCTTAATCACCATAACATATCAAGTTCACTATAATATATGCAATATCTCCACAATCTATGCAAGATCATTACCATAATATATGCCAATAACTTCATCATGATCTATGCCATCACCATGATCTATACCAAGATCATCACCATAATATATGCCAATAACATCATCATGATCTATGCCATCACCATGATCTATACCAATATCAGCACCATAATCTATGCAAGTTCACAATACTCTATGCAATATCTTCAACAATATTCACCAAGAAAGAATCTCTAGTACATGTACAAGATTCATACCATTGTCAAGCTAACAAGATGGTTCCTAGCCCATGAGAGACATGTATCATCACAAGAGAAGCCCATAAGCAAGAGCCATACCTTTTACAAGATAAAGAATCAAGAAATAAATCCT
Organism: Larix kaempferi; assembly: GCA_027924585.1. Classification (NCBI taxonomy): domain Eukaryota; kingdom Viridiplantae; phylum Streptophyta; class Pinopsida; order Pinales; family Pinaceae; genus Larix; species Larix kaempferi. The sequence goes on from BSBM01000662.1 coordinate 3,351,520, forward strand.
TCACAAAAATAAACTCTAGATCATGCCATCACATATCCCTTACAACAAGCTTTCCAATGAGCCAAGAAGTTTGTAATTCTTATACCATATGAGAAGGAGGCAAGTTTTTGTGAAACTATTTGATCCTCCTCAAAACTTCGCTCTTCTCCTCTTGAACTTGCCTCCTTCTCCTCAAGATTTTTCACTTTTCTCCTAGGAGTTTCACATTATAAAAGATAGATTTGATTGATGATAACATGAGAAGTTTCAACTCTTATTTATACTCTCCAAGATGCCTTTAAATTATTTTAGGGCAAACATTTTACTTCTCCTTAAAATTATGATCTCCATATTTTAAGGGGGACTTTAATGAATAAATCCCAACTTCACGGACCAATTTTAGAGTCTTAACATGGAACTTCATCTTGCCTTCTATATCACTCCAAAACATCATCAAGGGGATTTTGGGCCATCTCCTCATCATTGTACTTAAGTGGAAAACTCTTTATTCCTTTCGGGGTCATGTGGACCCAACATCATTATTTTTGGGGTTATGTGGACCAAATCACCATTACTTTGGGTGTATATTCATATTTCACACCATCATGGTATTTGGACCAATCCTTATTACTTCGGGGGCTACTTCTCATGGTCATATGGACCAATCATCCTGGTCATGTGGACCCAACACCATTATTTTAAGGGTTTCTTCACACTTTACACCAATATTAATTTGGAGCAACCTTAGGGACTTCTTTAAGGGCTTTCTCTATTTGTGTACAACTCAAAGTGTCTTCCTATGAGGGCCATGCATAACCACTATTCCATAAGTAGAATACTTTGGAGTTATATACACTCATGTCAAGGCTCCTTCAAATCTCTTAAAGGCTTCAAACAGTTTCCCTTTATTACTATCATATCATCCTCATCATTGCCACAACATCATCACCATTGCCACATCATCATCATCACTGCCACTTTGACATCAATGATAACATCACACAACAATCTGATTAGTTCATGATGTAATATCAATGACATAGACCTTTTGACCCTATTGACATCAATGACAACTTTACTCAACATTAGCATCTACCCTATATTCCTAAATGTCACATTAGATTCATAAAAACATCTGATAGAATCACCAATCTCCCTAAATACCTTGTGAGACTAGAATTAATAAGGAGGCCTAATATCTTAACCCAGAGCTACATGACCTCTACCTTCTCATTTTTCAATCAAAAGAAACATCCACTTATTTACTGACAGTGACGTGGAGTCCCACCTCCAGTAAGAATCCACGTCGCTCTCTACATTTGAATTTGTTAGAAATATGAAATCCATCTAGCCCCTAGTTAGGACATAAAACAACGCATAATAGAAAACCTGGATTTCCCAATTTATAGATAGCCAATCCCTTAAGAACTTTTCACCCATTCCGCTTCCATGGAAACACCCTACAACCAACACTTTCTCCACTAATTCCACAACTTCATTCAACTTTACATAATCCCTAAGCACAATATTTACTCAGGAAATATTGTATTTAACTTGCTTCTCTCGAGGATGTTTTATGTCCACACTTCCGTTTGCACTATGTATTCCACCTAATCCTTCACGTGATTCAAGATTATCCTTGCTTGAAACCCAAACCCTAACATTCCTACTTTAAAGGATGAGTTCCCACGACTTAATGTAGTTACATGTAGGGATTTTCAAATGAATCCAAAACCTAGATACCTTTCTTCGTTGTTGAAAACACCTTGCAAAATCCATGCATTAACAATATATGGAGAGACACTAGGTGATGGATCTTGGGTGATGCGTTAACACCATTAGATGTGGGAATCTTTGATGGATTCACATATCCCATGTCCACAAGGTTGTAAGATCAGCCTCCTGACAAAGTACCATATCTTAAGAACCATCCCCCAATCCGACCCCGCCAAGAAAGAATGCCCCACCTGTATCTCCTAAGGAGACCTAATCATATCAAACCATCCTATAAGTTGCATGAAGAGTAATAGATGGAAAATCCTCGACATTGTTATGTGGTTGGGACTAGATGGAGTCCCCTTTGTATTGAGGGAATAATCCACCTATTCCACATCCATCACGAGGAACCGCATTGAACTCAATGAAAACAAACCAAATTGATCAAAATATGTATATATAAAGCATTTTATAATAATTATTTGGAAAATAAACTAGAATAAAAGAGAGAGAACCATCGAAGATTTTATTCATTATTGATAGAAAAGGTCTTCTTACATGTATACAAGTGAAGAAGGGAAAACGTTACATAATGTTCTTCCGTTCACTCATTTATTAAATTAAATCACTTTAACATACTTTTATGTATTGAGAATGACCAATAATATTAATTACACTAAAATCCTCCCTTAATGGTCATTGTAGAAAATACATCAATATTGTCTCTAAATTAAAGAAACTTATCTAGAGTCTAGACCAAGTGGCTTGGTGAAGATGTTTTCTTTCTACTCTTGTGTGGTACAATATTGAAGTTCAAACTTGTTATGTTCTACAATTATTTGATGAAATATCAATGTACATCAATGCATTTAGTATGCTCATGAAAAACTATATTCTTTACTAATTTTAGAACACCCTAATTGTCACAAAAAATAATTGTTGGCTTGGTTTGCTCAACCATCAAAACTCCAAGTATTCTTCAAGGCCAAGTTGCCTCACATACTCCTTTTGTTGTTGCCTTGTATTTTTCCATAGTAGAAGAAAGATAAAAAAACATGTTGTTTCTTGCTAGCCCATGAAATTGCACCTATTCCGTGATTGACTACATAGTAAGATGTTGATGTCCAATCATCCATTGATCCTACCCAATCAGAATATGTACAACCAAGTAACTAAACTACATCACTTTCATCGTATAATATTCAAAAATCTATTGTCCCTTTATCATATCTCATAATACTTTTTGATTTATCCAATGTTCGACTTTAGGGTTTATCATGAACTTTGATATGTAGCCAATTTCAATTCTAAGATCCAACATAATGGTTGCAAGATAGATCATAATTTCCACTAGTTGCTTGAAAATCGATGCATTTGTTTTTTTGGGAGTCAACTTAGGCTGAAAGTTTCGACCCTTTCTCTATAGGTGTAGATCAACTTTTACAATCAGACATCTTGTATTTGTCTAATATACCTTTGGCATACTTAATTTATGAAGAAAAAATACATGTGTTAGTCTTCCAAACTTCTACACCTAAACAATAATGTAGGAAGCCTAAATTTGTCATTTCAAAAGAAAAACATAATTCAAATTTTACCTTGGTAATTTATTTGACCTCACTACCAGTGATGATGATGTCATCTATATATATCACCAATAATACTTTATCGCCATCCTCGCTTTTGATGTAGAAGTTGGAATTAGACAAACTTCTTCCGAATCTATGATCATATGAATGTTTGTCAACTTTAACAAGGTCATGAAAGCAACATCTAAAACTTAAGTGTCATAGAGTCACAAAATCAATCTCAAATTTCTTGGTGAAATAGATGAACAAACAAAAGGAGTTGAAATGGGACGAACTCTTTCACTGGTTTTCAGTAACCTCTTTATGTAACATTTTGAGAAACGACAATTGACTTCTCCTCTTAAGAATTTTGAGAAAAAGGCAATTGACTCCTCTCAAAAACCAAAATGGTGTCCCAGGTATGTGAATGATGCATATAGTAATTGGCCACATGGAGGATACATATTGGAAGACTTTATGAATAATCTCAATAACCAATCTAAAAACATAATGTTCACAGTATAGAAATACGAGAATAGTTTCCTTCCCTTCTTAGATGTTCTAATCATGAAGAACAATATGGATCCTTGACACACCAAGCACTAGTATAAAAAGTGAGATAAATGACTACGTGACTAAAAAGTTAGTCACAAGAGTGTTTTTAAGCTAAAAATGACTAAATTAGAGCAACACAACTAAAAATGAATAAATAAAATGATTATTTTAGTCATCATATAAAAAATACCACTAGATAATAACTTACACAACTAAAAATGACTAATTTAGCTAGGGATAAAAAATATGATAATAATATTAATAAACTTTAGAAAATCAAATTATTAAAGTAATTGGTGGAAAATAAAAATTCTTAGAAGGAAAAGTAATTGGTGGGAAATACAAATTAGGGGAAAGGAATTGGGGAGAGTTTTTGCAACATAGGGCAAGCATCTACCTCAATCTTGGCTTCAAATCTCTGCAAAGGATCTTGGCAACATCAGCTATAGCAACCTGACAATCTCAACCTTGGCCTAAACTGGAAACCTTGGCTTTTGTACTGCAGCTTGGATCCACAACGATGGTGGTGAAGCAGGGTGCTGGTAGGGTGAACTCCAGCCGTAGATGAGAGACCTCGCAGGATGCTCTTTATCAAAGTAATATTAGTTATGGGTTCTTTGTTATTTGAGTTTATGAAATATTCACTTTCTTCATCTATCTCTCATAAGAGTAATGCATCAATCATTATTTCAGTCTTCAAGATAAAATCAAGGATTTGATTGGTTTTCAATGTTCGATGCATGTTTTGCAGAGGCAGTTTTGTGCAGAAACCATAAGAAGAAAATTGAACATGAAAAATTCAATACTATGGGTCATCTATCTTGGAAATTACATTGGGAGAACTGTGGTGTTTAAGTATACATGAAAAAAACTCATACAGATGGATACATGCACACATAGTCACATCACCATCTACCACAAAATATTGGAGTAATCAATACATTAGCAACCTGAGTTGTAAGAGTTTCATATAAGAAGCATTTAGAACAAGAATTCAGGAAAGTCCTAATAAATATTGGATACAAATAAAAAAATATTAATGAAACAATTTGAAAATTTCATAGCAACATAAATAGGCGTTTTAGCATAGAAAGTAATAATCCTCGAACTACTCTTCCATACTTTTGAGGCACCATAGACAATATTTCCAAGATTTCAAGGAAGAGAAACATAAGGGTATCCTTCTCTACTACAAACTTCACAAGAAATATGTTAGAATTAGCTATGGATTTGATTAAACCAAAAATCAATAAAGGCATATGTGCAATACCTTGTTCAACTGGAAAAATTGACATTGGTGAAATATATCACACAATCAAACTAGTTTAGAAGAGCATAGTGCATACATACAATATGGAAGAATTAAAAAATTGTCATCATCAAACACTCTTGCAGATATAATCACCATATATGCTTGGAGGATTCAAAAGTGGTAGAAAAAATTTCACAAGAATATAAAAGAAAACTAAGAGAAGAATTAGAGATCAAGAAATTTGAGAACACCATTAACCGAGGTGACATTTAAGATTAAAAGAATCATGGAAACCCATTGTTTAAACTCTTAAAACCTAACCTCCTCTTGAATAATTTTTTTTCAATGATAGTCCCAAAGCCAACCTACCTCATTAAATGGATTATTTATTTTCTATTAATATCACAAAATCCATATAAATAGAAATTAATAAACTTGTTAAACATCTCTTTAAGACGAACCTACTTGAGTGTTTAGAACATTGAGGGAAATAATCATCTACAACATATTTCCAATAATTAATAATTTGCATTTTTGTGAAAAATGAATACTATCATTGTAATCACATTAACATTAATCATATAAAATGCAATTGATGAAAATTATGTAGTGTTAGGACTTCTTGATAACATATATCACTACAAAAAAATCACTTTAAGCAAAAATATAGTTTAGATTAGCAAGTAGCTCTGCAATATGATAGAAACTCGTGAAGGTTTCCCCAGAGAATGGTTTTGATTCAAACTATGGTTTTTGAATACTTGGGGTAGGTTCTACGATCTTTGGTTCAAACATGGATGAAGGGATTCAACTTGTAGATTATTCCAAGGACTCATTCTTGGAGGATCCAATTTTCACCTCTCCACCTCATTCTAGGGCCCTTGGTAGCAACCAATGTTCTAAGGTGGGTTTTGATGGTCATTTTCTGATGGATAACACCCTTGATCTTGTGGGTAGTTCGAGGCCTAATGACCCGTTAGAAAAATATATTTTGGAAGTTGGTATTGTGGGTACAATGTATATGGAGCCAGGATGTGCAAGTGGTGAAAGAACATAACTGATGTCTTCAATAGTACATGATCATGCGAATGATACATGTATGGATCAAAATGCCCTTTTCCATTGGGATTCATTTCATCATATGATTGAAGGTTTTTGTTATGGGTTTGGCAATAACTTTGAGTCTTTGCTAAGGTTTGTAGGGAACTGGATATGCATGAATGAGGTGCACAACCATGAAATGAGGGATCCGTCTGTGGTTTCTAAGAATCAACCAAAGGTTATAAGCTCTTGTGGTGGTGATGTGTCATTGGTCGTTGGGGAGGATGTTAGTGTTTTCCATATCAATAATTTGGAGGGTCAAACCTTAGTTTGCAAAATCTGTAGTAGGTTGGTTTCCATGGACACAACAAATGTTTTCACTCAAAGGATGTGGGCTCGTGTGGTTGGCTACAACCCGATTGTTTACCTTTTAGCATGGGGGTGGTTGGGTTTTTTATTTTTTCGAAAAAAAGTATTTGATCCGGATACTGTAACTTAGTTGGTACATGGACAAGAAGTTGTTGATCCTTAAATTTTTGCATCCACTCTTTGATGCTCGAGAAATATATTTTTCAATCTCCCTTGTATGGGTTAAGCTCCCTCGATTTCCCATTGAGTTATGGATTGAAAGTGATTGGGGTCACTTTAGTTAAGTTTATTGTGGTTGATAATAGATTTCTTAATTGTTCTGCATGCTCGGTGGCTCGTATAATGGTTGAAATGGATGTTTGACAAGGGTTGTATGAGTCGATTGAACTGGTGGTTAGGGGTTGTTCCTACAGTCAACCTTTAAACTATTTCAATATCCCATTTTGATGTGCTTGTTGTAATTCATATGGTCATGTGTTGGTTGACTATGATTCATGATTTCAGAAGTAGGTTTGGAAACCTAAATGTCAGAAGGAGTTGAACGGGAAGGTGGATAGTCCGGGGTGTTTGAAGGAGTGCTTGAGGTATTTTAAGTCTAAGAGGGTTTCAACTAGTTCACCAGATGGTGGAATCTTTGGGAATATTTGAAATGTAAACATTGGGGTTCCTAATTAAAAGAATTGGTGGTAAGCAATGTATCAATCCCTTTGATCATCGAAGAATGTAGTCACGAGGCGTAGAATGAAATCCCAAAGGAGGTTTTTATCAACCTATACATCTCTTTGACACAAATCGATCATCTAGAGGCACTTTGGAATGTTGATGTACATGCATCCAAGTATCCAGGAAAGAATCCTAAGGAAATTTTATCCTCAAGGTTAATTGATGATTTTAAATATCTTCTTACTACCCCTTGTTTGACACTTACAAGTCTTGGTCCTTCTTCCTTTGATACATCAACAAGTCATGATGATTGTTCTGTTGGTGAAGGAAAATAAGGAGGTAATTATTCTATTGAATTTTCATATGATATATATTTTTTCATTCGATCCTTTCACCCCACTACTGGGCATTCATCCTCTTCACGAGGTTGTGGCCCGTAGGTTTTGTGACCATGATATTAGTCACAAGACTCTTGGGTTTCTAGGGGATTGAGGTTGGATATTACAAAGGATGTTGGTTCTCTTAAGGTGGTGAGGATGTATGCTCTTAAGCATGCACAAGAGTAGGTGGCTAGAGAATTTGGTCAATGTCACATACTCAGTAGCCTCTTTAGACTATGGATATCACGTGGTACTCAAATCCCTTTATAAAATTTGGATGTTGATTCCAATTTTGGGTTTGCTTTAGAATGGCTTGATATAATATGAATTTTAAGAGTAGAAGTATCTATCTATCTATCTATCTATCTATCTATCTATATATATAGCATTTATTTAAACCAAAATTTCAATTCTAATTATTCAAATATTTATACCATGATTGTGTTCAAACCATGTTTAATAATTCATGCACACAAATAATTCAATTATAGTAATTGCACAAACAAATAACGAAAAATATATTCCATGGCATTCAAACACATTCAACACTTACCTTTTAAATTTCCTCCAACTAGTTGTAAGTGAAGGACATTCCTCCAAGCCATAGGCACTCTATCAAGCTGTCTCTTTCTTTGACAGATGCCACCCCCAAGTTGGGGCTATCAATCCACAAGGGGTGGATTTCCTCCTATACCTATTAAATTCACAAAAAAATTCATCTAAGAGCATTCCTCACCCAAGGGAACTTATCCTCTACTCAAGTTGTGCAGATAAACCCATCCACATATGACCCCAATCTCTCACTCATTTCCCATAAACATGCACAATGCCTGGGAAGGTACCTCCTTCTTTGCACTACAATCCCTAAGTTTTTCCCCTTCTCCTTATGGCACTCCAGTATAGGTCGCTCAGGAATTATCTATGACAAGGATCCATGGATGTCACATTGGAGGCCAGGTTCCCTAATATCCAGGAACCAATTTATCAAGGTGGCTAGGCTTATGTTTTATCAAGGCAGTCTCAATGGATGAATGAATGAATGGTGATTAGATGATTTTCTAACAATATATATTGATGACTATAGTTTCAAAAGTGGCTTCGCCAGAAGTGACCACTTTCCCCTTTTTTAATCTCACTTAAGATAACTAATCCCATAATTAATTAAAGTGATACTCACACTAAGGTTAAGGAAATTTGGTAAAAATGGTTAATGAAGACTAGGGACATTAGCTAGGATCATCATCCCTTAGACCCTCTCACTTATCCCACTTATGGAATCATATCCCCCTATCTCTTCTTCATCCTTCTCCACTTGCATCTATCAGGGATTTTTATATTAAAGGTCAAACATACATATTTACAATATATTTGGTCATCCTAGACCATTCATATCCGACTTCTATACTTTACATTATTACATCATATTTACATCTTGCGGTAAAAAATAATATTAAAACTAAAGGAAATCTATGGTTGAATTTTTAATTGTTGAATTGTGGGCTAAAATGAACAACCAAAAAATAATATGTTACAATCAAGGTAGATAAAAGTTGCTTTTGGGGAACTTAGAGCAAGTAAAAACCCCAAGATCACCTCATGATTAAGATTATCTATATTGATATTAGAGGCCTAGGAGAGCAATCCAAAAATATTTCCTTCAAGAGGTTAGTGGAATTGGAAAAACCTAACATGATTTTGATACAAGAATCTATGGGAAAATGGGAGATCCTAGTTGAGGAGCTTAGGAATTGCTTTGGTGGTTGGGAATTCATTGCCTTGGACTTGGTGGGATTTTCAAGGGAGTATTACTGGCTATAATAAAAATCTCATACTGATTAACTATTTCACTATGTGCTTAGGTCCATGTATAGTAGTTCATAAAAAATCATGGATTGCGCTCTATCTGTTCTCAATTTGCACCGGCCCTATGTGGGTAAACATGTATTTTGGGATAATTTGTTTTCTTCGTATTGATTAAAGCTGTATAAACTCATTTTTGATGGGGAAGAAAGTATAATAATGAGCTAAAAGTAGATATAGGGATCAAATGCTCTAGAGAATTTATTGGCACATTATTTCATTGATAAGTTTGAATTGACATGATGGGTTGATTTCGATCCTATAGAAATTAGGCCGACTTGGAGAAATTATATATCGGGTATTGATGGGGTGGCCAAAAGACTTCATCATTTTCTTGTTCATGAGAATATCCTCCAAAATTTGGAGAGATATCGGACGTGGGTTGGAATAATTTGGTTCTTCAACCACTTTCCAATATTTCTAGAACTTGGGAAGGGTGAAGATAAACCAAGTCTTCCATTCAAATATAATTTGAGCTAGGCTAAGAAGTGGCAATTACAAAGAATTGTTAAGAATACTTGGAAGCATGTTGAGGAGAGTGTGGTTGATAGTTATGGAGCACAATTCACTCATTCACTAAAAAATCTCAAAGAGAAGGTATTGAATTAGGCTTGGAAGCATCATAAAAAGAGATATGGGATAATTCAAGAGATATAAAGGGAAATTGAGAAAGTCCTATCGACCCTTGACAGTGAAATAAGTGATGTTCATAATCAAAGCTTGAGTATTACTCTCGAGCATAGGAGAAATAATCTATTATTGGAAAAAGAAAATGAGTGTATATTGGTGTGTTGAGCTCTTTGGATCTCCGCATGAGACCATAATACAAAATATTTTTAGAACTTTGCAGGATTTAAAAAGAATCATAACTCCATTTGGGAATTGCGGGATAGGGATGGATAGATGGTTCAAGGTTTTTGTGACCTTGCTTGGTTGGGGGTTAATCGCTTTTATACTTTATACTTAGAACCCAATCACTCCAACTTGGGAGAGATTATGAAGTTGGTGGCATAATTCCCTAGATTTGTTGAAGAGGATGAAAATAAAGATCTATACAGGACAATTAACAAGGAAAAACTATGTTACTTACTCTGCTCATTTAGGAAGGACAAGAGTCTTGGTCTAGATGGATGGTCAATGGAGATGTTCAATGATTTTTTTGAAATTCTTGGTGACGACTTGTTAAAGGTTCTTGAGGAGGTCAGAGTGATAGGGAAGATGCCGAGAAACTTTAATACTACATTTATGGTACTAATTTCTAAGGTGGGCTATCTGACTACATATGATGAATTCTAACCAAATTCTCTTTGTAATTGTATATGTAATATCCTCTCCAAGGTAATAACAATGCATATAAATCCACTTATCTCTCGGGTTATTTTGTTGGAGCAATTTGTTTTTTTGAAAGTTAGGCTAATGCATGAAGCCATAGGTTCGGCCTAGGAGGGGATGCACACAATTAATACATTTAATATCCATGATGCAGTCATAAATATGGATTTGTATAAGGCCAACAATCAAGTATCATGGCTCTATATGAGACTCTTGTTACTTCACATTGGATTTAAGGTTCTTATTGTGAAATGGATAATGGGGTGTCTTACTTCTTCTTCATTTGTGGTAGAAATAAATTGATCTGGTTCTAAATTTTTTAATCCTACTAGGGAATTGAGATAATGGTCCCCATTGTCCTCCTATCACTTTCAACTAGTGGTTGAAGGTTTGAGTAGGTAAATTCTTGCTACTAGGAGGCAGAGGAAGATCCAACGAACATCTTTTGGTCGAAGAGAAAGGCTAACTCACCTTTTATTTGTTAATGATGTTATGCTCTTTCACATTTTCTTTGTGGAGGAAGGTAGACTATACAAAGAAATTTTAGAAGTATTTTGCATGGAAAAAAGAATGGAAGTTAATCTTGGGAGATCAACGATTTACATCTAGGAAGTAGATGAACAATTAAGAAATGTGTGGGGTAGATCCTTTCCCTAGTACACTACTAATCCTTAGAAGAAGGTGTTAAATATTTGAAATATAACCTCGAGTCCAATAAACATGGGAAGGAAGATTGGTTCTATCTTATTGTGAATATTGAACACAAAGTGAATTTTTGGTGCATACACTTGCTCTCTATAGGTGGGAGGCTGGTTCGTATTAATTTTGTATTGGAAACTTCATTCCTATATAATGTCACCTTATGGCTCACATTCTAAAAGGAATACTTGATCAAATCCGAAATATATGCTTCAACTATTTGTGGAAGCGTGGTTGCGATTATAAAGGTTCACACTTAGCTAAATGGAAAATCATTGCCTTACCAAAGGAACATGGTTGTTGAGGTTTAAAAAATATCTTCAATTTCAATCAAGTTCTTGCAACAAAATAATTATGGAATTTCTTGACTCGAGATAATCTGAGGCGAATATTGATAGCAAAATACATTTCCCTTGGTACTATTTTGACTGCATTATGAGTGCTCATAAGTTTGTTCATAGCATTTATAATCAATGTAAGACCTTGCCATTGACATTTATGGTTCTTTTGTCGGCATTGGGCTTGGAAGGTAGGATCCATATTGCTGGTGTCACGTCCCCACCCATCATGCCAGTGCAATGGAGAGGGTCGTGAGGCTAAAACCGGGCATCTAGCCCCATAAACTTTTAAACAAGCATTCACATAATTTGAAAGAGATATGAGATGTATAATTATAAGAAAAACACAGCGGAAATAATCAATTACACATCCATTATACATTCAGTATATTCATTCCATTCATCAATCTAAACAATATCGATTTAGCAAATGAGAATACTTATCTTAACCCAAGTAATCCCTGAGCAACCAGCTACGCTTCTGCAACGTTCCACCCAACCGTAGGCCAGTGTGCTCCTTAATCTCTCAGCACCACTGCCACCCCCCGAGCTGGGCATGATCTCCACAAGGAACTAGGGAACAACAGGGTCTCACATAACCATAGATACACAAGAATCAACCATGCCAACCAGCAGTTGGGTTTCTGAGGCTGCTAGGAGATGGATGCATATAACAGCAAAAGTGTAAGTGTTGGGCATGAGAAAAATGCTTATACAGTGAAACTCCCAACAATGGGTTTCTACCAGTTCCAGAAAGACGTGGGCAACCAAAAACGAAAAAGAGAAATGGGAAATCAATCCCAGGAGAGCAGAATCGTTTTCAGAAAAATGCTCATGGGCATTTCGTGGGCAGAAACGGCCTCCATAACCCCAAAAATCGTGGCTCTCTTCTCCCAGCCACTGAGCTAACCAAAAACGAGTTTGCAGGCATGGAATAATGCAGGAAATGGGGAAAAACGTGAAGGATAAAACCCCAACAAGCTCAAACTGCGTGCGAGGATGAATGCCATGGGTGAAGAATGGCTTTGGGACAATTTCGTGGGGGTTTTCTTGCCCAGCCAACCAAAACTCGATTTCCCAGGTTGCTGTCTTGCCCATACACAAAAATTGACAGCCATACCTCTCCCATCCCAAGGCATTAATTGTCTCAACCAATTCTTGGAAGAATTAAATGATTGGGTGCATGAGACCAAATGGGTAGTTGAGAGTTCATGGGTTTCCTCAATGAAATGGCATAACACCATGGCTCAAGGGTTTGGTTATTTTCCTCCCTATTCCTTGTAAAGATCATGCCCCCATCTCTTTGTTGCATTGGGTAGTTGGTTGTGGGTTTTTCATTAAAATTGCATGTTTACATGATGTCCAATTTTACATTGTGCTCCGCTAGCACAAGAACCATATGCATCTATTCTAATTTCCGATACATAAAACAATAAATCAGTGGCGAGGCCTTGGCCTTGAGCTCCTCACCATGACTAAATGACAATATTTACATCATTTACAATTTAATGAAAAAGGGGGTCAAAAATGGGGACGTGACATTCCCCTCCCCTTGGAATAACACCGTCCTCGGTGTTCCAACACTTCGGAGAATAAATACCCACTTTACATATGTCCAAAATTCACAAAATGTGGTAGGTTTGTCCTGCATTTCACCCTTTACTTGGGTCTTTTAGGACTAAGTCCTTTGGTCTTTACAAATTGCTCTTGATGGCTGGGACCTTCTAGCTCTGCATGAGGACATCGTTCCAAAACAATTCCTCCCTTTTCTTTTCCTTCCAACTGGTCCACGAATTTGGGGAATTTACGGTTGCTACCCTCTTGATATTCTCTTGTTGGGCAGTCACGGAGGCAATGATTTCCTCCACATCCCCAACATTTCATTGGCGGCTTCACCTTTTCCCGGTCCATTTCCTTTGAATCTTCCCATCTGGAACGTTTCTTGATCGGGCGATTGGATGAATGCTTCTTCATTGATCCACTTTCCTTTTCCTTGCTGATTGCTCCCAGAATGCTTTTTACCTATTTTTGCAGACGAATAGAGTCCTGCAAAGCCTCATGGTTTATCTCATTCTGTTGCCTCTGTAACTTGAGCATCTCCCCAAGATTCTCTTGGGTCCTCGCAATTGTTTGAAGAAGACTTTCATCCAACTCTAATAGTCCTCGGTCTGCTGCCATGGTCAATGGGCACAACTGAACACACTTTGCTTACTAGCAACACTTTCCTGTGCCGGCTGCAACCAATTGTTTCACTTCTTACCTGTGAAATTCATCATGGGGATTCTTTGTTAGGACAAGCATAACATAAACATTAAGATTAGTCAATTCTTTTCCTAATCGACATGGAATGTCCATGCTTTATTCATGGGACTTCCACACTTTTCATGCTTTCCCAACATACACATGAACTAATTCATGTTCATCCTTTCACAGGAAATTTACTATTTCAGCATTCACAATTCATTTCAAGCAATTACACACAATCCATTTTCAGCCATGATATGCACTCAACAATCTTTTGTTTTATAAATGCATCAATCAAAAGAAAAGAGAAGAGTAGGGGTTTCTCCCTCTTAGTCTTGTTCTATTATGGAGCTACACCATCACTGTGGTTTCATGCTCCTTAGTCTCTTTCACTTCAATGTGAATACTTTGACTTTCCTTTCTTGGCTATGACACTTAGTGTCTAAGGTTTTCATATGGATTTTCAGCTAGGGCACCCTTCCCATTATTGCGTACAGAACCTTGGGTTGCTAGGATCCACTTGTATCCACTAGCACCATCTTTCATTACTGCTCATACTGAGATTTTTAGGACGGTCACATGTCCACATGCATCTTTAGGATGCCTTCATAATCCTTGCTTCCAGCAATACCTACATTCAAACATTGAATTAATTCACATGTTTAGTTCATTTTCATAGGGTTTTTCTCTAAACAAGAGTTTAGGAATTCATAACCAAATCATATACACACGTATATAAGCAAGAAGCTGCAAGGTAACGAAATACTTATCTGTATTGGATGTCTTCACTTTATTCCACGGGATCCTTCTCCGCTTTACGAGCCTTGGATTTCCCATGAACACAATAACGAATGTTGGGCCAGCCCATCGGCTACTCCACAATCATTCGAATAGGCAATTCTAGGCCAGTACACCGACTGGGTTTATCAATCATTTCCTTTAGCAATATGCTAGGCCAGTGCTCCGACTGGTTTTATCAATTGTTTAAGGGGTGTTGGGCCAGCGTACACGCTGCTTTACCCTATCAAGTAGTTAATGCCCAACTAGTCACTCTCTGGACTTATTGAGAACTTTATAGCGTTCAACCAGCTACTCCCTGGATTTCTTAATAACTTATATCGCCCACTCATTTACTCTCTGGATTTACCAGCAATTTGTAGTCCTTCAGGGTCTTGCCTTCCTGCAATGACCAAGGTTTCCAACAAAGAAACAATAGTGTATCAGCTTAGCTGTTAGAAGAATTATACCTGAAATCTTCATTATTCCCAACAAGACATAAATGAAAATGAATACTTATCTGTATTGTGCGTTTCCCCTCGGGTCCACAGGATCCTAATTCGCTTTGTAAGCCTTGGGATCTCCTATGGACTTGGATATAGTTAATGCTTAACCAGTACGCCTCCCCATCGGCTGGATTTACCAAGAATTTGGTGGTGCCCAACCAGTCCCATACCTAGTTTGCCCTCTCCAGTGCCGAGCCAGCACATTCGTCTGGGTCATCGACCAATGGAAGGAAATTACGCCACCGACCATTATAGGTCAAGGCTCTACTATGGAGCCATAGGTATCTCAGGGTTTTCAGTCAGTCTTCGGCGCCCGCCCTCCCACTGCTGTCCCAATAGAGATTTCAGGGTTTTCAGTCAGTCATCGACGCCCGCCCTCCCACTGCTGACCCAATAGGCATCTCAAGGTTTTCAGTCAGTCTTCGGCGCCCACCCTCTCACTACTGACCCAATAGAGATTTTATGCCTTTACCAATGTCACCACACCTTCTTGCACTGTAACCCTTCACACACATCAACTCTTGGTTTATACAAGGACGTCACTCCTTCTCTTGTGCAAATCGGTGGTTCCTTTTAGGAACTTTATAGGTGACTTTCTTGACTACAGGTTAACATGACCCCTACTCACACAAGGATGATACCTTCTCTTATTACACAGCTCTTCGAGCCTTTCCATCCCTTCTGGTAATATTTCACGTGAGCATAGAAAGGTTTCCAATTCCCATACAGTCTCCTTGCGTACCCTTCTTCACCTTGCCCTTTAATGTGCAATATCAATCTACATCTGTGTAGGCTGACAACCAAGAAGGATAAGAAAGCTCATCAGTATTGTTGTTCAATTATTAACCACATTCCATATCATTCACTACCAAGTATTGAAACACCAGGAATGCGTCCATTCCCTTAGGGTGTAGTCAATATTGAAAACCCTATCATGACCCAGCATCAGAAAAGGTTTGCACCCCCTTTCTGATGTGCGCCATGTAGGTCCTAATCATACTTAAGCAGTCTGCAATGATATAAATAAGATAGAGCATGCTATGCGTATTGACCCTAATAATTTAGACATGCATGTTCTTGTCTAGGGTCACAGAATACTCATTCATTTTGCAGATGTATCTCACATGCCTTCTGGGCATAGCTTTACCACCTCACTTTCATGGTTTACCGACATGCGGTTTGGCTGAGACATTATCAATGGCGTTTCACCCGAAACCCATTTCCAAAGCATGGGATCCTTCCCATCTAGTTTGGCTTCTGTAGGTCATCACACATGGCCTTCCTGCAATGTGTCATCCTAGCACACTTCATCAAATAGCCAAACAGTCAGCAACATTTAGCAATAAGCTTCAAATATGAGTGTTTCATAACCAATCAATAACATTAATAATTAAATTCAACATGAATTTTACAATTCTGTCTCCTACAGAAATTGGTTTGCTTAGCAATGCGGCTATCCACATAGTGTTTGGCTCTTGTTCACGGTAGATTCCAATCTTCATCATGGACTTATCCATATTTTCCATGCCCAAAGCAATCTACCTGAAATCTGAAACTTCAATCAGCCAAATGCTTCGTAAGTTTCTATGCATATAATAATTTCATTGCCGCCACAGTCACGGAAGCATTTTAATATCACCAAAACCATCTACTTCCCGTGAATTATTACCATACTAGAGTTGCATGGTTCGATTTCACCATTTTATGCAATTATTCTCTTGTTCTTAAGATTGATAATAGTTCACCATTCCATCTATTATCTAATTGCAATGAAACATACTTCACACTCATGCACTCTCACAATGCATCTCATCATGTGCACCTATATCTATGCATGCACATTTACATCACTCACATAATCTTTTAATGTGTATTCCCTCAATGTATAACCACAAGATTGTGCATAATATCTTAATGCACATTTCCTCAATGCTACCTTGCATTAAGTTATGAGAACTATGCTTTCAACATAATTCAAACATAGTTGAAGGAATCTTACCAAATCCTCTTTCCTCATTCATGCAATTTATGCACCAATAACCATTACCTGTATGGATGTCGTTTACATCACTTGATGTTACCTGATCAGTTGGCCTCTTACCAATGCTACACATTCCTTTTTGCCAACTTTATGATCATAGATTCGTTGCACCATCCTTTCTGCATAAGGTTGTTGGCTTCATGCAACAACATCCTCAGCACATTTAGCCATGCTCTTTGTTATCTTTGGTCCTACAACCAATACCAACATCAATAGTGATTATCAACCACAATATTCTCCATTAGTAGTTCATTGCATATGCAGACTTCATTATTCTACCAATATGCAATATCCCATTTATGCACAAGCATTTCTATATGCACTATGCAATGTTTGTTAAGATGCCATCTAGTGCATATACATCTATGTGATCCTTTACATTTTTTTAACATTTTTATACCATATGAAAATTTCATAATCATAAATATGATAACAAAATAGGGGTTTAAGGAATTCTTTCCTTTTCGGTCCCTCATCGTAACATGGAATTCCTCTTCCATATCATGCAATTGTAGAAATTGCCCATATTGGCAACAAAATTTGTTTGTCAAGACAGCCGCTGGCACTCTTCTGCACTAAATATCCATGATAGATGTAGACCTCATTCAAACTCTGGTCATGTATCATTGTTCCTTGCTGGACAAGCTTTCCAATGCCTGCCTCCATGCTCCATTCCGACATCAGGTGCGGAAACTGCATCTCTTCAAAAATGACAACTTTAACTACAATTCTGCCCATTTTACACAGTTGCATTTTGGGTCCAGAATGCCAACTTTAGCCACCTGTGGAAGAAAATCTATGAGGAATCACAAAAAATTTTATATCGGGCGAAGTTGGTCCATAACAAGGAACACTCAGCAATTCACGGATTTTAATTCCGATGCACCATTAATCTTCTATGAATTTCTGGGTTTTGCTACTTCTCACTTTTCACATTTTTCCAAAATTCCAAATTTTGGGCCAAAAATGGCTATCTCCCAAATGGTGCATTTCTGGGAAATCTTCGTCTAACGGAAACTGTCCGTCTTAATGAGAATATGAGATGTCTAGTTCAGTAAAATTTTTGACTCCCACATTTAGGGTCACTTTTACTGCCCACAAGCTTTTCAAAATCCCAAAAAAGTGGCTCGGAACAGTGCTTTATGGTCTTCTTGCTCATCCCGACTTCACATCCTTTCGATTTTGGCTCCAAGATTCTGAACTTAACATCGTGTCTGCTTCATGACTGCCTCATATCAATTTCGGCTCAAACCGACCTTCTGTCAAGCCTTGGGACTCTGTCCTTCAAAAGTCACTATTATCCAATTTTTGTCAAATCGGAGTGTAATGGGCTCGAGGTCTTCACTGGTTCTTTCATGGCCTTCGTCAATGGCCTCCGAGCCCCACAGGAATCATTTCATTCTGAGTTCGGATGCTCCTCCTATAAAAAAAAACAAGTTTTGGTCACTTTACTCTTTTTTTCTTCGCGCGAGAAATCCCTCCGCAGCTGCGGGGCGGTTCGGCGATGGCTTCCGCAATTGCGGAGCAGTTCGCCGAACGCTTCCGCAATGGCGGGGCGATTTGCTAAATATTTCCGCAGTTGCAAAGCGTTTCGCGGAGTGCTTCCGCAGTTTCGGGAGGCACTCGAAAATTCTTTCCGTTGTTTCGGAACGGTTTGGCGAACTTTTTCGCAAATTTTGGGGAACTCTTCCACGAACCGGTTTGCCAAACTCTTCCGCAGTTGCGGGAAGATTCGCGGAACTCTTCCGCAATTGCGGGAAGGTTCTCCGAACTCTTCCGCAGTTGCGGGAAGATTCGCGGAACTCTTCCGCAATTGCGGGAAGGTTCGCCGAACTCTTCCGTAGTTGTGGGAAGATTTGCGGAACTCTTCCGCAATTGCGGGAAGGTTCGCCGAACTCTTCTGCAGTTGTGGGAAGATTCGCGGAACTCTTCCGCAAATTTCGGAAGAGAAATCCTTCCGAAAACTTCACTTAGAAAATTTTTCTACTTTTTCGGAGCAATTCGCCGAATTTTTCCGCATTGCGGGACAACTCGCGGAATCCTTCCGCAAATTTCGGAAGAGAATTCCTTTCGCAAATTTCGGAAGGAAATTCCTTCCGCAAATTTCGGGGCAACTTCCTGAACTCTTCCGCGTTGCGGAAAAACTCCCGGAATGCTTCCGCAATTTCGGAGCAATTCGTCGAATGCTTCTGCAGTTGCGGAAGACATTCGGGAATTCTTTCCGAAATAGACTTAAACAATTTTTCAAAAACTTTTGAAACAATTTCTAGATTCCTCTTTCCTTGTGACTGCAATTGGATTTGGCCCATAGAGGCCCAATGCTGCAACCATCAGCTCTGATACCATTCTGTCACGTCCCCACCCATCATGCCAGTGCAATGGAGAGGGTCGTGAGGCTAAAACCGGGCATCTAGCCCCATAAACTTTTAAACAAGCATTCACATAATTTGAAAGAGATATGAGATGTATAATTATAAGAAAAACATAGCGAAAATAATCAATTACACATCCATTATACATTCAGTATATTCATTCAATTCATCAATCTAAACAATATCGATTTAGCAAATGAGAATACTTATCTTAACCCAAGTAATCCCTGAGCAACCAGCTACGCTTCTGCAACGTTCCACCCAACCATAGGCCAGTGTGCTCCTTAATCTCTCAGCACCACTGCCACCCCCGAGCTGGGCATGATATCCACAAGGAACTAGGGAACAACAGGGTCTCACATAACCATAGATACACCAGAATCAGCCATGCCAACCAGCAGTTGGGTTTCTGAGGCTGCTAGGAGATGGATGCATATAACAGCAAAAGTGTAAGTGCTGGGCATGAGAAAAACGCTTATACGGTGAAACTCCCAACAATGGGTTTCTACCAGTTCCAGAAAGACGTGGGCAACCAAAAACGAAAAAGAGAAATGGAAAATCAATCCCAGGAGAGCATAATCGTTTTCAAAAAAATGCTCATGGGCATTTCGTGGGCAGAAACGGCCTCCATAACCCCAAAAATCGTGGCTCTCTTCTCCCAGCCACTGAGCTAACCAAAAACGAGTTTGCAGGCATGGAATAATGCAGGAAATGGGGAAAAACGTGAAGGATAAAACCCCAACAAGCTCAGACTGCGTGCGAGGATGAATGCCATGGGTGAAGAATGGCTTTGGGACAATTTCGTGGGGGTTTTCTTGCCCAGCCAACCAAAACTCGATTTCCCAGGTTGTCTTGCCCATACACGAAAATTGATAGCCATACCTCTCCCATCCCAAGGCATTAATTGTCTCAACCAATTCTTGGAAGAATTAAATGATTGGGTGCATGAGACCAAATGGGTAGTTGAGAGTTCATGGGTTTCCTCAATGAAATGGTTTAACACCATGGCTCAAGGGTTTGGTTATTTTCCTCCCTATTCCTTGTAAAGATCATGCCCCCGTCTCTTTTTTGCATTGCGTAGCTGGTTGTGGGTTTTTCATTAAAATTGTATGTTTACATGATGTCCGATTTTACATTGTGCTCCGCTAGCACAAGAACCATAAGCATCTATTCTAATTTCCGATACATAAAACGATAAATCAGTGGCGGGGCCTTGGCCTTGAGCTCCTCACCATGACTAAATGACAATATTTACATCATTTACAATTTAATGGAAAAGAGGGTCAAAAATGGGGACGTGACAGCTGGTCCGGGTAAGAGTTGATGCAATCATGGGTCATGGGCCTTCCCTATTTTACCCAAAGGAAATGGTTCACCATATTCAAGTTCAAGGGTTTTGGTACATTGAACAAATTACCCAAGCATTTTACCACTTATATTTGGAGACAAGACTGGATCGAGGCAATGGACTTGGGTATAGTTGGTGAGTGGGCCATGCAATGGGATCAATATTTGCATGAACTCCGAAAGGCCCATATCCAAATTATAGAAGATACAGATGATATCATTTGGGTAATATTCAACCGTGTCGAGGGACAATATACAACAAAATTTGGCTACTTGAAATTAACCAAAATGGTTAATATGGAACCATGTCAGTAGTGGAAAAATTTGTGGAAGTTGGTATCCCCCATAAAAAGTGTTATATTTCTCTAATTGATTTTGAATAGGCAGGTTCTAACTTGGAAAGATGCAACAAATGAACAAACATGGCCGGAGAATGTGTATCCTGTGCAGAGGACATGCAGAAACAAATGAAAATATCTTCCTACTATGTCCATATACCTTCCAAGTGTGGAAGGAGATTTAAATTCATCTAAATATGAAGAACTTATGGAACAAAGACAACTTGGTTGAGTGGTTCTCTGAATATTTGTGCCAGAGGGTATTAGTTTTTTACAAATTTTAATTCAATATTATCTAGGATCTTATCTAAGAGAATAACATGCACAAAAATAAACACAAGAGACAAGAGACGCAAAGATTTTCCTCGGGGAAACCATAAAGGATAAAACCCCACAACTTCCTCAGAGATAGAATGATCACCAATACAATGTCACAAAAGTAAAACCCAAAAATAGAGATCGTCTTCAGCAGCTTCTCTCTTCTCCACTTGTGCGAACTTCTTCTATCTCTCCCTCTCACTAATGCGAATTGAGTGATGTGAGTGAATGAATAAATAGAGAGCCTAGCTCTCTATTTATACTTTACCTTTCACTTTACCTTTACCACTTGACAAGTCGGCCTCAACTAAAGTTGACTGGGACGACTCCTTTAAGGGAATTAAAAACCCCAATACAAATGACTCTATGGGAACTAATGCCCTGACTTACACGGTAGGGTTTACCTCAATGACTTTACATGACCCAAATACAATAGTGACTTCTCCGATCGGAGGAATAAACATCTCCGTCGAAGGTACAAATAAAATACAATATAAAATACAAGTGAATATCTTCTACAGTTACAATAACATAAACACTCCCTCTTAACTAGGAAGGTATTCTCTTGACACAGACATCAATACATATAGACACAAGTCTTCAACGTTGGATCATCATCAATGCTGTATCATTATCAATGCTAGATCATCATCGTCAATGTTGTTGCTATCCTCATCATCTCGATCATCAAATGGTGACATCTCTCAAATCTACTCATCATAGGAAGTTCTACAGAGCCAGCCCTGTTTCATGCTGGATGTAGGCCTAACCATCATGTAGGTCTTCATCATCTCTGCGAGCAAGCCATCAAGTAGGTACAATCAAGGACCAGTCATTGCATTTCCTCTGCAAATACCTACGTCTCCTACTGTTACCTCATCACGTCTAGATCATATCATCGTCAACGTAGCACAACCTAGATGTACATCACACATCTTCCAACATGGGAGGAAAAACCTACCACCATGCGATACCCATCTCTTACATCTACGCCATGGGAGTACAAACCTACCACCATGCGATAATGGCACAACACTTATATCGAAGTCCATGGGAGGACACACCTACCACCATGCCGGAATGGCTCAGCACTTATATCAACAGCCATGGGAGGACACACCTACCACCATGCTGGAATGGCTCTGACACTTATATCAACAGCCATGGGAGGACACACCTACCACCATGCTGGAATGGCCCCAAAACTTATATCAAAGGCCATGGGAGGACACACCTACCACCATGCCAGAATGGACCAACCCTTACATCTTCACCATGGGAGGACACACCTACCACCATGTGAGAATGGCTCCATCCATTACATCTGCACCATGCCAGGACACACCTACCACCATGTGAGAATGGCTCATGTGCATCTGCGTCTTCCGGACTCATCACTTCCCCTTGGAAGGAACCTCGATCTGAAGTACACCAAGCTTCTCTCTAAAGTACTCGAACTTGACTCTGGTCAGCGGCTTGGTAAACACATCGACTATCTGCTTGTCCGTCGCACCATACTGGAGCTTCAATGCTCCTCTCTGCACCATATCCCTGATATAGTGATACTTGATCTCGATGTGCTTCGACTTGTCGTGGAACACTGGGTTCTCGAACAACTTCACACAACTCTAATTGTCGCAAAATATACAAGTCGCATCCAACTAGAGATCAAACAAATCAGACAGTAGCTTCCTCAACCATACTACCTCACAACTAGCCGAACAAGTTGCGACATACTATGCTTCGGCTATACTCAGTTCCACGCAGGACAGCTTCCTGTTGAACCAGGAGATCATACTAGATCCCATACTGAAGTAGCATCCCGAAGTGCTCTTCCTATCAACGGCACTGCCTACCCAATCCGAATCAACATAACCCTACAGGTTAACCTTTTGATTCGCATCATATCTGATCCCATAATCCACTTTACCCTTCAGGTACCTCAATATATGCTTTCCAGCAACCATGTGAACTTGTCTCGGATCCGTCAGGAACTGGATCAATGTGTTCACAACAAAGCATATGTCTGGTCTTGTGTTCGTCAGGTACATCAATGACCCAATCATCTGACGATACATCGTGGCATCAACTAAATCTGATGAAGAATCACAAAGTAACTTCAAGTTCGATGCCATGGGTGTGGCCAAAGCCTTGCAGTCCATCATTTCGAATCTCTTCAGAATCTCCACTACATACTTCCCTTATCCAAGGAAGATCCCATCCGCATTCTGCCACACCTCCATGCCTAGGAAATAATGCATCATACCCAGGTCCTTCATCTCGAACTCTGTGGCAAGTTTACTCTTCGTATCTGCAATGAGCCCATCCTCTCCTGTTACAAACAGGTCATCTACATAGAGTAGAAGTATCACTGGATTTCCCACTTCAACCTTGTAGTAAAGGTTGGAATCTGCTTTACTCTTGGTAAAGCCCAAGATCATTAGGAAACTATCCATCCTGTTGTACTACGTCTCGGGTGCCTGTTTTAATCCGTACAAGGCCTTCTTCAATTTGCACACATGAGTCTACCTGTCATGTGTCTCAAATCCAAGTGGCTGCTCCACATACACTTCCTCCTAAACTACACCATTCAAGAACGTTGTCTTGACATCCATATGGTGTACCTTCCACTTCATCACTGCAGCCAATGCAAGTACTGTTCTGATGGAAGTGTATCTGGATACAGATGCAAATGTTTCCTCATAATCTATGCCTTCCTTCTGGGATAAGCCATGTGCCACAAACCTTGCCTTGTGTTTTTCTATGCTGCCATCTATAGCATACTTGATCTTGTAGATCCACTTGGAAGTCACAATAGACTTCCCTTCTGGTCTCGGAACTACATCCCAGACATCATTCTTCATGATCGACTGATACTCCTCGATCATGGAATCCTTCCATTCTTTCTTTGATGTCGCTTCCTCATAGTTGAAAGGTTCTTCAGTTTCTTCATCTTGACTTCATCAATATTCTTGAATGTTATAGTTGAATCAACGTCACTTGTTCTTAGAAATAAGTCTCTCTTGTAGCACACGATCTTTCCTACAATACAAGTTCAATTGCATGATTAGAAACATCTTATAGTTTTGAGAACAAATTCTTACGCATAAATACATAGGTCATACAGTCATGAAAATATCTTAGCCAATGCTTCAATACTTCATCCATATCCTGTAACTTTCTAGATGCCTTCCATCTTTACCAGAACATTGTTAAGAGTGTGCATTACTCTCAACATGTCAACAAAAAAGGTTTCATTCTAGATAAGTAGCAATGGAATGTTGTACAATACCATAGGTTGCTTACCCATCACATGCATATTAGTAGTATTTTGTTCATTAATGCAAATATGCTAACATGCATAATACACAGCCTAAATCTAGGAACATAAGTATGTACACCATTAAAGAATATTAAATAATCAGATATACAAGAATTCAAATACTTATCTTTGTTTGGTTGTTGGGTGGACTCCCTCTCAATATTTGCTTCCTTGCAGGAACTACTAGAGTGTGCTCCCTCTTGATCTTTGCTTCCTTAACCAATGTTGAAAATGGATGAGAGGTTCTTCCATAGATCATGATCTTATTTGTTTTCCGGAGTCCAACTTTGTAGGAGCTTCTCCTACTTATTTTAGGTAATACAAAAGTCATCTCTATCTTTTTCTGAATGAATCCTTGTAGTTGGTTCCCATCAATTTGTACAAACCTCCTTCTTGCTCTCCAATCACAACTGCATTGTCTATAGTCTTTCCCTTTGGACACATTATTACTTGGCCATCACCAAATGCAACCCTCATACCTTTTTCATCCAATGCCGATATGGAGAGAAGGTTCTTCTTGAGCCCTGGAACATATAAGACATCCTTCATCTTCAAAGACTTGCCAGATTCTAGCTTGTAAGAAGCTTCTCCACTTCCTTTTATCGGATATTGGTAGTCATCCCCAAGTTTCACTTTGTGAGGTGACTCATGTTCATATAGGTTCATGAAGGATTCTTTATATCCTGTCATATGCTTGGAAGCCCCACTATCTACAAGCCAATTATTACTTCTGTGTGTGACAGTGCTCGTGAGTGCTGATATCGGGACATATTCTTCGTCACTTGAAGATTCATCACTTTCTTCTCTAGATTTCCTCCTTGGAGGTTCATCATTTTCTGTTGTGTGTGCATGGTGCCTTTTCTTGTTGGTCTTCTTCTTATTGGAGCCACTTATTTTTCTGGGACAATCTATGGAATAGTGTCCCTTCTCATCACATGTATAGCATCTAATGTTGGATAGATCTTTCTTGAACTTTCTAGGGTGGTTCCTTTGATTATGGTGGTGGCTCTCTCTCTTGCTGTGGTGGTGCTCCTTCTTGTTGATATTCCTTCTAGAGTGTGTTGTGAGAGCTTGATCGTCGTTTTCTCCCATTTTCTCTTCTTGAGCTACAAGTCGAGCTTCTTCTTGTGAGAATTCCTCCCACGGCCTACTGAATGTGATTAACTTCTTTCTAGCACAAATCCCTTGAATGAAGGAATCCCATGATCTAGGGAGACCATTCAAGGTGGTCATCACAATTTCTCCATTCTCTATGTTTTCTCCCATAGCTTCAAGTTGCTCCTTGATTTGAGAGACCCTTGTAAAGTAAGAGTGCATGGTTTCTGCATTCTGTATCTTCACTTCTTCAGCTGGTTCCTCAAGGTCATCTTCCGATTTATATTCTTCCCTTCAAATAGCTTGGTCAAGTAATCAAACATCTCTTTAGGTGTCTTTAAGGAAGACACATGTGGGATGAGGTGATCCTTAATAGAATCTACAATGATTCTCTTGGCCTTAACCAAGTTCTTCTTGTGTAAAGCTTTAGCCTCATCTCCCTCTGGAACTAGAACTTCTTCACTCACATATGTGTCCAATTCATTCTCTTCAAGGACAAGTGTAATCCTATACTTCCATTCTTGGAAGTTATCAGGCCCTTCAAGCTTATCCTCAAGCTTGGTGTGGTGAGACATCTTTAATGAGAACCTCAAATGGAAATACAAAAGATTTAGATCTTACCAATTTGAGATGCTTGGGCTGGATCTGGAGCTGGTTGACCTAGGGTTTGTAAGAGAAACCCTAATTTTCCAAAGTTGGAATTTGGAACTTCTGATTGGACAGATAGATGTGCCTCCTCAAGGCGAGTTGTCCAATGTACTCACTTCCCTAAATCAGTGAACAGAAACGCAAAATATCTAATGCCCTAGTTTTCCTCTGATAGTAGTGAGGGGCTGAAAAATGAAAATTCTCGGAATTGAATTCTGTTTTCACTGGAAGATGTGCCTAGATGAGGCGAGTATGATGGTACACTTGGTTTCTGAAGATTCCAAAAATTCACCCTTGAAAATTGACTTACGAATTTCGGATCTGTAGTTTTTGGCTTTTTTTGGTTTTTCTGGTCCAAAGTCAAACTAAGGTTTGACTTTCCTGGAGTTTCACCCACTCAAAAACTTTGATCTTGGTCTCTAAATTTTGATTTTTAGGAGAATCACTTCCCTATGCTGATTGCACTCCAAAATTCCACTTCTGTAAAAATCCCTAATTTCCGGCAGTAGTGATGGGCCAAAAAGTGAAAATGCTCATAATCAATTTCTGCTTCAACAGAAAGATGCGCACTTCTTAGGAGAGTTATCCTATCCCTCTTTTCTTGATGATCTATGGAGAGAAGTCCAAAAATTAAGAATCCCTATCTTCTGCAACTGCACAGTGTCTTCTTCTCAAGTTAGCTCTGATACCATGTTAGTTTTTCACAAATTTTTATTCAATATTATCTAGGATCTTATCTGAGATAATAACATGCACAACAATAAAAACACGAGACAAGAGACACAAATATTTTCCTCGGTGAAACCATAAAGGAGAAAACCCCACAAATTCCTCTGAGATAGAATGATCACCAATACAATGTCACACAAGTAAAACCCAAAAATAGAGATGGTCTTCAACAACTTCTCTCTTCTCCACTTGTGCGGACTTCTTCTCTCTCTCACTAATGCGAATTGAGTGAGTGTGAGTGAATGAATAAATATAGATACTAGCTCTCTAGAGAGCCTAGATATCTATTTATACTTTACCTTTCACTTTACCTTTACCACTTGACAAGTCGGCCTCAACTAAAGTTGACTAGGCCGACTCCTTTAGGGGACTTAAAAACCCCAATACAAATGACTCTAGGGGAACTAATGCCCCGACTTACATGGGAGGGTTTATCTCAATGACTTTACATGACCCAAATACAATAATGACTTCTCCGACCGGAGGAATAAACATCTCCATCATAGGTACAAATAAAATACAATAATAAATACAATATACAATACAAGTGAATATCTTCCATAGTTACAATAACATTAACAGAGGGAACTCAAGGGAGTTCATTCGATCCCTTATTTGGTTAATTAGAGGATATGGTTGTCTCGGTATTCACATATTTTTGAGGAGAAATAAATCCCTATTTAAAAGGTATCTTCTCAAACAAATGGTTTGTTAACTTTTTACACTATGTTGATTGTTAATAAGGCTAGGCGCATACTTGGAGAAATGAATGCAAACAATGAGACTGCTTGGAACTATTTTAATGTGGCTTGTCAAGAGTTGGGGCAGTGCTATAGCATTGGATATGTGTTGTATATTTCAGGAGCATGCCATTTCACAAGTAAGGTGTGCCTGGGGGCTAGGACTAATAATCTTAGTGAGTTCCTTATTTTATCTACTGGAAATTTCTTTGGAGTTGGATATTTCTCTGGAGTTTGGTATTCTTCTTTGACAATCCATTAGATGAACTATGAGATTCAAATCCACAATACTGAGCTTAATCGTTTAGATTTTCATTTGAAGCATATCAATGGATTATTTCAGCAAGCGAGCTATACCGATGTATATGGAGAATTGAATACTTTCGTTGATTATCTTTCCAAGGAAGACTTAGTATTGGAGCCTGGGCATATCCACTTAGAGGAATTTAAAGATGGACATCAGGTCTCTATTAGGACACATAATAATTTTTGAGTTTTGATAACGATTTGAAGAATTGTCACTTTAACTATTATTCTTGGCTATTTTGATTCTATAATGAAGGATTAGTTGTATTTAGATAACTTTCAGGGACTCATGTTGATGTATTTTGCTAGGTGAGATATTGGTTATTTTGGCCTTATCTCAACATACAAATTACTATGTTTTGACACCTGAAGATTGTATTTTTATATTTTTCTTGAATAGAGAATATGTTTTTTCTCTTGAAAAATAAAATAAAATGTAATACACACACACACACACACACACACACACACAAACACACACACACACACACATTTCCAGGTAAAATATCCAAGGGAAAATTGCTAGGAACTTCCACTCATTCCAAGGATGGTATCCATGGTAAACCCTAGATTCTTCGAGGCACACATCCATTAAATATACTCATTATGAGCTCAACATGTCACTTACAAAAATAAAACCTAGGTGGGAAGGATAACACTCCATCCAACAACCACTTGAACTAAATCCAAATTACACACACACATAAAATATTACATAAATATATATGGATCTAACTAAAAAAAACAATTCTGAAAGTTTTGCTAACTACATATAAAATAAACAATCTTGAGATTCTGGATCACTTTTATCTCCTCCAATTTTTTAAAAATCACCAAAGTGTTATCCCAAATAATGGATTTTAGCCCATTTCTACATGCTATGAATACACTACTATTAAGAACCAAAAAATTAATATCAAAAGAAAAATAAATACTATACATTCGACAGTTTTACTTGTTAACCTTTACTTGACAATATCTTGAATATTATAATTTTATAACATTATCTCAATATCATAATACTATGGTCACGTTCGATGAGGCTCTTACTCCTAGTGACAATTTATAATAGGAAAGATTTGGTCATAACTAATATGTTTGTTGAAATAATAAAACAATATTTAAAATTTAGATGAGGAGAGTAATACTTTTTTAAAAATTACTTACACTATATCTAATTAATAAGCAGTTTTATTAAAAATTTAGTTGAGGAGAGTAATATTTTTTTAAAAATTACTTACATTACATCTAATTAATAAGCAATTTCATTAACCTTTATCTAGAAGATCAAACACATCTCTTTGTCTTAACAAGTAAGAAAAAATTAATATAGCCAAGATAAGAACGAACTTTCATGAGCTTCATAGTGAAACATGACACTGAACAATTCCTGAAACACCATGGGTGGAAATGATTTGTCATCTCTGTGAGACTATGAGCATTGAGGATGAAAGTCACTTTCTATTAGAGTGCTCTGCATATGCCTACATTAGATCGTAGTTTCATAATCTTTGTTACAATACATACCTTCCTAACCTTCCAACATGTCAAATTGTGGTGATCTAGGAACACTTCTTTCTAAGCTTTTTGAGCATGGGAATAAACTTTTATAGCACATCAAATAATTCCTTTCTTTCCTCTTAAGATCTGATAGACTGAATCCCACAGGGAGTAGAGCAGTTGATAATGAGAAAATGAGATGAGAAGTTGTAAATGGAAGAACACAAATTCAAATCGCTGTAGATACTTTAAAAAAAAAGATCTTATAGACCTAAATTGATATGACTAAATATTAACCACTACCATCATTATCATAAAAAAAAAAAAAAATATTAACAAGTAAAAATTAAAAAAATATATAATTAAAATATGTTGGTGAATACATAACTCTTCAAATTAATAAATATGGGTAGAGTGATTGACAATACTTTCTCAAAACAATTTAAACTAAATCCAATTAAAAAAAAAAAATAAGTATTATAAATATAATTAGTTTGATTTTATTTTTAATTAATTAAATATTTATTAAAGTTTAATTTTATGAAAGTAAATTATCATCACTATTTAAATAATAATTAAAGAATTTACGCCTAGATGGGGTGTTAAAGAGGTAAAACGGTTATGAGAATGCCATCCACGTGGCACACCCTCACCCTGTAGAAAGATGGGAGGAGGTACATCTTCATCCCATGGCCATCAATCACCTCGTATAGGATAATGAAGAAGAACGAGCATGTGGGGATTGCTGAGAGAATGCGACACTATGGGGAAGTGATAACACCAAACCGACTTCGTCGGATGATGAAGGGGGCCTACAACTTCATGACAAGGCATGTATTTGGTAGGTGAGGGAAATTCGATGGGATATGGAATCAAAGCTTTGCATTTGAGAAGCATATGAACAACATTAGGGCCAATTTTTCCACCAATAAGTTGCTTCTTTTTTCTACGAGATCTAGTTGGATAGATGTATTGGTGGATTTTTCTTTACATAGGGATGTCTAACTCGATTTTGTTATTGTCTTCTCATATGGGTGGGAAGTTCTCAGGCTTCCATCTCGAACTTGGGTGTTGTAATAAGTAGGCAAATTTTAGCTGTGTGTATTGTTAGGAGGAATGATGGGTTGTGGAAAATGGAGGAAGGCTTGTGGTGGATTATATGGCTTTTCCGAGTCCCATGTTCAACAAGATGTAGGGGAGGCTAGAGCTGTGTACTTGGAGCAAATTCCAGACCAAGTGAGAGACTGACTCTCAAAAGTTGATATTTGGGTGAAAAATGAAAAGGAGAAGATAGGAGCGAAGGCAACAACAGAGGAGATGAAACCACGGGTTAAAAACTCAAGCTACACAAGAACTAGAGAAACTAAATAGGGTAAAACGCTTACTCTGTATTGGAAAATTAAATCTCTATTGGGAAGAGTGCTACTGGAGAATCATGAGGAGAGAAATGAAATGTTGTTGCAACTAGATGAAGTTTAGGAACAACTCAGGGAAGTGATGGAAATGAAATTTTTTTATCTATAAGGCCACTACAAGAATGTATTTCCCAGCTCCAAACACAACCTGTTCCCCAACTCAAGGACCAACCACAACACCTAAATCATCTCAAAGACAAGAAGTGCCTCATATTAATATTTCTAATGACAATGTCACAATTTTACTTAAAATATCTAAAAGATAGTTTTTTTACTTTAAATAATCATAAGTATGATCCAAGCAATAGATATACTTATGGTACCTTAGTAACCAAATGCTAGTTTTCTATTTTACTTATGGTTCGATTCCCCTTTTGGTAGACCCAACCTATAAACTTATGTAAATTGTGTAAATTTTGTTTAATGTATATGGACCTTAAAAAATAAAATTATTTTTAAATATTTAAAATTAAAAAATATATACTAAATAATATAAATATATTTTATTTTATTATTAATAATTAAATATATATTAAAATTTAATTTTAGTAAAGTAAATTATTATCAATATTTAAATGATAATAATAATAGAAAATAAAAAATCAATCTATGCCTTAAAGTCCACACATTTGCCATTAAAGAAATCTATGCCTTAAATCTATGCCTTAAAGAGGCCACACACTTGCATTTAAAGATTTTAAAACATAGTATAATCCATGCCTTCAATGTCGGACATAATAACATTAAAAAGAAGGCTAAACATAATAATATAAAAAAGAAAAGAAAAGAAAAATGGTTGTCATAAAATAAACATGCATTTTTAGATGGGGTGACATCGAAGCAGGGATGGAGGCATGATGGTGAGGTGACAGAGGACGAGTTGGCCATGACATTCGAGGAGGTGGAGCATTTAACTCACCCCCATCTCGAGTGCTTGCACGTATCGTGTCACCTTGAGCGTTCAGTGCACAAAAATTGTGGAGAGAGGCAGTGAATTAATGGCAGATGCGCCACTTGCAATCGTCAGGAGGATATTAGGTGAGCATGCAAACCTCGAGTGTCATGCCTCACACGAAGGTTGTGCTATTACAGGTGCCAATTTCCAGTTTGAGTTCTGGTGCATTCATGGTGGAGAAAACACGACCATGGTCAGGGAGCGCCTCCGTGCTTCTAGTCGGTGAAGTTGCTCTCGTCAAGCCCAAAGCAGAGAGATGGGTGGTACAACTCTTACCCGACACTTGGCCTCCATGAAGGACACCCTACTCGACATTCAATATAATGTTCATGGCCTAGAAAATGACATGCGGGCCAGAATGCATGAGCTTGGACACATAGTTCAGGTGATGATTTAATGGTGTGCAAACATTGCAGAGCTCTTCAACCTTCCTTCTAAGCTTCTCGTGGTGGTTGTGGAAGCTAAAGTGGCCAATTCAACTCTGGCTACATCGACAATGGACATGCATGTTCCGACCATGGCGGACCCTAGCACCGAGGCGCATACTCTCAAGATGGAGGAAGAAAAACCAAAGGTATCCCTGATTGTGATGGATGCCAAGCCGAATGTGCTCCCCCCCAGAAGTGGTAAGAATGAAGCTTATGGTCTTCACCAAGAAAGTGAGGAGCCCCCACAACATTGACATTTCCTGGATCCCGACCCCTCTGCAACATGAGTAGAAGCAACACCCTCAATTGTTTTCATCCCAATAGAGGCAGTTAGGAAGCTCTTTTCAGAAGCAGTTAATATATTTTTTTTAACTCAAAACCTGAACAACTTCTCTGTTTTGGATGCTCAATATCAACTCTCTATATGTATATATAAAAATTGTGAAATTATAATGTAAGAACTAATTTACAAAAATAAAATAAAAGAAACATGCATAGAAGTCCTTGTTGATTAATAAAATTAGCTTCAACTCAACAAAGTTAAATGACTATTCGTCATTGTCATGAAAAAAATATGGGTTTTAAATTTATATTTATCGAGCATTAATATTGAGAATGATTAAATATTTTCAAGTGTAAATTTATTTATTATTATAAGTAATTTTTTTTAATAAAAAAATTAAAATTGAGTTAATGCATGCCCTTGAATAGGTTGTTTTTATTTTTGCCATGATGTATGTTTCATGGAAACATCTTTCCCATACTGAATTGTAAAGTACCCTTGGTGCAATAGTATAATAAAATTTACATGTTATTACATTTTTCAAAAAATTAAAGCAAAACATTACTAGGGATAATTTGAAGGATCCATACTTATTTAAAAGTGTATAAACCTTGGCGAATCTTACCAATTCTTAAAATTTCAACTTTAAAATATTTGGCGATATTTTTCTAAAATTATTTCAATTTCTAAGGATTTTATCTAGTTTATATAATAAGTTGGCAATTTTTAGAGTGAAAAGAGTTTACCCCGTCAAAATTGGGCAAAATGGGGCTTAAAAAAATGCAAATTGGCTAATCGTTTTTTGGAAAAAAACATGGAAAAATAGCCCATGGGCTAAATTTCGCCCCTAAAATTATCCTTGAACATTACCAGAACAAGTGTTAGTGGTGTAAAGATAAAACTTAAATTATGAACTTTATCTACTCAACTAAATTTGATTTTCATTACTTATCAAACATAGGTTATCCTCTTGACTCTATGTCAACAATCTACTTCTTGCACATATCATTTTCTCAAGCAAATCCTCCTAAAACATTGATTCCCACTCTTTGATATGCAAATTCAACCTCTCGTTGATTTATGAGTATGTTGTACCATATAGAAAAAAGTGTTATCGAGTTTCCACCATCCCATTTCCACATATATGACATAAGATTTCATGCCACAAATTCTTGGAATGTTTCCATCTTTAAGTTTATTTTTTTACTTGTGCTATCACTTGTTTTTCACATAATGGTTTTTTATTTTTATTTTTTATTTTTATAATAGAAACATATACTTTTGTATTAAAAAATGGGGTGGAACCCGAACCATATAACTTTTCAATACAAAATGATGGAAGTAAAACTGTCCAATTTTTTTTCAATAAAAAATATTATTATTCTACCTTATTCACATATTTTTAGTGCTATTATTTATTATATGGATTGTGCAAATCTTTACATACTGCCCCCACAGAAAGAATATTTTGAAAAAAGAAAATCAAGTATTTTTTCCTCCATACCCATCATTGACATTTTTCTTATTTCTGGTTATTAATGATAGGACGGAGGATGCATGCTTCCAATCTTGCTCATTCTACTACTTCACAATGTCTTCTTTCATGGCTACCCCTAGGTCCTAGACAAGAGAACCAATTAAGACTAGGGGGAATGCTGAGTTATCCAACTCTTGGAATCTTTTACTTTGCTCCAATTCTAAGTGTAAGACTTTCTCTTGTAGCTCCTTAATTTTGTCCTCCATTTCCTCTAGCTTTTCCTTGTTACTTTCTTCACCACCTTCCAATAAAACCAACTTTCCTTTGTGATTCTCAATATGGGATTTCACATCAATCACCTATCTCCTCATTTATTTGAGATCCATGGCATACTTATTCTCCCATTCCTTACACCAAATTTCCCATCTCATAACCAATGCCATGTTCTCCTGAATGTTGTCACAATCTCATTCACACAATGAATAGAACGATGAAACCCTGAATTCTCACTAAATGCACAATGATCGGGGTGGTCGTGTTGACTGGCTATGGTTCTAGGGGTATCTTGTTTACCAATGTCGAACTCAACATTTGAAAAGAAAGTCATATCAGGGTAGAATTTGAGCCCTATTCCTCAATGTCCAATGGAAGAGCCATCCACAACAAGAGAAAATTTCCCAAAATTCCTTACCACATGAAAGAGGAGTCAATGCAAATAAATTCCATAATCGTTTTTCTATCCACCTCTAGCTGTGAAATGAATGCCAGGTGACAAACCTCCTACACATAAACCCACATGCACAGGACCATGCCATCTCACCTCTGTCCGAATGAATTTCAATGTGGAGGATGTGGTACGAATTATTCCTTGGAGGATGTGGAAGAACTCAATTGATTCAAATCCTTCTGTCATCTCTTGCACTCTAAGGGGTCATGAGGAAGAGAGCTCAAGAGCATGATGATCATTGATTCTCCCATAACCATAATGTTTTTTAAACCCAACTACTTTAATGTCATCACTCCTTTCCAAAGTGCGCCTAGTTATTTGATGTCTCTCCTAACCCCAAAGTATACAAAGTTACCTGATTTCCTTTAAAGCGTGCATTGCATCCCCTTTCACACAACAACGTGTTTTTTTTGTAAGCTAGTACACACAGTTTCAAACCGATGACCTAACATAAGGAGTGCCTTAGCAGTACACCCATTCACCGTCTATTCTACGCCTTGTGGGACTTTCACACAATGGAGTGTTAAACTTCAAGTAGTTTTGCATTTAAATCCATGATGGTTGTTGAAGTTGTTGATAGTATTGTTGTTTTCTTTTGACTTGCTTTCTACATTTTCACCTTCTTGTAACATTCATATTTGTTGCACACTTTCTTATTATATATGTCACTTCAAACCATTTTTTTCATAATGACTTCCATGTTTTCTTCCTTTTTTTTAAACTCGTCATCATTATTTTAACTACCAACATAGATCCATCTTAATCCCAAATCTTTTAAACATACAAAAGAATAAATAAATATGATCACAACTTAAATCATTAAAAATTTAAGATATATATATATATATATATATATATGCTTATACTTATAAGCACATAAAAAATGTATCACATTTTTCTACGGAAAAATATGATATGACTTTTTTCTTTGGAATATATATATATATATATATATATATAATAACAAGGTTGCTATAAGTTTTAACTTTACCTTTTAAGCAATTAAAAAGAAAATATTACTATTTTGTTTTATTTTTAAAATATTTAAAATAATAATATAATTATATGAAATAATTTATAAAATGATATATCTTTAAATCTATACTTATTATTTCATAAAATAATATAAAACAAGTTTTTAAATCTATTAAGTATAGAATAACGAAAAGTATTATTAAGTAATTTAAATCTTTTAAATAAATAATTTTATTAAAATAATGAATGAAAGAGAAATTTGAACAATATAAAGATACGCAGGGCATAAAGTTGATCCTCTCCCCCTCCATACCTAAGTATTAGTCAACGATTGTAACAAGCTCTTAGAATACGTGTCTACCTCAAATTTGCACTCACCCTTTTGTGTCTATGTGAAGAATAGGACTTATGGATAGTGAAACCTAGCGATGCCTCACCTAGATAGAAATAGCTGTTTGATTTGATTGATATTTAAATTGATAATTTTTTCAAAACTAGATTTTTCTTTT
This sequence comes from Larix kaempferi, assembly GCA_027924585.1. Taxonomy (NCBI): domain Eukaryota; kingdom Viridiplantae; phylum Streptophyta; class Pinopsida; order Pinales; family Pinaceae; genus Larix; species Larix kaempferi. The sequence goes on from BSBM01000662.1 coordinate 3,388,324, forward strand.
TAATGGTTAATAGTATATATGTTTTCTCTAAGAAGGTTATAGGTTCAAATTCAGAGGAGTAGGTATGTACACCTCCATATATTTTTGTAGTCAAATTGTTGCGTAGGGACTCCCTTATTCCACAAACAAAATGAGCTCATACACCAAATTGGTGTCTAGCTTGACTATGAACTTAAAAATAGATTATTATTATTGTTATATGTTTTCATACATTATATTATATGATTTTGTAAAAGTTTGAAGGGAGTAATAATATTTGAGATCAACATATCATAACAAATTACAATGTAGAATTTTTATGGGAATAATTATACTAGCGACAACCACATTAATATTAATGTGTTTTGATATGTCCATAAATGTATATTTAGCACATTAACAATATTTTTTTTTCTTATTAATGAATAGTTAGCACATTGCTCGTTGACAGTAACCACCCAGGTTGAAATTTGACGTTCTACCTTGCACATCAAGAAAATTTTATATGACGTTTTAATTTTAACATTGCCTTTCATTTGACGTTTAATTAATAATAATAATTGTTTTTTTTTAAATAACATTTATAATAACTATATGAAACATTGAATTCTCATATCTTGCCTCATATAATACAAAAATAAAAAAGCTTTGCAAAAATATAATAAACAAAAAAATCAGAATGATTAAACAATGACATAGAAGGTTTATCCTCAAAACCTTTAAATATGCTTCTTCACAAGCAATATAATGGGCCATTACCATGGGCCACCAAATACCATGGGTCCAAAAAACCATGACCGAGTCAAATTTACCTAAAAGGGAAGAAAACCAACCAAACCATGACAAAATCAAAATTTCTATACTAGAAATAGAAATATAAAGAGAATATATATATAACATTTAATTACTAATAACTAATTTGTTATATATTTTTAATGAGTTATTAGTAATTAAATTATATATGTGTGTGTGCGTGTGCCACACCAAAAAACAATGATCGAGTCAAGTTTACCTAATAAGGGGAGATAACCAATCAAAACCATGACAAAAACAAAATTTCCATATTAATATATATATATATATATATATATATATATATGGGTTTGGGTTATACATATTAATGACGTTTAAAAATAAAAATGTATTTCAAAATGATGGGTGAAATTAAAATTCACACTTCATTAATGACATTTAATTTTATGAAGTGGCAGTATTTTTTCGTGTAAAATGGAAAATAATGCCTATTTACCCGTCAAATTTCGCTACCCACCATCAAGATTAACGAGACACCTATCTATCACACACATGGCATTTGTTTATCACACAATTTTGATTTTGATTTTTTATTTTTTTACAGGATAACTCTGCATTAATCTCGCTGGATGACTCTTCCTCCACCTCCAAATTATAAAATATATGTTAAATGAAATATCCACATACATATGAAAGAGAAACACTTAATTTTATTGTGATCACATAGATGAGAGAAGTTATTTTGTTAAATGTGATGATAAAAAATGGTCAAAATGATAAAACAAATAAAAAAAATAGATTGAATGGATATTCTAATCCATGGTAAGCAAATAAAAAAAATATTGAATAGTTATTTTAATCCTAATCGAAAAAAAAATAATGACCATGAAGTAAAAATCCTATTGGGTATTCTTCCCATTGGACAAATTAGATTTGCAAAAATAATGAAAAGAACAATTAAGTCTAAAGTTTGAAACACTATAAACACAATATTTAATCATCATAAACAAGCTTCCTGATATGACTATTTTGTTACAATTTGATGACCTCACATTCAAAGGTAAGAGACCTTTTAGATTTAATAGTGCGTAGTTAAAGGATCCGGAATTTTGTGCTATGGTATCATATTTTTGGTCACATGAAGTTGTTTGAGAGGAGTTAAATCCAATGGAAGCGTTGATTTACAAACTAAAGAAGCTAAAGGACAAGACTAGAATTTGGGAAAAAAAGAAAAAGGACCAGATCCAATTACAAGTATCAAATGTCAAATTGCAGATTAAAAAACTTTATCATCTTAATATGAATGGCCTCTTTACAGATGAGGACCGTCTTGTGTTGAAGGATCTACAAACTAAGATAGAAGACCTATTGAGAATAGATGAATGCTCTTGGAGAAAAGCAAAGTGTTATAGGTGGAACTTGGGGACAAAAATACTAAGTTTTTTCAAAATTTTGCCTCTCATCGAAGGAACATTAACTCCATCTAGTCCATCGTTGATAGTGATGGTACTGAGATAAGTGAATAGGAAAAATTGGAGGAGATGGCTGCTCTACATTTCCAAAATCATTTTAAAGATCCTAAGTCGGCTATCATTGCTACACAATTAAGGGTAATTAATCATTATCCAAGGTTCTTTACTGAAGAAGAAGGTGAAGATTTAGGGAATCCTGTCACTTTGAAAGAGATTGAAGATGTTTTAAAACCCTTCAAAAGGGACAAAATCCCTAGACCTGATGGTTGGTCAGTTGATCTCCTTGTCCATTTTTTTTATTTGATGGGTCAGGACCTTTTACAAATGGTTGAGTTCTTGAGAATTGAGGGTTGGATGGGGGGAGGTTTGAACTCGACCGTTTTAACCCTCATCCCAAAGTCCAATAAACCAAATTCTTTTGACGAGTTTAGACCAATAGGCTTATGTAATTGGCCTTATAAACTAGTTACAAAGATCATTGCCAATAGAATCAAACCCATACTTTCTAAGTGTATATCAATGGAACAATTTGGGTTCTTGGAAAACAAGCAAATTCTGGATGTTGTAGGTACTACTCAGGAAGTTTTACATTAGATCAAAAACAAAAAACAAAAAGCTATTGTCCTCAAGATCGACTTAGTCAAAGCATATGATCAGGTGAACTGGGATTTCATCCATTTTGTACTTTTACATATTGGTCTTCATTGGAAAGTAATAAGATGGATCATGTCATGCATCAGAACAAAAAAAATTTCAGTTTTGGTTAACGGGAATCCATCGAAGTTTTTCAAAAGTGAAAGGGGTCTAAGACAAGGTTGTCTCCTATCGCCATTATTGTTCCTATTGGTGATAGAAGGGCTGAGCAAAATGATTAAAAAAGCTAAATTAGAAGGGAAAATTAAAGGTATTTCTTTTGGTAAGACACTAGCTATAACTCATCTGCTCTTTGTTGATGATGCCATTCTCTTTGGCATGGAAACTACGGAGGAATGGCAGGTTTTCATGTCCCTCTTGGATTCTTTTTGTAATGCATTAGGGATGCAAGTCAATTTTAACAAATCAGCACTGATTATTAATCAGGAACTGGATACTTTGGATCAAAAGTTATTGAACTTACTTCCTTTTAAGAGTTCTAGATTGGAGGATGGGATAAAATATTTAGGTTTTTTCCTAAAACCTAATTGCTATGGACTTCACGACTTGAAGTGGCTGATCAAAAGATGAAAATAAAATCAATATTTGGTGTATGATATTTTTATCACTTGGATGCAGACTCGTTTTATTAAAATCTGTGTTAAGTAGTATGCCAGTATATTGGGCAATGATGGCTCAAATTCTGTCTTATATTCTTCACCAATTAAGAAGTCTTATGTTCAGGTTCTTGTGGTTAGGAAATAAGGAAGGAGGTAAATATCATTTGACTAGTTGGGAATCTTTATCTTTACCTAAGCAGTGGGAAGGTTGGAATATTAAACAGCTTTTCTGGTTCAACTCTGCATTGCTCTTAATAAGTTGTGGGAAGGGTATTATGGAGGGCAATCTGTGGTCCATAATTTTACAAGTGAAATACATCAAGATGGATATATATATATATTTGGCTCAAGAAACCCAAAGGAAAATTCCAGAATGCCTCTACAACCTCGAATTATTTTATGAAAATTCTGCCTTGGATTACCAGGTATCTCTCTTGGCAGGTGGGAAATGGAAAAGATATTGTGGTCGAGATTGATCCCATAGTTGGAATGGAATCCAGTTATAAACTCTCGAGTGATCTGTGTACTTTATTCACAGAGTATGGTATTCTAACTTTAAATCAGTTTAAAAGATCTAAATATCTTATCTCTGATCCATCATATTGGCTTACAACAAGCGACTTGGGTTTGGTCGGCAGATGGGAAAGTGAATGGTTACATTACACACACATATTACAGCTGAATGGTATTCGACTGACATATCATAAAGACTTACTACTGTGGACAAAAAATCCGATTTCTGGACAAGTGACAGTGAGTGCTGCGTATAATACTATCGCAGAAGTAGATTTTCAAGGGTATAAGGTATGGTGGTATGGTCCTAAGTGGAAGTGGAAGATGCCAATAAAAGTTCAATGTTTTATATGGTTATGTTTCAACAATAAAATTTTGACATGGGAGAACTTGCAGCGAAGAGGGAAGGTTGGTCCAAACATTTGTATCCTCTATCATGAGGCAAGGGAGACAGTTGATCATTTGTTCTTGCCATGTAGCTTCTCACAAAATGTATGGCTGGATATCGGCGCTGCTTTAAATGTTAATGTTGTGCTGTTACATCCTTCTTTTACTAATTTCTATAAACGATGGGTTCATACTTTTAAACATCTGAAAAATATTCCAGGCCTAGTTGCATGGTCGATTTGGAGATGTCAAAACTGTGTCATTTTCCAGGATGTCCCTCCTGATGTGAAGTAGGTAGTTTTCAAGTTCTGGAAGCTCTCTAATATTTATAAAAATCCTCAGATAAAATTGAAGAATGGTACAATATTTTAAATTGGAATTTTAGTGTTCTAGAGTTGGCATATGGGTGTTTCAATGGAGCAACTTCAGAAAATAGATGTGGGGCAGGTTTATATTTATCATGTGGAGAGAAACTTTACTTAAAGTTGTATATCTCAGGTGGCGTGGGTACAAACTCTAAGGCTGAACTCATGGGATTTTGGGGTATATTAAAGGCAGATGCGCGGTGTGGTTTGTATTCCATTAAGATCTTTGGTGACTCCCTCTTTAGCATAAATTGGGCAAAGGACTTATTTGGCATGAAATCCATCCATCTCAAACACTGGAGTGATAGAGTTAAAACATTGATGGATTGGTTCCAAGATCTTACTATAGATCACATTTACAAGGAATTCAATGATGTCGCTGATTTGTTATCCAAGCTAACACTGGATGGGGAAGCAAGTATCTTAAATTGGGAAGAAAGGGATGAAGACATACTCAAACAAGAAGGCTCTATCTGTTTTTTTATGATATCACTTAATTATGGTTGTCTTGTTATGTATTTGGTCATTTGAGATGACAGCTTAGAGTTTTGGATACTATGTGTCATAGCTTATGTATTTTGGACTGCCTGTCACTATGAGTCATTATGCTAGTTAAGAACATAATGATCACGTTATGTATTCTGATGAGTTTGTACTTTTTGATTTCTTTGAAATAACTAAAGTACTGGTTTTTTTTCTACTTGAAAAAAAAATGAACAAACACAATATTTAATCAACATAGACAAGCTTCCTGATATGAACAATGGAGACCATCTTCCTAATATGAACAATGGAGACCATATTTCCTGTGTATAGTTGTTAGTATTTGTTGTAGCAAATCCTAGTGCAACGATGAAATGACTATTTAGTAGCTTGGTTTTATAGTCATGACACTTTGTTACATATACAAATAATGTTTTTTCCTTCAAAAGTGACTCTTCTTCTTCTTCTTTTTTTTGGGGGGGTCACTCTTTAAAAAATAGGTGGAGTGGACTTGCATAGATGATAGAGTTTGCAACATAGATTGTAGCATCCATTTTAATATAAAAATTGCATTTAAATAAAAATCAATAAATTTCAATCACTATGGCAATTTGAATTTAATAAAAATTAATGTTTGATAAGGGGTTATAAGGGAGAAAACAATGTTATTAAGGTTACAGTGGTGGGGAATAAAGTTAGTATGGTTATAGGGGTTAGTGGATAAGGTTATTGAGGTTATATGGGTTGAGGGGATAAAGTTAGTTGCTTTATAAGAGTTAGTTGGCTTTTGAGTTGAGAATCATAGGGATTATTAGTTAGAGCTTAATGTATTAAAGGTTAGGGGTTGATGGGGTTATTATAGGGGTTGGGATCAATAAGGTTATAAGGATTAAGGGTTATTTTTGTGAGAATTTTGATCTACAACAAGATCTAGGAGTGTTAGAGAATCTCACAAATCGAATTACTTGCAAAACCAACAAAAAAAACATGAAATAAGAACAATTTTACACATGCAATGTGAACAGAAATTGGATATTATCTAATTGTCTAACATGTAAAAATTTTGTGAATAGGTATATATTACATTTGGAGAAATTCGTGAGGCTTAGGAATCCCAAAATGAGTGTACATGTGAAACTGGCCAAATTGCCCTCAATCCCCCCTAGGTGGGTCAAACTTGCTCCAACTCAGCCCAAATGGTCACGAATGGAGGTGTGGACATGGTCGAGGCATGATGGAGAAATAATGAATCCTTGGCATGCATTGGTGTGCAAAATAAGGTGAGTGGGAGGGTCTAGGTGGGCATTAAATGCTCAAAATAGGCCAAAATTGGGCTAAATCCACCCCTAGCGCTCCTAGTCAAACACAATTACCCAATTCAAGGAATGGGATCGCACCAACAATAAATGAGGGCGCACATGTGGAGTTTGACTAAGCTGCAGTGCTCATGTAGGTGTGAAAGCTCCACTTTAACTGGTTATTATGCCCAATTAAGCTACCTAAGTCCAAACCATAGTATATTAATGCACAAATGCAAATAAAATTGACTAGGGACTTAGACTAAGGTAATAAGTGGTGGATTGATTTTATAACACCCCCCCTTAACCAAAACTTAGTACATCTCATGAAATAAAGTGGGAGGCCTTGGCAACAAAGGCTCAAGTCACCTCAATACATAACATAAATTTTATTTGTCCATGTAAATTGAGGAAAAGAAAGAAAGCCTCATGGGACAAAACCTTCCCTCTAAAATGGACATGGGGCTGAAACCTGCAAAAAAAATAGCAGCAATCACAATCCATCACTCACTCCAAGCAAATATCTCAAGTGAGTGAAGGTATTTTCAGTGAAACTCTTGGTGAATACGTCAGCAGTTTGCTCGGTGGATGGGCAATACTGCAAGGAAATCACTCTGTCATGCACTAATCCCCGGATGTAGTGCATATGGATATTCTGCCTCTGAAATGGATCAACAAATATATTGATGGTACTTTTATTGTCCACCCAAATGTTGGTAGCAGAATCAATTGCAACATCAAACTCCCGAAGAATTCCTTGCAACCAAACACACTGTGTGGTTGCATTCATTGCTGCCCTGTACTCGACCTCTGCTGAAGAAAGAGAAATTGTATGTTGTTTCTTACTAGACCAGAAAATAGGACCTTCAGCAAGCATGGAAAAAAACCTGATGTGGACTTTCTGTCAATGGGATCTCCAACCCAATCCGAATCAGAAAATACAGCTAGTTGTAGTGAAGAACTAGCTGCATAGTGTACCCCAAAAGTCTTTGTTCCTTGGACATATTGGAGGATCTTTTTGGATGCCTTCCAATGGAGCTCATGTGGCTGGTGCATATACCTTGCTACAGCACTTACAATATAGGAGAAATCAGGTCTTGTATGTGTAAGGTACATCAAACTACCAACTAGCTGCTTGTAGAGTGTACAATCTACCAAAGGAGAATCACCAAATTCACCTAGTTTAATGCTAGAAAGGAAAGGGCACTTGGCTGCCTTACAATCAGCCATATTAAACTTATTTAGCAGGTCTGAATCATACTTAGGTTGACTCAGCATGATGCCTCTTTCATATTGCTCAATTTCCAATCCCAAAAATTTCCTTAGCAATCCTAGACCTATCATTGCGAATTCACTGTGTAGAGATGCCTTGATTGATCCAATTTGATTGTTACAGCTCCCTATAATTAAGAGGTCATCTACATACAGTACAATAACCTGCAAAATACCATCATATTTTTGAAAATAAACATTTGGATCAGATTTGCATCGAATGAAACCAATTGAGAGCAAGAAAGCATCCATTTTTGCATACCAAGCCCTGGGGGCTTGCTTGAGTCCATATAGTGATTTCTTCAAACTACAAACAAGTGAAGGATCCTCTTGGAAACCTTCAGGTTGCTGCATGTAGATCTCCTCTTGTAGTTCAACATGTAGGAATGCACTCTTGACATCCATATGGTGCACTTTCCAACCTTTACTAGCTGCAATTGCTAGAGCTAGTCTTATTGAATCCATCTTTGCAACTGGTGCAAAGGTTTCAGTATAGTCCACACCTTGGAATTGAAGTAGCCCTTAGAAACTAATCTGTCCTTGTACTTCACATCTGAACCATAAATAGCAAGTTTGGTTCGAAAGGTCCACTTACATTGCACAAGCTTCCTCTTGGGAGGAAGGGGAACCAATTCCCATGTTTCATTCTCTTGGAGAGAATGGAATTCTTCTTCCATTGTTGATTTCCGTATTCGATCATGATAAGCTTCCTGATATGGCTATGGATTAGATCCAATCATCATATAATAGTGATCATCAAGATCACTTTCACTTGCATAGGAAGCTTTGTTAGATTGAGATCTAGTCTTCCTAGGCTCTTGGGGATTGCCTGCCAAATCACCTGCAGCTTGTATGATTTTTTAAGCCCATTTGGGACTTGATGGTGACTCATCTACAAAAATATCATCTACAGCCATATCATTATCATAATTATCAGAAAATACAGATCTTGAATCATTACTTACTTCATCAAGGTTTTGGGGAGAAGAGGATTCCCCTGGTGCAAGCTCAAAATATGGTATTGGTTCCTCTTCGAATTGCACACTCCTCTCAATGAAGGTCTTGAGTGTGGATGTGTCAAAGAGATTATAACCCTTTGTGTCCTCACCATAACCAACCATGATGCATTCCTTGCTCTGTGGCTGCAAAGCCTTCCTCTTTTCTGAAGGACTTTGAGCCCATGTTCTTGATCCAAAAATCCTGAAATTTGAGACATTTGGTTTTTGGCCAAACCATGCCTCGTAGGGTGTTTTTCCTTTGACTGATTTGTGGAATGCCCTGTTATGTATATGTGTATCACAATTGATAGCCTCATCCCATATCTTGGGACTTAGATCCCTTGGCTCAATCATGCATGTGGCCATCTCTTTGAGAGATCTATTTTTCCTCTCCGCCACACCATTTTGCTGTGGTGTGTAGGGAATCGAATGTTGCATTTGAATGCCGCATTCCTCACAAAGATACTGCATATTTTTATTGACATACTCCTTCCCATTATCAGTCCTAAGTATTTTTATCCTATGCCCACTTTGATTTTCCACTAAGGCCTTCCAAATCTTCAATTGCTCAAATACTTCAGATTTCAATTTTAGGAAGTATACCCAGCAAAATCTAGAGTAGTCATCAATGAAGGTGAGTACATACCTTGATCCACCATAGGATGGAGTGGGTAGAGGACCAATGAGGTCTGAATGTACCAACCCAAGTGGTTGTGTGGATCTCCTTGCCATCCCCTTCTCATAGCTGCGCTCTAGATGCTTCCCAACTACACAACAAATGCAGGCTCCATTTGAAGATTTGATTGAAGGAAGCCCTTCCACCATCTCATCTTTGTGCAGTGCTTGGAGATACTTGTAATTCATGTGTCCAAATATTTCATTCCATAGCTTGGAGGTCTCATTGGCATGAGATAGGAGCGCTTGGTCACTGGAACTAGGGAGAAAATTCGAGAAATTGTACATCCTCTCTTGGTGGTCTGCATACTCAATTGCCACAACTTGGTTTGATGAAATTTCTGATATCTCTACCAAGTCAGGAGTAAATGTTACTCTCTTGGATTCTCTTGTATGGGTCATTTGATACACTGACAACAAATTTGCTTCCAAAGCTGGTACATAGAACACATCACTGAAATAACCATGCTCCAAATCAATCCTACCAATTCCTTTGGTATGGATTTCAGAGTCATCTCCCATTCGAACTACTGGGCCACTATTCGAATGCATAGAGGAGAAGAGCTCTCTAGTGGAAACCATGTGTCTAGATGCCCTTGAATCAATAATGAAGGTGGAGGAATTAGAAATACCTGCTACCAAGGCACGACATTTCTCCATGTTGTTTGAACTGGAGGTGCCATCTTTCTTCCTTGCGCCATCAGGAACAGGGATGTTGTTTTTATCCAGCAGCTGGGCCATCTGATCAATGGTTTTCTTCATGCAGGATCTCTCTGGATGCCATCCCTTGTGGCAATATGTGCATTTGGTTTTCTATTTCCCTTTCTTGTCCTTCTCCTTAGGAGGATTCGAACCCCCATCAGTGGATTTGGGTTTATTAGACTTCCTCTTCTCTGGATGTTTCGAATTCTTTGCCTTATGCTTTCCCTTGGAGGCATTCAAAACACCCATGGACAAAGCTTGATCTTTAGCTTTGATGGTGTCCATTTGAACTAGCTTGTCTTGCTCTTGGGTGAGGCATTCCATGAAGTTGGCTAGTGTTGGCATTTGCCAGTTTCAAAGTGTCGCTTTTACAGAATGGAAGGTGCTTACAAACACTGACAATTCTGGTCCTAGCTTAGAAAGGATGGACAATATCAAATTCTCCTCTTTCTTCTCAATTCCACATTGTTGGCCTCCTATTTTGACTGTTCAGCACAATATTTTCTAATTTAAGTCTCATGAAACCAAGTAATCATCAGCTTTATTTAGTGTTGTTTTGTGCATGGTTATGCCTTTTGAAGAGCAACATTGCTAGGAACTTTGGTAAGTGACTTTTTAATTGTTTATTTATTATTTTGCTTTGTTTTATGTATATAATGGAACCTTTAGTTTTCATTTAATAATGGGTCAATTAATGAGTCTTAATTTCTTTTATGCAGGAGTCTTTTGGTTATTTGGCCCAACGCTTGTCCCGGCGCTCCAAAGAAGATCTATGTTGACTGAACCAGAGATTTGCGGGATTTTATTGCTCAAGATAACATCTTGTTTGATTTCCAATCGCTTCCAGGACGCAGGTGCAGTTATCCAGTGTTGTTCTGAGGATGCCATTTGCTCATTCCCGTCCTTGATCAGGACCCTGATTTCGGGCTCAATTTCTGAACAAACGGTTGGGAATTTTTCAAAACGGTTCGAAACCCACTTCAAAAATGGCCCCATTGTCCTTATGTTCATGTATAAATAAAGCTTGAGAAGGAGATACACGGGGGAGAAGACTGTAAAACTTTATTTTTATCAATAGATCCAGCATTTATCTTCTTTAAAGCTTCGATTTAAGACTGGCAGGCGTTGAAGGGCAGGGCCCACCTTCAACACCGATCCTTCATACTTCAGTATTATGTATTTTGCAGTAGTAAAGTAACGTTTTTTTATCCTCTGACACCGTTTTATGGAATGTTAATGGTTTTGCTCATCTGTGAATTGAAATAGAATGCATGTCTGCAGATTATTAGTTAATATCATTTGCAATTGATCTAGTCTGTTGAGTAGATTTAGAAACAGTCTATATTTAAAACCCTCTTTAGTTTTCAGCGTGGATTGATGGTTATGGTATTGGTAAGCCGTGTGATGAACTTGACTTGGATTGCTGTAGAATTGATTTCATGAAGAGAATAGATTGGATTTCACATTTCCTTTTGTTGTTAGCGTTAGAGTAACTAGTGAATAGCTCCATTCTTTTGACTTTTGAGCTCACAAAATTGTAGGGTTAATGGTGGAGTTTTCAAATTAATTGAATATATTCATTCTAAAACTAGGGTTTTACTTATTAAGTTCTTTTATAGATCATCATTGCTGTAGCTGAGTGTAGGCTGTTGATTGTTTTAAAAGATTGCTGTAGCTTAGTACTGTTTTGAAAGATTGTTGTAGTTTACCATTTCTTTGGAAGATTAGTATTGTTTTGGAAGACTACTGTAGGTTGCTGTAGGTTAAATTGAGTTTGACAGTAAGATAGTGGTCAGTAAATTGATTTTCTATTCTTTAGGACAGACCTAGTAACCTTAGCATTGATCACTTAATAAAGTAATAGCTTCATCAATTACATTTTGTTTTTGGTTTGTGAGTAGACTAGAATTTCTTTAAGTTACTATCAGCATGAGCATTGAAACTACCTTGCCTGCACATATAGTGTAGCAGCTCGAAGTTTACGCACCCTGGTTGACAATTAATTGAAGGTAAATTAACTAGTGATAATTTTACCCAACGTTTTGGCGCCGTTGCCGGGGAGTTGCTCCAAGGTAAGCTGGTATTTTGCTCATTTTCTACGAATTTGTTGGCTGTGAAGTTCAGGTAGATAGGGGTAGATAGGTTTCCTTTACATTACACAACAAGGTGGAGGGGAAACGATAAGACGCAAAGACGAATTCACTACGGGATTCCCATGGTGTAACAGCCTGACGCATCCACTTTAGTGGGTTTCCCCAAATCCCTGTTGTTTCTTTCTCGTAAGTGTGTTTGCTTTTTCACATGTTTGATTTATTTTGCTGCAAAAGTGTGTTTACCTTCCTGTAAGGCGTGTTTACTTTCTTGCAATTTAATTTCATGCAAGTGTGTTTTTCTTTTTTTTGCAAGTTTGGGTGTGTTATCTTTCTGCAATTTAATTTCAAGAATGTTTTATTTTATGCAAGAGTGGTGTGTGTTTGATTGGCGTAAATATGTTTTTAGTGGTAGATAGTCTGGATTAGAATTATTTAAAACACATAAAAATAAAAACTTGGGTGTTGTAAGAGCCCCAGACATTGATCCTTGTGTGAGACATGAACAAGACAACTGGCAAAAATGGATTCAGAAGTAACCATCAATTTGGGAAAACTTTCTCAAATCCTAGCTGTAGTTGGGAATTCTTCTTATCAGGTAGAACACATCCTGACAGCAGTTAAGAGTTTATCTACATCTCCTGAAATAACAAATGAACCAAAGTCCCAAGAGCTACAAAAATATATTCCTTGCCAAATTGCAAAGGAAATTGACAACTTGGGGACTACAACTGATGGAAAGCAGCCTAAAATTGAGGAGGTATCAACAGTTCCTCTATGTACTTCCGAAATCAATCAATCAGAAGAAGGGGATCTACATGATATGATGAAGGAAGGTGAGGACCAGGACTACTTTGAAAGTTGGTTCCAAGAGGCAACCAGACTACAACACCATTTCCTCCTTCAACACCTTTTGTTGCAGAAGCAAGTAAGTCGGTTGGTTCTCCATATCCAGGTAATCATTGCAAATGAGGATAAAGGTATATTTTTAATTTTACTTCGCACTTGGTTACATTGGAAGAATTCCTATACTTGAATAGAAATGTTTTCTTTCTTCTTAGGTAGAATAGGAAAATATGTATATAAATAAAAAAGTTGCATGTTCAGTTTAGAAATTAATGCAACTTCGTTGTTTTTCTTTCTTTTCAATAAAATGATAAGATATTTAACCAGAATTTATACCTTCTCTCCAATCCATACTTTCAGAAAATTTATTATAACAGCAGCTCATAGCAAGGAAAAATGCCAGAGGGTAATATGAAATTGTGACTGTTTTTAATAATGGTTCCGTAAACATAAGACCAATTGGTGATGAACAAGTTGCAAATGGACATCGGTTAAAGATATTCTCTTCAGTGAAGCTCAGGATCTTTTAAAAGAAAAGGGAAGTCTTTTTGTTATTATTCCTATTTTCAGCCATTGATTATTGTTACAAAGGACTGTGTTAATTTGAATTAAATTTTTGAGTTTCACTGGGTAACTAGAATGCTTGTGACAAGTAAATAAATGTGTGCTGCTAGGTTTTTTAGACTTGTCCTCTTTATTCATATGATTACTTCTTCACCTGGCACTGCCTTTATCAGTGATTTAAGCTTCCAAAAGAGGTTTTTACTTATGAACTTATGGGTTACTAGGACCATTTGACTTGGTTTCACACTAGATGGAATGAGGAAATTGTTTTTAATAATGACAGCTATGGCATTGAGTTATTCTTCTGTCATGAACCATTTTGGAAAAAGGTCTCCAGGACTGAGCAGTCTGTTGGTTATTATCTATTGGATTCTATAATATCAAATACATATACTCATATATACATTTTTGTGCAGCCACTTTATGAATTTCACTTTATACAGTTGCAAAGGTTAGTTGTTCATTTGGGCAAATCCTTACAGGCATGTACAAAGAACACTCTTCCAATTTTGATACCATCCCACTCGTAGATGGTTTTCAGAGCTGCTCCCCCACTCATCTATGCATGAGCAAATCATAAACTTTATCTTTAAGATGAACTTGGGATAAGGGCCTCTGATAGAAAACAAGTGTAAGAGGTTAACCCGCCGGGATACTGAACAGGTCCGTTGGCAGTGGGTACCGACCTGTGGTATAAACAGGAAAACCCATCAGGGTACTGAACAGGTCTGTTGGCAATGGGGCATCTGCCTGGGGAAGAATCTTCTTAGATGTTACAGTTACCCCACCGGAGTACTGAACGGGCTCGCTGGCAGTGGGTTCTGACTCTAATATCTCCTTTAAAAGCCTCATCTATACTTGTCTATATGAACAATGTACCTATGTAAAGGTCAAAGAGAGGTCATATGTGTGGTTAAATAAAACTTAAGAAGACTGTTTGTAAAAGTCAGTGGATAGCTAGTTGATAATCATCTCCAGCTGCTCTGAATTCTGGTTACCTGATCCTTGAGAAAAAAAGTTTATGCCTGATATTTTTTCTAAGCCCATGAACATAGCTGTGAATTTCAGTACTGGTTTTTCTTTTCACTACTCAACCTGTCCTGTGTGAAGCTGAGTCAAGTGGGCCAGTACCCCATTGGCCTCTTGTAGTACTCCTTTTGTCTTGTGTTGTAAGGCACATGTCCGGGTGGAAAAAGTTCTATATGAATGACGAGAATGAAGTCTGTGTTCATGATTGAGGTGTGGAATATAGGAGTAAGGTTGATTGTTTGTGAATTGTAGTTACTTTTGTTTTTTTGTATTGTTAATAAAAATTGGTTTCATAACTCAGCTCAGTTTCCTGTGTGATCAGGTGAAGCAGCAACCTTGAACTGAGGTAATTGTGCCACAAGCTTGTTGGGGTAAAACAAATTTTCAACCAGTTTTACTTCCTTTTGCAACTCACACAAGTGGTATATTTTCAAAGACATTATTTGCTTTAATATCACTATCATGCTGGCAATGAATTGCTCCCTATAGAATTTCAGGTGAATTCCTTTCGTACTGCTGTACAATTGAGCCTGAATTTAGATGAAGCTCAGGAGAAGAGGTTGATGCAGTTAAATGAGCTTGATGAAATTAAATAAGATGCTGTCCATGAACTGATTTAATACAGAATCAGAGGACTAAATGCCATGAAAAATTGTTGAAGAAGAAAACTTTTGAAGAAGGTGATAGGCTCTGTTGTTTGACTCACGATTCAAACACTTTAAAGCTGAGGACACAACCACTGAATAATGGTAACTGTGCAAGGAGCCTACCGATAAAACAAAATTTTCAGGCTGTTATTTAATTTTCCAAGCAGTTATTTGATTCTTTTTTTTAGGCAGTTTTTTCAACTCACGAAAGTTGGAAAGACAGTTATTTGTCCTTACTGATAATATTACTGCTATGCTGGTGATTATCACTCCTTCAACATATGCTGTTAATTATTGTTTGTCCGTATCAGCCTGGAAGTACCTCTGTATTTTAAATTGCTGAAGTGTCGGATTGAGTGTCGGATGGGGTGTCGGAATAAAAATTGAAAATTGGCATGTTCAATGGTAAGGGTAATGAACGTAATGAACGTTGCATGATTGGGTAAGTCCTAATTGTTATATATTAAGGATTATTATTATTGCCAATTTCTTTTGCCTTTAATACAACGATCGATGATTTATGGGTTGCCATATAACCTTGGCGTTTATTTAGTTGAGATTCCACCATTTCTTCATAAATTATTTTATGGCATTTGGTAATATTTTATTTCCTTATTATTAATTTGACATTTTTAATAAAACTTATGCCATTGATATATTTCAATTTGGCTTCGTAACTCGCCATGTGGTGAAGATGAATTAAACGTGTGATAAAATGGGCATAATTCATTGCAACGTGGGCAGCATGTGCTACAGCATGTGCCAGCGAGAGAAAGATTGATGCAGTTCTCCCTTGTCTTCGAATTGACTGTCTGATCTCTATTAGTTTGTTGTCATTTCTTTTCATGTTTTTCACGATGCTTATTCTAGCTGAGTTAAAGAAAAAGGATTGGGTATGGGAGCAATTTGAGCTGTCCAATTCTCATCTTAAATCATCCCTGGGGAATGAACCATGTGAGCCTCGTATTCCTAATTTAGTGGATAAAGCCTCCTTTCTAAATATTTCTGAACATCAAGTCAACTATCCTCAGGAACCAGCTGTTAAGAGTTGTAAGAAGGTTGGCCCATCCCACACTAAGAAGTCTCCAGTATCTAAGGGGCAGCGTGTCAGCTCTCAGTCTGGGGGAGAAAAGGGTCGTGAAAATTTGTTTGCTTCACCCAATCGAAGATTTTCCTGCAGCATGACTGTTAAAGAAAAAAAAGGAATCCAAAGGTAAGAGCCTGTCCATGTTGAATTGTCCTCATCCACTTCTTCTTCTGCCCATGATAACTCTGATTCTCATAGCTCTCATCATCATTCTTCAATGCCTAGTCCTGTCAATGAGCCTTTGTTGCCAACATCACCTTCAAAATCTATTTTAAAATCTGCTAAAGCATCACCTTCCAAATCAAGTCCAAAGTCTGCTAAATTTCATAGGTCGGATGCTTCAGCTCAGGGAATTGATTACTTCAGGCAGAGAAATTTTAAGTTGACAAAGAAATTACAGGAGTATGTTAGGCACTTCAGCCTCAGTTTCTAGAGTTTGAGCCAAGGCTTGATCATCTATTATGAGTTTCAAATTTTGTTTGTCTGAAAATTTCTTGCATAGGGTCATGCAAGATCTTCAGTCTGGGGGAGATGTTGGCCTCCTATTTTGACTGTTCAGCACAATATTTTCTAGTTTAAGTCTCATGAAACCAAGTAATCATCAGCTTTATTTAGTGTTGTTTTGTGCATGGTTATGCCTTTTGAAGAGCAGCATTGCTAGGAACTTTGGTAAGTGACTTTTTAATTGTTTATTTATTATTTTGCTTTGTTTTATGTATATAATGGAACCTTTAGTTTTCATTTAATAATGGGTCAATTAATGAGTCTTTATTTCTTTTATGTAGGAGTCTTTTGGTTATTTGGCCCAACGCTTGTCCCGGCGCTCCAAAGAAGATCTATGTTGGTTGAACCAGAGATTTGGGGGATTTTATTGCTCAAGATAACATCTTGTTTGATTTCCAATTGCTTCCAGGATGCAGGTGCAGTTATCCAGTGCTGTTCTGAGGATGTCATTTGCTCATTCCCGTCCTTGATCAGGACCCTGATTTCGGGCTCAATTTCTGAACAAACGGTTGGGAATTTTTCAAAACGGTTCGAAACCCACTTCAAAAATGGCCCCATTTACCCCTAACCACGGGCAGTTTTCAGAATTTCTAAACGAATGTGGAGAAATCCCTTCCGGAACAGACGTGGTTTTGCCAGATTTGGTGTTGGCCGTTTTCTGGGTAGTTGCTCGAATTTCTGAATTTTGGGATGGATCTTGTCCATCTGTTCATGTATAAATAAAGCTTGAGAAGGAGATACACGGGGGAGAAGACTATAAAACTTTATTTTTATCAATAGATCAAGCGTTTATCTTCTTTAAAGCTTCGATTTAAGACTGGCAGGCGTTGAAGGGCAGGGCCCACCTTCAACACCAATCCTTCATACTTCAGTATTATGTATTTTGCAGTAGTAGAGTAACATTTTTTTATCCTTGTTGATGTATATGTAACTTCGGAATGTATTTCACATATATGTATATTGTATTCCTATAGAGATGTTATTATTCCTCTATACGGAAGTGTCGTTATTTATATTGTAAGTGTCGTAACTTATACTTGATGGGTTATTAGACCACCTTGTTGGGGTCGGCCCTGTATAAGTCATGTGGGTCAAAGGGTTATTAGACCACCCTATTGGGGGTCGGCCATGTGGGTCGAAGGGTTATTAGACCACCCTATTGGGGGTCGGCCCAGTCAGCATTATATTATGTGGTTAAGTTCGAGCCTACATGAGTTAGGTAAAAAGGCAAGTCAAGTCAAGTATAAATAGAGTGCAGGAGGCACTCTATTTACACACTCACTTCTCACACATGCACTCAAGGAGGAGTGGCGCACTTATGGAGGAGGAGGATCTGCTGCTAGGTTATGTCTATCTCCCATGGTTGTTTGTATCATTGCTCTATCTATCTCTGAGGAAGTTATTGGGGTTTTTCACCTTTATGGTTTCCCCCAAGTAAATCTTTGTGTCTCTTGTGTGCTTGCATTATTGTCTCCATGATTGATATACTGTAGATATGCTGTACATGTTGTTCTCTCAGTCAAGATCCTAGATCAGATTGAATTAAATTCAGAAAATTTAACATGGTATCAGAGCTAGCCTGAAAGAAGGCATGATATGGCATGTATGACACTTGTTGCACTTACGATGCTAGGGCTTGATATAGCAAAAACTAGTCATCGTAGCACTTTCGCTATAAATCCGTTTTGGAAAAGTTTTCGGATCTGAAATTGTTACAGGATGAAGAGTAAATCTACAGGTACCTTGTGTCCAAAGGAAAACCTCTAATTCGTTGTACTTTGTGATTTATGATCTGTACAATATAGGGTTTCGGCCTCTTCCAGATCTGAGTCAAAATCAGGTGACCTTGGGAAAAAGGTCATAACCTGGGCTAGGAAGCTCCAAATGAAATTTCGTAAAAATTAACAGATAGTACACAGACTGTACTATCTCAGGAAACGTTTTTAGAGGCCGAAGGTGAACCAGTGACACGTGGCATGCCGTACAAGTTCGCTCTCCTGTATTATCCCATAAACAGGTCACGTTGCGACACTTGGCATAACTCTCTCTCAGAGAATCCAATTGAGGTCAGACCTATCAGGATGGAAAGATAACAGGCCGAGCTATCTCAGGAAAGGTTTTCAGATGCCGAAGTTGAAACAGTGACATGTGGCACCCCGTACAAGTTCGCACTCCTGTATTATACCAAAACAGGTCACGTTGCGACATTTGGCATGACTCTCTCTCAGAGAATCCAATTGAGGTCAGACCTGTCAGGATGGAAAGCTAACAGGTCAGGCTATCTCAGGAAACTTTTTCAGACCCTGTGGATCAAAAATTTCAGAGTTACACCAGAAACAATCAGGTACATATTTCTGTCAAAACAGAATTATTTTTTTAGTACCTTCATTAATGGCTTCCGGAATTTAGGGCTTTGGAGAAAGTTGGAATTTTTGTAATCCGAGACCATGGCTGTATGCTACTCATAAAAATAGAAATTTAGAGACCAATATCAGAATTTTTGGTTGGGCAGAAGGCCGGGCTTGATTAGACCCTAGTTCGGGACTTTGATCAGAAAAGTGGAAAATTAGGGCTTCTGTAAAAATGGGAATTTTTGAAATCTGTGACCACGGCTGGAAGCTCCTCAGAAAAATAGAAGCTTAGAGCTTTGGATCAAACATTTTGATTAGGCAGAAGAGTGGGATTCATCAAACCCTAGTTCAGGGTCACGTCAAGTGAATCCGGAAGTTTCAAAGGCAAAATTGAGGAGTGAAACTTTGCAGTTTTCAAATTTTGAATATACCAGCTTGATCAGCTCATCAAGACACATATTTCTATCCTGTCAGAAGGTTGAAATTCAAAGTTTGAATTTTTGGGGTTTCTCTGACAAACCCATATCCAGCTTGAAGTCCAGTTCTTGCAAATCAAGTGGATTGGGTTAATCCTAGAAGAAGATGGATTGGTCACCTGCATAAGTGAAGGAGTTCCTGTTTCAGAGGGAGATGAGGCTAAGGATTTACATAAGGAGATTACAAGCGATCTCAGGTATGACTCATCGAGGTATGTTTTGAGATTTGTTCATGATTAAGTTTATGGTATGTTTGTCTTCATGTTATTACGGTTAGTACAATTTTGATTTTAGATTTGTCGAATCACCTTAACAAAACTATGAATGCATGATAGAAGATATTCATTGGTTAGGGTGTTGACACTTATGATTGTACTAATGCATTATGATGTTGTATGAGGTTTATGTTGTCTACTAACATGAAAGGTACACCAAGAAAGACAAATCATGTTCTGGTCCAAGAACATATGATCATGATAACATGAGGACAAAGATTCATCCATTGTCATGGATCTCATAGAAGATCCATTTACGAGGTATGTATAACTTGATTTTGTAATAGTTAACCTATGAGATATACAGGTTACTAGCACAAGTCATTGAAGAAGAACAAGAAGACATCATGTGAGTATGTTAGACATAATTAGCTAGCATGCTAATCCAGGTATGTTTTTCCTATATCAAGTTACAATCTCATCTTGTGATAAAATCCTTTATATAAGTATACTTGGCATGATTGATTATGATTATTCATTGAAGTTAGTAATCATGGGTTTAGGCATATTATGTTTTTTTTTTACTTTGTTTAATGATATGACTAACCAGAAAAGTCCTATGGTCAATTAGGAATATAAGTAAAATAAGATGTCTCTTATATTGATTGATTTGACTAACCAAAAGAATCAAGAAATCATAGGTTTGAATAGTCATGGTTTTATGCATATTATATCTCTTCTCTTGATTGATGATATGACTAATCCGAAGAGTCATAGGTTTGAGTAATTACAAGTTTAGACATGTTATGTTTCTTATGATTTGACTAACCATAAGAATCCTACATAAACCTTGAATGCTAATGCTTATTATTTTCTGTTTGAAATGATCATGACTATACATGCTTAAGATTATTGTGTTTTAATAGTATACTAATGAATGTATGATTTTATATGAGTTCACAAGGATAACACAATCATGATACTAATAAGCATGCATAGGGACCAAGGATGAATGTAAGTTCAAGGACAGGTAATGCAGGAAGCAAAGATCAAGAGGGAGCACACTCCAGTTGTTCCTGCAAGAAAGCAAAGGAACACACTTCAGTAGTTTCTGCAAGGATGCAGATATTCAGAGGGAGTTGACCATCTTTCCACAATAGAAAGGTGTAGAAGAAGCTACTTCAGATTAGTACTCTAGCAGCTCTTGTAAGGAAGCAAAGACTCAGAGGGAGTCCACCCAACGAACAAACAAAGATAAGTATTTTAATTTCTTGCATATTTGTTTGTTTAAATAAAATTGTTCAATGATGTATATGCTCATGTTCCTAGACTTAGGATATGTATTGTGCATATTAGAATAGTTGCATTGATGAACAGTATACTACTAATATACATGGGTAAGTGGCCTATGGCTCTGTACAACATTCCATTGCTACTTATCTAGAATGAAACCTCTTTGCTGACATGTTGGGAGTTGTGCACACTCTTAACAATGTTCTGGTAGAGATTGGAAGGCATCTAGAAAGTTACGGGATATGGATAAATGTTGTATTGAAGCATTGGCTAAGATAATTGCATGAATGTATGACATATTTCTTTATGTGTAAGAATTTGTTCTGAAAACTATGAGATGTTTCTAATCATGCAATTTAACTTGTTTTGTAGGAAAGACCGTATATCTTCACCTACAAAAGGACTACAACATTTGTTCCAGCAACAAAGATATCTATTGAAAATATTGAAGATATTGAAGTTCCCAGGATCTGGGATGAAGAAATGGAATGCCATGATCCGTCGATCATGAAGAATGATGTTTGGGATGTAATCCCAAGACCTGAAGGGAAGTTTGTTATGACTTCCATATGGATCTATCACGATAAAGCATGTTGCAGATGGCAGCATAGAGAAATATGAAAGTAATGAAATAGAAGATACACTAGATGGATTTCAAGATAGCTTTCTTGAATAGTTGTATGTGGATGACCTGTTTGTAACAAGAGATGATAGATTGATTGCCAACACGCAGCGGAAACTTGCTGCTGAGTTCGAGTTGAAGAACTTGGGGATGATGCACTATTTGTTTTGGCATGGAGGTGTGGCAGAGTGCAGATGGAATTTTCCTTGGACAAGGGAAGTATGTAGTAGAGATCCTGAAGAGGTTCGGGATGATGGACTGCAAGGATATGGCCACACCTATGGCATCGAATCTGAAGCTTCTATGTGATGCTTCATCTAAGCCGGTTGATGTCTCCATGTATCGTCAGATGATTGGGTCCTTGATGTACCTGACGAACATGAGACCAGACATTTGCTTTGCTGTGAACACATTGGGCTAGTTCCTGACGTATCCGAGGAGTGTTCACCTGGTTGCTGTAAAGCATGTTCTGAGGTACCTGAAGGGTACAGTGGATTATGGGCTCAAGTATGAAGCGAATCAAAAGTTTAACCTGCAGGGTTATGTTGATTCAGATTGGGCTGGCAGTGCTGCAGATAGGAAGAGCACATCTGGGTGTTGCTTCAGTATGGGATCCAGTGTGATCTCATGGTTTAGCAGGAAGCAGTCCTGTGTAGCACTGAGTATAGTTGAGGCAGAGTATGTTGCAACCTGTTCAGCTAGTTGTGAGGCAGTATGGCTACGAAAGCTACTGTCTGAGCTATTTGATCTCCCGTTGGAGGCTACTGGTATCTTCTGTGATAACCAGAGTTGTGTGAAGCTGTCCGAGAACCCAGTGTTTCATGACAGGTCGAAACACATAGAGATCAAATATCACTATATATCAGGGATATGGTGCAGAGAGGAGCTGTGAAGCTCCTGTATGTTGCGACGGATGAGCAGATTGCAGATGTGCTGACGAAGCCACTAGCCAGGGTGAAGTTTGAGTACTTCAGAGAGAGGCTTGGCGTTCTTCAGATCGAGGACACTTCGAGGAAGAAGTGATGGACACATTTGCTGAATCCATTCCAAGCATGTTGGAAGGGGGATCCTTCACATGGCTATGGATGTAAGCGTTGGATGATGAGCATCAGGATGATGTTATGGTTTCTGCTCGGATATGATCAGTTGGATCATTTTATGTATGTATGTACGCATCATGTGGATGCTGGATATGATCAGTTGGATCATTTTATGTATGTATGTATGCATCATGTTGGATGCTTGGACCATGTATCTGTATATGTATCAGGTGGATACATTGTATGATCAGGAGGATCATGTATGGTGATATGTATCATGTATTTGTATCAGGTGGATCATGTATGATGATATGTATCAGGTAGATACTTGGTACGCATCAGGTTGCATTGATGATCAAGATGATCATGGATGACGAGCTTCGGGATGTTGCTCCAGATGACATGCAGCAGGATGTTGCAGTGATGATCAGGATGATCATGGATGACGAGCTTCAGGATGTTGCTCCAGATGACATGCAGCAGGACGTTGCAGTGATGATGATCAGGATGATCATGGATACATCAGGATGATGTATGGTGAGTATCAGGTTGATACTCTATGGCCGTGGATCAGGTTGTGCAGATGAGCATGTAATCCGGTGCCCTGGGAGATTTGCAGATGGTCTTTCGAGGTTTTTCCTATGGCATGTAATTCGGTGCCCTGGGACATCTGGCAAATGCTCTTTCGAGGTTTTTCTCTGGGAGGACATGTAATTCGGTGCCCTGGGAGATCTGCAAATAGTCTTTCGAGGTTTTGCCTATGGCATGTAATTCGGTTCCCTGGGATATCTGGCAGATGCTCTTTCGAGGTTTTGTCCTATGGCATGTAATTTGGGCCCTGGGAGATTTCAGGTCAGAGTTGTGTACCCGTAACATCCTGAGATGCTCTTTTGAGGTTTTGCCATGACCACATGTAATTTGTGCCCTGGGAGATTTCAGGTCGGAGTTGGGTACCCGTAACATCCAAAGATGCTCTTGCTAGGTTTTGTGGTGGACCACATGTAATTTGTGCCCTGGGAGATTTCAGGTTGGAGTTGTGTACCCATAACATCCTGAGATGCTCTTTCGAGGTTTTTTGGTGGGGTCACATGTAATAGCGCCCTGGGAGATCCTACAGGTCGGAGTTGTGTACCCGTAACATCCTGGGATGCTCTTTCAAGGTTTTGTGATGCACGTAATAAGTCCTGAGGATTCCACAGTATGGCCAGTGATGATGAAGACCCGCAGGTGGTGGGCCTACATCCAGTATGAAAAAGGACTGGCTCTGTAGAACTTCCTATGACGAATAGATTCAGAGATTGATTGAGATAGCAGCAGCAGTGACGATGATGATGACTCGATGACGATTATCTAGTGACGATGATCCAGAGAAGATGACTTGTGCTAGAAGAACAGTGCTGAGAAATACCTTCCTAGTTAAGAGGGAGTGTTGATGTATATGTAACTTCGGAATGTATTTCACATATATGTATATTGTATTCCTATAGAGATGTTATTATTCCTCTATACGGAAGTGTCGTTATTTATATTGTAAGTGTCGTAACTTATACTTGATGGGTTATTAGACCACCTTGTTGGGGTCGGCCCTGTATAAGTCATGTGGGTCAAAGGGTTATTAGACCACCCTATTGGGGGTCGTCCATGTGGGTCGAAGGGTTATTAGACCACCCTATTGGGGGTCAGCCCAGTCAGCATTATATTATGTGGTTAAGTTCGAGCCTACATGAGTTAGGTAAAAAGGCAAGTCAAGTCAAGTATAAATAGAGTGCGGGAGGCACTCTATTTACACACTCACTTCTCACACATGCACTCAAGGAGGAGTGGCACACTTATGGAGGAGGAGGATCTGCTGCTAGGTTATGTCTATCTCCCATGGTTGGTTGTATCATTGCTCTATCTATCTCTGAGGAAGTTATTGGGGTTTTTCATCTTTATGGTTTTCCCCAAGTAAATCTTTGTGTCTCTTGTGTGCTTGAATTATTGTCTCCATGATTGATATTCTGTAGATATGCTGTACATGTTGTTCTCTCAGTCAAGATCCTAGATCAGATTGAAGTAAATTCAGAAAATTTAACAATCCTCTGACACCGTTTTATGGAATGTTAATGGTTTTTCTCATCTGTGAATTGAAATAGAATGCATGTCTGCAGATTATTAGTTAATATCATTTGCAATTGATTTAGTCTGTTGAGTAGATTTAGAAACAGTCTGTATTTAAAACCCTCTTTAGTTTTCAGCGTGGATTGATGGTTATGGTATTGGTAAGCCGTGTGATGAACTTGACTTGGATTGCTCTAGAATTGATTTCATGAAGAGAATAGATTGGATTTCACATTTCCTTTTGTTGTTAGCGTTAGAGTAACTAGTGAATAGCTCCATTCTTTTGACTTTTGAGCTCAAAAAATTGTAGGGTTAATGGTGGAGTTTTCAAATTAATTGAATATATTCATTCTAAAACTAGGGTTTTACTTATTAAGTTCTTTTATAGATCATCATTGCTGTAGCTGAGTGTAGGCTGTTGATTGTTTTAAAAGATTGCTGTAGCTTAGTACTGTTTTGAAAGATTGTTGTAGTTTACCATTTCTTTGGAAGATTAGTATTGTTTTGGAAGACTACTGTAGGTTGCTGTAGGTTAAATTGAGTTTGACAGTAAGATAGTGGTCAGTAAATTGATTTTCTTTTCTTTAGGACAGACCTAGTAACCTTAGCATTGATCACTTAATAAAGTAATAGTTTCATCAATTACATTTTGTTTTTGGTTTGTGAGTAGACTAGAATTTCTTTAAGTTACTATCAGCATGAGCATTGAAACTACCTTGCCTGCACATATAGTGTAGCAGCTCGAAGTTTACGCACCCTGGTTGACAATTAATTGAAGGTAAATTAACTAGTGATAATTTTACCCAACGTTTTGGCGCCGTTGCCGGGGAGTTGCTCCAAGGTAAGCTGATATTTTGCTCATTTTCTACGAATTTGTTGGCTGTGAAGTTCAGGTAGATAGGGGTAGATAGGTTTCCTTTACATTACACAACAAGGTGGAGGGGAAACGATAAGACGCAAAGACGAATTCACTACGGGATTCCCATGGTGTAACAGCCTGACGCATCCACTTTAGTGGGTTTCCCCAAATCCCTGTTGTTTCTTTCTCGTAAGTGTGTTTGCTTTTTCACATGTTTGATTTATTTTGCTGCAAAAGTGTGTTTACCTTCCTGTAAGGCGTGTTTACTTTCTTGCAATTTAATTTCATGCAAGTGTGTTTTTCTTTTTTTTGCAAGTTTGGGTGTGTTATATTTTTGCAATTTAATTTCAAGAATGTTTTATTTTATGCAAGAGTGGCGTGTGTTTGATTGGTGTAAATATGTTTTTAGTGGTAGATAGTCTTGATTAGAATTATTTAAAACACATAAAAATAAAAACTTGGGTGCTGTAAGAGCCCCAGACATTGATCCTTGTGTGAGACATGAACAAGACAACTGGCAAAAATGGATTCAGAAGTAACCATCAATTTGGGAAAACTTTCTCAAATCCTAGCTGCAGTTGGGAATTCTTCTTATCAGGTAGAACACATCCTGACAACAGTTAAGAGTTTATCTACATCTCCTGAAATAACAAATGAACCAAAGTCCCAAGAGCCACAAAAATATATTCCTTTCCAAATTGCAGAGGAAATTGACAACTTGGGGACTACAACTGATGGAAAGCAGCCTAAAATTGAGGAGGTATCAACAGTTCCTCTATGTACTTCCGAAATCAATCAATCAGAAGAAGGGGATCTACATGATATGATGAAGGAAGGTGAGTACCAGGACTACTTTGAAAGTTGGTTCCAAGAGGCAACCAGACTACAACACCATTTCCTCCTTCAACACCTTTTGTTGCAGAAGCAAGTAAGTCGGTTGGTTCTCCATATCCAGGTAATCATTGCAAATGTGGATAAAGGTATATTTTTAATTTTACTTCGCACTTGGTTACATTGGAAGAATTCCTCTACTTGAATAGAAATGTTTTCTTTCTTCTTAGGTAGAATAGGAAAATATGTATATAAATAAAAAAGTTGCATGTTCAGTTTAGAAATTAATGCAACTTCGTTGTTTTTCTTTCTTTTCAATAAAATGATAAGATCTTTAACCAGAATTTATACCTTCTCTCCAATCCATACTTTCATAAAATTTATTATAACAACAACTCATAGCAAGGAAAAATGCCAGAGGGTAATATGAAATTGTGACTGTTTTTAATAATGGTTCCGTAAACATAAGACCAATTGGTGATGAACAAGTTGCAAATGGACATCGGTTAAAGATATTCTCTTTAGTGAAGCTCAGGATGTTTTAAAAGAAAAGGGAAGTCTTTTTGTTATTATTCCTATTTTCAGCCATTGATTATTGTTACAAAGGACTGTGTTAATTTGAATTAAATTTCTGAGTTTCACTGGGTAACTAGAATGCTTGTGACAAGTAAATAAATGTGTGCTGCTAGGTTTTTCAGACTTGTCTTCTTTATTCATATGAGTACTTCTTCACCTAGCACTGCCTTTATCAGTGATTTAAGCTTCCAAAAGTGGTTTTTACTTATGAACTTATGGGTTACTAGGACCATTTGACTTGGTTTCACACTAGATGGAATGAGGAAATTGTTTTTAATAATGACAGCTATGGCATTGAGTTATTCTTCTGTCAGGAACCATTTTGGAAAAAGGTCTCCAGGACTAAGCAGTCTGTTGGTTATTATCTATTGGCTTCTATAATATCAAATACATATACTCATATATACATTTTTGTGCAGCCACTTTATGACTTTCACTTTATACAGTTGCAAAGGTTAGTTGTTCACTTGGGCAAATCTTTACAGGCATGTACAAAGAACACTCTTCCAATTTTGATACCATCCCACTCCTAGATGGTTTTCAGAGCTGCTCCCCCACTCATCTATGCATGCGCAAATCATAAACTTTATCTTTAAGATGAACTTGGGATAAGGGCCTCTGATAGAAAACGGGTGTAAGAGGTTAACCCGCTGGGATACTGAACAGGTCCGCTGGCAGCGGGTACCGACCTGTGGTATAAACAGGCAAACCCATCAGGGTACTGAACAGGCCTGTTGGGAATGGGGCATCTGGCTGGGGAAGAAGCTTCTTAGATGTTACAGTTACCCCACCGGAGTACTGAACAGGCTCGCTGGCAGTGGGTTCTGACTCTAATATCTCCTTTAAAAGCCTCATCTATACTTGTCTATATGAACAATGTACCTATGTAAAGGTCAAAGAGAGGTCATATGTGTGGTTAAATAAAACTTAAGAAGACTGTTTGTAAAAGTCAATGGATAGCTAGTTGATAATCGTCTCCAGCTGCTCTGAATTCTGGTTACCTGATCCTTGCGAAAAAAAGTTTATGCCTGATATTTTTTCTGAGCCCATGAACATAGCTGTGAATTTCAGTACTGGTTTTTCTTTTCACTACTCAACCTGTCCTGTGTGAAGCTGAGTAAAGTGGGCCAGTACCCCATTGGCCTCTTGTAGTACTCCTTTTGTCTTGTGTTGTAAGGCACATGTCCGGTTGGAAAAAGTTCTATATGAATGACGAGAATGAATTTTGTGTTCATGATTGAGGTGTGGAATATAGGAGTAAGGTTGATTGTTTGTGAATTGTAGTTACTTTTGTTTTTTTGTATTGTTAATAAAAATTGGTTTCATAACTTAGCTCAGTTTCCTGTGTGATCAAGTGAAGCAGCAACCTTGAACTGAGGTAATTGTGCCACAAGCTTGTTGGGGTAAAACAAATTTTCAACCAGTTTTACTTCCTTTTGCAACTCACACAAGTGGTATATTTTCAAAGACATTATTTGCTTTAGTATCACTATCATGCTGGCAATGAATTGCTCCCTATAGAATTTCAAGTGAATACCTTTCGTACTGTTGCACAATTGAGCCTGAATTTAGATGAAGCTCAGGAGAAGAGGTTGATGCAGTTAAATGAGCTTGATGAAATTAAACAAGATGTTGTCCATGAACTGATTTAATACAGAATCAGAGGACTAAATGCCATGACAAATTGTTGAAGAAGAAAACTTTTGAAGAAGGTGATAGGCTCTGTTGTTTGACTCACGATTCAAACACTTTAAAGCTGAGGACACAACCACTGAATAATGGTAACTGTGCAAGGAGCCTGTTGATAAAACAAAATTTTCAGGCTGTTATTTAATTTTCCAGGCAGTTATTTGATTCTTTTTTTTAGGCAGTTTTTTCAACTCACGAAAGTTGGAAAGACAGTTATTTGTCCTTACTGATAATATTACTGCTATGTTGGTGATTATCACTCCTTCAACATATGCTGGTAATTATTGTTTGTCCGTATCAGCCTGGAAGTACCTCTGTATTTTAAATTGCTGAAGTGCCGGATTGAGTGCCGGATGGGGTGTCGGAATAAAAATTGAAAATTGGCATGTTCAATGGTAAGGGTAATGAACGTAATGAACGTTGCATGATTGGGTAAGTCCTAATTGTTATATATTAAGGATTATTATTATTACGAATTGCTTTTGCCTTTAATACAAGGATCGATGAACTATGGGTTGCCATATAACCTTGGCGTTTATTTAGTTGAGATTCCACCATTTCTTCATAAATTCTTTTATGGCATTTGGTAATATTTTATTTCCTTATTATTAATTTGACATTTTTAACAAAACTTATGCCATTGATATATTTCAATTTGGGTTCGTAACTCGCCATGCGGTGAAGATGAATTAAACGTGTGATAAAATGGGCATAATTCATTGCAACGTGGGCAGCATGTGCTACAGCATGTGCCAGCGAGAGAAAGATTGATGCAGTTCTCCCTTGTCTTCGAATTGACTGTCTGATCTCTATTAGTTTGTTGTCATTTCTTTTCCTGTTTTTCACGATGCTTATTCTAGCTGAGTTAAAGAAAAAGGATTGGGTATGGGAGCAATTTGAGATGTCCAATTCTAATCTTAAATCATCCCTGGGGAATGAACCATGTGAGCCTTGTATTCCTGATTTAGTGGATAAAGCCTCCTTTCTAAATATTTCTGAACATCAAGTCAACTATCCTCAAGAACCAGCTGTTAAGAGTTGTAAGAAGGTTGGCCCATCCCATACTAAGAAGTCTCCAGTATCTAAGGGGCGGCATGTCAGCTCTCAGTCTGGGGGAGAAAAGGGTCATGAAAATTTGTTTGCTTCACCCAATCGAATATTTTCCTGCAGCATGACTGTTAAAGAAAAAAAGGACTCCAAAGGTAAGAGCCTGTCCATGTTGAATTGTCCTCATCCACTTCTTCTTCTGCCCATGATAACTCTGATTCTCATAGCTCTCATCATCATTCTTCAATGCCTTGTCCTGTCAATGAGCCTTTGTTGCCAGCATAACCTTCAAAATCTACTTTAAAATCTGCTAAAGCGTCACCTTCCAAATCAGGTCCAAAGTCTGCTAAATCTCATAGGTCGGATGCTTCAGCTCAGGGAATTGATTACTTCAGGCAGAGAAATTTTAAGTTGACAAAGAAATTACAGGAGTATGTTAGGCACTTCAGCCTCAGTTTCTAGAGTTTGAGCCAAGGCTTGATCATCTATTATGAGTTTCAAATTTTGTTTGTCTGAAACTTTCTTGCATAGGGTCATGCAAGATCTTTAGTTTGGGGGAGATGTTGGCCTCCTATTTTGACTGTTCAGCACAATATTTTCTAGTTTAAGTCTCATGAAACCAAGTAATCATCAGCTTTATTTAGTGTTGTTTTGTGCATGGTTATGCCTTTTGAAGAGCAACATTGCTAGGAACTTTGGTAAGTGACTTTTTAATTGTTTATTTATTATTTTGCTTTGTTTTATGTATATAATGGAACCTTTAGTTTTCATTTAATAATGGGTCAATTAATGAGTCTTTATTTCTTTTATGCAGGAGTCTTTTGGTTATTTGGCCCAACGCTTGTCCCGGCGCTCCAAAGAAGATCTATGTTGGCTGAACCAGAGATTTGGGGGATTTTATTGCTCAAGATAACATCTTATTTGATTTCCAATCGCTTCCAGGACGTAGGTGCAGTTATCCAGTGCTGTTCCGAGGATGTCATTTGCTCATTCCCGTCCTTGATCAGGACCCTGATTTCGGGCTCAATTTTTGAACAAACGGTTGGGAATTTTTCAAAACGGTTCGAAAACCACTTCACAAATGGCCCCATTTACCCCTAATCGCGGGCAGTTTTCAGAATTTCTAAATGAATGTGGAGAAATCCCTTCCGGAACAGACGTGGTTTTGCCAGATTTGGTGTTGGCCGTTTTCTGGGTAGTTGCTCGAATTTTTGAATTTTGGGATGGATCTTGTCCATCTGTTCATGTATAAATAAAGCTTGAGAAGGAGATACACGGGGGAGAAGACTGTAAAACTTTATTTTTATCAATAGATTCAGCGTTTATCTTCTTTAAAGCTTCGATTTAAGACTGGCAGGCGTTGAAGGGCAGGGCCCACCTTCAACACCGATCCTTCATACTTCAGTATTATGTATTTTGCAGTAGTAGAGTAACGTTTTTTTATCCTCTGACACCGTTTTATGGAATGTTAATGGTTTTGCTCATCTATGAATTGAAATAGAATGCATGTCTGCAGATTATTAGTTAATATCATTTGCAATTGATCTAGTCTGTTGAGTAGATTTAGAAACAGTCTGTATTTAAAACCCTCTTTAGTTTTCAGCGTGGATTGATGGTTATGGTATTGGTAAGCCGTGTGATGAACTTGACTTGGATTGCTGTAGAATTGATTTCATGAAGAGAATAGATTGGATTTCACATTTCCTTTTGTTGTTAGCGTTAGAGTAACTAGTGAATAGCTCCATTCTTTTGACTTTTGAGCTCACAAAATTGTAGGGTTAATTGTGGAGTTTTCAAATTAATTGAATATATTCATTCTAAAACTAGGCTTTTACTTATTAAGTTCTTTTATAGATCATCATTGTTGTAGCTGAGTGTAGGCTGTTGATTGTTTTAAAAGATTGCTGTAGCTTAGTACTGTTTTGAAAGATTGTTGTAGTTTACCATTTCTTTGGAAGATTAGTATTGTTTTGGAAGACTGCTGTAGGTTGCTGTATGCGGCACAAAAACTAGGACGCGAGATCCATATTGAATAAGATATATATATTATTTAATTGATAAGATAAAAGATGATCCAATAAGATCACCTTTATATAGGGCTTGATCCAACATTGTGAAGGGTTACACCCTTTCACTAATAACCTAATAATCTACTAATTAATAAATAATAATATTAAATAAATATTCATAGCATTGCCTTCCCCTTAGGAAAGCTTTTGTAAGTTTTTTAAACCTTAACAGTGAAGTACGAACTTATATGATTCTTAAACATTAACAGAAAATACACAATGGCACACACATTACACAGAGATTTTCACCTGGAAACCCTTAACCGGGAAAAAAACCAGCAAAACTTAGAGCTGCATAGCTCCTTTTTCATTATATGTTTTATTTAACCATGTACAATACAATAAATGGTATTCCGCAGCATCTAAAACCCTAATTCGTTTAACCGAAATTAGGTTACAACCCTAATCCCTTTTACCAGGATTAGATAGAGTACAATTGGGTTAAATTGAGTTTGACAGTAAGATAGTGGTCAGTAAATTGATTTTCTTTTCTTTAGGATAGACCTAGTAACCTTAGCATTGATCACTTAATAAAGTAATAGCTTCATCAATTACATTTTGTTTTTGGTTTGTGAGTAGACTAGAATTTCTTTAAGTTACTATCAGCATGAGCATTGAAACTACCTTGCCCACACATATAGTGTAGCAGCTCGAAGTTTACGCACCCTGGTTGACAATTAATTGAAGGTAAATTAACTAGTGATAATTTTACCCAACACACATTGCTTCAGCTGAAGCACTAGAGACTTGAACTTTGTGAAGAACTCCTGGATAGTTTCAAAATGCGCTGGGCTCAGGCTGATGAGCTCGTTTTCAAGCTGATGTCCTCTCAATTCATCAGTTTTCCCAAAGAGTGATTCTAGTTTAACCCATACTTCATTTGGGGTTGTCAAACTGTCTATATGAAATAATAGCTCTCTTGAAATACTCAGGCATAGCAATCCATAGGCTTCATCAAGTCTATTGAAGTACTTGGCTTTCTCTACAGCAGAGTTTGGCTCCACTTCTGTTCCCATTGTAACTCTGTAGAGACCCTTCGATATCAATTGAATAACCATTTCTACCTTCCATTCGAAGAAATTGAATGGAGTAAGTAAGATGTGGTTTGCTTCCATTTCTGTTTGCATTATAGGTGAGAAAATTGCTGAAAGTCCTGCAAAAACACTCAATTTTATCTGGAAATTCTCTAAAAAAATGAAGCTCAAACACTCAAGATTGATCTACAACTCACTAAACTCCACTCGGATCTGATACCATGTGATAATTTTGATCTACATCAATATCTAGGAGCATTAGAGAATCTCACAAATCAAATTACTTGCAAAACCAACAAAAAAACATGAAAGAAGAACAATTTTACACATGCAATGTGAACAGAAACTGGATATTATCTGACTGTCTAACATGTAAAAATGTTATTAACAGGTATATGTTACATTTGTAGAAATTCGTTAGTCTTAGGAAGCCCAAAATGAGTGTACATGTGAAATTGGCCAAATTGGCCTCAATCTCCCTTAGGTGGGTCAAACTTGCTCCAACTCAGCCCAAATGGTCATGAATGGAGGTGTGGACGTGGCTGAGGCATGTTGGATCAATAATGACTCCTTGGAATGCATTGGTGTGCAAAATAAGGTGAGTGGGAGGTGCTAGGTGGGCATTAAATGCTCAAAACAGGCCAAAAATGGGCTAAATCCACCCCTAACACTCCTAGTCAACCACAATTCCCCAATTCAAGGAATGGGAGCGCACCAACAATAAATGAGAGCATACATGTGGAGTTTTACTAAGATGGAGCGCTCATGTAGGTGTGAAAGCTCCAATTTAACTGGTTATTATGCCCAATTAAGCTACCTAAGTCCAAACCATAGTATATTAATGCGCAAATGCAAATAAAATTGACTAAGGACTTAGACTAAGGTACTAAGTGGTGGATTAATGTTCTAACAATGTTCATTTCAAGTTTGGGGTCAATGGGGTTTTAGGAGTTAGGGTTAGGGTTTAGTGGGGTTATATGAGTTAGGTATTAGAGGTTAGTGGGTTAATGCTTATGGTTTATAGGTTTAAGGGTTAATGGTGTAGTGGTTAGGGCTTAGTGGATTAGGGGTTTATATTCAATTTGGTTATAGTGCCTATGGGTTAAGGTTCATTAGGGCTCAATGAGGTTATATGGATTATGAATTAAGGTTGTTTAATAATTAGTGGAGTTATATTGGTTACACGTTAGAATGATTATAATGGTTAGAGGTAATGCATTAGTGGTTAACAAGTTAGGTGGCATAAACCATGTATACTATATGCAACCATGTAAACTAGGGTAAACCTTATTCAACCGTCATTATTAGGTTACAAATTAAGGGGTTAATGGGTTAGTAGCATGAACCATTAGCATAATATTCTACATTCAACCATGGACATCTATATTCAACCACATTTTTTAGTGGACATTATGTTAGGATTAGTGGTCGATTGGTATAATATTACCAACCATGGAAAATCATATGCAAGCATGGTTAGTCAAGGTCAACCATAATTATTGGGTTGCATGTTACTAGGCTTTTGATGTCAACCATTAACACAATAGGGATACATTCAACCATGCATGGGAAACCATCATCAACCACAATCAACCATAATGAACATTATGTCGTGAGTTAGTAGTGTTTGAGCAGGGTGGCATCAAACATGGACAACCATATGAAACCATAGTTAACCATCATTAATAAGATAGGTGTTAGGGGATTAGTAAATTAATAACATTAACCATGGACATATGAGGGCTATATTCAACCGTTAAAAAACATAGTTAACTACAATCAACCAAAGTTAATAGTGTTTGTTATTGGACATTATGCCAAGGGTTAGTGGTCAATTAGTAGGGTCGCATCAACAATGGATAACCATGGTCATCCATGGTCAACCATCATTACTAGATTAGGGATTAGGGGGTTAGTAGCACCAACCATTAACATAATAGTTCTACATTAAATTATGGATACTTATAGTCAATCATGCACAACCATGATCAATCACCGTCAACCATATTTTTCAGTGGACATTATGTTAGGATTAGTGGTTAGACAATGGGTTACCATCAATTGTGGACATGCATATGTATCCATGGTTAACCAAATTTGACCATTTTACTAGGTTAGGGGTGAGGGGGTTAATGACATCAATAATTAACATATAAGGCTACACTAAACCATACACACCTAAAGTTACTCATAGCCAAACATATGGGTTAGTGGACTTTATCTTAGGGTCTAGTGGTTGTTTAGTGCATTAACATTGACCATGGATAACCATATGCAACTAATGTCAACCGAAATCAATTGAGTCCCACTATAGTCAACCATTATTATTGTTTTATGGGTTATGGGGTTAGTGAGTTAGGAACATCAATCATTTACATAATAGGGCTTCATTCAACCATAGACACCTATAGTCAATCATGTTAAACTATACTCAACCATATTTTTTAGTGGACATTTATAATGTTAAGGGTTAGTGGTTAGTTCATGGGTATAATCAACCATGGAAAATTGTAGACAACCATGAATAAGCAAGGTCAATCATAGTCAACCATCGATATTAGGTTTTGGGTTAGGGTGTTTGTGGCTTAGTAACATTAACCACTAACATAACAAGGTTACATTCAACCATGGACACCTATATCCAACCATGGACACCTATATCCAACCATGGTCAACCATTGTCAACCATAATTAACCATATTTGTTAATGAGCATTATGTTAGGGGTTTTTGTTCAGTTAGTGGAGAAGCATCGGCCATGGACAACCATATTGAATTATGATAAACAAAACTAAACCGTCATTACTTGATTGAGTTTTAAGGGGTCAATGGGTTAATAGAATCAACCTTGGACAAAATATGTCTATATTCAATTGTGGACACCTATTTCCAACCATGGTTGGTAAGGGTCAACTGTCATCATCCATATTTGCAAGTGAATGATATGTTAGGGTTTGGTTAATTAGTCGATCCAATGATGGGTATAATAGTGTTATGTTTGACCATGGAAACTAGTAGCCAACCATGGCCAACAATAATCAATTGTAGTCAACCATATTTGTTAGTGGACATTATGTGAGGGGTTAGTCCCAAGTGGTTAGTTAGTGAGGTAATGAAAACCATATGAAACCATGTTTAAGTAATATAAAATATTATTACTCAGTTAGGGTTTATGGGTTACTACGCTAGTAGAATCAACCATTTATATAATTTGACTACATTCAACCATTGACACCAATATTCGACCACATCCAACCATAATTTTTGGTGTAAATTATTTGATTATTTAGTGGTTCATGAGTGTGGTAGCATCAACCATGGACAACAATATGAACTCATGCCTATCTATGGTCATCCATAGACAAACATCATTACTAAATTAGGGGTTAGGAGGTTAATGGGTTAACAATATCACCCATTTGTAGGTTTTAAACATTTGCAAGTGAAGCAACACATACAAATTCTTAAGCAAAATCTAAAGAACAACAATGCAACTCACATATATAGTACATAGATATTTTACCTTGGAAACCCTTACCTGATGAAATTAGCCTAACTTAGAAGTACTCCTCTATATTCTTTAGCATATTAACTTAACTTTTCAAAATACATCATTTATGTATTCCATAACATTCAAAACCCTAATCCACTAACCTATATTAAATTACAACCCTAATCCCTCCACCATGATTATATTATAATGGTTCACTGAGGAGTAATCAATTATGTAATATCCATTCCATAAGTTATTAAGGACCTCCCAACATTGAGGTAAATAAAGCAATGAAAAATATGGAGGCCAATATTGAAACCAAAATCACAACTGCATTACAATAATTCAAATACATTATATTGAAGCCAACCCATTCAGTTACTTCACTTTAGCATCCATCATAATAGGACGAATCCTTATATCTTCTCAATGATATATTTTTTATTACTCATATATTTCATAATGATTACTTGAGTACAATGGACATGTATATAAATACACATAGAGAGAATAATAAGTTGTATTCTTTGGAAAATGAATGACTTATCATTATTACTACATTGATGATAATTGCCTAGTGACTATTATTACATAAGAGTTCATAAGATTTATTTATTACATAATGGTAATATACCATAGTTATATTACAAGTCTTCCCCCTTTAAAAATTTTTTGACCTCAGATCACATATAAGAAGCACTTCTTATGATACAATGAACCATCTTCCTGTGACTTTCACCCAATAAATAATGTTGAGGACATGAGGTGATGTGTATTTTGAAGCTTTGAAACATATTGTTGCATAAAAAAAAAGATCAATCCAACCTAAATGGATTCTTTCTGAATCTCTCTGATGATAAGAGACTAAATTCGACCTTCTTTTTTGTTGACTTTGAGATGTAATGATGTTTGGATGCTTTGATATGTAAGAACACCATTGACATTGGCATGTTGTTTCTTGAGTGCTACATTTTATGTAATTTAGGTGTCGATATGGTGCAATGATAAGTTTATCCTTCTTAGTATTTGGTTTAGGTGTTCCATGACATACTTGAGTTGTCATGTTGATATTTGTTATTTTTGTATTCACTGGTGCATCACTGAATTCATCAACAATCAATGGAATGCCAATTAACATTGAGTCTATAGAGGGTGACTTGTCAATGAATTGTTTCTTGCACTCATTTTTTGGATGTTTTTTCATTGATAAGTATTTATTAGTAATGAAACTTGATTTGCAATTTTTATCACTTCTATTGAGGTCCCTTTATCTGCATTTTCAATTTCTAAAAACTTCCTTGATTAACTCACATCCATGGTTGTTGCCTTGTCTACTTTCAAAATTGATATATCATTATGTTTTAATTTTTTAAACTCCCGTAAGTAGAATATTACTATGACTCTTCAAATGATTAATTTCCTTGTCTTTATCTAATAAAACCTTGCCAATATTTTTCTTGTCATCTTGATTTCCTTGTGATTCTGGATCACATTGAATTGCAACATCTTGTCGAATCAATGCTTGATCTTTTACTTGTAATTCACTATTCTTTTTCTCTAATTCTTGTAGGTTTTTTTTTTATCTCCTTAGATTGGTTAAAATACTATTCTAGTTTGCACTATAGGATATGTATTTCATGTTGAAGGTATTTTTTAGCATTTTTAAGATCTCTAATTTCCATTGTTAGGACCTCATTTTTTGTCTTCACACATTTGTCTCTAGGTTCTAGATTCTCTAGCTTCTTGCCTTTTAACCTTTTGATGCTTGTGATTGTGGCAACAAAGAGTGTTGGAGTCGTATTTTGGTTCCTACATTCCTCTTTGTCTATTTTTGTGTTGAAAGAAGATATATCCCCAACTTCCTCATCTTTGTTGGTGTCACTATTATTTTTTTCACATAGGTAGAACTTTTTGTCCTTGACTCCAATTGGGAGCATCACATCTAAAAAATAGGTTCTTTAGTGAGGGGGAATGTAAGGAGGTTGTCGATAGGACATGTGTTTTTCCTCAATGAGTTTATCTTTTTTGCGTGCTTGATTGACATCTTTGACACCTAGTACTTTCAGTTCGTTCATTATTTTTGGTTTCAACCCTATCATGGTAATTCACAGTAGTTGTTTATTAGATACATTTTTTACCCAATTGGCTAGTAAATGTAGATCACTAAAATATTCTTCTACTATCCCAAACTATTGCAATCGAGCGAGCTTGGCATAGACTTCATCCTCCTCTATATCCTGAGATCCTTTGAAAACATTCTTTTTGAAAGTGTCCCAATCTCTTGCCAGTCCTTAACATTTGGAGTTACACCACAAGAACGAATCATAAGTTGATATTTCCACGTACATTGATGCTACATTAGTTTTTCTCATCATCATCGTGAATATGGTCTATATGAAAATAATGTTCAATTTAATTAATCTGTCTGATTCCTTCTCGATCATCCTTGCTGTCAAATTTTGGAACTTTTGTTTTTATTTTGTGTACAACGCCATTGAATGAAGTTGTATTATTAGATGAATGGTGTGTTGTGAAAATTCACTTGGGCTATTTATTCATTTACTTCCATTTCTTAAGGCTTCCAACTCATCTTTCAACATTAAGAGTGTTTCAATTTTTTTTTGAATTCTTGTAATGAAGTTGTGATTTTGGTGTCAATATTTGCCTCCATCTTTTTCATTACTTCATTTACCTCAGTGTTGAGAGGTCCCTAATAACTTATGCAATGGCTATATGTATGGAAACAATTTATTTTTTCCTTTGGAAAGTATACCACATTTAAGTGAATTGCTTTTTAGTTTAATTTTATTCCACTTTTCTATAAAAAAAAATCACTTTTATTTAAGTTATCAATGTTTTCACTTATTTACTCTTACACAACTTGATTTTGACTTTATTGTTTTTACGTGAAAATTCACTTTACTTAATATTTTTATTCTTGGTCTTTTTCTCTTCTTAAAAAAAAAAATCTTATCCTTTCTTCTTTTACATGGATCTTTGTACACCAATAAAAATTATGGTTTTTTACTCAAACTTATTTCATTCCTTTCAAATTTCTATAACACTTTTGGGCCACGATCCCTAAGACCAAAAATTATTTTATTTCAACTAGAAAATTTACTTGACCAGAGGTTTATGGAAAAATCTACTCAACATCCATCGTAATAGGATGAATTCATATATCTTCTCAATAATATATTATTTATTATTCATATATTCCATAATGATTAATTGAGTACATTGGATGCGTATATAATACACATAGAGGGAGTAATAAGTCATGTTCTTTTGAAATGACATGGTTAATCATTATTACTACATCATCGAGAATTTCCCAATGACTATTATTACATAAGAGCATAATATTTATTTATTACATAGTGGTAATATATCATATGTATATTACATCCTCTATCTTCTTCAGTGTATTAACTTAACTTTTCAAAATACAACATTTACGTATTCCATAGCATTCAAAACCCTAATCCACTAACCTAGATTAAATTACAACCCTAATCCCCCAACCATGATTAGATTACAATGGGTCAAAATCCATTTGTTGAAAAAACACAAAAGAAAAAAATATATCTAAATTAATTTTCAGCCCATTGCCCAAAACCTAGCTAAAGCTTGTATAGAAGTGCACATTCCACTTTCTACAGTGAATGGCCTGTTCATGAATGCACAATCTACATTCAAAGAACATAGCACATCTCCAACATTATCCCACTTGTTTTCTTTGTAAAATAGTGGAGCACAAGATTTATACGGTATGATCTTCAAGGCAATAATGCCCATTGATTCTCTACACCAAGAGAACTTCTTAGCACTAACAGATTTTATCAATGAATCTGCAAAGTTCTTTAAGGTTTCAACCTTCTCCAACAACACCTTCTTGTCTTCAACCAAGTCTCTCAGAAAGTGGTCATATACATCAATATGCGTTGTCTTAGAGTAATAAGCAGACCCATTATTTTCTAGAAATATTGCACTTTGATTGTTGTAATCTAATCTTACGACTTGTTTTACAAATACATTACCTAACTATGATATGTGGAACCATACAAATTCCTTACCTGCATGGGTGGCTACCATGTATTCAACTTCTATAGGAAAAAATGAAACTGAAACTTGCCTCTTTCTCATCCAATTGATTACTGCTCCAAATAAATTAAACACATAACCACTTGTAGATATTTTGCAATCAAGATGTCTATCCCAATCATTGTCAACAAAGTCTTGCACATATATCACTTTGTTTGGTTTATGTCTTCCTTGGTAGCAGATTGCATGATCTATAATGCCACACACATACTTGAAGACCCTGTTTGTGGTTTTCCAAAATTGTTTCGTTAGTTTTGACATATATTTGCTCAAAAATCTCACTACATGGGCAATTCCTGGTCTATTACATGTTATAACACACATCAAACTACTAACAACATTGGCATAGGGAACATGGGACATGTCCTCTACCTCTTCCTATGTCTTAGGGACATTGTTCTATAGATAACTTTGCAACTACATGAATACAAATCTTGAATAGTTTGCATTCTTGCATATTAAACTCTTGCAAAATTATCTCAACATACTTCCTCTAGCTTAACAATGGTTTCATATCAACATGATCTCTTTTAAACACCATGACCAAAATAAAATTTTCAGCATGGAGATCCTTCATGTCAAACATAGAGGATATTTGATACTTAATCCCCCTGATGATATATTTGTTGTTTCATATTAGTAATATATCATCAACATATAATACTACTTAAAGAAAGTGATCACCAACCTACTTAGAATACAGACAATGATTATCCATGCTTCTCATAAATCCTAGTCTAAGTATGTAAGTATCAAACTTTTGATACTACACTCTTGGGGATTTGTTTAAGTGATATACAAAGTTTTTTAGCTTGCAAACTAGTTCCTTCTTACCTTTCATTATGAATCCTTTACATGCATAGTTACATCCATTTTTCCTAGTTTAAGATCAAATGCAACAATAAGACACTAGAAATTTAGTGGAACTCATTTTGCAAGAGGAGAGAAAATATCACCAAAATAAATTCCCTCCACCCAGGAATATCCTTCTGCTACCAGGAAAGCCTTGTAGTTCTCCACTCCACCATTTGCATTGAGATTCTTCTTAAACACCCATTTGTTACTGATAGATTTTCTTCCATCAACCAACTTTACCAAGTCCCATGCCTCTTTTTTGTCCAATGCCTCCATTTCTTCAACCATAAAAATCTTCTAGAGATCATCATCAATAACAAATTAAACAAAGGCATAACAAAAATTAGGTGGACTATACCTTTTTGT
Organism: Larix kaempferi; assembly: GCA_027924585.1. Classification (NCBI taxonomy): domain Eukaryota; kingdom Viridiplantae; phylum Streptophyta; class Pinopsida; order Pinales; family Pinaceae; genus Larix; species Larix kaempferi. The sequence continues at coordinate 3,430,260 of BSBM01000662.1, forward strand.
TTTCCTTCTTACTCAAACACATCTCATCAAAACCAAGGTCTACAATTCTCCCTCTTCATCTAAATCATTTGACTCATCTTCATTTGTTGAGTTGGGTTATCTATTATCTAGCTCAAACTGTATTTTCTCCGTTTCTCCTTCTCTTGGTTCACATTCATGTTTGGAAATATTTTAACCTCTTTGAATTTCACATCACAACTATAAATAGTCTTTCTTGTTGTTGAAACCCAAAGTTTGCATCCTTTTACTCCATCTTTAGAACCAAAAAATAACATTTTTCTAATTTATCATCAAGTTTTCTTCATTTCTCCTTGGGAATACACACATAGGCATCATAACCAAAAAATTGAAATGTTCAAGAGAGGGTTTCTTACTAGTATATGCCTTGTGAGGAGTCTAATCAACTAATGTTGCTGTATGTGATTGATTGGTCAAATAGCATGCAATACTTACTACCTCTACCCAAAATCTATGTTTTATGCCTACACTTGAGAGCATAATTCTTTCCTTTTCCATTGGCATCTTGTCCATCCCTTATACAACTGCATTCTATTTAGGTGTGTATAGAGTTGTATTTTATCATGTTATTCCACATTATTTACATAATTTCTCAAAATATTTCCCTTGGAATTCTCCTCCATTATCTATCCTCTACACTTTTATTTTCCGGATGATCTTAGAACTATTAATGAAGTAGTTGATTTTGAGGAAGGTAAACTTTAGAAGAAGACCATGGTTGAACACTTGGTTGGATTCATGCAAAAGAAATTTGGAGTTTTTGATAAATTGAAAGAGCCATGCATCATGTTATGAATTTTTACTTGTAGATGTTAGGTACACATCACCTCATTATTTTGAGGAGGCCTTCCCTTTTGTGGAAGTAGGATAGTCAAATAGCTTATATTTATCACCATTTTTTTTTATCTACAATATTTATTATAATGCCCAAGTTTACCATATTTATAGCATTTCCTTATAGATTATCCTGGATATTTAGACCGACCTTTAGATTTAAATTTTCCTCATAAACACTTATTTTTATTTCTATCTATATAGTGATCTCTCAAAAACAAGGCATCATTTGTTTGACTATCCATGGTTTTATACCTCATTTATCCCGGTAACATGGACACAACCACATGATCAAGATTTCATATGGTTGTGTTACTCATAATAACTACAACTAGGTCATCCCATGAATCTAGAAAATAATACATTAGACTAATGGACTTATATTCTTTAGGAATTTTAATATTAAGAGATGATAATTGACTTACCATGGTGCTAAAGGCATTGATATGATCTTTGACAGAGTCATATGTATTCATCCTCAAGAGCTACCATTATTTTTTAAGGAAAATTTAGTTTACTTGATACTTGTATTGATACAAAACTCCTAACTTATCCCATAGTTCCTTAAGTTGTGTCTTCTTCTAAGACATTCAATAACAATGAATCTGAAATTCATAACCATATTGTACTGTCAGATTCCTTCCTATCCAAATTCATACAATATGTTTCCATTGTACCCATATGTTCAAAAGATACCATGATCCACATCAACCCACTATTCTTTATTATAAGAAGGTCCTCCATTGTGAGATTCCATAGCTAAGAGCTATGATTGTTAAATTTCTCAATCTATATTCTTGAACTACTCACCATTAAATGAATTTACAATGTAGATCTCCCACTAAAACTAGGTTTATCACGAACCCAAGATAAACTTGAAATATCAATAATGAGCTAAACACCCATAACAAATGTGTCCCCTTGAAGTCAATAGCCTTGCTTAGATACCAAATGTAAGTTTTAAAAATTTGCAAGTGAAGCAATGGATACATATGCTAAAGCAAAATAGAAACAAGAACAATGGCACATACATAATACAAAGATATAGAAATTGCGAAAAATGTTTTAGGAAAAAAAAGGAAATTGTGGGTCATTTTTTTGGGAAAAAAGAAGGAAAGATAACCTAATGGTGAAATTTAGGCCCTAAAAATTTCCATGATGAACACCTATTTAGTAATAAAGTGTAATATTTGAGAATATGTTATAATGGAGGAGAGAGAGAACACAACATTTTGTGTGATGTGCCACCAACTTAGTATGCAAAAATCATGTTCCCAAAAACATCTCAATATTGGCTCTCTTTGTTCCATTCAACATTAATATAGTTGTTTGTGCATAGTTTATTAAGTCTAGAAGCAACAACATTAGCACAATTGTTTTTTTATGCAATTGCTTTGATTTTAAAGATGCTTATAACATTGATATTAGTGTCATTTGTTTTTTAGAACGAAGCTTGGTTTGAATGATAGTATGGACAATTTTGTATCTTTATTTGGTCTTAATAGCACCAAAATTTATGTCCAAATAAGTTTATTAAGAACATTTTTCAAATGACAATTTATCCATTAAGTTGTGAAATCAAATTTGGAATTTGATAAGTGGTTCTTTTCAGAGCAATTCTCATGATAGTTTTTTATAGCATCCATAGTTGAATGTAGCCCTAACATATCAATGGTTAACATTATAACCCATTAATCCCTTGCCCCCTAACCTAATAATGGTAATTGAATAAGGTTGACTATGGTTGACTATACATGTCCACAATTGAATGTATCCCTATTATGCCCATGGTAATCCAATAACAATGATTGACCTTTTTTTTAATCATGGTTGTACATATTTTTGTCAATGGTTAATGTTACTTGACTAATCAACCACTAGAACCTAACGTAATGACCACTACCAAATATAGTTGATGATGATTGACTATAGGTATCCATTTCTAAATGTAGCCTTAATATGTTAATAGTCGATTTAACTAACCCACTAACCCAAGTATGACCACTTAACCTAGTAGTGATGGTTCATTATGATTGTCTATAGTTATGTATAGTTGTCCATGGTCGATCCTACCATGGTAACTAACCACTAACTACTAACATAATGTGCACTAATAAATATGGTTGACCATGGTTTACTGTAAGTGTCCATGGTTGAATGTATCCTACTATGTTAATGGTTATTATAACTAACCCAATATAAATGGTCGAATTTAGTTGGCCATGGTTGGATATAATTGTCCAAGGTTGATTCTACTACATCAATCGATCACTTACCCTAACATTAATGTACACTAAAAAGTATGGTTGAATTTGTGTAACCATGGTTGACTATGTTTGATTATACAAGATCATGGCTAAACATAACCCCATTATCTTAGAGTGAAGAATTCCACATTTAGACATAATTACAATTGGTTTTCTAGATTAAACTATGTTAGAGTTTAGAAATGTCCAAAAAAAGTTTTGAGTGGACACTCCACTCATCATTAGGGGTCCAACCAAAGCTCATTGGAAAATGGAAAAGGGTGAAGTTTCTAAACTCTAATATGGTATAATCTAGAAATCACTTGCAATAGTTCCATTATATTAAAAGTTGACACTACTAACTCCCTAACCCCTAACATAGTAAGGATGGTTGAATATGGTTGCATACAATTGTCCACATTTGATCCTACATCACTAACTAACCACTCACAATTGGTATAATGTTTACTAGCAAATATGGTTGACCATGGTTGACTATAGATGTTCATGGTTGATTTTACCATATTATGTCAATGGTTGATGGTACTAACTTAATAACATATTTTTTTTAACCCAATAATGATGATTGAGTACAGTTGACCTGAATTGACCATGATTGCATGTAGTTGTCTATGGTTGATTTTGTCCACTAACTAACCATTCACCTTTGACATGGTGACCACTAACACATATGGTTGACCATAGTTAACCATGGTTGAATGTGGCCCTAATATGTTAATGGTTGATACTACTAACCTACTAATTTATCAAAAAAAGATTTATATAGTTGTCCATAGGACATTATTGATCGTTTTGAATTGGGAATATGGAATTTCAGGCCTAGAAGGACTAGTTTGGCTTAGATCCTTAAAATCACACTAATCGACTAGAATGGTAAATCCTTCATTTGAGGGTCAAATAAACTGAATTTTGGGCCTTCAACACTAAGGAATCAAGTCTTGTGTGTCCTCACTACATTCTATGCATTGAATTTTTCCAATGGTTGCTCATTTTGGAAAAATAAGTTTATATGCAAAAGTTATTCCCCCAACAAGGTCATGGTCCAACTATTCCCCATAGGTCTAGGTGGTGGCCATGTTAGCTAACCATAATTCACATAGGTGGAGCTAATAATGCAAGGGAATCCATTACAAACTTCGAGGAGAATCATAGAGTTTCCACAAGGATTTTGAATCCCTACACATAACTCCAATTCAATCTATCAAAAACCTAGCCAAAGGAGGGAAAGAAGTTCAGTTTCCTTGGCCACCATTGTCGTTCCATAATATGCATAGTGAGTGTGGAGGAGATACTAGTAAATAAGATAGAGAATCATATTTTAGAGGACTATAAAATACCATAGTGTCCCATAGCTTTGCAACAAGCTTGGGCATCATTTTAATATGTATCGCAATCTCCATAATATAAGAAGACAAAAGTCACATTCCTTCATTTCTTGCTAGTTTTCCTGTATAAGGTTTCTAGAGAAAATATTTGTGTTCCAATGCATGTGAATTTGTTATTCTAGTTCTACTTTAATGTCAAAATAGTTAAATAATATGGTCGGTGTGTTTTATGTCCTATTCAATCACTTAAAAAATACAAAATATTAATCATGCAATCAAGCATAGTCTCCTATAGTCGTTGTAGTTGTAGATATGTTTTGGTGAACCAACAATAGGAATATTCAAGGTGATTTGTATAGATCACTAATGCTCTAACGTTGTAATTCTTAAGCGAGTAATGATGGTTGACTGTAGTTGACCATGATGTAGCATGGTTGGATATAGTTATTCATGGTTGGATATAGTTGTTCATGGTTGAATATAATTGTTCATGCTACCTAGATAATTGACCACTAACCCCTGACATGATAAACACTAGAAAATACGATTAACCATGCCCAACTATAAGTTTCCATGGTTGAATGTATCCCTTATATGGGAATGCTTGATGCTACTAACCCACTAACTCCTAACCTAGTAATGATGAATGACTATGTTTGGATTTTGTTGAACATGACTGATTTGATTCAACTTTCAATAGTGATTAGTTGGGGTGTTTTTTTCTGCATGGAATCTGAATCTCTCTCTCTCTCTCTCTAAGATTTTGTTTTTTTGTCATTTAATTGATCTTCTATAGAGCACCCTATGAATCAAAGAGAGGAGAAGAGGAAATAAATCACTCGAATGTGTGTTGTTGTAGGTGTTGAAGCTTCTTGGGATGGAGATTAGAGTTGTGGCAAGTCTCTAAGAGATTTCTCCACCTCTTAAATGATCCTCCACACACAGCTCAATTGTCCTCTGAAAGAAATTTATGCTGATTTCTAATAAAAATAAATAAAAACACTAGATCTACCACATATAATGATATAACAATATCTATTGAATGAAGACCTAAGTGTCCTTAAGAGGGTTTGATATCTCCCTTTCCCTAGCTAGCTATGTTGGAACCTCTCTTGATATTGTAGGGGTGAAACATCTAAGGTATTAGAGCATTAAGCCTCTTGAGATACCTTAAGATTAGTGGAATTCAAAGAAGATAGTATAACATAGAAGAATAATATAAAAATATATATATTGTCACTAGACAAAACACACATAAACACAACACAAAAGAGGTCACACCGCAACCTCTCTAATGAGTAAATAGATGTGAATGCCAAAATTCGAAATCCATACTCTACATATACAAGAGTTTCTATCCATACACTACATACAAGAGTTTCTAATGCTATCCATAGTAAGTTGCAACGAACGAATGAACTATTCGACTTTTCAAATAGTTAGGTGTTAGGTGTAAATCAACTATGTTAGTGACATTTTCGTACCATACAATTTTTCTCAAGAATATTTTCATCTCATGAGGCCCATAACTATGTGTACGCGTGTATCTCTTACGTGAACAGTTACTTAGTTACTATTAGTATCTTGTTGCAATCAACTATTAATAGTTAGGTAGTGAGTAACCTTTAAATTTGTAATAATATATGTTGCAATCAAATAATCATAAAAGGCATATTTAAGGAGATATTCTCCATATAAGCTTCAGTGCCTAGTGCATGGAGTAAGGGATCTTGATTGTCATGTGTCAACACGTCGTGTATTTCAAATTCGTTTCCTAACATTCCAATTTCCAAGACCTTTCTTCGTTGTCAAGGACGTCAACACCATCGTATCTTTGTGAAAGGCAACCATATCCCTAGAGTGCCTTACATATCCCCTTGGTGTCAAACAACTACATTAAATTGGTAGATTAAGTAGATTTCTATTGTCATTACTTAAGTAACTTAAATTAACAAAAGTCAAAGCACTCACCTAACTATCATCGACATGATTCACAAGGATCATAATTCAAACTAATAAATTTGACAATAGTATGTGAAAAAAATAGACAAACCTATATTGAAGCAACAACAAGAAACAAATCTATATTGATATTTTTAGACAAACCTATATTGAAGCAACAACCAGAAACAAACTTATATTATTGATATTTTGAGAAAAAACAATACTGAAGCAACAATAAGAAACAAACCTATATTGATATTTTGAATAGGAAACAATGTTCACTTAACTCTTCAAAGGGGAAATCTCCACTTGAGAAAAGTTCTAATACAATATTAATCACTTAGGACTTGATGACATAACTTCTACTACAATAAATAGTTTCTATCTATCAAGAACTCTAACCATCTAGTCTTCATTAATGAGGCTACACCAACTACTTAGAGGACCTTGTTTAATGAGGCCACCTTACATTTATTGATTACAGACTTTGACTACCTAGTGGACCTTATTAATAAACATGTCCACTAAAACTTAAGTAACAACTTATTACCTTAACTAGGGGAGTTAGAGTAGGACCCTAACATGCCCTCCCCCTTTGAAAAAAACATTGTCCTTAAGGTTGGAGATGTGGAAATTGTTATAGGATCACATATGGTTACCATGTGGCATCTTCATGTTATGTATTCTTCCACTAAATCAAGACTTCATGGTTAGTGCACCCATGTAAACGATGCTCTATTTTTACTAAAACTATCTTTGGAAATGACCATTTGGAACCCTCTTCATCTAGTTCTCGAAGGATGGTTTGAACTCAACAATTTGACACTACCACTTTCTTCAAGCATGACACATGAAATACTGGGTGGATCTTAAAGTGGAGTGGGAGATCCAACTTGTAAGTAACATGTCCTATACATTTGAGCATTGGATAAGGTCCATAAAACTTAATTGTGAACTTTTGATGACTCTTCTCCTTGAATGATGTCTGCATTAAGGGATAGAGATGAAGGAACACCTGGCACCCTTATTCAAAGTGGTGCCTATATCAATGTAGATTGACATTAATTTTATTATGACCCAACACCAAATTTTCCTTGTGTGCATGGTGAATGTTACCATGGGTGTTCATGATTTTGTCCACCTCCTCAACCCTAGATATGTCTGGTAAGTATGAGACAACCAATGGCGGATTTTTGTCCATAGACAATGGTAGGTAGTATTGCACCACCATTCCACAAGGGGTATCCAGTGAACTGTCATGTCCCAAATTTGGAATTGGGTCACGATGGCCTAATCACATTCGCCATATTCATTAGAGTTTGTAAAATTGATGTTAAAGGTCAAATAATTGCCAAGGAGAAAAATTACTAGTTTCCTAGGTTTGGGGTGGAAGCTTTGGGATTTGGAATAATGGGGATAATAAATGATGTTTGAACATTAGAGTGGCATAAATATTTAATAAAGGATATAAATAAATATATACAAGTGAAAATCAAAGTGGCATTTGATCATGAAGACACATGGAGGAAGTGGGACCCACATATGGCTAGATTTCCCCACTACACTTGGCATCATTCTCTCACCAATTCGAATTCAAGGTGAATGGTAACATACTTGGGGGAGTCCAAAAGGTATTATTCATGGCATGACTCATCCAAGGTCGAAATATAGAGGAAGAGTAACTCCCATGGAAGAGGAAGAGGCAATTTGGAGTTAGTGAGACACTTGGGTTAGATTCCCTAGCTCTATGACAACAATGATGAAGATGCTATGACACCTATGACACAAATCAGACCTGAAGGCTGACATATGACATATATGACATGTCAGGACTAAAAATAGACTCCAATAGGGCGCTCAAGGGTGTTAGGGAAGCTAAGATGCTTCCACATGTGATTTGGTGGAAGTGGGAACCTAGGAATTGTTGTACAAGTGGCGTTCTTTGGAATCTCTTCCCAACTTGAGTTGGCATGAGTCTCTTGGAAGGAATTCAACCCATGGAGGACATTATAAATTTATAAATTTCAATAACAAAGAATGAAACCAGCTTTTGATCATTTGTATAATTTGCAATTGCATTTGTGAAGAGGGAGAGCTAGTGGATGACTAGTTTCTTGCCTTAGCCAATTTCGAGGGTGAAAGATTCCCATCCAAGTTGGTAATTGGAAAGGCCATTCAGACCTTTCATTTGGAGCTTTAATGGAGTCTTTATTTGCATGTGTAAGCTACAGGGAAGCTCATGGTTTCTTCTATTGCAGCTCACTCCTTCAACCATTTCCAGTTTTGATGGCATATTCTTGATCCTTGAGGGAGGGCGTTTTTGGTGAGCTATTGTACTCTTTGGGGAAGATTTTAATGCCCCATTTATTTTTTAATATGAATTAAATACTCTTTTCTTCATCTCCAAAAAGTTTCAAGTCGAAATTCCAAGTGGAAATGTATAAATCTCATTTTTAATGGAAGAACAATGGCATTTCCCCACTACCTTGTTGTGAGCCAATGTATTGATGATGATTTCAAATGAATGGATTATTATCTGGTATATTTGTGATCAATATAATTCCATGGATGTCTTCTACAAGTTTCATGTACTGTACTTGAGCATTTGAATCATTTTTACTCAGTTTAGTTGTATTGGGAGGTGAAATAGTGCCATTTCCCCAAGGGTCGAATTGGGGATTTTTGCAGTTGAATGGGAGAGGGTGAGAACAGTTGTAATAATCCATTAATGGTGCATATGATACTTTAATAAAATACTTAACACATTACATACCTCTGTTCATAAATTTGAGTGGATTTGGAGGCATTTGGGAAGCCATTTTCAGTACTTACCCCAGGGGGATTTGAACCCCAAATTACTAGTAAAATTGCATAATTGGTTCAAAATATTAAGAGAGTTTGCAGAGGTCTTTTGGTGGACATATTTCATCCATAAACATAATATTCAATTTATAATATCATTCATACACCTTCCTTGAATATTTGAAGGCATTTGGAGTCAATTTGAGACCTAGAGACCAATACTAGTCAAAGGAAAATCACTAGTAAAGTTACCTACATTGATCAGAATTGAAAGAGGATTTTCAGAAGTATTTTAAAGGTCCAAAGGCATCCCTGAAACACATATTTATGTTCTAATATCATTCATATACCTTCTCATAATATTTGGGATCATTTGGGGCAAATTTGGGACCTAGAGATCAAAACTAGTCAAAGGTCTAACTAGGAAAAAAAGTGAAAAATTGTCATTTTAATAAAATTCCTAACAAGGGACATTACAGTGGTATCAAAGCATGGTCCTTGCACCTTTGGATTAGGTACATACATTCAAGAATAATTGGCAGCCATGTCTTACTATTATTATGAATCCTATGAGTACAATTCTTATGAGGAATATGTAGATGCTTATGAGCAATATGAAGCAGAATGTAAATGGTACGAGGAAGAGGTGCCATCATGCAACACTTCTTACAATTTTAGGATAAATGAAGATTATTCTTATGACTTTAGATCTGATGAATATGAGTGTATCACACCAACCAAGGATAATTCTATGAGCGAGTTCCAAAGATGGAGAGAAAAATATAAAACCTTGCCCCAACAATATCAAAAATATCAAGAATATCTTGCTTCGAGCAAAAATACACAAAATGCCATGTCTTTTGAGTACTATGCTGAACATGTTTTTGAAAATAGGCCCAAAAATGAATATGTGGAGTTAGTGAAGAAATGTTTATGCCCTTCTTGTAAAAACCCTTGGAGTGAGTATCATATATGTGTGCATGAAATGATGTCCTCCTTGAGGAGAGCTTTTGAGATTTATTCAAGAAAAGATTCCAAATATACTGATCCTAAGGAAAACAAGGGGCAAAATGCATCAGCTTGCTTTAAGGAGCAAAAGGAAGAGACATCGCAAGAGCATGAAGAAGATTCTATTGAAAATATGGAAGATCATTTCGAGACACCTTCTAGCTTAGACATGAACCAAAGAGCATCTACTGATGGATGCTTAAACTATGAAGGAGTACCTACTGATGGGTGCTCACACCTCTATGTTGGTGACATAGCGATCACTTTTGAAAGTGTTTCTACAAGTACAAGTTTCATTAAGCATGATAATGAAAACCTTGTAGCAGTTGAAGAAGAACCAAGATCAACTTCCCCATCACCACTTGAGCTTCATGAAGTTGGTCCAAGAAAAAATGAAGAAGATGAGGAGGTTCATTTGCAAGAGCCTCATTTTCTTGAAGGGTCATTAAAGATGAATGAAAAGAAGATCCAAGAGTCCCTCAGCATTCTCCATGACACTCAAGCATTGGTGTCAAATTCTTGTTGGAGAGCTACTTCATTGGAGGAAACATCCTTCCTTGAAGACATGGAGAAGATTCAAAGAGCAATGTGCCACATCAAAGGTAATTTCATGTCTTTGCTTTTTGATAGAAACCATTTGTTTGAGATTAATGAATTGTTACATGATGCATACTTGAAGAATAATGAGGATATTCATAAGCTCACAATTCAAAATGAGCAACTTCTTGAAAAGTTGCAAGATACTTGTTTTTCCTCCTATGTTTCAGATTGTCAAATGGTAGATTGTTTGGAGGATTCTCATGACATGGTGGATCATGAGAAATGTGGGAATTTGAATGTGCTTAATGTGTTTGAAGATGAACTTGAAGAGATCCAAACACTTGATGTGGTAGAAGAGGAACTTGAATTGTCTCTTGATGAAGGTTATGCAATTTTTAAAGAAGAGCATGATTCCTCTACATTGGAACCAATCTATGACAAAGGTTTCCCACTTTTGAAGGAGCTGCATGATACTACCCACATGGATCCTTCCCATGATGAAACTTCTGCACTTTTTGATCATTTGGGTGATTTAGTTCATTCTCCTACATCCTACAATTCCATGTTTTGCAGTATTAGTCTCAATGAAGTATGGGTGAAAGGGTTCTTTTTGATGGTGCCACATGAGGAGTATGGAACTTCTAGATTTACCTTTTATGATGACATGGTTGGAGCACATTCTTATTCACATTTGCAACAACATTATTTGTCACTTTATGATGATGCAAATCTACATGGATGCACCTATGATAAGCATTTGAGTCACTTGAAGACTCATGGTTTTTCTTGCTCAACACTTGATTCATTTGATGTTGGAGGAACTTCATCCAACACTTGGGAGAATAGATTTATGATTGGAGAACATTTTTGTTGGCAGCCACATACTTTGTTATATTTTTATGATTCTCACATTCATGGATGTATGGGTGAGACTTCTTTGAGTCATTTGAAGTCTCCTTGTTTTTTCTACTCATTATTTGGTTCAGATTTTAGTGGAGTTTCTTCATTCACTTCTTGGATGAAAGAATACATGGCTGAATATTTTGATGCATATCACATCCTTTTGGAGTAGCATTATAGGACATGGGATCCTCAACTATGTCATTGGAGCAGATTTGATTGGTCACTTGAAGCTTGTATGCAATTGGAAAATGGTGTTCTACTTGCTTGGAGGTATAAGCACTTTCATGACTCTTTGATGAAGCATATCCTTGATGTACATTTTCATTATGTTGTTATGTACTTTGATGATATATATTTGGTACTCATGATGTTTGGAAGAATGCATACAAGAAAATGGGATCCAGGAGTCCTCTTATCTAATGGTGTGGGTTGGAGAGCACTCTTAATTGTTGGGGTGCAATACAAGCAATGGGACCCTGGAATAATTTTTGTCTCATTGGTTTCATTTTTTTGGGGAAAGCAAGTAGTATGGGAAATGGATTCCCCACTTAATAAAGTGATTTTAATCAGAGTAGTGCAGCAGCAAGCATGGTGGTTCCTCTCTAAAATTTTCAAGGAAACTCAAAGACTCAAGGTTGGGAAATTCAATGGCAACTTCAAAGAATTATACAGGAAGCAAGTTCTTCAACACCCATGTTTGAAATTGCTTGAGGAAAAGAAATATTGGGAAGGGAGGATTTGTCATGTCCCAAATTTGGAATTGGGTCACAATGGCCTAATCGCATTGGTCATATTCATTACAGTTTGTAAAATTGATGTTAAAGGTCAAATAATTGCCAAGGAGGAAAATTACTAGTTTCCTAGGTTTGGGGTGGAAGCTTTGGGATTTGGAATAATGGGGATAATAAATGATGTTTGAACATTAGAGTGGCATAAATATTTAATAAAGGATCTAAATAAATATATACAAGTGAAAATCAAAGTGGCATTTGATCATGAAGACACATGGAGGAAGTGGGACCCACATATGGCTAGATTTCCCCACTACACTTGGCATCATTCTCTCACCAATTCGAATTCAAGATGAATGGTAAAATACTTGGTGGAGTCCAAAAGGTATTATTCATGGCATGACTCATCCAAGTTCGAAATATAGAGGAAGAGTAACTCCCATGGAAGAGGAAGAGGCAATTTGGAGTTAGTGAGACACTTGGGCTAGATTCCCTAGCTCTATGACAACAATGATGAAGATGCTATGACACCTATGACACAAATCAGACCTGAAGGCTGACATATGACATATATGACATGTCAGGGCTAAAAATAGACTCCAATAGGGTGCTCAAGGGTGTTAGGGAAGCTAAGATGCTTCCACATGTGATTTGGTGGAAGTGGGAACCTAGGAATTGTTGTACAAGTGGCGTTCTTTGGAATCTCTTCCCAACTTGAGTTGGCATGAGTCTCTTGGAAGGAATTCGAACCATGGAGGACATTAGAAATTTATAAATGTCAATAAAAAAGAATGAAACCAGTTTTTGATCATTTGTATAATTTGCAATTGCATTTGTGAAGAGGGAGAGCTAGTGGATGACTAGTTTCTTGCCTTAGCCAATTTCGAGGGTGAAAGATTCCCATCCAAGTTTGTAATTGGAAAGGCCATTCAGACCTTTCATTTGGAGCTTTAATGGAGTCTTTATTTGTAGGTGTAAGCTACAGGTCAGCTCATGGTTTCTTCTATTGCAGCTCACTCCTTCAACCATTTCCAGTTTTGATGGCATATTCTTGATCCTTGAGGGAGGGCGTTTTTGGTGAGATATTATACTCTTTGGGGAAGATTTTAATGCCCCATTTATTTTGTAATATGAATTAAATACTCTGTTATTCATCTCCAAAAAGTTTCAGGTCGAAATTCCAAGTGGAAATGTATAAATCTCATTTTTAATGGAAGAACAATGCCATTTCCCCACTACCTTGTTGTGAGCCAATGTATTGAAGATGATTTCGAATGAATGGCTGATTCTCTGATATATTTGTGATCAATATACTGGAATGGATGTCTTATACAAGTTTCATGTACTGTACTTGAGCATTTGAAGCATTTTTACTCAGTTTAGTTGTATTGGGAGGTGAAATAGTACCATTTCCCCAAGGGTCGAATTGGGTATTTTTGCAGTTGAATGGGAGAGGGTGAGAACAGTTGTAATAATCCATTAATGGTGCATATGATACTTTAATAAAATACTTAACACATTACATACCTCTTTTCATTAATTTGAGTGGATTTGGAGGCATTTGGGAAGCCATTTTCAGTACTTACCCCAGGGGGATTTGAACCCCAAATTACTAGTAAAATTGCATAATTGGTTCAAAATCTTAAGAGAGTTTTCAGAGGTCTTTTGGTGGACATATTTCATCCATAAACATCATATTCAAGTTATAATATCATTCATACACCTTCCTTTAATATTTGAAGGCATTTGGAGTCAATTTGAGACCTAGAGACCAATACTAGTCAAAGAAAAATCACTAGTAAAGTTACCTACATTGATCAGAATTGAAAGAGGATTTTCAGAAGTATTTTAAAGGTCCAAAGGCATCCCTGAAACACATATTTATGTTCTAATATCATTCATATACCTTCTCAGAATATTTGGGATCATTTGGGGCAAATTTGGGACCTAGAGATCAAAACTAGTCAAAGGTCTAACTAGGAAAAAAAGTGAAAAATTGTCATTTTAATAAAATTCCTAACAAGGGACATTACATGAACCCAGTGTGGCTATCTTTTTGAGGCAAAACATCATAAACAAGTTTCTAGACACTTAATGATCACTTTTAGGGATGATATGCTGTGCTCATTTTCAATTGGGTACCTTGTAGTTTAAACAACTCCTACTAAAAATTGTTGGTGAATGTAGGATCATGATCCCACACAATTGAATTAGTCATGACATGTAGTTTAAAAAAAAATTCTATGAACACTTATGCAACTAGTGAGGCCTTGAAGGGGTGTTGTAAGGCACACAAGTAAGCATATTTTGAAATATTTTCAACAACCACCTTGATGACCACTTTGTTTCTTGTCTAAGGAAACCCCACACTAAAATTAATGGAAATGTCAGTCCAAATTGTTGCAAAGATCCATAAAGGTGGAAATGCTCCCATAAGCTTCATTCTTTCACCCTTGTTTCTTTGGATCATGTCACATTTTCCCACAAAGGTGCATATATGCATTTATTCGTAAAGGTTGTAATGCCCCCATAGGCTTCATAATTTCACACTCATTCCTTGGTGTGTGTCACATTCTACTTCAAAGGTGCAGATGTATTTATCCATGCCTTCCCAAAAGATGAATATTTAATCCATTCATATGTTTTTTTGAAACCTTGAGTGAACTATTATGGGAGAGGAATGCCATCAGTTAACACCCTTGATTTGGGAATTGAATTCTAATTAGAAAAGACATACACTTCAAAACTCAATGCATTATTTTTCCAAGTGTATCCTTGATGTGTATGTGGGTCTACCTGACATTGATGGATAAGTTGAACAATATTGGCATCTTCTAACCATTCCTTATGTACCTTTTCTATCCAACTAGGCATTGGTAAAGATAAAGAAAACATGGAGCCTTCTACCTCATACTTACTAGATAAAGCATTGATCACCACATTTTCATTTCCCTTATTGTAGATGATCTCATAATCATATCCTAACATTTTGGTGATCCACTTTTTCTACTTTAGTGAGGACAAGCTTTGTTCCAAGAAGTAATTCAAATTGTGATGGTCTATCTTAAGTTGGAAACAACACCCAATTAGGTAAGGATGCCATGTATCAACTACAAGAAGAATAACCATCATTTCCTTTTCACAAGTTGATTTGCCTAAGTTTTTATCACACAATTGTTTATTGGTGAAGTTCAAGGGGTGTCCCTCTTGCAATAAAAATGCCCAATACATTTGCTAAATTTATTATTTTCGAAAGATGAAAGTTTATTAAAGTGTGGCATGGCTAGGATAGCAGTAGTACACATAGATTTTGTTAAACTTTGAAAGCCACATTCAACAATATCATTCCAATCAAAGACATTTTTATTGAGAAAGGTGGTGAGGAGAACTACAATGTTACCATAGTTTTACACAAAATTCTTCTAGTAACCAGTGAGGCCAAGGAGTCGACACAAAAATTTGAGATTCTTCGTGTGAGGTTAGTATTTCATTGCCTCAATTGTTTTAGGATCAACATGTACTCCATACTAACTAATAATGTGCCACAAATATTCCACTTCCAAGGAGCTAAAGCACAATTAGAACATTTGATGAATAGTTAGTGATTGCAGAGTATTTGTAAGGTTTGATCCACATGCGCCCCATGTGTTTCCCATGTTTTCTTGTAGATCGAGATATCATTAATGAATTCACAGAAAAAATGGCGCATAAGGGTTCGAAATATTTTATTCACAAGGATTTGAAAATTCGAAGGTGAATCGCTAAGAGAAAAAGGCATCACCAAGAACTCATAATGGAATTCATGTGTGAGGAGAGCGGTTTTAGGAATAT
Source organism: Larix kaempferi (assembly GCA_027924585.1). Taxonomy (NCBI): domain Eukaryota; kingdom Viridiplantae; phylum Streptophyta; class Pinopsida; order Pinales; family Pinaceae; genus Larix; species Larix kaempferi. The sequence goes on from BSBM01000662.1 coordinate 3,446,463, forward strand.
CTAATTCATTCTAATTTGGTGATAAACAAATATCATGTTTATGTTGGAACAACGTGCCATGCTAGTTCATCACAAATATGGATCTTTTGGAGATAGACATTTGATATTCAATTGAGTGGTCAACAAGTTGGTCGACTGACAATATGACTAGGCTCTTGACTTGTGGGATCGACCGACTAATTAAGGAGTCGACTAAACATGCCGACCAGTCAGGAAGTTGGAACAGAACCATCAATTATGGCACAAACAAGGAAAATTTTAAGGAGGTCTTTATGTGCTATGGGCCAAGTTTATGGACACACTCTTCCTCTGCTTAAGGGAGATAGTTACATCTTGGAGCTATAAAAGAATGATCATATGGGTATAATTATCACGGCGAAGTGATACCATGTGAAAAATGCATTTGGATGTATACTATATTGATGTGCTTAAGTTTTTGAAGCAATGTCTCTCAACACCACCTATTCTTGGAATAATTAACTCTTTGATTTCTAATCTTTCTAATTCCCCGGTTTTCTCCAATAATTTAGTAATTAACTATGCTTCGTGTAGCTCATCCAAGAGGCTGTTAATGACCAACATGTGGAATTTGTTTTTTATTGTCAAGTTGTTAAGAGTGTGAAAGTTAGAACACATTCACCAAGTGCATTATTTCTTTGGAAACATGATGATTGGATAGGAGTAGAGGTTGGTACTATGAAAAATGGAACACTTCCTTCCAATAATTCATGAATAAAAGGATGGTGATGAAGGTGTGGATTGGGAAATTGGATAGCTAGAATATGCAAGATACTATGATAATTCTTATTGTGTGAGGGTGGTAGTCCACATGGAAGTTTGGAGCCTTGTTTGCGTTTATCCAAAACCAGATATAGGTTAGGATAAATTATCAGGAAAGTGTCATTTGAATCGTGGATGGCATGGAATTATGCAATAATGTTTGAATAACCCTTCTTCAAGAGATTTTCCATATGGTAGAACTAACTATTTATGTAGAGTCCACTTTGAGACCTTTGAGAGTAGCAATGGTTGTACTTCTTGAGACTCATGTATAATTCTAGGAAATCCATTGTTATGGGACCCACTATTTGCAACCATTTTGCACCCAAAATGATATCACATCCTCATGTTTCAACAAAAAACATGTGAGTTTTTAGGAAACAATCATCCATTTAGAGTTTCACATTGTCACAATTATCACTTCTCATAGATCCCCCATTTGCAATCACGATTTAAAAGTTGTTAACGACATGGATATAGTAGTGTGTTTTTATGTGATGCGACATTAATGAAATTGTGGGTGATGTCACTCTCTATTAATACAATCGCCTTCCTATGAACCAACATTAATGTATGAGGAGATGAAATGGAAATCAAGGCATGAAGGTAGATTTGGGGTTCTTTATATGGTTGGTTGAAAGTGTGAACATTCTCCATAGGAGTTGTGATTTTCTTTAGAGTCAATCCATTAGATTCATTGTCAAAAATGTCCTTGAAGATGACCATACATAATTTTTGTTCCTCACATTTATGCTTGGGGAAATATTTTTCATCAAACTTATAGTAGAGACCTTTGAGTTTTTGTTCCACCACTTATGAATGCATCAACTTGTAGACCTTAAGGGGTAGAGTAGGATTTTGAGGCACACATTTTTGGCATGATCATGGAACAAAGTTTGAAAATTTAAATTTTCGCATGTCTCAACATGTGCATGAAAAGATAGCTGAGAGGCCTCTAATCAGGTAATGGGATGATTAATATCAACATGGGATTTTATTTCTTTCTTGAGAACACAAATAAAAGATTGCTTGAAAATTCATTAGGGAAATTTTTTGTTCCAATTTCCAAATGATGAAAATAATCAATATATTCTTCCACCATTCCTATTTGATGCAATTTGGTATACATTCCCACGAAGCAATACCTTTTTAGAGAAAGCAAAATGATATTTCAAAAATACTGTTATTTTATGCACCTCCCCTCCCCACAATTAAAGGGGGTGATACCGGTAGAACCACTTTTGTTTTTTAGGGTTGCTTGATTAAGTTTTTTAAAACAAAATAGAAGGTTTTCTAAGGGTAGGTTGTCATTTTGAGGTAGTAGTTATTGTCAGGTAGGTAATTTCATTTATTGACCCAAAAATGGGTTGTAGTTGCAAAATCCTTCACCCATGGAGCATTCACCATCATTGTTCTTCCCCTCTAGGTTAAAATTTATCAAAACATAGTGAGAGTTGGTTGTTGACGATAATCATGTGGTTTTGAAGTTGTTCCTTGGTTGCATCAATTGTTTGCATGAGGGACTTGATTTCTAGCATTATGCTTTCATTCTACCTTTTATGGATGACAAGCTTTTAGTGTGAGTCATGGAACCACTTGAAGAGACACAAAGTAGACCAATGTAAATAATGTTGTGAATAGATATTATTTAGATATGAAGCTAATAAGGATCGGGTTTGGATCAGGTCCATGGTGCTCACCTGAACCTTTTTTTTCTCAATAGTATTTACTCCTGCTTGAGTATTTTTGAATAGACATAATTCTCAAATTCTTGATATTCCAATTTACGTAGGAATTTCACTGCCCATGCTACAAAGGCCAAGGTTTTCCAGAGGCATAGGATCACATGAATGTTAAATGCTATAGCTTCTTGATATACATAATGGTTTCTAATAATAATCCTCAACTGGTCTTTCACAACTTTAAATAAGGTGGATAAATCATACCCTTAACCATATTATATAATTTCTTAGTATGAAAGAGTGATATCCTTGAGGGTTGTTCTTAGTTTACTATAGAAAAAAGAGATAGGTTTATGTAAAGACAATTTCAGGTATACCTAAGGGAATTTCAATATACACAAGGGTACGTGGAAGATCAAATATGCATACATACTTTGTTTAATGAAATACTACTTGCCAAGTACGAATTATATAGGTGTACAAGGCCATCCAAACAAGTGATCCCACCTGCATTCCCCGTGTGCATGCTTCCTGGTTGTAGTTTTACCCATTTTTTTTTAACAGAAACAGGTAAAAGGGTTGTATTAACAAAGGCTGTGCACAGCCATTCAGTACAAAATCAAAAACCAGCTCTCTGCCTCAAAGGAGGGAAGAGCGCAGAGGCTTATATTGTTTATCCCCTGGAGTTCAACACTTTCAGAAATCCTATAAACTCTAAATTTACTGGTGGGGTAAACCCTCACAAACTGATTACATAATTTAAGGCAAAAAAACATTCAAAATAAACAGCTGAGAGAACCTGCAAACAGGAGACTGCCATTATCCATAGTTCTGCTGGTAAACTGAAGCCGCCTCTGCCATTTCCATATTTACCGTTGGGGCCTCCTGGACACAGCTGCATTGTGTTTTGTATACAAAAACAGAGATGTCTGTTTTAATGCTGTCAACCTTCCCCATTAATTCAATTATGTTCCTGTCAATATCCTCCATGCGTGATTCCAAACAGGATAGCCTGGAATGTATGTATTTATCCTCCAGAACGAGCTCATCGATTTTGTTTTCGGTATTGCAGACTGTTGCATAAGTTCGCGTCAGATAAACCTTAATGTCTGAGGTGAGTTGGCTCAGGGTGGCTATCACCTGCCTGATGTCGTCCATTTCTCTACCAGCCGGGAGAGGGTCGCCTTCAAACAGCACTATGGATTCCTAAGAGAGACAGAGATTTCGCAAAGCCGGTAGAGGGTCACCGTCAAAGAACACAGTGGGATCCTGAGATAGGCAGGAAGTTCTCAGAGCTGGGAGAGGGTCGCCATCTAAACGCACAGTGGGTTCCTGAGAGAGGCAGAGGGTTCGCCGAGCCTGGCCGAGAGGTGGAGAAGACGGGCCATCCATCTTGGTCATGAAATCACCCACTATCGCCTGGGTTGTTAAATGCTCAGGCATGGGAACTGTACTCGCCACGAGGGAAGCACGTGGAGTGGCGTGAGAACTCCTAGACATGCTGCGACGGTGGGGAGGGTGAGCTGTGAAGACAAATTCGCCACCAAGGTTATGGCTATTAAGCCTAAGATTTACCAAAATTATAAAATACCAACACCACATTTCCATTAAGGTATAAAATGGTATCTTGAGGCTTTGTTTAGGATTACTTGCCCCATTTCTAACTTGACTCCATCATTGGCCAGAGTGTCCGCAATACCATTATGGTCCCTTAGCACATGATAGTATAGCGTGTCCCTTGGGAGAGCAAGATGCTTAATTCTTTTATGAATTCTCTGGTTTTTGTCGTTTCTGAGGGGGGTACCATTGCTCATAGCTTGAATAACATGCCTGGAGTCTCCGAAAATCTGAAGACGATTCATGTTAAGGGTGGCCGCTAATTCCAGTGAGTAGTACAAGGCAAGCCATTCTGCTTGATTGTTGGTGCTGATGCCGAGTCCCCAAGAGAAGTCTACTAGTTTGTTTCCTCCAGGGTCAAAAATTACCCCCCCCGCACCTGCCGCCCCCGGGTTCCCCTTTGAAGCTCCGTCAAAGAAGATTGTGAATCTTGCTTGTTCCTTCCACCATGTCCCGAAGGATTCTTTATCTTTTCTTATTTCCCACGCAAGACAAACTGGAGGGGTTTTGGACTGAAGTGAACTCACTGAAATGAATCTCTGGCTCCATTGAAATTCATTCCAGCTTAAGACTTCTTTGGCACAAAGTACCACTCCCTTGGAATTCAGTGACTCGGAGATGAGGGTTATTGCTTTATGTGCTAAGCTCACCTCTGATCTTTTTTTGTCTTCGAATATCCTTCTGTTTCTTTCCAGCCATATTTGCCAGCATGTATTCATGGGGACAAGCATCCAGATTCTTGAGAAAGTAGGTTTATTTTTTATGCCTCCCTGGACTCTGTAACTCCACTCCTCCAACATCTGTTTCATCTGCCTAGGGAAGGAAAATGAAGATGTCAGGGGATCAAGGATTGCATTCCAAACCTGTCTAGCAAAGGGGCATTCCAGAAAAAGGTGTTGTGCATTCTCCTCCGCGCTTTGACATAGTGGACATCTAGAGGGGCCTTCAATACCTCGTTGCTTGAGATTGTCGGCTGTTAGTTGCTTGTTGTGGGCAAGAATCCAGAAAAAGTAGTTTACCTTTGGAATGTTGTCTCTGTTCCAAATTTTCTTCCACTTTGTTTGAGAGGGATTGTTGTTCCTGGTGAGCATTGCATAGCCATCTTTGACCGTGTAGTTTCCTGTTTTCCCCCAACCTCTGGTGTCCTTGGATCTGACGCTGAAGGGAGATTTCCCCTTCAAAAGTTGTGTAAAGATTTTGTAACTTTCAAGTAAATGTCCTGGAGGATTCATGTATTTCCAGTCTTTCCATTTCCCTGTAGATGTCCAGGTGGCCATATCTGCCAGCTTCATTACCCCTTCATTTTGCAACCAGATTTTGATATTCTGGATTTCCTGAATCTCGCCTATGGGTTGTTCTCCATTTATGCTGTCAGTCCATAGATTAATTTTGGTTCCATTTCCTGGAACCCAATACATATTGTCTTTAATTATGTCTGCTGAGGCGAGCATAAGCTTCCAAATGGTTGTGCCTGTGTTCCTCTTCATATTGTTTAAACATCTCTGTCTTGACCCTCTGGTGTATTTTTTCCTAATTGCCTCCTTCCACCACTCTTTTTGTCCTGATACCAATCTCCAAATCATTTTGGCTCCAAGTGCTTGGCTCATAGTTGCTGGATCCCGAATGCCCAAGCCTCCTCTTTTCCTGTTCTCCTTGACGGTATTCCAGTTGACTAGATGGAACTTTTTGCTTTCTGATTTCCCTCCCTGCCAGAGGAATTTTCTGATTTCCAGACATATATCATTCATAACAGTCTTGGGAGCCAGAAGAATGGCTCCAGTGTATATGGGAAGAGAAGAAATGACTGCTTTAATCAAGGTCACTCTACCAGCCATATTAAGCCAGCTTGTTCCCCATGAGTTGATCTTATTCTTGATTTTTTCCAGTATTGGCTGCCAGGAAGCTGAGGCGGTTTTCTTATGAGTGATAGGGATACCTAAGTACTTGAAAGATGTCCAGTCGAAGCAGGGCTTAAAGTCTAAAATGAGGGCTATATTTCTGAGTAGGAGGTTTCCACAGTTCCAACTATAAATATTGCATTTTTGGCTATTAGTTTTCCCCCCAGAGGCATGAAGGAAGAGATCAAGGGTTGACTTAAATCTGTGAGCAATGATAGACGAAGCGCTTCCCAAAAAAATGGTGTCATCAGCAAACTGCGCGTGATTGATGGGGGGGACGTTTTGGGATATTACTATGCCTGGGAGGGATCCATTCAGTTGCTGATTATTTAGTTTTCTACTCAGGGAGTCCGCCATGATGACAAAAAGGCTAGGGGAGAGGGGGCATCCTTGCCTTAACCCCCTAGACAGGCGGAAGAAGGGAGAGGGTCTGCCGTTTATAAGTGGGGCGATCCAAGGAGACCCTATACAGGCTTTGATCCAACCTATAAAGTCCTCCCCAAACCCAAATTTTGCCATTACAGTGAAGAGAAATTCATGCCTTACTCTATCAAAAGCATTTGCCATATCCAATTTAATAGCCATACCTGAGTCATTTCTCTGGATACTCGAATGTATTGCCTCTTGAACAAGTAGGATATTGTCATAGATTTGTCGTTCCGCCATGAATCCGCCTTGGTTTGGAGATATGATTCTGGGTAGAAGCCTTTTAATTCTGCTGTTTATTATTTTGGTCAGAATTTTATAGGAGGAGTTGCAGAGTGAGATGGGGCGAAATCGTCCTATGGAAAGGGGATGCTTCTCCTTGGGGATGAGGGCTATGAAAGAGGAATTTGTGGCCCCTCCAATTCTTACTCTGCCCCTAGTCCAATTGAGCATTCTGATCAGGTCTTTTTTGAGCCAATGCCAGAATTTCTTGTAGAATTGAATGGGGAATCCATCCGGGCCTGGTGCCTTCTCAGGGTGCAATGACCAAACTGCTTTTTTCACTTCCTCTTCTGTGATCTGTTCCATTAATCTCTTATTGTCAGGCTCTGTGATAAGCGCAGGGATTTCCATACTCATTTGATCTAAGTCCTCTTTAGAGACTGCCTCGTTTTCATTATATAGGCTTTCGAAATAAGTTTTAGCTTCTTGGAGAATGTTGTCCTGTCCTTCAATCTTGTGGCCATCCTCTCTTGTGAGACTCAGGATATTGTTTTTCCTGTATCTCTCCTTGCATTGAGCATGAAAGAATTTGGTGTTCCTATCTCCCGCTTTAACCAGAGGCATCGTGATCTAAGCCTCCATTCTTCTTCTTCTTTTCTGGCTATGTTCTGAATTGCCTCATCGAGGATCTTTTCTTCTCTAAACATTTCCACTGTGACTGTATTCTGCTCCATTTTAAATTGGTGACGTTCCATTTCCTTTTGCAACTTATCCAGTTCTTCTCCAAGTTTTTAACGCTCTTTTGATCAGCTTTATTTTAGTCTCCCATATGTAGCCAGGGGATCCCGGAATGAATTGCTTCCAAATTGAGACAACTTCATCCATGCAATTTTGGTTCTCCAACCAAGAAGGATTGAGCCTGAAGGGAAGAGGACCAAGGTTTCCTGGGGAGGAGAAGAAGAGTGAGATGGGCTTGTGGTCAGAGGTAGCTGAGGCTAAAATTTTTGATTCAGGGATTTTGGGGTTTAGAAGGAAGGACGAGCTGATTAGGAAGCGGTCCAAGCGAGCAACAATGTGATTTGGTCCAATCCTCTTGTTGTTCCAAGTGCAGACTCCATGATTGTAGTTTTACCCATTGAATAACATATAATTTTGTGTAAAGAGTCTAGAAACATCTCTAGCCTAAAAAAGTTCTCTAAAAATTGAGTGTGTGCTAGCACAAGAAAGTGCTTTGATACGACTTATGGTTTTCCTTGGTATATGAAACAAAAGCTTAGATCAATATTAATCGAAAAGTAACCATGGAAATAGAATAAAATAAAACTGAAGTATTGAGGCATCAATAATAAGTAAACATTTATTTATATTCTAAATAGGAAGCAATGTTCACTTTCCTCTTTGAGGAGGAAACTTCCAATTGAGCAAATATGCAATATAATATTAATCACTTGGAACCAAATTACATAGATACCACTACTATAAATAGTTTCTACCTATCCAAAACCTTAACCACGTAGTGGGCCTTCATTAATGAGGACACATTAACTATCTAGTGAAATTATTTAACGAGGCCACCTTACATGTATTATTGAACATGGTCAACCATCGTTACACAAAGGAAACTTTATTTGTTAGTCTAAATTAATATTGAGGCTAATAGATTGATTAGTAGGGTACCATGAACCATGGAAAAGTATATGCAACCAAGTTCAACCATCATTATTGGGTTAGGGGTTAGTCCATTAGTAGCATTAACCATTGACATATTGGGGCTACATTCAACCATGGACACCTATAGTCAACCACGGTCAACCATTTTTTAGTAGACAATATGTGATAGGTTAGTAATCATTTAGTGTGGTAGGATCAACCATGGAAAACTATATGTAACCATTTTCAACCATCATTCTTGGGTTGGGAGTTAGGATATTAGTGGGTTAGTACCATCGAGTATTACATATTAGGCTTGCATTCTACCATGGTCAACCATTTTCAACTATAATTGTTAATGCTCATCATGTCATGGGTTAGTGACTAATTAGTGGGGTAGCCTCAACCATGGACAACCATATGGAACCATGTTCAACCATCATTACTAGATTAGGGGGCTAGTTGACATAATAGGGATACATTCAACTATGGACACTTATAACCAACTATATATGGTCAACATTGACGATATCTGCTAATGGGTATTATGTCATAGGTTAGTGATTGGTTAATTGGGTAGCATCAACTAGGAACAATTGTATACAACCATGATCAACCATAGTGAATCATCATTACTAGGTTGAGGGTTATGGATTTAGTGAGTTAGTAGTGTTAACCATTGACAAATTGGTGCTACATTCATCCATGGACACTAAATCAATAGCTTTCATGAGAATTTCCCATAAGAAAATCATTAACTAAATCCCAAATTTGATTTACAACTTAATGAATAAATTGTCATTTGATTAAATAATTCATAATAAATTTGTCTCGACATACTTTTCAATGTTATTATGGACAAAAAAGAAGCAAAATCATCCATATTAGAGTCAAAATAAATTTGTGTTGTCAAAAATATTTTACCAATACTAATCTCAATGTCATTGTCTCTAAAATCAACTCAATTGCATTTAAAAAAATGATAATGTCAATGTGACCCTAGACTTAACAAATGGTGCACAAACAACCATATTGACATCATTTGGAAGCAAGAGAGCCAATTTTGAGGCATTGTCGAGGGGAAAATATTTTTTACCTTTTTGTGTGTGTGTGGAAAATCACTCGAAATCTTCATGTGTTCTCTCACTTCTCTACTGGAACCATCTTCTCCAATTTTACACCCAACTATGTAAAAGGTATTCGTGGAAGCATAGTGAAACAAATATTTTTTGTAATTGTTGTTAGACAATGTTCATGTTGATTTTGATGAACATAGAATGATTGTAGTGGGCATAGAGGCTAGGGAGGTAATGTTTCTATCTCGACATACTAGTGATGAGTCTTGACTATAATCGAACAAATAATTTCCTATATTTTTTAGTGGTTTCCTTGGAAGTAGAATTTTGAAGGTTACATTACCATAGCACATATCCTAAAAGGATCCTAGTGATCAGGGATTTTCTTGCTAAAATGTTAACTTAATTGTGAAGTCTTTCTCAAGATAGTGTATCCACAAAAGTAAAATGTTGTAGCTTTAGTTAAGTAATGATTTGTATTCTAGTGAGAAGGTCAAACTTAATCAATTTATCTCCACTAGATATTTGAGTTAAAATGAAAATTTAATTACTCTCGTGTTTATGATTTATGTTTTTCTTTACCCTATTTAGATTATTAATGCCATAAACTAAAGGACCAAACCAATGCAATCATGTACACACACTAAATTGAAAAAATAAACACATATGCTTCAATTAGAGAACCCTCATAGGTAATAAAATCTAGATCTTATTCAAAACTACAATCTATCAAGAACCCTTTGAATTTTGAAAACACCTACCATTGTGATTTTGTGTTCATAGGGTTAACAATTTTCAATGTTTCACATCCCCACCACTAGTCCAGAGGCATTCCAAAATTACAACTTTGTTCTCTCCCTTGCTTGATAAGGTCTAGTCTCCATTCTTATTTGACCAATCCCTATCTCTATTGTGATTACTCCTTAAGTATATATTTTTTCCAAGAATAAATTACAATTGTGTGGTTTGAACTAGTTCACCTTCCCAATGATAAATATGCTCAATCCCTCTTGGATGTATTGTTACAACTAAATTTATTTGCTAATTTTAAGAAGTTGTCTCATGATAATGTGCCTCACCTCATGCTTTCCTTTTTATCTTCTTGGATTTACCTGGTTGGGATTTTCCATAGAAATCCCTACCAATAAAAAACTCAATATCATTTCCATATTGTCCTATTACTCCATCCATTTCCCATGTTTTGGTTTTTTATTTTCTTGAATCCCAATTTAAGTGGAAAAATATGTTCTCTTCTTTCCTCATCAAGTTTTTCCATATCCACCAAAATATGGAAAAACATAACACCCAACAAATGTATGGTCTCTTTCTCAGTGTGCAACTTGTCCCTTCCTCATAATTTGGTTGACTCTTTGATTAACAATTCTATCCATGCTTTTCTTAGTGTGCACCCCCCTGGAGTAGTATGCCTTCCTATTAAGCAAGGGGTTCTGTCATATATCAACAACCAAGTTCTTAGTAATTTTATATGTTGGGTCCTTCTAAAATGTTGTTTCTCCATGCTTAATGGCTTGTCTTCCCATGCATGGCCAATTATCTAGTAATTTCTTAACATCCACATCTCAACCACTGATGTCATATCCCTGAGAACTAAGCATTTGCACTTTACTAATCATGATCCTCTTCTACTTAATAATTCAACCCTTATCCAATATTTCTCCAATGCCTAAATTCCTTGGTCGGTGACACTGGGATTCTTTCTTGAAATTCACACCCAACTTCTTCACTACTACATATGGGTGAAAAATATAAAGTTGATTTCTGATGTTGATGGTAATTGTTGATTGTGATGTTGAAAATGCTTGTAAATGATTAAAAAATACTTTTTTCTTTTCTTTTATGACCTCAGTGGATGTTGGTATTCCAACATTTTCCCCTCTTAATGTCAAAATAATTACATCTATCTTTTTATTTTTCAAATCTCAATGCAACATTAACATTTAAAAAAAAAATTCACATGGCACACATGTCTCATATTAATTGGGGAAAATAAATTTAGTTTCAATATTTACCCTCTCAAAATTCTTGTGTGTCTCTTTCTCCTCAAGAAAACTTAGTCTATTATTATGAAGGGTGGCATGGTCGATTATCGGGCCAAATCTAAGAATCAAAGTAAAGGATATGGTTTTGAATTGTATGGCATGTTTCCAATAGTGATATTTTTGTGTCAAATCCCAACATGGATCAATATCCTCCTCCTACCTGGCCTAAACACAATGCATCCACATTGGAGATAACATAGACAAAGTCAACAATATTACTAGTATGATCACTGGAGGAGGATTTTTGGGAAATGTGAAGAAACCCAACCATTCTAGGGGAAATTCCATTAATGGCCTATCTTGTCTTAAAAGTAGTTGATCGTTTAGGTCATTTCGAAACATTGGCAAAAAAATTTCCAATGCTAAAATTCACGCCAATACTAATGACAATTCCAATGTCCTTAATAGTGCCAAGGGAATGCCAAGGGAGATAGTGGTCCTGGCCATGATTTGGGATATGGTGGTGGTAACTATGGGCATATAAGCATAATAAAAGGAAATAGTAAACATGATTTTTTTTACAAGTAACATTAACTTAATTAGAGAGAGTATGTCATTGAAGCAAGTTATGTCGAGTATAGATCTAGAGGATATGAAGAATACAGTGAATGATCAATACAAAAAGGGCCTTTTTGTAGAGGCATTGGCTCTGTATGATCGGGCGATTTTATTTTCTCCTAAAAATTTACCTTATAGAAGTAACATAGTTGCTTAACTCACGTCATGGCTTGGTTAATTTGTAGAAGCATTGTCAAAATGCCAAGATGCAATCAGATTGGATCCTTCATATACGCAGGCTCACCAAAGAATTGCATCTCTCATATCTATAAGTTTCTCATCATAGACTTTATTACATTTTTTCAATTATAGAAAACAATTTTTTATCTACTTATAGACAACATAATAAAATGGATCTGATTCATATAGAAAGAGTAGTTTCTAGCTTGTTCTTTGATCCTTTGTAGTCTTATTCCATTCTCTTTAAATCATTATGCCTAAGAGGCCAATTTTTACCTATCCATGTTTTGCTCAAACTTGATGTTGCTAAAAGAGGTACTCATCATATATTTTTATACGTATTGTTATTTCTATTAGAAGGTAACTTGTCTATGTTTGTTGCAAAATAAACATTGTAGATTTCCTCTAAAAGTAGTCAAATTCAATCAAACTAAATGTAAAACTAGTTCCTTCATATATATCACTTTTCTTTAAAGCAAAATTGTAGTGCATTTTGTTGCAAGGGATAAATATCCACACCCTTACAATCACATTGCAATGCAAACATTTTAGATATTAAGAGATTTTGTTTTGAGTTGACAAAAATTAAGGCTCAATTTCAAGGTGCTTACTAGGTTCCTACATTCTCATTGTGACTCGAGAGCTAACTATTCATACTCTTACTATGCTTGGGGGGTGTTCACCGAGAAATTTTTATAGATTAAGAATTGATAAAGCTCAAGTATTGTAACTTTGTGCTTATCATTAAATAGAATCTTCACAAACCTTGTATGGGGAAGATATTACCCATTGTGCATTAGTTGCAAATCCAACTATGAGAAGAGCCCCTACCTTATTGAAAAGAGCTCACTAGGATTCTACATTCTCTTTGTGACTTGTGAGGTAAGTATATAAATTCTCAACATGGTTGAGAGGTTTGCAATTGGCACTTATAACAAATATTTGATAGATAAATAGTTGATAAAGCTCAATTTCAAATGAAACTTCATGCTTATTAACAAATATACTATTCACAAAATTTGTATTGGGAGGAGATTACCCCATTTACATTGGGTGCAAGTCCCACTTTCAGTAGGTTTCATGCCTTGCAAGAAAGAGTCCATTGGAGTATGCAACTACAAGGTAGAATATACACTCAACACTACAACACTCAATGGAGTTAATGGTCTTTTATGTATGCTAGTGACATTTGTTAATAGTGTGTAAAGGTCTCATTAGCATATTTAGCTTCTAATGTAACCTAGAGTACATATATGTATTAGAATTTTTTTTCAAACAATGCCATGAGATTTCCACTAAATCACAATAACATCTAACTGAAATTTTATTTTATATGACATTATCTTTTTACTCTATTGCAAGTCAACAAAATGGGCACATACTTGTAAAATCGTAGTTATGTGATTGAGTTGAATGTTATATCTAATTCATACATTTGATGAAAATGTGTCAAGGGCCTCATCAACCTGTATGTTGAAAGCATATATCATAATTATGGAACTTTCCAATCCTTCAATTTAATCGATATTTTGTCTAGTTATAACTTATACTCTAGGGCACTTTCCATATACTTGGATTCTATTCCCAATCGGTGTGATCCAAAGAGAATTGTGAATATACCAAAATAGATCCATATTAAACCCAGATCTATTAAGCACCGAGAGGGATCCAACTTCTTGAGGTGTAATTTTTTATAAATCTTAAACTCAAGAAATTTGATTCCTTTCTTGCTTGATAGATCCAGGTTTAAGTTTTAATTTTTAACTTTATAGTTTTCCATGGATTTTTTAATTACTTTTCATAAAAGAAATTATTTGATGAGTCGACATGAATTTTTTTAATTAATTTTTAATTTTGGTAATCTAACATTACGTTACGTTACGTTATGTTACGTGACAACATCTTTTCCATACTGGGTTGTAGAGCACATCACTCCTCTCAGTGCAATGAGACCATGTGATAGTTCAAGCTCAATAATATATTTTGTAAAGCGACATTACATATGTCAAGTTGCAAAAGGTTTATTTAGATACTTAGTGGCTCTTCTAAGCCCCCCTTCCAGCAAGTCAAGGAACCAATTTCCAAACTATTGGAATTCCTTACAGTCATTCACCTATAAGCAAAGAGACTTAGGATTGAAAATTAATTTCACATTATTTTCATCATGGCCCTTGTGAGACTTGTGATAATTGGTGGGAGGTGAGAAAATCGTGTGAAGAAACATAAGACTTCCAAATATCTATTGACAGAACTAGAATTGTGAAAGAGGTTTAGAACTTTGGAATTCCATAAAACCCGTCCAACCTAATATTCTAGAATCCCCTCTTTTATTTTTAGGCCAAGTGAACCATCCTATTGTATTTTTGTGCAAGATGGAATAGAACTTTGGACTTCCATAAAACCCGTCCAACCTAAGATTCTAGAATCCCCTCTTTTATTTTTAGGCCAAGTGAACCATCGTATTGTATCCCTGTGCGAGATGGAATAGTGAAATAGGTTTGGACTTCCACAAAAATGGTCCAAGCTAAAATATTAGAATTTCCTCTTTTCTCTTTAGACCAAGTGAACCATACCGATATATCCTTATGGAAGAGCTTGTCTTATGACAGAGTGATCTTAGGCATGGAGATATAAATAAAGATGAAGTTGTTTATAAAGTTATTTTTTTTAGATGATCATTAGGCTTAAATAGAGTACATATGTCCATTTGATGGGTTGAGGTTTAGGAAGAGAAAGAGTTTGTTGAAGAATAAATTAATGGAAGAGGCATACTTTTTTTTGAGTAGTTTTATATCTATGATTGTGGGTGTTAACTTTTCCTTATCAAAATTTGAACTTAGAACTCCTATGTTTTTACAATGTCTCATATTACTATATGCACTCTTAATACTACAGTGTCTAATTCCCTACAAATGCCATAAGAAAACTATAATAAATTCTTCAAATCTAATGCCCCTAAAATAGGATGAAACTCACACATTCACGATCCATGCTAGTGCATTAAAAACTCCTCATCATTGTCATAATAAAATTCTAAAATAGTGTCTAAAATTTTGATAGGATAAGCTCAAGCCTTTGTTTGTAAAAGCTCTCTCAATAGTAATGCCATCTTGTTATTATAAATGCACCATGAACATGTCTAAACATGGTAGCAAGAGTGGTACATCTAACATGGTGGCTACTTCCTAAAAGATAGTGATAAATTTAGGGAAATATTAGACCTCTAACAATGCCTAGAATATTTTGTTACATACCCCAAAATAATCTTGGGAATTCCACCCTCATCATACATAAAAGCAATTGATTTGATCTATCTTCACACTGAGATGAAAGTTCATACTTGAGACTTGGATCTTCATTTGTAGACAGAGCACTTGTGGGTAGTCCTACTATTGTGATAGTTCCATATAGAAGCCTTAATTAGACTTTGTATAGTGTGTGTCTATCATTTACATTCAAGGGTGTACTCAGTTGGACTATTATCCATTTTCCCTTTTGATTGTTGTTTGAATACGTTACTTGCATGGAAATTTTTGCCTCACGATGATTATTATAACTCCTACAACATAAGAATAACCAAGTTGATGAGGAGATTTAGAATTAGTTTCAAACATATGGTGATATTCAAATGATTCCCTTTGTTGATTACTATGGTTTGATCACCTTGAATACCATTTCCATTTGCATTTATAGGGTATGATTCTATTTGTAGGCATTTTGTTATCCTTGTTGACCAAAAAAGCAAGAAGTATGCCTTTTGTGTGCTTTTTGGATTCTTTTTCCAATTTAAAATATTTTGTTTTAACTTTGATGAATTGAATTTTTGTTTGCTGATCTTGCATACCAAATATACGTGTGAAAAGTATGTCATGAATATACCCGAAAAAACATTTGTATGAGATGACGTACTCTAGGTTACATTGTTTCAAAAGAGATAGCTGGATTTGTTGTTTGGCGACATCAAGAAAAGAAACTCAAGGTGTGCATGGATGGAATTATTAAGCAAATAATTCTTTAATGTTCTTAGAATCCCAACATGAATTTTTGTTTATTTGTTTGACCTCGCTTACTTATAGATGTGTTCATCATATAAACTTAGAAATATAACTTTTATATTCCTCCCTTTAGCATTGTTGTTTGGTTTGCAATGCCCGACTTGACCAAGTCAACATTTGGGTATAAACTATTGGAAACTACATTCTATTTTTTTTTATTAAAACAAATACAACTAGTTAAATTATGTTATTGATTCTATAAGACACCTTGAAAATAGAAATTTCCCAAAAAATAATAATTATATCCGCCTTAAGGAATATCTCTTTTGTTCTACTAGATAAACCAATCTCACAATTGAGAATGTAGTCACAAACATATCTTGCTTGATCCAAATTAGTATAACTTGAGAAGTTAATTCCTGCAAATATTTATCCTTTCAAATGGTGGAGAGTAGGCCCCAACATGGTCAAAATTTTAGAATCTTGTACTATAGCTTTGTAATATTCTTTACAATTATATAAGTTCCTGCAAAATAAGTAGTTGCAATGGTTTCTTCATGAAAATATTTTCCATGAATTATGGAGGCGTATTCCCCTTGTTTATGATTCTCAACAATGTTATAGACTTGTGAAAAATTAGTTATCAAATCATTTCTAGAAAGGAAAACCATGAAGAAGGTTCCAATAATAACATTTCATTACCTTATGCCAATAAATTGAATCCATAGTGTAATAAGTTTCAGGACAATAGTGCAAACCTTAGACACCCATGGATAGGTTGTTTCCACAATATGTACATTTTTATCACTAAAATATTTCATCTCATGTACATATGCCCAAAATGTAGTCAAAATCATCGCATCTCCCTTGTCAACAACACGAAATTGCTTTCCTTCATTTCCTACATAAATATATTGGACATTCATTTCCTCCGATCTTTGAAAATTCATAATCAATAGGTAAGTTGATTAGAGAACTACTTAGATATAAGGTCCAAATTAATGAAGAATAAAGAAAAGGAAGATACTTTGAAAGCAATAAGAGTTAAACAAGTATCAATGTAATGAATTTTAGTCATTAATGATAAAAATCATTTCTAAACTTAACATGCTAATGTTAAGTGTTTGATGAACATAAATGTTTAATACATAAAAAATATTCTTATAAGTTTAATTTCTCTTGGCCAATCCCAAGCTTATTCTAAGTACATAATTTATTAGTATATGAAAATATATTTAGCTAATTTTATCATTCGCCATAATTATTAGATGTATAGAGCTTGTTCATTGGATTCAAGCATTTCCTATTTGCATATTTTGTAACAACCATGGATTGATAAGTGCTCAAAGTGAAACTAAAATTTGTTAAGATATCAATTTCACTAGAATACTATATAAACAAAATTATCTATATGGTTTTGACAACATCCAAAAATAAAATAAATCTAAAACATATATTCTTTAGAGAGAAGACCATTTATTAAAACATAAAATAACTATGAGCAAAAGACATGTGATGAAATATCCTAAAATTTCAGTTTTAATGTTCAATCTAGAAATACCTGATGCTCAAATATGTGTCCCCATTCATCTCCATTATATCAAATGTAGTTGGTTAAGGGGATACATATTGGCGACCTCCCACAAAAATCTGTATAGAAAAATGAGGTAGAAATTAAGCATGGAAAAATCTACAAAGTCACGAGGACAATCTTAGTGGTGTTTCATTTCTTATGGATAAAAACCTATCAAGATAATATCTTATTGACTTGAATGATATATGGAATTATCCTTACGAGTGTCTACTGGAGATGTAATTCAAGCTTTGGCATTATACTGAACATTTACTTGCGAAGCACAATTCAAAGAAATATAGTTCTTGGGAAGGAAATAGAGTTTTGGGTGTTTCTATTTAAAGAGACTTGAAAGATAGGACACATTAGATAAATTGGATCACTGAGGATGTGAACCAATCCTTCTTCAGGAATATGGCATGCATTGTACTTAGTGGGAATTTACATACCTCTTTTATTGAGATTTATCTAAGAGAGAATGTTTTGTCTTGTAGCCAACCACATAAAGATTGAACTTTTTGGCTACATAGTTATATTCCAAATCCTTTTTCAAATAATATATTTTGTTGAGTTCTATTTCTCTTTATTGCTTGAAGTTACCCTTTTTCACACTACAAACTGTGTAGCCCAACGGATTTTAGATTCTAGGATAGGAGGTTATTTTTTTATTTGCAGGTAATTGAATTGATCCCTAAGGATTGATTGGCGATAGAGAAAAAACTATGCTTAGAGATTGAAAGTTATTTAATGGCTAGAAGTTGGACCAATCATATT
Organism: Larix kaempferi; assembly: GCA_027924585.1. Classification (NCBI taxonomy): domain Eukaryota; kingdom Viridiplantae; phylum Streptophyta; class Pinopsida; order Pinales; family Pinaceae; genus Larix; species Larix kaempferi. The sequence continues at coordinate 3,464,954 of BSBM01000662.1, forward strand.
GCCAAACTGCAACTTTATTTTAAGCCTATTTAAACTCCTACTAGAATCCATGCCAACCATATTCCCTTGTATTGAATTACTAAGTTGCATTTGAATGTTGAAAGTAAGTGATTAATAAATAATGTCTTGTCAATGTGAGTTGAAATTTCCTTCCTGGACAAGTAGCATTAACTTCTTAGTTAATGTGAGTTGCAATTTCCTTCCTTGGTATTCTCATTTTTACTTAGGAAAAAGTAAACATAGTTTCTTGCTACATTTTAGAAGTGTTTCTATATGTATAATGGATTATTATTACTATCATTCTTTTAACACACACATACACTCACTTAAAGATTTACTATCAACTCATTGTTTGCATCCCTTCCTTTATCAATGAAGCATTAGTAAAAAATGGAGGCTACTTTAGAATAAATCATTAAGAAGAAATTCCTAAAGCTATATAGGGTTTTCCATCAGTAAGAAGACAAACAAATCCTGGGTCATGTTGGGTGCAAAGGAGATGGGAATGTCTTGTGAATTCATTTTGTTGCATTTCTCTTCTTGTACACCATCTGCCATTAGATTGATAGAGAAATCAAAGAGAGTTCCTTGAGTAGGAGGTAGACCCTTGATTGGTTAAAGGCACTGATCCTTAGTATTGCATTGCATTACCTGTTTAGGAGTAAGTAAGTCTAACACAACCCTTGGACTAAGAGATTGCTATTTTTTGGATGCATACCAGGTTCCTATATATATTGCTAACATGATTGAGAATAGCTATATGACATGATTTAAAAACAAAATTCAATAATTCTTAGGGAATAAATTCTAAAGGATTCTACTCAAGATACAAGGGATAATTATACACTCAGCAGTACAACACTCAATGGGAGTGAATTGTATTTCATGTCTTCTAGTGACATTTGGTGATAGTTTGTAAAATTCAAATTGGAATATTCAATTTCTATTGTAACCTAGAGTACATATATGTATTAGAAAATTTGTCAAATAGTTCCATGATATTTCTAATGCAGCATGATAACATCTAACTGAAATTTTATTTTCTATAACATTGACCCTTATACTCTATTATAGGTCTACAAAATGGGCACAAACCTGTAACATAGTAGTTGTGTGACTAAGTTGGATGTTACATTTGATAAAAATGTGTCAAGGGTCTCATAAACCTATTTGTTGAAGGCGTATGTCATAATTATGGCACTTTCCAATCCTTCAATTTAATCAATTTGTTTACAAAGCTAGTTTTTTGGTATTTTCTAGTTATAACTTATAATCGAGGGCATTTTCCATATACTTTGGTTCTATTCCCAATGGGTGTGATTTTTAGTGAGTTTTGAATATTTGAGAATAGGTGATAGCTCAAGTTCATCAAGCTATTTTGTACAAAAACATTATGGATGTCAGACAACAACAACCAAAAGATACTTAGTGGCTCTTCTAGGCCCCCCTTCCAATAAGCCAAGGAACCAATTCCCAAAAAGTTGCAATTCATTTCTTAAATTTTCATATAGGAGAAGAGACATTAATATTGAAAGTTGATTTCACCTTATTTTCATCATGACCCTTACAAGACTAGTGCTAACTGGGAGGTGAGTAAATCATGTGACAGAACATGAAAATTCCACATATCTATTAGCAGAATTGGAATTATGAAATAGGTTTAGAACTTTGAACTTTCATAAAACCAATTTTCCTTTATGGTATAGATTTGATTTTGATTCATAGCACTCACGTTACACATCTAATTTATATTTTGTTGTTATTTTTTATTTATTCATATTTAATATTATATTAGTTTGACTTATGCTACATGTCACATCAACACTAATTAGGAACATTATACATCTCCCTTGTAATGGGTTGTAGAATCAACCTCACTTCTCTCGATAAAAATATACTGCAAATCTTAATTTTTCCAAATTTCAACTACTAAATCTGGCCAAAAACACCTTTAAGGGCCATTTGAAAAATATATTATTTAAAAACCAATTTATGATAATTTCATTTCCAATTCAATGAAAAAGAGGTAAAGATATTACCTCTTGGGAAAGAGGTTAAACTGTAACCAAGGGTAATATATGGTCTAATGTATTGGACTATGGATAGATACTACTAAAAAGCACATAACCCCACTAGAGGTAGCCTTAATGATGGACAAAAGGGACACTCGCTTTCTTGCATATACTTATATAGTCTGAAATCACCATTTTGGTCTCGGAGTAAGACTTAAAACCACTTCTAATTAGTTAAGATATAATAGTCCTTGGATGTAATAAAATATGTCAATAATCCAAAACCTAGAGCATCTGGAAGGAGTAGAAGTTTTCCCCCTTATGGACCAACAACGAGTCATTTCAGATGGCATGGTTTTCCTTGAATAATAGTGATAATTTTTCCCACATTCTTAGATAGTAACCAATGATTATTGTCCTCACTTCCGGTTGACAACTGACCTATGATAAGTTTTTCCACCTTTGAAAAAATAAAAAGGAGGTAAAGATCTTTGGTCTATCCTCATTGATTCCATTTTGACCATGAAAAATGTCTACTTTTTGAACCCAATGGTTAAAAATGAACAATTATTTGAATATTTATTTATATTATTCTTATATGAAAATGGGTGAACACTCTTTCAAAAGAAAAAAAGTACAATTTAGAAGTTTGGTTATCTATAATAAAGTAGAGATATTCCATAAGAGTAGGAAAACTAACCGATATTTTTTCCTTTTTTGACTATGTATTGTTGAAATTCTATGAATCAAATTCAAATTAAAACACAATGAAATCAATAGAATTAGATGCTAAAAATAACATAGATTGATAGAGAAGTTGCAAAAGTTCCAAGAAATTTCAGCAAATAATTACAAATAATTACACTATTGCAATAATTCAAAATCATAATCACAAAAATGCGTTAGAAAATAATTGAAATGTTGATTTTTATTCTAATTGAAACAAAAATGAAAAAAAATGTGGAATAGAAAAAAAGAAATCCTCATTATAAAAATAAGTAAAAGAAGACAATTAAATAGATAATTAAAAAATATAATTAAATAAAAAAAATTATTGAGAAGTCTTCCCTTTAGACAATCTATATTTGCAAAAAACATATGGAGGAACAATTCAGACCAAAATTTGAAACAATATAAACGCAATATTTACTATAACATAAACAATCACCAATTTGATTGTTGGATCATGTAGGCAGTGAGGCGAGTGGGCCCCCACCAAAAGACATGGAGGCTCCTCTCGCATCCATACCTCATATTAATGAGGACATGTTAGTTGGGGCATGAGTCAGACACCTGACTATCGATCCATCCACCTATTGTATGAAGCATGGATATGGAGATCACTTGGGAATTCAAAGAGGGATGGGTAATTATGCATCCTTGCCACTACATGATGAGCCATATTCTGCATACGATGGCGAAGGACAGGAGACTGTTAATGCACTGAAGGGGAGATCAGACTCATGATAACCATGCCAACCAAGGTTATCAGTAGGAATTGGCATATCAAAAAGTAGGAAAGAGCCATTTCGAGACTCTTGCGGATTGGAAATTTCTATTTCAAGGTTTTCTTCTTCTTCGTGAGACCATTTTCATTGAAATCTCATTCATGTTGGTTTTCATGAGACCTGATACATGGGTACATTCGATAACTCTTGGAGAGCCACTCGAACTTGGCCCCATCAAGATACCATAAAGTAGCACATAGGGAACATAATGGTGACCAAAGCCATAGGTGCCAAAGGTCAAGGAGGTCATAGGTTAAGGATTAAACCACTGTCCATAGATTATGTAGGAGGTTGAGGTTGAGGTCTCCTATTACTGTAAGAACACCCCTTTGAGGATCCATCAAGAAATTGAGAAGGAATCAACATGGGTAAAGCAAGAAGAAGAGGTGATGGATGAGGACAAAATTCAGCAGGACATGCAATCTTGGATTCCATATATGGGAACTCCTATACCAGATACATTAAATATTTCCATATGTTTTTTCTCTATTGCCACACAAAATCCATGTTGGGTAAAGTTCTATTGGACCACAAGGAGGAGAGGAAGGAATTTGTTTTTGCATATTGATGAACTCAAAGATCAAATGTGAATAATGAATGCTAAGATCAATCTGATAGAAAAAACCACCATCATATTTGAGTTCACCAAGAAAGATGATAAAGATGAGGACCACCTCCCACCTCAACCCAAGAAGTGCCCCTCATCTTTATTTCAACGATGATGAACACTCTACCTAAACTTAGTAGGATCCTAGTTTATTTTGTTTTTTCTAGTTGTCATAGATATATTTGTATAACTCTAATCAAATACTATTATAGTACTCAGGCTAGGCTTAGGATGATTAAGAATTGGATTTTTAGAAACTCTTACTATAGAGCTTTAGGGGTCCTCAATGATAATCTATTCATTTACTATTGGTGAGGTTTCCCTTGTGGTCGACCAACTTTAATGACTTTGTGATTTTTCTCTTTTAATAAAATTAATTAGATTACAAAAAAATAAATCTAATATAAACAAGATTCCTAATATAAACAATTGAAACCAAATTACCTTTGTATAGTTGGTGAGATTTGTTGTAGGAAATCATAGTGAACAATTTCTTGAATTCAATGGTGAAATTCTATGTTTTTTTGGCTTTTTCTTTTTCTTTTCATTTTTTTATGGAGGTGGAAAAACCTACCATAACTTAGTTGTCAAACTGGAAATGAGGACAACAATCACTGATTGATATTCATGAATGTGAGCTAACTCATCACCATTATTCAAGGAAAACCATGCCACCTGAAATAACCTCCTTGTGGTCTATAAACGGGAAGACTTCCACTCCTTCTATATGCCTCTGGGTCTTGGGTTTTAACTTGACATGTGCTTATGTCTAAAAAAGACAATCTCCTAACCAATTATAAGCAGTTTTAAGTCTTTACTCTAAAAAAATTCAATTATTTGTTGCAAAGACACAATGTTTTTTTTTCTTTTCGAAGTGACTTCTATTTTTTACATTTTTTGAATTAGCTTGCATAGATAGTTAAAATTACTATAACAAATATAAACATGATATTTAATCTCATGTAAACAAGATTCCTAATATAAACAATTGAAACCATTTTTCCTTTGTATAGTTGTTGGGATTTGATGTAGGAAATCACAGTGAACAATTTCTTGAATTCAATGGTGAAATACACCTTTTTCACTTGTTTGTTACAAAGACAATGTTTTTTTCTTCCAAGGTGATGTTTATTTTTCACATTTCTTAAATTAGTTGTGTTGCATAAATAGTAGAGTTTTCTTATTGTAGCATCTATTTTAACATAAAATTGTGTTTAAATAAAAAATAAATAAATTTCAATTAACATGGGGAATTGAAATGTAATAAAAATGAATGTTTGATAAAGAGTTATAAGGTTAGGAAAATGTTATTAAGGTTATAGTGATTAGGATTAAAGTTAGTAGGGTCATATGGGTTAGTGGATAAGTTCATTGAGGTTATAGGTGTTAAGGGGGTGAAGTTAGTGAGGTTGCAATAGTTGGTGGGTTCATGAGTTGGGGATCATAGGGGTTATTAGTTAGATCTTTATGGATTAGAGGTTAGGGATTGATGGGGTTATTATAAGGGTCAAGGATATATAGGGTTATGAGAATTAAGGGTTATGTTCATTTGGAGTTAGGGGTTTGTGTGGTTCTAAGGGTTAGGGTTCAATGGTCTATTATATTGATTAGAAATTAGTGGTTAGTGGGTTACTTTTTTGAGGTGATGGGGTTAAGGTTTAATGGTGTAGTGATTAGGACATAGTGGATTAGGGGTTTAGAGTCAATGAGCTTATAGTGTTTATGGTTTAAGGTACATTAGGGATTAATTAGGTTATATGGATTATGAATTAAGGTTGTTTAACAATTAGTGGATTAATATTGGTTAGGAATTAGGAGAATTATAAGGGTTAGGGGTAAGGGGTTGGTGGTCAGTGACTTGGGTGGAATAAACCATGGATACCTACAAGAAACCATGGTAAACCTATATCAACCTTATTCAACCATTATTACTATGTTACAAATTAGGAGGTCAATGGGTTAGTACCATCAACCATTTGTATAATAGGCTACATTCAACCATAAACACCTATGATGTTCAACCACATTTTTTACTAGGCATTATCTTAGGATTAGTGTTTGATTAATACAATATTATCAACCATGGAAAATCATGGACAATGATTTGCAATCATTATTAGCCAAGGTAAACCATATTCAACCACAATTAACCATCATTATTGGGTTGCATTTTATTAGGTTATCGGGTTCTTAATGTCAACCATTGACTCAATAGGGCTACATTCAACCATATACTGCCATGGTTAACCATAATCAATCATAGTGGACATTATGTCATGAGTTAGTAGTGGTTTAGTGGGGTAGCACCATGGTTGTCCATTGTAAAACTATCATTACTAGATTAGGGTATAGGGGGTTAGGAGCATCAACCATTAACATAATCATTCTACATTAAATGATGGATACCTATAGTAAACCAACACAACCATGGTCAACCATAGTCAATCATATGTTTTAGTAGACATTATGTTAAGAATTAGTGATCAATCAATGGGGGCCATCAACCTTAGTAAGCATATGGATCCATGGTTAACCAAATTTAACCATATAACTAGGTTAGGGGTTTAATTACATCAACCATTAACATAATAGGGATACATATGACATACACACCTATATTTAACCATTGTCAAACATATTGGCTAGTTACACTATCTTAGGGGTCAATGGTTGGTTATTGTGGTAGTATTAACCATGGATAACCATATGCAACAAAGTTCAATTGAAGTCAATTGAGGTGGAATATGGTAAACCATAATTATTGTTTTATGGGTTAGGAGGTTATTGAGTTAGCAACATGAATCATTGACATAATAGGGATTCATTTAACCATGGACACCTATAGTCAATCATGGTGAAGTATAGTCAACCATGTTTTTTGGTGGACATTTATGTTAAGGGTCGGTGGTCATTTAGAGGATTATAATCAAACATGGACAATTGTATACAACCATGATCAAGGAAGGTTAATCATGGTAAATCATAGTCAATCATAGTCAACCATTAGTACTAGGTTAAGGGTCAAGGGGTTTGTGGGTTAGTAACATTAACTTCTGACATAATTGGGTTACATTCAACCATGGTCAACAATCATAAACCATAAACAACCATATTTGTTTGTGGTCATTGTTAGGGGTTTGTGTTCAATTAGTGGGGTTGTATAAACCATATGCAACCATAATCAACATAGGTCACAATTGTTACTTAGTTAGTTCTTAAGAGGCTAGTGGGTTAGTAGAATTAACCATGGGCATAATATGGATACATTAAACTTTGGACACCTATAGTCAACCATGGTAAGAGGTGGTTTGAAACCATATTTTTTTACTGACATTATGGAAAATGTTAGTGGTTAGTTAGTGGGTTAGTATTGACCATGAATAATAATAGTGAATCATGGAAAACCATAGTCAACCATCACTACTAGATTAATAGTTAGGGGATTTGTGGGTAACTTAGTATAATCAATAGTTGACATAATGCAAATATATTCAACTGTAGGTACCTTTTGTAAACCATGGTTGGTACTAGTCAACCATACCCAACCATATTTGTAAATGAACATTATGTCAAGGGTATCAATAGAATCAATGAAAAATATAATAGTGTTATGTTGAACCATGGAAACCAATAGCCAACTATTGCCAACAATAGTCAACTATACTAAACCATATTTGTTAGTGAAAATTATGTGAGGTGTTAGTGGTTAGTTAGTGAGGTAGTAAAAACTATGATTGTTTAATGGTTCAATAGTGGGGTAGCATCAACCATTTTTACTCAATCATGGGTTTGGGGGTTACTAGGTTCGTAGAATCAATCATTGACATAAGGGGGCTAAATTCAACCATTGAAACCAATAGTAACTATACGTTTTGGTGGAAATCATTCCATTGTTTAATGGTTCAATAGTGGGGTAGCATCAACCATGGAAAACCATATGAAATCATGACTAACCATGGTCATCCATAGTCAAACATCATTACTAGGTTAGGGTCTAGGGGGTCAATGGGTTAATAATATCATCCATTTGTAAGTTTTAAACATTAGCAAGTGAAGCAACGCATACAAATTATTAAGCAAAACAGAAAGAGCAATAGAACATATAGTACATAGAGCTTTCCTGTGGAAACCCTTAGCCTAGAAAACTAACTTAATTTATTGTTGCACCTCTATCTTCTTCAATTTATTAATTTAATCATTCAGAATACAACATTTAGGAATTGCATAACATACAAAACCCTAATCCACTAACTCGGATTAGATTAAAACCCTAATCCATTGACCATGATTAGATTATAATGGGTCAAAAATCATTGGTTATACAATCACAAAAGCAAAAAAATATACCCAAAATAAAATTTTGGCTTGCTGCCCTAAATACCATATAACACTTGTGAATGAGTGCGCATCCCAAATGCTACATTGAACATCATGTACATGAATGCATAATATACATGCAAATAATATAACACATCTCCAACATTCTCCCACTTGTTGCTTTCTTTGTAAAGCATTGGGGCCCAAGATTTATAAGGTCACATTCAAGGCAATAATGGCCATTGATTCTCTACACCAAGATAACTTCTTGGTACTAATGAAATTCATCAATGTTTCTGCAACATTCTTCAAGGTGTCTATATTCTCCAACATCACCTTCTTGTTTTCAACCATTTCTCTCACAAAGAGATACTGCACATCAATATTCTTTGTCTTAGCATGATAGGTAGAGTTCTTTGCCAAAAATATTGATTTGATTTTTGAGATCTAACCTTACAAATTCTTGTACAAAACCAATACCTAAATACAATCTTTGTAACCTTACAAATTTCTTACTTACATGGGTGGTTTCCATGCATTCATCTTCTATAGGTGAAAGTGAAACTATAGCCTACCTCTTGGTCATCCAACTAATTTCTCCTCATCTAACTGATTTCTCCTCCAACTAAGTTAGATCGATAACCATTTGTCGATATTTATCAGTCAACATATCCAACCCAATTTGCATCAACAAAGACTTATACATCTATCACTCGATCTGGTCTAGGTCTTCCTTTGTAGAAAATTGCATAATTTGTAGTGCCACACAACTATCTAAAGACACTCTTTATGATTATCCAATGATCCTTCCCTTGTTTTGACATATATTTGTTCAAAACTCCCACCGCATAGAAAAGGTGTGGTATAGTATAGACCATAACATATATCGAACTACCAACAACACTACAATAGGGAACATGAGACATGACATCTACCTCTTCTCGTGTCTTGGAACATTGTTCTATAGATAACTTTGCAACTGCATGAATAGGGATATTGATTGGTTTTCATTCCTTCACATTAAACCTCAACATACTTCATCTTACTTAATTAGTGTTTCCCATAAGTTGATCCCTTTTAATCACCATGCTTGAAATAAAGTTTGCAATGCCAAGATCCTTCATACCAAACTTAGATATAGTTGAGACAACCTCCTTGATGATATGCTTATTGTTCCATATTAGCAACATATCATTAACATATAGTACTACATAAATAAAGTGATCGCTGATATGCTTGGAATAGACATAGTGATCAATCTTGCTTCTTAGAAATACTACTCTAGGTATGTAAGTATCAAAATTTTGATACCATGTTCTTGGGGATTGCTTTATGCCATATAGGGATTTTTTCAGTTGCAAAATAGCTCCTTCTAACCCTTCACTATGAATCCTTTAAGTTGTTTCATGTGAATTTATTCTTCTAGGTCTCCATGTGGGAACATTGTCTTTACATCCATTCTATGGTTAAAGCTCAAATCTATCAATAAGAGACAACATAAATCTAATGGAAGTCAATTTTGCATCAAGAGAGAAAATCTTAACAAAATAAATATCCTCTAGTTGTGAATATCCTTTTGCTACTAGGTGAGCCTTGCACTTATCCACTCTACATTCTACATTGAGGTTCTTCTTAAACACCCATTTGATATTGACATTATTTCTTCCATCAAGAAACTTGACCAAGCCCTCATTTTTGTAATGCCTCCATTTATTCAACAATGGGATTCTTCCAAAATTTTCCTTCCTAATAATCAACTACCAATCTGATATTTAGAGAAGAAGTTGATTCTGAGGAAGGTAAACTCTCGAAGAGGGCCATAGAGAGGAAGTTGATTTTCAGGAAGGTAAACTCTAGAAGAAGACCATGGTTGAACCATAATTTGGTTATATTTTTTGCAGAAGAGATCTAAGGTTTTTGGAAAATTCAAATAATTAATTAGCCATGCAACATGATCGGAATGTGTAATTATAGATGGAAAGTACATATCCCCTCCTTTTGAGGAATTATCTTATGCGGAAGTAGAATAATTAGACCCTTTGATTTTATCATCATTTTTTATCTAAATATTTTTTATAATGCTTATCTTTTATCGCATTTCCCACATTTGCTTATAGATCGTATTGGAGATTTAGGACCTCTAGATTTAAATTTTCCTCCCAAAGGCTTACTTTAATTTCTATATTTGGAGTGAACTCTCACAAACAATACATCCTTGGTCTAACCATCTATGTTTTTTGCCTCATTTCTTCCAATAATAGGGATGCAACCGCATCATCAATCTTTAATGTGGTTGCATTAGTCCCAATATCTACAAGTTGGTTATTCGGCAAATTTGGTAAATAACAAAATATGCTAATGCACTTATATTCTTTGGAAATTTTAATATCAAGAGATAACAGTTAAATTACCACAGTGTTAAAGGCATTAAGATGCCCTGTCACAGAGTTGTCGTCATTCATCCTCAATATGTACATATTTTTTTGAAGGAAAAATTAGTTTACTGGAGACTTATATTGATACAAAGCCTCTAACTTATCCCATAATGCCTTGGTTGTAGTTTCTCTTGATATATTCAGCAACCCTGTTTTTTAAAGGAATAACCAAATCATACCCTAAGTTCCATTCCTATCCAACTTCATGAAGTTTGTGCTAACATACCATGATCCACATCAACTAGTAGTGAATGCTACAACCACATGAATGAGCTTGGAAAATAATAAGAAATAGATCATTATCATTGCATGAAACCCTTGAAATAATGAAGCATGTGAATTATATTCCTTTAGCATCCAATCCATGACATCTTTTAAAATGACAGGGTGTTGGTTCTTTCTCTCACTTGGTGTCTATCTTCATAACTAATCACATTTTAAATTTGAAATCATGCACTAAGACCTAGAATAACTTTGGTCAAAACAAGATGGGATGAATAGGCATGCAATGGCCCTCTAGATCTAGGAAAAAGGATGCTCAAGTAAGAAAAATCCTTAATTGGTCACTACACCAATTAAATGAATTCAAATGGAGTTTTCATGGGGTTCCCCCTAAATGGCTAGATCTATTTTCCAACATAAATGTTTCAATGGGTAAATGGGATGCTAGATATATTCTTCATAGTTACCATGGATTTCTATGCCCAAATGCAGTTGTGATCATACCCATCTTTGTGTCAAGATACCTAGAAACATGGAGGGATCATGTTACTTTCAATGTGTACCCACCCTAATGAAAATGGTTATCTTTAGGCATGGTTATGGCCCTCAAGGCCCAAGTATTGGAACCTATAGCTCTGATACCAAAGGTAAGGGATCCATTTTCTATACAGGCCTTAATCCTAAGTAAATAGCATATAATTTGAGTCATTTACAAAAAAAGAAACTAATTTATCTAGTGTCTTTTGACAATCATATTCATTAACCTCATAAACAATAATTATACAATTCCAATACAACTCATACATCTAGTATAATTTAACAATCGTAACCTAAGAAGAGTAAACTCTACTTACCTCATTGATGACCAACTTAACCAATTAAGCAAGTAGACCTTGGCCTCTATCAGTTGTTGACTCCATTATCCGAGCAGTAATATTTCATGGGAACAACTCTTCACCCAACCAAACCCCTAGAAGAATTTGAGGCCCCCGATCCTTCAAGAATTAACCCTATTCCAAACTAGGTAAGACCTTACTCTCTTCCCTAGATCACCCTCAGTACAACAATATCATCCTTCCTAACCTCTCCCTCAAATTGGTGAACTCACAAACAACCATAAAACCAACATAAAACAAGCAAACAATTCCCCAAGATCAACAAGACCAACCCCCTTTTCCCTCAGTGTCCCCCCCCTTATATTACTTAATTTGCTAATTTTATTCAATTTCTTAATTTTGCATGGATGATACTAGTTGTCATCCATGCACCTAATACCAATATAAGGTTAATTAAACTCACTTAATAACTAATCTAAATTTTAATTACAATGCATACATTTCCTATATATATATATTGTAGCCATAATATGTCAATGCCTATTACTGCTAACCCACTAACTCCCTAGCCCCTAACCTTGTAATGATAGTTGACTATGGTTGATTATGGTTGTTTACAATTGTTCATGGTTGGTGCTACCCCACTAACCAATCATTAACCCTTGCTTGATTATAAGTGACCATGGTTTACTATATGTGTCAACAATTGAATGTATCCCTATTATGTCAATGGTAATCTAGTAACAATGATTGACCTTAGGTGATCATGGTTTGATATCATTTTCCATGTAATGCTACCCATTAATTAACCACTAATCCTTGACATAATGGCTAATAACAAATATAGTTGAGGATGGTTGACTATAGGTATCCATGGCTAAATGTAGCCCTAATTTGTTAATAGTTGATTCTTCTAACCCACTAACCCAAGTATGAACCCTTGACCCAATAATGATGGTTCACTATGATTGACTATAGTTACATATAGTTGTCCATGGTCGATCCTACCATAATAACTAATCGCTAACCCTAATATATTTTTCGGTAAAAATTTATGATAGTATTTACGACATTAAATTATCTACTGGGATCCGTAGACTTAGAGGTGCCAGCACTGTATGTGTAGTAATAAAGTCTAATCTAACCTAATCTAACTTGGTCTAATGCCAGAAAACACCCTTCAATGCGATAAATAAACAAACAAACAAAAATGAACTAACACCTTCGGATGAATCTCGACATAAAGAGACCATATCTCATGAGTTAAGTCTTTTCTTTCGTTGGTGATTAACTAGAAAATACAATTGCAAAGATCAAATAAAGAAAAGAGCACGAAAGCAAGTGTGGAAATATAAAATACAGAAATTAAAAAAATACAAAAATTACCCAAATACAACTCACATGAAAGAATAAATAACCAAGACAATCTAGAGAACTAAATATTCTAAAATTCAAATTAAAATATAAATACCTAAAAATAAATGTCCCTAACTCATAATCCTTTCCTCACACACATTCAAGAATGCAATGACAAGATGTAAAGGTATTCAAATTACAAAATATAAAGTATAGTCAAAATACAAATTATACAAAATATAACAAAATATGAAACATGTTAAAAGTATTTACAAATTACAATATATGTATGCAAAACGAAGAATATACCAAATACAAAATTGAAAGAATATCCAATTTATTATATATATAAATGAAATATAAAAGTATTATACCTCATGAAATGATTTACAAACTATGAAGAGCACTTGGAAAGTGGCTTATGTACATCAATGCATTATTGAAATAACAAACCAAAACACTCATGAACAAAGTTACGGCATCACAAATCTTAGATATGAAATTACCAATGGTAATGTTTTGAAATATGGAAATCATATTGGACGGTGAAATAAAATGACAGCATTATCTAAAGAGTTCACGTCCCAAAAAGTTAAAATATTATTCATTGTTTGTTAATGGAATGCAACCAATGGATCAATCGTGATGCATTATAGTGTGTTGGTTCATAGCAGTGTTAAGAGAATAAAAGATCGGAGGATGTATTTACAAAATATACATAACTAGCATTTGCTCTTTGAGGGGTAAAAATGAATGCCGGTAGGAAAAGAGGAAAGTTAGAAGGAACAAAAACATAGGCACAGGTAACGAAGGATACTGACAAAAAATAATGTTAAGTTCATCAACACAGTGAGCCAACTACAAATGATTTTCTCACAATCTCTGTGGTAGTAATCTCAACACTATAGATTACTACTAGAATACATAAGCAATTTGAAAAAATATTTCTGCAATAATATCAATGAAAACAACAACATTACAATTTGAATACAATTTAAACATGATCAAACAAGATATTATGGAATGGGATTATAAAAAATGAATAAGAGAAGATAAACATATTACTGTTTTAGGAGAAGAGATTCAAAGGATATATCATTCAAATAGTTTGAGAAACCAATCAAAAGTTACAAAGACTGATGTTTTAAAAATGGAAGAGGAAATAAGGAAGATTTTGGAAGATATAGTTTCCACTTCCCGATTAAAGATTCTTATGATTTTAAAAATACTATAGCTCCTACCTTCTCTCATAAAATTTAATAAATTTATAACTCAGCTACTGCTTCTTCTTGTCAATTTAGTATCACTATCATTGTCCTTCAACGCAGTCCTTAAGATTGTCACAAAATCTATCTTTGAACAAATATCCAGTCAGTCCAAATCAATGCTCAAGAATTACTTTTGAAATCAGTCCTCAATATTGACCACTTTAAAGATCAAAACAATTATTTAAACAGTCTAAAATCTGTTCTTCAAACACTCTTTAAGCATCCCTGAAACAGTGTTACATCAACTCTCCTTCAACCTTGCAAAACAGTCTTGAAAACACTGTAGATGCACATTTCCTGTTCCAGGTCATATGATCACAAAACTACCTTTGTTGGGTATGAAAATGACCTTCTTGCTGCTGCCACAACTAATACTCAAGGAGCACTGTAAAAGATATTCAACCTTCAACCTCTGATGGCATGGGAAGGGAAGACTCAATCTGCTTCTTCAAATTTATGCAAGTGCATCCTTTACCGGTCTGCTAACTACCACACTTTAATCACCCCTTAAATAATTCCAATTCCACCTTTAAACTTGCAATTTGAGAATGTCTGTCGTGCTCACTTTATTGTTTGTGGTTTTTCCAAAATTCAACCTCTGATGGCATGGGAATGGCATGGGAAGGGAAGACTCAATCTGCTTCTTCAAATTTATGCAAGTACATCCTTTACCGATCTGCTAACTACCACACTTTAATCACCCCTTAAATAATTCCAATTCAACCTTTAAACTTGCAATTTGAGAATGTGCCCATACACCACAAAGAAAATACCTGATGTGGCAAGTTCAGAAAAAGTAACTGATGTAGACAGAACTGGTGAGCAAAATAAAATCCTATTAAGTGGTTTTGCAGATGTCCAAGGTTGATGGCTCCCTTAGTGCAGATGGTACTATACAGAAGCTACATGATATATCGTTGTTGTCCACATTAGCGGCCAATGGGGAAATTAGCTATCATAATAGCCACTGCATAACCCTTTTCTTCGTTCAATTTTCTCACATTCTTGATAATATTGTGATGCCAATCCCTACTACTATGGCATATTAATCCTTGTGTCATTCATCCCTTCCATGGCCATGGCTTCAATCTACTCGAAATGATATCCTTATGGAAGAATGTGGCATACCATGATTATAAATTGATATACTAGTCAAAATAGTGGGACATATGCCATGATGAATGAGACCATTTAAAGAATAAGGGTGATAACTTGTTAGCTACAAATAAAAGCAAAATCTATAAAACAAAGGCGATAGATGGATCAGAGTGTATATAAATGAGAAGATCTCATAATGGTTTTTTTCCAGTCTATCACGTAATGCTTTTCTGAACCTTATCTTGACCAAAAATTGAGAATCACAAATTACAGCTATACGTGTTACCTTATAGATCAACGTGCAGAGCTGAATTTTTATTGAGCAGAGGAGACGTTATGTAGATTGCACAAAAAGTATAAAAAAATCAAGTCCTGTACATAGATTTTGTAGTATTATGGGACGGGTGGCATGTAAATTAGTAATGTGGAATTGAATTCTTAAATTGCAGGAAAATGAAATAAATGTATTATTGAGATGTATTTTATTAATTTGAATGAGCTATCAATACAATAACTGCCAGCTCTTGACCTAACCAATGAATGTTTCCACCCTATGTTAAGTGATTATGCTAATTATAAAGGAGTGAATATAATGTAAGAATTCAATTTTATAATTAAACACATCTTTCATAATACATTTAAATTTAGTAAAAATAAATAAAAATTGGCAAACAAAATCATTCTAGATTAACCGCTCGTTTATTGCATTTTACTCTAGCATAATTATTATTAAAATCTGGTTCCCCTTGATGTGTCAAACAATTCAGCACATCCAGTATGCAAGAACATGAAATCGAGTTCATAAGGGACTAATCTTAGTTTATAACCTCTTATCTTTCTAAAAATTGCAAGATCATTTCATTAGAAATACCTTAGGCAACTATCACTGAAATGTCTCCAACAGAAGGCTTTGACAACATCACTGGGGTAGCCAAGAATGTTGGAATCTCTTTGTCGGCCATGATCACACTCGCTTTTCCCTCCATTTTATCATCAACAGAGGAAGACATAATCAACACATCATTAACAATCGAGTCGCCAAAGATATGTGCAGTTTCATCAATTGTTACACGTATAACACCAGATTTCTTCCAGTAGGAGAAGACCAGGATTATCATAGTAATCGCCACAAGCAGTATCATGGTAGAAACTCCAACGAACAAATATGGAATTGGCGATTTCCATACTGAACCTACCACATTACTTCCACTATTGTTTACCATTATTGTAGCTGATCACTAAGTGTTCTGCTAATTGCTTACTTTTCCTTGCAGGCATTCATGGTAAGCCAGTGTTCTCTCTATATAGACGTGCATAGAGACAGAAATCAAGACTGACATTTTTAACTCTGAACCAGAATAATTTACGAAAACCAGGAAAATTGAAAAATTATGTCAGTTGTCGAGCATATGTCTGAAAGTCTTCGTTTTATAACTGAAGTTAATGGAAGTGATCCATAACAACATAATTATTTATATTTTACTCAAAGGTACAATTCTTCGCATAAATGGATATGTGCAATGTGAAAAAGCAATATCTCTTCTCTGGCATTTTGCTTTCTCTATTCCTCGTGTCTTTAGTAACTCGGTTTTCTATTCCCCACGTCTTTAGCAACTCTGTTGTCAGTCCACTGCCTTGTAAAAGCTGTGCTAGTGGAATTCTTGATCGTTCAGGTCGCATAATGGGGATCTAGATGGAGGCACGATGAGTGGATCAACACTTTAGGTATTTCTTTGGGCATATTCATCCCTTAAGAATGAACCATATGAAGCCCCTTCCGTATAAAGAACGCAAATTGGAAATGACGACATCTGTTTCATCTGTGTAATATTTGGATTTATCCCATCCTCTCTGACCATCACTCCCACCACCAAGTTTCCCAATGCGCCTTCTTAGGTCTATCCCTCTTCCACCGCCAGTTGTCCCACACTACTCCTCCACATGACAGCCCTTCTCTAACTCCACCCTTCCGCACCTCCCATTCCTCCAATCAACTTCGGCACCTCACCACCCTCCTCACACGTGGCCTCCACCTTCTCTCCACGCCCAACCCTTCACCTCCTGGCGCAACCTATGGTTCAAGGGAGCCCACGTGAGGGTCGCCTGCATGCTCCTCCACGCGTCACCACCCATGCAACCAAGCGGCGTTCATCAATTTCATATACCCATAACTTTCAAGTGTTCATCAACCACCGCGGTCCTGATGTCAAGGATACCATTGCCACACCTATGTACCGTAGCCTTACCCAATCTGGATTGCTGGTCTTTCTTGACAAGCCCGAAATGCAGGTTGGACACGACATCCTTTCCCAAATCATAGCTTCCATTCAAGTCGCGTCTCTTTAGGTTGAGATTTTGTCTCCATGCTATGCAGAATCGGAATGGTGCCTCAATGAACTCATCCTGATGATACAGTCGGGGAAGACCATTATCCTTGTTTTTTACAACGTCAAGCCTTCAGACCTTCGGTGGACGAGCGAAGAAAAATATGGATTGTACGCTCAAGCCCTGTATAAACACGAAGAGAAGAAGCGATACGATCGCCAAACAATTCAGCAATGGAGAACCGCTCTTTCTCATGTGGAAAATATAAGTGGGTTGGAGCTGGAGGTGTTTAATGGGTGAGGATCTGCCATTGTCCAGTTTGTTATTAGTTTTTAATAATTTGATTAATTAGTAGATAATGATAACTCGGACTCTGTTCTCGCTATTTATCTGGTGCTCTAAATAAAATTGAACAAATATACAGGGAGGAAGAGGAGTTGCAAAGGCAGGAGGAGCTATTGGGCAAGGTGGTACAAAGCGTGCTGAAAATAGTTACACTCCCATTGGATGTGGCGAAATATCGACATTCCTGCAGATAAGGTACAAGGATTAAAATGATTATCAGTTTGAATTTGTTTGCCTTGAGGTGTGGCATGGAGTGTAGTGGCATGGGAGGAGGGGAGATGCGCAGTGGTGAAGGTGAGGAATGGATTGCAGGTGGGTGTGGGGAGGAATGGATGAGTGGCGCAGCAGAGAGGGCAGAGATGTGTGGGCGTGGAGGATTGCAGCATAAGAAAGCAGGCGCGAGAAGCCATCCACATGCCAGGATTCCATTCGCTGTATGAGAGAGGAATCTAGCCTATGTGGAGCTTATGCTTCTCTGCTGTGAAAACGCCTACGGCGTAAATATAGGAATAAAAGTACAGAATTAGCAGTGCAGAAATAAATGTATATAATTTATAAGTAGTGTCTTTTGAAGAAAAATGTAATCAAGGTGAAGAATGTAATTTTGAGCATGCCTGTCTATTAAATTTAAAAATCTAAATCACATTACAATCATTAAAAGTCACTAAGGAAATACAAACTAAACTGAGTACAGATTAGTGTAGATTGATCTCCAAAAAAAATTAAATATTTCAAAACAAAGTCAGAGATCACATAATACTCCTACAGGAAACTTATTTTCCCTATGCTATATTGTCTAGAATCAACACTTAACAAAACTAAAATCAAATGCATTAATAGAATTTAGATCAAATGTTGAAATTAAAATCAAACGTTTAATGAAATTATAAACAATGGAATTAATCAGCAATGTACACAGTACATCTATAATTGGAATTAAATCTAACACACTGAAAATCAACCTTACTGCAAACTTATATGATCTAGCAAATTAAAGATACAAATGAAGCAATGTGTTACCTTTAGTTGGTGGGCCCACGCCAACAGAGCACACACGCTAGGAGAAGAATAGAAACTAAGCGTTGTTGGTCACACGAGCTGAATCAACGCTTCATACTTTATTCACAATTCAAATTGATTAATACATCGCAAGAGAACACATGTACACAATAAGAATTGTTGCAGGAAGAATAAAATAGTTCTATTATTATTTATCCATTACATCCCCGATCTCTTGCTTCACACCTTGATTTATACATTCATACCTCTAAGGAGAAGATAGAACCGGATTCCCAAAGCTATGGATCCTTCAACAAATTACTGACTTTACAAAACTACCGGCTATCAAAAGTAGATCTCTGGTTACGTTTCATTTGCACAAAAGAATGTTAATGACCACAAGCCTTAGGCCCCATGTTTGGATAATCTTCTAAGTACAGGCCTTGCTAGCTCAAGAATTAGTTTATCATCATTAAAACCGTATTTAATACACTAAAAATGATGGATTATAAATCTTTACTTTCATTGATTTTAATTATTAAATTAAATTAAAAGAGAATCTTTTTAATGGTAAATGTATTAAATTGTGGTGAAATGTGATGCCAAGATAGTGTAACATAATTGAGAAAGGAGCAATTTTAGGGGCCCATCAATATTGTCCACTCAGAGATATGGGTGGGATTTTATGGATGAATGTATCCTACTATGTCAATACTTAATGATACTTTAACCCAATAACAATGGTTGACCTTAATTATCCATGGTTGCATATAATTGTCCATGGCTAGTGCTACTCCATTAATCAATCACTTACCCCTAACAATAATTTATACTAACAAATATGGTTGACTTTAGTTAACCATGGTTGACTATGTTTGATTATAGGTGTCTATGAATGAATGTAGCCCCATTATATTAAAAGATGACACTACTAACCCCCAACCCCTAACGTGACAATTATTGACAATGTTGCATATAATGATCCACATTTAGTCCTACCCCACTAACTAACTACCCATTATTGATATAAGTTTTACTAACAAATATGGTTGACCGTGGTTGACTATAGATGTTCATGGTTGATTTTAGCCATATTATACAAATGGTTGATGGTACTAACCTAATAAAATATTAAATCTTAACTGAATAATGATGTTTGACTATGTTTTACCTTATTTCACCATGGTTGCATATAGTTGCCCATGGTTGAGGCCACCCTACTAACTGAGCATTCATATTTGACATAATGACCATAACACATATAGTTGACCATGGTTAAATCGAGCCTAATGTCACTAGTAGAAAAATGGGTAATAAATGACCAAGCGACCGAAAAAGTTGGTCACCATGTGAAATAAATGACTAAACCACAAAAAATGTTGGCCACCATAGTGTTTTTAAGTGAAATATGACCAAATTTGAGAAATTTCAAGTGATCACAACTAAAAATGACTAAAAAATATGACTAATTTAGTCATGAGATAAAAAAAAATATGACTAATTTAGTCATGGGATAAAAAATATGACAAAACAATGTAAGTTAATTATATAATGGGTTGAGTTCTTGGACATTATCTTGATATGAATAGGTCTTGCGCTTAAAATAGTGAATCTATAATATGTGTGCCTTTTCTTTGTAGAGATAATATTATATGATCCATGAGTTAACTAAGTAATTTCCCCCCATTTTCACTAGAAAAATTACCAGTCATTTGCTATGTTCTACAATGATCAATGAAGCATTCACAACGCCACCTTTTATTACTGAATTTACCCACTTTTACGAGCATTTTAACTCTCCAATCGTGTACCGGGGCTACTAATGGTTGCGTACCAAGGCTATTAATGGATAACTCATAGGCCACCTTTAATTATTAGTGAATTTACCCACTTTTACATGGTTACTGAGACATGAAACTTAGAAGAGGCTTAGGCGGGTGAGGGAGAACCCACATTCTTTAATTTGGGATTAAGGTCAGTTAGGCCACCTTTTATTAGTGAATTTACCCGATTGAAAGACGTGGTATGGATGGTCTTACTTAATGGTACATTGGGATAAACTCCCAATTTACATAGAAGACTATCCATATGCAGAGATGAAATACCATAATTATCCAGAGTTACGTACCCTTACCAACAAAAGGCCACATCTAGGGTGTTGATGGTATTTATGGCATCACCAATGTGTTTCTATTATTTTTATTGCATATAGTAGATTATTTCAATATAATATGGTAGTTAACACTAAATGTATGCGTTGTGCAAATATTGCCTTGGTAAAGCCAACATGGAATACAACTTGGAGGACGTCAAGAACGTCTCTTGATCTAGGACCATCAGGGTCCAAAGATGGAGATGAGATGGGTACTCCTAGAGGAACTTAGACGGTGATTTGATATGCTCCTGACCAGGGTCTAAAAGCGGGGGTGGCGCGAGTTGGATGATAGTTATATACTATCATGTACTGGGATATTGTCATGAGATTGGTGATAAATGTAGCATAGGGATTGAAAAAACAAATAAAATTGAATATACCATTTTTATATTTGAAAATAATACAATTTCATAATTAATGAAAAACAACTTTAAACACATACCTATATTTAATTAAACCTTGGGACTAGAGCAATTCCAATAATTTAATGAGAATTAAAGTCAACATGTTAAACACATGTTAGGGAAATCAGCATCATTTGCATGATAAGTTATCATATTGTAGTCTCTAAATTATTGCTTTATATTTATGGTGTTGCACCACTATACCCTCACATTTTGTATGAATATACCACCCCACCTTGATTCATAGGTGAATTACTACGGTTGTGGGTTAATATTCCACATATCCATAGCTTATCATATATAGATATAACTCACAAATATAAGACACATAAGTACCTTCTATAGTACCCGCACCCAACACACACAACAAGTTATACTTTGGTGGGTGGGTTGGACAACTATATTGTTAGATATATAACTAATTAGGGTAATACTGTGGTCAAAGGCATAGTGTCATTTTCTCCTTGATGCACGCAACCACCTCGTTTCTCATTGCTCCAAACAGTGGAAACTGGAAAATATTTCATGGCTATGAGTGATGGAAAGTGTGGACTACAAAATCATGATGGAAATTGTGGATTATGAAATCTTGCAATGATTTTTTTATGGTTTGGGTTGTGTTATTTTTACAATTAATTTTTTTAATTTTGTTGTTACTTCTTGTTTATAATTAGTTATATATCTAAAAATATACTTGTCTAACCCACCCACCAAAGTATAACTTGTTGGGTGTGTTGGGTGGGGGTACTATAGCAGGTACTTATGTGTCATATATGTGAGTTATATCTATACATATGATTAGTTATGGATATGTGGAATATTAACCCACAACCATAGTAATTCACCTATGAATTGAGGTGGGGTCGTATATTCATACAAAATGTGAGGGTATAGTGGTGCAACACCATAAATATAAAGCAATCATTTAGAGACTACAATATGATAATGTATCATGTAAATGATGGTGAGAGTCCCTAACATGTGTTTAACATGTTGACTTTAATTATCATTAGATTATTGGAATTGCTCTAGTCCTAGGGTTTAATTAAATATAAGTATGTGTGTAAAGTTGGTTTTCGTTAATTATGAAATTGTATTATTGTCAAATATAAAAATGGTATGTTTAATTTCATTTGTTTTTTCAATCCTTATGCTACATTTAACACCACTCTCATGACAATATCCCAGTGCATGATAGTATATAACTATCATCCAACTCCCGCCACCCCTGATTTTAGACCACGGTCAAGAGAAGATCAAATCACCATCTAAGTTCCTCTAGGAGTTCACCCATCTCATCTCCATATTTGGACCCCGATGGTCCTAGATCAGCAGACATTCTTAACGTCCTCCAAGTTGTATGCCATGTTGGATTTACCAAAGCAATATTTGCACAATGCATACAATTAGTGATAAATACCATATTATATTGAAAGAATCTACTATATGCAATAAAAATAATAGAAACGCATTGGTGATGCCATAAGTACCATTGACACCCTAGACGTGGCCTTCTGTTGGTAAGGGTATGTAACTCTGGATAATTATGGTAGTTCATCTCTGCATATGGATAGTCTTTTATGTAAATTGGTAGTTTATCCCAATGTACCATTAAGCAAGACCATCCATACCACGTCTTTCAATCAGGTAAATTCACAAATAAATGGTGGCCTAACTGACCTTAAACCCAAATTAAAGAATGTGGGTTCTCCCTCACCCGCCTAAGCCTCTTCTAAGTTTCCTGCCTCAGTAACCCTGTAAAAGTGTGTAAATTCACTAATAATTAAAGGTGCCCTATCAATTATCCATTGCCCTGGTAGCCGATTGGAGAGTTAAAATGCTCATAAAAGTGGGTAAATTCAGTAATAAAAGGCGGTGTTGTGAATGCTTCATTGATCATTGTAGAACATAGCAAATTACTAGTAAATTTTATGGTGAAAATGAGGGAAAATTACTTATTTAACTCATGGATCATATAATATTATCACTACGAAGAAAAAGCACACATATTATAGATTCACATTATTTTAAGCGCAAGAATACCTATTCATAGCAAGATAATGTCCAAGAACTCAACCCATTACATAATTAACTTAGATTGTTTTGTCATATTTTTATCTCATGACGAAATTAGTCATATTTTTTATCCCATGACTAAATTAGTCATTTATTTTAGTCATTTTTAGTTGTGATGACTTAAAATTGCTCAAATTTGGTCATATTTCACGTAAAAACACTATGGTGAACAACATTTTTGTCACTTGGTCATTTATCACCCATTTTTCTACTAGTGTAGAGAAGAGATATAAGCATATTGTAGAGGACTTTAGAAGACCATAGTGTCTAATAGCTTTGAAACAAGCTTGGGAATCTTTTTATTTAGTATCATAATATCCATAGTACAAGAAGACAAAAGGCAAATTCCTTTGTTTATTGCTAGTTTCTCCATATTGGGTTTCCAGAGTAAATATTTGTGTTCCAATGTGCTTGTCTTTGCTATTGTAGTTCTATTTTTATTTCAACGTAGTTAATAATCCAGTTGGTGTATTTTATTTTTTGTTAAATCACTTAAAAATAAAAATATTAATTGTGCAATATAGTCTCCCATAGTTGTCATAGTTGTAGATATGTTTTGGTGAACCAACCATACAAGTATCCAAGCCAGTTTGTATATCACTAACCATGTAACCCCCTAACCCTTGAGAAATTAATGATGGTTGACTATAGTTTATCATAGTTTACCACGGTTGTATATAGTTGTTCATGGTAGATCCTACCCCACTGACCAACCATTAAGATATGACATAATTCCTACTAAAAATTATGGTTGAATAAGATTGATTACGTTTGATCATTGTTGCTTACAAGTTCCCATGGTTCAATGTACCCCTAATATATAAATAGTTGACACTACTAAGACACTAAATCCTAACCCATTAAATATGGTTTCCAATGGTTGCATATAATTTTCCATGGTTAATGTTAACCCAGTTTCCATGGACAACTATAAGTTTCCATGGTTGAATGTATCCCTCATATGTAAATGTTTAATGTGACTAATCCACTAACACACTACCTCCTAACCTAGTAAAAATGCTTGAATATGTTTGAATTTAGTTGAACATGGTTGCATATAGTTGTATGTGGTTAGCATCACCTCCTTAATCAACCACATCTAAAACCTTACTCGTAACCTCTATAACCCCCCTAAAATGTACCCTCTTTAACTCCAGTAACTACTAAATAATCTTAACTCGTAACCCCTCTAACTTCTAATAGGACTTAAGCCCTAAACACGATAACCTCACTTACCCAAATCCCCAATCCACTAATCATTCTAATACAAATGGTCCCTAACCCATATAACCCAATTAATCCCTAACCAACCTTAACTCCCTATCCCTTATAACCACACTTACCTCTAACACCTAATTAGCAAATCCCCAACCACTACACCTCTAACAACTAACCTTAATCATGGATATTACCCATAGTCTACAATCCACTAAATTCTAGTCCCTAACCCATATCATCCCACTAACTGCCAACCCCAATCATCCCTAACTATATAACACTGCAAACTCCTAACTACGAATTGATGATAACACATAACCCTCATAATACCACTAAACCCTTATCTACTAAACTCTAACCAATCAACCATATCATCAATAACTCATAAATCCCCCGACCCTTACAATTCATCTCTCTTTATCCCCCTAACCCATTTAACCCCATTAACCTTATTTCCTTAACCCTTATGACCCCATTGACCTTATCTGTAATCCATATAACCCTTTATGTGGTTGACTATGATTGACATCAATTGACAATGAGTGATCATAGGTGTCAATGGTTGAATGTGCCAATGGTTGATGCTACCAACCAGCTAACCCCATAAGCATGGATCCAATAATCATGGTTGATTATGGTTAACCATTATTGACCGTGCTTTATCATGGTTGCATATGTTTGTTCATGATTAATATTGCCTCACTAACCAACCACTAATACCTAACATGAGATAGCCCAACAAATATAGTTGATTACAGTTGACCATTGTTAAATGTAGTATTATATTACTACTTAATAATTAGTACTATTAATCCACTTACTCCTAATGTGATATGCAATTGTCAACCTATGGTCAACTCAATTCATCAACACAAATAACTTTTAATATAATTTGCTCTTGTATGTTTAATCACTACTATGTAAGTTACTAGTGAATGTGAATTCAAATATAGAGAACTCAATGCAAGAAATCTACAATCACACACACAATATGACATAAAAATTTATGTTAGAGAAACTCACCATGGGAAAAATCCTAGTCATCTTGGAGCTTTGTTAATTCTTTGATAAAATATAGACTACAAAGAGCTTAAGCCAAGCTTCTTCTCACATGCCACTAACTCAAAGGATACAGGAGTGGATATTTCACTTTTTATGTATTAGTCTTCTCCACAACCAATCTCAACTCTTTCTCTATAACCATCAATAGTGTTGGTGTGTGTGTGTGTGGATTGAGCTTTGAGTTTCATTCCTCCAATTACCCATTCATGTCTTCTCTCCATTGCTTCTCCAATCTCCAGCTAGCAATGGGAAAAGAGAAGAAGAGGAATGTGTGTGTGGAAGATAAAATATTTTTCCATATCCAAGCCAAATGCATCGACATCCTAACTACATGCAAAAAAAGTGTGTGTGTGTGTGTGTGTGTGATTGCATGCCATTGGATTCTCATGAAGATGGTGCTTGAGCTTGGGTCAAATTCCATGAAATAATTTTTTTACTCTAAAAATCGCCAAAATTGTCACCATATAAAATATGTTATCTCTAGGGTTGTTTCTTAGACTAATACAACCTTTGCCTAGTTTTCATTCACTTTTCACCTCAGTGTTTTTTCCCTTTTTCCTAGTTTTTACATTCCCTTCATTTTTCTTAGTTACATTTTGTTATATTTTTCATAATTAAATTAGGATAAGGCTCTTGTTCATGTTTATTTTCGAAATAAAGTTTAATTTCTTAGTAAAAAAGATATTTCCAATGTTTGGAAACATTACAATTCATCCAAATTGATAAAAATGATGAACTGACAGCATATGTCAAAATCTCAAATATTGAAAATGCTATCAGGAATGTGAAAATGTTGTCAGTATTGCATAAATATGACATAATGATTTATACAGGGGTTTTAAGTTTGCAATTACAGTTTGGATTTATCATAGTTCGAAATGAATTATGATTATTCATGTATCTCGTACCCCCATGAGGCGTGGCAGTCCATTACGCATGCCAGATATCAGTTGAACAGTACACAGGGATGTGTACAACTCTCCAGGCATCGAGATTACCAGATTTCTCGAGACAGAGGTATTCGGCATCGGGACTGAACCCTGCAGTTTATTATTTCTTCAGCGCTGATTCATTTTGCTTTGGTTAGGGTAAAAGATGGAAGAAACTTCACAGGGCCAAGAGAAGAAGAAACCAGGTGGTATCATTTGCAGTACTGAACCAAATAATATCGAGTGGATTACTCAGTTCCCCAGGTCAACAAAATTGATGAGAGATGCAGGTTGGCTTGTTTTCTGCGAAAGATTGTGGGTTACAACCTCCAGGTAACAAAGGCTTTCATAAAAAACTATAAGGATGGAGTTGTTGATTTCAAAACCTTTAAAGTTACAGTTAATGAACAGTCCGTAGCAGAAGTCATTGGTGTTCCAGCAGAAGGTGAGAAATGGTTTAAGCAAAATGAATTTGAAGGGGATTATAGTGAGTTTTTGCTACCAGGGTTTGAACATTTGAATTGGCAAAATGGAGTGCATATCAGCAAGGTAAAACCTAATTGGAGAATCCCTTTGGAAATGATCCAGAATTACATTACTTGTGATGGCCGCTATGATAAAGTATTAAGATGCCATATTCGGTTGTTAATGCATTTACATGGAAGCAAGAAATTAAATTTGCCATATTATTTGCTGAGAAGTTTACAAAAAATGGCTATGTGGGTTCAAAGCCACCCAAAGCATACAAACCGCTCCATCTTTCATCAAGGTCTTATCAAGATTTTGGTAATTCATCATTTGAACCAGGTAGGGCAAGATTGGGAGAATTTCCTTCTTGAGTCAGGGTATGAGGTGAAGAAAAAGAAGAAACCGGCCAAAGAGAAAAGGGATAAGACAAAGCTGCCAGACAAACAGGTCCATGCTGAAAATCCTGAAAGAAAAGATGAAGCAGAGCAAGCCACATTGAATAATGGTGAAGGTAAGGCAGCTGTTGACTAGTTTAATATGGAGAAATCAGATATGTTTCGTTTGACTGTTAAAAATCCAATTTTCGATGAAAATGAGCAAATCAAAACCCTAAGTACAGGAAATTTGGATTTAGGGCCTAGAACGAGGTCGAGAACTAAGGTGGTTGCAGAGATTAAATTAATGAATAAGCTTGTGAAAAAAGATGAAATCATTCCTGTTAATGACTCTGACAATGAGAAAGACATTCAAATGTCTGATACTTTTATTGTTGAGAATGAAAACTTCATAGATTGGAAAGGGAATACAGGGCATATACCCGAGGCATTTTATGTGAAAAAACAGGTTAATTTTGGAAATGAGGCATCAAGTTCGAAAGGTGTGCAAAAGGAGGATGTTGCAATGAATATTGAAGGGATGGAAATAGTCTCAGAACTGGACCAAGTCAAGAAAACTCTACAGTCTTATAAAGAACAATGCCAGTACCTGCAAAATATAAATGAAAATCTAATGTTGGCTAATAAGAGACTGCGAGAAGACCTAGGGCAAAAAGATGCAGATTATCAGAAGTTGGCAATCATATCCAAAGAGACATTACAGAAGAAAAGGGCCATGCAAAATCAATGGAAACAAATGAAGACCCAGCTGGATGAATTGCAAGGTCAAGAGCAAAACGCTGATACTGAGTACACCAGGCTACAGAAAATATCACAGGTTCTTGATGATTTAGTTGTTTTAGCTGAATCTTCTAGAAGCATCTAGTCTATTGCTAAGTTAGGATGATAAGGACTCATAGGTGGCAGTTTGTTGTTTTTACTTTGCCTATGTTAATGATTCGAGAGACTTAAGTTCAAAGGTCTTTTCCATTTTTGAAGGGATTCGATCCAATAGAATAGGATCTCCAAACCGTTTTATTTTGAAATTTTTTTCTATATATATCAAACATTAATGAATTAGAAAGGGTTGGAACTTGAAACAATATAATGGAAGTTCGATTTTAAAGCTTATGTACAGGCATGTATACAGTTTTTTATGTTATCTTTTGCAAAAATGACTGTTTTTGAAATGAATTATGATCTTTGAGCCTATCTTATTTTAATTTATGAAGTGTATATTGTCAATATTCTGTCTATGCATGATCTTAACATCTCATGTTGTGATTCTTTTGATTAGTATATAACTATGCCCCTATTCTGAAATGAAACCTGAGCTCTTACATTCATAAAATCATTATCACAGCCATTTTCTGTTTTTGTTTAAGTACAGAAACTTTATATTATCCCTGTCATTTGATCTTAAATATCCAACCTTGGTCATATATTCATTTGCCACCAAAACTGATAGAATTACTGTGTAGATGTCCTATGTCTACTATCTAAGATTTACTTAAGCTTGAACCCTAGTAGTCTAGGTTCAACTTTAGGGATAACAAAATCTTTACAAATTTGAATATTTTTATAAAAATTTTGCCAAACTTTTTATGATTAGAAATTTAAGAAATAATGAGATTCACCAAGGTTTCTACACTTAAAGAAAATTATGGATCCTTAATTTTCCCTAGCTTAGGTGAGTATCGAGGTAACATTGTTCGCACTTCTTCATGGCGTGGGTATCAATCTTATCAACATTTAGCATGCAACTTTTTCAATTTGTGAAACACGGCTAAGCCTTTAGAGGGGCCATGACATCTAGGGTGTGGCATATGAGAACCACCCTACTATAAAGACCACCATCAAGAGGAAAGGGAGAGAAGAGTTGCCACTTAGTTTTAGGGAAAACCTAAGAAACCCTATGGGAGAGGAGGAGAGGATTAGAAAAGAGAAGGGAGGAAGGTCACTAGAGTAACGGTGACTTTTAATGTTAATTAGTTATCAAAGGATGTAGGTTAAATGTGGTACTTCAATTAAAGTTTCTAGTAAGGTATTGACAACAAGTTAATAACGAAAATTATGTTAACCTAGGGTTGATTCTCAATTTAAGTGTTAGACTTCAAAGAGAGGAGAAAAAGAAAGAACTCACTTGGATGAGTGTTGTTGTAGATGTTGAAGCTTCTTGAGATGAAGATAAGAGTTGTGACATGTCTCTAAGAGATTGTTCCACCTCCTAATTTCTAAATGATCCCCCACATGCAATTCAATCCTCCAGATTTGTGTTGATTTCTAGTAAAAAGAAATAAAAACACTAAATCTACCACATCCAATGATATAACAATATGTATTGAATGGGGACCCAAGTGCCATCAAGAGGATTTGATACTTCCTATGCCCTAGTTATGTCGAGGCCTATCTTAATATTGTAGGATAGAAACATCCATGATATTAAAGGACTAAGCATCTTGAGATGCCTTAAGATGAGGTCATACGAGTAGGCAAAGGTACGAGGACTCAACGAAGGTAGTCTAGCATAGAAGAATGATAGAAATATATCAGTGTCATCATTAGACAAGTCACATATAAACACAATAGACAAGAGAATCGAAAGCTAAAGTTTGAAATATATGTGCAACATATACCCATTAAAAGAGTTGATATCCACAAAATTAATAGTGAGTTGAAATGAATGAAAGAACTATTCAAGTAGTTAGGTGTGAATCGACCAACTATGATTGTGCATGTTAGTGACATTTTCCCAACAATATTTTGATCTCAAGAAAGCCAAGCCATAACTCTATGTACACGTGTACATGTACCGCTTATATCTTGTTGCAATAAGTGTAATAGTTAGGTAGTGAGTAATCAACTATTAATATTTAAGGAGATATTCTTCCTATGGGCTTCACCGCCTAGAGCAAGTGCTCTTGATTGTTACACGTGGCAACACGTAGTGTATTTCAAATGTGTTTCCTGACGTTTCAATTTCCAAGACCTTGTCATTTCTTCGTTGTCAAGGACCTCAACGTCTCAACCATCGTATCTTTGTGACAGGCAACCATATCCCTACAGTGCAGACATATTCCCTTGGTGGGGTTTCCTCTCACTCTCCTTAAGGCAACGACTTGAATGTTTGTGTTAACTTGTCTAGAAAGTCAAAAGGTTGCATAGAATAGGTATATTAAGTAGATTTATATCGTTGTTACTTAGAGTAACAAAAGTCAAAGCACTCGCCTAACTACTATTCACATGATTACTAAGAATCATAAGTCAAATTAATAAATTTGAAAAGAATAGTATGAGTGCAAAATAAACCACTGGATTGATCTTTGCAGGAGGCCTCAGTGACCGTTATTGAAGAGTGGGGATTTAACCCCACGGGGATTGAAAATAAATAAGTTATAGCATCACATTTATGAATTTATTCTAAGAAAAAAATGTACTTTTTATTGGAAGTGAAGAAAAAATATAGTCATCCGCGAGGGTAGAACAGTTGGTGGTAGGTGATGAGTTAATACACCTATAAGCTTAATGGTCGCCAATTCGAAACCCCACAGATACCAAAAATCCAACTATGTTAAGGTTGGTGCGGTCTAGGCTGGGTGCGACCCCGGGTGATTTTGACGGCTTAGATGCCCCTGGTTCGTAGTTTCTTAGCCGAAGGAAAACCCTGCAAATAAGGAGTACCACTAGCCAACCAAAAAAAAGAATAAAAAATATAGTCATTAGATGTTTATGGGATAGTCAATTAAGAGAGGTAGAGCAAAACTCCCTTCTCAACAAAAAAAAACTTAGAAAACTTCAAATGTATATAAATAAGCATTGAAAAGACTTTGTTGCTAAACCCAAGAATGGCCATAAAAGGTCTTTGTAAAGACTTGGAACTGACATATTACATGTCATTTAATAAAATAAAATAAGACTAATAAAAAATCATCATGAGAAATGTTTTTGGAAACAACTAGGATGCCCCCCTGAGATTCCACTGAAGTACCCTAATTAACTAGCAAGACCAAGCCTTCTTTTGATAAAAGATCCACTTTGGTATTTAACTCTATGAAAACATGTTTGAAAGTAAGCCTTTGAAATTCATTAGAAATATTCTTCAATTGCAAAGCAAGAAGGAGAAGTGAGATATTATGAACTTGCAAATTGTCTAACATCTACTTGATGACAAAAGTAGAATCCCCCCAAACCTAAAGATGAATAATACTTCTATCCAAAGCACATTTGGGCATATAATATAATACCTTAAAATCCTACGAATTATTGATCCCTCATCCCAAACTAGCTTTAGCTTGTATATAGTGATATTCAAAGAGGTAGAGAACAAAACCAAGTCCACTGGTTAAATTTGGGCCTTGACAAGCACTGTGAAAAAAAAAACCAAGCATAAAATTTATCCGCCTCTAAATCCCCAACCAATCTTAGAGGCTTGACTTTGGAAATTGTCTTAAAGACCAGTGACATGGCATTCACTTGAGTTGCTACCTCAAAACGGGGGATATAGCTCTTCTCAAACAAAGCATAGCTTCTAGCTAGCCAAATACCCCACAAAACTACCAGAGGGACTTCCCTTAAGACTTTCAAACTATCTTTTTCAAATCATTGAAGAAAGCAATCCTCAATGTCTACATTATGTGTATGTGTAATAAAATATTTTTAAGATCGTTTCCTAGTGAGACACCAAATTGATATATTATATACTTTACTAATGACAAAGAACACACACACACACTTATGTGTGTATGTATACATAAATATACATGTATACCTTATGTGTGTGTATACTTACACATATAAGTTTATATGTATACTTTAATGTACAAATATGTGTACATATACATGCAAGTGTACACTTCTATGTAACATATACACGTAAGTGTACATTTATGTGTATATTTACATATAAGTGTACAGTTACATCTATACTTACAAGTGTACATACAAGTATACACGTACATTTATATGTGTGTGTATACATGTAAGTATACAAACACAAATAAGTATATGTGCATACTTATATGTATACATAGAAATGTGTGTGTAAATATACACGCGCATATAAGTGTACATGCATATTTATATGTACACACACCTATGTGTGTGTATTAATTTTTTTTCCAAAGAAAACCTCAAGGGAAACCCTAGGGAATTTTTTGTATTTCATGGATGGTACCCAGTGTAAATCTATTGGCATTGATTACATTGTTTGACCCAGTAAGGACATCGAGTAAAGAATGTAATAGAATTTGTTTTCCTAGGGTATCAATCCCTAGGCCTCCTAAATGAAGCTCAAAGCACTCAACTACTCTAGCTAGGTCATTGAGCTATATGTATATGGGTATGTAAGTGCATGTGTGTATGGTGTCCCTTGATATCTAAAACAAAAAACTCAAAGTAATATTGATAGAAAAGTAATTGTAGAAATGAAATAAAATAGAACCAAAGTATTGAAGCAACAACAATCGACAAACCTATATTGATATTTTGAATAGGAAGCGATGTTCACTTACCTCTTCAAGGGGGAAACCTCCAATTGAGAAAATATCCAATACAATATTAATCACTTGAGACTTGATTTCATAGCTTCTACTACTATAAATAGTTTCTATATGTCGAAAACCCTAACCATCTAATGGGCCTTCATTAATGAGGCTACATTAACTACCTAGTGGACCTTTTGTAATGAGGCAAACTTGCATTCATTAATTACACACTCTAACTACCTACTAGACCTTATTTAATAAATATGTCCACTAAACCTTGAGTTTCAATTATTACCTTAACTAGGGGAGTTAGAGTAGGAGCCTAACATGTCCCCCCCTTCACAAGCAACAATGTCCTCAAGTTTAGAGATGTGGAAATAATTGTAAGTTCACATATTGTTCTCATGTGGCATCTTCAAGTTATGTATTCTTCCACTTGATCAAGATTTCATGGATAGTGCACTAGTGTAAACAATGCTCTCTTTTGTCTATTAATAAGACTGATAGAGATTCAAGTTTGGAGGACTATGCAACTATTGTAATACCTTTCATTTCTGTCAATCGGGTAACTAAGTTGTTGTCGCATTAAGGGTTATTATTTAATCAGATTGTCTATGCTCTTCCTATGGAAAAATTGGTCACCATTTGAAGGCTTTAGGGTTGTGTTAACACCTAAAAAGTGCTCACTAGCTCATTCCCTTACTCACATGACCCATTTGTCCACTTTTCCACCATCTGAGCCTCTGAAACCAACAAAAGGTCACCAAAAGACCTTAGTACACCCCTTTTTCCATTAAAAAAGATTATTTTTCCAAGAAAATCATAAAAAACCCTCAAAAAGGGTCCAAATTCCCAAAAATATTAAAAAGGGAATTAAAATATTATTTTTATTCAAAAAAGGAAAAAGGAGGGAAAATTACCTAAACCATGTTGGTCAATACCATTAGTTTCCACAAAACCACAAATGGTATTCCTCACCACCAAAACCTATAAAAAGGTGGTAGGGGCTCCTCATTTCAGATCCTTCCATTATCTCATCCTTATGCTGCTGAAATCTCCCCTGAGCACTTTTAGCCATTGAAGCAACCTTGGAGAAAGAGACCTATTGGAGTTTGGAGCTACTCATCTTGGGAGTTGCTCAACATCAACCTTCACCATTGAAGGTAATATCGCAAGCACTTGCTTGCCCCCCCACTTTTCAATACAAAAAATTATTTCTTATGTTTCTTGTTCTTGATTTTGAAATGTTTACATTATTTGCTTAGATTCTTGCTTAGATCCATGAATAGTATTGTTTATTTAGTTTATTGTTTTTATTTCTATTGAAACTGCTACTACTAGTTAGTAGGTGCCCATAGCACTAAGCCTGGTTGCAAAACCGGGCCAACAGTTTTGGCGACTCCGCTTTGGTTTGAACTTTAGATCTCTAATTTTTCCTTTAAATCTTAGTTTATTTTGAGTTTTTAACCTTTAGATCCATAGATCTGCCCTTTTAGACAGCAGATCCATTGCTGTTCTGAGATTTGGCCCCATAAACAGCCCGAAATTTTCAATTTTCGGGTTCGTTTCTCGGTTTCCGTGCACGGCTTCCGCCTCGCGGATTTTTTACAGACAGTCGCGCGGTCCATCGCGACTTTTCTGCCTTTTTCCGCGCGGTCCATCGCGGATTTTTTACAGACAGTCGCGCGGTCCATCGCGACTTTTCTGCATTTTTCCGCGCTGCTCATCGCGACTGTGCGGCCAAAACCTGCGCGGCTCATCGCGACTGTGCGACCAAAACCCGCGCGGTCCATCGCGACTGTGCGGCCAAAACCCGCGCGGCCCATCGCGGCTGTTCGTCCAAAACCCGCGCGGCTGAATTTTTCCATTCGGCCATCCCGATTTTGAAAAATATTTTTTACTGTACTTTCTGCCCATAGCACATTTTTTACAGTACTAAATTCTGCATAGTTTACAGATTTGAAAATTTTTTTACTATTTAAAAGTGCATACCTAGAAATCTTTTTAAAAATTTTCAAGAAAGTGAAAGAAAGATTCATTTTGCATTCTTTATCTAGATTCAAATTTTTTCTTGTTTACTTCTTTAGAATCTTGCCCTTAGCAATTTTTATTGAAACGAAGAAATCCATTTATTTCTTTTAAAAATGAGTTTATTATTTGCTTTCATAAATCCAAGAAATCCTTTATTTTTTGAGATTATTTTTTGAAAAGTATATTAATTCCTTTTAGTGAAAAAAGTCTTAAATATTTGCTTTTTATTTTTCGAAAAATCCTTTATTTTTTGAAAATTTCCCTTAAAGCATTCAATTTTTTCAAGTTCAGTTTACAACACCTCACGTGCACTCACACGATCACTTAATTGAACTAAGACTTAAAACGTACTCTAATTTGAACACACTCTTAACCCCACTTGGGGAACACGAAAAGAATTCTTGTAGCTAGGTAGTATTGGGGGGATAGGTGTTCCAATAACACCCCTCAGTTCATACATCTGAGACATAGAAGTTGTCCAATTAGGGAGCTAAAATCTCTTAGTACTTTTTGGCGCGGTCACAACCGGTTTGTGGGAAGGCCTCTCCCCTAGGAGGGTTGAAGTCGCGAGGATGGTTCCGGAAGCCTGAGTGGGATACCGAAACCCATTCAGTAACCGAAGGGCTACCATTCGCAGTTCTCGGGATATCCCTGTATTGGGATATTGCGATCAAAGGACCAAACGGCAGATTTACCTTTTCTCGACGCGTCATGAACGGAGTATCCTAGTAGCCTGTCTTTTTAGGATTGATTACCCGGTGTCCCTCCCGGTAGGGGGATATCTAGCCGTTGTCTCTACATTCATATTGTCTGACTTGGATTTCATCACCTTGCAGAGGATATCGTCTGTTTGAGTCACAATACTTTTAGATTAGGTGTTTGCATGATCTTTACCACCTTTTGAGTCTAGTTACACCTATTTTTTCTAGGAGCCGCTTGCATGTTGGTATTCTGACCGGTTGTTGCATTCCTCCACTTATTGTAGCACAGCTGCTGGGATAAGTGCATTTTTTGAGGATTGATTTTTTGGCCTGTGAGCCTTATTTTTTCACTCCCCTTCTTGCACCCTTGGTTGCATTAGGGTTTTGAGTCTTTTACATATATATCACCACCTGATACTTAAAACAATTTTTTACATAAAAAACATATTCTCACCATTGAGAATTCTAGACGTTCTCGTCGTCTACGGGGCGAACTCCCAGAGTTTAGTCCACTTGGCTCTCCACGTCACGGACGCAGAGCATTATCCCTTGATTCGACACATCGTCAATCAATTAGACGGTCATCCGATTCTGACATACCCCACTTCACCTTTGATTTGGAGGTAGAATCCGAAAACCCCACCGAGTTACCACCAACCACAAGTATGTCTGGAACACCAGATGATCCACAATTTACATTAACCATAGGTCATACATCCGCAGACCCTTCTGCGGGAGTACCGTCCATGGCAACAACCACCCCCTTGGGTATGGCCAATATGGGTAACACTCCACATTCAAGAATGCCTAGCGCAGGACCACCACCTGTCATGGGCATGCCCAACATGGGGGTCATACCCCCTTCGGTTTCCACAAACCCTATCCCAGGAATCCCTAGTGCGATTCCTAACCCAAGTGTAACTCCTGTTGCACTTGGGAGTGCGATCCCAGGAATCCCTAGTGCGATTCCTAACCCAAGTGTAACTCATGTTGCACTTGGTAGTGCTATACCAGGCATCCCTAGTACGATTCCTAACCCAAGTGTAACCCAAGTTGCACTTGGGAGTGCTAACCCATATCAGGCCACACCTTTTGGAGGGCACATACCCTCCATACCTAGCATACCTATAGGCACTACTGGACCCCTACACCATACCACTATGGCTAGGCAAGTCCCGGTTCCGGTCACCACATCCGCTAGTCTACCATACATGGCAAGTCTCAACCTGCCAGATTTAGCTAGACTTACAAATGACCCCATCAGACATGATCCTGCTTGGCCCCATATGCCCACTAAGCTTCCCTTTGACATCCCTAAGTTCGAGGGTAAGGCTGGAGAAGACCCCCAAAATCACATCATGTCCTTCCATTTATGGTGTTCCTCAAACTCCATAGTGGATGACTCAATCCGCCTACGGCTTTTACAACGCACCTTCACTGGCTCCGCAGCCAAATGGTATATCGAGCAACCCCATGGGACGCATTCCACATTTACCTCCCTTGCCTCGACCTTTCTACAATTCTTCCAGCTACCTGTCCGCTACGATGCGGGCGTCGAGATCCTACTGTCTTGCAGACAGAACACGGCCACGCATATCACTGACCATATTCATGATTGGCGTCGGCGCCGGAGCCTATGCAAGATCAAATTAGACGACCGAATCTTTTTAGACTGGTTCCTTAAATCCCTCCTTCCTCTCATTGCGAAGGATGTAGCGTCTGAAAGACCCCAGTCTGAAGAGGAGGCCATCCTTAAGGCCCAACAGTTTGATCTTATCTATGCCCAGTCAGGTTACCTATACACCATCATACCTGACGCCCCACGAGGTGACTCTGCACGCGGTGACACATCGGGGGCATCACATGCCGCTGATGGCATTATTGGCCAAATTACACCGCAAGCAAAACCTTTCAGTATGGTGAGCACCATGCCCGCCCCAGACCTTTCTAGGGCTACATCCAGTTCCGGAGCGACAACTTCTTATGCTCCAACAAACCAGACCCATCATGTTCATGGACCCTCTTGTCCACAACATTGTTATGGCCAAGCGCCATCAGCATATGTACCTCCTACATACTATGCTCAACCTACGGTACAAAACCCCATGCAGTTTCCACAACAGCCCATGCATTACCCACAACCGGTTGCACCGGCTAACCTCACACCTCCACCAGCTCAGGGGTACCAACAACCCCAACAGGCAACTGGACCACCTCCAGCTCCACCTGCATACTATCCACCGCAACCTGCTCCCGCACCTGCGGCTCCTCAGAATCCCCCCAATGCTCATGGGCATGTGTATGCACAACAACAGCAGCCCCAATACCAAAATAACCAACGCAACCAGGGTGGGAAACCAAACCGAGGTAGAGGACGAAACCGTGGAAACAATCAAAACCGTAACCAAGCTCCACAGCCTACCCATCCTCCGCAAAACAATAACGCGGCGCCCGCTCATCAGAATCCTGATCGGCCACCTAAGCAACCTAAAAATGCTAATTTACGAACAAACCATCCTTGTTCCATTTGCGGTGTCTATGGCCACTATACCCACGCTTGCCCACATCTCGAGCGAGCTCGACAACTATGGACAAATGACGCACATCGTCAAGGGCAGGCAGCTCCTCAGCCACCACCCAACCCCCCACCACCTCCACAACAACCTTTGGTCCTCCAAAACCCTTTTCCAACACAAGGAGTGGTGAACACTCAGCCGTTAGCTCCCCAACAGGGCAACGTGCAACAACAACAAATTACTTACGCAGCTCCTGACCAACCCATGTTTGATTCAGGCACCCACCACTTATTGATGATGTCCACCGCTGACGTCAATATCCAAACCCGTCGGAATCAATACGGACCGACTTCTGAGGCCCCCCCCGCTGAAAAGGATACTAATGCTAATCCCACTGATCAGACATTGCGTATACCTCAGCTTCCACTCGATGGCGCTTCTAAAGCACCTCGCTTCCCCCTTCGCCGAATCAACAACAACCCCAATGCACGGGCTGCGTCCAATTACAACATCGTAGATGACCTAGCTCAATCTCCCGCAGCCATGTCTGCGTTAGAAGTCTTAAAAACCTGTCCTACTCAGCGCAAGACTTTACTTTCCGCCATTGGGGCGATTGACCCAAATGATTCGAAATTGATGACCTTTGATTTAGACCAATCTGAACCACGGCTGCCTTCTACCATAGCGGTCCAAGTTTCCGTTTCTATTCGGAATCTTGTCATCCATCGATGTATCATCGACGAGGGTGCCTCCACATGCGTCATGTCCACTTTTGTTTGGCAGAAGTTGGGATCCCTTGCTCTCCAGCAATCCACCACTGCATTGCGGGCCTACGACGGCCGGTCAGCTTCACCTCAGGGTTTATTACCCAAGGTACCCGTCCAATTAGGTGGGAAAACTGTACTCATCGACATAGAGGTCATTAACGCCCAGCTCGACTATAACCTTTTACTTGGCCGCAGTTACATGTACGCCATGAAAGCGGTCGCCTCCTCCGTCTTCCGCACCATGATGTTCCCCCACGAGGGACGCGTGGTCAAAATTGACCAACTCACCTATTATGATCCCAACGCCCCTGCAGCACCGGAGAATGTTCTTCCCATGATTGAACAACCCGCTTCTAGTGCAGTTACCTCCTTTGTGTCTTCTGTGGCACCCGGACTTTATTCGGATACACCAATGACCTCTACATTCCAGGCCATTCCACCACCGTCACCGGAGACCCAAGTCGCGAACCTCTGTACTCTTTCGCAGAATACGCAAACAACCGGCGGTCAACCACCATTGATCCCCAGTCACATTGGCGTTACACCCATCCACACCATCCCCTTCCTATTTCCTCCTTCGGGTGTAGTAAGCGCCCCGGTTATGGCTACCCTTAGCCTACCCGGGCTAACATTGGGATTACCTGTGTGGTATATCCCGCCTCCCGTTCGACCACCGACACCAGACGTCATCCTCCAACCGGTACAACCTATTGTTACCACAAATCAGCCTCCTCCTGGTGTCACAATCCCTTCGTCGTCAACGACACCTCCTCCTAACCTCAATATCCCTTCGTCGTCAATGAAACCTCCTCCTGGTCTCACGATTGCTTCGACGTCAAAGGATCCCCCTCTTCTTGCTAAACCCACTGGGGGCAGAGGTCCACAACCATACACTGCTATACCACCTACTAAGGCAGTCAAACCCCCACCGATGTTTCGAGCTCCCCCCAAATGTTCATTATGCGATGAAATTGGCCATCCAACTCATCAATGCCCACATTTACCGGCACTCCAAGAGCATATGAATATGTTGGACGACGACATCGGCATCCCAGTACTCAGATTAGAGCCACCTCTACAGCCTCGCGACAAATCACTGCACACTAACCATCCTTGTGCTATATGCAGTGTTTACGGCCACTACTCTCACCATTGCCCTGATCTACCCGACTATAGAGCAGCGTTGTACGAGTTAAACAATGCCAACTTAGAGATATCTCCTCCCCTCATCGAGGAAATCCACCCCCCACCATCATCCTCGTCGGAAGAAGTCAATACGATATATATGATTTCAACAACCTTCAAACCAGAACCCCTTGATTTATGGTCTGACTACTTCAATACTGATGAGCAGATTTTGGAGACACTCACTGCACCCGACTACCCTTGGGATGATATGCATCATCGCTCGTACTTCCTCCCGGAAGCATCTACCTCCACCGCATCCAACCAGCTATCAGTCGAGTCGAAAGACTTCATACCCGCTAAGGTCGATTGGTTAAAGGACCCCATCCCAGCACCGGATGCCTTTGAAGAAGGGAACATGTCCAACATTTCCCCCACTATACAGATAAACATTTCCACAACACCAGGGAAACCTGAGCTCATCTCGCTGGGCGCATCTTGCACTCAAGCAGAAACTCAGGCATACAAAAAACTCTTTCAAGAGTTTCGAGACGTCTTTGCCTGGTCCTATACCGAGATGCCTGGTCTCGACCCCGCCATTATTGAACACCACATCGATACATGGCCGGAAGTACCCCCTGTTCGTCAGAAACAACGACCTATTCACCCTGCCAAGCTCCCCGCTGTTAAGGCTGAGGTCGAGAAACTTCGAAAAGCAGGGTTCATCTACCCTATTCCGTACACCACCTGGGTGTCGAACCCCGTTCATGTCAACAAAAAGCAAGGCACCCTTAGAGTATGCACTGACTTCCGCGATCTAAACCACGCTTGTCCAAAAGACAATTTCCCCACGCCATTCATTGACCAACTCATTGATGAGTGTGCGGGCCATGAGGTCCTATCCTTCATGGACGGGTTTTCCGGATATAACCAGATTCACATCCGCAAGGAGGATCAGTACAAGACTGCCTTTACCACCCCATGGGGCACCTTTGCCTATCGGGTCATGCCATTTGGCCTTAAAAATGCTGGTGCCACTTTCCAGCGAGCCATGACCTATTGCTTTCACGACTTGGTCCATATCTTGCGAGTCTATCTCGACGATCTCACAGCTCGTTCCCGAAAACGATCAGACCACCTTAACGACCTCCGGCAAGTTTTCCTGCGTTGTCGCAAATATAAAATCCGCTTGAACCCACACAAGTGTGTCTTTTGCGTCTCGGCGGGCCGGTTGTTGGGTTTCATTGTTTCCCAAGACGGAATCACTGTCGATCCCCTGAAAGTCAAAGCCATCTTAGAACTTCCCCCTCCTCGCACGCTTCGGCAGCTTCAGAGCTTGCAAGGGCGGTCCAATTTTCTTAGGTGCTTTGTTCCTGATTACGCCACCAAAGTCCATGGATTCTTACGCTTACTTCGTAGCCACATACCCTTTGTTTGGGATGAGCAAGCAGACACGGCATTCGAAGCCCTCAAGAAAGCTCTCACACAAGCCCCCTTGATATCCCCACCGGATTTCTCCCAAGACTTCACCCTTTACGTCTCGGCATCTGAACATGTCGTGTCCGGAGTTTTGGTCCAAGAAGATGCTTCCCACAAAGAGCATGTGATTTATTACGTCAGCCAGACCTTATCTGGCCCACCTCTACGTTACCCATACGAGGAAAGATTAGCCCTAGCTGTAGTCTTTTCCGTACAAAAACTGCGACACTATATTTTGCTCAGCCATACCACGGTTGTCGCCGACTCCAACCCCATGGTCTACCTCCTCACCCGGCGGCTCCTTCAGGGTCGTGTCGCTAAATGGGTCATTATCCTCCAAGAATATGATCTTACTTTCAAGACTCCCAAAAGCACCAAAGCCCTCGCGCTTGCTCACCTCATTACAGATCTCCCATCCTCTTCGACATCACCCGTTATCCAAACGGACCTGATTGACGAGCAGATCTTCGTCATTTCGTCTGACGACCCTTGGTACGGAGACATTTTGACTTACCTTCGTACGCAAAAATT
This sequence comes from Larix kaempferi, assembly GCA_027924585.1. Classification (NCBI taxonomy): domain Eukaryota; kingdom Viridiplantae; phylum Streptophyta; class Pinopsida; order Pinales; family Pinaceae; genus Larix; species Larix kaempferi. The sequence goes on from BSBM01000662.1 coordinate 3,507,601, forward strand.
CCAACCACACATCGATCGTGATGGACGCCGTCGCATACGACACCACGCCCCCCGATACCTACTTATTGGGGATGTACTTTACCGACGCGGCGTTGATACTATCTTACGCCGCTGCCTATCCCATAGTGAGGCAGAACAAGTCCTCAATGATTGTCATAGCGGTGCCTGTGGAGGCCATTTCTCCGGCATGGCTACCGCCCAGAAAATCATTCGGGCCGGTTACTTTTGGCCATCATTGTTTACTGATTGCATCACCGCAGTCAAGCATTGCCAGAACTGCCAGCTATTTGCCCCCAAAGCAAGAACCCCTCCTGCCCCCCTTCATCCAGTCATCACTGTTGGACCATTCTGCAAATGGGCCATAGACTTCCTCGACTGCAACCCCCCGTCAGCCGGCGGTCACAAACACATCATTGTGGCTGTAGATTATTTCACCAAGTGGGCAGAAGCCATGCCGACCTATAATTGCAAAGCCGACACTGCAGCGCGGTTTTTCTTCAACCATGTCATCGCTCGTTTCGGAGTACCACAACAGCTAGTCTCTGACCACGGCTCTCACTTCGAAGATGCCGTCTGGAAGGAATTATCAACCATGTTGAAATTCGAACACCATTTCTCTTCCGCTTACTACCCCCAAGGAAACGGCCAAGTCGAAGCGATCAATAAAATCTTGAAGACCATTCTCCAACGCACTGTAGACAAGCACAAGTCCAATTGGCATCACATGCTTTTCCCGGCACTATGGGCCTACCGCACCTCGACCAAAACCGCCACCGGTTTTACCCCTTTCCATTTAGTTCACGGCGTCGAATCTGTCCTCCCTATTGAGTGCCAAATCCCAGCCTTACATATCGCCGTGGAGCTCCTACCGGACACTTCCCCGATCGAGCAACGTTTACTGCTCCTAGAGCAGGCCGATGAAGATCGGCGCACAGCCATTCAGAACATGGAAGCTGCTAAACAACGATCGAAACTAAGTTACGACAAACGCGTCCACCCAAGAACCTTTTCGGAGGGAGACCTTGTCCTCGCTTACGATCAAGCTCATGATAAAACCGGAAAGGGAAAGTTCGTGCCTATGTGGCAAGGCCCCTACATCATACACACCTGCCTCGGGCAGGGGGCATACATTCTGACCGATTCAGAAGGCAACACCCTGCGCAACCCACGCAACGGGTTGTACCTTAAACGATTTTACCCATAGAAAATCTCATGGACACCATCGTCCATTTTTAGTATAGGCATACGTTTTTCGTTCACAAAAAATTGCAAAAACCTAAATATTTGTTTTCTCTGCATGACCAAAGATGGAGCCTCTTCCACTCTGCTATGTCGGTTTCGCTGATGGTGCAAGCCGTTGGTCTCCCAATCTCGCCTCCGCAGCTTGGGTAATATACTCCCCTTCACATGAGTTAATTCACATTGATGGAGTATGTTTAGGTGCCGCCACCAATAATCAAGCTGAATACGATGCCGTGACCGGTCTCCTGGCCGCTGCTCTCCAGATGAGCATACGTCACCTCAACGTTTTCTTGGACTCACAGCTCCTAGTTTCCCAGCTCAACAATGATTACCAGGTACACGATCCCTGTCTGTTCAGAAAATTCCTGCGCACTAAACAAATGGTTAGACAGTTTGAATCCATTACATTCACACATGTCCCAAGACACCTCAATGGTGTGGCAGATAATATGGCCAACAGTGTCCTCGACTGGCACACCAATCACATCATGTCATATCCATAAACTAAAATGCATCCATGTGCAAAACATGTGCCTCCATGGGCATATACAAAAACCAATAGCGCATCCACGTGCGTAACATGTGCCTCCACGGGCATAAAACAAACAACCAAAATAATGCATCCATATGCATAACAGGTGCCTCCACGGGCATACATAAATCAATAAATACACTGCATCCACGTGCATAACATGTGCCTCCACGGGCATATACAAAAGACAATGTGCATCCACGTGCATACACGACAATAGATCTATAATATATATCCACATATATATACAAATCAAAAAGTCTACATGTCATAAGTGCCCTCAGCACTCGATCACAAAAAATACATCTGTCATACAAAAAATGCTTCCCCATATGCTCACAAGCATTTGGGGGCAACATGCCGTCTACTCATCTGGATCCTCGGGCTCCTCCTCCGGCTCCTCCTCCGACTCCACCTCCGCCGGCCCAGCCGGGTCAGGACGACCCCGAACTCGCCGCTCTGCTGGCCCTGCTGGATCGTCCCTCAGACGTATCCTACCCTGAGCCGGCCCTGCCGGAGCATCTCCTCTACCACCCCCGTGTTTCGCAACAAACACCGCTGCCCTCAACAGAAGTGACTGCCACTCAGGCGGCGCACCTAGACATCCCTGCAAAATGTCCCGATCAAGGTCCCTCCAGCCATCCTCGGGGAGCCCATCTACGATCCGGGCTAGAGTCCGTCGGACACCATCTATAGCATCGTCGTGAGGGCCAACCCCTCGCCCACGGGCCGCATATCCTCCACCACGAGGAGGACGTACAGGTACTGGGGGACGAGCGACCACCATCGCCCGCCCCTGCCGAGCCACATAATCAGGTGGTGGTACTGGACCAATATCTGCACAAAGCAAGTAAAACCATCAGATACTATACAACAGATATCATCATGATAAATCATACTACATATGATATAAGATCACATAATACACAAAAACATACCGTCTAAGCTCCAGGCCTGTCCTGGGGCACGTGGCATCTCTGGGTCTCCCCGGTAGTCCATGCCGGCATAGGGATAGTCCTCGATCACCAGAGGCATCTGCTCCCACTGCTGGTAAAAATCCTCTGTGAAGAAGCCACGAATACCACCGCCAGCACGGGGCATCATCTGCCCCCACCTCATCATACGAGGCTCACTAGGCAGACCAGCACGAACAGGTACATGTGGCCGCAAGGTCGGCACCCGCTCAAAGAAAAAACAGCATAAAAAAGAGGCGTAACAAAACTCGCCTCCCTCTCTCACGGCCTTGTCCAGATCTCTCCGGACACCGGCCAAGAACATCTGCGCCCAAGCGTAGTAAGTACCCCGTAGAACGGATTCCACCATCATCGTCTGCCCCCCAGACATACGATGTGGGGCAGCAGCACCCAAAACCCTCAGAACACAGGCACCAACAGCCCGCATATCCCACTCACGTAGGAACTTCAGACTAATAGAGCTGTTTACCAAAACAGCGTCATCCACACAGAAGGTCTGTAAGAGGTCCTCCATATCCACACCAGGAGGCAACCTCGGAGAAATATCACCCACCTCACCCAAGCGAGGCAAACCAGTCAAAAAATACACATCAGTAAGAGTAATCTCCAACCTCTCACCACCAATAATGAAGGCACCCTCTGCGGGCACCCACCACTGCACGAGCTTGTTCAGGAGTCTCCTCACTGAACGGATCGGAGGTATCTGAGTGAACTTCAAGAGTCTGCTCATGGCTAGGGTCTGTCTCACCCCTCCATCATTCTCGATCCTCAACATGATCTCGGCATCAATCTCTCTCTCCCGCCACACGGACTGAGCTCTCCGCAACATCCTGCCAAGAAAACACAGGAAATTTTTAGCCCCAGCATAAAAATTTTAGAAAAATCCCATCGCGGCTTTTACACAAAAAGCCGCTATGCCCATCGCGGCTTTTCCACAAAAAGCCGCGATGACCATCGCGGGATCCATGCAAAAACCCGCGATGAACATCGCGAGTTTTGTCCAGACAGTCGCGATGAACATCGCGGCTGTCACCCATGAACACGCGATGAACATCGCGGGTTCCGACCTCACAGTCGCGATGAACATCGCGACTGTGAGTCTAAAAACCCGCGCGGTTCATCGCGGGTTCAGCCCCGAAACCCGCGCGGTTCCACGTTGGAGAGTCAACGTGGAGTTTCGCGGCCTTCGGGGGCCCACCGCCAAACAAAAAAGACATAATTGACAAGGTTAAGGCGAATAGAATTACCTGCAACTCGCTAAATCGAAAACCAACGGTGAAATCTCCCGGAAATCAAGAAAAAGCTCTGACAGCTCTATCAAACTCGCACGTAACAATGACAAGTCATATTGGGCCCCACGTCCTATTTATAGAAATTCCACAAATTTCAAACAACCATTGCGGTGTCATACGAAGTCCATTTCTCAAACCGTTGGTACCGTTGGGATCAGCACAGCGAGAACTTCATAGAGGTTCCTTCCATTTCCCGTTTTCATGAGGTCCATTTTTTGACCATTTTTTAGCCTCTCTCATGGCCTCGGTTTACGTGCCACACCGGCCGTTCTCCGTTTTCGATGTGTCTTATATCGCCGGATTCAGTTTTCCGCGCTCGTGATGACGCTTGATATCATTTCTCGCTCTCACCTTTAGATTTTCCGGGCATTTTTTCCACGCCCCCCTCGTCGCCTCGGTTTGCGTGCCACATCGGCCGTTCTCCATTTTCGATGTGTCTTATATCGCCGGATTCAGTTTTCCGCGCTCGTGATGATGCTTGAGATCATTTCTCGCTCTCACCTTTAGATTTTCCGGGCATTTTTTCCACGCCCCCTCGTCACCTCGGTTTGCGTGCCACATCGGTCGTTCTCCGTTTTCCACAATCCTTATGTCACCGGATCCAGTTTTCCGCACAGATGACGATGCTTGAGACCTTTTCTCGCCCTCATCAATCCATTTTTGTTCGGTATAATTTTATCCCTTTTTCGGGCCGAGCAACCCCTTTTACGAAAAAGGCACTTAGGGAGTTTCTGTTAAGCTCTTTTCAGACTCCTTAAACAATGAAAAGATCGCCGAGCAATCTTGCTTCCTTTCATGCTCGCTAAACGTATCTGAAAGGGCGTCTACCTGGTATAAGTTTACCCCTTTTCCGGACCTCGTAGACTAATTACGAAAAAGGTATACTCTAGTCACATCGGCTAGAAGAGTTCTCCATCCGCATCATTTTATGCTTTTTTGGGCCTTGGAGACTAAACTACGAAAAAGAACACCAATAGAGTCCACTTACCGCTTTCAGACTCTCTAAACATGATAGCAACCATGAGCATGAGCCGTCCTGGGCTCATAAAATCCACAGGACCGTACCATTTCAGAGCACACTTTTATCCCTTCTTGGAGCTCATTAAAACTACGAAGAAGGAATCAATGGTGCCTCTTGGCGCCACGACAGATCACATCTACTCATAGGGCAGCTTCCCCCATTTTGGTCGCCTTTGTTCAGAGTATTTTGCAGTATGTCACCTTGATAATTCCTCGACGGCACCTATCAGCTCGTCCTCCCCCCCCAGAGTCAGTACATACCCTTCAGTCCCTAAAAGATGATCCCCACACCTACAAGTCAGTTCCCTACGCTGCCAAGTCAACCATGTCATCATGCTCTGAACAAAGGAAGTTTGAGTCAACCCATTTTTTGACCCAGGTATTTCCCATCCCCACAAGTATGTCAGTCCTACCAGCAGTACTACATCACTTCAGTTCTACACCTCGTGCTCCTATCAAGGAAACATCATTGCCTTGTTAGTTGCTGGTCTCCCTCTGTCGACGACAACCCATTTATTCCAGAGGATAGACCTAGAGGTCCCTGTGTCTTGGACTCATTACCATTTATGATGAGTGCCTACGAATCATTTCGAGAGGAATCCTCAGTGCCTCTCCGAATGGTTGTTTCTCACATGCTCGACTTCAACACCTTGGTCGCATCGTTGAGACTCGCACAGGGTATTCGTCCGTTTCACTTATTAGTCGAAGACCCCGGATACCTCCTAACTCCTACACATTTGAGAGTCTTCCTATGGATAACACCAGTTACACTTTTTCTATAGATATCCGGGCTGCGCATGGCGACAGTATTCAGATTTACCCAGGTTTCATACTCCCTTGAGTATACAGTTACAATACTTCCCAAAGATGGCTCACAGTCATTGAGTCCATACAGATGTGGGACGACTTCAGTTTCAGCAGTTCAACAGTTATTCCAGTGTATCAGTTATTGAGATCAGCCATGATCATGAGTATATCCCACAATCATGTCCCCTCTGGACCATTATGATGTACCACTATATTTCTTTACGTATTAGATCCCCCTTCTTGGGACTAATTGTTTTGTATATGTCTTGATACGAGCATGGGAATGCCCGCCTCGTCCTTTATCAGAGATTATACCTCATTCATATTGAGGCAATGTAATATTTCTTGTTTTTGCAGCTTCCAAGGGCCGTGGCTCCAGTCTCCAACCGGTCTCTTCTCTCCCCTAAAACCCAGAAAAAGGACAAAAGAACTATGATGTCTATCGGCCATACGATGAGCTCCTGCCCTCACACATCAGGGGGCAATCTGTTAACACCTAAAAAGTGCTCACTAGCTCATTCCCTTACTCACATGACCCATTTGTCCACTTTTCCACCATCTGAGCCTCTGAAACCAACAAAAGGTCACCAAAAGACCTTAGTACACCCCTTTTTCCATTAAAAAAGATTATTTTTCCAAGAAAATCATAAAAAACCCTCAAAAAGGGTCCAAATTCCCAAAAATATTAAAAAGGGAATTAAAATATTATTTTTATTCAAAAAAGGAAAAAGGAGGGAAAATTACCTAAACCATGTTGGTCAATACCATTAGTTTCCACAAAACCACAAATGGTATTCCTCACCACCAAAACCTATAAAAAGGTGGTAGGGGCTCCTCATTTCAGATCCTTCCATTATCTCATCCTTATGCTGCTGAAATCTCCCCTGAGCACTTTTAGCCATTGAAGCAACCTTGGAGAAAGAGACCTATTGGAGTTTGGAGCTACTCATCTTGGGAGTTGCTCAACATCAACCTTCACCATTGAAGGTAATATCGCAAGCACTTGCTTGCCCCCCCACTTTTCAATACAAAAAATTATTTCTTATGTTTCTTGTTCTTGATTTTGAAATGTTTACATTATTTGCTTAGATTCTTGCTTAGATCCATGAATAGTATTGTTTATTTAGTTTATTGTTTTTATTTCTATTGAAACTGCTACTACTAGTTAGTAGGTGCCCATAGCACTAAGCCTGGTTGCAAAACCGGGCCAACAGGTTGAGCAAAGATTAGACCTTCAATTGGTCTTCTGTTATTTGATGTAAAGTGGAAGCAATTATTTAATTTTTTAACCAGAAATACTTCGCATCTAATAATTTGCTTTATATCAAGCTAAATTATTGGGCTTACATGGTTCATGATTGGTTTTGATGTAGTTGGAATTTGGATTTTTCAAGCATCTTTCATTTTGTGGCATTTTAGTTATATGGTTGATTTGCTTGATAATCTAGATGTAATTGTTGAATAAACTTATTAAGATTATTCATCATCATATTCTAGGTTCTTTGTGCAAACATAGAAACTACATAACCATGAGATTAGGCACAACTCTTGCAAAACCACCCAATTTAAATGATTTAATATTATAAACATCCTTGATATTTGGCTGCAACCATTTGAAACCTCTTCATACACTTCTTCAAGGATGGTTTAAACTCAACAATTCGACACTACCGGTTTCTTCAAGCACGACACGTGAAATACTGGGTGGATCTTAAAGTGGAGTTGGAGAGCCAACTTGTAAGAAACATGTCCAATACATTTGAGCATTGGATAAGGTCCTTAAAACTTAAGTGTGAAATTTTTGTGACTCTTCTCCTTGAACAATGTCTACATATAGGGATGGAGATGAAGGAAAACCCAGTCCCCTTCTTCAAAGTGGTGCTTAGTTGATGCAGATCAACATGTTGCTTGATTCGATTATGAGCCAACACCAAGTTGTCCTAGAGCTTATGGAGAATTCTAGTGTGGTTGATCATGGTTTTTTCCACCTCCTCAACCTTAGATGTGCCAAGTACAAGACAACTAATGGGATATTCTATCCATAGATCACGACAGGTAGTATTGCACCACCATTCTGTAAGCGGTATCCATTAAACCCAATTTACCTTCCATTTTTAGGCAAAACATCGCAAATAAGTTTCCATAAATTTATTGGTCACTTTTTTCTAACGATATGTTTGGGGATCATTTGCCATGCTCATTTTCAATTAAGTACCTTTTTGTTTAAACAACTACTCCCAAAAAATGTTGGTGAATGTACGATCATGATCCAACACAATTGAATTAGGCATGCCATGGAGTTTAAAACATTTCCCATGAATACTTGTGCAACTATTGAGACCTTGAAGGGGTGTTGTAAGGCACACAAGTGAGCATATTTTGAAAGGTTGTCAATAACCACCATGATGACTGATTTGCTTTTTGCTTTATGTAAGCCCACAATAAAATTAATGGAAATCTCAACCCAAATTGTTGCAAGGATTGATAAAGGTTGCAACGCTCACATAGGCTTCATCATTTCACCATTGTTTATCTGTTGCATGTCACATTCTACCACAAATGTGAATATGTATTATTTGTAAAGGTTGCAATGTTCCCACAATATTCATCATTTAACCCTTTCTTCCTTTGGTGCGTGTCACATTCTACCAAAAAGGTGCATATGTATTAATTCACGCCTTTCCAAAAGATGAACATTTAATCCATTCATATGTTTTTTGAAACCCTAAGTGAACCTTTGTAGGAGAGAAATTTAATTCAATTAACACTCTTGATTTGAACACTAAATTCAATTAATCCCTATTGTGCATGTGGGTCTACTTGGCATTGTTGGATAAGTTGAATAATCTTGGCATCTACTAACCATTCCTGACACACACTATCCAACTAAACATAGATAAATATAAAGAAAGCAAGGATCCTTCTGCCTCATGCTTCCTGGATAAATCATTTACCACCACGTTCTCCTTTACCTTCTTGTAGATGATCTCATAATCATAGCCTAACATTTTGGTGATCCACTTTTGGTACTTTGGTGAGGAAAACCTATTTTCCAAGTAGTATATTAAACTATGATGGTTTATCTTAATTTGGAAATGGCATCCAATCATGTAAGAATTCCATGTATCAACTACATAATTAGTAACCATCATTTCTTTTTCATGAGTTGATTTGCCGAAGTTTTTATCACACAATTGTTAATTGGTGAAGGTCAAGGCACATCCCTCTTGAATTAAAAATGCACAATACCTTTGCTAGATTCACCATTTTATAAGATGAAAGAATTAGTAAAGTTTGGCATGGATAGAATAAGAGTGGTACACATAGATTATTTTAAACCCTAAAAGGATTAGTTGACAACATCATTCCAATCAAAGGCATTTTTATTGATCAAGGTAGTGAGTGGAACTTCAATTTTACCATAGTTCTACACAAACTTCTTGTAGTAACCAATGAGGAAAAGGAATCAATAAAAGCCTTTAAGATTATTCAAGCAAGGAACTATAATCATAAGGAAAAAATTGATATTGTGACCATAAGAGATATTTGTAATAACTAGGGAATACTCCTCGAATGCGAATGTCCTCAAGGATCGCATGCTGCGTGTGGATGGAAACACGACTCCACTGTTATGTCTACCACGTGGATCGTGTTTGGCTCACATGCCATGATCATTAAATTTCTCCATTTCTCAAAGTATGAGGTTTTAATGCTCATCGTCGTTGTTGCTCTGCGTATTTCGGGTGGAGGTACAACTCTAATCATGTCTCTTTGTAGCGGTTCTACAGCTCCCAGGGTGGATTATTTCGGGAATTACGATAAGGAATGTTTCCATTTCTTGGTTTTTTATGGTTGGTGTCCAAACTGTGTTTTTTTTCAGTGCGTTAGAAATAATTCTACTTTAGGTTTGGTCAAGTTCAAGAACGTTATTCGACTCCCCTACTTTGATTTTTGTGTGTTTTGGCTCTCTCCCGCTCTCCCTTGACTGCATATTTCGTAAGTTATTGGGTTTATTCTCCATTCTCTAGCCGCAAACATGTCTAGGAGGCTTCGCGCCCCCCTCGACATGATAGCAGAGGCAGGGGAAGCTCTGACTGCAGAGGAAAGATAGATTCTTTTGATAGTTCTGTACTTGCTCATGTGAGAAATATTTTGGATGACTGGGAAGAAGAAATGGTCGTGCAACAGCTGGTAGGTGAGCGGGCCTAGGTGCATCGCAGGAATTATTGGAGTGTTAAAAATATTTTGGCTCGGGTTCTCATGCAGTATTAGGGTTCTTGCAGGGACAATAACTCCATGCCTTCTCCTTCTCTGGCTCCGCTATCCATTCCTCTTCCTCTCCAAGTATCTCATTGGTCTCCAAACCAATGGGGACTCAAGAAGAACAAGTTGGAAAAGAGTCCCCCACTGCCCAAGATAAAACCAATATTGCTTCTACTAGTGGTTATAAAAGGAAGAAGGTGTAACGTAGCAGGCAGGTGGATCTCTCCTCCTTCAGGAAAACTGAGGCGCTCCTAGTTAAAAAATCTTTGGACAACACTTCTAGCTCGGAGGACTATCAAAGCCCCATTCTAGTAGAGAATCCTGAAGATGCTGAAGCCGTCGCAACTCCGAGTAACCTATTGTTTTTTTCTTTGTCAATTTTGTTGTTGTTGTTAGTAGTCAAGGAATTCTAGTTTTTGAAGCTGTCAGTATTCTTTGCTTAGTTTTTTATGCCCATAGAGGCTATTTTGAAAAATAGTTCATTTTGGAAATGTACTCAGGCATAAGCCTCCTTTGTAATTTTTTGGTCACCCATGCATGGAAGATGAACATTGACAGATTTAGTATGATACTCCAGACATGGGTTATGTGTCTATGTTTAAGTTTCAACAGTCATAGGTCTGTGAGAAGCCATGGTGGGATGATAAAATTCATGTTACTCTTGTGCATGTACTTATTACTTTTTGTACACTAATATAATTTTACTATGAAGCTTACAAAAAAAAACTAGGGAATACTACACTTTAGGAATACTATCTACAATGATTTCACAATCACCTAATATGATTTGATATTGCACAATGTAAAGGTCATTCTCAATGTAACTATGCAATGTATCATCAAAGTTGAACATCTTCAAGATGTTACCTTCTTTTTCTTTCCAACTTTGCTTTTAAAGGTCTTCTTTCTTCTTAAATATATTTTTTGAAAATAAATATAAAGTAATTAGTATATAAATAAATTAACCTACATATAAAAATATATGAGAAATCAACATACATGTTTAAGTGCAACAAGAAATTGTTTTAGGACTTATTTAGAACTTGATTCTCGATAACTAAGTCTAACATCATCCCAACTAGCTTGATTCAACAATTTCACCATTTGTATATGAGAAATCAACATACATGTTTAAGTGCAACAATAAATTGTTTTAGGACTTCTTTAGAACTTGATTCTTTATAACTAAGTCTAACATCATGCCAACTAGCTTGATTCAACAATTTCATCATTTGTTCTTGTAATTTCATATAGACTTTACGACTATTTTTTTTGAAAAAATAACACTATAATGATATATAAGACAAAATTAATTGTTAAATAGAAAATATAGATATTAGAAAACATGTGAATATGCCACAGAGTGGCTTGTCCCTATCAAATATAGAAATTAAGGAATTAAATAAGCACTAGGTTGAATATAGAAACTAAAAAATGAGAAATCATAAGAACATAAAACACTTATAATATTGATCACATCAATAAATAAATGTCCTCATAAAAACATTAAAATAAAAATATATAAAATTGGTCACGTCAAAATCAAAACATCACTTATGAAATGACAATAACCTTTTTTTAGTGAATACAAATCAATAACATGTGAAAGCTACACATGGCACTTTTAAAAATTTCCATATTAAAAAAGTTATTTTATTTTCTATTTTTTTAAATAATGTTACTTTCTGAGGGATTTATGTCCCAACGATAACATCTTTGATAAATTAGAAAATGGAATGAGTGAAATTTAAAAATTCAGAAATTTGGTTTTGGTTTTCAAAAAATTCACATTAATAAATTATTTTTGAAAACATTCGAAAATTTTATAAAAAATCATAGCATTAAATTGAACTAATGTAAATTCAAAGCACTTTGATTTGCAAATAAAAAGTATACTCAGTTTGACAAAGACTAATAAACATCCATCCAAAAGAAATCAACAAACCTACTTATGAAGCCCATTAGTTATTTCTTCCAATGATAAGTATTTTGATCTTACATGTGATAATCTTGTTTTGGTCAGTGTTTCATCCTTCACTCATTGCATTGATCTCCAAGGTGTTATACCCATGTATTTAGGCATATCCTTGCATTTAGGACCAGACTTAATGTTGCTTATTGCAATAGTACATCACTTTTTAACTTTTTGATTATTTATATCAATATTCTCCACAAGCCAAATACCTCATCATTAAATCCCAAGCCCAATTTTTAATACCAATTGGAAATAAGAATCCACACCTCTAAAAGCATCACTCCCTTAGCACCTTTTTTTGTTTCATGCCTTCTTCTTCTATTGGAAATCATATTTCCATACAACATTTCTTCAAAAAAAAATTCATCAACTTTTGCTCTATCCTCACTTCATATTTATTTAAATTCATTATGGATAAACATAATCTTTGGAAAGAATGTCAGGGAAATTCTAGATTCACTATCTTTGTTATTATCCCATGCTAATAACTTTGCTTTATATTTGTTAAACCAACCTAACATACACATTTTGTTGTTTTAAAAAGAAGGTAATTATTGGGATACTTTTGCATCAATTCTTTTCTAGCCTATATCAAATGATTTCCTCCAATCACATAAAAGTGATTTTCAAAACATTTTGATTGATTAAATTTATCCCTAATAGGAACCTCCATCCAATCAACAAGAACTAAGTAGTCAACCGCATGTGCATGTGCATATGGATTGTACCTTATCAATGTGTTTAAGTTGTGAATATGCAAGTGGTGTGGCATTTTAATTTGAAATTGTTACTCGCCCTTTGTGGGTCTATAAAGTTGTTTCATATTCAATTAAAATGTATATCCCTTGTCAACCAAGTTATTCCTCCTCAATCAATCTCTAATAAAAATTTATGTTGTTTTGATAACATCATCATCTAGATATGGACTTGGAGTAATTATTTCCCTATTTCCCTTAAAAATTGCATTGGCATCTTCAACACTAACTATGGTTTCTTCATTGCACTAAGAGTAGCAAGGTGCTCTATAGCCAAATATGGCGGATATGTTGTAACACATAATGTTGTGTAACGTTATGTAACATGTCGTTCCCATAAAAAATATATATACAAATGCAAATGTTGCTAGCTTAAAAAAAATATATTGAGTACTGAGAGGGATAAAATATCTTGAGGTGTAAATTTTTTCTTAATGTGTAAAAAAAATTTACACCTCAAGAAATTGGATCCCTCTTGGTGCTTGATAGATCCAGGTTTAAGATGGATCTATGATGGTTAAAATCAGTAACATTAGTTTTCCTTTCATAAGTAGAAGTTTCTCTAAATAAACAATAGCTTCATGATCACTAAGAATCTCAACATCCTTAGTCCAATTTCTCTATCGTTTCTCAGTTTTCTTTTTCTTTTTAACAAGGGTGGCAACATTCATTATTAACATCTTCATCATAATCCTCATTATGTGGCACAAGTGTTTGAATGTATCATTTCTAATAGTAAAAGGATGTTGGGTATTGTTTCTCCTATGTTGTGGATCTTGTACTTTCAATATGTTTTGAACTTCTTGACCTCCCTTGTTTATTTTCCTTGTTTTCTCTTATCTTTATTGAAATCATTGATGACAGATCTGTGTTGTGTTATTTTACTTTGTACTATAAATTCCTTTCAACATATATGCAATTGAATTTTTAAAAAGTCCTAAAAAAAATAATATTCAATAATAAATATGCTACAAATAATTTAATGACACTTGTATAAAAACTAATAAAAAAATTAAAACACTTACTTTCCCTACCTTAATGTCTTTCACAACAGTTGTACTAACTTTTGTATAATATTTGTTTGTTTTTAAACAATAACTAAATTTCAAATATGCTTTTGCATGGTTCACAAGTGCATAAACAATATTGGGGTGGTAGGTGCGGGTGGGGTCTTATTTGATCCCGGAGGAAATAAAATTGAAACTTTCTCGTGGGGATTAGGAATCAGGACAAACAATGAAGCTGAATGGCTTGCTCTCGTCCTCTCATTCAATATGATCTCCTCCCTCAGCATTGACAACCTCAGAGTTTATGGAGATTCTAGGCATGTCATTCAAACAATGAGAAGGGGTATTGCCCCTCAAGGATCGAGAGCTTATAGGTACATGCAAAGAATAAAAGCTAACCCTCACTTTTCTCAGTCTTCTTTCTTCCACATCTGTCGAGCGAACAATAAGTTAGCGGATGAAGCGGCCAACAAAGGAACGATGTTAGATATTGGGCACATGGAGGGTCTCAATGGTGCCTTGGGGTTTCAATTCATACCCTAATCTATTTGATTATGGTCACAATTGTTAAAGTTATGGATTTGAAGGGGTTTAGTGACTTGAGGGTCCCCCTACCCCCGTCTTCCACCGTCGGAGAAGTCTCTCGTGCCCCTGCCACACACCATCCTCTCCACCGCGCATGGCACATGGGCCCTCGTGGTGCTGTCAGCTCCCACGAACCGCTAATAAATCAGCTATCTGCCTCTCCCTCACTGTGCTACGAAATGGCTCGTCCCCTCTCCAGTGCGCTGAACCGGCTCTCTCTTGGCGACTTGGGCTCTCCATCCTCCCGTCCTGGTCTGTTAATCCACCTCAGGGCGGGCACTATGCAGAATATCATGGCGGCCATTGCCGCGTTGAGCCGCACCATGGTTGAAGTTAAGCTCTCTGTGCGAAACACCTATAACGCAGTCTACACCAGTGTGGATCAGCATGATGAAATGGCGAAGGATTTAAGCTACGCCGTGAACCAGCTCGGATGCCAGGACTCCAGAATTGACGACCTGGAGAGAAATTTGTTCGAATTAATGGGCAAGGTGGATAATTTGCAGGAAGACATTGCTGTCATCACCGGGAAAACGCAGGGAAGCTGCGTCCATGGCAGTCTGACTGTTAACCAGGAGATAAAGCAGGAAAGGAAGGATGCGGCCTCTGTCTATTTTAAAAGCTGTGGATAGTTAGCAGTCTCTGTCCAGGTTCCTCTTTTTGATGTTTAAGACACTATTTTTTTTGTATATTCCTCAACAATCAGTTTATCAGGGTCTATCCCTGCTCTACTTTGAACAGTTTTAGAAAAGCTCTGTTTAGAACTCTTACAGGCAGACAGTTAGAATGTTTAGCTCTAAACTTTCAGACACTTGCTACTCTGTCAATTTTTGTTGAAAACTTGTAATGAATGGCTGTGCACAGCCTTTATAAATATACCTATTTTCCCTGTTCTTGTTAAAAAAAAAGTGCATAAACAATATATATGCCCAAAACCACACATATATCTCATAACAAGCTAAATGGCTAATAAGATTGAACATTTTCAACTTCAACACAATACAAGTATATTTGTATTTCATTACTAGCAATATTTTTAGCCTTCATATACAAAGAATACTTCATTTTACTTGTATTTGTATTTCATTGTTAGCAATATTTTTAGCCTTCATATACAAAGAATACTTCATTTTATTTAACAGGTACTTAATAGGGATACTATAGCGCCTATATATATATGGGAAACCACCTTCTTCGTTATATGCATTAATATCCTATACCTTTCCACCGTATATTGGTATATTCTGTAAGGTTATGCTGTAATATAATTTTTAGGTAGTAGTTTATTTAGGTATAGGATATTTACAATCTTTAGCATTTTTATATGTATTTGGATCTCATTATCACAAATCTTGATCCAAATATATCCATTACAGTTGGGGACTTCCCTTTATTTCATGTTTCCTAAACAAACAAAAATAGAATACAAATTAGGATCAATATATCTAACTCAAAATACCAAAAACATATAATAAATTCTCTTAGAATATGTAACCTTTGTGATAATAAGAAAGTGGATTTATACGATTTGGTTTTTTACAAATGAAAAAAAAAATTGTGATCAATAAATGAAATAAGCAGCAAAGTTGTTTAGTACTATTTAAATTTTGATAAAAAAATGTTTAAATATTAGGTAAAGAAGAGATGTGACACTTTTTATTGACTAGCATGTAAAGCATATATTTAATTGAATTGAATTATATGATTGTTAGGCAAATAATTTATAGCATTATTTTATTATTTGTATCATGAAATTTACTATAGGACTATGGGGCAGTAATGCTTGCATTTCCTCCCCACCATCCCGTGAATTGTGATGCAACGATGGCCTATAGGAAATGGGATTATGGGGGTGCGATGTGGTACATCATCCCCCTTCCTCTCATAGCTTGTGGACATTGTGATGACCCATAAGTCATGAGATGGTGGGAGGGATATGCCCTATATCACCCCCCATCCACCCCCATGTTGTTGTAACATGGGAGAGGGGGACACTGTGGGCATTCCCCCTCTCCCTCCCATGGCTTGTGAGAACCACAATGCCTACAATCCTTTCTATGACATCATACACCTCCCCCTCTGATGTTACAAGATGCAAGGTATCCCCCCTCTCCACTAATTCTTAGCTCCCATAAGATATGGGAGGGAGGGGTGTGTTGCTCGCATCGCAACCTCCCCCATGTCTATAGTTCCATTAGGTTGCAACATGGAAGGGTCACCCCTCACTCCATGTTGTCGTAATGTGGGGGAGGGGTGAGATGTGAGACATCACCCACCTCCCTCTTACAGCGTTTGGGTCACCACAGTTCCCGCAGGTTACAAGAGGGAGGGGGTGATGTGGGAAATCCCCCCCCTCCCCACATTGTTGCAATGTGGAGGAGGAGACATCACCCCCTCTCTCTTATGTTTTTGGTTCATTGAAGTGCCCATATGCTACAAGAGGGAGGGGGAGTGATACCTGCATAACCCATCCCCTCTCCCCCTCCCCTCCCTAACATTACATGTTGATGTAACGTAAGAGGGAGGGTGGAGATTCCCCCATCTCATGCCCCCTTCCTCATGATATAACATGTCGTGGGTGGGAGGGGGCCAATGCCTCGCCCTATGTTGTAATAGGTTGTGGGTGGGGAAAATGGGTGATGCCCAAGGGACATTATCGATCCTCACATTACAACACTATCTTGTAACTTTGTGAAGAGCCCATTAACCATATTTTCTCACTAAAAAACAAATAAGTTTAAAATTTCTTTGAAAAAAATAAACTACCTCCAAACACAAAAAATATTTTACTAACCTTTGGGGTTCTCAAAACTTACACTTGAATTTCCTTATAATCAACCTGCACAATGCTCCAAATCTTTAAAGAAGACTTCATCTAAATGAATGAATGAATAACGAAAACAAAACAAAAACAAGAAAGATGAATATATTTATATTGAAAAAAATATAATTTACAATGTTATTTTTAACTCATGTAAGATTTAAATACAATAATAGAAATAATAGAAATGTCGAAAATATTTAGAATAAAAAATGGCTAATAAAAAACTAATATTTATTCTTCTTATTATTACAGAACTCCACTATTGCAAAATATAATTGAAAATAAATTAAGCATATTGTTATAATTAATATAAAGGGGGAAATTAGATGAATATATTTTATATAGAAAAATTGCAAACTTTACTATTTTTAAGTCATATAAGTTTTTTAAATAGTAGTAATAAAATCCTCAAAATATTGAAAATAGAAATATCATTTTTTAGCTAATAAAATATTTAGATTTATGATTGTTTTAATAGAATTCCACTTGTAAAATAAAATTTAAAATCAATGGAGTATATTGCTATAATTAATGTTACGGGACATTTTGGGAGAGCGTTGGAAGGAAATTTTCATTTTCTAAGTTTGAAGGATATTTATAGGAGTATGGATATGTGTAGCATTCTATGTTTTTAGTTAGAGTAAATATGAGCTCATCGAAGGGATAAGTTTCCATTTCTGTACATATTATTATCATAAGTTAATGAATACTATGGAAATGCCTTTAATGACAAGAAGATGAAAATTTTCCACCTAGTGAAGAGTTTGAAGAGTTTGATAGTAGCACAAGCAATGGGATTGAGGATATTGATAAAGTTCTTCCTAATAGTGAGGAATTTCAAGCAACCACCAATGAAGGGGATGGATTTGATGATAATCCTTCTTGTGAGGAGGTCAATAATAGCAATAATGACATGGAAAATATTCAAGTTTTACCTCAAAAGCGATGATTTTAATGGTAGTGCAAATGACGGGGATGAGTATGTATATATTTCTCTCATTGAATAATATCATTGTGATAATAACAATGAATATGAAGGTGATGATATTTCTCTTAGTGAGGATTGGGACAACACCAAGGCTAGATATGAAAATTAAAATGTTCCTCTTAGTGATGAAATTGATGGAATCACAAATGACAATGATGAGGATAAATATATTCATTCTACCAAGGACATTTATAGAAGTAACATTCATGATGATCTAAACAAAAATATTACCATTAGTGAATATTTCAATGGTAGAACTAGTGACGAGGGAAAAAATGAATATTTTAATGGGAGTAATTATGATGAGAATGATGATGAAAACATTTATTTGAGTGAGGAATTAAAAGGTTATGATAATGATGGTGTTAATGATCATGAATGTTTTCCTCGAAGTGAGGAATTTAATGCCACTGATAATGATAACGATGACAAAGATCTTCATTTGAGTAAGGAATTCAATTATATTAATAATAATGAAGATGTTCCTTCATTAAAGAGGTTAATGGAAATTCTAGTGATAGTGACGAGGATGGTGATTATTCTCCTACTGAGTTTCATAGCAATGTTGAGAATAGACACAACAAGAATGATATTCCCCCCACTTATGAGATTGGGGATGAAGATGATGATGGGCCTAGAAATGGAAATCATGTTACAAGCAATTTCAATGAGATAATTTGAGATGTTAAACATACTCTCTTTGAAAACTTTCCTAATATTTTTGAATACTGAATTAAAAACGAAGAACATCAACATGTTTTCATGCCTTCAATCCATGTAGTCATGGAGATAAAGATCTAGATAATGGTGTAGATGAAACAATGTCAATGGAGGAATCAAACAACATCGAGATAACATTAAGAATCACCCCATATTGGGCCCAGACCGGGAATATGACTATGCCTTTTTATAGCAATCCATCAGATTCTAGTTATTATACAAGGTTTTGCAAAGAATTGCTCATGAGTCAAAGTTTTATGGTAGATTTGATTTCAAGAAATTGTTGTTGAAATGAATGTTTGAAAGCTATAGACTATAAGTATGCCTTGTCTAGAGGGGATAAATATTTGTTAATGAATAAAAGCATGCAAAATGCATATTTAGTGGGGTTTGTGATATCTACATTGATAGCTTATGATAATAGAGTTGCAAATCAATTATATTGTAGAAAGACATTAAAAATTATTCACACAATAGGAAATATTTGTTTATCAAGAATACATAATACATAATTGAATATCAAAATTTCCTCCATTTTATCCAAAGTTAGGTCATCCATGAGATCTTGGGCCATTGAAAAACAAAGCAGTGGAATGGATGCATGACTTCTTTTCTAAGCATGGAGAGTCTCTACCGAATAGATACATGGTGCATCGTCCAAATAACTTGAAAAAACATGAAATCTATCGTCGATACAAAGAATATGTTGAAGCTATTAAAGGAAAATGTAAGTTCATTACATATGTACAGTTTACAAGAGTATGGAAAAAACAATTCAACAACGTTTGTATTCCTAATAAAGCAACGATGGGGGTTTGTAGTACATGTGCTCCTCTAAAGGAAAGAAGGGATAAAAAATAAGGTCTAGACAGAGGTATGTATTTACATACTATTTTGTATAATTGGATATTTACCAATTACAAAAATTCATCATCTATATTTTTGTTTATTATTTGTAGATTATGTTAGTAAAACACTTGAAGAACATTGCACGATCATATGAACAACTTAATTTGTACAAGCATAACAAACAAGTGTTATGATGTTCTAGATAAATATCTAGGATTGATAATTGATGGCATCAATAATAAAAATGCACTTTTTCCACATTTTGTTCATATACCAAAGAATGTAAAGGAAGCAAATTTATTCAGTTTCACTTAGTTGGTTGTATGGTTTTTAATGGTCAAATGTCTCCAAGGATTTACTTTACAATTCCAAATGTTGGGTATGTTATATTATTTGCATGGAAATCTATGGTCAAAGTCGATAGTCAATTGGTTAACAATTCGACCAGAATTGAAATCGACGGACAATGGAAGTCTAATCAACTAGCTGACCATAATAGTTGATTGATCGGCGACCGCAACTGTTCGATGGGAAGTCGACAAGCATAAAGCGGGTAGGAATTCAATGAATACCTAGATGAAAATTGACTCAATAAAGTTAACTATAAAAGAAAAACATTATTATGTTGGGAAGTTATGGATCGCCATTAATGGGATAGTTATGTTAAATTTTCAGAATTTACTTCAATCTGATCTAGGATCTTGACTAAGAGAACAACATGTACAGCAAATCTACAGTATATCAATCATGGACACAATAATGCAAGCACACAAGAGACACAGAGTTTACTTGGGGAAAACCATAAAGGTGAAAAAACCCAATAACTTCCTCAGAGATAGATAGAGAAATGATACAACCAGAATACAAGAGATAGTCTTCTCCTAGCAGCAGAGCCTCCTCCTCACAAGTGCGCCACTTTCCGAATGAGAGAAATGTGTGAATGAATGATCAAATAGAGATCTCCCGATCTCTATTTATACTTGTCTTGTCCTGCCCAATAAAGTAATGGGGCCTACATGTCTAGCTTAACCCATGGTTAACTTAATCCGGGCCGACCCCACACTTGGTGGTCTAATAACCCTTTGACCCACATGACTTATACAGGGCCGACCCCAGCAAGGTGGTCTAATAACCCATCAAGTATAAGTTACGACACTTACAATATAAATGACGACACTTCCGTATAGAGGAATAATAACATCTCTATAGGAATACAAACACTTCCATATAGAGGAATAATACCATCTCTATAGGAGTACAAAATACATATATGAAATACATGGGTGAAATACATTCCGAAGTTACATATACATCAACACTCCCTCTTAACTAGGAAGGTATTTCTCGAACATCGATCTGCTAGCACAAGTCTTCTTCTTTGGATCATCATCAGTGAATCATCATCCTCGAATCATCGTCATCGTCACTGCTGCTGCTATCTCAATCAATCTCTGAATCTACTCGTCATAGGAAGTTCTATAGAGCCAGTCCTTTTTCATACTGGATGTAGGCCCACTACCTGCAGGTCTTCATCATCATTGGCCATACTATGGAATCCTCAGGACTTATTACATGCATCACAAAACCTTAAAAGAGTCTCTTGACTAGCAAGAACCCTAAAGAGCATTTGAGGCCTTTTTCATCCTGTCCAGATCTCCAGGACTTATTACATGTGACTGTCACAAAACCTTAAAAGAGTGTCCCAGGAATGTTTATGTGCATAGCACGACCAACAAGAACTCTAAATAGCATCCCAGGAACATTTATGTGCCTAAGAACGACCGACAATATCTCCAGGATTGATTACATGTGACCTCTGCTACAAACCCTCGAAAGAGCATCCCAGGACTGATTACGGGCACACAGCCCAACCTATCGGATCTCCCAAATATTACATGTAGTAGCCCACCACAAACCCTCGAAAGAGCATCCCAGGACTTATTACGGGCACACAGCCCAACCTATCGGATCTCCCAGGTCTTACATGTGGTCCACTATCACAAACCCTCGAAAGATCATCCCAGGCTATTACGGGTACACAACTCCAACCTATAGGATCTCCCAGGTCTTACATGTGATACACAGTGCTAGTCCTTTTTCATACTGGATGTGACCTAGAACAAATCTAGGATTTCCTTTGCACAACCTGTCCAAAGCCACAGAGTATCATCCTGATACTCATCATACATCATCCTGATGTACACATGATCATCCTGACCATCATCACTGCAACATCCTGCTGCATGTCATCTGGAGCAACATCCTGAAGATCGTCATCTATGATCATCCTGATCATACACTACATCTACCTGATGCATACCAAGTATCTACCTGATACATATCATCATACATGATCCACTTGATCATACAATGTATCCACCTGATACAAATACAAATACATGATCCACCTGATCATACCTGATACATATCAACATACATGATCTACCTAATCATACAATGTATCCACCTGATACATATACAGATACATGGCCCAAGCATCCAACATGATGCATATACAAAATACATACAAATGATCCAACTGATCATATCCAGCATCAAACATGATGCGTACATATACATATAGAGCAGTAACTGGAGCATCATCCTGATGCTCATCATCCATGATCCTCCTGATCATCATAGCATCGTCCTCTTCAGATCATCTCATCATCCACGAAGCACATCCCAGATGCACATCATCTAGTACTTACACCACCAACATGGGAGAACACATCTACCACCATTCGGGGAAGGCTCCAGCCCTTACTTTTTCACCATGGGAGAACACATCTACCACCATGTGAAAAATGGCTTCAGCCCTTACATCTACACCATGGGAGAACACATCTACCACCATGTGAGAATGGCTTAGCAATTACATCACGACCATGGGAGAACACATCAACCATGTCAGAAAATCTCATGTGCATCTGCATCTTCTGGACTCATCACTTCCCTTTGGAATGAACCTCGATCTGAAGTGCACCAAGCCTCTCTCTGAAGTACTCAAACTGCACTCTGGCCAACGGCTTGGTCAATACATCTGCAACCTGCTCATCCATCACAACATACTCTGCTTCGGCTGTACTCAGTGCTACGCAGGACTGCTTCCTGCTAAACCAAGAGATCACACCTGATCCCATACTGAAGCAGCACCCATAAGTGCTCTTCCTATCTGCAGTACTTCCTGCCCAATCTGAATCAACATAACCCTGCCAGTTAAAATTTTGATTCGCATCATACTTGAGCCCATAATCAACCGTACCCTTCAAGTACCTCAGAATATGTTTTACAGCAACCAAGTGAACACCTCTGGGATCTGTCAGGAACTGACTCAATGTGTTCATCACAAAGCAAATATCTAGTCTAGTGTTCATCAGGTACATCAAGGACCCAATCATCTGACGATACACAGTGAGATCAACCGAATCAGATGAAGCATCACACAGAAGCTTCAGGTTTGATGCCATAGGTGTGGCCATGGCCTTGCAGTCCATCATCCCGAACCTCTTCAGGATCTCTACTACATACTTCCCTTGTCCAAGGAAGATTCCATCTGCATTGTGCCACACCTCCATACCTAGAAAATAGTGCATCATCCACAAGTTCTTCATCTCGAACTCGACAGCAAGCTTTCGTTGCGTGTCGGTAGTCAATCTATCTTCACCTGTAATAAACAGGTCATCCATATACAAAAGTAGTATCACTGGATTGCCTTCCTCAACCTTGTAGTAAAGGTTGGAATCCGCTTTACTCTTGGTAAAGCCCAAACTGGATAGAAAGCTGTCTATCCTACCATACCAAGTTCTGCACATATATGACTCCCTGTCATGTGTCTCAGAACCAAGTGGCTGCTCCACATACACTTCTTCTTCAACTACACCATTCAAGAAGGATGTCTTGAAATCCATCTGGTGTATCTTCCACTTCATCACTGTAGCCGGAGCAAGTACTGATCTAATGGAAGTGTATCTGGCTATAGGAGCAAACGTCTCTATGCTACCACCTGCAGCATGCTTGATCTTGTAGATTCTCTTGGAAGTCACTGCAGAATCCCCTTCAGGTCTTGGGACTGTATCCCAAACATCTTCATGATCGACTGGTACTCCTCGATCATGGCATTCTTCCCAGATCCTGGGAACTTCAATATCTTCAATATTTTTAAAAGATAACTTTGTTGCTGAACAAATGTTGTAGTCCTTCTTTTGTAGGAGATGGTATACGATCTTTCCTACACAACAAGTTAAATTGCATGATTAGAAAACATCTTATAGTGTTCAGAACAAACTCTTACACATAAAGAAATATGTCATACAGTCATGCAATTATCTTAGCCAATGCTTCAATACAACATTTATCCATATCCTGTAACTTTCTAGATGCCTTCCAATCTCTACTAGAACATTGTTAAGAGTTTGCACTACTCCCAACATGTTAGCAAAGAGGTTTCATTCTAGATAAGTAGCAATGGAATGTTGCATAGTGCCATAGGCCACTTACCCATCACATGCATATTAGTAGTATACTGTTCATTAATACAATTATTCTAATATGCATAATACAAAACCTAAGTCTAGGAACATAAGCATATACATAATTGAATAACATTATTTAAACAAACAAATATGTAAGAAATGATAATTCAAATACTTATCTCTGTTTGGTTGTTGGGTTGACTCCCTCTCAGTCTTTGCTTCTTTTCTGCAACTCCATTCTGATGTGGATTGTGAGAAGTGGTCAGCTCCCTCTGAATATCTGCATCCTTGCAGAAACTACTGAAGTGTGCTCCTTCTTGATCTTTGCTTCCTTGCAGGAACAACTGGAGTGTCCTCCCTCTTGATCTTTTCTTCCTGGATTACCTGTCCTTGAAATTATATCCATCCTTAATCACTATGCATGATTATTAGTATCATCATTGTGTTATCGTTGAGGTCCCATACATAATCATACATTTATTAATATATTCTTAATACTATCAAAATACAATAATCTTAAGCATGTATAGTCATGATCATTTCAAATAGAAATAATAAGCATTAGTATTCAAGGTTTATATAGGACTCTTATGGTTAGCCATATCATAAATTAAAGTAAGAAACATAATATGCCTAAACCCATGATTACTCAAACCTATACCTCCATGATTCTTCTGGTTAGTCATATCATCAATTATGGTAAGAAACATAATATGCATACAACCATGACTATTCAAACCTATGACTTCATGAATAATCATTATCAACAACACAACAGTATAAGATCCTAACACAAGGTAGGATTCTAGCTTGATATAGGAAAAACATACCTGGATTAGCATGCTAGCTAGTTATGTCTAACATACCCGCATAATGTCTTCTCGTTCTCTTCAATGACTTGTGCTAGTAACCTGCATGTCTCATAAGTTATCCATTGTAGAACCAAGTTATACATACCTCGTAAGTAGATCTTCTAAGAGATCCATGACAATGTATGAATCTTTGTTTTCATGTCATCATGATCATATGTTCTTGAACTAGAACATGATTTTTCTTTCTCGGTGTACCTTTCATGTTAGCAGACAACATAAACCTCATACAACACCATAATGCATTAGTACATTCATAAGTGTCAACACCCTAACCAATGAATATCTTCTATCATGCATTCATAATTTTATTAAGGTGATACGACAAGTCTAAATTTAAACAAGATTGTACTAACCGTAATAATATGAAGACAAACATACCATAGACTTAATCATGAGCAAATCTTGAAACATACCTGGATAAGTCATACGTGTTGAGATTGCTTGTAATCTTCTTATGTAAGGCCTTAGCCTCATCTCCCTTTGAAACATAAACTTCTTCACTTATGTAGGTGACCAATCCATTCTCTTCTAGGATTAACCCAATCCACTTGATTTGCAGGAACTGGATCTAGAGATGGATTAGGGTTTGTCAAAGAAACCCTAAAAATTCAAACTTTGAATTTCAAACTTCTGAAAGGATAGAAATATGCATCTTCATGATCTGATCAAGCTGGTATACTCAGAATTTGAAAACTGCAAAGTTTCACTCCTCAATTTTGCCTTTGAAACTTCCGGATTCACTGGACGTGACCCCGAACTAGGGATTGATGAAGCCCAATCAAAAGGTTTGATCCAAAGCTCTAAGCTTCTATTTTTCTGAGGAGCTTCCAGCTGTGGTCACAGATTTCAAAAATTTCCATTTTTGCAGAAGCCCTAATTTTCCACTTTTCCGATCAAAATCCCGAACTAGGGTCTAATCAAGACCGATCCTCTACCCAACCAAAAATTTTGATCTTGGTCTCTAAATTTCTATTTTTATGAGTAGCATTCAGCCGTAGTCTCCGATTACAAAAATTCCAACTTTCTCCGAAACCCTAGATTTCGGAAGCCATGAATGAAGGTGCTCAAAAATAATTTTGTCTTGATAGAAATATGTACCTGATTGTTTATGGTGTAACTCCATACTTTTTGATCCACAGGGTCTAACAATTTTTTTTGTGGTAGCCTGACCTGTCATCTTTCCATCCCGACAGGTCTGACCTCAATTGGATTCTCTGAGAGAGAGTTATTCCAAGTGTCGCAACGTGACTTGTTTATATGATAAAATAGGAGAGCAAACTTGTACGGCGTGCCACGTGTCACTGGTTCCATTTCGGCCCCTGAAAAAGTTACCTGAGAAATTTCAGTCCGTGCACTACCTGTTACTTTTTACGAAATTTCATTTAGAGCTTCCTAGCCCAAGTTATGACCTTTTTTTCCAAGGTCACCTGTTTTTGACTCATATCCGGAAGAGGCAGAAACCCTATATTGTACAAATCATAAATCACAAAGTACAACGAATTAGAGGTTTCCCTTTGGACACATGGTACATGGGGATCTGATCTTCGACCTATAAAATTTTCAGATCCGAAAACTTCGCCAAAATGGATTTATAGCGAAAGTGATACGATGATTGGTTTTTGCTATATCAAGCCCTAGCATCGTAAGTGCAACAAGTGTCATACATGCCATACCATGCCTTCTTTCAGGCTAGCTTTGATACCATGTTAAATTTCAAGAATTTACTTCAATCTGATCTAGGATCTTAACTAAGAGAGCAATATGTACAACAAATCTACAGTATATCAATCATGGACACAATAATGCAAGCACACAAGAGACACAGAGTTTACTTGGGGAAAACCATAAAGGTGAAAAACCCCAATAACTTCCTCAGAGATAGATAGAGCAATGATACAACCAGAATACAAGAGATAGTCTTCTCCTAGTAGTAGAGCCTCCTCCTCACAAGTGCACCACTTTCCGAATAAGATAAGTGTGTGAATGAATGATCAAATAGAGATCTCCCGATCTCTATTTATACTTGTCATGTCCTGCCCAATAAACTAATGGGGCCTACATGTCTAGCTTAACCCATGGTTAACTTAATCAGGGCCGACCCCACACTTGGTGGTCTAATAACCCATCAAGTATAAGTTACGACACTTACAATATAAATGACGACACTTCCGTATAGAGGAATATTAACATCTCTATAGGAATACAAACACTTCCGTATAGAGGAATAATACCATCTCTATAGGAGTACAAAATACATATATGAAATACATGGGTGAAATACATTCCGAAGTTACATATACATCAACAAGTTAGTTGTAACTACCTCAAGTGTCACGAGCTATTGTATGTGTTGCATCTATAAATATCATGTAATGTAGGAGGATAGATATGCTTGTATGAGTTGAGAAGTAGAGTGTAGTGAAGTCACGCTTGAGTTGTTTCGATTTAGTAAATCACCGTTGTAAACACTAGTTAAGAGTGTTGATAATAGATGAGTGGTAAAGCTCACTAGTTTGTTGGTTTTTCCCTGTAAAGGGTTTTCCAGGATAAACTTATGTGTGTTATGTGACTATGTTTGGGCCATTATTATATTTTTTTATATCTAAATATTAGAATTATTATGCATAATCACTCAATAAAAGATATTGAATCCATGACATGGTATTAGAGATATATTTGGATTCAAGGGGATTCCTTTGTTGCTAAGGGTTTTTTAGTTTGATCATATATTTGGAGAATACCTAGTTTCAGTGGGAGTTCTATAACATTGATTCTTAGTTAGAATGGCCAACAGTTCAATGATAGAAATTGAAAAGTTTAATGGACATATTTTTGAGCTTTGGAAGCTCAAAATGAAGGATATCCTTGTAGATCAAGGGCAGTGGGTTGTTGTCAGCCCCAAAACAACTACGATAGGTATGTCATCAGTATATTGGAAGAAACTCGATAGAAAAGCGAGTACAATTTGAATTTGTTTAGCAAATAGTATATTGTTGAATGTCTAACAAGAAGACAATGCAAATATGTGGGATAAGTTGGGGAACTTGTACCAGTCGAAATCTCTAGTTAACAAGTTGTTTCTTTGGAAGAAGCTATATATTCTAAGGATGAATGAGGGTGACTCGATAACAAAGCACATGAATGCATTCAACACTATTGTTCGTCAATTGTTGTCTGTGGATATCATCAAAATCACAAAGGAGGAGAAATGTATCAATCTATTGTGGTCTTTGTTGGACTCATGGGATAGACTAGTCATGGCTATTGGCAACAATAATACCACATTAAAGTTCGATGGTGTGGTTGTAGCAAGTTATACAGCTTGACAAGAACCCGACATTGTTCTCATTTTTTGGGGGGGTCAATTTAGTAGCTATTTTTACGTCCATTTCAGAAAGTGTGTATATTGGTAGCACCATTTTTCATTTTGAGTGCTTTTTTTGCGATTTTTAATCTTCTTGGTCATAAATAAAATAAATTTTTTGTTTACAAATGCGTTTTTTGAAATTTTACAAAAAAATATACATTTAGTAACTAGTTATAATGAAAAAATATATACATTTTCAATTTTTTTTAAACTTTGGAAGCTAGTTAGAATGGAATATATATATATTTTGGAAGTTTTTTCTTTAAACCTTTCTTTTAAATAAGTCATTTTTATGCAAAAATTTGTAAAAGAATAGAAAAAAAAAAGACATTTCAAATTTTTTTAATGCATTTTCATCTATTTTATATATAGAAAAAACCAAAAAATTAAAATTAAAAGCAAAATTTAAAAAAAAACCCACACCCCACCTCCCCTTTCAGGCTTTTTTGTCACAAATTCAGAATTTTTAGGCACAATTAATGCATATGCCATGCATTGCTTCCCACCAGTGACCGATGGAGACTAGATCTGAGCCTTCAAGTGGGTAGTTCAATCACTGAACTTTGCCTCTTTAGGCTACCTATGTATTCACTCAATCCTTCAAATTGTGGAAAAGTGATCAGATAAGAGAGGATTGTTCTCTTATGTACTTGTCTTATGTCTCCATGTTGCGGGTGAATGGTAAAATGTGATTCTGACCTTCACATGTTTAATTTGATTGTTAACAATATTCACTAACATGTTTCAACTTTCAAATAATTTATTTCACATATGTTGAATATTATACATGAATTGACAGCAACATAAGGGAATGTCATCATAAGAAAAAACAAATTATGGAAGATGTAAATGATGATGAATTGGTCATTACCTCATCTGGAGTGGTGTTGGAAGTTAATCAAAGGGGGAAATTTTTTTATAAAACTACAAGGGATATATTGAAAAGAATGTATAGACATATTGTCCCCTTGTAGTACATAAATCAATCCAATGATTCCAAGATTTAGCTTATAACTAAACTACAGGAGGCATTTCCAGAGCAATGGTCAATGAGACTTGTCAAACTTGCAATAGAAAAACATACAACAATAGAAAAGAAACATTCAAAAGGTAATGTTCCTGAACATGTTTCTGTAGAATATGTGTCTACTACTACTAAACATTACTTTATTAATATTAATTATGCTATATTTACTTTTCATATCAGTATAAAAATATTTTAATGTCATTTTAAATTTTCAGGAAGATTATGAAAATTTCAAAGGATGAATGAGGTGATATCCAAAATATGCCAGTAGGGATGTCCAAAAAGTGCACAAGGAGATGGTTAAGGAAATGGAAATAATTGTGTTACAAGAGGAGCCATCTCAATAGCAACATGCTTCGAATGTATTAAATCATTGGATTTTTAAATTATATACATTTAATTAATTAATTTAGCATTAAATATTAATTTTCAATTTTTTTTTGTAGAAAAGAAAACAACATGGAGCCTATTCAACACATAAGACAGGATGACAAGGAAAAATGGGGTTGATAGAAAATTTTGTGAGTAGTTGTGATTTCCTTGTAAAAGCTTAAGATTGCATATTGGTTGTGATATTTATATTTTAATTTATTTTTTTACACGGGCCATCCTTGGATGTCTTCAAATGGGTGTTAACATACAAAGAAGAATCATCAGGAGAATTGATTAAAATTGGGTTAAGTATGGGTTGTGAGTATATGTTGGCATATCAAATATTATTTGTGGAATTTGTAAGTATCTATGTTGTCTTACTTCTCTCATTTTATAATTAATGGAACAACAAAAATCCTTTATATTAAATCTATGATTTGTTATGGGGTATAAAATTTGTAGGAAACAAAGTGTGGAGTGGAGCCAACATAAGAGTTATTGAGAGAAGGCATGAGATTTAGTTTTGAAAGAATTTTTCTCATTCAGGACTCAATTCTTTATATGGTACATTGCTTTTCAATTTACATTCATGTATATTATCTATTTTAATTTTCATTATTCCCACCAATGTAGATACACTCATTACACTTTATTTGTATGTTTGTAGATGGAAGCTGAAGATGAGGACAACAATAGAGGCAATCAACAAAACATTCAGCCATATAACCCAAGTCATGCAAATGGCTAGGGAACTGATAAACAGTCCAGCGAAGAATTATGATCAATATATTTGGATGTTAATGCAAGTTGTATATTTTGAAATAATTGTCTGTGAAAATCAGACATTTTGTATAATGTATTGGACATAGTGTCCCAATTGAAACACAACTGGATATCAATAAATGTAACAATTACATGCATGTTGACATTTTGATTATTGTGGACCTTTATGTTTTCCCATTTTGTATGACAAAGAGCCTCTTGTTAATATATAATAAAATAAAGTTTCTTATTATATTGCAATGTCCAATGTGATTGTGAAATGTTACATTGCAGATTAAATATATGGATGATTAAATAATAATTACAATAGATGCAAAAATTTATGATTAACAAATTAATCCAAATATCATATCCAAATTCAATAATTAAAGTTAAAATTATATGATTACTATTATAAAAAATATTTCAATTTCTGACGAATAATGGAATTAAAAAAAATAAAAATAAAAACTATAGATATTCCAATGCGATGTCATTGGTCACTATTCACCAAATAGAAAATGAATATCGGTGTCTTTAATTATTTTTATTGCACCAATGCATTTAAGTAAATGTAGCATCGGTGCATTTAAAACAAATGTGCATGGGTGCAACAAACTACTCGTTGCATCCCCCAATGCTTTTTTAATATTATGCACTGATGCTTTCTACATAAGAGCACCGGTGCGCCACTATATCGTAGCCGCACCATTGAATTTTAAAAATGCAACAAAATTCAATATCCTAGTCAACTTCACTGGTGTGTTTTCCTTCTTTTAACACATTGGTGCTTTAAAATAGTTCATAAGCACTAGTACTATATTTAGTATAAAGCACCAGTGCTTATATTGTTATAAAGCATTGGTACCGTTAAAATTTTGGGTGTGCACCGATGCTATATTTATTATCAAGCAACGGTGCATATATTGTTATAAAGCATCGGTGTCATTAAAATTTTGGTTGTGCACTAGTGCTTGTTTGTATTTAAAGGCACCGATGTGTGTTGTATTTGTTAGCATTGGTGCACTTATATCAACAAAGCGCACCGATGAAAAAACCTTTGTTAAAGCCTCTACTTTTCAAGTTCTTTTAGTTATAATATGTTTTTGTAAAAACCTCCACCAAAACATCTGGTACCATTGGTGGAGGTTGTAGTGGATTTTTTTTGACAATTTTGACCAATCTTGTAACACTAAAAACGTCCACTATAACCTCCACTATAAGGCCTTTTCCTTGTAGTGATAGTTCAAATATGGGATTCTAGTGAGCCTTCTCATAGATACAAAAGGAATCTAACCTCTAAAATGTTGGGTGTGTAACACATGAGGACCCAGATGGTGCACTCATTGATATTAGATAGGAATATGGGTCATATACCTCTTCATCTAATCATTCATATAAAGATAATGCAAACGCTAGAGGTGCCTCTAAATTCATGAATGAATTTGAGTAATTGTCTCATACATTTTGTATGTTATTAGTTAATAAGATGTTTGTATGGAGATATAAACTAACTATAAAGGAGTCTTTGAACTTACATATGATATCCCATTTAGGTGTCTATATTTAATATGTTTCTTACATTATATGATTTTTTTCTCACAAGAACAAATAGGTATATATTTATAAAAATGATGTTGGAAAACCAAACAATGTAAAGAGTACAGAAGTTTGAAAATTATAGAAAACCTCCTCTACATTGATTTACATATTGGCCTAAGATAAAAAGGCATGTAAACTGTGAATACAAAAGGATAAAAAACCAAGTTTGTTGCCACTATGGGCTTCTTCTATTGTTTGTTCTTCTTTAACTTGTCCTTATACCTCACAATCTATGGTGTAATCATTAAATGACAAGGATATCTATTGTATTGTATCTTCATTAATAAAATGCTCCATCATGGAGGAAACTAAAACACTTGGAAAACCTGTAGTAGACTATGAGCCTCTAGTAAATCCTAGTGTGGCATTGTAGTGCATCTCAATAACTGAACCGAGTTTATCATAATTAATATTCAGTTCCTACAATTTGATTTCCATATTGTCTTGCTTGGTTTCCTATTTTTCTGTATGTATTCTCAAATACTATATTTCGTGTTTCATTCCCTCTAGTTGGCATGTCATTTTCCTTAAAAATTTC
This sequence comes from Larix kaempferi, assembly GCA_027924585.1. Classification (NCBI taxonomy): domain Eukaryota; kingdom Viridiplantae; phylum Streptophyta; class Pinopsida; order Pinales; family Pinaceae; genus Larix; species Larix kaempferi. The sequence goes on from BSBM01000662.1 coordinate 3,540,449, forward strand.
TTAATTTCTTGGTTACTATTGTTTTCCCTCTTAATGAGATGACTTTTTCCTATGGGACAGAGAAAGAAATCTAAGGGGAAATTATCATTAAACAAAGAAAGCCTATTGAAATTTCTAGAAGGTACATAGACTAAAAAATATAAGTGGATTCAGTAGTGATCCAATGTAAATGTTCACCCCTAGGTCCTGGCTTTCAAAGGTCACCCTCAAATTCAATATATATAAGCAATCTGTAGAATCCCAAGAGAGGAGAAATTGCCCAATATTAAAAGGTCAAATTCTCTAATGTGGTTGCGATATACCAGCAAACAAAGCCCTAGATCGAACCTAGTCTCCTCCAAAATTACCTTGTGCCCAAATTCCATAACAAAGGCAATGAAAACATGTGCTACAAATATCCCATTTGCATACCATGTGACATTCAATGTAGATTTCACAAGGGAGTCTACCCTCGAAGTTGCATAGGACTATGGGAGAGAGCCTACACAAGGAGCATAAAAGACTTCCATTCAGTCTTATCCAAATACACTTATCCATTTCTGTGATGTGACTCCCATGCAATTTCATAGTGGGTTCCATACCTTGGTTAAGAGTTGTTCGGATCATGAGAGGTATTGCTAAGAATAAAAACTTGGGGACTTCCCCAATTTCAACCAATTGACCTTTTACTAGTCTTGTGGCTTGATTTTCCATCACGTTCACTCTATGATTATTTTTTGGTGAATATGAAGCAATTGGGAGGTGTCTAGGGAATCAAGCATAATATGAATTCTCAACTTCATTTCCCCAAAAACTGTGTTGTCATTTTGGTGTCAACTTTTTACAAGTCCTATTATTAAAGAAGAGTCTCCACAATGAAAAATACTTGATATTTTTTTACATTGGGAGAGAGAGGTTGAGGTAGAGGGCATGAATCTCTGCCTAGTTATTTGTCATTCTCACAGGTCCCCATGCAAAGTTGATTTCTTCTTTTCCTTCAGGATCAAGGATGACCCCTCTTGCACCCGCCAACCTTGTTTCTTAGCTTATATGATTTGAGTATGAATAATGTAAGAAAATTTCCTATAAAATAAATTTGTGTTGAATGGTCAGTCACTTTAATGTGATTTGTTTTATTGTTTTTATTATATATATATATATATAATGTTGAATTTTAAATTATTGTAAATATTTCCTTAAAAATGATTAAAATATGAAAATAAGTAAGCAAATTTATATAATTTAAGGGGTCATATTTTCACGGAAATATTTATAGTATTAGTGTAAATAATTGTTTGTAATATATCACTATTTGTGTATACATAGTGAAAAAAGGTGATATTTCTAGCACCATTTTTCATTTTTGAGGTTTGTTTTAAAGGTTTTTTAAAGCAAAATAGAGGGGTTTTAAGGGTAGAGTTATCAGTTTGAGGTAATAGTTCTTGTTAAGTAGTTAATTGTGTTGAGCGACCTAGAAGGGGTTGTAGTATGTGGGAATTGATTGCTAGCATTATGTTATTCATTCTATATTATATGGTTAACATGTGTTTGATTTGAGTCATGGAATCACCTAATGAGACACAAGGGAAGTAGACCTATTTGCATGTGATTAATATTGAGAGAGGATATTGTTGAGATAGGAAGCTGGTAAGGATCGGATCTAGCCTAAGTCCAATATGGGGTCCACCCAAACGGTTTTTTTTCAAGAGTATATATGGAGTATTTAATCCCACTTGAGTATTTTTTTAAAGATATAATTCTCAATTTCTTGATATTCCAAGATATGTAGGAATTTCACTACCCATGCTCCAAAGGCTAGGGTTTTATTGGAGGCTAAAAGCATAGGAGTGTTAGACATTATAGGTCCTTGATATACCTAAGGGTTTCTAACAATAGTAATCAATAGGTCTTTTACAATTCTAACGAAGGTGGATAAATCATACCCTTATCCACATTATCTAATTCCTTAGTACACAAGAGTGATATCCCTGAGGGTTTCACTTGGTGTAATACAAAAAAAATACGGTGACATGTTTATGTAAAGATGGTTTTAGATATACCGACGGGAATTTTGATATACCCAAGTGTACATGGAATATCAAATCTATATACATATTTTGTCTAAGGAGGTACTACTTGCCAAGTACCAATAGAGGTGTACAAGGGAATCCAGTCAGGTGACCCCACTTGTATTCCTTGTGTGTATGATTCCTAGTCACTATGTTTAAAGACACTAGAACTATCTCTAGCCTTAAAAAAATTCTTTAAAAATTGGGTGTATTCTAGTACAAGCAAGTGCTTTGATATCACATGTAGTTTACGTAGGTATCTAAAACAAACAAACAAAACTCCAAGCAATATTAATAGAAAAGTAATTGTGGAAATAGAATAATATAGAATTAAAGTATTGAAGCAATAACAATAAGTAAAGCTTTATTGATATTTTGAATAGGATGCAATGTTCACTTGCCTCTTCAAGCAGGAAACCTCCAATAGAGAAAAGATACAATATAATATTAATCACTTGGCACTGAATTACATAACTTCTACTACTATAAATAGTTTCTATATATCCAAAACCCTAACTACATAGTGGGCCTTTATTAATGAGGCTACACTAACTATCTAGCGACCTTATTTAATGAATCCACCTCACATTTATTGATTACACACCCTAACTACCTAGTGGACCTTATTTAATAAATATGGCCACTATACATTAAGTAATAACCTATCTCCTTAACTAGAATAGTTAGGATGAGACCCTAACTTTCTATGTGTGTGTATGTATTTTCCATGGAAAAAAACACAGGGAAATCCATTTAATTATTCCTTACATCTGTAGATGGCATCCCTAGTAAACTCATTTGTATAAATTAGACTGTCTTAGCCAAGGTAATTTGAATTGAGTACTTGTTGACATAGAACCAACTAAATTCCTAGCAACATTGGTGACAACAATCAAGAGAACCCCTTGGGATTATATATATAAACCAACTAAATTCCTAGCAACATTGATGACAACAATCAAGAGAACCCATTGGGATCACACACACACACACTACAAAAATGTGAATATCATATTCCAAATGTGGATCGTACAAAAAGTGTCCAAATGTATCAACTTCAATTCTGAAATTGTGAATTTTATTTCCAAAAGAATCAATATCTAATTATGACACTGTGTATCTAATTTCAATATTGTGAAATTATATTTCTATGTGTATAAATTGAATTCCAATATTAATGCACAACATTTTATTTATCGATGCATGGATATCATTATGGGATACATCGTTGAGTATATCAAGATTAACGAGAACTAAAATAGAAACAATTGTTATCATTGATAGGGAGATATACATTCTCATGACATAATGTAGTACAAAGAGGATCCATACATGCAAAATGAGGGCTATAAGTCAACGTGTCACTTTACAAGCAATCACTATAAATAGATTAATGTGTAAATATTCACAAATACCACATCCCAAACTAGGAGAGAATATAGAAACTAACCTCCAATAGTCTTCAATAAAAAATATATATAAATAATATCAACTACTAATTTATGATCTCTTACAAAATACAAGTCATTAAAAAATGACAAGCATAGAATTCATTTTCTCAAATGAACTCCCATTCATCAACATCACTCTCAATATATCAATTATGTTCAATCTATTCTCATTATGCATCGATCAGTACAAATATCTTCCTATTTATTTTTCTTGTATGTCCTCTCAATCTCACCTTTGTTGACCATGCCCAAATGATGATATTTGCATCAAAAACCATATTCTTGATTATCTCTTGAGCAAAAAAATATCAACTCAGTTGTTCATGTCTTTGTCAATCCCCAACAAACAAGAAGCCCTGGAGTCTAATATACAATTGTGCAAATATTTTATCCTACACTGGAAATGTGATATAGATAGGGGAAGTAGTTCCATATCTACCATCCTAAGCGGGGCCAAAAAATAGTTGTGGTGAATCATCTTGAAGCTTAATGGCGTCAACTTGTAGAACAAGCTCTTGGCTCCCAAAACTTTAGTGATTTTCTTCTATGGGCTGGAAATTTAGCAAGATGGATGGAGGATGCAATGGAGGATATTGGAAGGTGACATATGTAGGAGGATCAAAGGGAGGCTCATTTTGTTTGGACATGACCTTAGGCCTATACGTAAGGATTTTCCTAAGAAAAGAGGCCATTTAAATCAATGAGGTTGAGAGGATTCTAAAGTAGTCTCACCACTTCGTATGTAACATTCCAGTGGATGCAAATTTTGGTGAAAAAATCTATTAGGAATAGAATGTTATAAATATGCTTAGGTTTGATCAGTGAAATTGCATGGATATGACCCGTGTCTCTGGGTGGGTTAGGTTCTCCTAGTTGAAGTTGGGATGTATGCCCTAGTTTTCACTTCCTACAATTTGTAATGTCATGAGAGGATATTTTGTGATACTTGCACCAATTTTGGGTATATTTGTTGAAGGGGTATGATTATTATGGATTTGAACATATCTTAATGTGTAATATTGTGGAGGACACTTGTCTTTGGTTTGATAAATAAATTGTTGGGAGACATTGTGATCAACTATTGTCTTTTGAAGGCGAGTAATAATGCATGAATATTGAGATTGGGATGGCTACCTCCATATTGTGAGGAACCTACAACAATTAATTAATGAAAATGCACGAGATATCAGAAATAACAGAACTCAGAATAGATTTATTGATCATGGGCCACTTCGAGGGGGAAACCTACTTTGAACAAGCTCAATACAAATAACTTCTTGGTGTCTTCATTATCCTCAACACAAACTTATATACTAATTCTATGCGCCAATACTATGGATCAATGCCATGGAACATATAATACTATGGGACGACTTACAAAGCATATGCGTCCAATACTATGGATCAATACCATGGAACATATAATACTATGGGCTAATACAAACTATGGCTCAATACCATGTAAGATATAATACTACAAAATGACTTACAAAGCATATGAATCCAACAACAATATACTAACAAATTAAAGTGAAGGGTTGACATGGGTTCATAACATCCCCTCCCCCTTAGAAAAATATTTGTCCTCAAAGCTTTAGATGTGGAAATTGTTGTTGAAACTGAAGGAGTGGTTCCCATGTAGCATCCTCTGGTTGCATTCTGTGCCACTGAATTAATACCTCTGTGATAGATCGAGAGTGAAGCTGACGAGTGCACCTATTGAGGACGGCCTCCATCTCCAAAAGGATGGATCCTTCATTATCCAGTTCTGGTAAAATAGTTTGTACTCTGATTTTGGTGCCAAGAACTTTCTCCAGACAAGAGACATGAAATACTGGATGAATGTGGGAAGAAGGAGGAAGTTCCAATTTCTAAGCAACAGACCCAATATTTTGAAGAATCTTATATGGCCCATAGAACTTTGGAGCGAGCTTATGATGCCCTTTGATTTTCAGGGAGGATTGCTTGTAAGGCTGTAGACGAAGAAAAACCATATCACCTGCTTGAAAAGTGCACTCAGAATGGTGTTGATCGGCTTGTTGCTTCATTCGATTTCTTTCCATGTGAATATTGTCATGCAAAATGCGAAGAATCTGATCGCAGTTTCGAAGGACCGTGTCAACTGCCTGAACTGGTGAACTGTTGGGGCTATATGGAAGAAGAATTGGCGGTGCCTAACCATAGACTACTTCATATGGAGTCATTTTAGAGGCAATGTGGTAAGAGGTATTGTACCACCATTCAGCGAGAGGAAGCCACTTTTCCCACTGATGTTGTTGTTTGGAGGTGAAGCAACGAAGATAAGTTTCCAATCATTTATTGATAATTCCATTCTGGCCATCTATTTGTGGGTGATACCCTGAACTCATCTTCAGTTTGGTGCTAGTGTGGTGAAATAGTTCTATCCAAAAATGATTGGTGAAAGTTGCATCGCAATACGAGACAATGGAAGAAGGGATTCCAGGAAAACAGAAGATCTGGTCCAGGAAAATTTGTACGACTGAGGAGGCTGTATAGGGATGGATGAGGGCACAAAAATGACTATATTTGGAGAGGTGATCAACCACAACCAAAATCACTATCTTCCCTCCAGATTTAGGGAGCCCTTCAATGAAATCCATAGAAATATCTATCCAAATCCATGTAAGTATGGGCAAGGGTTCGATCAATCTCGGAAGGAGTGTCGTTTCACCCTTATGGCGTTGGAAGGTATCACATTCAGCCACCATCTATTGAATTGTCCTTTTCATTCCCTGGCAAAAGAAGTTACGTCATGCATGCTCATACATTTTGAGGAACCCAGAGTGCCCTGCCGATGGAGAAGCATGGAGTTCATAGAAGACAGCCTGTTGAAGATCCGTGCTCTGGGGAAGCACCAGACGACCCTTGTATCTCAGGGAAGCACCATCCCAAGATTAATGCAGTATAGCAGAAGGGTTGTTGGCCAAGCGTTGGATGATGTGAGATAATGAAGAGTCACTGACATAGCCCTCTTGAACATATTGCAACCAATTTGGAATAGGCATAGAAATAGTTGGAAGAGAAACTTTGTCATCAAATGTGCGAGAAATAGCATCCGCCACAATATTTTCCTTACCCTTCTTGTAAGTGATCTCATAGTCACAACCCATTTGTTTGCTAACCCATTTATGTTGTGTTGGGGAGGATACCCGTTGTTCCAAGAAATATTTCAGACTCTGGTGACCAGTCTTGATGCAGAAATTATTCCCTAATAGGTATGGTCGCCACTTCTGTACTGCATGCAAAATAGCCATCATTTCTTTCTCATATGTAGAGGCAGCTAAATTCTTACCAGAAAGGGATTTGCTGGTGAAGGCAATCGGTTGTTCATCTTGAAGGAGAACAACACCAAGTCCATTGCCACAAGCATCACTCTCAATAGTGAAGGGCTTGGAAAATTGGGCATAGCTAGAACAGGTGTAGTACACATAGCTTGTTTCAGTTTTCCAAATGCACACTCAGTAGCATGTGTCCATGTAAAAGCATCCTTTAGACCGTTGATAAAACAACTCATGTAGAAGTCATTAGGAAATCATTTTGTGTGATTGGCTAGTTGCTCAAATTTTGTCTGATACTCTCTCACAGTGCCAATTTGGCGAATTTTAGTGAGTGCTTCTGTGAAGTCAACAAAGTCACTAGGACCAAATCTTTGCAAAAGGAGTTGGCAAAAATCTGGCCATTTTGGCTCTTCACGAGCCTTGATGTACCAACGGTACCATTGAATGGATTCTTGTTCCAAATGAAAGGATGCAAGTGGAACTTTGTTGACATCAAAAGTATTATGCAGATTGAAATATTGTTCTGCCCGATAGATCCATCCAGTCGGATCACTACCATTGAAGTGAGGAAAATCAAGCTTCAGCCCATAGAAATTGTTGGAAGAAGAGAACCCACTATCTACAGAAGACTCTGAATGTCGTTTATTGTTCATGGATGAATGCTCAAGATGGAGGCTGAGAAATTTTTCATCCAGATATTGGAGTTTGGTTTTGAGGGCTGTAAGTTCTTCCTCCATGGCTTTTTCTCCTACACGGGTGACAGCCATAAACATGAGTTTTTGTTTTTTGAATGGGTAGAAAAACAAAAGCAGAAACTGTTTTAGTAAAGGAAAACTTGGATTTGGGAAAAAATCTGATGGGTAATTGGGGTTTGACTAGGTTTTGGACACTTTCGAATGGACAGGGAAGCAGAAAATGAGGATTTCAGAAGCGGGGCGAAAGAATGGGAAATTTTTTTAGAGATGGACAAAGAAGCAAAAATAGGAAATGAACACTGGGGCAAAATTTGAAGGCGATTGACTGAAAATCGAAGAAGTTATGACAAACCCTAAAAATAGAAAAATGTGGGATTTCGAGCTTTGGGAAGTGGAATTTGGCATAGGGTCCTCAGGAATGAAATATGCAGAATGGGATTGCAGGGGTTTCAGTGAAGTTTCAAGGGAAACAAAGTTAAAACAAAGGAGATACGAAAAAACAGCTTTTTTTAATTATTATATACATATATATATATATATATATATATATATATATATATATATATACATATATATATATATATATATATATATATACATATATATATATATATATATATATATTTTTTTTTTCCAAGAAAAAAAAGCGTAATTTTATTTCAAGCCGAAGCGATACAAAATTACATTCTGTATGTGCATAAGCACATCCGAGACGAGACCATAGGTCTACAAATAAAAAACATGTATGTTACATAAGCTTCTAGGAATTAGGGTTTTTATAATAGTCCTCTAATTTCCCTTTCTTTTCTCTCTTCTTTGTTTTCACTTCTGTCCATCCCCCCTGCTGGGGTTCAACGACAATCAGCTCTTTACTCGCCTGCTCCACTGATGGCTGAACATAGGTTTTTTCTTTATCAGAATCTGAATTTTCTGATTCATGTGCACGCTTTGACCCGGTTAAGGAAGTAGCCATGAGTTCCATGTTTTCCATGAATGTTTCCTTACCGGTGTTTTTTTATTCTGGATGATGTGTCTCAACGGTTTCATCTATATGCACTTTTTCCTCATTGTCCTCCTCCTCTTGTTTTTCTTCCGGTTCACTTTCCTCACCCTCTGAATCCTCTTTAGTAGAGGGGGCATATTCTGCCTGCCATGTTTTCCCCTTTTTCTTCATCCCCTGGTTCTTTTTGGGTTGTCGTTTGGCAAGAGGGCACGAATCTTGTAAATGTCCTGTTAGATGACAAAATCTGCATCTAAAAGCAGTGTTTTCATAGTCCAATGCCTGGATCCATTTGTGCTTTTCATATATCAGCTTGATTCTATCAGGAAGACCTTTGCTAAGGTCGATCTCCACACAGATTCGTGCATAAGAAAAAAGCCCCTGCTCATGTCGATCAGTATCCCTTTTAATGTAATTCCCAAGCACATTACCAATGTCTTCCAGGACTAAATGATGCCAGAAAGGAAGGGGCAGGTTTGGCAGCCTCACCCATACCGGCATTTTGGTAACCACCATAGTGTTGGCATCAAATTCGGGAAACCAGGGGGTTGTGAAGAGCCCTGCTCTCCCCCAAAACCAAGGACCTTGTTCATTGATCTTCTCATATTCTTCCTTTGATTCAAACTGTACAACAAAAAAACCTTTGGAGCATAAAAGAATTTGACAATTTGTTGTCCACTTTGTGTAGATCCAGTTATGAAGTTCATAAGATCTGGGCCAGAAGCCATTGAAACGACAAATGAGAGCATGTGTTTGAAGGTTACTGAAGAGTTGTTTTACCTCTGTATTCTTGACCTCCAAAGATGGGATATCGTCCAGTTTTTCCACGATATACGGCTTGGGGAGAGAAGAATGTAGTGTTGTTGGTGACTGTGGCCCCTTTGGACGAGCTGCATCTTTGTATGAAGAGGGGCCTGTTGTTCCTCTATTCCCAATCGATCCTCCCCGCAAACGATACATCACATGCAGAGTGGAGTTCTTGGAAATCTGACAATCCTTCAACCTTTCACCTTCATTCAGTATTTTACCTCCGTACAGAATGTAAACGGATTTTCGAGAGTAACCCTCTCTCTGCGCTATCAAATTTTTTAGAGTGTCCCCTATATCTTTGACAGAAACCCACACCAAGATTGTTTTCCCTGAAAGCGTTTTTACAAAAATCTGGAATTTTTCATCCTCTACCCCAAATCCAAAAACAGTTTGTGATTCATACCGTTTGTCAGCAAGAGTATGGATCGATCGTGGCCTTATAGAGCAAATGTATCCTGAGCGAGGGCATGCAGCAATAGTATTTCTCACATGAAGGAAGCAGCAAGAAAAAAATAACTCCACGACCTGCCTATTCTCCCAAATCGGTTCTGTGTCCGCTCCGCAGCTATCATATAACATTGAAGAACCTGAGCCATCACACCAGTGTACCGAAATAAAGACGAAATGATTCAATAAAGCCGTTCCAGAGGAATGTAAAATCATCTCTGCCTTCTGTCGATCCTCAAATTCTGTTGGCTGGATAGAATAGGGGACGTCGAGCCATATCCACAGCGTCCTCTTATCTCTGTGCTGGAGATAAAGCTTAAGCCCGCCGCCACTGCATGCAACAACGCTCCCATCTCTTCCAAAAAATCTCAGCGATGTATTTGACGCAGAAAGAACGCATTTATCCTGGGTTTTTGTACCGCCTCCTCTGCGTGGCCATAGACGACGGCAATACTTCTCCATATCTCCTTGAAGAGCCATCCCTGTAGAGACCCGGCGGCCATGATCACCGTCGGCCGCTAGGGCAAGGATTAGGGTTTTAGCAGAGTGCATATTTCCGTTCCTTCGTTTCCACCCTATCATATTAAACTTTAACCACACACACACATATATATATATATATATACACATATATATATATTCTGGAATGGATCTGCAATAGTGTGGAAGTGATTGACAACAGTTCTGGATAGATGTAATTTGTGATTTATCAATTGGAAATAAATATGGACCCCAGGTATGCGCGGCTTCTTAAAGGTTCAGGGGATTCACTCGACCACCAATGATGTCTAATGGCTTGCATATTGGGGAAGTACCCCTCACTCCACGGCTCAAGTAAAACTAATAACCGCTTTGCCACAAACGACAGCTCTTGGTTTACCTCGCGGGTGGGAACTAGTCAATCAGGTAGGGGTCGTTGCCCTTTTCGCTGGCAGGTCCTCTCAATGGGCCAGTTACTTCGAGGTTCCTGTAATACTCCTCACAATGAGTTTTAGGGCTTATGCCCAAGTACTTCCCATAGTTAAGCGGATAGGGATTATTCCCGGATCCAAACCTGCAACAGATGCGAAAAAAAAAAATTTGACAGAAATTCCACCCAACGAGCCCAAGAAAGTGCTCTAAAACCATATGTGAGGAACCTGCAACAATTAATTAATGAAAATGCATGAGATATCAGAAATAACGGAACTCGGAATAGATTTATTGATCGCGGGCCACTTCAAGGGGGAAACCTCCTTTGAGGAAGCTCAGTATAAATAACTTCTCAGTGCCTTCATTGACCTCAACACAGACTTATATATTAATTCTATGTGCCAATACTATGGATAAATACCATGGAACATATAATACTACAGGACGACTTACAAAGCATATGCATCCAATGCTATGGATCATTACCACGGAACATATAATACTATGGGCTAATACAAACTATGGATCAATACCAAGGAACATATAATACTATGGGCTAATACAAACTGTGGATCAATACCATGGAACGTATAATACTACAGAACGGCTTACAAAGCATATGCGTCCAACAACAATATACTAACAAAGGAAAGAGAAGGGTTGGCATGGGTTCCTAACACATATCTATTTCTCAAGGAATTAGATTGAAATATTTGAGCGTGACCTTGGGAAATATTAAATAGGTAATTAGGGAGTCCCATAGCCCACAAGACAAGGAAGAGGAAAAACAACAATAGGAGGCAGCCTTCACTTGTGAGAGGGAAGGTTTGACAATAAATACCCAATGGAGTTGCCAAAATGTAGCAAACGAACATATTCATGACACCATGCATAGTGTGAGGGTGATGATAGGAGACCATCCAAACAGACACACACACTACTAAATGGGGGTAATAGGAGAGTGGATTCACCACTCTATTTTGTATATAAACCAAGAAATCTTAGGGATTTCTAGACACAAAATTGAACACACAGATCAATGAATAAAGGATATCCATTATGGAGGTATGAAGTGTTGGGCATGGTTCATGATAAGGTTTTACGAACGCAAGTTATGGAAATTGAACCTAATTTGATATGTTTAATCCATTCCCTTGATTTCATTCAGGTAAGTAAATAAGCATAAGTCCAGTTCATTCACTGATAGTGCATACTTATACAAGTGGGATAAAGGACACACCCTTTGACTTATTCTCTCTTTCCTTGGAGGTGTCAAAAGAACAAAGATGCCCGGATTCGAACTAATAAGAGAACTACCTCACTATAAATTTTGTTCTTCATCTATTAATTTATAGTTTAAACTAATCACCAAAAATACCTCGATAAGAGAAAGGACCAGTCACCACGAAGTGTTCCTTATATTCCTTTTTTTTTAATAGAAAAAAAAAGTATACAAATGTTTGTGTTTTGATGTTTTTTCAGTGGTCTTCAACCATCGAAACTCTACCTTGTATGTCTCAACACAATAGAATTTGAATATCAATAAACATTTCCCTCTTCCATGCCTAATAACATAGCACTATGTGCATTTGATGACCATATTATAGGCATTTCTCCCTCAAAAACATCATCTTTTGAAAATAATTAATCTTTGGTTTTATTACATAGAGGTCCAAAGTAGCGATCCTCAATAGTGTGGACATTGCCCTCAATTTTTCTTCCTTGACATCATGTGAGAGTGTCCATCAATATTACTTTCTAATTCATTCACTATGAATGGATAAAATTATTCCTTGTGTACTCATTGTGGATAAAGACCTTCTCCAAATCCTTTGAGACATGCTTTCTTGTCAATCCCCTTTCTCCAAAAAGAAATATATGCTTATATTCATTTCTTGATTTCTTCTATCTTAGAAGGTTTATTTAACTATAGGCTTGAAATTAGAGGTTTCCTTTTAGGTAAGTATGGATGGAAATTAGGTAACAAACACCATACATTTATAGGAGATGACCATTTTTCATCTCTAACAAAGGATTTATATTGCATAATTTTGTCTGCCAAAAACAAGTTAGGATTTGAAATATTGGCATCCTTTAATACCATCTATCTTGTAATTCCCATCCAACAAGCATGTCTAAGAAAATATATTTAAGATAAATACATCCTCAATTAGATAGGGGGAATAACAATGCTCCTCTCGTGCCCTATAAGTATCCATGATCTCTAACAATGAAAACATTTTTTTTAACAAAGCTGATAATATTTCACATGTTCCATCTATGTCTTTATGTGTTCGAGCCACTAAGAGGAAAGAAACCTCTATGTTTTCAAAGACCCTCCTCATTGTTAGAACGAATGAAAATGCAACATGTGATGGTTTTTTTGTTGTCATCCATGCACTAATGAAATTGATGATAACTTTTATGTGATTATTCATGTGCAACAATGAAATTGGTGATGAATTTTTGTGGCATGCATGTATTATCAATACTTACCTCAAGACTTTGCATAACATCTTCTTTATAGAGTAAATATTTTCTATATGATTCAATTTGTCATAACACATCATGCAACAAGGGCTTTGATGTCTTCCCATATTTCTTCAACATTGGTTATTCAAGTTCATCAAGGCATTTAGCTAATGAATTCACATTGAATTTTGAACCCATTTCCATAAATGGAAGGCTAAGGTGGTAAAATCCCCCGGTTAATGCAACTAGGAGATTCATGACACTACTAAATGTCCTTGCCCTATTATCCATCCTTGCTATATAAGTCTCTACCTTGTCCATCTTGTTGTGAACAATGATTAAGAACGTGCTTGTAGATGCACTCACTAAACCTTGCAAAAAGGTTGTTCTCTATGATTATAACATCTAGAAAATGCTTTCTCATTATCATATTGAAATGGGACTACGATACTTGAGGAAGACTCAAGCTCGCTAGGTCCTTGTTATCCTTTTTGAATAGTAAATATTATGTAGTATTTGAGGGAAACATTTGAGAGGCACCCTTGTTCCATAATTTTGTATTAAATGAGTTACAAGTGGAGATCTATTTCAATTTTGGTCCACAATCATATTAACACAAGCAAATTTTACAATAATATATAATTTGTATTTTTATAATATACTATTACCATTCTTATCCTTCAAGAAACCTCTCTAAAATTAGTGCCTATAGTGATATAAAGTGATTTTGGGTATGCCAAAATCTTGATACTTCATACCATGCATTTTGACATACATGAAAGGTGTCAAACTTCACATGAATAAAATTTATTTTATTTTACTCTCTTTGTACGATGATACCAAAACGTAATGATAGAGATTTAAGAATAAATCCTCTTGAATTTTCATCCATGCAGTTTAATCCACACCCCCTTCCTCAATTGTTGAATGGCATTGCTCCAATTGGTATTCTAGACAAGCAATCATTTTTTACAACAATGTGGATCATTCATCCATCTAAACAAGGATTCACCATTTTCAATAGATATTCAACTTGACTCATTGTTAGGAGATGCACCTAGCCTTCAAAATTTTAAGTGGTTGTAAGGATTTATTGTCACTATTTCACATTAGTGCAATCCATGATCCCTTATCAAGGCATCAACTAGCCCTAGGTGATTAGACTTGGGGACCCCCTTATTTTTTAAACCTTATATATGTTGGTTGTGGAGCCAGATCTTCTAGTCTCATAGATGATATTGTATCAACCGTGTTTGTACCCCAGTTTTATATGATATGTAGGTGGATTGTACACTCACCCCAACGAGGGGGGTGTGGGGGGGCATCGCCCCCCCATGGGGTTCCAGGGGGGACCATCCCCCTTGGCTGGGGGGTTTGGGGGCAGCGCCCCTGAGAAATGGGGGTTCGGGGGCAACGCCCCCGAAGAAAATTTTTGGGGTTGTTTTCGCCCGCTGTTTTGCGGGCCCATGGTTTTGGGTATCCCGTGGTATTTTTCCATTGTATTTCCCTTATAAACAAAGACATTGTAATACGGCTAGGTAGGAGGATGTATTAGGTTTTATGCATTGTAAAGATATCTGAGATCAGGAGAGAGACTGTGAAATAGAGAAGAGGAAGTGCAGCGGTTGTGCTGCAGGTTGTATCCCTTCACCTTGCTGGACGGTAATAATAATAAGGACTGGAAAATTTAGTGTGGACGTAGCCCAAGTTGGGTGAACCACGAGATATCTGTGTCTCTCTTGTAATGTGCATGTGTGATTATATTTGCATTTATGTTTATTGTTATTGCTCTGCGATCCTGTTTTTCTAACAATATATTGGGCATTGTCATTGAATTATACCATATTTTACTTATGTTACTTGTAATGATTTGAAAATGATTTAATGTCTCAAAGAAAATTTATTGTGCCTTGTGAATCACGTAGATGTTTGTCGAGAATACTAAAAGATTGGCTTTCCTTTGTGATTTTGAATATATCCTTTTAGTCCTTTGTGTCGGCCCTTAAGGATTGTTTGATTTAAATTGATGGCTCACTTTATTGTTTCTTGGTGATAATCCTCCTGTTAGTACGTAGGTCTGTACCCTAGATTGTCTACTTCTAAGAACTTGAGACCCTAAATTTTTAACCTATCCTAAACCTGCCTCAAGGATTTTTATGTAAGACTAGTTTTTATCCTTGATGTTCTGCGGTGTGGTTTTATGCTCGCTTTATTTATTTTATGTTTTCAATTGGATGATTAGTTAGTAAATCAATTTGAGTTGGCACAAGGTTTGCACAGTGTTTGCTTTGTTGTTAGTCTTGCAGGTATTGTTCTTGAGTTTAATCCTTTGCATTTGGAGCCGGATTCGCCTTAAGAAAGTTGCGCTACAAAATAGTTATGTAGTTGCGTTGCAGAATGGTTTGGTAGCTGTGTTGTAGAATGGTTATCTAATTTATATACCCAATGGTTCAAAAATTGCGCTACAACATTAGACACACAATGCTACGAAACTGACAGAACAATCAATACTAAACCTGCCTTCGATCTTGTCAAGTTTCAGAAGCGATTACGTGGATATTTTGTGCAATAATGAAATCAGATGGTTTTGTGCTTTGAATGACACGACCCCTGTAATTGACATAATTATCCACTACAAATTAATAGACCGAGATTATTATTCATTCCCTACTCAAGTCGGTTATGCTCTGGTGAATGTTTCATTTCTCCGTTAATATTCTATTTCTCTGCTATAACGTTGAAGATTTGGTTGAGAAGGAGTGGAAAACTGGTTAGGTATGATCCCATGGGGGGATCTAACTATTAGAAGCCTATCCTGATTTTGGTTTGAATTTCAGACAAGCAGGTTGGTTCCATTTTTGTCAAAAAGTATAGGGACATCAGACCTTGGTTGCCCAAGATTTTGCATAGAATTTTGATGGAAAGAATGTCATGGTTATCTAACATTTCTAGTTTCATAGAACTCCATAGAAATGGCCTGTGAGCTGCCACAAGTGGTTCAAGTTACAGGGTGGCAATGCTCCAGAATGCAACCGATTTTTACAGGAAAACCACCAAAACCCGGATTGGTGTAGACATATACAACAGACCTGGATGAAAATAGAATATATTCATATCCTCAGGCTCGTGCAGTGATATATAACTGGAGAAGGAAGGTATGTCACAATTCATCTCTATCATATGCGTTTTCTCTTGCATTTGTATGGGATTTCAGCTATGAATCTACCTTTATATTTCCTTAAGAGTTTGTCAAAAATGGTTTCTAGGGCAAGGAAATTACGAGATAGCCAACACGGTTTTTATCACCATGACCTTATTAAGTTGTTAATATTGCAAGAATTAGGGAAATTTAACCATGCGTGGGCGCAGTTCCTGTTATCTTCCAAATTTATAACCCTAGAGAATCTGCCATCTTCAGGGGAAGCTATTAATACTTCCTCAACTAAACGGAACCTATAGAGATATGTGATAGTGATGAAATTGGGAGCTCCTCCACAGATCTGAGTGTAAAGAAGGGAGGTAGAGACAAGGCAACTGAGAAACATAGAATAAATACAAGGTCTAAAGACCCTGTAAACAAAAATATGAAATTCTCCTCGTGGGAGGAATCGGGAAACCCTAATCCTGAGTTGGCCGAGGAAGATGTGAAAGAAGGGGAAAATATAGTGATGACCCAAAGAATGAGGGGGTATTTGAGATAGTCAGTTCCTACAAATTATAGTTTACAGGAGGTAAAATATTAATGCAATTTTACAGGTGACAAAGGTCAAGCTAAATGCCAGAATAGAAAACAAGATAATCCTAAGCCATATCCACTCAGGGGTCCGCATACTAGAGCAACTAATAAACTCAGGATTAATTACAGAGGCGGGTTTGATCCCGATTTAAAGGAAAATAAGGTCATCGATCTTAACACTCCTTCAAAGGAAATTTCAAAGAATCCTAGCAAGCTTAAAGATAAAAGTGGGGTTCTAGGTTCTGCATAAGTGGGGAAAAGTTCGAATACAACCAAAGGAAAAGGGGTAGTACATACCCAAGAATTTTTTGATGAAGAATCAAACTCTTCAATGCAAAAAGAGAGAAAGGTTGCTCAGTTTTTGTCTTGCCTTGAGGAGACTATCAATTCCATCCCTTGTTCTCCCAAAACTGAACCTTTCAGTCCTATTGCATCAGAAAAGGAGGAACAGAAAAAGCCTCACATAGACTGTGGTATTGAAGAAAAGCTTGAAGTTGAATCACAATCTTAAGTACCAAAAGACAACATCCTGCATCAACCTGAAAATAGCCAACACGAGGTTAATCAAAAGATGAGGAAAATTATTAAGAAGCTAAAGGGTATAGTTAAAAAAATCAAACAGAAAAATGAGTTGTTACATGGAAGAGCAGGAAAAGTAAACCTGAAGAGAACCAAACTTATCATTAAATTCAATAAATCACACAGGTTTTCTATAAAATTGAAGAAGATAAATGCAAAGCTTCTTAGGTAGAAAAGGTATTGGAAACAAGAATGTCTCCAGCAGAGGAAGAAAAATATGGAAAGTAATGAGAAATTGGGTATTCTGACGGAACTTGGAACTCATATCCTATAGGATACCATGCAGAATCATGCTCCAGAAATGAAATGGAAGCAGAATCATGCTCCATAAACGAAATGGAAGCAGAATCATGGTATACAAGTTGCAGTTTGAACAACTCGAGTTTTTGCAAGCCCGGGAAGTAGCACAATGGAACCATCTATCGGCATTTTAGTTTTAGACTTATCATTACTATTTTCTAAATTTGTATAAATTTTGGCTCAAACTTATTTCCAATAGTATATGTTTTAAAAGATGGACATTAGATAAAGTCCTAAATTTGAGTCATAGTTGATGTGTCCCTAGAAAATAGGATCTCAAAACTGTTTGATGATTTGGATCATCTATTTTGGGTTAAAATTATATATTTAGTAAATTGGTTATCACCAAACCTCTAAAAAAGGATCTAGAGGAAATGATGTATGAATCTATATATTGTAAAACTTAGTTAGAGGTGGAGGTTCGATTTTGGAAAGCTAGTGGAGGTCCTGTAAGTTTTGTAAGCTTATTTTATAGCCTTCTATGAATATCTGAGATTACCTGGATTGTGAACTCATTATGCGATCTTATCTATTTAGTTCTAATTATCTATTTGATTATAGAGTTTTAAATGTGCTGCATAATTCTTAATTATAGAACTAATGACATGTGCATTGTAGATGTTTATTGCATGTAGTTTTACTTTGTTTTTACTTAACTTTTCTAAATACAACGATGTTGTATGATAGAACAATTGTGAATGCATGAAACATATAGCTTATTGTCTCATGTGTTTACTTCTCACTTTATCTTATTGTATGGATACACATGTGGTTCATAGTAAGAATCCTTTGAGTTCATAGGTTATTTATGTTATATATTGTTCAAATATTATAAATATACCTTCCCTGGCTTGACACTCATTCAACCACTCATAAAGAAAACCAAATGCCCTCAACCATTTTGTTCAAGTGCCATAGATTTTCCCTGTAGCAGTACAGGTGAAAACCTTAGGGATAACACCTCCCGTGATTGAATTTAATCTCATTTTAATTGCACACCCTTTCTTTTGCATAAGAATAATGATGAAAAAATTGTGCACTTCATTGATTTATTGATTTGCATCTTACAGTTTGAAGTGGGTGAAATGATCTTACTTGCTCCAATATCATGATTATGTGTAATTAGTCATGCTTCATTTCCATAGGATTGACAATGGAAAGCAATCCAGACAATGTTCAACCAATGACCTTTGATGAAAGCATAAGATATGGAAAATTTGAGGATCATTTCCTAGAAAATTCAGAAATTTCATCTCAACCTTCAGGTTCTCAAGATCTATTTTCTATGAACTTTCAGTCTTAGGGATGAACCTGAACTAAACATTTATAAATCAAGGGATATAATTTTCCATCCCTTAGGGTACATTAATCCCCAACATATAACAAATCTAAAAATTAAATATTACAATAGATTTATTACAGTCATAAATTTTCCAACGTAGCTTATATATATTTGTCAAATCACTTAACAAAATCTTCTCACTTATATGTTAAATCAACATACAAAACCAACACTAGATACTAATTCTCCATGAACTTAGTCCTTCAAGCTAATCACAAGCTAGAATTATCCAGTGCTCTCAAAACCTTAGGTAGGGAAAGCTCAATAAGATATCATCACACCAAGTGTGAAATCCTAGGAACCACCTTATCCTAGTTACGAATCACTCCCAACTAAAGCTTGGACTCTCTATCAAAGATCCATAACTAACAAGCATACACATCGACAAGTCCTATTTGGAACCTACACTTTCATTACACAAGTGTAAAACAAAAAAACAAGATAGGCTTCCACTAGCTTCTTCACACACTTCAAGTAGTACTAAGGTTTACAATGCCACAAAACCCTAGTATTCCTATGTCACAATAACCATAAGAGTAAGTGTTCCCTTTGCTTCTCTAGTGTTTCCCCCAAACCCTAGATTCCCTTGTATTCTTTAGAAAACTCTAAATAATGCCTTCATTGCATAAACAAGAACCCTACAACACTGGACAAAAATGAAAAATACAATGAAAAAAACAAGTTCACTCTAGCTCTCTCATAGCCAATACACGATGATGAGAATGAATGCATGTACAAACTCTCTCATCAATTTATATATATGATTGGTGAGGGAGGTAAACAATAATTATATAGTGGGAAAGCTCCACAAATAAGCAACCTAACTAACCACTATATAATCCCACATGTTAAACACTCCAACTCCAAGTGGCAAATGTGAAGCTCCAAGGTAAGTATGCCCTGCATTGAGTAAGGGTTCCTCAATGAAAACCCCATAAGACAAGGTCCAATGATCCTCCTCCTAAGATATTAAATGCTCCAATGCTACCTTCTAATCCATACGCTCCTTTGAGTCCACCACAACCCCATGAAAACTCTTCAACCTAAGCATCCTCATGTGAAGGATACGCATCTATCGGGTCTACAAGGATGAGCATGTCAAGGATAAGATATAGAAGAGACCAGATGTGCATCTTCGGGGTCTACAAACTCAATACAATTAACTGAATTCAATTCTTAGACGTGCAAGTACAAAAATGCACATTTAACATTTACCATAATGGAGGTCAACTGAGTTCCCTAGTCTATAAAAGGCATCAATTAGAGGCAGAATGGGGCATCCAACTACTCATTGAAAATATTTGTGTCTCTTCTATGCCTTGTAATTGATGGTTCAACAATATGAGTTTGTGAGATTTAGTTATAGGTTTATGAAGTTAGAAATCAAGGGGATTTTTTCAGTGCTCATTTTAATAGATTTTTTGGTTCATTTTTTATTCTTTGGATCAAGATGAAGGTAGTGTGATGAGTATAAAGCCTCAATGATATAGTTTTTTTCCTTAGCATGTCTCAAGGAATATCATTAGAGAAATAGACTTTGCATTGATTTGCCATGTTTTTTGGCGAGTGAAATAAACTTGGATACAACCTGAAACCTATTTAAAAGGATCAATTTAGCACATGAGATTTATCATCATCAATAATAAACTTAGAAATGTTTATAACCAAACAATTGTTGGAGTTTTTCTTCAGGTATTGGCATTGTTTGACAAGCAAGAAGGAAAACAACTAGGTTGGGAAGCATACTAGTTGCCAAAATCATTGAGTTGAGAGGCCACCAAGACTTTTAACTCAATAGTTTTCCTTAGACATTGAATTCAATGAATTTTCCCAAATTAAGCGAAGAAAAGGATGATAAACAACTATTTTTGTCCAAAGAAAAGTCAAATCATTGAGTTTAGAGGCCATATTTACCCCCGAACCCAACAATTTGCCTCACAAGGCCAAATCATTGATTTCATAGACCAAACTAAACTCCAGAACTATGGATATTCCTTATAAGTCCAAATCATTGCATTCAAAGGTCAAGTTGCCTCATGAACTATTGATTTTATTATTAGTCTCTAAACTCAATGATTGGAAGTTTCTGAAGCATGTTGTTTATTTTTCCTTGTGTAACACATAATCGATAACTAATCATGCAACTTCAAGTCAATCAACAATCTAAAATGAACTTAGTAAGAAAATAATGACCTAAAAGAATCCTACCAAATTTTGACATGAAAAATCTAGACCATGAGACTATGAGAATACTAGGTAGAAATCATTCATTGAAAGGGATATGGTAAGAAGTTCTATAATAAGAAGGGGAAAACACAGGTTTATATTTTTCTTTCTTAAACTAGAATTCATTGTCCTTAGGATGGACGACAATTTAAGAAAGTCAAATATGGTCATAGATTTGTGTACATATTAATTAAATTGTATCTTTGATAGAGTACAAGACCATTAAAGGGTAGTATTATTGCTAGTTGTTGATAAAGATTTGCAATCTGCATACTCGTTGCTATGGATTATGAAATGAATCTTGTGGTGCATCCTATATAAGAGGCATAAGCCTAAAAATTTACATGGATACTGGCACATATTGTTATATCAAATCAAACTAATACCCATTTTTCCAAATGAAGCACAAATCCACCTTGAGAATGACATGATAGTTGAATAGAAATAACAATTCTCACTCATTAAATGGAAACATGAGAAAAAAAAAGTCTAGAATTTTTTTTATCTATCCATCATAGGTAAAAACAATGTCATGTGCCACCCACGGGGCGTAAAATAGACATTGAATGGGTGTATTGTTAAGGCACTCCTTGCATAAAGTCACCGATTTAGAATTTCATAAGTATGAATCTTACAAAAAAAAATACCATGTAACATGCCTTACAACCCATAAATATTAATTTTTTATTACACCTAATTTTTTTTATGGGGAACAACTTACGCTTGGGATTTAATTCAAAATGCATCCCAAATCAAACTTACAACCCATGTTCAAAATGCATCCCAAATCAAACTTACGCTTGGGATTTAATTCTATGGAACATAATAATAAATTATGTATGCAATAAGCATAGAAGTCACATAAATCGAAACGATGCGATGATAGATTCCACATGAAAAAAATAGATAACATAAATTATTCAGACCACTACAAAAATATCCCAGGCTTAGGGTTGCCGCAAAATTCCCATGTTGTTGAATACTTCAAAAGACAATGTTTTGCAAAAAGTCATACTTTGGAAATAACATGATCATAATTAGGTTGGATGTGAACGAAATTTTGATTGTGGTCACTATATATATATATGCAAAGGTTTATCCATTTATCCCTTCAAAATGTTGAAACAAATGAAAACATATTTTGGCCAAAAGTCAATTGTACGGTATCCAATGGAGATAAATTTTAACATAAACAATATGGAATCTATCTCCATGTGCCCATAAAATTTCAATTTTTTTTATCATTTGGTTCTTTTAAAATTACAAAACATAATCCATGTTGAAGGATGCTTTTCTTTCTTTCATATATATATATATATATGGTCCAAAATTTGTTTTATAAACTTGAAATTGTTGATTGAAGACTACCTAAAAATATATTCATTACAAAGTAAAAGTGATAATGTCTTAAAAAATTTAAAACTATATCACTCGACAACGATACCAAAAAGAAAAATACTAGTAAACATAGATAACTATGCTTATCTTGGGAAAAAACCTGCCCACTATGAACCTCTTGCATACAAATAACCTCATTCCTAGGCCAATGATCATGTGTGGCTTTTTGTTACCCTTCTGAAGTTGCTTCGAACTATTGTAGTGTGTCCTCTTATGCCCCTTGCTCCTTAATTGAACCTATTGACATTGGGGTTGGATCAACAAGTGACTATGAGCTCCTTGTAAATCCTAATATTATATTATAGTGCATATCAATGTAATTTGCCATTTTCTCAACTTTATGTTTTACTTCTCAAGATGAATCTCTAGTTATTCCTATTTTTCTACCTACTTCTCCATATGAATTTTGAGGTATTAAATTTCCCAGGACATGCCCTCCAAGTGATTGGAGATATGCCATGAAAATTTCCTAATGCCACTCAATCCATCAATAGAGTTTCCTCCAAAAATCTAATTGTTAGCCATTATAACATGACAACTGAAGATAACTAGTTCCCTCGGATTCTCTATAGAGCCATAATAAGACTCATCTCACCACAACCCTACACAATTTTTTAACAGGGGAAATTTCTATTTGTTGCTCACAAAGACTCAACAAAAATTTCTGAGTAAAACTAAGAAGAGAGGAGGAGGCCCCCTTACCTATAAAGAAGATGCTCTTCTCTTGCCCTATCGCTTTTTTCAAACCAATCATAATCCTTCTAATCGTGAATGCAAACACCACATCCACATTTAGACTTGATGAAGAAACCAATGAATGGAATTCTATAGACCAACCTTTATCATTGTAATTCAACACTAAGATATGCCCAAATATCCCATCTTCTCATTGTTAATGTTCCATAACTCTAAACATAAATTTCCAATCATGATGTGGTGAAGTCGAATGTGGGAGAGAGCCAAGGATATGAGTGGGAGTTGAGGATCCTCCCTTGATCCTCACCTTAGGAGTAATTCTCATTGGCACTTGTGTGACATGCCTGATACCACTTGTGCACATTAATTCATGATCACTCCAAGATATGATGATATTTGTGGTTGATGATATGATATGTTTCATGTTTGAAAATGATATGCTATGGAATCCAAAATTGTTGAGGGGTCCCCCATTTTTGTTTTAGACATACATGTGCATGGCCAAGTTGCTAAGCTTACCAAGGTGTCAGTGATACAATTAATTTATATTCAAACGTGATATAAACAAACAATATTAAAAGAGGATATGAGATCGAGGATTCTTAGCAACATGTGAGATAGATTTGAGTCTATGACCATTCTCGTTTTCTAGCTAGGACCGTGATTAAGTAGGAGTCCCTGAAAACCACAATAGAATTAATTTGTTGTGAATAAAAGATACTAATCCCACAATATAGAGTATGAATTTATGGTTGATTATTAGTCATTATTTCCAAGCCCCAATCATACCTTGCCTCTTGATTTCCTCTGGTTCCATATAGGACCGCCCCCTTCACTCCTACCACCCCTATGTTGGAGGGTTTTGAAAAATATTATCGTAATTGATTTGAGGCCTCCTCTTAGCCTTTCCACAAGAAAATGAACCAAGCAAAAGAGGCAACAAAGGGCTAGGTGGAGAATGAAGAAGTGGTAGAGCTAATGTCATGTCCCAAATTTGGTATTGGGTCAAAATGGCCTAATCACATTGGCACTATTCATTAGAGTTTGTCAAATTGATGCTAAAGGTCAAATAATTGCCAAGGAGGAAAATTACTAGTTTCCTAGGTTTGGGGTGGAAGCTTTGGGATTTGGAATAATGGGGATAATAAATAATGTTTGAACATTAGAATGGCATAAATATTTAATAAAGGAGATAAATAAATATATACAAGTGAAAATCAAAGTGGCATTTCATCATGAAGACACATGGAGGAAGTGGGACCCACATATGGCTAGATTTCCCCACTACACTTGGCATCATTCTCTCACCAATTCGAATTCAAGGTGAATGGTAACATACTTGGCGGATTCCAAAAGGTATTATTCATTGCATGACTCATCCAAGGTCGAAATATAGAGGAAGAGTAACTCCCATGGAAGAGGAAGAGGCAATTTGGAGCTAGTGAGACACTTGGGCTAGATTCCCTAGCTCTATGACAACAATGATGAAGATGCTATGACACCTATGACACAAATCAGACCTGAAGGCTGACATATGACATATATGACATGTCAGGGCTAAAAATAGACTCCAAGAGGGCGCTCAAGGGTGTTAGGGCAGCTAAGATGCTTCCACATGTGATTTGGTGGAAGTGGGAGACTAGGAATTGTTGTACAAGTGGCGTTCTTTGGAATCTCTTCCCAACTTGAGTTGGCATGAGTCTCTTGGAAGGAATTCGACCCATGGAGGACATTAGAAGTTTATAAATGTCAATAACAAAGAATGAAACCAGCTTTTGATCATTTGTAGAATTTGCAATTGCATTTGTGAAGAGGGAGAGCTAGTGGATGACTAGTTTCTTGCCTTAGCCAATTTCGAGGGTGAAAGATTCCCATCCAAGTTGGTAATTGGAAAGGCCATTCAGACCTTTCATTTAGAGCTTTAATGGAGTCTTTATTTGCAGGTGTAAGCTACAGGGAAGCTCATGGTTTCTTCTATTGCAGCTCACTCCTTCAACCATTTCCCATTTTGATGGCATATTCTTGATCCTTGAGGGAGGGCGTTTTTGGTGAGCTATTGCACTCTTTGGGGAAGATTTTAATGCCCCATTTCTTTTGTAATATGAATTAAATACTCTGTTCTTCATCTCCAAAAAGTTTCAGGTTGAAATTCCAAGTAGAAATGTATAAATCTCATTTTTAATGGAAGAACAATGCCATTTCCCCACTACCATGTTGTGAGCCAATGTATTGATGATGATTTCGAATGAATGGATGATTCTCTGATATATTTGTGATCAATATACTACCATAGATGTCTTCTACAAGTTCCATGTACTGTACTTGAGCATTTGAAGCATTTTTACTCAGTTTAGTTGTATTGGGAGGTGAAATAGTGCCATTTCCCCAAGGGTCGAATTGGGGATTTTTGCAATTGAATGGGAGAGGGTGAGAACAGTTGTAATAATCCATTAATGGTGCATATGAGACTTTAATAAAATAATTAACACATTACATACCTCTGTTCATAAATTTGAGTGGGTTTGGAGGCATTTGGGAAGCCATTTTCAGTACTTACCCCAGGGGGATTTGAACCCCAAATTACTAGTAAAATTGCATAATTGGTCCAGAATCTTAAGAGAGTTTGCAGAGGTCTTTTGGTGGACATATTTCATCCATAAATATCATATTCAAGTTCTAATATCATTCATACACCTTCCTTGAAGATTTGAAGGCATTTGGAGTCAAGTTGAGACCTAGAGACCAATACTAGTCAAAGGAAAATCACTAGTAAAGTTACCTACATTGATCAGAATTGAAAGAGGATTTGCAGAAGTATTTTAAAGGTCCAAAGGCATCCCTAAAACACATATTTATGTTCTAATATCATTCATATACCTTCTTAGAAGATTTGGGATCATTTGGGGCAAATTTGGGACCTAGAGATCAAAACTAGTCAAAGGTCGAACTAGGGAAAAAAAAGTGGAAAATTGCCATTTTAATAAAATTCGTAATAAGGGACATTACAGCTAAGGATGGTGATTCAAGCTAGAGATAAGAATCCAAAAGGAATGCAATCTAAAAAGTAGTACCCTCTCGGTTGTTGATTCCTAGGCCTTCATAATATAAGTTAATGGGAACATAGAAGTAGTATTGTGAGCGATTGACACTCCATATATATATATATATATATATATATATATATATATATATATATATATATATATATTCAAATCATTGTGCCAAAGAAAGTTTTCACAATCCAAATTCAATAAACTAAGAGTTTATTATTCACAAATAGTGTGTTCATGGTTCCAATTAACCAACACATTTACCAACTATAACAACACATAGCGTAGGCCATAATAGCCAAGATCTCGGTCCTAAATATTTAGGGTGCCTTGATATTTAGGGTCCCAATAGGGTGGTCTAATAACCCTTTGACCCACATGACTTATACAGGGTCGACCCCACCAAGGTGGTATAATAACCCATCAAGTATAAGTTACGACACTTACAATATAAATGACGACACTTCCGTATAGAGGAATAATAATATCTCTATAGAAATACAAACACTTCCGTATAAAGGAATAATAACATCTCTATAGGAATACAATATACATATATGAAATACATTCCGAAGTTACAATTACATCAACACTCCCTCTTAACTAGGAAGGTATTGCTCGACACAGGTCTTCTAGCACAAGTCTTCTTCTCTGGATCATCGTCATCGTCACTATTGTTGCTATCTCAATCAATCTCTGAACTACTAGTCATAGGAAGTTCTACAGAGCCAGTACTTTTTCATACTGGATGTAGGCCCACCACCTGTAGGTATTCATCATCATTGGCCATACTGTGGAATCCTCAAGACTGATTACGTGCATCAACAAAACCTCAAAAGAGCATCCCAAGCATTTTACGAGCACACAGCTCAACCTATCAGATCTCCCAGGATCTTTTACATGTGACTATCACAAAACCTTAAAAGAGTGTCTTGCCAAGCAAGATCTCTAAAGAGCATCTGAGGCCTTTTTCATCTTGTCCATATCTCCAGGACTTATTACATGTGACCCCTACCACAAAACCTTAAAAGAGTGTCTTACCAAGCAAGATCTCTAAAGAGCATTTGAGGCCTTTTTCATCCTGTCCAAATCTCCAAGACTTATTACATGTGGTTTCCACAAAACCTTAAAAGAGTGTCTTGCCAAGAAAGATCTCTAAAGAGCATCTGAGTCCTTTTTCATTCTGTCCAAATCTTCAGGACTTATTGCATGTGGTCTAGCAAAACCTTAAAAGAGTGTCTTGCCAAGCAAGATCTCTAAAGAGCATCTAAGGCCTTTTACGTGACTAGCACAACCTGTCCAGATCTCCAGGACTTATTACATGCTACCCTTGCACAACCTGTCCACGGCCACAGAGTATCAACTTAATACTCACCATACATCGTCCTGATGTACATGATCATCCTTATCATCATCACTGCATCATCCTGATGCATGTCATCTGGAGCAACATCCTGAAGCTCATCATCCATGATCATCCTGATCATACAATGCATCCACCTGATGCATACCAAGTATCTACCTGATACATATCGTCATACATGATCCACCTGATCATACAATGTATCCACCTGATACATACACAGATACATGATCCACCTAATCATACAATGTATCCACATGATATATATCAACATACATGATCTACCTAATCATATAACGTATCCACCTGATACATATACAGATACATGGTCCAAGCATCCAACATGATGCATATACATATGCATGATCCAATTGATCATAACAAGCATCCAACATGATGCATATACATATACATGATTCAACTGATCATAACAAGCATCCAACATGATGCATATAGATATACATGATCCAACTAATCATAACAAGCATCCAACATGATGCATATACATATACATGATCCAACTGATCATAACAAGCATCCAACATGATGCATATACATATACATGATCCAACCGATCATACCAAGCATCCAACATGATGCATATACAAAGCAGTAACTGGAGCATCGTCTTGATGCTCATCATCTAGCGCTTACATCCACAGTCATGGGAAGGATCCTCCCCTCACCATGCTTGGAATGGCTTCCAGCAAATGTGTCCATCACTTCTTTCTCGAAGTGTCGTCAATCTGAATAACACCAAGCCTCTCCCTGAAGTACTCAAACTTCACTCTGGCTGGTGGTTTCGTCAGCACATCTGCAACCTGCTCATCCGTCGCAACATACAGGAGCTTCACTACTCCTCTCTGCACCATATCCCTAATATAATGATATTTGATCTCAATGTGTTTCGACCTGTCGTGGAACACCGGGTTCTCAGACAACTTCACACAACTCTGGTTGTCACAAAAGATACCAATAGCCTCCATCGGGAGATCAAATAACTCAGACAATAGCTTCTAGATCCATACTACCTCACAACTAGCCAAACAAGCTGCAACATACTCTACTTCGGCTGTACTCAGTGCTACACAAGATTACT
Organism: Larix kaempferi; assembly: GCA_027924585.1. NCBI lineage: Eukaryota > Viridiplantae > Streptophyta > Pinopsida > Pinales > Pinaceae > Larix > Larix kaempferi. The sequence goes on from BSBM01000662.1 coordinate 3,569,372, forward strand.
TCCTGCTAAACCAAGAGATCGCACCTGATCCCATACTGAATCAACACCCAGATGTGCTCTTCCTATCTGCAGCACTGCCTGCCCAATCTAAATCAACATAACCCTGCAGGTTAAACTTTTGATTTGCATCATACTTGAGCCCATAATCAATTGTACCCTTCAGGTACCTCAGAATATGCTTTACAGCAACTAGGTGAACACCTCTTGGATCCGTCAGGAACTGGATCAATGTGTTCACCGTAAAGCAAATATTTGGTTTCATATTCGTCAAGTACATCAAGGACCCAATCATCTGACGATACATCATGACATCAACCGGATCAGATGAAGCATCACATAGAAGCTTTAGGTTCGATGCCATAGGTGTGTCCATGGCCTTGCAGTCCATCATCCTGTACCTCTTCAGGATCTCTATTGCATACTTCCCTTGTCCAAGGAAGATTCCATCTACACTCTGCCACACCTCCATACCAAGAAAGTAGTGCATCATTCCCAAGTCCTTCATCTCGAACTTGGCAGCAAGCTTCCTCTTCGTGTCGGCAATCAATCTATCCTCACTTGTTACAAACAGGTCATCCACATACAATAGCAGTATCACTGGATTTACTTCCTCAACCTTGTAGTAAAGTTTGGAATCCGCTTTACTCTTGGTAAAGCCCAAACTATATAGGAAGCCATCTATCCTGCCATACCAGGTCTTGGGTGCCTATTTCAAACCATACAGGGATTTCTTCAGTTTGCACACATGTGACTATCGGTCATGTGTCTCAAACCTGAGTGGCTGCTCCACATACACTTCCTTTTTGACTACACCATTCAAGAAAGTTGTCTTGACATCCATTTGGTGTATCTTCCATTTCATCACTGCAGCCAGAGCAAGTATTGATCTGATGGAAGTGTACCTGGCTATAGGTGTAGAAGTCTCTTCATACTCAATCCCTCTTTTTGGGAGAAGCCACGAGCTACAAACCTCGTTTTGTATTTATCCATGCTACCATTTGCAGCATGCTTGATCTTATAGATCCATTTGGAAGTCACAACAGACTTCCCTTCAGGTCTTGGGACTGCATCCCAAACATCATTCTTCATGATCGACTGGTACTCCTCGATCATGGCATTCTTTCCGAATCCTGGGAACTTCAATATCTTCAATATATTCAATAGATAAATTTGTTGCTGGAACAAATGTTGTAGTCCTTCTTTTGTAGGTGATAGCATACGATCTTTCCTACAAAACAAGTTAAATTGCATGATTAGAAACATCTCATAGTTTTCAGAACAAATTCTTACACATAAATAAATATGTCATACAATCATGCAATTATCTTAGCCAATGCTTCAATACAACATTTATCCATATCCCATAACTTTCTAGATGCCTTCCAATCTCTACCAAAACATTGTTAAGAGTGTGCACAACTCCCAACATGTCTGCAAAGAGGTTTCATTCTAGATAAATAGCAATGGAATGTTGTACATTGCCATAGGCCACTTACCCATCACATGCATATTAGCAGTATATTGTTCATTAATGCAATTATTCTAATATGCATAATACACACCCTAAGTCTAGGAACATAAGCATATACATCATTGAACAATATTATTTAAACAAACAAATATGCAAGAAATGACAATTCAAATACTTATCTTTGCTTGGTTTGTAGGGTGGACTCCCTCTCAATATTTTCTTCCTTGCAGGAACTACTGGAGTGTGCTCCCTCTTGATCTTTGCTTCCTGGATTACCTGTCTTTGAACTTATATCCATCCTCGATCACTATGCATACTTACTAGTATCATCATTGTGTTATCCTTGAGATCTCATACATAATCATACATTCATTAGTATAATCTTAATACTATCAAAACACAATAATATTAAACATGTATGGTCAAGATCATTTCATACACAGATAATTTATCACAAATCTTTTACTTATGCATATTCCTATTTGACCATAGGATTTTTTTGGTTAGTCATATCATCAATCAAAGTAAGAAGCATAATATGCCTAAAACCATGATTACTAACTTCAATGAATAATCATTATCAATCATGCCATGTATACTTATATAAGAGATCCTAACACAAGGTAGGATTCTAACTTGATATAGGAAAAACATACATGGATTAGCATGCTAGCTAGTTATGTCTAACATACCTGCATAATGTCTTCTTGTTCTCTTCAATGACTTGTGCTAGTAACCTGCATATCTCATAGGTTAACCATTATAGAACCAAGTTATACATACCTTGTAAGTAGATCTTCTATGTGATCCATGATAATGGATGAATCTTTGTCTTCATGTCAACATGGTCATATGTTCTTGAACTTAGAACATGATTTGTCTTTCTTGATGTACCTTTCATGTTAGCGGACAACATCAACCTCATACAACACCACAGTGCATTAGTACAATCATAAGTGTCAAAACCCTAATCAATGAATATCTTCTATCATGCATTCATATTTTTATTAAGGTGATATGACAAGTCTAAAATTAATCAAGATTGTACTAATCTTAATGAAGACAAACATATCATAAACTTTAATCATGAAAAGATCTCGAAACATACATGGATAAGTCATACCTGTCAAGATTGTTTGTAATCTTCTTATGTAAGGCCTTAGCCTCATCTCCCTATGAAACAAGAACTTCTTCACTTATGCAGGTGACCAATCCATTCTCTTTTGGGATTAACCCAATACACTTGATTTGCAGAAACTGGATCTGGCGCTGGATTAGGGTTTGTCAGGGAAACCCTAAAAATTCAAACTTTGAATTTCAAACTTCTGAAAGGATAGAAAGATGCGCCTTGATGAGCTGATCAAGCTGGTATACTGAGAATTTGAAAACTGCAAAGTTTCACCCCTCAAAATTGCCTTTGAAACTTCTGGATCTTCTGGACAGGATCCCGAACTAGGGTTTGATAAAGCCCACCCTTCTTCCCAACCAAAAAGTTCAATCCAAAGCTCTAAACTTTGATTTTTCTGAGGAGATTCTAGCTGTGGTCACAGACTTCAGAAATTCCAACATTCTCCGAAACCCTAAATCCTCGGAGCCATGAATGAAGGTGCTCAAAATCCAATTATGTTTTGATAGAAATATGCACCTGATTGTTTCTAGTGTAACTCTGAAATTTCATATCTACAGGGTCTTAAAATTCTTCCTATGGTAGCCTGACCTGTTGTCTTTCCAACCCCACAGTTCTGACCTCAATTGGATTCTTTGAGAGAGAGTTATTCCAAGTGTCGCAACGTGACCTGTTTATGGGATAAAATAGGAGAGCAAACTTGTACGACGTGCCACGTGTCACTGGATCAATTTCGGCCTATGAAAAAATTACCTAAGAAATTAAAGTCCATGCCCTACTTGTCACTTTTTACAAAATTTCATTTGGAGCTTCCTAGCCCAAGTTATGACCTTTTTTCCTAGGTCACCTTTTTATAACTGAGATTTGGAAGAGGCAAAAACCCTAAATTGTACTGATCATAAATCACAAAGTACAACGAATTAGAGGCTTTCCTTTGGACACAAGGTACATGGGGATATTAACTTCGACCTGTAATATTTTTACATCCTGAAACCTTGTCGAAATGTATTTATAGCGAAAGTGATACGATGAATGGTTTTTTCTATATCAAGCCCTAGCTTCGCAAGTGCAACAAGTGTCATAAATGCCATACCATGCCTTCTTTCAGGATAGCTTTGATTCCATGTTAGTTTTTCAGAATTTTCAATCTGATCTAAGATCTTAACTGAGAGAATAACATGCACAACATATCTACAGCATATCAATCATGGACACAATAATGCAAGCACACAAGAGACACAGAGTTTCACCGGGGAAAACCAAGAAGGTGAAAAACCTCGCAACTTCCTCAGATATAGATAGAGCAATGATACAAACCAAGTACAAGAGATATTCCTCCTAGCAGCAGCTTCTCCTCCTCCACTAGTGCGCAACTCTCCAATGAGTGTGTGAGTGAGAAAGTGAATGATCAAATAGAGTGCCTCACACACTCTATTTATACTTGACTTGACTTTCCTAATAACCTTTACTAGGTCGGCCTTAACTTAACCACATAACATAATGCTGATAGGGTCGACCCCTGATTGGGTGGTCTAATAACCCTTTGACCCACATGACTTATACAGGGCCAACCCCACCAAGGTGGTCTAATAACCCATCAAGTATAAGTTACGACACTTACAATATAAATGACGACACTTCCGTATAGAGGAATAATAACATCTCTATAGGAATACAAACACTTCCGTATAGAGGAATAATAACATCTCTATAGGAATACAATATACATATATGAAATACATTCTGAAGTTACAATTACATCAACAAATCATATGATCAATCCTTCTTATCTCCATTAAGAAGAGTTGCAAAGGTGAATTTCCATTAAATATTTACAGAGATCTTGTAGTATTTGCACTTGTATCTTCAAATAATTCACTCGTTATACCAATCTCTCAAAAAAACAAATCCAAAATTATGGATCAACTAGAGTGATCCATTAATAGAATCTGATGATCTCCTGGGGCACCCAAGGTTCTCCATGGCCATGAAAATCTTGGCATACTATACTTGTTTCCTTTGCTTTATGACAAATGGTGTGAAAGAAAGATAGAGGAAAGTGACCATAAACCAAAAGCATACTCTTGCCAAAGCACCAGTAGGAATTTTATATGGTTATTCTATTGTTTTATTGTTTATTTGTTCTCAATATCACAAATCCATGCAACCCGTGAACAAAAGAAAACCAAATAAATAAAAATACAATTGAGAACAAATCTCATTATGTCAATAAGTTGTGTGTGCATGTTGACCCTGTGTGTGTGTGTGTGTGCACGCGCGCGCGCTACCACATAGTCCACACACACACACACACACACACACACACACACATCCCACTAACAATCGATTAATTTCACACAATAAGAGCTACAAACTATCCATCCATAAACACAATCATGAAATTTTAATGTACTAACATTCAATCAATTTCACACCGTGTAAGCAAAAAAACATGTGTATATAAATTCAATGATGAAATTTTAAAACAAATCATGAAATAACCATGTAAGTTTTTTTGTATGTAAACAAGTGGTATATCGTCACCCCCTAAGGAAATGTCAACTTGGTATATGACATTGCATGAAAAAATGTACACATATAAGGAAATGAAATGAATTTGACATCAAAATTTCATTGAAAGGTTGCCAGTTCCCTCCTCATTGTTTGAATTTTCCTCATTTTCACTATGTAAAAAAGTAATAAAAGAATATGAGTTGAATTAAAAATGAAACAAAATAATATTTGGTAACATTCAAAAGTGTGATAAAAAACATGCAAGTTAAATAGTTTCCAATACACGTTGATCCCTATAAGTCATCCTCATCATCATCCGTCTAGAATAATATAATATATCTCAATCAATGAATGATTATTCTAACTATATACAAGTTAAAGAAAACATATAATCAACAATTATTTAACTTGGTCACGGGATGTAAATATTCCATCATTCTTTCATAACCTAGTTCCTCAAGGAATACTTCAATTGTTTATCAATAAGCTCACACTACCATCATAATAAGTGCCTTATTTTATGATGTTTAATATGATTCATTTTCAAAATGTTGTTGTGAAGATGAAAGATGAGTTATAAATGACTTCTTGATGGGAATCCATAAAATATGCCAATTATTGTTGTAGAACAACTCAATGAAGTTATGTATATGAAAATGTGTTGTATTATGAACATTGATCTTCCTATTGACTTGATGAGCATAATTGAAGCCTTGAGCTTTGAAAACATTAATAATGGACACTCTAATGATGATTTCCTCTAATGATGATTTCATTTATTGTGTAAGAAAAAAGTGTAGCATTCTAGGAAGATAATGCAAAGTTTGAACAATTAGTGTTGTTTTGTATTAGAGAGGGATGATGTGGAGGTATTGAACATTGTTGGACATCGGTTTTTGCATACAATAAGTCCTCTTGGGATTGGACTACAATCAAAGACCATGAAACTTGAAATAATATTTGGAGAAATGATGAAACTATAGAATGAAGCCTTTTTAACCAAGTGTGTATTATACAAGAGCAACTTTATTCTCGAGCAATCAACATCACCCAAAAGGATTTTGTTTTCCCCTCTCATCAATGGTCTTAGTTATTTTCTCAATAGGTCAAAATAAGGAGGTCAATGTTTGAGTCGCTAGAAAAGGATAAACTTATAGCTACGGTTGAAGTCCATAGTCAAGTTGAGTTAGTGTGCAACAAATCAATAAGTCTTGTTGTGGAAGAGTGAAATGTGCATTGGAACCTTGAGCTACAGATAAGGTGGAATCACTACTTAGCTACAAAACTCTTGAGATGATGTTATAGAATTGAGAATGAGAATAAAATTAAATATAAATTTTAAAAAAAATACAAGGAGAAGTAACTCACACACTACAAAAGGAAATGTGAAGGGGTATCAATGCAAAAGGAGAATCACTAAGGAAGAAAAGTTCACCTTCAAGATGGAGGACAAAGGGACATTATAAAATTTTATAAATAGTTTCAATATGTAAGAAAGAGTGGCTCGACCCCTGAGTTTCCAAAGAGATAAGTTATGTTATTTGTGTCCAATTTCACAATAAGTAGTTAGAGACCAAATTTTAGCCAGTGAATTCATGCCTTGTATTGTGCATGTCCAAGAGAGACTAAGACCTCCAAACATGTAATGGGCCAATTTCAAACCTTCTAAATAAAATTGGATTTCTACTCTTTCTCTTTTCTCATTTTGTTTTTTCATACAATTTTTTAGTTGTTTTTGGATGCCATTTATTATTCAAATTTTATAAATCATGTGTGTATGCATAGCTTTTATACCTATAGCACTCAGAACTCCAAGTTTTGTTCTACAATAGTGGTTATTAGAGTTCGCATTGCCTAACCTTGCACCAAAAACTCATAACATAACGTAATTTAAGATTTAAGGGAAGTACACATTTTACTTACGAGATGTTAAGACTAAATATACCCTTTTGACATATTTTAGTATGAAGAACCATTTGATACCAAAGAGGAATTTTTTCATTACCATACTCCCGAAGTACTCTCACATACCATGATACCAACAATCTCTATAGTAAACAGAAAGAGGTTCTGTAACATTGGGTTTAAAGGCATTTTTAAGCTTGATTTTTCCAATATCTATTCATATTTGTTGTTTTTATAATCAAGACTTATGGCAACAATTTTCTAAACATTGCCCCTAAAAATGCAATTTTCAAGATTTTTATAAACATTTTTTTTACAAAACCACCCTTACAAATTTAATACTTAGAATTTTAGGGGTGGTTCAAAAATCTCTCTAAAACATCACTTTTGGAGATGGTTTATAGAAAATCATCACTAATTTGTTAATTCTCAAGACTTTGGAGCCAATTTTATAAAAAATTCCTATTAAAGATACCTTCAAGGGAAATTTTATGGAAGCTACCTGATTTAGGTGGACATCAATGGCCAACCACCTAGTCTATTGTCTCAAAACACATTTTTCCATCTTGGCATGCTTTTTACGATTTTTTGGGGTCCTAAAACTTTGGGGTTGTTTTGAGGCCTTAAACAACATTTTGTTCGGCATGCAAGTGCCCAAAAGATATCCTGTAGATATATATTGGGTTGTTTGGAATGTGTAATTCATGGCTAGTTCTTTCTGACAGGAATCCAAGCGCCCCAAACGAATATCGGTTGCAAATGTTACACCCATGGAAAATTGACGTATTAACTAACCTATAATGTCCCCATTCAAATAAATATCAAGTAGGGAAAATTCCGCCAACCTACTAGTTTCCTAGGTTGGGGTGGAGACATTAAAATTGGAATAAGGAGACTAATAAACCCAAATGGACTTTGGTTTGGGCATAAATATATTAAGAGGGGGAAAATAAATATTTATGGTGAGAAAATAAGATGGCACTTGGTCATGGAGACACATTGGTGGTGTGGGACCCGCAAAAATCTAGATTCCCCATGCCACATGGAATTGCACTCTCACCCATTCAAATCCAAGGTGGATTCCACTATTCTTGGGGTAGTTGGAAGGGCATATTACTTGGCATGACTCAATGAGGTCGAAATGTAGAGGAAGAGTAACTCCCATGGGAGAGGAAGAGGGATTTTGGAGCTAGTGGGACACTTGGGATAGATTCCCTCTTCTATGACACCAATGATGAAGATGCCTATGAAATTTCTGAAAAATCAAACCTAATGGATGACATCTGACATACATGACATGTCAAAGCTAAAAATAGCCTCCAAGAAGGCGCCCAAGTGAGTTAGGGCAGCCAAAGAGACACCAATTTGAATTTGGTGAAGGAGGAGGCTAGAATTGTAAGGACAAGTGGCATACTTGGGAATTATAATGTCCCTTTTTAAGATTTTTATTAGAATTGCAAAATTTTCACTTTTTTTCCTAATTCGATTTTTGACTAGTTTTGATGTCTAGGTCTCCAATTTGCTCCAAATGCTCCCAAATATTCTGAGAAGGTATATGACTGATATTAAGACTTGAATGTGATGTTCAGGGATGATATAGGACCACCAAAATACTTCTACAAACCCCTTTAAGATTCTGTACAAAGTATGGAATTTAACTAGCAATTTGAGGTTCAAATCCCCCAGGGTAAGTGCTGAAAATGGCTCTCCAAATGCCTCCAAACCCATTCAAAATTCAGAAAAGAGGTAAGGGATCTCTAAGGGACATTAATAATGTCTCATGTGCATCATTAATCAGTTATTAATATTGTTCTAACCTTCTCCCAAACAACAGCAAAAATAACTAGTTCGACCTTGGGGGAAATGGCATCAAATCTTCCCCAAATGCAATGAAACTTCACAAAATGACTTCAAATGCTTAGATACTGAATATGAAACTCTGAGAATACATCATTAATAGTCCATAAATCAATAATCCATCAGTATTTTAATTATTCATTCGAACCCATCAACATTACATTGGTTCACAACAATGTAGTGGGGAAATGGCAGTGTCTGTTCATTAAACATTAGATTTACATCATTCCAACTATATTTTCGACCTGAGACATTTCTGAAGATGAATAATAGAGTATATTAATCTTATGACAAAAGAAATGGGGCATGAGAATCTCCCCCAAAGAGTACAATATCTCACCAAAAGTGCCCTCCCTCAAGGAGAAAGAATATGCAATGAAAACTGGAAATGGTTGAGTGAGTGAGCTGCACTAGAAGAAACCACAAGCTGCCCTGTAGCTGCACCTGTAACTTATGACTCCATTAAAGCTCCATTAAATACGTGAATGGCCTCTCCACACACCAACTTGGATGGGAATCTTTCACCCTCGAAATTGGTTAAGGAAAGAAGACTAGTTTTCCACTAGCTCTCTCTCTTCACAAATGCAATTTTCTCAAATGATCAAAAGCCCTTCTCATGATTGATTCATGTATTTTATAATAAACATTAGCCTCCTATGGTTCGAATTCCTCTCATTAGATTCTAGGGCTTTCCATTTAGGAAAGGTTCCACATTATGCCACTTGTCTCCCAAGTTCCAACCTTCCACCTTCTCCCAATTCGAGTAGGAGTCTCTTTGGCTTCTCTAAATCCCATGAGAGCCACCTTGGAGTCTATTATTGGACTTGACATGTCATATTGGTCATATGTCATCAATCATATCTGAAATATGTCATAGATGTCATAGATGCTTCATCATTGTTGTCATAGGAGCTAGGGAATCTAGCCCAAGTGTCCACAAACTTCTAGTTTGACTCTTCCTCTTCCATGGAGGTTACCATTCCATCCAAATTCGACCTATGATGTTAGATGCCATGTGTATGAGCCTACCAACTCATCCAAGAATTTTTTTCTTCTCATGAATTCAAAATGGCAAGAGAGAGATGCCATGTGGCATTGAAAAATCAAGCTAGTGTGGGTCCCACATCCTCCATATGTCTTCAAAACCAATTGCCACTTAGAATTTCTCTTGGATTTATTTATCCCACCTATTTATTAAATACTTGAACTATTCTAATGTATAAACATAATTTATTATCTCCCTTATTACGATTCCACATGTATCCATCCAACCTAGGGAACTAGTAGGATTGATGGAATTGTCTTGTTATGCAATTAGTTGAATGGGGACATTACAAGAATCTCTTCCCAAATTGAGTTGGCATGAAGCTCATGGATGGAATTCGAATTGGGGAAGACTTAGGAAGTTTATAAAAGTCAGTAACAAAGAAGAATACCATCTTTTGATCATTTTTCATTTTGCATTTTGCATTTGGAGAGAAAAGCTAGTAGAGAGCCAGTCTACTTGCCTTAGCACCAATTTCGAGGGTGAAAGATTCCCATCCTAATTTGCAATTGGAGAGGCCATTCAGACCTTTCATTTGGAGCTACAATGGAGTCTTTAGTTATAGGTTGAAGAAACAGGGAAGCTTGTGGTTCATTCATCTACAACTTGTTCTTGCATCTCTTTCATATTTTCTTGCATATTTGGGCCCCTGGAGGAATTGCTCCTTTGGTGAGATGTTGATCTCTTTGTGAGAGTCCAAGAATATCCATTTATTTGTATTATGATATATACACTCTTTATTTACTTCTCATAAGACTCCCAGGTCGAAATACCAAGTGAAACTATGTGAAAATACCAAACAATGCATAAGTGATGCCATTTTCCCTAGATCTTGTTGTTGGAGCTTGAAGAGACATTATTTCCAATTGTATCAATCATTCGCTGTGATTTTATTGATGTATGGAGTTTCATTAATGTTATGAATAAGTTTCATTAATGTTATGAATAAGTTTCATTAATGTTATGAAAGTCATTGTCACCTAAATTTTTAATTTCATAACATATGGTGAAAATTACTAGCTTTTCCCCCTATGTGAAGTCTTGCATATAAACATCTGATTTAAGGGAGTTGCAGAATGCCATAGGAACTAATTGATGATACATTGGGGAGATGATTAAATTAATTTATCATTACCATACCTCTGTTCTAAAATTTGGAATGGTTTAACAGCATTTGGAGATCCATCCTTGTCCACTACCCTTGGGGGTTTTGAAGCTCGATTTGACTAGTACATTTCCCTACTTTGTCCATATTGTAAATGAATGTTTCAGAAGTGTTTTAAGGGTTTTTAAGCATCCATTAGAATCAATTATATGTCTGAAAACCTTCCAAACTCATTCATACCCCATTCGGAAGAGTTTGGAGCCATTCAGAGGCAGTTGGGTCAATACTAGTCCAAGGGTCGAATTGGTTAAAAATTGTAATTTTTCCTAGTTTGTGAAAAATCCTAAAAAGAGACACTACAAGTGGTATCAGAGCATGGTCCTTGAACCTAATGTGGATGACCATTCATGAAGACAAGAAGTCAAACAAATAATCCCCCACCTTTAGAAACTGAAACTGAAGGTGTTGTTGTTGAAGAGGAAGAAATAGGAAAAAAAGTGCATTTTGCTGAAACTATGGCTAGGGATGAGAAGGAAACCTCAGAGGATAGGAAATAATTTACTAAACTCATGAAACCATTATTTTAAGACATGAAAAAACATATCATAAAAGGGTTCTAATTGTTTTCCAGTCAACTTGGGAGCAAAGGAGTAATAGGAGGCAACAATAGTTCTCATTCTGAGGAAAAGAAGGCAATGGGTGAGCATATTTTCTCAAGAACAAGACCCCATAATAGACCTAATGAATTTCAGAACACACCAAGGCCTACTAAACCTAAATTTATTGAGGTCAAAGAAGATCCTAACACCCAATTTGATATGCAGGAAGTGGTGACAGAATGGGAAAAGTTGAGTGAAGATTATAGAAGAACTCTACCATTTGACCAATTCTTTAATGTATCAAGCAAACTCAAAATGAAGGAAGGTAATAAGACTCCATTTCAAAATAAAGAATTGAATTGTTCCATTGGTAAAATGCCCCTTCCCACTTTTTATGGCTCACCTCAAAGTTCTGCAAATACTTGGGTACAAAAACTAGATGTTTATTTTCAGTTGAATCCTATGGTGGAAAATGATGTTTTAAAAATGGTTATTTTGCATCTAGAAGGAGATGCCAATGATTGGTGGTTCCATGGTCTGAAAACTTTGGGACATGATCAGGTTAAAACCTATGGAGAATTTGTTGACATGGTATTAAAAATATTTGATCAAAAAGACCCAGAATTGCCTTTCAAAGAACTAGCCCAATTGAAGCAAGTTGGAAACCATGTTGAATATATGATGGAATTCCAAAAATGATCAGTTAAGGTGGGTGATATATCTATCGTAAGATTAGTATTGTTTTTTACTAAAGGTTTGGCTGAACCCTTAAAAGGTTTAGTTAAGGCCCACAAACCCAATTCATTGAAGGATGCTATGAGCTTGACAAGAGATCTACAAAATGTGCTACCTAGGACAAGGTTTCCTCCCAAGCCCAACTTCCCTTCCCATTTCAGATCTAAAAAGAAGCCATGGCAAGAAGATGAATGTGGAAAAGATAAGAAATAGGAACTAAGCAGGGAAGAACTCATAAGGAAGAAACTATGTTACTCATGCTTCCAACCATGGGTACCAGGACGTAAATGTGCTAAGGGAAAGGCCCAATTCATTGAAGTATTTTGTGATGATGAGTATGAAGGGGGCATGGAGGAAGGAGGAAATATTTCATCCCAAGAAGAGGGATATGCCACATCAAAAGAAGAAGACAAAAAATAATAATATCATCCATTACCTGACAAAGGGAGACCAACAGTGCTTTCAGGAGTGCCTCGTTTCCACACTATTCGATGCCAAGGAGCTGTACAAGGACAAAGGGTTTCGGTATTGGTAGATGGAGGAGACACACATAACTTCATTGATGCAGCCATGGTGGAGAGGAGAAAACTACCCACTGAACCATTGGAGGGCTTCATAGTCATCATTCCAGGTCACCATAGTATGGAGTGCAAAACATGGATTCCAAAGCTACAACTCACCATAGGTAATTACACTTTTTTTGATAGCTTTTATGTGGTTGATGTTGCTGATACTAATGTGGTCTTGGGAGTGCAATGGTTTTATCTATAGGGGAACATACAGTGAACTATCAAATCCCTGAAATGAGATTCAAAGATTCAGAGGGAAAACAAAGGGTATTGAGAAGAATGCACACCTATCCAAATAAGGTAGTGTCCTCCCACAGTATGAAACACAATAATGAAAAGGTTTTGGGAGACATTCATCATGGAAGGACACCTGATAGAGGAGGAACAATTTTGCAGCATACTAAATTGAGATTTCTTCAGGACAAGCAATCTTGGGTGGGGAGGATTGTAATGTCCCCATTCAAATAAATATCAAGTAGGGAAAATTCCACCAACCTACTAGTTTCCTAGGTTGGGGTGGAGACATTAAAATTGGAATAAGGAGACTAATAAAACCAAATGGACTTTGGTTTGGGCATAAATATATTAAGAAGGGGGAAATAAATATTTATGGTGAGAAAATAAGATGGCACTTGGTCATGGAGACACATTTGGTTTTTTGGATAGATATGGTTTCCCTCTATTAAGGGCAGGCATGAATCTTTCAAATTGGGGTTAATTTATGAATACATGTTGAAGCATTGTTCCTCGACTTGGTTTCCCTTGAGGGAAAGCATATTTTTGCTTTTACTAGTTTCCGATCTTTATTGAAGTAATAAGCTTGGTTTTCAAACTCAGTAAGCCTATCTCCTTTTATGATTTAGTATTCGATATTCTTTGAAAGTTAATAAAATGTTCATGTATTACTTATTCAAAAAAACAATAATATGCTTTAGACATCTATAGGCCAGAGTCCCTCAACTCGTTTGTATGGAACACCGATCATTGTGCCTATCCTCTTACAAATCATTTCCTTAAAAATGGTTATTGTCGAAACATAAAAAAAATTGCAACCTTTATAAAAGATATGTGAAATTATTGATGTGATATATTATAACTTTTAATAGAAAAACAAAAAGAAATGTCAAATAAAATGTATAATGTAATATCCATTACAAATTTAAAATAAAAATAAAACAAAATTGATATTTTTTTTTTAAATGGTTAATATAAATAAATAAACTAACAAAAGCATTTTAAATCCAACTTGAAATCCTTCTCAATACTCTTAAAAAACGTGTTGTATCGAGATTAGGATGAAGTGTTGTAACGGGATCAAGATGATATCAAGAAAGAGTTAAGATGAAGGGTGTTCACCTAGTGTTGATGCACTCATGAGCTAAAACACTATTATCTTTGTTCGTGGGAAATTTATTTCTTAAATATAATGCAAAACAAATAAGAAGAAATAAATGTTTAGGGTAGAACAATTATTTTGCAAGAATGGTTTGACCTGCATTTCATATTTATGCAAATTGTGATGTGATGTAATTGTGATTACAATGATCTTATATACATTTATGCCATAATTATAAGATGTAATGAGCTAATTTCATTGTAATCATGTGAAAGATAGAAATTATTTGTGAAAACTATTCCAAAACACCAAATATAATATGTGTAATTATTTATTATTCTATTTAGTATTAATTATTTATTATTTTCTTTCATACACAAATTTAATATGATTATTCATCTTGTAATTAATTAATTATCAAAAATATTTAAAATATTAATTTAAAACTAAACTAATTTATTTTAAATTTTAAATTTAAAACTATAATCATTAATTTTAATATAAAATATTTTTTATATATAATTAAATTTAGAAGGAAAAAAATTATCCTTTAAAATACTAGTTTTTCAAAATTTCCAACATAAACTTATTATCTAGTGACAAAATGGTAAAGAATATGTGTTTCATCCTACATGATATTTTTGATATAATATAGTATGATCTAGTGACAAAATGGTAAAAAATCTGAGTTTCATCCACCATGATATTTGATATAATATAGTAAGGATATATAAATATGTACTATGATAAATTTATTTAAAAGACTTTGTCTTGGAAACTTGTATATAGTTAATTTCATCATTGAAGTGCAAGTAACTATAAAATTATAAAAAATTATTATAAAATAAAATAAAAATTATAATATTTAAAATAATTAATAATTTAATATTTTAAGATAAAACAACACCATTGTGTATAAACAAAATTTAACTAGAATATTTTAGATTTTATTTAATATTAAATCTTTTTAATCTTAACATAAAACACTTCTAAACTTTTAGATTTTATTTAATATTAAATCTTTTTAATCTTAACATAAAACACTTCTAAACTTTTTGAAATAATAACATAGTAAACAATTATATAATAAATGATTATTCTTGATATTTGCATTGTATGTGGAGAGAATAAGGCAACCCCATGGATTTGTGTTGGTAATATTTAAGTATATGTACATGGTGATTGAAAGCATAGAGGCAATAGCTCAATCTATTAGTGATGGTCCAACTACGTCATGGATTTTTTCCATGAAATTATGGCAGCTATTTAAGAAAAGCATCAGAACTTTTCATGACTGAACATAAGATTATTAATAGAGAAAGGATGGGATTACATTGTAATAAAACTTGTGATTCTCATTTTTCCTACTTGTCACTTTCGAAAAACAACCATCCCCTAGTGATAAGGGCACTCCTCCTTAATGGCATTTTCTTACCAGAGATTCTAAAGCTTTGTGGGGTTGTGGGTCTTATGGAGTAGATACTAAGAATGGATCAAGTGGCAAGTTACCATTGAATAACATTGGGAAGGTGTTGAAAATTGAAGGATGCCTATCAATTATTTGACAAAATGTATGAAACAAATCAAAGGATGATGCTCATCCATCGGTGAACAAAATGTCAACAAGAAAAATTTCATTTTTTACATGAAAAGGAGCATTAAGATCTTTGTGAAAATCATTTGTAGGAACATAATCACCCTAGAGATGGAGAGCTTGGAGACTATTGGAAATATGAAGGACAAAACCCAAGATAAAGAGAAAAATAAATAATTTTAGGTAAGCATCTAGAAGGAGGTTGCACCTTGCCTAATTACAACATTTAAAAGGACTTAACCATGTAAGGGCACTTTGTCTCCATGAAGGAGTTCAAAGAAGAGGAACAAATTCCTCCTCAAAGGATCTGCATGCTGCCCCCCCCGCAATTAGGGAAGGAAAAAAGAGAAAATATTTCTATTCTCACTCCTTTAAAGAGGTTGTTCAAAACGTATTACCCCCCCTTTGGATCCCTAGACTTATTAACCAGAAACCTTCATTGTGTAGAGATACAAAGACAAACCATAGTTGCATTTCAAACGCTAGAGATTAATAGGTTCATCAATAGTTATAAAGGCAAGGCCCTAATCTATAGTTTCAATGGGATGTGGCCATCATCTATGACACTTTTGAAATGGATTAATTCCCACTAGGCCATAGAATACAAGGTAAATTTGTATTCTAAAGGTTTCTTTATTGTTGTTTTTCTTCAACCCTGAACACCATAGAAATGTCTTAGAAGAAGGCCATGGTTTTGGTGAAAAAATGGCCTCTTTGTCCCACCATGGTTTTTACATTTAAACTTGGTTGCAATGTCTGTCATATCAACTCTAGTGTAGTTCCCATTATCAATCTCCCTATCCTCATGTGGATTCTTGGAATTCTAGAAAGAATAGGAGATACTTATAGTCCAAAAGGGTATCATCACTTATGCTCAAATCTATCTAGAGCTTAATTTGAGTCTTGTTCCATTAGATTAGATAGTATACAATGAATATACTTTTAGAGAATTGTGTCTTCTCTTTATTATTTCTCTAATTACTCACATGATACGAGTCATTACTTAAAAGAGATGCTTCATATAATAGGAGGCGAGAGAATTTGGTTTTCTTTATAGGGTGTTATGTGATGATTCTCAATGGATCTAAAAACTAAATTATGAAACATGACTTTCAAGTGCAGAGTGTGTCTATAAATGTATGCCATATAAAGGATGTATGCTTAAAGGCTAATGTCTTTTAGGGGAAAAGAGGGAAAATAGAAAATCCAAGCCCTAGGATCACTTTCAAAAGAATCCCCACATGGTAACTAAAAAATAATGTAATTCAAGCCAAGCTTAGAACACCAACAATGGTCTAGTCCCTCCATCTTAGAGGGGGTGATATAAATGTGAACTCAATCATGTCAAAGGTGTCAATCCTTCCTATGCATGTTGTTATGGTTGAAAAGACCTCACAAGGATGAAGAGATCACATGAATCATATAACTCATATCCATAAATAGAATCAATTATTTCAACTAATTTTAAGGACGGAAGAAATTTGGTTTCACTAAAGTCTCTATCAACATCATTTCAATCAATTTAGTGAAAATAAATCAAAAGAAAAAGAGAGAAAAACAACAACCTTCTTAACTTTCAAAATTATTGACTAATAAAAATAAAAGCAAAATACATATCGAACTAACTAATTTATAATTATATATTCATTAAAACAAATACTCAAAATGAAACATTAAATCTGAAATTTGAAATTTAAACTTATAAAAATTTAAAATGGAAAACCAACCCATAAATAAATAAATATATATGTAAATACCCATATTTAAAACTCTTTTTCCAACAATATACTATATTAAACATTTATTTAATTAAAAAAAAACACACACATGACCTTTACTCCAAATCTTCGTAACCTCAAATTATTCATCTAATATCTCCAGACATCAAGAAACTGTGCTAACATCTTATGATTCAAAAACATCTAGTGGCGATCACTACTTACCTAATCACCAATTTCTTTTGACCTTAGAATGCTAGAAGATGACACCACTCACATAACTTCAAGCTCTCAATTTTTTCTTCAAGCTCTCAATTTTTTTTAATGAATATTTATTGACTCCTTTCTAAAAAAATCATGCTTTATAAGTTATTCCATTTTTATAATGTTTTCATGATATTTTATAGATTTGTCATTTTTCAATTATCATGCTTTATAACTTATTAAACTTCTCCCACGTTTTATCATTTTCTTCATGCTTTATAACTTACTAAACTTCTCCCACGTTTTGGAGAAATTTACATCTCAAATCCAAGGTCCATAGATTCAACTTTTAATCATTTGTTTAACTATGGATTTCTAGCAAAGCCATATTATGATCTTCTAGTTTTATAATACCCAAATACAGGTACTATACTTTTGAATTATATACATTGAGATATAATTATTTTTTAAGATTTAATTGAAAATGAAAGGTTCTAATAAAATCAATTTCTTACTTCTTTAAATTTATTGAAAAAATTAATTTTTTTAAATAATTATTTTGGTATTAAAACTTGAACTTTAATATTAATTCTAGAAGGTTAATATATCCATCATTGTCATCAACAAATTTAATTTGAGTGACTTTGCTGGATTGAAAATAATAAGGTACCATAAAAAGAAAAATCTATTGGTTTAATATTACATTTATAATTGAATTTAAAAGAACAATCTATCGGTATAATATTACATTTATAATTGTTTTCAAAAGAAATATTCATTGGTTTAATATTACATTTATAGTTGTTTTCAAATTTATTAGTTTGACTCACTAGTCATTATGTTTATGAATCATGTTAATGGTAGTTCCAAGGTCCATAGATTCAACTTTTAATCATTTGTTTAACTATGGATTTCTAGCAAAGCCATATAGGTACTATACTTTTGAATTATATACATGGAGATATAATTATTTTTTAAGATTTAATTGAAAATGAAAGGTTTCAATAAAATCAATTTCTTACTTTAAATTTATTGAAAAAAATAATATTTTTTAAATAATTATTTTGGTATTAAAACTTGAACTTTAATATTAATTCTAGAAGGCTAATATATCCATCATTGTCATCAACAAATTTGAGTGACTTTGCTGGATTGAAAATAATAAGGTACCATAAAAAGAAAAATATATTGGTTTAATATTATATTTATAATTGAATTTAAAAGAACAATCTATCGGTATAATATTACATTTATAATTGTTTTCAAAAGAAATATTCATTGGTTTAATATTACATTTATAGTTGTTTTCAAATTTATTAGTTTGACTCACTAGTCATGATGTTTATGAATCATGTTAATGGTAGTTTGTTGTGTTTTTATTTTTGGTTTAAGTAAATGTATTTAATTAATATATAAATTTATTTAGATATTTTTATGTAAATAGTTTAATATAAATATTAAATCATATTAAATCTAAAAAAAATTGTAAAGTTTGTACTAATAAAGTTTTGAATTGATGACTTTATGCAAAGAGTGCCTTAACAATACATCCATTCATCATTTATTTTACACTTTGTGGGCCTTAAACCTATATTTATTAAAAATTAAGGACCTAATTTTTTGAGGTGTAAATTTTTGTTTTATCATTTATTATGAAGGAATTAATAATTAAATTAAATTAACTCAAAGGGGTTGGATCCATTGGTGAAGAGCGGGGTATTTTTCACAAGTGGGAAAGATTTAATTCCAATGAGGGCCGAACCTGGAGCCATCGGGGCACCTTGAGGTAGTGGTTGAACGTGTGGTTCCACCCAGAGAAATTGTATTAAATGATCTCGTGACTTGTGGACACATAAGTGGATCAAAGCCCACCCCCATGTCCTCCTAAAAGAAGAAGTCAATTCCTGCTAGCTCACTCGGTTAAGGTGTGGGTCTCGTCATCAAGGCGACCTGAGTTCAATTCCCCTTAGGGGTGACTTAGTTGGGAGGCGACACCCAAAAACCCAATCAAGTTGAGGTTGGTGTGGTTAAGGACAGGTGCGATCCCCGGGTGATTTTGATGGCTTAGATGCCCCTAGGTCGTGGTTTCTTAGACCAAAGGTCACTCCCACAAGTCAGGGAGATTGGAACAAACAAAAAATAATAATTAAATTAAATTAAAGAATTAATATCGAAATGAATTAAAGATACAAAAATTACACCTCAAAAAATTGGATCCCTCTCAATTCTTAATAGATACAAGTTTAAGATGGATCTATGCTAATTTTATTTTTTTAAGTAACTGTATAAAATTTAAATTGAACCAACATAATCAATAATTATTTATCAGATAGATGGACCTATGTACATGACAACATCTCCCCATACTAAATTGTAAAACACCTTAACATGTATCACTCTCCAATACAACAAAAATTTATGTTATATACAACTTAATATTTTTTTTAACTTAACACATAAAGTTAAGAAAATATTATTGAAACATTATGTGTTGAAAAAATGCAAATTTATATTCGTCTATATTTTTTATAACTAAAATAGATAGAAAATTTGTATTAAAATGTTGAATAAACAGCCAAGAGAAAATTACAGAACCAAGTTACAAAAATGCCCACAACAAAACAAAGTCTCTTCATAGGGTTGTTTATGGCGTGAAGCCTTAACAAAACTGCAATTTCTAAGGAAACAAATTGACTACTATAAATCCTAACATATCGTCCTAGCCAAAAAACACAAAAAGCTTGCATAAAGCATATTTACAGAGAGATGGGAACGCTATGAGTTTTCGGCATGTCCTTTTTTTCTTCTTCCTATCCCTATGAGCTTGAGGTATCTACAGTTGCAATGGTTTCCTGATGCACTAATTCCTCTTCCATTGCTCATGAGCCTACATTGACCGAGAACCTTGATTGTTCTCCAACAAGCATTACATAATGAGCCTTAGAAGAGAGAGTTAGCTACTCCAATTGGGCACACTAAACACGGACTTGAGCCTCTAACTCATCAAAACGGACATCCATTTGTGCAACATGTGAAGTTACCTACTCAACCATAATTATTACTCCCTCAATCTTCAAATTCAAGGTGTGCAACATTGCCTTTATCTTCCTTACTTCATTCTTTACCTCCCACATGTCCATTTCCCAAGATTCCTTTCCACCCATAGGACCCGACCCCAACACAAGATCACCCATTTCATCAAAGAGATCCCTTGGCTCTCCTTACAAGAAATCAGAGGGAATTCAAATAACAAACACCTAGCTAGATCCACCCAGATGACTAAACCGAACAACTAGATGAGAAACTGCTACCCCACAGAACTGGCAAAACCTGGACAACCAAACCAAAAAATCAAAGGAGTTCTCTCTTACCAACACCACCTTGATGTGAGCTCGATGCCACGACTACATATGGCCTTCAACCTGAATTATCCCACAAACAAGGCGTGGAGGGTTGGAGGTCTTTATATATCTGTAGAGACAAACTTCCCAAATCACAAGCGAGCTGCTTAGGGAGGGTTCTCCCATGTGGGGAGTTAAATGAAACATGCCCCCACAACATGGAACACTTATGTCACCCTTTATGTCACACATGGAAATGTGATATTTCATGATTCGAAAATAAACCTTAAGTAAATTCCTATGGGAGCCACTTACATTGTGGGTGTCCCCCATTTTTAACGATGAATTCTCATTCTAGGTTGACAGAACTATTGGAGATCATGTCTTCCCTAGATTTGTTGTGGCATTAAACATGCAAAATATTTGGCTCTCTAATTTGATTCAATAGATTGACAATTCTTTGTTGAAGCCTGCTCACTTACATTCCCTTTGCATTGTGTTATCTTCTTGCTTGAGATATGACCAAAAGAAAATCCTCATTCCCTTTGCATTGTGTTATCTTCTTGCTTGAGATATGACCAAAAGAAAATCCTCAAGAATAATTACTTTATGAATCCCTAGTAAAACAATAATTTCCAGACCCATAAACAAAACATACCTCTCTACTTGATTGTTTGCCATTAACCCCATACCCCATTCATAAGTTACTAATGGTTTTTCGTCAAAATCCAAGAAGATCCCCGACTCCTACCGCCCCTAAATTTATATTTAATCTCTATTATTAAGGGAAACACCCTTTATTATTGCCTCTCTTTTCAATAATTTGCTTTGCAATCTATTAATTTAACAATGTTAAAAAAATTAATATATATATAATATGAAATTTAATTTTTTTAAATTAATTTTTTTTAAATTGATGAAGTAATTTTTTTATTAGTGGAGGGGTTTTGATGCAATATAAATCAAGGAGTGTTTACCCTTAATTGTTAGATAAGAAAAATAAGTAAAATATATAATATTAGAAAGGTTGTCATATTATTTAGTATGTAGAATGGTATTGTGTTGAGAAGTTAATGCATGGAACGGCATAAGTGCCAATGAATCACGCACTATCTTGGGCTTATCTTTGTTAATATTGGGCTTATCTTTGTTAATATGGGCGTATCTGTGTTAGATATCCATTATAGTATATTAATAATAAATTTAATTTTTTATTTGATGATTGTTTTATGTTTTTTATTTATATTTAATTATAGTTAATTATATTTTATCATCATTTTTGGTTAGGGGTCATGGGGTTAGTGTGTTGGTGGGTTAGTAGTACTAATAGGGATACATTCAATTATGGACACTTATAGTCAACCACAATCAATTATGGTTAATTGTATTTCCTAATGACCATTATGTCAACCATGGATAACCATATGCAACCATTGTCAACAATTGTTACTAGGTTGGGGGTAAGTGGCCCAGTAGTATTAATTATTGACATATTAGAGCTACATTAAACCATAGTTAACCGTATTTGTTCGTGTACATTATGTTAGATATTAGTGGTTATTTATTGGGTAGGATAAATCATGGGCAACTATATAACCCTCATCATTGGGTTACTAGATTAGTGGCATCAACCATTGGGTTAATGAGCTACAATAAACTACGGTAAATCATAGTCAACCATATTTGTTAGTGGTCAATATGTCAAAGGTTGGTGTTCAGTTAGTGGGGTAGCATCAACCATAGACAACTATATGCAATCATGGTCGACTAAGGTCAACCATAATCAAACATAATTACTCAGTTAGGAGTTAATGGGTTACTAGGTTATAAGTAGTGTTAACCATAAACTAATAGGGCTAAATACAATGGTGGACACCTATAGTCAACCATGGTCAACCATATTTTTTAGTGGATATTATGCCAAGGGTTAGTAGCCAATTAGTGGGGTAGGATCAAACATGGACAACTGTATGAAGGATAACCATGACCAACGATGATTACTAATTTAGGTTTTAGGGGGTTAAAGGGATATTAGTGTCAAAATTTTCATATAACATGGTGGTATTCAATCATAAACAATGATAATCAAACATGGTTAACCATTTTTTACCAATGTCCAACATATTTGTTAGTGTAAATTAACATTAGGGTTAAGTTATCGACTAGTGGGGTAGCATCAACCATTGACAAATATATGTAACCATGGTCAACCATTTGTTAGTGAACAATATGTCAAGTGATAGCAGTCATCTACCATGGTAGGATCGACCATAGACAACTATATGCAACCATGGTTAACCATCATTCTTGGGTTAGGAGTTAGGCGATTAGGGGGTTAGCAACATCAACCATTAACATAATAGATATACATTCAATTGTGGTCACTTATAGCCAACTATGGTCAATGTTGACCATATCTGTTAATGGGCATTATCTCAAGGGTTAATGGGGTAGCATCAACCAAGAACAATTGTATACAACCATGATCAATCTTAGTGAACCATCATTACTAAGTTAGGGGTCAGGGAGTAAGTGAGTTAGTGTCATTAACCATTGATAAATTAGGGCTAAATTCAACCATGGGTACCAATGCAATAGCTACCATGTGAATTTCCCCAAAGAACATCATTAATCAATTTCCAAACTTGATTTCATAACTTAATGAATAAATTGCATTTGATAAAGTGATTTATAATAAACTTGTTTGGACATACTTTTCAACATTATTATGACCAAAAAAGATGCAAAATCATCCATATTAGAGTTCAAAATCAAAGTATCTTGTCAAAATACCTTTTCCAATACTAATGTCAATATTATTTCCAATGTTATAAATGTCTCTGTAATCTACTCAATTGCATTAAAAAACAATGCTAATGTCCATGCAACTCTAAACATAACAAATGATGCACAAATAATCATATTAACATCATTTGGAAGCAAGAGAGAAAATTTTGAGATGCTTTGTCCTCAAAGCAAAGGTAATGAGGGATATTGTTCGCGAAATTTCTCAGTTTCCCATGACGCGTCCTCTTATGGAATATTTCTCCATTTGATGAGGTATTCTTTAATTTTTTTGGACCATAGTATTTTCCCCTAGTAGTGATGATAGCTTTTGGCTCTAAAATGACTCTTCCTTTGTCATCCAAGATAGGAAGCAATGTATGTGTTGATTGATGTTGACCCAACATTTTCTTGAGACAAGACACATGTAAAAAATTGTGGACGCAACTTTTATCTGGTAATTCTAAACCATATGCTACTTGGTTGATATTCCAGTTAATATGGTATGGCCCATAAAAATTGGATGCCAACTTGTTTTTTGTTGTTGCTTAAGAGACAATTGTTTGTATGGTTGAAGTCTCATGAATACCCAATCTCCAACTACAAAATATCTCTCTATTCTGTGTTGGCCTACTTGTTGCTTCATACAGTTTTGTGCCGCTATTAAATTGTCCTTGAGTATTTGAATTACTTTATGATTTTCGTCCAGTTTATCTCTTACTGTCAAAATCCTTATGTCACTTAGAGAAAAATATTTCCACTTTGGAGGTACATGACCATACAAGGCTTGAAAAGGTGTCATTTTAGTTGTTGTGTGGTAAGTGGATTTATACCACCATTCTACAAGCTGCCGCCATTGGAACCACTTATTTCACTTATTCGTTATAAAACAATGAAGGTAGGCATCCAAGCATTTATTGACAACTTATGTTTGACCATGTGCTTGGGGATGGCATGTGGAACTCATGTTAAGCGATATGCCTATTTGTTTGCAAAATCCCTTCTAGAAATTTCCTTTAAACTTGGCATCCCTATCTCTAACAATAATATTTAGAAAGACGTGTACTTTGTAGATGTTTTTGCAAAATACTTCAGCAATTTTCTTTGCTCAATCTATTTTCTTTACACCCATGAAATGTGCATACTTAGTGAGTTTATCAACCACCACAAATATTTTGTCTTTCCCCACTACTATGGGTGACCCTTCAATGAAGTCCATGGAAATTTATTCCCACTTTTGAATGGGGATGTGTAGGGGGTGGAGTAACCCTGGGTCATAACATTTTCACTTTTGTTCCTTTGGTATTTGTCGCACTCTGCTACATATTTTTTAATGTATTTGTTCATCCCTTTCCACAAAAATGGTTGGCATGCATTATAGTAGGTTTTGAAAAAACCTACATGTCATGTAGTGGGTGAGTCATGGGACTCTTTCAGAACATTGGACTTAAATTTTTATGTGGGGCTTAAATATATTCTTCCCTTTAATACCAAAGCATATCATTCTTCCACTCAAATTTTGGATTTTGATTGATATTATTGATTATCAAACATGTTTATGGATTCTTGGCATACTCGATTCTGATTTTATCCAACCATTCAGGAATTACCATTGATATTGCAAAAGCTTGTGCTTCCTCATCCTTTCGTGAAAGAGAATAGGCCACTATATTGTCCTTCCCCTTTTTATGTAAAATTTCCATATCAAAGGTGGTAATTTTCTCCATACACTTGTATTGATCGTTCGTCAATGTTTTTTGTTGTAATAGGTATTAGAGACTATTATGATTTGTACATGTCAAAAACTTGCTTACTAAGAGATATTCGCACCACTTTGATAAGGCATGCATGATGGCAAGCATTTATTTGTTCTGAGAGGATTTTGGGCATTCTCTCTTATTTAGTTCCTATTTTCAAATGCTATTGGATATCCAGCTTGCATCAACATCGCTCCTATTCTGCAACCTGAGGCATCACATTCAATTAAAAAAGGCTATTTAAACTCAAGTGTTTCCAATACAGGGGTTGTGGACACAATTTTTTTCAAGGCTTCAAAACACCTTCCTGCTTCTTCACTCATTGAAATGAATTCTTCTTTAGGAGGTTTGTTAGGGGAGTAATGACATGAGCATATTTTCAGATGAATCTGCAAAAGTATCATGTCAAACCTAGAAATATACTTAGTTTAGATATGTTGTTTGGCTTGGGTCATTCTGTGATTGCATTGTTTTTTTAGGTATACCTTGACTCCTTCTTTTGATATGATGTGACTGAGATACTCCACTTCTTTATTGACAAATGTACACTTTTACATTTTTGCATAGAATTGGTTTTCTTCTAGGAGAGAAAGTACTTGTCCCAAATGGTTCAGATGTTCCTTCTATGTCTTTCTATAGATAGGAATGTCATCAAAAAATACTAGCACAAACTTCCGCATATAATGTTGAAATCATTCATTCATGGTTGCATCAAATATGGTTGGAGCATTTGTTAACCGAAAAGTCATCACCTTAAATGTGTAGTGTCCTTCATTAGTTTGAAAGGTAGTCTTGGCCACATCTTCTAGACATACTCTAATCATTCATGGTTGCATCAAGGATGGTTGGAGAATTTGTTAACCCAAAAGGCATCACCTTAAATTTGTATCGTTCTTCGAGTTTGAAAGGTGGTCTTGGCCACATCTTCTAGACATACTCTAATCTAATAATAATGTGATCTCAAATCAATTTTTTTAAAATACCTGGCCCCATGGAGTTCATCTAAAATTTCATCAATGAAAAGAATGGAGAATTTGTTTTTATTGTTATCTTGTTTAATCCCCAGTAATATATACATAACCTAAAGGACCCATTCTTTTTACGAACTAACACTATTGAAGTTGCATATGGAATTTTACTTTTTTAATAACACCACAGCTCAATAGATCCTAGGTCAACCTCTATGTTTTTTTAATGGTGATGTGGGTACCTATAAGGATTAACATTAACTAGGATCGAGCCTAGTTTTAATTCAATTATATATTCAATCTCCCTTTTTGGTGGCAACTTCATGGGTAAATCTTGGAATACTTTTTTATGTTATTAAACTAGTTCCTAGATCTCTGATTACTTGGAGTCAACTAATTATGGAGCTAGTGCTTCCATTTGGTGACATTGTATTATATATGTAGGTGCCCCCTTGTGAATTAGCTTTTCCATCTGATGGGAAGACAAAAACTGGATGTGGGGAGTTTTGAACCGATCCAACTTGTATTTGTGTCCTTGCCACCTAAACTTAATAAAGTGTTGTTGGTGATCAGGGAAATAGGTGCCTAATGATTGTAACCATTGAACCCCTAGTACTACATCCACTCCTCCTAATGGTAAGGTGTAGAAGTCAAAATCTAGGTTATAATCTTGTATTTGTAATTTAACCTTGTGGCACTTTCCAACACTTTCAATTTTTTTACCATCTTCTACCATCACTTTCATATCAGTTACTGGGTACACAAAAATTCTTAGTCTTTTGGCGATGTTAATGTCAACAAAATTATGAGTACTTCCCATATCTACTAAGATTGTGACATTGTTCTTTTTTATGTTCCCTTTTAATTTTAGTGTTTGTGGCTGAGAGATACTCATGATGGCTCTAATTATACTCTTGGTGCATTCTCATCATCTGATTATTATGGAATATTTTCAGGACCCACTATGTCTTCTTCGTCTGATTCTTCATCCTCTGAGTTGTTTTCTCTCTCTGCCTCGCATGCATATAATTGTTTTGAGTTACATTTTCCTTCCTTTATTCTTTGGGCTTCCAAAAAAACTTTGTTATCTTCTTGAAGGTGCAATGGTAGGTATTTTTTATTCCCCGTATATGTGGTTTTGGGTACATTCCTTCTTGAATAAACCTTGTCAATTTTTTCTAGAATGATCTCCCAAATTTATATTCGACATCTTTTGCCTTATGTCTAGCCTTTTCCATGGAAGTTATATTATGCATTTTTAATTCGTTCTAGATATGTGGTTTTAGTCCTCCCATAAGGGATTGGATTAGTTTATTATCTAATAACCCATATACTATCGTAGACACTACTTCCTACTCATGTTTGAATTTGTCCACATCTCCTTTTTGTTGTAATATGGTGGGTTTAGAAAAAATATCATCCTTGGCAATAACTTGAAATATTTTTAAAAAAACATTCTTGAATGTATTCCAATTATATGAATTGATTGTTCCCTTCCACCACATGTACCAATTATATGTAGTGCCCTCAAGATGCATGCAGGTGATCTTGACTTTTTCGTTGTCCTTATCTATATCATATATGTCAAAATATTATTCTTCCTTGTTAAACTAGGCCATGCAATGCTTTTTAGTCCCATCAAATTTTGATAATTCTAGCTTTACCCTTGTTAGGTATGCAAAAACTTGTAGCGGTAAATGGTGGGGGATCATGAAGCAAAAAATTTCCAGTAGGAGCATATTTCATGGTTGTGGGATCGACATGCCCAAAGGAATCGATGGTGGGTTAGACGTGTTTGAAGACCTAAGTGGTGAGTTGGTGATGTGTTGGGAGAGATTCACTATAAGATTCATAAGTTCAACGTGATTCTTGTTAACTAGATCTCTGAGATTTGCTTGATCTTTTTTCACTCAATATGGTTTTGATCAACCTTCTTCTTGATTTTTGTGCGATCCTCCAAGACTTGTGTATATTGGCCATCCACTTTTTAAACCTTGGTATTTATTTCTGCATTGCCCCCCATCCTTCTAGTTATTGGAGGGGTACTCCTGTGCTCAATTTTGCTAAATTTTTGTTGTACAATACATAAAATTAACTATACTGATGGCTCGAATTTTAATTTAATTGTTGTAAAGAATCATACAGAACTCATGTGTTGATCCAAAATGGATCAATATATAAATTGTTACCTACTTGGAGCTTTTGGAATTAGAAGATTGGGTGAATTGGCTTATAGGGCCCATTTTATGGGCAAGTCTCATTTTGTAGATTTGGGGTCTAGAACCTTTCGGGGCTTGTTTGAGGGTCTAAACGATGTTTTTTGTGTTCAAAATTTTATCGCTTAAGTGATTCCCCTTCACGTGATTCCACACTCTGAGGCCTTTCCAACGGTCTAAAAATTGCCTCAAATGGAGTCTATATGCAAAAGTCATGCCTCCCGCAAGTTGACCTATCTAGTTAACCACCATGGCACCAAGTGTATTCCACATCAAATCTCATTTCTTACACATGTGGACCTTCAAGGACATTCTAGAAGGAGCAAAAACCTAACCCTAATCAAGAGTTGGGGCATGCAAAAACCCTAAACCTAACCCTAGATGACTATCGAGCTATGTTAAATATCAAGCCTCTAGAAAAGAAGGGGGTTCTATTCTTTTGATGTATTGTATTATTCCATAGTTGAGCAACAACACGAGAGTGGATGTTAGAGCAGAATATAGGAGATAGGAGATCTTGTAGTAGCCATTCTACCTGCAGAGTCATAGGTAAATCCATAGAGAGTACCAGTGCCTTTGTATTTGCAATTTGACATAAAGAAAAGGCATAGTCCTCATTTGTGGTTGGGTTTTTCCCCATAGTGGGTTTTCCCAAGGTATATCTTGTGTTATTGTGTGAATTGTGTACTTATTTGCTCTAGTTATTCTTGTTTTAGTTCCAGTTATTTGGCATTCAATAAAAGTAATCTAATAAAGTTAGAACTAAGTTGTAAGATCCGTTGTGACAAACTATTCCTATGGAGTATCTATGGAAATTTATGGATCATGTGCAGTACAATTCCTAGAAAATGTGGTTGGTACGAATGGTATAGACGTTGATTTGAATGATTTTCAAGTGTGTACGATTACACTTGTACGGACACTATGTGCAATTATATGTTGTACACACGCGACTGTAGTGATGTTTGTACCGACGTGATTGCAATTGATGGCTATATGGACGCAACTGCGATTGAAGGTTGTATGAACATGAATGTGCGGATGGATACATTGAGTTATGATGTTGTACATATTAAATCGACATCTTACATACTAAATTGTAGGGTGCATGGCATGATCACGAGGTGCAGAACTATGGCGCAGATCTCGATCTCGCTCTTAGCCTCCGCACATGATATGAAGAGGGGGGCCATGGGGTCGAGCTTCGAGTGTCGTCATTGATGCCCATATCCCCCTTTCGCGCACATGGGTGAACTTACCTAGAGCGGTGCAATGTGCATTAATTACCATGCGTACAGTTAGCACATCAAATCTTCCAAATTTAAAAAAAAATGTCGGGAACTCAATTCAATTTACATTTCCTATTTAATAATGCGGCGAGCTCATCCAAATTTATATTTCCAATTTTATATAAAGCCCCGAACAATCAGCGTTGATCTCCCTCACCGCTAACAGTCTTCATTCATGGTTGTTGTTGATCACTGTTTTATTGATATTTCATTAGTATTTCAAGAAATACCCTCAGAGGATTTTCTTGCCAATTCGCTGGTAGGTTGTGCTTGTCAAGTCGTTGGTAAGTGTGTATGCATACATTGATAATTATTATTTTTTATAATGGATTTGCAAGTAGAATCCAAATCCTTTCGTAGGATACATTCAATGTAAGGGCATTTACGTCTTTCATGCAACATCAATTGAATGGAAGCTTGCACAACAATATTTAGAACATAATGAATAGAATTGTGGCTTGTGGGTAAGAGAAGCAAATAAAAAACACAGGTAATAATAGGAATACTCTAACAATTGATGGGGTCACGAGGGTGGATACCTTTTGCCAATGAAACTCAGCAGAATGTAGTTTTGTATTGTAAACACAAGATAAAAAAACAGAAGGTATATAAATGTTGAATTATAAATATTTCAGATTGAAATAGATGCATAAAAGTTAACTTGTCCCTGATATTAATAGTTGCAAGTTGATTGTTATATTCGGGGGTGTAACACTATAAATGTAAAGAATATTAGCTATAACCAACAAAACAATGTATAGAATAATGTGTAACGAAGAAACTTATTAGATCAATGAAAGGAGTAGAAATTTTGCAAAATGAATATCTCATGAATAAAAGAAAATCATAATTTCATCTATATTAAACTCTATTATTTTTTGTTTTGCAGAAAATCATACCATGGATTCAAAGTTCATTTTATTTTGGACAGACTTATTAAGAGAGGTTCTTGCAAATTCTTCTTCATCAAATACATCCAATTTATCCAATGCTTTTGTTAGCTTCTTTGTACATATGATGCTCATATATGCAGACATTGAATCACTATTCAATATGCAACCTGCAAAGAGTGGTGGGAATTTCCAAGGCAAAACATGTTTTGGAATTTAATTCAGCAAAAAGTATGGGAAGTACAGCCACATTTTCATGATATATTATATCGTCGCCACTACAGGATGTATTTTTCTCTTTTCCATGTGTTTCTATAAAAAATAGAACCATATATTCCCAACACAAACACATTACAATTTGTAAGAAAGCCAATACAATCTAGAAAAACATTGTGTCTAGTTTTGCATCGTCTCGCCCATGGCACTTCTACATACATAATAGCATAATTGTATTTTGTGGGAGAATCGACAGTAAGAAAATACACTATGGTCATTGTCAATATTATCCTTCAAAACTTACAAAATCATTATATCAACATTCCATGTGGTAGTAGGATGCAAAATATTTTGAGTGATTTCCATACTTTAACGTTGCTTCCCACAATTTGTGGTGCAATTGATGGCATGCATATTAAGCTCTCTTACCGTACAGGGGAGCATTATACTCCTATGAACTATGCAAATAGACATCATTTCTACATTGTTTTGTTGCAAGGAATATGTGACCCACAAAAAGTATTTTGGAATGTATCAGTCAATGCTCCCGGTGATGCTCATGATGTCGATCATTGGAATTGTTCTGCAATGAAAAAAAGTATGCAAAAGAGAAAGGTGTTAGCAGCTCCAACATTTCAAATTGATGGAAGCATTATCTATCCTTAATTAATTGGGGATTCTTCCTATCCTATCTCTCCCTATTTATTGAAGCCAATTAATAACAATGATTCACCATTACACACTCTTTTTGACAAATATTTATCTAGAGGCCATGTGAAAATTGAGAATGCATTTGGTATACTTAAGGGGAGATGGATATTTCTTCGAGATGTACGTGTAGAGTTGGATAAGGTGCCCAAGATTGTAGTGGCATGTTGTGTTCTTTGTAATTTCTTACCAATGAATCATGAAGATGAGCCAAAAAACCAGGTAGATCCACATCCCAATTCTACTATGCAATTACGGAGTCAAGGCATGGAGAGAGATCAAGGTCGAGCACAAAGAGATATTTTATTTCATGAATGGGAAAGACAATATAATTTTAGTATGGGGCAGTGATGTACTTATTTTTACATCATAATTTTTTTTTTTAGTATGGATCATGTTATGTACAAGATATAACCATGTTATTGCTATTAAAGAGCAAATTTTATTTACTTGGGCAACAAGTTTTGCAATATAGAGCTATACATCCAATATTTTGTACATCTACTTGCTTTCTTGCTCCATTTTTGTATGCTCAAGTTGTAGTCTTCCTTGTTCAATTTCTTTCATTGTTTCAGTGAATGCATTAGACTTTTCCCCATTCTCTCTCCCAAGCCTTCATTAGAAGTTCTTTTTCTTTTTATGCGTTTGCATTCAATTCCCTTTTTGTTTAGCGGAGTTTCTTTATGTGCCTTTTCTTCTTCAATATTTTACATGTACATAGATCAATCTTCTTCGTGTGATTTCCCCATTTCTTCTGTTTCTTTATTTGTTGTGGAAGTGTTCAAATTAACCCATTATTTTCCATTATAACCTTGCATGAGACCAATCACCTTGGGATTTTCTTCTATAAAGCGTTCCAAATCATTATAAAAATTCCATGTTGATGGATTCCCCCATGTGTTGTTTTCCATCTATTTCTCTTTCTTGAAATTCTTCTTCAATATGTTCCACTTGTACTTACATAGAATGCCTGTGAAAGATGTTCTACATTCAAGATTAACATAATTTTCCACTTTCTTCCAATGCTTCTTACCATGGTTTCCATGGATTAAATTCGTGTAAACATCTTCAAACTTCAAAATCAATGTTTGCACGACGTTTTCAAGCCAAATTTCTTCTCTATATTCCTTGGTTGTGTCTTCTTTTTTAATCTCATTTTCCTATGTTTGAGTTAATGGAATGATTTCCTCCATATCATAATCATGTTGAGGACAACTATTAAGTCCAAGATTAGGAGCAACTTCTTGATTATATGCACTATAATATTCCTCTAAATCAACATAATATGCATTATTCAAATTGATTTTTGGATGCATAAATCCTTGATAATTGGCTTAAGTTTCAAATGAGGAACCCATACAATGATCGAAGCTTTTAGTAGTTGATTTAGAAAGCTGTGATTGAAATGCTGAAAATGGACTTGAACATTTTCCATGATATGGCACTTTTTCCCTTGCATCCAACTTCTAATAATTCCTGCAAACATTTATAAAGACAGAAAAAAAAATATTTCAAAAGAATACACAAAAAATAGATCAAACTACAAAGATTAAGATTATTACAATACCCAAATTTAATTTGCAAGCAACAATAACCTTCAAAACACTTTGATATTGGTGAATGCTCAATTTTTGAACTTATTATTTATCACACAATAAATCCAACCAATTAAACTCCAATTCAAAACATGTATGTTGGTTCCTTTACAATGGCCATTATATGTAAATTTTGAATAGTTTATTCCTTTGTATATGCAATTCTATGTAAATTTTGAATAGTTCGTTCCTTTATATATGCAATTATGTGAAAATTTTGAATAGTTTATATGGCATAAAATTTTAATCCAAGAAAATGAAACAAAAATTAAATACAACAACACATAGATTATTGCAAAACCCAATTCTAATTTACAAGTTGAAAACTAGAGTAAGATTATTACAATTCAATTAATTAAACTCTAACCAACTCATCCCCAATTCAAAATGATATGCGTGTTAGTTTTACAGGGCAATTCGCTATAAATGTAATCAATAACTACTCGTTGCTAAAAGGCTAGATAACTTAACTTCACAAAGCTCAGATTTCAACTTTCAAAACACACTAACAACACTAATAATTTACCATGTAGGTCCCTAATGCAGTTATCTTGATACATACAAGTGATTGGTAGTTGCTATAAACCCCAACCACAATAGCAGTTAAGCTTGACATTGAATCTCTTCTCTTATCAATAGTAATTATAACCCCAACCACAATAGAAAAAATGTCACAACCAAACTAAAAATCAATGCAAGAAGAAAATAAGCCTCGTCACTAGGAAGTATACCAAATCTAAACAACATCGAACATTTGACTAATAGACAAAGAAACATCAACTCTTTACATGTCAACAGTATAACAAATCCTATTCGACAATGGTTTGTTGCTTTCCGGCTTGAATTTCCCTCTCATAATTCTTTTGTGCAAAATTTAAGAGTGATTTTCTTCCTGGGATACAAAGACTATTGGCTTGCTCATAATCTAAATCTAACCTCCCTTCTATTCCATTCCCCACCAGGTTTAGTTCAAACTTCCTCAACCTCAACAAATATCTTGGCTTTTCATTGACATCATTCATATTATTAACGGATTTGGAAGGGTAACTACTCTTAGACCTAGACCCTTCACCCTAAACAATTGAATGTAAAGGAACTAGTAGGCCAACACCTACAAGAACCGTTGGATCCAAGGAGGCAGAGAGAGATTTTGGTATACCTAGATTTTCCATACCCCACTCCTTCCCAAGATCATTAATCCCTTCCAAATCTAGTATAAGGGTATAAATATAAGAGACAATTGTTGAGGGATTATACTGATTACAATGATTTTATAAAAGTTATGGAAATTTGGAAATGGAAAACCCTTTTTTCCAGTGGCAACAACGCTTGCTCTAAGACCTGGAAAAATTGCTTTTGAAGGGAAAAATAAAAAAGGAAATAAAATTATGGCAAGACAATAGAAATCCATGGTCAAGAGAAAATGTACAACCAACAAAAGTAAAGTGCACAATGATAGCCTTTACTCAAACTAAAAGAATACAAAAAATACTTTAAATATAATAACCACCTGCAAATACCAAATCAAAACCCTCCAAAACTCTAAATCAAAGACAAATTATGAAATATATTTTTTATGCAGAGAATATTATCTTTCGCGCCAAATTATATTCATCTAAAGGTAAGATAACATGAGAAATCAAATAACCAGCAAAGCTGGGGAATGGAAAAGGCAATACAATTTGTATACCTAATCTAATTGAAAATCAAGGTGCAATACATTATTCAAATGTTGGCATAGCTGGAAACACGATGACCTTCATTTTTTCTTCACAGCCCATGTCACGGTGCAGTTAACATTTGGCAAGTTCAATTTTAATTCCCTTAATCAATTTACGGGAATAGATGGCAGATTGGTGTAGGTGTATGAATTTAATACTCCATACGAGCAGATTAATTTTGATAAGAAATATTTGACAGGATCCCTGCAAAAACAATGGATTTGACTTGTATACACAGTCACAGGGCAATGTGTCAGGTGGCTAAGGTTGAGCCCGAGTTGCACCAAATTTTTCATCGGGGCTATCATGATTGCGCTAAAATAGGCTTGGAGTGCATTGAGAGCGTGCTTTTCAACCTCATGTACGGAGGCCTTATGATACCAATGAAATAATAAACCTTTGATTTAATATATGAAGAAGAGAATGAGATATAAATGTTTAATAAAAAATGATGAGATAATTGTTACAATATGAAGCCCTTGAATAAATATCCTAAGGGGGGTGCTTCAGTACCTTTTCATAAAAGGTTTTGTCTTTAGTTTGTTTTTCTTAATTTCTTTCTAAATAATCATTTCCCATATATGTGTGTGTGTGTGTGTGTGTGTGTGTGTGTGTGTGTGTGTGTATTCATCTAAAGGTAAGAGAACATGAGAAATCAAATAACCAGCAAAGCTGGGGAATGGAAAAGGCAATACAATTTGTATACCTAATCTAATTGAAAATCAAGGTGCAATACATTATTCAAATGTTGGCATAGCTGGAAACACGATGACCTTCATTTTTTCTTCACAGCCCCTGTCACGGTGCAGTTAACATTTGGCAAGTTCAATTTTAATTCCCTTAATCAATTTACGGGAATAGATGGAAGATTGGTGTAGGTGTATGAATTTAATACTCCATATGAGCAGATTAATTTTGATAAGAAATATTTGACAGGATCCCTGCAAAAACAATGGATTTGACTTGTATACATAGTCACAGGGCAATGTGTCAGGTGGCTAAGGTTGAGCCCGAGTTGCACCAAATTTTTCATCAGGGCTGTCATGATTGCGCTAAAATAGGTTTGGAGTGCATTGAGAGCGCGCTTTTCAACCTCATGTACGGAGGCCTTATGATACCAATGAAATAATAAACCTTTGATTTAATATATGAAGAAGAGAATGAGATATAAATGTTTAATAAAAATTGATGAGATAATTGTTACAATATGAAGCCCTTGAATAAATGTTCTAAGGGGGGTGCTTCAGTACCTTTTCATAAAAGGTTTCGTCTTTAGTTTGTTTTTCTTAATTTCTTTCTAAATAATCATTTCCCATATATATGTGTGTGTGTGTGTGGGTGGGTGGGTGTATATGTGTGTGTGTGTGTGTGTGTGTGTGTGTGTATGTATATATATGTGTGTGTGTGTGTGTATACATATATGTGTGTATATGTATATGTATATATATGTATATATATGTGTGCGCGCGTGTGTGTGTGTGTGTGTGTATGTGTGTGTGTACATATATACATATACATATACACACATATATGTATGTATGTGTGTGTGTGTGTGTGTGTGTGTGTGTGTGTGTGTGCACACACATATATATATATATGGAAAGGACTATTTAGAAAGAAATTAAGAAAAACATGTATATGTATATGTATGTACATACATACATATATATACATATACATAGACACATATATGTATGTATCTGTATATGTACATGTATGTATGCATACATACATACATACATACATACATACATACATATATATATATATATATATATATATATATATATATATTCCTTTTTTACCATTGATTCTATACCTATTTAATATACATAATAGTGCTTTTGAAGGAAAAAAAATTACACGATTTTGGTGGCAAATCACTTGAAATCGTCTTTTGTTCTATCTATCCTCCATTGGAGCCATTTTCCCTAAGTTCACACCCAACTACATAAGAGGTATTCCTAGAATTGTAGTGAAACACATCATTTTATGTGGTTTTTAGTAGACAATGTTCATATTGGTTTTGATGATGATAGAATGATTGTAGTGGGCACATAGGCTAGGGAAGTAAAATTGTTATCTCCACATACTAGTGACTAGAATCATAGTGAAACACATCATTTTTGTGATCGTTATTAGACATTGTTCATGTTGGTTTTGATGATGATAGAATGATTGTAGTGGGAATAGAGGCTACAAATAA
The DNA here is from genome assembly GCA_027924585.1 of Larix kaempferi. Taxonomy (NCBI): domain Eukaryota; kingdom Viridiplantae; phylum Streptophyta; class Pinopsida; order Pinales; family Pinaceae; genus Larix; species Larix kaempferi. The sequence goes on from BSBM01000662.1 coordinate 3,606,841, forward strand.
TTAAAATTGCTACATTACCATAGCATATCTCCCAAAATGATCTTAGTGGTTGGGGATCTTAGTACCAAAATGTTAACTTATTCATGAAGTTTTTCTCAAGCTAGTGTATGCACATAAGGAAAATATTCTAGCTTGATTTAAGTAGTGATTCATATTCCATTGAGCATGCTAGATTTGCTTAATTTATCTACACTATAGATTTGAGTTAAAATGAAAATTTAATTACTGTCGTGTTTACGATTTGTGTTGTTATTTACCCTATTTAGATTATTACCGCCACAAATTAAATGATTGAACCAATGCAATCACACACACACACACACACACTATATTGACACAATACACACAAATGTTTGAACTAGAAAACCCTCATAGGAAATAATATCTAGATCTTATTCAAACTTGCATGCCATCAAGAACCATTACAACTTTACAAACGCCAACCAATGTGATTTGGTATTCATAGGGTTAACGATTTTCATTTTCTAGCTTTCCAATTACAACTCTCTTCACTCCCTTGATCTATAAGATCTATTTGTTCAGGCTTAGTCGATCAACCCCTGTCTCTATTGTGATTACTCCATAAGTGTCATTTTTCTCCAAGAATCAATTACAATTTTTAGGCAGTTGAGCTAGTTCATCCACCTAATGTTCAAGGTGCTCAACCCCTTCTAAACCTACTACTAAAACTAAAGTCTTCAATGAAATTTCGAAAGTTTTCATTTATAAACTCAACTATAATATCCCCTTCTAAAGGCATTAAAATAAGGTATAAATACTCAACTTAACCATAAAATTATGTTGAAGTCCTCTATAGTGCAAAAATTACAGAGCAACAAATTCCATCAGATACAATATGAAGTCTTTAAAATAATCTTCCATCCCAAGTATGTAGAAGGAATTTATCATTGAGATTATTATACACATCTATATGTGTGCTATTGTTCTTTTGAATAAATAACTAAGGAATGGAAAGTGTATGTCTTTTATAAAGTCGAAATGTGTTTGTAATTTTTTTTTTCAATCTAGAACAAACAAAGTTTGTTGAGGGTGATTTTGTTTTTTTAGCTCTATTATATCTTTACAATTTAATATTGTGAAATTTTGCACTATTGTTAAACATCCAATCCAAATTCAGTTTCTGTATAATTGTGGCATTGTTGGTCTTCTATTCTTTTTTTTTTCCCTTGGAAAAAGTCCGTAATTTTATTTCAAAAAGATGATCAAAATTACATATTGCACATGTAGTAGAATCAACAAGGATCCCTACATTTTCACATATTTATGTCCCATATTAGCAAAAACAACAGCTTATTAAGAGCTGAACCAAAAAAGAGAAACCCAAAGAAAAACTTGGCCACAAGAAGATGGAGAAGACGTCTTCAGCTTCCATCAACCGAAACCCTCTACAGAAGAAATAGTAGATCCAAGTCTGTGGACGAGCAGCAAACTCAATGGATCTCCCAAACTGGCGAAATCAGCCAGCATCTCCTGATGAAGAAAACGGCCAGACAAAAACCAGAGCACCGCCGTAGATGTGCGCCCCGGACCAAAATCCAGACGCCTCCACCGACACCGACCACCAGTGACCCAACGCATCAGCACTGCTCTACCTGTGATCTATGTATCCAGCCGCATAGAACCGCCATTAGCCTGCCGAGAGCCCTGAAGCTTCTTAGCGATTTGAAAGATGGGTCAAGAAAACCGAAATATAGGTGCCGACGGCACCAGGTGCCAAGAAACTCCGGAAGAGTACATTCTCTGCGGCCTGTGGCTTTTTCGGGAGTTCTTTAACAAGAAATCTCTTGATACCCGGAACTTCACCACGTAACCAGCAGGTCGATTAAATACCTTCCAAAGCTATGGGATCTTAATGGTCAAGTTCTTCCAGGAGCCTCTTACAGAGTAGCAGGTCGAGAGCACCACCGGATTGTTGGGTCAATCTAAGCATAGACTGTTACAGGGCCACCATGGCCGCCATGGCCGTCGAGCAAGAGCTCGGCTTCCATTCTTCCAATCCCCGGTCATTTTTCGGATCAGATATGGACGAAGGAAATCAAGATCGCCGCCGCCATCGAGTAGCAGCCACCGTCAGGAGTTAGCATCCGCCGTCGAAGAAGATTATTGCCGCCGAGAAAGAAGATCCGCCGTCTATTGGTCTTCTATTTCTAGTAACCCTTTGGAAAATCAAAACATTCATTCAATTTATAACAAACCATTTTGATAACTGTATAATCATGTCATTTTTAGCCATGGAACCGACAAGAGTGTATAGTTCGCTAGCCTAAATGCTTTTCTTAAATCTTGGACTATTATAAAGTATGATTTCTAATTTCCACTTTTAAATCTTTTTTTTTTTTAACAGAAACAGGGAAAAGAGTGTATTTATAAAAGTTGTGCACAGCTATTCATTACATGCATATGATAGAATTTTTTGCAGAAGAGGAAATTTCTAAAAAGACTGTAACTGTAGTTTCTATCAACATATCTTTAAAAGCTCTAAGCCTTTTCTTTCTAAAACTGTTCAAAATGGTGTTGGGATAAGCCCTGATAAACTGTCTGCTTAGGAGAATGCAGAAATACATTGGCAAAATATATGCAAAATTTTGAAACCTGAGCTAAAAAAGAAATTAGCCATAATTCTTGAACTGGGCAGAAGCAACGTCCACCATTTCCTGATTGATCTCTTGATCGACCGTGGGGGTTTCCTGCACATAACTTCCCTGCGTTTTCCCTGTCAACACTGCCATATCTTCTTGCAGCATGTCAACCTTTCCCATAAGCTCAAACAATTTTTTCTCTAAATCATCAATCCTCGAATCTTGGCAAGAAAGCTGAGAGACTGTGTGATTAAGGTCCATGGCCATCTCCTCATTTTGCTTCACGCTGGTGCAGATGGCATCATAAGTACTGCGAACCGAGAGTTTAATATCCACCACAGTGCGGCTCAGGGCAGCTATGGTCGCCATTACACTTTGCATCGTTCCAAGGTTAAACAGAGGCAGCAGAAGAGGACGGGGGATGGAGGGGAGTCCAATTCGCACAGGGAGAGCCGACTTAGAGCACAAGAGAAATGAGGGGGACGATCCATCGCAGGGGAAGAAGGGAATGGAGCGAAGGGAGGAGTTAATATTGGCTCGTGGGAGCTGACAACACAGCAGGGAGCCATGTGACAGGTGCGAGGAGGACCAGATGGCGTGTGGCGGAAGCTTCGAGGGTCGGGGGGGAGTGAGGGTAACCGCACTTTGAGCGAGGGATGGGGAGAACCCTCGAGGGTCCAAAGGACCCATCCTTTAAGCTTGTAATAAAATTTTTAACCCTTGACATTGTCTTAGGGGATGAAGTGAAATCCCATGGCACCATTATGATCCTGCACGTGCCCAAGTTCTAAAAAGGTTCCTTTGTTATCCTCTAAGTTAGCAAGCCGGTTGTTCTCTCGGAAGATGTGAAAAAAGAGACATTTGGGAGGAGAGCGTTGGATTTTATTCGTTGCATATATCTGTAAGATTTTGAACCTTGAGGGGAAGAACCCTTTCTCATGATTTGAATAACATGTCTAGAGTCTCCATAAATTCTGAGATTGTCAAGACTGAAGGAGGCGGCCATATCTAAAGAGAGAATAAGGGCTAGCCATTCTGCCTCATTATTTGTCTTGCTACCTAGGCCCCAAGAGAATGTTGCGACTTTATTTCCTCCTAGATCGAAGAGTATCCCACCCGCACCTATCGCCCCAGGTCCACTTTTAAATCTTGGACTATTATAAAGTATGATTTCTAATTTCCACTCAAATAAACCTATCATACCTAAAAATAACCTCTAGTCAACTTAACAAGCTAGGGATCTAGTAAAATCCCTTAATGTTAAATTTGGCATCGTTCTTTGACTGGTAGTAGCAACAGTACCTGCTAGATGAGCAACAAGTATTGGTTGATTATTTATGGTTTTGAAACAACATCTTCTAAGCACTTTCTTGCCAGTCCATGTTTCTCATGTACACCTCTATCTTTTTCTTCATCTTCATGGAACTTGTTTTGATAATCTTGAAATAAATCATAATCCATCAAACTTGTTTTGGCAATCTTGAAAAAAATCATAATCCATCTCCAGAAGAAAAATAAAAAAATTATTACATTCAAAGCCAAATTATGAAATGAATAATCAACCAAAGTAGTGGTTCCCAAGGTGAAGGGTTGTTTTTTATGTTTCTTAAACCTCGTGGTTGTCTTCATAATGTCCAACTCCTCAACTACAACTCCAAATTTTATAGGCGCTAAAAACAATAAATACATAATGAGTCACTCAGTTCCATAAAATCCCTAATTCTAAAAACCCAAAAAATGCTAAAAATATAAATAATTCAAAACCAAATCTTGAATCAAAAGATGTCTCCTTGATACTCAAACAAACATAAACACCTTAATACACTAAACCCATGCTCAAATAAATAATCAAAACCCAATCGATATATTTGAAACCCTCAACTTCCAAATCAAATTCACGTTATCAACTGAAAGTCACCTTTTAAAGTAAATTCACTTTATCAATTGAATCCAATGACAACGATGCCAATAGATTGGAGATCGACATTACTATTTTATTCAACACAAGGAAGAGAGAGATAGAGTTAAAAATTGACAAAGAATGATACAGAAAATATGGTCATGGTGCAGCTTGAAACATGGATGAGTAGCACCTACAAAGTTATAAACTCATGTTGTTTGGCCTTTATGTTGGTATCGCATTATGGTGATACAACTCAGATTTGCAAGGTCAATACATATTCCCATGCAAATAACGGATAGACATTACTTCACATGCAGATGATGAAAAGTGGACAATGTGATAAGGCGAATAAATTGTTCACATTTTAAAAAGATGAATAGCATGGGTTGAATAGATCATCATTTGTTTAATAACCTACTAAGAAAAAATACCTAACGATGTAAAAATAGTTTCTATGTACGAATACTTGAATAATAAAATAATATACTATTGAATTAAAATAATACATATTATTGAATTAAAGTGTATTTATGCACAATAAGTGGTTTTAAGATTTTAAAAGGTTTACACTTTATACTTGAGAAAGCTTTTAGTGGAAGAAAACGTTAAAAATAATGAAAGAGCCTATGCTAACAAACCCCAAGGCCAGAGCCAAAATAAATTTGACCCATTTTTTTATAATTGAAAAATGGTAACTTGTTATTCATAGTTTGAAATCAAAGTTACATATATAAGAACTACATACCATCAATTCAAAATCTATGAATCCTTTAGCAAAAAGCGGTTTACAATGTGTTTACAACTACCATCATAAAAACTAAAAAAATATAGAGATTATAAGCTAACAACATAAAGCCATCCACAACACCCTATTACATCATCCTGAGGCAAAAGGAGGATCAAAGGAGATTGAAAGAACCCGAGTCCACCAACTGATCCTCAATATATTCATTAAAATTAATATTCCCATCAAAAGGCCCTACAACCAATTTTGATAAAAGATCAACTCTACCATTTAACTCCTTGTAGGTGTGTTGGAAAGTAATAAGAGGAAAAGAGGATATCAACGAACGTGTTCTAGATATCCAGTGATCCAATTGGAAATAATGGAGTGAAGCTTTTCCAACCACCCAGTCAATGATCACCCGAGAGTCACCAACTATCTTGATAAATAATATGCCTCTTTTGTGTGAAAACCAGAGAAGACCCCAAAGCACTAATAATTCAGGTTTTGTATTGGTAGCATGACCAAGACTCATCCTAAGATTAATATAATGATCATGTTTGATTTTAAAGAACATACCAGCACCACCAAAACCTTTCATATAAGCAGCTCCGTTGAAATATCCCATAGTCATATCATCACAATCATCAAGACTATGTAGAATACGAGGTGTTTGCACATCACTCCCCTTGTGGAACTTCCTGAAGGCACTTATAATATTCACACAAATAGGAAAGATAACATGTTTAATGTTATAAAAAGGCATCCTATTTTTGGCCTTCCATATCTCCCATACGACAAAAAGGGGGAGTTTCTTATATCTGGCACAAGAGTGGCACCACGAGAAAAAAAGTGTCCTGAAAATTTGGAGAGTTAGGAACAATCCACGTTTCATTAATCTTAAGGAGACTACACAAATTGCTCCAAAGTGATTTGAAAAAAATACATTGTGAGAAGAGGTGTAAGACGTTCTCATCATTGCTCATGCATAAGATGCAAATACCTAGCCCCACAAAACTTCTTCTGAGCAGGTTATCCCAAGTTAAAATTTTATCTTCGATACAAAGCGAAATAAAAAAATTTACCTTCAGGGGAAGACTCCATTTCCATAGTTTATTGATCCACCATTTTGGACAAGTATGAGATTGCTCAAGGGAGATAGCCTCGTAATCCTTTTGAGAAGTAATGATTATTTTGGCCCCATGCCAGTCCCATACAAGCTCATTGAATTATCAGAAAGAAGAATGCATGATTCATATAAAGACATGATATAACCATTCCATTCATTTACATATTCCACATGGAGACTAAGTTCACAAGCTGACATCTAGTGAGGGGTGTCTGGATGAGCAGGACGCCATAACTGAGAGAGAACATATATGTTCTGACTGTGAAGTTGTGAAATCAAAGGGGCACAAATCCTAAACTTATCACCCGATCCAATAAAAGGGTCGATGTTAATGAATGCATGCAATCCCCTGCCCGCTTTCCAGCTAATCCAATTTTTTATAATAGGAAGGGAGTGTAATAAGCCTCTCTAAATAATGGAAGCAGAGGCAGTCCATTTCACAGGAGTTCTAAACCAAAGTATGGGCGAGAAGGTCTTGATATATTTGACCTTAATAGCATTGCTCCATAACCCACCACCAAATATGGCCCACCACAAATTTTTGGCACACAAGGCCTGACAAAAAATATGCAGATTCTCCAGCTCACACCCGCCCAAAGGCTCCAGGGTAATCTTAGGGGCGAAATTTCACCAATTGGCTATTTTGGGGTTTTTTTTCAAAAAAGAAATCCGTTATTTGGTCATTTTTACTCTCTAATATCACCTATATTTACATAAAATATGTTTTTTATTGTAATATTCACCAAATTTTACATTTTTTAGTAGTAAATTATATGTTTCATATTTAATTTTTGCCTACCTATCTATATATATATGATTTTTTCAATCCAAAATAATCGCCTAGAATACTATACTTAGGTATACTATTAGAATCCTTAAAAAATGCCTTGCCCAGAGCTTTATGTAAGGATAGGCTTTGCCAAGAGGAGATAAAATATTTTGTAGAGTCCGACCTACCAACCCACAGGAAATGGAAGATCCACTTTCTGATGGATTCATGATGGATATCGAGACCATACCCAAAGGCAACCAGTAAACATGGATGCTCTGTAGAACAGATTGAGCAAGAACGATCCTACCTCCCAGTGAAATCCACCTGAAGGTCCAATTGTTGATTCTTTTATCAACTTTTTGAAGGAGCCAATTCTGATCTTCTATCCTATAATAATTTGGCTTCCGAAAATAACCGAGGTATTTAAAACCTCGATCTATAGGCTGCATCTGGAATGGAAACAAAAGTGCTATATGATCGTTGATACAATTGTTAGAGAAATTATAAAGGAAGGATGATTCATGAAGGTTGATCATCATTCCAGAAGCTGAGAAAAAGAGCACAAAAATGGCATGATATGTAAACCATTCCTCCTTTGATCCAACTCCAAGAATAAGCACATCATCGACAAACAACATGTGCGAGATAAAAAGAGAATTAGACGGTTTCAAACCTCTAATCATAACTCTCTGCTTCGCATCATCAACAAGCCTGTTAATTCCTTCAATGAGAAGAAGAAACAAGAGTGGTGAAAGTGGGAATCCCTAGTGAAGTCCCCTACTACCCACAGAGTAAGAAGGAGATCCATTCACCAATATAGCAAAAGAGGTCAAGATGACACAAGCCATAATCCAAGAGGTCACCTCCATTGAAATACCAATATGAATCAAGACAAATCTTAAAAATGTCCAGTCCACCCAGTCATAAGCTTTGACTAAGTCCAATTTTAGGATGAAGGCTTGTATATTCTTTCTTTTGATGGAATGGAGGCATTCTTGTTCCACCCCAACCACATTCTAAAATATGCATGTTGGATAAGAAGCTGAATTGTTCTTTTGATATATGCATTTCCAGAATAGGTTTGATCCAGTTAGATATAATCTTGGTGATGACCTTATAAATTAAGTTGTAGAGAGATATAGGCCTATAATCATCAAAGGATTCAGGCTTATCTCTTTTAAGGATCAAGGCCAAATAAGTCTTATTCATGTAAGCAAGTATATACCCTTTCAATCTTGTATCTTCGACAACTTCCAAGAGCTCCCCCCCAATGATCTCAAAAAAATGTATGACTAATTCCACAGTCCAGTCGTTGGGGCATGGGATCTTATCTCTTGCGAATTTGATTAACACAGAACCAATCTCATCAATACTAACCTAAGATCCAATATGCTTGGATTCTTCGGAATTAAAAAATATCGGATAGTGTTTAATGAATTTCAGCTGATCTTCAAGATTATTGATAGATTCGGCCTTATATAATCCTTTGAAATAGTTGACAGTTGCTTCTTTAATAGCTTTCTGGTCCTTTCTAATAATCCCCTTTGTGTCTTTTAATTCCCAAATAGAATTAATATTTCTCCTCTGATTGGCATATCTTTGAAAAAAAATTGTATTATTATCGTCTTGATTCACCCAGACAGCCCCGGTTATAAGACACCATGTATCCTCTATGAGTTTTAGTAGCTTGCATCTTTGACTGTGTAGACCGAGAAACTTGTCCTTCCTGCACACACTGAATGAATCCTAATCTTCCCTACCTTCAATTAATGCAATCTCAGCTTCAATCTCCTCAAGAGCTTTTGAATTCTCCTTCTTATTAAGTTTATCCCATTTATGTACCTCTAATTGAAGGTACTTAAGCTTATGCATCAATTTGATAGTACGGGGCAAATAATCCACCTGAGAGAAAGGAGTCCACTTATGCTTAATAAATTCACATCCCTGCTCCTTGAGCCAAGTTCTATTGAATTTGAATGGATAGAATGAAAAGCACTTATCATCGTTCAGCTGGAGAATAACAACTTTGTGATCAGACACACCATTCGAATAGGCCCAACTCCTGTATCTTCCCACGCAATCTCCAAGGCTTTCTGCCATAAGATATCTATCAAGCCTTTTTCCACCCCCTCTTTACCAGTATGACCATTGTACCACATGGGCACAAAAACATTCGGGATCACATCGAATAAGTCAGCATTCTCAAACAGGGATTTAATATAAGGAGCAAGTGGGTCACTCACCAATTTCAAACCCCAGATCTCATGGGCATAAAGAGTGATATTGAAGTCACCAGCTACAATAAGGGATTGATCCTGCAGTATCCTCTATCAGTTGAGATAGTCCTAGAACTCCTTTCTGCAATTATAAGGGGAATAGATATTCAAAATATGAACCTTATTATTAATCCCTTTAATATGACCTTCCACCATAAGTCTTGCAAGAGTGTCAAAAGGGCGAAGATCAACATGTAGAGGTTTCCATGCCACCGATAGACCCCTAGAGTTTTCGCTTGCATCTGTACTACAACAAAACCAAGAAGGTATGGTTTTAAGGAAAAACTCACAGGCTTTAGATGTAGAAGACATGGTTTCTTGTAATAAAACTACCATCATATTAACAAAGTCGATTAACCGCTTGAGGGTAGTGCTTTTGGGAGCACTACCAATCCCATGTTTGTTGAAGGAGATAAAATTCATTATCGAAAACTCTGGAAGGGGATTTCCCACTCTAAGGGCCCCAAAGGAAGAAGAGGGAGTGGACTTTGAAGACAAGTATGAAGATATAGAGTACATGGAGGATAATTAAGGATTGATACATGTGATTTGTCCTTCGCGAGAGACCGATGTCTGCTTGACAAATTTACTTTTAGGATTTTTGGGATTTTTTTGAGTGGTAATGTTAGGGCTCCTTATCGAATTGATGGGGATAGTACCACTCTTATCATCAACACAACCAAAATAAATGGGATAGGGATGTGAGAGTCCCTATGAATAGGGGTAGAGATAGGGCTATCACCCGTCATATCTTCCACCGGGGAAGAAGTAAATGAGATATGAAGAGGATAAGGAGGCTTGAAAGAAGAACGATCTTGCAAAATAAGTAAAGGATTAACAGAAATAACATGAGGTGCCAAATACGGGACAACAGGGGAAAATCCGGCTAATTCAACCATAGGAGAGGGAGGTATAATACCCTCGATTAAATCTAATATTACAAGGGGGGACTGATCATAAACCCTAGGGTTTGACCATTGATGTGAAAGTATGTCAACAACCTCAACCCGAGCAGGGTTTGATAGCTTCAAAGCCCCCAGTATTTCATCAGCAGACATAAATTTTAAAAGCAGAGGAATAGAGAGTTTAAACTTACTCAAGAAATCTGTAGCCGATGACACATCCAATGGGAGAGGGAAAGTGAGTGGCGGTTCCGATTCATCCGGTTCTCCTGTCTCAGAAGACGATTCCAAAGTAGAATTGGATGAAACCCAGTTATCTAATTTGCAATCCCGTTGAAGGTGACCAACCTTATGGCATCAGAAGCAACGAAACGGTAATTTCCAGTAATCGAGTTGTTGGGAAAAGGATCCCTCATCCCATTGAACCTCAGCCTCCTCTGGAAACCCCTCAGTGATATCCAATTCCACAAGCATCTTCGGGAACCTTCGGTCATTTGACATTAGGGTTTCCTCTTCAGTGAGAATAAACTTGCCAATGGAGTTTTCAACCTCCATGAAAGAGCTATAATTCCAACACTACAGCGAGAAACTAGGCAATATAACCCACATATGTCGCTTCTTTAATTTTTCCTTCCACAGGTCGAAGGAAGGATGCCATTTTATGAGCACAAGGTATCCCTAGCCTATTACCCAAAATTTTGAGTAGATAAGCATCAGGCTCTCCTCCGAGAGAAAATGAAAATAAATCCAACTGTTGACAAGCAAAGTAACCCTAGGGACGTAATCGATAAGCATCTTCCCGGCATGGGTAATCCAATCAATAATCTCCAACTGGAAAGAAATCCCACCCAATGCAAGAGAGGGAAGCCATCACTAATGGAATGAAAATGTGTAACATACAAAATTGCACTTACAATTTGACAAGAAATGGTGTGGCCTCATTTACAAATTATAGAAAAAAGTTAAAGAAAAAAATTATCTATTGAATATCATTTTCCTATGCTTATCAAGTTGTTGTTGTTGTTATTTAATATGAAAATCAATGTATCTTTCTCGAATAAATTTTTTTGAAGATTTTTTTAAATTAATAACTTAGATATCTTAAGAAGTTAGTGAAAGAGTTGAAGCCTATGATTTTTATCATAGTAATTTAAGAAGAGATGGAAATATATTTTTTCTTAGTTGGATCCTTGTTTATGTGAAAAGATAGTGCAGCAACGTTGTTGTTTAGTGGATTGGTGTTTTAGAAAAGAAGAAATGATTATTTAAATAGATGTTAATCTATCTTCGACAAGTTGTAAGAGACCATAATTTGATGGAACATTAAAATAGGTCTTAAGGTTTGAAAGTCTAAACAAAATGTAAAGAAAATAGTTATTTTTCCTACATTTTTTTAAATGATAATATGATAATAGTTAAAACTAATATTGTGTTGCTAAGAAATGTAGAGTGTTAATGCTTCATTACTGTAATTTAATGTAATAAAGTTATAATAAGTTAAAGTGAATTTAACAATGAATTCTTAATTATAAAGTGTGATTAATTAAAAATAGTACTTAATTATAAAGTGTGATTAATTAAAAATAGTATGTATTATAAATCACCTTATGAATAGAAATATAAGGAGATTTTCTTCATTGTATATGACTCCTTAAATAATAGAATAATATTTATTATTTGTCATATCATCTCTTATGATTATAAAGACCAAAATTTCAAACATTCATAACCCCTTTGTCATGCAATTATCATATTTCAAGTCTTTTTTTTTGCATAACCCCTTTGTCCTGCAATTATCACATTTCAAGTCCTTTTTGTGAGCTAACTAGTATCAACAAACTTCTTCTTGTCTTTATTTTTTTTTCCCTGTACACCTGAGTCCCTTATCCTTCTTCCTTGGAATTTCCAATAGCATGAGTGATTTATTAACATGTATTTCTTGCCTACCTGATTGAGGTTCTTTACTTTAAATAATAAAACTTCCTTTCCTTATGTGATTATGCAATAAGCTTATGTATTTGGTTATAATGTTTTAGGCCATACCAGTTAATACCTAACTAGATGCACTTCTTTCTAAATTCTAATTTACATTGTTCTTTCCTTGCCTTTAATATATGAGATAATGCCACTTGAAACCATATTCTTCTTGTATCCCATCATGTAGAACATGATCTTCACAAACTTCTTACATTGCTCTTAATCCCCCATTTGCTTCTACTCGGTAAGATGCCTTTCTTGACAAAAAGGTTCCCACCAAACTAATGCATATCCATCCATCTTCGGCTGGGAAAAGTAGATGACCTCAACATTTGTGAGCCCATAACAATTGAATTAAATATCCATATACCAAAACTAATTGCTAAACTTCTCAAGGCCCATCTAGATTCTACCTTTACCTCAACCCTAAATGAATTCTTGGAGGTTTGGTGCTCGTCATCTAGATGAGATATTTTCTCGACCCTTGAGGGGATTATTTGGTTGCTTGTTTTTGCCTCAAGATGATTCAACATTTACATTATTTCCCTTGCCATGTATCTCACAAACCAATTCTTGTAACATGCTTGCAATACTTTTCACCCGAGCCTCTAATTTCTTAAATCTAAGCATGCCATTGTTTAGCTCATGTCCATCTACCATCACAAATATTCTAGGTGCTTTGATATGAGTTAAGCCTTGCAATAGTGAATCTCCACTTGATATATAACCAAATCTAGGCTTCACGATACACTATCCTTAAGAAATAAGTAGCAAGCTCTGATACCAATGCTATTACATATTCTAGTGGACGTTTAGAACCACCCAACATATTTGCACTATATATTTGAATTAAAATGAAAACTTAATTATTATCGTGTTTATGCTTTGTGATTTTCTTGACCTTATTCAAATTATTAGCAAAATAGATTGAATGATCCAAGCAATGTAATCATACTCACACCACTGTAATAAGGAAAACACCTATTGATGGAGCTTTTTAGTGTTACAACATTTGGCAAAATTCTCAAAAATACATCTGCAAAAAGCTTTGCTAACGACAATGAAGGTTTTTGTGGATGCTCACTACAGTAAAAAATTATGGATGACATAATTTTTTGTTTGTTTGTTTATTATTGTTGTTATTATTTGACCTGCTTAAAATAGTAAGGCGCAGTTGTGCGCAACTATTTAGTACACATCGATGTGTGTTACATATTTGAAAGTACCACATAGGAGAATTGGTTCTCTAAGGCCATTTGAACATCGACGCTCCAAGACCTAAGTGGAGCACTATTGCACCCATACCTAAGAGGAGAACTAGTGTGCCCATAGCTATTAAGAGCACATGTTCTTCCATACCAAAGTGAAGCACTAGTGTCGGTGCTCCAGGATCAAAGAGGAGCATTGATGCTCCAATTCTAATATCTAGCACTTGTGATATCAAATAATAAACCATTAATAAGTTTATTATCAAAAAAAAATTTAAACTTAATATTTATTAATATTTTTACAACTTTGTTTTGAATTTAATAATTTTGTTGCTATTTAATATTAATCATTGAATTTAATAAATACATTATTATTAAAATGTATTGATAGAATAACTTTTACTTTGAATATTTCAAGTATTAGTTCTTGCCATTTTTTATTAATGAATATTTGATTTACAATTTAAAATTTTGAAATTGATTACAAAAGATTGAACACAAATTATACTTTTGATCATTTAAAATAGCAAATATAGTTAGAAACATATGAAACAAGACATTAGAAATAAAACAAAAGAAGAATATTATAAAATTGGACAATAATTAATATTGAAATGTTACTAGTTTTACAATATAGTAACCGTAGTGAAAACACCCATTCAAAACCATGGTGAGTGTCAAACCACTCAAGCCACTTAATGAGTGATTATGTTGTAATTAAAAAACCGCTCAATCATTACATGAATTGTTTGATGAAAACTCTCTAAAACCACTCATCCATTAGAGCTAATATGCGCAAAGTGGAGAATCAATGCTCTCAAACCAAAGAAGAACACTAGTAGCTTCAGTTCTCCTAGACAAAAATGGAGCACTGATGCTCCTAGACAAAAGGGGAGCATTGATGCTCCTAGACAAAAGGGAGCATCGGTCCTCCACGAACACAAGGAAGAACAATGTGCATGTTGAATAAACCTCATGAACTTACAAAGGAAGGGAGGTGAAACCCCTTTAGAAATGCATCCATGTTGCAAAAAATTTTGCCCCTTTCTTGGTTGAGCTCACCCTCAATTGCTAGCCATATTTTTTGATGTCAACCTATAAAACAAATATACCATTAACTTGCAAAATAAAGGAAAAACCCTCAAACCCATCAAAAAAAAAAAAAAATGTTACCAAATCCATTTAATAAATAAGCAACAATATTAAGAAATGGAAAATAAGAGAATTAAAATCAATAACGAAAACACAAAAAATATTTAAGATTGAGAAAAATGGTTACCTTGTTGCAATACTCTTTGAACCACTTATACTATGAAACGAGAACTCGACACAGTTCTCGTTTTTCTCTCTCCTAATTTTAGTAGCTATTTTTACCTCCGTTTCAAAAAGGGTTGATGCCAGTATCACACATTTTCATTTTGAGGCATTTTTTTGGGCCTTTGACACATCTTTATTGTAAAGTATTTTTAATTTCTATTTTCAAGTGTGTTTTTTAGAAATTTAACAAAAAACATACATTTAGAAGCTAGCTATAATGAAAAACACATAGATTTTCGAAATTTATCTTTAAAATTTAATCATAAATAATATATTTTTATGGAAAAAATAGTAAACAAATCGAGAAAAAGAAGACATTTAAACCCATTTTTAACAGATTTTTAGTCATTTTGTATAAAAATGATACTATTTCATATTATTTTTCATAATATTTAACCACTTAACCAATTATTATTAAAATTTAAAAAAAAATATATTTTAAAAAATTACATTGCCCCTTTCTACCCTAACCTTATCCCTACCCCCCCATAAACTATTACAAAAGTTAAAAAAATAAGTATAATGCGTCCCTTCTACCCTAACCCCCTAACAAACTATTAATAATTTTTTTTTAAAATTACATTTAAAAAAATAATTACATATCCTACCCTAACCCCTCAACCAACCATTAATAAACATTTAAAAATACAAAGTACATTTCCGAATGCTCTAGCCCCCTACATTACCCCCTACCTTAGCCACCCGAAAATTACATTTCTTAATGCCTTACCCACTACCCCATTACCCCTCACACATCGTTTTAACTAAAAACAATTTAAAACCCAACTTTAAAAAATTAAAAAATTAAAAAAAAAACCTAAACTTAAAAAATAAAAAATAAAACCTAAACTTTACAAAAAAAAAAAACCAAAACACAAACTAGACTTTACAAATTAAAAAAAAAAAACTTTAAAAAAATAAATTAAAAAACAAATTTAAAATTTAAAAAAAACTTTAAAAAAAAAATTAAAAATTAAAAAAAAAACCAAACTTTACCAAAAAAAAAAATTCAAAATCAAAATTAAAAAAAACAAAAATTTAAAAATTAAACAAAAAAAAATTAAAAATAAAAAAAAAAAAACAAAAATCGCCCCCCCATGGGCGCCCAAAGGGCCGACCCGCGGGGGAGGCTCGATGCCGGGCATCGAGCCTCCCCCGCGGGGCGGCCCTTTGGGCGCCCACGGGGGCGGAGCCAGCGCCCGCCCGCCCAAAAGTGGGCGGGCGGGCGCTGGCTCCGCCCCCGTGGGCGCCCAAAGGGCCGCCCCGCGGGGGAGGCTCGATGCCGGGCATCGAGCCTCCCCCGCGGGGCGGCCCTTTGGGCGCCCATGGGGGGTGCAATTTTTGTGTTTTTTTTTTGTATTTTTAATTTTTTTTTTTTAATTTTTAAATTTTTGTTTTAAATTTTTGTTTTGTTTGATTTTGATTTTTTTTTGTTTGTAAAGTTTATTTTTTTTTTAATTTTTAATTTTTTTTTAAAGTTTTTTTTTTAATTTTTAATTTATATTTTTGGACGGGCGGATGCTTGCGTCGCCCCCTTGGGCGCCCATAGGGGCCCAAGGGGTTGGAGCCAACATCCGCCCGTATTTTTTTTTTTTTTAATTTTTAATTTTTTTTTATAAAGTTTTTCTTTTAATTTTTAATTTTTTTTTATAAAGTTTTTCTTTTAATTTTTAATTTTTTTTTATAAAGTTTTTCTTTTAATTTTTAATTTGTTTTTTAATTTTTTTTTGTATAGTTTTTTTTTTAATTTTTAATTTGTTTTTTTTCTGAAGTCTAGTTTTTTTTTTTTTTTTTTTTGGGTAAAGTTTAGGTTTTATTTTTTATTTTTTAAGTTTAAGTTTTTATTTTAATTGTTTAATTTTTTTAAGTTGGGTTTTAATTTTTTTTAGTTAAAACAATGTGTGAGGGGCAATGGGGTAACATTGAGGGGTTAACGCACTGGGTAGGGCATTAGAAAATGTAATTTTTGGGCGGTTAAGGTAGGGGGTAACGTAGGGGGCTAGGGAATTAGGAAATGTACTTTGTTTTTTAAAATGTAATTTTTTCAAACATTTATTAATGGTTTGTTGGGGGGTTAGGGTCAAATATGTAATTATTTTTTTAAATGTAAATTTTAAAAAAAATTATTAATAGTTTGTTAGGGGGGTTAAGGTAGGAGAGGCGCATTATAATTTTTTTTTTAACTTTTGTAATAGTTTGTTGAGGGTTTAGGTTAGGAATTTATTTGTTGAAAACAAAAAATTTCAATTTAGGGGTTGATTTCAAGGTTTTCGTAAACAACCGTATGAGATTTTTAAGCCATGGCTATATTTTTAACCCAGAGAAAAAAAAACGTTGATACTAGTATCAACACTTTTCGATTTGGGGGTTGTTTTTGGTGTTTTTTATGAAAACATGATACTGGCATCGACACTTTTTGATTTGGGGGTTGTTTTCGGTGTTTTTTATGCAAAAATGTGAGTTTTTATGGCTAGAGTTCTCGTTCTTAGTATATAGTTCTCGTTTCATAGTATAAGTGGTTTTTGTCTTCCTCCACATTCATTGCTATTTGTTTTCATCCTCTTATAAAAGAACCTATTCTTCCTCTTCTCTCATGTGAAATGTCGAAATGAAACAAAGTCACTTATTACTCTTTTAAGAGTCATATTGTAATTTTCCCTGCATCTTTTAATAAGTTTTAAAGAAATACAAATTATCATTTGGTGCTTTTATGTATTGGGATCATCGATGCTTGCAATATACCAATGAGTGTCATTGGTGTTCTCATACCTATGAGCACAGGTGCTTCCATACCAAACGAAAGCACTCATAATACCTAAGAAGAGCATCGATGCTCCAAGGTCAATGGGGAAAAACACTATGCCATCTAAAGAAACCCTGTGAACATGCAAATAAAGGGAGGTGAAACCCCCTATGCATATGCATCCATGCTGCACAAAATGTATCCCTTTATTGGTTGAACTTGCCCCTCATTTGCTAGCCATATAAGTTGATGTAAAACCCTAAATAAATCAACCATTAACTTGTAAAATAAAGGCAAAACCTTCAAACCAACAAAAAAACATAACCAAAACCAACTAAGAAATTAAGAACATGGTGAGAAATGGAAAATATTAAAAATATAATAAATAATGGGAAGAAATAAAATAGAGTAAAAACCATCAAACCAACATAAAAAAAAAACTAGAATACATTAAGAACAATAATGAGAAATGGAAAATGACATAAATAAAATCAAGAATGAGAGGAAAAAAACTAGAAGATATCAAGAACAATAATGAGAAATGGAAAATGACTTAAATAAAATCAAGAATGAGAGGAAATGAAATAATGAAGAGGGAAAAAAGTTCACTTGGTTAAATACTCTTTGTCTTTTCCTACATTCATGGCTATTTGTATTGCATTCTCTTGTAAAACCTCCTTCTCTTCCTCTTCTCTCATGTGAAATGAATAAATGAAACAATCCTTTATTTTTGTCCTTTTCAAGAGTCATGTTGAGGTTTTTCCTGCCTCTTTTAATAAGTTAAAAGAAAGATGAATTCATTATTTGGTTCATGAATCCTTGGTGTACAAGGGGCACTAGTGCGCCCATATCTAAGAAGAACACTAATGCACACAACTTATAAGAGCACCAGTGTGGCCATACCAAAGAGGAGCACCAATGCACCAACATAAAAGTGGAGCATCGGTGTTTTTTGGGGTGATTGGGACATTTGTGCACATAGGTCACAAAGCACCAGTGCTCCTAAACCAATGTGGAGCATTGGTGTCTTGAGACCAAAGTGGAGCCTCAATGTTTTTGGGGGTTGTTGACACTCCAATGTGCATTGGTATAGAATCATCAATGCACCTAGACCAATGTGAGCACTAGTACACCTTGTCCAAAGTAGAGCATCAATGTATTTTCAACATGTTGTTGCTCTAGTATGCTCGTAACCATGGAGCACTAGTGTGTTTTATATTAAAGTGCATTGGTGTGCCATAATGGTTTAGGCACATCAACAAAAACAAATTGCTAAAACATACACCTATGCTAGGAACCTCCACTAAAAATGGAGCAAGGAGAAGTGGTTCCACTAAAACCTTCACTAATTGGTGTTTTCATTGTAGCTTGCACATAATTGACACAACACACACAAATGTTTGAGATCGAGAACCCTCAAAGGATTAAAATCTGGATCTCATTCAAGTATGTAAGCATTAGGAATGCTTACAATTGTACAAACTCCTACTATAGTGTTTCAATGTTCATAGAGTTTAGGTTAGAAATATAGTGTCATACATCCCTACAAAGGGATCATAGGCCTTCGCAAATTATGGATCTCTTATGTCCCTTACTCTAAAATAACCAGGGAGAATTTTAGGGGTGAAATTTAGCCCATGGCTTAAATTTAGACCATTTTTTCCAAAAAAATATTCGCAAATTTCCATTTTTTTCTAAAGTGATTCGCCCAAATTCCATGGGATATATTTTTTACTCTAAATATCACCAAAATTGTCCAGAAACTATATAAAACCCTTAGAAATTTGAATCTTTTTAGAAAAATATCGCCCAACATTTTATGGTTGGAAATTTAAGAATTAGTAAGATTTGCCAAGGTTTCTACACTTTAAGAAAATTATGGATCCTTAAAATTTTCCTTGGAAATAACTAGCCAACCATTCTCAATTGATCAACCACTATTTCTAATGCAACTACACCTTAAGCAACATTTTTATCTACAAATCAATTACATTTGCTTGGTAGTTGAACTAGTTCATCTTGCTAGTGATTTGGATCCTTAGTCGTTCTTAGATATGCTATGGCAATTGTGTTCATTTTCCAGTCGTTAGAATCTGTCTCATGTAGATGTGCCTCACCTCGAATTCACCTTTCCGCCTTCTTGAGTTTTCTTGATTAAGTTTTTTCATGGCAGTGCATTCTGGAACACCGAAACCAGTGTTGTAGCAAACCCAAATCCAAGGTTACACAAGGAGATGATCCATCTCTAAAAAATATATAAATAAATGAAATGTTGAATGATTGATGATGAATTTACAATGAGCTTGCCAGATTTAAATATAGCTTGGGCTTAACCTAAGTTTTTGAGGAGTCGCAACTTCTCATTATAATTAATAATAATTTATTATTATTAACTATTATTAATTATTATTTTGTATTTATTTATTATTTATATTTTATTCGTTACACATTCTAGTGAAAAACTCGATTGCATTTTCTCAGTGGCCTATTATTTTGTTCATAGTACTAGGGAAAATTTTAAGGATTCATTTTTTTTTTTAAGTGTACAAACCTTGGTGAATCTTACTGATTCGTAAATTTCCAATTATAAAATGTTGGGCGACATTTTTCTAAAAAGATTCACATTTCTAAGGGTTTTATATAGATTATGGACAACTTTGGGCCATTTTTAGAGTAAAAAATTTGTATACCAAGGAATTTGGGCGAATCAACTTAAAAAAATGGAAATTTGCGAATATTTTTTTTGGAAAAAAAAGTCCAAAATTAGTCCATGGGCTAAATTTCGTCCCTAAAATTTTCCTTGGTTCATACCCCAAGTTTTGGTTATCAAGTGTCCTATTTCAAGCAACATGAAAAATTTGGTCTTGAAACATAGTCACTTCTTGCTTACTTATTGGGTATTCCCTTATCCACCAAACGAAAATCCAATATCTTGGTCAATGTGGAGCTTATCCCTTTCTTGAACTCTGGCTAGCTCTTTGCTTGACAATTGTGTCCATGCTTTACTTATTATCCACCCCCTAGAGTAGATCACCTTCCAGTCGAGCAAAGTGTTCTTGCCTTTGTTGATAGCCAAACACTTACATATTTCCCTAGAGCTTCTTGCTTAATGCATTGCTTTTCCATGCTTGGTGACTGTTGGTTGTAGAGCCAGATCTTCTAGTCTCATAGATGATATTGTCACAGCTGTGCACTCATTCTCCTACCTTGGGGTTCAGGGGCAGCACCCCTGAGAAAATTTTTTGGGGTTGTTTTCGCCAACAGTTTTCGGGCCCATGGTTTTGGGTATCCCGTGGTATTTTCCTATTGTATTTCCCTTATAAAAGAAAGACATTGTAATATGGCTAGGGTTGATGTATTAGGTTTTATGCATTGTAAAGACCTCTGAGATTGGAAGAGAGACTGTGAGACAGTTAAGAGGAAGTGCAGTGGTTGTGCTGCAGGTTGTATCCCTTCACTTTGCTCGACAGCATAATAATAAGGACTGGGAAATTTCAGTGTGGACGTAGCCCAAGTTGGGGTGAACCACGATATATCTGTGTCTCTCTTGTAATGTGTGTGTGATTATATTTGCATTTATGTTTATTGTTATTGCTCTGCGATTCTGTTTTTCTAATAGTGACTTGCCTGAGCGTATACTTATTTGCTAGTCCAATCATGTGCTCGACGCACTTATTTTAACTACTCACATTTTATCTTCAAACATTAAGCTTGTACATCTTACTAAGCACAGTGACTAGTCCCCCAGTCCCCAATGCTTGTTGATCCACCCCCATAGCCAAAAAAATACTCAACACCCAAACTCCTTGCTTGGTGATAATTGGCCTCTTGGTTAGCATTCCTCTCCAAAGCGGGCTTAAACATGGTTGAAGGCTAGACACAACTTCGTGGTTATCAGGACCATTTACTCTTTGAAGACACTCGGTTGTGGTTATATTGATCCATTTCCAGTTAGCGGGGTTTTCTTGTTGTTTTATCTTTTTGTTTTTGGTATTATATTCAGATCAACACTCTAGTATTTAGATCTATCAGAACTATATTTACTGAAATTTTTGGAAACCTTAGTGTCTGGATGGTAACTAGTTTCTTTTGTCAGTAATATTTGTGACATACACATGTATTTGCATAAATGTAACTTCTTTGATTCAACTAATGAATAGCAAGAATTTTTTTTACTTTTGTTAAAAAAAAAAAGCTTTACTCAACTTCGAATTCACCTTTCTACCTTCTTGAGTTTTCTTGCATAAGAGGATTATTCATCAATCTTTATCTTTATCTTTATCTTTGGGGTGGGTTCCCCACATTCAACAAGGTTAACGTCCCATCTATGATTGTCACGAGCAATTTCAAGTGCCTTTCCCATCTCCAAAATGATAGAGACCGTGCTGGGCAAAATCCGGTTGTTTAATTTGAAATTTTATAAGTTTGACTTACGGTTCACGATTCTTCGGTAGTGCTTTTGACTTTTGTTACCTATAAGTGATTTAACTAATCACGATAAATATCTACTTACGACAGCGTAACACACAAAATGCAAGTTCTATGTAGCTTCATATATAGAATAATGTGCATATTTTTTTATAAAGTGGAAAAGATTACTTGATGATATGCGTTGAAAAATCTATTATTCTTTCCTTCACGGGAAGGAATCACCTTTTTATTTATTTTTAGTTTGTGTTCATCACAACACGGTCGCTTTCTTCCTCTACTAGGAAATTGATAAGTTGCCGACTCACACCTAACAAAACGATAGGTTGTTAGAGGCTTGGCTATTCAAAAGGCTTAAAGACCTCCACCACTTGTGCACACTAATCTTGGCGATTTGCCACGGCGACAAAGAAATAGATTTTCCACAATTATTAGATTTTCCACAATCAACCTCAAAGAAGTAAAAGTAAAGTAACTACACAACAGTTCTATATTATTGGTAATCTACATAAAATATATATTGAGGCTCAAGTTGACTTTCCATAGTAGGAAAAAGGCCACGCATTGAGCTCCATTCAAAAAATAAGACAGGCCTATCATCTTGGATATAAATCCAATATCCAATTTTATATAGATAAAAATTAATATAAATCCAATATCCAATTTTAGATAGATAAAAAACTAAAACTAAAGAATGAACAACATATGGGACATAAACAATCATGTGCGGGAAATCTCAGGGGCATTGTCGTCTCCTTCATCGATAATGTGGGGCGAGTCTGGGGTGCTTCCCACTAGTGGATGCTTTGTCTCTAGCTCAACCCCTAATCTTCTTGCAATGATATCTGACTTGGACTCAACAAACTTAATCTCCAACCTCATATGCTTCAAACGAGCTAGTTCCTCTTTCAACTTTGCAATTTGTTTGTCATGATCAACCAAGGTCATTCCTAGCAACGATTTGAGAGTCTAATAGAGGTGCAATGCCCTATCGTATAAATCAATCTTGGATTTAGTGTCACCAAGGTCTATAATCCAATCCGCCATAACCTTGAATTCCCGACCATGTTCTTGGGCTAAGTACTCCGCTTGAATTTTATTTTCAGTGTATCATATCTCCCTCTTAATTGACGGAGTGGTGTGTTTATAATAGAAACTATCATCTTCCATTTCCTTAGATAGTTTCCTGGATGGGCCTAGTTCCTTAGCCGCAACTTTCCCCTTTTCCGCCCTTCTCTTCTTGCTCTTTTCCTCACCTCTCATCTTGTTGCACTTCCTTCCCTTAAGCCTTTTTAGCCTGCGCACCCTTAAACTATGAGTAACTAGCTTTTGCAACAAAGAACCAGATCGAGTTGGAGGGACAAAGGCTTGGGCCTTTGAATGCCTTCCCCACCCTCCTTGATGATGGACCTCATCGTGAGGTGCCATAATGGCCACCTCCATCACATACCAAAAGCACTCCCGCTTGCAAGTGTTGTGGTACTTCACCTTCGCCTTCTCTTTCACTCGATTAGACTTGATGGCTCTGTCCTTCATCTGTTACACCCACATGTACTATGTCCCTTCGAACCACCACTTATCCCCTGGGGCTTCGAGCCCGCCTTCTTGTCCCTTTGTTAGGTTGGCACCCTTCGTGGAGTGCACATTTTTTTTTTCAAAGTTATATAAACATCAAATATAGTATAGAAACGATAGAAATTATGGGGTCAATGTTGGGGATGCATAAAAAAACCAGTGAATAAACATTGGGAAGCTGGTGAAGATTAACTCATTTCTGCTAAGTATTTGATAGAATGCATAACAGAAAGGAGAGGAGATTTGTTTATTGATTAACTAAATGTTTAAAAAGAAAGATTTTGTTTTTACATAAAGAGGGTATTTATATTTTAGTGACAACCCTTTCTATTATCACTTGATAGTTGGAAAGTTTATAGATTATTGATAATGTGAAGGCTAAAATCTGAAAGAAGGTAGGGATCTCTCATAGTTAAAAAAAATGTTGATCTTTTTAAGTAAATGATTGGAAAGTAGTTTCACCTTGGCTAGTTATAACATTTAGAATGAATTAACTCTTTCTTTAGTACTGTCTTTTTGGAAGAGTTCAAAGAAGAAAAACGACTTCATCTCTAAAAACTCTACATGACTCCTTAACCCCTCTAGCAGAGACAAACAAAACAAATATTTGTATCCTCATTCCTTTAAAGGTGTAGTGCAAAATAGAGTAACCTCCACTTTGAATCCCAAAATGCCTCAACTAGAAGCCTTCAATGTGGAGAGATTAGAAGACAACCTAGAGTTGCATATTCTGAGGTTAAGATTAACAAGCATATTAATAATTATAAAGACAAGGGCATGATCTATAGATTGAATGGGTTGTGACCATAATCAACGACACTTTCTAAAATAGATTAATTCCAACTGGGCTCTAGAACATAGGTCACTTTTTATTCCGAATGTTTATTTATAGTTTTTTTTTCAATTTGTGAAAACCATAAAAAGGTCTTTGAACAAGAAACATGGTTTTGGTGTAATGTTGACTTCTTTGTCTCACCATGGTTTCCAAATTTCAACCTAAGTACATGTTGAATTTCCTTGTCTTCTTCTGGATTCTTGGAATTCTAGAAAGAATTGGAGTCACTCTTGATAGATTTTTTAAGCTTGAAATGTGTCAATAGCATCTCACTTCTCACTATAACATATGATGTATTGATTGATACAACTTTGTGGTATTAATATAAAGTTGGTTTTTCATTATGAAAAAGAAAAAAAAATTTGTCAAAAGGCCCAAAAAAAATTCATAAACTATGCTTGAATGTATATAAAACTTGACTCAAGTTTCGCTCTATTGGATGAGATTGTTAATGAATATACTTTTATTTTCTTTGTTTTCTCTAATGACTGAAATGATACAAGTCATTACCAAAAAAAATACTTTACATATTGAGAAATGAGAAATGCTCACTTTCTTTTTATGGTGTTATGTTATGACTTTCAATGGATCCAAACATTTGAGAATGATAACATTATTTTAAAGAGTAAAATATATTTATAAACATGTCATTGGCATATAATATTCAAAAGCTAATGTTTTTAGAGTAAAAAAGGAAAAACAACCCACTTAAAAATTAAAATCACTTCGAACAAATCCCCAAAAAGTAATCCTAGAAAAGCTTGTAGTTTGATCAAAGCTTGGAACACCAAAAATGGTGCCAAACCCTCCATTTGATGTGGGTTACATAGAAGTGGACTTGATCATGCAAAATGGGCCAACACCTCCTATGTTACTATTGATAACTCATCAAGGCAATTCTTTCGACCAATAACGAGGAAGTAAGATATTTGATTTCATTGGAACGTACAATAATGTCAATATAAACAATTAATGTCAATATAAACAATTGAGTAGAAGAAAATTAAAAAGAAAAATGGATAAAAAGTAACCCGATAACTTTCAAGATTTTCAGCAAAAAGTAGACAAAAATACATTTTTAGAAATTGTAAAGCAATGAGTTAAAACATAGTTATTGTTGATCATAATTTATAGTTAGATGTTCAAACTTAAATAAATGATTAAATTGAATTCCACAACATGAATTTCAAAGATCAAAATTAGAAATCAAACATATATATATATATATTCATATGTAAAATTCTCTTCAACTATATAATCTATTTAATATTTAATTGAAAAAAAAAAACTTATACCAAATTTGCAATTCCAAGAAACTCTACAAAAAAATTTATAATTTAAAATCGGTTTTTACAAATTACCATGAATTTTATCGACAATCTCTTTTTGGATTTGAATGCTATGAGATGATCATTTATATGATTTTTTTCTCACAATTTTCATATCTAATATAACTAACTTGTTTCTCAAATTATTCACTTATATTATTCTTGGATATAAAGAAACTCCACAAACAACTTAGGATTCAAAATCCTTTTTCACAAATTACCATAAATATTATCACTATTTTTTTCATATTTAGCAACTTGTTATTCAAATTATTCACTTATATTTTTATATATAAAGAAATTCCACAAACAACTTAGGATTCAAAATCCTCTTTCACAAATTACCATGAATCTTATTACCAATTTCTTTTTGGATTTTTTTTTTCACAATTTTCACATCTAATAATTTGTTCATCAAATTATTTATTTATATGCTTTTTTGGATATAAAGAAATTTGGAAAACAACTTAGGATTTAAAATCCTCATTCACAAATTACCATGAATCTTATCACCAATTTCTTTTTGGATTTGAATGCTATGAGATGAGATGATAATTTATAAATTACCATGAATCTTATCTATAATTTCATTTTGGATTTGAATGCTATGAGATGAGATAATCAATTATAGGATTTTTTTTTCTCACAATTTTCACATCTAGTAATTTGTTCATTCATTTATATATTTTTGGATATAAAGAAATTTCGAAAACAACTTAGGATTCAAAATCCTCATTCACAAATTACCATGAATCTTATCACCAATTTCATTTTCATTTTGGATTTGAATACTATGGGATGAGATGATCATTTATAAATTACCATGAATCTTATTACTAATTTCTTTTTGGATTTGAATGCCATGAGATGAGATAATCATTTATAGGATTTTTTTTCTCACAATTTTTATGTCTAGTAACTTGTTTCATTTTTATAATATTTTGTAAGTGTCTTTGTTTCATTCGAGACTCAATACTTACCCATTTGAATTCTCACACTCTCTAAGAAAATTAAGAAGTATCTTGAATGAGAGATCCAACAAAACACCCTCACATGTCTCGGAGAACACTACACTACAATTATGTAGAACTCATAAGATTCCGCCATGTCCACATCGCATCTGAATGCTGCAAACTTGCATCCATTTTTTGAAACATCCCGTTGGCAATAGTTGTGAGTGTCATGAAGGTGGTGGTCAGAAATTTGTTTGAAAGTAACCAGGAGTAGTTCCAAAGGAGAGGAGGAGCATGTGATGGACAATAAGGAAATGATAAGGAGGAAGCAAAAGACAGGCCGCCACAAAAGACAGGCCCAGCTTGTGGACTCTTGGCCCAAGGAATAAACAAGAATGAATGAATGAATGCATGCATGCCAAACATCCGCGTCTACTTAATCCCACACGCTCGAGGCCATCATCATCGTCCTCGTCATGGGACGCCCATGACTCATCTCGTCCTTCCACCGCGTGCTGCATCGTGACGTCACTCACACGTGAATATTCAAAAGATAACAAGATCTTCTTCACATGCAACCATGCTCCGCATGCGCGCATTTATTACCGCCGACCACCAGCCCGGCGAGACTCGAACCGTTGACGCCCCCGGCCCTGTCTTCCCAAGATTCCCCTCGCTGTTACCTGTCTGTAGGCCGCCGCGTCCCGTTCCGTCACGGCCTCCCGGCGCGTTCAAAGGGTTTGGCGACAGGTCACCGTCACGGCTCCCAAGGCATTGAATGCCAACAGGAATATGCGCGGCCAATATTCCGGCAACGGCCTTGTTCGTAGTGCCGGCTTTAAAGACAACGCACGCGGAAGCCTGGAGAGTGGCCCGCCCAACGAGGGATTCCACAAATCTACTACATAAAGAAAGGCCTGGTAAAAAGGTAAAGCCAGTTTCACGTGCAGTAAAAGTAAATTTTCACCGGCCCTTCAAGCTCCCATCCACCTGCTTTTCACTCCGGTTTTTGATTTAACTCACTGGCTTTCCAGTACGTTCTCACAGGTGTGTAACGGGACGGGCAATGAATGGCGAGACTACGGCCGCCGCACTTGTTAAACGGAGCTATTATTGTTTTAATATCGGCATCATTAAATTAGCAAATGCGTGCTGATCGTGGGAGAGGGAATTTGTGTTGAAGCGATGGTGGGAGCAGGTATGATGGCAGCAAGTGTCAATCGGCGTGAAATGGGGAAATGCGTTGACGGGATTTATCCGCTGAAAGATCGGTCTCTCGGCAGTTCCTTTTCGAGAGATCTACAGAAATCTGGGTGAGGAATCAGGATCGCTGTGTTGCGGACCTCCTTCTTGGCAGGTAAGTCGATTATAATCATAGTCTTTTTTGTTTCTGTTCGTGTCCTTGCAAAGATTGCGGAAATTTCAGGGTTGAAGTAAAGAACGAATTTTCTGTTTCATTTTAGGGGTTTATATGAGGAGATAGTGTAATTTTGTCGTTCGGGTTTGGAAATGAGGTTGCGGGATTCGATTCGAAGATCAATGGAGAAGATATGCGGGATTTGTACAGTTACACTCCGATATTTTCATGTTGCTTAATGGCGAAAAAAATGCTGTACGACGGATTCTTTAAAGTGGAAAATTTAAAGATTTATTACCTAAACTAGAAGATTTAAAGATGTGAAGTGTGGTGATAACCTGTGGAGTCCGTAATACTTGTGATTCTGGTAGATTGAAATTCGAACTGATTTTACAACTTGGACATTTAAAACTCTAGTCGAAAAAGTCCGTGATCATAGAGATATTCATAGTTAGTTTGCGGAGTTGAAAGATTATAGCTCAATCACTGCAAATGCGAGTAGGCACGCACTCAACGGGATTTGAACAGGATTCTCAATGAATTATGTTCAAAAAAAGTAATTTGAAGTTTTAATTTTTAGCAGGTCGAAGCAAGTTAGGGTTGCTTTTTAAGATTATTTTTAGTTTATTGTTTGTTAATGGACCACAGAAGGGAAATCATCAAATTTAGTAACTACTATTTCCGTGTAATATTTTAATATTTTCCGATATTGTTATAAGGTTGCGAAGATGTTTGAAATTTGCTATATTTTGATGCTTTCAAATTAATCCGGTATATAATTCAGTTTTACAATATAGTATAAGAAGAAAAGCCTCTAGAGTATTTGGTAGAAAATGTGTGCTTTTTGTTTGGATGGCTATGATTGGAAATAGAACCGGTGATGTCGGTTTGCAACTGCAGAATTCCCGGGATTTCGTGCTTTTGGAGGAATTAAACCGTTAGCATCGAGATTTTACTTGTTAAGAGCTCTCTTTTTCTGATTGGCTCCAGTCACATGCTGAAATAGTGGCTATGGATGTGTGCAGGAAAGGAGGGGTTGAGATTTCGGTGTCGTGGCAAAATCTTGAAGAGGATCTCGAGCATTTAATGCCTAAGGCGTGAAAGAGTTCCATTCTTGGCGACTGTAGCGTGCGATTCTGCCGTGGATGCATTTGTAGTGGCCGTGTTAAAGCGCTACTGTGTTTTATTTATTGCACATCCCTCGCATGCCATGGCCTTGAGGTAGCTTTGGAAAGATAATGAGGGCCTGCCGATTGTACTTGTGGCCGCTGCGTCTTTTTGGCTTTTGTGGCAGTAGCGTTCGATTGCTTCTCATTATTTCTTGAGGACCTCTGATTTCGATCCCAGGAGGACGCCCAAATCTGGCTGTTTTGTGCGGGGAGGCGAGAAGGGACCGGTCTCTAGTAATGACAATGAAGAAGAATTGCATCGTAGCTACCGGATTTATCAGCAGCTTCCAGTCTTTACGGCATTGTCGGGTTCGTCTCTGCATGCAAACGTCGAAGAGTTTGCTATTTATGCGTCTTTATTGTCATCATATCCATTTTGTTATTTTGTGAATTAAATGTTCTGGATGTGCAGCCTTTGTGCTGCGTTCAATGAGCTACTGCACCTCTACTGCAGTGTGTAAGAGCTCATTAGCATTAAATATTTTTGTGAGCTTGCGTTTTGTGAAAACTGACTACTACATCTATTTATCGCTTAAATTTTATCCTCCAGGTTCGATATTTTCGACTTCTGCTCAAACCTGTTACGTAACGGAGACGAGCCTCCCTGTTAGGTTTTCCGGCGCTTTCCACTGTTTTTTGGTCCATTATTCTTCGAATTGCGTCTTTTATTTGGGTATGTTAACGAATCTGGGAGGTCATATGGTTATTTATTTCAGTTTTGCAAGTGTGGTTGAGTAATTGCTCTCGTTTTCTGGTTTCTGGTGACATCGATTATGGCGTTGAAGGCAATAAGTTCGAGGTGACTTCTTTAAATCCTCGAGACGGAGATATTCGCGTATAGATCCAATATCAGTAGAATTGTTGTGACAGGGCTAAGGGCTTTATCAAAGCAGTTTTCGATGCCGCCTTGTTCAAGCAAAGGCCAGGCATTTAAAGGCGCAGTCCCCATAAATATGATGGAGAAAAGTTCTCCCCTGGAGCGGCTTGAAGGCCTTTCCGCTACCGTTTCTTTATTACAGCCGGAGCCGAATAATGCGACATCACTAAAGAAAGCGGAGTATTTACCTTCAAAAGGATTTGTCATATTTGACAGGACTGGCGATTCAATGAGGGTTTTCTGCCATTCTATTCATGAACCAAATTTAGAGTGGCCGTGTTTTCATGAGACCCTGGCTTTAGGGATTGCGGCCTATGAAAATGTCAAGGCCACAAGAGCAGCGTCTTCCCCTCTGTCTTCTCTCAATTCCGATGTTAGGCGTGGCGTTGTTTTGAGTACTGAGATTGATGAGCTTAAAAATAACAATCTTTCTGTATCTGAAGGCGCTGATTCTTTTTTTGTCAAAGATGCTGAGGAATTTGATAGTGATAGTTCTTATTTTGACGAAGACTCCGAAGAACTTGATGCTCTGCTCGATTTAGATGAAGATGACGAGGCTATCAGCTCTCTTACCTTCTCCGATGGCGCAGAAGCTGGTTGTTGCAGCGCTTCTTCAAATGAAGTCGACTCTGGTTTTCCCTCCGAAAATCCAAGAAAACGCAAGCGCAATGCATACGAAGTCGGCGAGGTGGAAGAGGAATACATGCCAGATGTCCATTGTCAATCGAAAGCGGTCAGAATTGAGAAACGATTGAATGCATTAAGCAGCATGCTCGGTTGTGAATTCCGAAGCAAAGAAGCTATTTTTGACCAAGCAATTCATGTTGTAAAGTCATTGCAGAAGTACGTCTCTACTAACCTACAGAAATCTTAACAGAAGGATACAGTAATTTACCGGCTTGTTTTTCTGATTACAAGTTCAAGACTCTGTGTTCTAACAGTGGAGCTGTAGGGAACTCTCTGATTTTCTGAAAGGTTTTGTGATGGGTTCTGCCATGTATATCCTCCTGAGTATGAATTATATCAGTTGAAAATGGGAAGAAGTTGGGTATCTTCTGATATGAATGTTTTTATTTGAAAACGGGATAGGGTTTGTATATCTTCTGATTATGAATATTTGTCATGTGGAAAGTGGGATGGGGTTTGATTATGAATATTGTCATGCGGAAAGTGGGATGGGGTTTGTATATATTCTGATTATGAATATTTTCAATGGGAAGTGGAATAGGGGGGATGGATAAGAGGAAACAGCATCTATGATTTGCATCATAAGTGTATAGGCACTGTATCACAAGGGTAGAGGTACTCTTTTACTCTTGGTTTTGCTCTACTGTTATGGCTATGCCATTGGTTTTCGTTATGATATACACTGGTTATTTAGTTTGCTAGTGTGTTTTGTCTTTGAATTTAATAATACTGTTCTGAAAAATTTCAAGGCGGTGACTGCACCGCTTTTAGGATACACGTTGTGTTTTCTGTTAAATCACAAGGTAAGCATTGGTGCGTGCTGTGACTTAAGATGCCCTGAGGCAGTTCATTTGTGTAACAAATGGAATTTTTGCCTGTGTTACATTTGATATGCCAAATTCCAAAGAATTTGATATGCTCATTAGTTTTCTTTGTCTGCCATAGGGAAGTAACATCCCAACTTGATTCTTTAAGCTCTTCGGAGATGCTATTTGTCGTTCTAGACAATGTATAGAATGCTTTAAAGGAACTTGCATTTTTCAACTGGTTATTTGAAAAATATTTAAGGACTTCATTTTGCAGAGCATTCATTCTCTGTGTTAATAGGATTATCGAAATATTGTATTGTACAGAGAGTCTTGGTGTCAAATACAAGATTTTCCTGTTCTGGCGTGGTCTTTAATGGTGGACTAGGTTAATGATATTTCTGCTTATTGCTGGACCTTGTTAATGATATTCTGGTAGTACTGCTGTTGGATTTGTATAACATTCCCTTTAGGCTACCGTTGGGTAAGATTTGACTGTGTTGTAATTCGCGGTGTTTGGGAGGAAGGGGCAGTGAAATGGTGTGGTGTAAATGGTCTGGTTGGGAGGGGTGATTTAAACATCATCAAGGTAAAGTTTTATCTCATGGAAGTTACTCGACTTTTTAACCTTGGATTATATTAAAATATGTTTAATATTAATTAAATTGTGATTTATCTCAGCCCATCCATCTTACATAATTAGTGACATTCACCCATTTTGTTAGTACTTACATCGGAAGTACAGTGTTGGGCAACACATCCCCCGTAACAAATCTTTATTTTAAAAGGCAATAGTAATTAAATTGTGGGAATATATTAAAACATGTTTTAAAATTTAACTAAATTGTGATTTAGCTCAGCCCACCCATCTTACATAATTAGTGATATTCAACCTATTCTATTAATACATGCATATGAAGTACAGTGTACAGTGTTGGACAACACATTACCTCGTAACAAATATTTTTATTTAAACGAAATATTAATTAAATTGTGATAAAACAGGAGTTGAAGTTTCATAATCAGTAACATTCTCTATCTTTCTACAACCAGTACAATGTTTAGCAACATAATAAATCTTTTTTCTTCTTTCTTCGTAAAAGCAATATTAAGATGGTTTAACCTAAAAATAAAAATAAAGATTAGGTGAAGCACAAGGTAACACAATAAATTTGGTATAGCAGCAACATAACAAATCTTTTTTTTTTCTTTCTTTCGTAAAAGCAATATTAAAGATTAGGTGAAGCACAAGGTAAGACAATAAATCTGGTTTAGCAACATAACAAATATTTTTTTCTTCTTCCTTCTTTTTTAGTAAAAGCAATATTAAATCAATGATTTAACTTAAAAATAAAAATAAAGATTAGGTGAAGTACAAGGTAACACCATAAATTTGGTTGAACAAATCTTTATTTTTAAAAGTAATAAATTTAGTTGAACACCTATATATTTAAAAGTAATATTAGACAAGATGGTTCAACATGATAATAAAGAGATTACTTGAAGCACAAGGTAACACAATAAATTTGGTTAAACAAATCTTTATTTTTGAAAGAAATATTAAACAAGATGGTTCAAATAAATTTGGTTGAACAAATATTTACTTTTAAAACAAATTTGTTTAAAAAAATAAAATTTGTTTCTTTTAAAACAAAGCTGTGAACAAAGATTTACTTTTAAAACAAATTTGTTTAAAAAAATAAAATTTGTTTCTTTTAAAACAAGATGGGTCAACATAATAATAAAGATTACTTGAAACAAGGTTAACACAATAAAATTGGTTGAGGATATTAACTATAGAGACTAAAGGTGGTTTTAGTGGTATGTTAAGTACCATTTTCATCATTATCAACAATACAATAAACTTGGTTGAGGATATTAACTATGGAGACTAAAGTTGGTTTTAGTGGGGATGTTAACTATCATTTTCATCATTATCAACAATAATATGGATTGTCACATTTTTTTACATGGATTATGCGTAATAATGTGAAATATTACATAATTTAATAATAATTTGAAAGTTTGTTACTTGAAACAAAATGTTAAGGTTGAAGATAAAATGTAACACAAAATAAATTAACTTAAGGTTTAAGGATATTAATGAGGAGAATGCTAAAAAAAATAATTTGGAAGTTTTCTAATCAAGACAAAATTAATACTAAATAAATTAGGTTGAGGATATTAATGAGGAGACAATATTTAAAAATAATTTTGAAAAAAAATTGTGTTTTTTTTTAAATTTAAAGTAGAAGGTGACACAAACTAAAGTTAAGTAGGTTGAGAATATTAATGAGTAGAAAATGTCGAAATAAAATAAAAGTTGATGATAATGATGATGATTATCATCTTAGACCCATTTGGTCTATAGAACTTGAAACCCATTTGGTTTATAGAACTTTAAAAAAAGATAAAGAAATTATTTGAATTTATGTAAAATTTGATTCCTATGATTAAAAAGTTTAGGAAAAAACATTCCTAGGTCACCATAGTTTTGACAAGTTAGAAGATCATGGAAATTAGAATTGTAGCAAAGATTGAGAAATTACAATTGAATGTGAGTATATGTAGGACACTTCAAAAGTAAGTGAGGTTCATCCTCAACGTTCATAGACTTGTAGAGCTGGCAAATCATTTTCGTTCTTATCTTGGTTATTAATCTTCTTTGAACTGGTTGAGAGATAGATACTTCCAATCTTTATAATTAGGATTGGTGACCTCCTTGTAATATCTTTATTTATTTTTTTACTCTAAATCTTTGTCGTACCACATTTGGGCTTTGAACTTGGATGTGATAGTATTGTTGAGATTGTTGATATTTTGCAACATATTTTTTTGTCAATTCCCCAATGATTTAGGTGTCCTTGTACCATCATCTCTCAAGTCGAAAATGGTGTTGACTAGAATCTAAAGCAATTTTAGGGGGTCTTTGCTCTTCCATGTTATTTATCTTATTCTTGTACATCAAGTACCTAGTTATAGTGATGCTTTTGGTGGGGGGACGACCCACTTCTATTAGAAGAATAAGATAAGGCTTCACAAGTGTACAAGATAACGAGAGTGAAGGAACTTCTTATTGTCCCACATAACTAGATTTATAGATTTGCAATTGTTCTCTAGGTCAAAATAAGCTTTCCACGTTAATCCTTTTCTCAATGCTATAGTTTCAATTAAGCTTGTGATAAATACATGATAAATTATAAAGCATAGAAGAAAAAGAAACAAGGTGGAATATTACTTTTCATAAATAAATTATAATTAAATAATTTTTTAAGTTGAAATAAAAGCGAGCAAACAATGTAAGTGTTTTAGTTGATAATGAACTAGTTTTTAAGTTGAAATAAAAGCAAACAATGTAAGTGTTTTAGTTGAAGTGGAAGACGTCATTTAAATTTACTTTTACTTAAAGCAAAAGATAACACAGTGGAATATTATATTATATAATTTAATAATAAGGTAATAATAATTTTATAGTGTTTGAGAAAAATAGAAAGAGAATGAATAAATTAGATTGATATATTGATGTTAGTAAGTAGAAAATGTGAGAAAGTTAAAAACATTATATATATATATATATATATATATATATATATATATATAAAGTTATATAAGTAATTAGCATACCTTCAAAGTATGGGAAATGGAATGTTGAGAAGAAATTGAATATGTTGTAAAATGAGAGAAAGTCGTGTGTACATAGATAAGGGGTATTTTTTGCAACATATGGCAAGTTTCTTGAGTAGTGATGTCTCGCTTAACAATTGCTTATGAGTTCGAACGATGATAGGAATATGAGGTTGAGTCACGTGGAAATTATCTAGCTATGATTCTAATCTAGGTCTTTGATTTTCCCTTTGCTTTGGAAGCATATTTGGATGTGTATTTCAAGACAACATATTTGGTGATATACATTTGCTCACCATGTTTGAAGTATGCCCAGATTATGGTTTTTCAGACAAAGGTTAGTGCGTGTTGGGCGATATTTTTTTCCATAAATGTACATAATGATGATTCATGTTGTGTCCCCAGCTTCCAAAGCACCGGAAACCAAACCAAAACAAAACGCTACACCCAGACTATCCTGCCAATCACCATGCACAAACTAAAAATCTTGGAGAGCTCCACTATTGATAATAGAGCAATAATAATTATATTAACATATAAACATCATAGGTAAAATTCACTAACATATTATAATTGTTGTTTATATTAACATATAAACATCATAGGTGAAATTTGCTAGCGTATTATAATAGTTGTTTACTGCAAAATTAATGTTGTGATTTATGAGTGGTTATTTAACATAAAATGGTGTTTGCCAAACGTGTCACTGGAGGTAGATGCAGACTCATCGATCGCAGAGTATTGCACTGCTTCGAGTTGTGCACAAGTGTCTTCAACCAAATGTGTAAGTGGAGGCAAATGTCGACTCAACGGTCCTCCCTACCTATTTCACTGCTTTGAGTTGCACACAGGAAGGCATAAGTGTCTTCAGCTACAATTATTTCACTTTCACCATTTTCCTCAAGGAAAAAGGCAGTATTTGGAGAAGGGACAATTGATAAGACTGGGGGTTATAGGAGAAAACAAAACTGCAACAACCCAAAAACTAAAGAATGAAGTAGTTTTCTTGGTGCTGAATGTTTCCACCATCTTAATCGAGATATGAGTTGAGATTCTTGCTCAGACTTGGAATATTTTTGAGCCATGTTCTTACGTGATCACTCCAAGGGTGAGATTAACACAACGCTACCACCTTGAAGTCGAGCTCGACATAGTGCCATCTGCTGCGAGCACGGTTGCCTCAGAGAATTCATGCAAGATTGTTGCTTTAAATATTTCATGTAGCATAGGGTGGACATGATGTGAAAGATGAGGGTGAAGAATTTTATGGCAATCATATTTCTTGTCGGGAAGGTAAGTTCTGTAAATAAGTGAAGGCTAATCTTTTCACGGCAATAAGGCCGAGTCTTCTGTTGCATTCCATACCATTTCATGTAAATTCATTATAATTCTTACATTTCACACGATTTTGGTCATTGAGGGTTTAAATCAATGGCCATATCATAACAATAGTTGGTTTAGACATGTGCAATATTTCTGGAAATGTGTTATATATTTGCTTTAGCTAATTTTTTTTTTGTTTATCAATGCAATGTGCAGTGTATTTGCTTTACCAGAACCTGTTTTTCCGTTTATCAAAGCTATTAAGTTGAGAACCCTCCAGGATGGCATGTATTCAATTTAAGGCATGAACAATGTTGAAGTCACAAACAATAGTTGATGTTGGTGGAAATTCATTGATGAGGTAAGCATGCTAAACAATATAAAATGATTTACACACTAAACTCTATGCTACTAGTTGGGTTGAAATTCATTGCAATTCATTTGCCTATATATTTCTAGAAAGTATATGTTTATTTGAATAGCGGCGAGAAAATATTGAAGTCAAAAGTATTTGGAGTTCAATTTTGCATTCTATTTTGAGCTCAACTCTGATTCTTATATCTCTGATTGATGCGTTTTCCTTGTAATTCTTAAAAAGTTTGAACCGTGATATGTGAAGTACGATTTTATGCATTAGTGATTGTTCAATTCCAATATTCACTAAATAGCTTTTATGGTGAATTTATGCAGGTATTCTCAAGACAAGTTTGACCAAAATTGGACACCAGATACGAGTTTACTGATTTGGGAATTGTTCAACCTCTATGGAAAGAAACCCCAGTGCGAGCAGAAGCGGCTTGATCCAACACTATTAGTATCCAAGTCAATAGTCAAGATATTGTTGCTAGCTATCAAAACTCAGAGGATAGCAGTTCGTAGAAGGCTTAAAGGATGAGCTGGCGGCGGATTTGGTGGAGGTGGTGGCGGAGAGGAATAGGCGTGAAATGTGTTCTGACAAATGGCGACTCCCCATAGGCTGTCAAAGGACGATAAAAGCTTGAGAGGAGCCGACCCCTTAAAATATCCCTGTAGCATAAATATTTGAATTAATTAACCATTCAATTTTTTTTAAAATAATAAACAATGTTTTTTTTGGAATAAAAACCTTGATTGAAATTTGACAATAATTGACCATAAAAGTAAAAGAAGAATATAGAGATAACAAAGATAACATTGAAAGATGCACGAGGTATTAAGGAGGAATAATGAATTAAAATTTTAAGAGTATAATAATTAAAAAATTAAAAGAATAAAAACCTTTTAACGGGAGGAATAATGAATTGAAATTTTAAGGTATTCACGAGGAATAATGAATTAAAATTTAAAGAGTATAATAGTTAAAATTTATTATTGTATTAAGAAAGTAATATTGATATTTGTTTTCATTATATAATATATTATTTTAATAAAAATTGTGAATTGGTTTTTTTTTATGAAAGTAATATTGATTAATATATAAATTTTCTATAAATTATATGGAAGAGAATAATAAATCATTGAAATTATAATTAAAAATTTAAAAATAAGAGGTTGTATTTATGTGTTTTTTTTAATATATGTATATTAATTTATTTTATTTTTTATTTTAATTTTTTTTCAGGTATATTTTTTAATTTCAAGTTTGTTTTGTTAGGTTGGAAATCTTTAATTTTTTTTTATAACTAAAATAAATATTGTATTCGAAGTATAAAAAAAAGTCGTGGCTGAAAATCAAATTGGCAAGATACAGTAAGCATGATTCCAACATCAATGTGTTGTGAGTCTTTAAATTTAGTCAGTGTAAGACATCGCTGTTGAAATCCAATATGGTGTTCTTCTTTTGGAAGATAAGCTGGCTGTGATTTATTTGAGAAGATGTATTTTCTCTTAAGCTAAAAATAATTGACAACAATTTGATGTGTGATGTAGAGACACTCGAATTGTTGGTATTGACAAAATGAAATAAAAAGCATGTTGAAAGCTAAGAGGGTAGATCTTCCTGAAATCCATGTGCTCTGTTCATATTACTTCGTTAATGCATTATGTTGTAAAATCGAATCCCATGAGGGCTCAAGGAATTTGATGATATCCATTATCGCTATTGGAGGATTTAAGTATCCCGGGGCTGAGGCTGGTGCCAGCATTTGCTTCCAGATCAACGTCTTGGTTTAGGTTCCTTAAGCTATGGAATGCTCTTAAATGGGAAAATGTATTTGTAATTTGCTGAACACGTTGAATGATTCTATCTAAAGCTAGATTGTTGAAATTAGCCTTCGAATTGAGGGCTTTGATGATTATCATGGAGTCCCCGAACACCTGTAATTTATCAATCTTATGATTTTTGGTGATCTGACAACATTTTAATAGAGCTAAGGCTTCTGCTATGTTATTTGAGCAAATGCCCAGTCCCCATCTATACTTCAATCTCAACGTTCCTCCAATAAGCCACAAAACTCTCCCTACTCCTGCTACTCTAGGATTTCTTTTGGAGGCACCATTGATTTGTAAACTGTCCATAGTCTGATTATTTCTCCAATCTTGAAAATCAAACTAGGGTAGTCTCATCTTTAAAAAAAATCTTAATGACATGTATTATTTGTGAAAAATGTATAATCTAGGTGCCATAGGAATATTTAAGGTTGAGACTACTCTATTAAAAATTAATATATTATACAATTAATATTAATTAATGTTTGTATTTCTTAATTTTTTTTTTTTATAAACTGCAGAGAGAAATTATATTAGAGTACAAAAAATATTACATACACAGGAGAATCTATATTTCTGAGAGCATTTTGTAGCCTCTCATAGAGCATAAAATTCAAAATATGGCCCTTGTAGACTTGCCCACATATGGGCTGAGAATCTGATCTTTCATTGATATATAGGTCATAGACATAATTACAAACGACCACTAAAAACATAAGACTAGACCTGCTCAGAAACAAACTAGTGCATAACAATAAACTATTAATCCAAAAAGAAAAAAACTCGATACACTGACCGTCACAAATAAGAGCTGGGGACTGCCAGAGTAGTCCTAAGTGTTTGCTTCTGCATTATGGGGGTTGGGTTTGTCTTCGATTATGGGGAAACTACCAAAGAAATCCTCATTCCAGCTCTGTACCGAGAGTTTGGGTGGCAGGGGTTCAGTCTTGCGAGGAGTAGAAGCTTCGCTGTCGGATTTCTAGATTCTTTTGTAGTGTAGAGAATCGATAGTAGTAGGAATAGGAAATGAGGCTTCAGGGGGAGGCCCCCCCTGTAAGACGACTGCATCAGGAGAGACCGACCCAGAGGTGGTTCCCAAGACAAAAAAATGTTTGTATTTCTCAATTAATGTATGTTAAAAATAATGATGATTTAGATCTTAAATAATGTATGTAAAGGATAATAACCATTAAGATTAATTGAAAATTATTGTACTAAAATAATAGCATACCTGTTTGATTTTTAAAATGATTATAAATAACTACAAATCCCTAATTAAAAGAAAAAAGAGGCATTATATAGATAAAAAACAAGATTACCTTTTACACCTTTCTAAGGTGGCTGCTAAGATGTCATGGAGACAAATCCTAACTAGTAAAACTAAAGAGAACAGTAAGATAGCTTTGAAAGATTGGGATTCACATCTTCAAAATCTCTATGAATCCTCGAATGCTATTAACAACACTCAGAACCTTCTTACATTCACTGAAGTTTTCTCATTAGAAGACATTGACTTTGGCATCAAGTGCCTAGAAAATGGAAAAGATAAAGACATTGAAGGTTATCAAGCTGAAATCCTAAAAATTGGAGGAATTGTTCTCATTCCTTACATCCACAAGATCTTGAATTTGGCTATCACGCAAGGTTTCCCTATTCCTTGGACTCAGAGCATCATCATCCCTATCTTTAAAAGAGATGATAAAAATAACCCATCTAATTATTGAACCATTATGATTAGCCCTCTCTTAGCAAATCTTTATGGTATCATTCTAGAGAAAAAAAACCAGTGTTTGGCTTGAAAGTGAAGAGAAGCAAGCTAAAGGCCAGGCAGGGTTTAGAAGACATCACTCTACCACGGATCACCTCATTACTTTTAGTTTAATTGCAGAAGAGTGTCACAATATTAAATCCAATCTCTTTTGTTGCTTCGTGGACTTTAGGAAAGCTTTTGATACAGTGCCCAAAAGTAACTCGTGGAATAGATTAGAAGAGATAAAGGTTCCTTTAGAGCTGAGAGCTACCGTGATAAGGTCACACGAGAATTTCATTGCCAAATTTAAGAGTTCTGAGGGGTGGTCAAAATATATTAATTGTAATATTGGAGTCAAACAAGGTTTCCCCCTCTCCCCTACCATTTTTGGCATTTACATTGATAAACTAGAAAGTTGTTTAGAAGAGGCAGGTTGCACATGAACGACCTTAGCTGGAATAGTCGTAATCCTCCTTTTCTATGCTGACGATATTGTTCTTGTGGAAAGGAGCCCCTTTGACCTTGATACTCAA
This sequence comes from Larix kaempferi, assembly GCA_027924585.1. NCBI lineage: Eukaryota > Viridiplantae > Streptophyta > Pinopsida > Pinales > Pinaceae > Larix > Larix kaempferi. The sequence continues at coordinate 3,647,824 of BSBM01000662.1, forward strand.
TTAAGGATTCAAAAGGATTTTGCTCTAACATGGGTATGTCTGTTAACACTAACAAAACCAAAGTTATGATTATCAAGTCCAAGAAAGACACCTATGCTAATTTTGTTTATGACAATAACAACTTGGAGGAAGTGCCCTCTTACAAGTATCTCGAAATAGATATCCATCACAAGCTCAATTGGAACTATAGCATTGAGAAAAGGATTAACGAAGGGTGGAAAGCTTATTTGGCCTAGAAAACAATTGCAAATCAACAAATCTGGTGATGTGGGATAAAAAGAAGTTCCTTTTTGAAACTCTTGTCACTCCCGTTATCTTGTATGGTTGTGAGGTTTGGGGGTGTATAATTTCTCGAGAGTCCTGGAGAAAGATCGAGCAAATTCAAAAACATTTTATCATGTATAATCTCAAAATTAAGAGCAACACTCCCTATTTTCTTTATGGAAGTGGGTCTCCCCCTAATCAAAAGCATAGCTCTGTATAGATACTTGATGTACAAGAATAAGATAAATGATATGGCAGACTAGAGACTCCCTAAAATTTCTTTAAATTCTAGTCAAGACCATTTTTGTTTCAAGAGAGGTTGGTACAAAGATGCCATGGCTTGGTTAAGTCATTGGGGGATTGACAAAATACCACTTTGCAAGATTCAAGAACCTCAAACAAACTATCACTTATAAGTTCAAAGCGAGAATGTGGGATGAGGAAAACTTAGAGGGTAAAAGAAAGTTAAGATATTACAAATAAGTCATTAATCATAATCTGGAAGATCAAACGTACCTCTCGATCTTAACAAGATCAAAGAAGAAGATTAATATAGCCAAGATAAGAATGAACTCCCATTAGTTTCATAGCGAAACATGACGATGGACAATTCCTAAAATACCATGGGAGGAAAGGATCTACTAGCTCTGTGAGTCCATGAGTGTGGAGGACAAATTTCACTTTCTTTTAGAGTGCCCTGCATACACCCACATTCGATCTCAGTTTCCTAATATTTACTACAACTCTAATCTCCATGATCTTCTAATTTGTCAAAATTATGAGAACCTGGGAATGCTTCTCTCTCAGCTTTCCCTTCATATGAATCAAATTTTACAAAAATCCAAGTAATTCATTTATCTTCTCTTAAGGTTCGATAGACCAAAAGATCTCAGTAGACGTTAATCATCATCATCATTATGAAAAAAATTTATAATTATAAATTTTTTTTTTAACTATTATTTTCATAAAATATAAATAAAACAAATTTAAAAAAAATTATTATTTTTATAAAATATAAATAAAACAAATTTGAAATATTTTTGTTTGAAAGCATTCTACTTTTAAAATATAATGGAAAATATTGTATTAAGAAAGTATTGATGTTTGTTCTTTTTATCTAATATATTAATTTAATAAAAATTGTGAATTGTTTCTTATAAAAATAATATCGACTCATGTTTATTTTTTCTATAAATGATATGTAATAGAATAATAAATCATTGAGATTATAATTAAAAATTTTAAAAATATAAAATTATTTATGTTTGTGTTTCTTTTGTAATATATTTATTTGTAAAAAATAAAAATAATTATATTATATAATTAATATTAATTGATGCTTGTATATTTTAAGTGATATATGTAGTTTTGGAATCCACGAAGGAGTATATTTTGAAATTGGTCGAGGAGTCTCTTGAGAAGGCGACTTATGAGTTTTTTCTAAGTTGTTTAAGTAAATGGGAGAAAATTCAATTATCTTAGTTTTTTTTCTTTAGAGGAAGGAAAGAAGGTTGTTGGTCCAGTTTTGTTAGATGAAGTTAAGCAAACTTTGTTTAAATTTGCAAAATCCAAAAGTATTGGACCAGAGGGGTGGATGGTGGGGTTTTTTTGGGGGATTTTTTTAAATTTGGTTGGTCATGATCTTTTGAAAGTGGTGGAGGAATCAAGGTTGTAAGGGAAGGTTGGAGGAGCTCTAAATGCTATTTTTATAGCTGTTATTCCAAAGGTCTCGAATCCTTCTTGTTTTAAGGACTTAAGACCCATCTCGTTATGTAACTTGGTTTACAAATTAATTGCTAAAATTATAGCTACCAGGATCAAGAAAATTGTTGAACAATTTGTTTTTTTAAGAATAGATAGATTTTAGATGTTATTGGGGTGGCTCAGGAGGAGTTACATACTATGGAGGTTAAGAAGTTGGAAGCTGTTTGTTTTTAAATTTGGATTTAGTTAAAGCATTTGACAAGGTAGATTTGTCTTTTTTAAGACTTGTTCTTCTGCAGACTGGGTTAAGTTTGGATGCTACAAATTGGATTATGGGATGTGTATCTTCAACCAATTTTGTTGCTTTGGTGAATGGTTAGCCTTCATATTTCTTTAAGATCTCAAGGGGGCTTAAATAGGGGTGCCCACTATTTTTATTATTATTGTTTCTGATGGTGGTAGAGGAGCTTAGTAGAATGATCATTTAGGAAAAATGAAAAAGAAAATTGTGGGGGTCTAGGTATTAGTAAATCATAATATGACTTTTATTTGTTGATGATGTTTTTTTATTTGATTATGGGAATTTGTTGGAATGGGTACATTATAAAGAGAAATTAAAGGTTTTTTTGTGAGGCATCTCGAATGGAAGTAAGTTGTGACAAGTTTTTTTTCTTTTTTTCTTTTCAAAATGAGTTATCAAAGATTGTTTTGGAACATATTAATGTTTTATTTCCTTTTAAAGTGGAGCCTTTGGATAATGGCTTTAAGTATTTGGGCTATTATCTTAAGCCAAATAATTACAAGGAGGATTGGTTATGGCTTGTTAAAATGATAGATAAAACTTTTTATTGTTGGTGTTATAGATGGTTGTCTTTGGGAGGAAGAGTGGTATTGATTAAATCTGTTTTAGAACGTATTTTAGTGTTTTGGTTATCCTTAGCCAAAATCCCAAAAGGTAAACTTGAAAAAAAATAGGCAAAAATGTTTTAGTTTTCTTTGGTCTGGGAACAAGAAAAAGGAAAAATTGCACTTGGTTAAATGGGATATCATAGGTAGACCTAAGAAGGAAGGTGGATGGGGATTCGAAAACATCTTTTGGTTCGATAAATCCCTTGCAACCAAGATATTACTGAGATGTTTGTTTGATAATGGTTGTGGGGTTGCATTATTCGAGATAAATATTTTAAGGGTAAGTCAATTGTTGAATGGAAAAAGGCTTCTACAAAGGTTAGTTCAATGATTTCAATACTTGGAAGGCTCCGTGTTCAACGTTTTCTGTGATTGGAAATTAGATTGCATGGAAAATAGGCAATGTGGCACATGTGCTCATTGGTGAAGATCCTTGGTTGGGAGGTGTTTCTCTTTATAAGCTATCTGATCTTGTTATAGATGCTTTTAGGACTAAATGCTACTACAATCTTGATCAAGTTGGGAATCATAGACCTAGATTTGTTGGGGGTCAAAAATGGCTTCAGGCATCTAATTTACAGTTCAATGAACAAGCTGCTGAATGGAATCATTACTTAAAAGGGTTAGATCAATGTGGTATTTTTCTTTCTGTCGATGATGATCAATTAGCTTGGTCTTGGAATGAGGCTATAGGGCAGGTAACTACAAAATTGGCTTATGATTCTATTTTCTATGCTCAACATGAGGATGATAGTAGGTGGTGGTATTCAATACTTTGGAAGTGGAACTGTCCTCTCAAAGTAAAATTGTTCATTTGGTTGGTGTTAGAAAATAAGATTATGACATGGGATAATTACTAGAAAAAGGGGGGCCAGGGTCCAAATATTTGTCTTTTGTGTTTTCAGAGGAAGTGACCGTGAATCATCTTTTTGTTCACTGTTCTTTTGCTAAACATATATGGGATGAGGTGAAATCTACGTTAAAATTTGATAGATCTCGGGTTTCTATTTCCTTTGAAAACACTCTTTCTAATTGGATTGTAGATCTCTCTTTGTCTAAGCATTAAGAGTTTCCTTGTTTTATTACATGGGGTATATGGCTTCAATGGAATCATTTGGTGTTTGAAAAAAATTAAAAGATTTCAACTTGGTGGTTAGGAAGGTGTTGGGTGCTTATGAGCAGTTTTATAAAGAAGATCAAGTAGCCCATGTGAGGAATATGTAGTTTCGTTAGATTTTGATTGGCATGGTCCTGTAGGATTTTTTGATGGAGCTTGTTAGGGACATATGGGTCAGTGTGGTGCTAGTATGGTTCTTCGTGTAGATGAAGGTCATTTATTTAAGATTATGATTGGAGGAGGTATTGGCACAAATTCAAGAGCAGAGCTGCTGGATTTTTGGGGATTATTATATTTTGCAAATTCTCAAAATATATTGCGTCTTAAAGTGGTTGGAGATTCAAAGGTCATTGTTGATTGGGTTTCAAGGAAGTATCATTTGAAAGTTTTGGCTTTGGATTGGTGGAAGTAAAGGATTAGAATGTTGCAGGAATCCTTCTTGGAATTATTTTTTTCTCATGTTTTTAGGGAGTTTAAATCTATGGCATATTCTCTTTCAAAGGATGGATTTGAGGGAACCTGAAGGAACTCTCTTTTAAGAAGTTTCAAAATGATGAAGTGGTTTCTGAATGATTTTTTGGAGGTTTTTTAATCACAGTTTTTTCTTGCTTTGATTTGCAGCGATGATAGTTTTATGTGTATGTAAGTTTAATCTCTTATAGTTGGAGGTTTTTTGGGATGAATTGTTAGTATGTTAGGATGGAGTACCTGTTAATGTATATTTTGATTCTTAATAAATATCAACTATATATTTTTTTTTGGAAAAAATATATGTAAAGAATAATAATCATTTAGATTAATTGAAAATTATTATACTTAAAAAATAGTATATATGCTTGTTTTTTCATATAATTGTATGAAAAAAAACAATTATAAATTTGTTTTTTTATATAATTGTACGAATTTTTTTTTTATAAATTTGTTTTTTTATATAATTGTATGAAAAAAATAACAATTATAGATTTTTTAACTATTATTTTTATATATGTTTGTTTTTTCATATAATTGTATGAAAAAAAACAATTATAAATTTGTTTTTTCATATAATTGTATGAAAAAAATAACAATTATAGATTTTTTAACTATTATTTTTACTTAAAATAAATAAAACAAACGAAAGGTAATTTATTTTTGTTTAAAAACATTATAATTTTATTTTATTTTTTTTGATAAATTTATAAAGTAAAAACAGATTTCACCTATTTCTACTTTCTATAAATGTTTTATTTTCTCAGTTTAATTATTATTAAGTTGAATTCTTTGAAAAATTATAAATATTTAAATTATCTTTAAAACTAAAAGAGTTAGTAGGATGGATGTTGTATATTTTATTTGCGTTATCCGTATTATTTAAAAAAAAATAAAAAAACATTGAATACAAATTAAAATTGTTTTATATTTTATTAGCATTATTAATATTATTTCATTTAAATTAAACAATAAATAAAGTGTTATTGATTTTATTTTTTTATTTTTTTTGTATTAGGAGAATTGACGAGGAGGTTGGCCTGGTACTTGCGTGACACGATGTCTAGGTGCATCCAGAACAATCGAACCATGGCGCAATATCGCTACCACTATACCCCTAGGTGCATCTACAGGGCCCGAACCATGGCACAATATCGCTACCACTATACCCCTAGGTGCATCCACAGAGCTTGAACCATGGCGCGCGGGTAAGTCTGGGGGGATTCAAACATGTGACCTTCCATTTACAACCAATTTCAACTTCTCATCTTCACTACTTGAGATGCTCCACACGAGAAAACGTTTTTTTCTTAAGCTAGTACCGATGGAGTTTCGAATGAGTGACCTAAAATAAGGAGTGCCTTAACGGTACAACCATTCACCATATATTCTACATCCTGTGGGATTTAATTTAACCATGAGAGAAATGATAAATTTGTGGGGATGACGATTCATTATTACTATTTATATTTATGTTCTAATGTGGTAAGAATGTTAAAAATTAATATATTTCTAACTCTTTTTATATATTTGAATTTGATGTGTTACTTTTTTTTTCTTTTTCTTTCTTTTATTTTTTTAATAGAATGAAAAATACCTTCTTCAGTTTTCATATAAAAGGTGGTTCTTTGACCAACAACTCTGCCTATCTTTCATACCGTAAGACTGTAAAAGCAAAGAAAGAAATCCCAAACCATATTTTTACAATCAAAATAGAGTCCTACTGAGTGAGCGCTAAGCTAGAAAGGATTTTCAGCCAACATACATCAAATCACTACAAGTTGTCCCCAATTAGAATCACTGAGATTTTAACGGAAAAAGGATCCAATGTGTATAGAGTAACACTGTTGTACGCCTACACCGGGTGGCTTCAGCTTATATTCAGCTGTCTATATAAGCTTTACAAACATCATCAAAAGCTTCTAAAAAAGACTGAATGTCATTGCCAATTTTCCTACAATCATAATAACACTATAGTCATCATAATGTTAGGTAGCTGAAATGAAAATTCAAATACATCAACAACATTTTTTTATGATGTTGTACACTTAAAACAAGCCGTTTAAGCTTATAAAGCCAGAAACATAAATTGAGGAGCTGAAAGTGATCAACAAAGCTAAGATCTTGTGTGAAAGTAGTCACTGATTATCTGGGTCTTCATAAAATGTATGGTGGAAAAATTCAGAAATTGAACCATTATCATATTTTATTATGAACCATTAACCATTGACCTTTGGGTATCTAAAGTTCTTCCTTCGAGAGCTGATCTGCAATAATATTCCTTTCCTTATAGATATGATTCAATGAAAGTTTTGTGAAGAAAGTGCTAAGTCTCCAAACCTCCTCCAGAAGTTGAAGTAATTGGAGATTGTAACAATGTTACTTTTTTTTTTTTGCCAAATTGATGACATTTTGCGAGTCACCAAAAACTTGTAGTTCATCAATCCCCATTTCTAAAGCCAAAATGAGCAAAAGTTTTAAAGCCATTGCCTCAGCAAAGTTGTTTGATCCATTTCCCAAACCAACCTTGTATTTATATGAATGTTTTTCATTTTTGTAAATTATACCACCAGCTCCACCTATGCTTTGTGCTGCACCATCAAAGAAAGCCCATGGACATAGTTTGTCGATAATTTTTGAGTAAATCTGGTGTGCTCTTTTTTTCCTTTTTCACCTGAGGATAAAATCTTAAGATATTTAAGCTATTGGATGCACACAAAGATGGATTAGTAGCTTTATGTTAAAAAATGACTTTGTTTCTTGTGAGCCAGATACTCCACGCTGTAATATAGGGCAGAGCAGCCATCCTTAAAAAAATATGTACTTTCAAGCCATCCAACGAACCAACAGCGAAGTCAATGGTTGACTTCGCTGCTTGTCTATTGGATGACTTAAACGTACATGTTTTTTAAGCTCAAGCGGGCAGAGCTAAAAAAATATTAGGAGAGAGGATTGCTGTACCAATTTTTTAAGCCATCTTCGATTGAATGACCCTCCCATTTTAATAGGTAGCTTGTGTATAAAGCTAAGTCCTTCCAGATCTGATGGGAAAAGGAGTAGTTCATAATAAGATGAGAGTTTGTTTCTTTATTCTGGCAACAAAGTGAGCATCTACTCGGCCCTTGAACCAATCTCTTATGCATCCTACTCGAAGTTAATACCTTATTAATACCTTATTATTGAGAAGGAACCACATAAATATTTTTGACTTTAAGGGGCAACTTATCCTCCAAATGCCTTTCCACCACCATTCTGGTGCAATATTTCCATCATTGCTTAAGGTCATATAACCATCCTTGGCAGAGTATTTTCCTATAGGGTCTTTGGTCCACATAAGTTGATCTTCCTGAATCTGAAGATGTATATGTGTATTTTTTATATGTTACTTATGCGGTATGATGTGTATGTGATGGAAATAACGTTGATGATTTATTTGGATTTATGTTGCATCATTTGTATGATGTGTAAGAGGGATGGTGGCGAATGGTCTTTATTGTTGACAATAATGTTGGAGATGTGTAAAAGGGTGATCAATTATTTTAGAAATGAGTTTATAATATTATTTAAAAAATGAGGGTTTAGTTGTATGGCATTGCTAATACAAATTTGAAAGTGGAAGGCCTCAATTGTGGTAGATATGCTTCATCAAGGATGGAATTTGATGGGTAAATTGCTTGTTATGAAGCAATTTAGTTTCCAAATATTGTTGATATTTCATTTTTGTTGTTATCAAAGTTTGTAGAAATACGTGTAATAACTTTGTCGTAATCGTCAGATTTGATGGGTGTCATTGATTTGAAATACCTACCATGTAGATTGTACTGAATGGTTGACATTGCGCCAACTTCCCAAACATCTAAGTGCACAAAATTACTATGGTAGTTTGAAACGAGTAAATTTGTATGGGTTGAGAACATAAAAGTATGCACAAACAATACATGACTAGATTAGATTACATTGATGGTTTCTTGCCATTATTCCTTGTATACCCGTGCAACTTTTTGGGTCATGAATAGGCATAAATGAGTCCTCCAATTCCGTTTTTCCTTGATATGGCAGTTTTAGTTGAGCTTTGGACTTTTCTAGTTGCCTCTTTTGCTTGGTCTTCCTAGCTTGCCCTTTGATATAGGTTGAGCTAGGGTGAGGTTGTAGAATCTAGTGAAGTTGAGGTTGACTTCAAATAGGATTCCACTATCGGTGGGGATTCTCAAGATACCTCCAAAGATGGGAAAAGTGCCTCTTGATAAGGATTCAAATGCTAGGGAGCTTCCTTGAACTTTCATTGATGTTCTTCCTTTGCATTGTCCCACCATATGTTGGTTTGTGTTGGGGTTACCTAAAGCATTCATTCTTAGGAGCTTTAGAGAACTGAGTTGCAAAATTTTCTATTTCATAACAAGCTTTGCAGCAGAATAAAAATTTCTCACAATCCAGTGTTTTGGGTCTAGGAGTACAATCTTTATTTGTCAATTTTTTTTTGAGTTGAAAACCTTTTGTTGAAATCCACATCCATACATATGGGCATATGTAGTGGTGGACCTGTGAATATTCAATTCTATACTCTTGAAATGATACTTTGTGAATATTCAATTCTATACTCTTGAAATGATACTTTCTAAGTGCATTTCTAATGGCGAGAAGCAATTTGAGGTACCAAAAGTGAAAGGGTATTCGAGAGCCTAACCCACATTACATTTGTAGAGAGAATCTATCATTGGGTTGAAAGGAGTCCTCCACGGTTTCATGCATAATCTTTAATGATCCTAGAACCAAGGTATTTAATTTAAGATTAGGTTTTTGTCTTCAATGAAGTTGAACTCGTATGTGAGGAAGCCTTCCACATAAGGGTAAGAGAATACCTTTTCTTTAATATATTGTTTCCATTCACTTGAGATCCACTCGTGAAGGTTTAATAATTAGGGCTAGAGGTCGTTGAAATGGTGGACACGACCATTACCCATGTAGAACACTACTTGCTCAATTGCATCTTGAAATATAAGAATGCACAAGTTAAAGCCTCTTCAACTACGAAGTGCCTTGGGAGAACCATCGTTGCTAGCATTGAGTTACATTATCATTGAAAGATACCCAATTAGAGCCACAAAGAGAACTGTCAAAAGCATTAGAGGGAGCATTGGTTGAACTAGAAGAAGGGGCCATGAATGCCAAAGCATAAAAAAGAGCATTGAGTAAAGCATAAAAAAGAGCATTGAGTAAAGAGAAGGCTCCTACAACCAAGCAAATATTGATTGAGTTGTGTGTAGGAAAATTTTTAGGGGCAAAGTTTCGTCAATTGGTTATTTTTTGGGTTTTTTTTCAAAAAACAAATTCGTTATTTGATTATTTTTAGTCTCCAATAACGTCTATATTTACATAAAATATGTTTTTTTATCATAATATTCGCCAAAATTTACAGTTTTTAGTAGTAAATTGTATATTTCATATTTAATATCCGCCTAGTTATTTATATATATGTTTTTTTCAATCCAAAATAATCGCTTATAATACTATACTTAAGTATTATATTAGAATCCTTAAGAAATACCCTAGTTGTGTGATCAATTTAGGGAAGCATAAACATGCAATCACCATTAGGAAGAACAAACTTGTTCTAGGCTCCCACAACGAAGCCAATATTGATCGAGTTGTGATCAATTTGAAGGAGAATACACATGAAGTCACCATTGAGGATGAACAAACTTGTTTTGAATTTATGTATTCAGGTTTTGAATTTATGTATATAGCTTTTAATTGAATAGAATTTTATGTAAGTAATTTAAGTTTTATGCATGTATAAGGTTTATTAAGATGGTATTAATAAGTTTATTTATTTAGTTTGAAATAAAAATAAAAATTTGATTGGTGGATTTTTAAATAAAATTTATTTATTTTGAATGAGGACTTTATTTTATAGGCTTTCACATCTTCATGCTTTTATTTTATTATTTTTTAAACTAAAATTTTAATTATTTAATTACTAAACAAAGATATAATTTAATTGATTTGTTTATTTTGAATTTAATATATATATATATATTTTAATTCAAATTAACAATTTAATATTATTTTTTATAAAATATTTAATTTTATGTTTGAGTTAAAAGTGATGACGTAGCATGCCAAGTTATATATATATATATATAGCTAGAGAAAATTCTTATATTGCCTTCACAAAAATAAACAGTAACAGAGGTGTATCGGACCCTCTCTTAACCAAGAAAACAGACCCCCAAAAAGAGTTGAAAATAGAGTTGAGAGCAGTCATCCTAAAGAGGAAACCAGACTTTACAGAGAAAGAGTTGAATTGACTGACTAACAAGCAAAAGTGCTCTGAAGTAGCATAATGAAAAAGTCTAAACAAAAATAGAAAAGGAGACCAACTGACATAGGTAATTACTGGTATAACCCGTCTGTCCAACCTAGGTAGGCTGGGTAGTAGGCTCTTTGGCGACAGTGATCCCGAAATGACGAGCTAACTGCTGCTGATTGGAGAGATCTTGCTGAAGAAGAATTTCAGCTTTGGCTTCGCCTCTGTATGCAAGTGCCATGCCAAGCACAGTTTTCTGGGACCAATGGTAGTCAAGAGTTTTCTGATACAGGGTGACCTTACCCTTGGTACTCCCCGAGTCCAGAACCAGGGCTTCAAATTCGCTTCGAATTTCTGCATCTGTGAGACACCCACGGGAAACCATGGCATCATCCTCTGCATCCTGGATTTCTTCCTGCGCCTTCTGCGGGATTTATTTTTTGAATATGCAAGCTTTCCCAATGACCCCACGCATGAGGCGCATCGACGAACCTAAGGAGGGGCTAGCTTGCTGCACTGAGCGACGAGTGTAAGCTCTTTTGGTGGGAGGCATCTCCGCTTCAACTGCAGAATGACCAGATAGCCGAGGGAGTCAAGCACTAGAGCGCCGAGCACCAGCGAGCCGAGCACTAGCAAGTCGAGAGAGTTGAGCACCAGAGAGCTAAGAGAGCCGAGGACCAGAGAGTCGAGAGAGTTGAGTACCAGGGAGCCGAGTGCTAGAGAGCCAAACACCGTAGAGCCAAGTGCCCGTGGATCCTTTACGTTGAATTTCCAGGAGCCGAGCGTCTGCAGAGAAATTGCATCACAATGCAATGTGATGGTGAACCAAAGCTTCATACCTAATGTTTCCTTCCATTGTTCTTCCATTTTTGTGGGAGTAATCATAGCCAGAACACTGAGCCAGACAAGAGCAACCAGAAGGGATGGAGCACATGCAGGAGAGGTCGAGCAGCTGGCGGGAGAATGAGAGCTGGACGAGGCGCTCGTCAAGGAAATTAAGAGGCAGCATGGGACGCGTGGGTGGGCTGGGTCGGCACGTTCCTATCCTCGCGGTCGGAGTAGGCGGGCATGTGGCTAGACATGTTGGAAGGCATGTGGCTTGGCCTATGGCTGGTCACGTCCTTCTGCACCTGCAGTGGGGCATGCTAAGTTATATATATATTTTTGAATTGAAGGAGAAAAATAATTTAATTTTAAAACTAAAAAAATTGCAATTATTAATTACAATTTTCTTTGGGGTCGTACTCAACCACATGACATAAGGTCTTTTCGTCCACTACCATTATAATTCTAAGTGCACTCACACAACCCTCATGCATGGGGCACGAGTTAGATGAGGTTTGAACCCACAACGTTGCAAGGAGTACTTTACCAATACACTTTATCACCCCTTGATCTACACCTCTAGGACAATTATTAATTTTCATTTTCATTTAAAATGTTTGATTTATATTTTTATTTATTTATTATATGTAAAAGAATAAAATTATTTCATTCTCAATCTTAATCTTTTGAATTTTGAATTTTAATTTTATTTTATTTTAACTATATACTTTTTTAACTATAAAAATTAGTTTCAATTCTTCAATGCATATGTTTTACTATTAATTATTCTATTAATTATTGCATCGCGAATAGCGAGTGCTCTGCAACCCAATTTGGGGGAGATGTTGTCACGTAATGTTGTGTAATGTGACCCTACAAAAAATAAAAAGTAAAAAAAATAAAAAAAATTCATGTCGGTTCATAAGTTACAAAAAAAAAAAATCATGTTGGCTAATAAATTACCAAAAATAAAATGTAATTAAAAAAATTCACACCTCAATAATTTGGATCCCTCTCGATGCTTGATAGATCCAAGTTTAAAGATGGATCTATGATGGTTTTATCACACTTATGAATTTGGAGTCTTTTGTTTTGTTTTGTTTTAAAGAATGTAATATCTTTTAATAAACTATAATTTTTTTAATTAATAGTTATGATAATTTATTTTATTGTTTATATGAATTTATTTTATAATTTTAATGTGTGATATTTGAAGGATATTTGTCGGCATCTTTTAAATAAATTTTGTGTTAATTATAATTTTATGAAAGTTAGTTGGGGTTAGTAAGAGTGGTTCTGGGATGGAGTCTTATCCTCTTCACCTAGGTTCACTTTCATAAGTGAAATGTTGAGCTCATAATTAGCATATTTTTATAATCATTGTTATGAATTTCTATAGAGCAAAGATTTCATGTTAAGTTGTATTGTGAGTGAAAATGATTTTTAATTGGTTTTTGAAACTTGGGAGCATGAAGAGTCTTATGCACCTCACATAGAAGGATTTGTCTTGTGATTGGAATGGAACAAGAGATCCTACTGTAAAGGGTTTGTAGGCATAGGTTGTTATGCAAAGAACAACTTTTTTCCTCATATTAGACTTCACAAAAAAGGATAATTTTTCCTCATGTTAGGATTAACAAAAAATGATCATTTCAATTAGTTCACGTGGATTGAGATTTCATATAGCAGTGCTAAAAATATTTACATAGAATGTTATTTGTGCCTATTAATTCTATTTTTATAAGAAACGCAATCTAGATAAAATCTCGTGTCTTTACAATGATTTAGAAAGGGTATTAATAGTTTAAGAAAAAAAGACAATATCCTCTTTCTATGTGATTTTAACACTAAAAAACAATTAATCAAGCTATTGTATTAAGCGGTGATAATTCCAACCCTAATCCTCTATGGCTAGATAAAAACCTTGATTTAGCTAGCAAATACAATAGAAATCCTGAAGACTTGGTTGAGAATTTGTTCGGTATTGAGTTGATCAAGCTATGCGATTCTCAATATCCAATAATTTGCAATGGCTTAATGAAGTGGTCAAAATCCAACTGGATGACTTGTATTCATGGGCTTCGCAACAGTATCTTAAATTACGTGATATTTGATATTTTCATATAAATCAAACAGTAAATAATGACATTGTAAATGACCATGAGCTTGACTCACCATAGAATTTTAACCATAACTTTAAACTTTGTTAGGCACATAAGCCCCCTAGTAGATAATTCTATGACTAAATACACTTTATTTTTAATAAGAATAAATTTTTTTTTAATAATTAATTAAATATACCATTAAATAAGGACACTATTGAATACCTTTATCATAATTTTATCACAACCTTTTCTACTTCCATAAACAAGTTCTCTATTGAGGTGCTGTGTAAAAAGAAAAATAAAATGACCAACCCTTGGTATTATAAAGAGTGCAAGCATGCTAGGAAATGCATTATGTATTCTTTTAACGAGTTTTTACAATCCGACAAGATATATAGGAAGAACGTCATAATTAAAAAGAAAAAAATGTATTATCACTACAAGGAAAACACCTTTTAGCGGAGGTTTTTGCAGAGGCTTTTAATGTTACAAATTTAGACAAAATTTTCAAAATTTTCTCTACTAAAACCTCTACCATTGATAATGGATATTTTAACAAAGGCTATAATAAATGTACATTATAACTAAAATACACTAGGTGGTCGAAGGTTATACCATAAGTTTTTTAAATGATGCATGTATTGTATAAACATACCAGTGTGTAGTTACAACTTAATGTTATGCACTAGTGCATTGCTAAAAACAATAGCATCAGTGCATACACCTTAAATATTATGACCCTGTGAATTTATAAACATAAAAACATCAGTGTGTACACTTTAATGTCATTTACCGGTGTAATTTCATACCAAAAAACTTCGGTGCATACAATTTAATTTTTACACACCAGTGCTTTTCATTTAGATAATTGCCCGGTGCTTGTAATATGTTTTATTGTACCATTGCTTATTATCCCTATTTAATCTGTTGGTGTTGACATTTCATAGATACACACCAGTGCTTATATTATCATATGCATTGATGTGCCCCATACATTTAACAATGACCGTAACAACAAACGGTCTCCTATTTTTTGTGCCTTCAATGCACTTGATATAATTAAGAACATTGGTGTGCATGTTTATATAAAGCATTGATGTTGATTAATACTTGAATACCATTATTTCGATGCTTTACTCATGATGATGGAATCTGCATAGAAGTTCAAAACGCGTAGAGTGTTTTTAACCAATACACAGGTTTCCATCATAAATATCACATAAATATATGGTAAAACAATTATAAGCACTGGTGTGATTTTTTCGATAAAAAGCATCAACGAGTATATTTTCATAACTTAAATATCATTGCACCTTTAACAATTTAGGTATTTCCTAGACTGCTCAGTCAGTTCAAAACAATACAATGCACCAATATGTCAATATTTTAATTAATTGTGTTTTTTTTTAAATTTCAATTAATCATAAAAATCAAATAATAATATTGATATTTGAATTATTGCATTTGGATATATAATGATTGTATTAATGTGTTATATAATTGGATTACACATTTATTCATTGTAATATCTAATCATCCATATATTTAATCAACAATTTAACATTTTACAACAATGGGTAATGTAATAGAATAAGAAACTATTTTTCGTATATATGAATAAGAGACGCTTTGTCATACAAAATGGGACAATATAAATATTCACAATAACCAAAAATTGAATAAGTAATTGTCACACTTATTGGTAACTCAAGGTCATCCAATTGGGACAATATGTCTAATACATTAAACAAAATGTTTGATTTTCAAAGATAAAAATTTCAAAACAATCAAATTGCAAAAAATTCAATTATATTGATTATCAATCTCCACTCGAACTACTGTCAATGCTCAAGATGCTTGCAAGCCTCATTTCTTCATCGCTTGGAGGTGATATTTTATTTGAGTAATTTGACCAATTGTTTTGTTGATCGGCTTGAATTTGTTCCCCCTCTTCATTTTTCATCTACAATCATACAAATAAAATGTAATGAATATATCTACATTTACAGTATAATATACACGACTGTGTAGATAAAAAAGTGTACCATAGCAAGAATTGATTCATACATATACAATACACATTCTTTCAAGGTCATTATTCATGCCATCTATCAACAATTCTTATGTTGGCTCCAATCCATACTTTGTTTCCTGCAAGTTTTTACACACCATGACAAAAATTTGGTAGAATTAATACAAGTTTTTTTTGTTCTTCCATTAATTATAAAACAAGGGAAATGAAACAACATAGCTACTTAGAATTGCACAATTAACTTTTTATATTGAAACATATACTTACAACCCCTACTTAAATCAATACTAATCAAATTTTTGGATGACTCTTATTTGTATGTTAACACCTATTAGAAGATATCCAATCTCGAGTATAAATTAATTAAAATATAAGCATTACAACAAATATGAAATCTTAAGTAACAAAAACACAAGTTATATTCACGGAAATTTGCGATCAACCATTTTCTTCCTTGTCATCTTGCTTTATGTGCTGAATGGGTTCCATTTTCTTTTATTTCCGCAATAAAAAATTAAGAATTAGTATTTCATGCAAGAATTAAATTAAATGCACATAAACAAAAAAACAATGATTTCATATGTTTTATGCATGTTGTTGAGATGGCTCCTCCTATGGTGCAATTATATGTTCATTTCTTTGACCATCTCCTTGTACATTTTTTTGGACATCTCTATCGTCATGTTTCAGATATCACCTTGGTCATCCTTTAGAATTTTCATAATCTTCCTGAAAAATGAAAAGCACAAATTTTTATTTATTTATATTAATATGAAAGTAAATATAGCCAAAATATTAATTGCATAATTTTATGCAATAGTATATACATATTATAGAAAAACATGTTTAGGAATAATATTTTTTAAATGATTTTATTATTATTATTCTGTATTTTTTATATTGCAAGTCTAACAGGTCTCATTGAACATTGCTTTGAAGATGCTTGTTGTAGTTTATATATAACTTGATTCTTGGGGTCATTGGATTGATTTTGCACTGTAAGTGGAAACCATGTCTATACATTCTCTTCAATATATCCCTTAGTTTTATAAAAAAATCCCCCCCTTTCACTAATTTCTAGCACCGCTAGAAATGAACCAAGGACCAATTCATTATCATTTACATCTTTCATAATTTTTATATTCTAAGCACAACATTCACTTCTTTCGTTGTTGGTCCCAACACAACATTAATCAAATGTGAAATAGAGCGTTTCAAACATGTTAGTCACTATTCTTAAGAAGTATAATATTACTGAAAATGCAAAGAAAAACTTTATACTCATTACATTTTGATTTACCTAATTCATCTATTTGCAATGCTTCCATCAATTTTTAATGCTCTTTTGTACTTAGATTGGAAACGATCTTATCAAATTTATTCAAGTTTTTGCTTTGCATAACACACATTAACCAATATACATAATTTAAACTCACAAATATTCTAAATATGTTAATTTTATACTAAAATTAAAAAAAATTGCCTTGTTCTATTTTTTAGATATGCTCCCATCTTCCTCATTGCAACATGTTTTTTTTTTAATTACTATTAAACATCTTCTATCAATAATTTGTTTGCATCATAAAATAATGAAACTAAAAAATATGTTTTACAAATAAATAAAGAATTTCAAGCTAAAAATATTTTCCAAGTAATCAATGCACATTGTACATCAATGTGCACCAATGCAAATTACATGTATATGCACCTATATGCAATACACACACATATATATGACCTAAAACAAAATTGTTGATTTAAACAAATGTATTAAAGTTTGTCGATACGTTATATAGATATAAAAGCACCAGTGCGTTAAGATATAAAGTGTGCATCGATAACAACGGAAGTTTTTTTTAAACCAACAGGGACGTGTTTTTGGGATCCAATGCAATAATTGGTTTCATTGCAATAGATATTTAACGCTCCCCCCACACAAATGTATTAACTATTTAGTGCGTAAAAAGAAAAGTTATTAAATATTCAGTAGCTAGAAAGAAAAAAAATTTAAAAAATAAAAATAAAACCTCATTGTGAAATTGTAAAAATGGTAAAACCCTAATTCCAACGTTTGTAGTCACATAAAATAGAAGAGAAACCAGAAGAAAGTTAGGGTTTCCAATGTTGAAATTAAATATGAAAACTTTTTATTTTCTTCAAAATCACTGTAAATAGTAATAGTTACAAAAAATATAATGAATTTTTTGAAACAATTACTAGAAAAATTGAAATGAATAAGAAGTTATATACCTAAAATTTATCATTTGTAGAGTTGTATGTGACTTACAATACCTTACAAATTTGTCTATTTAGAAAAATTTGACCACCCCAAAGACTCCCCTAGTAAGTCTTTCTTGCACAAGTATTCTCTCGAACTTTTAGCAAATGAATGAAATAATGACAGGGTTTCTATTTTAAACTCACTTTTATTAAATGAAATCCCTGTTCATTTTTTGCTAAATATTTGAGTTCATTAATGAGAAACACATCCCCCATTATTTTTATTTTTAGATTCATGTATTCCTGAACATTAATACACCCGTGCACTAATATTGTAAAGATGCATTGCGTTAACAAAAATAACAAAATATAAATGTAGATATTTGTTAATAAAATTTAGTGGATATTTTTCGTTTATAAAAGTTGTTGCAGAAGATAGTTTCTGGTGTGTATCATAATTGAGCGCACCAATGTGTATTACATATATGTATGCACCTGTGCAGTAATAGTGTATCAACTACATCGAATTCATTAAAAGGACATACATATGTCTGCTAGAAGTTAAAATATGACACGCATCAAAAAATTTCTTTTGAGAATATGGAGACATAAATTACAATACCTTTTTTAACATAGATGGGTAGTTTTATATTAATGAAAATAAAAGGGGTCACGACCTAATCATCCATCCAACCTTATAGTACAAAATGATAAGAAAACAAGTCCAAATTTGTTTCAAAATTTTCATCTGTCCAACTATAGTACTCTCTATTTGTCGAGTTTTCAAAATTTTCCTACTACTATCCACAATAAGGCTTATATATTGTCTCATAAATTTTCCCAAGATTAATATAGTCTTACAAAACATTTAATGGAAATTGAAAACATCTTTGCACTGACCTTGATTGGAATTCCATAGAGCCTTCTTCAATGACTGGAAAGAGATGTTTACTGTATCATTTTTGGTCAAAAATTGCTTTAACATACAGGGGATCCTTGAGTTGCACTTGATCTATTGGATGCTTACCATTCAAGATCCTAAAACCTTTCATCTGCATGATGGTGAATTTCATTTGAGAAGTCCCGTTGATGGTATGGAAACCTTCATCAAAAGAGTACCTGTGTTCTTGAGATGAAAGAGCAGGGGGTTTGAGACCACAAAGAGGGAAAGATACTGCATATTAAAAGGTTTGTCTAGTACACAAAAGTAGCTTCTAGAGACTGCAAATTTGATCCAGGTGGATATTGGTGGCCACCCACCTTTCCAACTGGCTCAAAACAGTTTTATGGCAATTTTGGTATTGTACTATTTTTAGCAGTTTTTCGGGTCCTGAACTTCCGGGGCCATTTTGAGGCCCTAAACGACCTTTTTGGCAATTTGGGAGCCAAATGGTTGCCTCCGGCATTCATTTGGCCCCAGTCGAAAGTTGTAAATATCGGATAGACCTTTCCAACGGGCTACCGAGCACCCTAAACGGAGATCGTATGCAAAAGTTACGACCCCGGGAAGTTGATGTACTAACTTACCCAAACGGGGCCCACATGACTTTTGGCGCTTCATCTCCTAGGGTTAGGTTTTTGGATGTCTAGGGTTTTTGACATTCCTGTTTGTTGTAAAAGGCCTTGAGAGCCTCATTGTAACCATCTTCTTGCGAAATGAGAGCAGCCGTCACATCTCTTCTCAGAGATAAGCCGCCACCATTCCAGCAAGCTTGTTTTCCGCTGCATTTTACAGTTCCAGCTTATTTCCTTATTGAATAGAAAACCAGTTTTACTGTATCTCTGTTATTTTGTGTTAAGCATCTGATAATAATCTGTATTCATTTCGTTCTGCTCATAAAATCCGGATCAAAATTGGGAGGCATCCATGGGAAAAAATGAGGGCTTTGTTTTAAGAACCAAAGGCGCAAGAATAATTTCAACATAATGCAAGGGGAACAAAGCATAGAGCTTTGGCTTGTGGGGCATAATCAACATGACACCAAACGAAATAAGTGACATTAATCTGTGAGTAAAGAGAGTGAGGCAAAGCTTCCCGAATCACATAGAAATTGATGACATAAGAAACAAACCAAAGGAGAAAAGGAATAACCAAATCAAGAAAATATATAACATGATGTAAAAGGTGTTAATAAGCTGAAAATTCAAACCTAAACCCATGTTGGCGAGGAGCCCTCATGAGACAAACTTTGTCACAAGCTCACTGGAATCACGCACACTAGAATTCTTCAACAACGTTGATGAAACCATATAGATTGTAGGAAAGAAGCACTTGCAAACTCGAGATAAAACATAACCCAAGATAAGAATCAAGATTAGTGTAAGGGCTCTAGGTCTTCCTTTTTTGAAAGATACCCAACTAAAGCCACAAACAGAACCATCAAAAACATTAGAGGGAGCATTGGTCGAACTAGAAGAAAGGGCCATGGATGACAAAGCATGAGAAAGAACATTGAGTGACGAGAAGGCTCCCACAACCAAGCCAATATTGATTGAATTGTGTCATCAATTTAGGGGGGCATAGACATGAAATCACCATTGAGGAGGGACAAACTCGTTCTAAGAGGAGTCTTCCACAACCAAGCCAATATTGATTAAGTTGTGATCAATTTAAAAGAGAATAGACATGAAGTTACCATTGAGGATGGACAAAATTGTTATCAATTCATGTACATGGCTTTTAATTGATTGAAATTTATGTAAGTAATTCAAATCTTATGCAAGTATACGATTTAATAAGATTTCGTTAATAAGTTGATTTGTTTAGTTTGAAAAATAATTGAATTTGATTTTTTTTAAAGACTAAATTTATTTATTTTGAAAGAAGACTTTATTTTATAGGTTTTCAAATCTTCATGCTTTTCTTTGTTGATTTATTTAAAAAAAATAAGACTTTATTTTATAGGTTTTCAAATCTTCATGTTTTTTTTGGTTGATTTATATTTTAAACTAAATTTTAATTGTTTAATTACTAAGTAAATATATACTTTAATTGATTTGTTTATTTCAAATTTGAAATTTGTTCCATTAATTATTATTATTATTATTGTAAGTAATTCGAACGTTATATTAGAAATCAAAAGGAAAAATACATTGAGTCTCTGTGAGAACAGACTCATATAGAGCACCGATGCCAGTCTAATTTTAAGGCATCCTGAACAGCTACCCTTATAAGACAAAAACCTAGAATTACACCCTTCCCTTCTTTGAGGATTTACAAAGAGTAAAAAATTATTAACCGTCATACTAGACCACAACAACCATGAAACCCTTGCCCAAGTTAATACTAGACCACAACGACCATGAAACCCTTGCCCAAAAATACATAACAAAAGTCCGTATTACAAATTCCCACCACTACTGAATACCAAAAGGCGACATCAGAACCATATTGAAATTTTTTGAGCATAACAATAATTACAAACAAAACTAGTCAAGAGACAAACAGAGGATTAAGATCCATGACACCCGATGGATGAGCCATAAGCATTACCCATAGACCATCCCACTTCAACATGCCATTCATGAGCCTGAGCGTTGCTAGTATACCCCCCACCCGACCGACCATCCACAACATGGTTCCCAATATCTGGACCAACATTGGAAGCATGCTCAGGATCTAGACCAACATTGGTAGAATGCTCAGGACCTGGACGAGGCCAAAAGGAGATGCCAAGATGATGAGCGATAAAATCAATTTTCTTGTGCATCAGGTGCGAGTCATTCCATTGCTCCTTCTAGAAAGGGATTGGGATCTCATCCCCTTGCTGCTTAGCATCACGTTCCGCCAACAAATGACCAAGCAAGCTCTTGATGACCCAAAATAGAGAGAAAAACCTATCATACAACGACCGGTGTGCCCAAGTCGTGCCTGGATCGCAAATCCATAGATCCACAATTGAGAAATATTCCATAGGTTTCTCCATTTCCATCTCCACCTAGAGTTCCTTCTCTATAGCCTCAATCTCTTCACGAATCACCAACGAAATGTAGTAGCCTTATACATTTAGGCCATGTGAGCAGCACGAAGATTCTCATGGTTAGCACGCTTCTGTAATGTCCCCCTCACCAATCCGACCATTGGGAGGGGACATTGGCAAATCCTGGGCTCTAAAAATTCGCCCCAAAGCATAATACGATTTTCAATAATAAACAGTGTGCGTAGAAACTTAAGAAACATGCACAGTGGAATTTAAAATATGTCCACACACATCTAGCAAGCAAATGCAAGCATAAACATTATAGGAATCAATTAAAACAGTTCAAATTCAAATACATGAGAGTACTTATCTTTATTCAATGCAGATCCAAGCAATTGGTTGTGTAAGAGCGCTTTTCCACCAAACCATAGGCACTCCGTCCCGCATATACTCTTTCTACTGGGAGGCCACCCCCAAGCTGGGTTATGAGTCCACCAGGGTGAAGGAAGCACCTACAGGCTTCTATCTCTCATCCCACAATCCGTTCTTCTCTCTGTCTTCTAATTCGAATTCCTGGGTTTAATACACATTCTGGTAAAATGGACATCAACAACAATGGAATAACTCTACGTGGACTAGCATCTTGCATGAGAGAATGAGAATGGAATAATGATAATCAAAGAGTGTTGACTCTAAGGATATGTGGTAAGTGTGAAAAGACAGCTGACATGGCTTCTGACCATAGAATAAATAGGACTTCTGACAACTGACATAACTGTCACAAAAGTGCAATTAGTCCCATGCTTCAGTAACTACATGAGGTGACTTTTCCCACCAACCACACACATGCATTAATGATTGAAAAAATGGTCAAAAAAGGATATAATTAGCTTATTCCCATCACATGATAGAATTTTGGGTGAGTTCTAAGGTTGACACTTGGCAGCATAGGATTTGGTTTCCCATAGGCTCCCTTCCTCTTCCCCTCTAGTGGAATCATAGCCCCTTTGGTGCTCTTTACACAACCATTGTTGAACCATTTTATTATTTATGCACATAATATTTACATATACTCTAAATTGACATAAAATCCAACCAAAAAATCCAAATAACATCATACATGCCTATCCATTTACTAGTCGGGCCTTGGCCTTGAGCCCCGCACTAGGAATTCACACTAGCATATTTACATCATTTACATTTTTAATGCAATGGGGTCAAAATAGGGATATTACAATCCCCTCCCCCTTGGAATAACACCGTCCTCGGTGTTCCAATACTTAGGAATACATACACACTTTACACATGTCCAAAAATTCACAAAATGTGGCAGATCTGTCCTGCATTTCATCTTTTACTTTGACCTCCCAGGACCAAGTCCTTGGTTTCAACAGGCTGCTCCTGCTGAATTTGACCTTCCAGCTGATCCACAAGTTTGGAAACTTTGTGGCTACAATTCTTCTTGTTGTCCTTTGTTGGGTAGTTGCGGAGGCAATGATTTCCCCCACATTCCCAACATTTCAGTGGCTGCTTTTTCTTTACTTGCTCCATTTCCTTTGAGTCTTCCCACCTGGAACATTTCTTAATGGGCTGATTGGATGAATGCTTCTTCATTGATCCACTTTACTTTCCCTTACTCATTTCCCCCAGAATGCTTTTTACCTCCATTTGCAGACAAATAGAGTCCGACAAAACCTTGTGGTTCATCTCATTCTGCTGCTTCTGTAGCTTGAGCATCTCTCCAAGATTTTCTTGGGTCTTGGAAATTGTTTGAAGAAGACTTTCAGCCAAATCAAATAGATTTTGGTCTGCTTCCATGGTCACTGTGCACAACTGAACACACTTTTCTTACTAGCAATTCTTGCTTGTATCAGCTGCAACCAATCGCTTCAATTTCTTACATGTGAAATTCATCATGGCAATTCTTTGTTAGGCCAAGCATAACATAAACATTAAAATCAATCAATTATTTTCCCAATTGACATGGAATGTCCATGCTTTATTCATGAGACTTCCACACTTTTCATGCTTTCCCAACATACACATGAACTCATTCATGTTCATCCTTTCACAGGGAATTAACTATTTCATCATTCACAATTCATTTCATGCAATTAAACACAATATATTTTCAGCCATGACATGCACTCAACAATCTTTTGTTTTCTAAAATGCATCAATCAAAAAGGAAAGAGAAGAGTAAGAGTTTCCCCTCTTAGTCTTGTGCCAATCTAGAGCCACACCACCACTTTGGTTCCATGCTCCTTAGCCTCTTTCACTTCAATGTGAATGCTTGAATTTTCCTTTCTCGGCTATGACACTTACTGTCTAAGGTTTGTCTAAGTTTTTTCAACCAGAGAACCCTTCCCCATTGTTGCATACAAAACCCTTGGCTTCTAGGACCTACACAAGTCCACTAGCACCATATTTATTTACCGCTCATGCTGAGCATTTTAGGATAGTCACATGTCCACATGCATCCTTAGGATGCCTTCATAGTCCTTGCTTCCAGCAATACCTACACTCAAACATTGAATCAATTCACATGTTTAGTTTTTTTTCATAAGGTTTATCTCTAAACAAGAGTTTAAGAAATCACGTACACACGTATTTCATATTAATTAAGCAAGAAGCTGCAAGATAACCAAATACTTATTTGTATTGGGCAGTTCCTCGCTACTCCACAGGTTTCCTTATATGGTTTGCAAGCCTTGGATCACCTGTGGGGTGGATGTTTGGCCAGCACACATGCTACTCCACAACATCAAGTAGTTAATGCCAAACCAGTTCACCGACTGGATTTACCAAGCATTGGTGGTGTCAAACTAGTCCCATACCTGGTTTTCCCTCTCCATTTCAAAGCCAGCACATCCGTCTGGGTCATCAGCCAATGGAAGGAAACTGCACCATGACCATTTATAGGTCGAGGCTCTACTACGGATCCATAGGCATCTCAGGGTTTCTAGTAAGTCTCGGTACCCCACCTTACTGCTGACCCAATATAGATTTTATGCCTTCATCAATATCACCACACCTTTACACACCACATCCCTTCACACACACAAGGATAGCACTCCTTCTCCGATGCTAACTAGTGGTTCCCTCTAGGAATTCTATAGGTGACTTTATTGACTACAGGCTAGCATGGCCCCACAATACCCACTCACACTACATAAGGATGATACCCCTTTAGTACCACACAACTCCTCGGGCCTATCCATCCCTTCTAATGTTCTTTAGTGTGAGCATATAAAGGTTACCACTTCCCATACAGTCCTTCTAAGTACCCTTTCTTCACTTTGCCTCTTAATGTGCAACACCAAATCACATTTGTGTAAGATGACAACATAAGAAGGATAAGCATCTCATCAATGTTGTTGTTCTAAAATTGTAACCATATTTCATGACATTCACTATCAAGTATTGAAACACCAGAAATGCGTCCATTCCCTTAGGGTGTAGTCAATATTAACAACCCTATCATAACCCATCACCAGTAAGGTGTGCACCCCTCTATGATGTGATCCATGTAGGCCCTAATCACACTTCAAGCAATTGGAAATGATAATGAAAACAATAAACATGTTTTGCATATTAACTCTAGTAACCAGACATGCATATTCTTAGCTATGGTTATAGAATACACATCCCTTTTCAGATGCATTCTCTCTTCATTTGCGAAGAATGGGGGCTTCCTTCTCTGAGTCAACAATCCTTCGGTTTTCCACCCCAATATTTTCACGTTCCATAACCCACATACGCCTTCTTGGTATGATTTTACCATCTCACTCACATGGTTTTCCAACATGCATTGCAGCTGAGATATTATCAAAATTTACAATGGCGTTTCACCTGAAACCCATTTCCAAAGCATGGGATCCTTCCCATGGAGTTTGTCTTCTGCAGGTCATCATATGTGGTCTTCCTGCAATGTGTATTCCTGACACAATTCTCAAACAACCAAATAGTCAGTGGCATTTAACAATAAATTCTAATCTGATCTTTCCATAACCAATCAATGGCATTAATAATTAAATTCAAACATGAATTTACAATTCTGTCTCCTACAGACATTGATTTGTTTAACCATGAGTGCTTCCTCATATTGTTTGGCTCTCGTAAGTGGTATCAATCTGTCCATTATGGTTTTACACTTTCTACCATACATGAACATCCACCTACAACATGCCCTCCTGACAAAATTTTTATATAAGCCAAATAGTCATTAGCAATTGTTAACAAGATTTCAAATCTGTTCCATGCATAAATTAAATTTCACAACCATGAGAACCTTCTCATAACCCTTGGATTCTGCACATGGTAGATCCCGATATTTAATATGGACTTATCCTCATTTCCATACTCAAGACATTTATACCTGAAATATGAAACTTTCAATCAGCCAAACACGTTGTGAGTATCTATGCAAATAATCTTTGCATTGTTACAACAGTCACTGAAGTGATCTCAGAATTATAACACTCAATAATTCAAACACCTTCAGATGTTAACATTTTAAATGCAATGAAATATACATATTTATATATGCATCATTATCATAATAAAATTGCAAGGTATAGTCACATCATTTATGCAATTTAAAGGAAACTTTAGATACTTATTACTTCACAGCCCTATCATTTATACAACTCTACCCTTCCACAGAGCATCCTGGCAGTCCATCAATCCTGACTACGAGATTCGTGCACTTACTCTCTTGCATTCACAACAGCTTATGAAATGATCCTAGAGTTATCATCAATTCATCATATCATCCATTATTTAGTCTGCAATAACACATACACCACAACCATGCATTCACACAATGCATCTCAACATGTGCACCTACACCTATGCATGCACATTTACATCACTTGCATAATATTTCATGTGCATTCACTCAATGCAACCACAAGATTTGTAAAATCTCTTAATGCATATCTACTCAATGTCACCTTGCACTGATTCATGGATACTATACTATCGTGTCATTCATCCTTTCATAACAGGGCCATAAGTCCTTACTTGCTTTGGTTATTAAACTCATAACCAACATACACAAATGGCAGGATATAATTTCATATGAATGCATTGAGGTTTCTAAGCAACTATAGGGTGTAAGGATCCTTTCCTTTACTTACCCACACCTCACCATACTCGGTAGGATGACATTCACATTCAGGCATTCACTACCACATACAAATCAAGTCAACATAGTTGAAGGGATCTTACCAAATCCTCTTTCAACATTCATGCAATTAAGCACAAGTAACCATTACTTGCATGGCTGTCATTAACATTGCTTGATGTTACCCGATCAGTTGGACTATTACCAAGGCTACACAATCATTTTCCAACCTTTTGATCATGAATCATTACTCCAGCCTTCCCTCTCAAAGTTTGCTGGTCACATGCTGTGATTTCTTTACGTTTACAGTCATGCTTCTATGGTCTGATTCCTACAACCATTATCAACAACATTAATTGTCATCAACCATAGGCAATACCATCAATGGCTATTGCATGTGTAACTTCACTACCTTTACCCATATGAAACACCATATACATGCACAAACATCCTCATATGCACTGTGCAATGTTTATTAATATGCCATCTAGTGCATATTCATTTCATCTATCTAATCTATTTCATTTTCAACATTCCTATGCCATAATTTTCAGTATATAAAACTCATAAAATATAAGTACAATAGCAAGAGAGGAGTTAAGTAATTATCCCTTTCCAATCATGGCATGGAATTTTCCTCCTCCACATCATAGATGATCCAATTTCATGGCCTCTTAGCAAGCACACAAGGAATCATTATCTATGCTTTCTCACCAAACAACAATTCAATGCATATACTCATGTATAACATTCCTACTTGCTATTTTCCAAGCATACAATTGTTATGCTATAAACATAAATTAGCTTAAGGTGAGAAATTTCCCTCTTATCAACATTGCTTTACTGCTCCAATTACTTTTGGAAATTATGGCCAAGTTCAACTTGACCTTTCTTAACTTCCCTGCACTTATGAGCACTGCAATTAATTCCATTCTAACTCCATAAGGAGTCTTTTCAATGCCCCTTTTATGCCCTTGCACCTCCTTCAAATGTGATACTTTCTTCCCTTTCTCATGGAAATATTTTCCACATACCTGATTCACATATGGGATGCCTCATTACATTCTCAGAAACACACAAAATAATTTCCATGCATGATGGAGACAATCCATATTGACAATTTCTGTCATCCACAAAATTCTCTCACAATCAACGACTATCTCTGGGGGACGACGGGGTTCAAGGGTCAAGGGGATGATTTTTTTATTTATAAATCATTTGATTTCGTGCAATCTGGCGCATAAGATCAACTGCAATTTTCGATTTCGGGCACCCAAAAATTAGCTGCGAAAAACACTGCTTTCCCCCTGATTCACACCCTGTAGATGCCACCTACCTTGTTGTTGGCGTGTTCTGCAAAATGTTATATATCAACGGTTCATATTGAAGTGAAGATCAAGATTGACGACAGAGGTAAGTTTCGTAGGAGGAAAAAACGAGGAATATAACACATTCAAACTTGCCGAAATAACTATTGAGATGTGGTTAAATAGGGGAGAAGATCAACGATGGTTGATCGATTGGCGAGAGATCAACGAGTCACATCCATTTCACGCTGCAAACATGACTGATACCACTCTGTAACGTCCCCCTCACCCAATCCAACCATCAAGAGGGGACGTTGGCGAATCTTGAGCTCTAAAAATTCACCCCAAAGCATAATATGATTTTCAATAATAAACAGTGTGTGCAGAAACTTAATAAGCAAGCACAATGGAATTAAAAATCTGTCCTTACACATTTAGCAAGCAAATGAAAGAATCAACATTATAGGAATCAATTAAAACAGTTCAGATTCAAATACATGAGAGTACTTATCTTTATTCAACGCAGATCCAAGCAATTGGCTATGTAAGAGGGCTTTTCCACCCAACAATAGGCACTCCGTCTTGCATATACTCTTTCTGTTAGGAGGCCACCCCCAAGCTGGGATATGAGTCCACCAGGGCGAAGGAAGCACCTACAGGCTTCTATCTCTCAACCCATGATTCGTTCTGCTCTCTGTCTTCTAATTCGAATTCTTGGGTTTAATACACAGTCTGGTAAAAATGGCCATTAACAACAATGGAATAACTCTACATGGAGTAGCAAGTTGCATGAGAGAATGAGAATGGAATAATGATAATCAAAGAGTGTTGACTCTAAGGATATGTGGTAAGGGTGAAAAGGCAGCTGACATGGCTTCTGACCATAGAAGAAATAGGACTGCTGATAGCTGACATAACTGTCACAAAAGTGCAATTAGTCCCATGCTTCAATAACTACATGAGGTGACTTTTCCCACCAACCACACACATGCATTAATGATTGGAAAAATGGTCAAAATAGGAGATAATTGGCTTATTCCCATCACATGATAGAATTTTGGGTGAGTTCTAAGGTTGACACTTGGCATCATAGGATTTGGTTTCCCATACCCCTTCCTCTTCCCCTCTGGTGGAATCATAGCCCCTTTGGTGCTATTTACACAACCATTGTTGGACCATTTTATTATTTATGCACATAATATTTACATATACTCTAAATCAGCATAAAATCCAACCAAATAGTCCAAATAAGATCATACGTGCCTATCCATTCACTAGTCGGGCCTTGGCCTTGAGCTCCACACTAGGAATTCACACTAGCATATTTACATCATTTACATTTTTAATGCAATGGGGTCACAATCGGAATATTACATCTTCCTAACAAACCCTCCCTTGGATTCCTCATGAACCTCCATAGTGTTCTCAACTGTCAACACTAGAATTCTCTTCAGTCACCAAGCTACCACCTTTCCAGAAATGAATCCCATATAATGTGGTCTCCAAACAACCGGGTTAGGGAATTTATAACCCATCATCATCTGGAAGAAAATATCGTCAGCTCCTGTGAAAATGATTATGTAACCCAACCCCATCATGCAATGATTGTCCCATATCCCAGATACATCACCTCCCAGGATTTCTTGACCATCGTATAAGTCTCCCTGTCTTGCCATAACAAAGGCATTGAATTTTAAACCGTTCCCTGTACCAAGCATCCCCCACTTGATCCTCCGCCAAATCCTTGCTTTGCGCTTGCTATTATATTCCATCCGTGAGAGATGAGTCATTGCTTTAGACAGGTGGCTCCACCACTTCTCCACACGCCCCCTGGTCTCTTGTCTTATCCACATTTAGGTCACCTGCATCTAGGGGTAAATATTTAAATTATTTATTTTGAATTCAAATTAATAATTAAATATTAAATTTTTATAAAATATTAAATTTTATGTTTGTGTTGAAAGTGATGATGAAAATTTTAATTGATTTGTTTATTTTGAATTTGAACTTTGTTTATTTAAATATAAATATTTAAATTACTTATTTTGAATTCAAATTAATAATTAAATATTATTATTTTTATAAAATATTTAATTTTATGTTTGAGTTGAAAGTGATGATGTAGCATGCCAAACTTTGTTAAGTTATATATATATATGAAAAAAATCGAATATGTTTGTTAAGTTTGGATTTTTAATTTTAATATAATAAATTTATATAGATGAAGATGATGATGGTTAGTGTCCACTGAGACCAACGCTGGTCTATCAGACCTAAAGAAGATTACTTTGATTGCTGTAAAATTTTATTTCTATGTTCAAAAATCTTGGTAAGAAGCATTGCTCGGTTGCCATAGTTTTGGCAAGTTAAAAGGTTATGGAGGTTAATATTGAAGCAAAGATTATGAAACTACAATCTAACGTGGGTGTACACAGGGCATTCTAAGAGAAATTGACTTTCATCCTCAACACTCTTAGTTTCATAGAGATGGCAAATCCTTTCCACCCAAGGTGTTTCAGGAATTGACCAGTGCCCTGTTTCATTATGAATCTTAGGAGAGTTAGTTCTTATATTGGCTATCTTAATTTTCTTCTTTGAACTAGTTAAAACAAAAAGGTAGTTTTAACATTTTAGATTAGGGTTGATGACCTCCTTATAAGATCTCAATTTCTTTTTAACCTCCAATTCTTTCTCGGCCCACATTTTCTCTTTAAACTTAGATGTGAAAATATTTTTAATGTTATTGATACCTTGCAAAGTGACATTTTCGTCAACCCCCCAATGGTTTTAACCACACAATGGCATCTTTATACCAGTCTCTCTTGAGCCGGAGTTGGTCTTGACTAGATTTTAAAGCAATTTTAGGAAGTCTCTGGTCTTCGATGTTATTTATCATGTGCTTGTACATCAAGTATCTAGTCATAGCGATGCTTTCAATGGGGGAAAGACCCACTTCCAGGAGGAGAATATTGATTTGTGTTTTATCATCGCATTTTAAAAGATCAAATAGATTTACACATAAATTCAAGGAAAAATGAAATAAAAAAATTGTATGGAAGGAGAAAAATAATTTAATTATAAAACTAAATAATTTGCAATTATTAATTATAATTTTCTTTAGGCTTGTACTCGCGTGACATGAGGTCGGTTCCCGTCCGCTACCACTATACTCCTAGCTGCACCTATATTGATCTCATGCATGGAGTACGAGCTAGGCAAGGTTTGAAGCGCGTAACGAGGAATGACTTAACAATACACTCTACCACCACTTGGTCTACACCTCTAAGGCAATTATTAATTATAATTTTCATTTAAAATATTTTATTTAGATTTTTTAATTTATTATATATAAAAATAAAAATATTTCATTCTTAATCTTTTGAGTTTTTAATTTTATTATTTTATTTTAACTATACTTTTTTAGTTGTAAAAAAGTAGTCTATGAAAATTATTCAATGCACAAGAATGGAATTTCTTTTAATATATTATATTTTTTAATTAATATTTATGGTAATTCATTTTATTGTTTATATGAATTTTTTTTTATAGTTTAACATGTGATATTTAAAGGATATTTGTCCATTTTTTATATTTGTTAATTATAATTTTTCAAAAGTTAATTGGAGCTAGTTAGAGTGGTTGTGGGATGGAGTCTTTTCCTTTCCATCCAAATTCACTTTCGTAAGTGACATGTTGAGCCCATAATGAGTATATTGTTATAAGCAATGTTATGGCTTTGTATAGAGAAAAAATTTCATGTTAAGTTGGATTGTGAGTGAAATAGATATTATATTGTTTTTTGAAACTTAGGAGTATGAAGAATCTTAGGTCCCTCACATAGAATATTTTCCTTGTGATTGGTATGGAATAAGAGGTCCTATTGTAGAGGGATAGGAGGCATAGGTTGTTATGTGAAGAACAATTTTTTTCCCCATATTAGGCTCACAAAAAATACATTTTTTTCTCATGTTAGGATTAATGAAAAAAGAACATTTCAATTAGTTCATGTGGATTGAGATTTCATATATCAATGATAAAAAGATTTATATAGAATATGTCACTCCTGGGTTGAGAAAAAGATCCAAGAGAAAATCATTAACAATCACAAGCAAAGCTAGGGATCAAGGTGTTGAAACTTTTGGTGCGGCGGAAACACCTAGAACTGGAAATTCTAGTTCCTCGTTTGCCTCCTATGCATCATGTATTGGGACCATAGGTACAAGGATTGAGTATGACCATGTCAATAGTTAAATTAGACAAACACATGTTGGGATAACTTTAATGGATAGGTTGAGAGAATCATGCTATACCATTTACATCTCCCATTCTCAAAGATTACTCTACACCTCAAAAAAAGGTCATACAAGATATGGAGTATGAATTTGGTGAAGGGTGGTCGGTAAAAAAGGTGAAATTACAGATGTGTTAGAATTGTAAGAGGTTCCGATGCAACCAAACCAAAAATATTAATAAATTCACTCCGATGAAAGGTATAAGAAAATATTAATGTATATACCCGTGACAGTATGGAAAGAGTTGGTTAAAAAACTATGAAAAATTGGATGCGCAAAGAAAGGCTGGGGATGAGAGCATCCAAGTATTGTATATTCTATTTACAAAAAATTAAATTTATAAATAAAATCCACAATAATAATAAATATTCAAATTATTTTATGTCTCGGGACAAGGCTGCGAAGGCAAGGTTGGAAAAGATAAGTATCACTCATCGCATTGGCCAAATGGGTCTAAAATAATTCATTACTAGTTTTGTAAGTATCTTCAAATGAAAATTAATTTTTTAAGATTTCATTGTAAATATTAAATCTAATAAATATAATTTGTCCATGTGTCATATTCTTACAGGAATTGAAGTACGAACACCATCCTATTAATAGTTTTTTTTTCCAGAGAAAAACGTGTAATTTCATTAAGAGTTAATCAAATTACATACTACATAGGAGCTTCTAAGAGCCCTTTCTGAAAGTAAGCTTTTCAGCTTTAAGTATCAAAAAAATAATATTAGCACCATAAAAAAATAGTGGTTTCGAGCTCTCAAGAGAAGCTAAATATCCGATCATATTTACATCAAAGTATCCATAAATCCGCTATAAATTGTATAGTCGATAGTTCTAGCAAAAGAAATCATATGTTATGTGCCTCAAGCCCTTCGATAAACGGTCTGTGGTAGTATTCACGGAACAAATCATTGTTTTCTTCTCTGATTTTCCATTGACCAAGTTGTAGGGTCAATCCCAACTTTGATAAGAGATCGGCCTCCCGGTTCCTTTCCCTGTAGACATGTTGACATGTGAGAGTGTCAAAATTTCCTGTTAATCTCAATGCTTCTTCTAACTTTGCGCTTAAAAGAAGATTATGACACCTCTGTAGTTGATTTATCCAATTAATGATAATCATGGAGTCACAAAAAATTTGTAGATGTGTGCAATGTTTTTCCCATGCAAAAGTAATTAGAAGTTTTAAGGAAAAGAGTTCAGCATAAATGTTTGTGCCATGTCCCAGCCCCATGTGAATCATGAAAGAATGGTTTTTAGTTAAGTGCAGAGTCACACCACCGCCACAGATATTTTTTTGCGAGGCTCCATCAAAGTAGGCCCATGGCTGGTTGGGGTTTATGGATTCTTCAATGATAATTCTAGGAATAGGTTGGTTCTTTTCCTGCAGAAAGTAAGATAGAATCGATATGCTACGATTTACCAAGAGAGAAGGGGTTGTAGATTTTCCAAGAATGATCTGTTAGTTTCGAGCGATACAGATGCCCCAGATAGAGATCAAAGGTAATGCACGAATATAGGAAGTATCCAATGTTTCATGCCATTTTTTCCAAGCCTCTTCAACAGTATCCCCAAACCACAATATTGCAGCCGGGTGCAAGATCTTCAGCTTAGACCAAAGTTGTTTTGTGAAAGGGAAACCAAGGAAGAGGTGTGTGATAGTTTCCTCATCCTATTTGCAGAGTGTGCACCAACCCGGGCCTTCAATATTTTTCTTCTTTATGCGGTCCCAAGTAGGAATCTTGTTTGCAAGCGTGCACCACATAAAACTTTTGATTTTGAAGGGTAGTGAGTTTTCCAAATCTTTTGCCACCACCATTTTTTCTCCACATTTTGTTGTTTTTGTTCCATCAACAGTTTGTAGCCCAATTTTGGAGTATATTTTCCATTAGAGGCCGGCGACCAGATAAGTTCATTAGCAGATTCAATTATTCGAACATGGGAGATTCTCAGAGAAAAAATGTACTCATTCCAGGTATTGACAAAAGAAACCGGGATATCCAGATCCTTCGAGCTCCTCCATCCCTGTTTCCAAATGGTAGTAGAAAGGGGATTTGCAACTTGATTTAAATTGAATATTCCCTGATGATTTAGAAAAAGGATTAGTGGATTTGGGAGGATATGTTTGTTTTGAAATCCTAGGCAAGGATCTGATCCAATATGAATTTGAGATTTGTTTCCCACCTTCGAAGAAAGCCCCTATTTTATGAGTGGGAGGGTGGCCACTACCTCCTTCCAGATGACAGATATCCAAGAAAGTGGCTTTGTAGGGTTTCGAATCCAATGTAAGAGCGAGTCAGGGGCAATTTACTTCTAATTAACCACCTCCGTCCAGAGGTTATCAGTGGTGAGGATTCTCCACCCGACCTTAGCATCAAGGGATTTAGAAAAAGAGTGTATATGTTTAAGTCCCCATCCCCCCAAGGATTTTGGCAAAACAAGTATTTCCCAATTGACCCAGGGCGCTACAAATGTATCAGAGTGTCCAGACCAGAGAAAACAGAAGCACATTTTTTTGGAATTTTCCAAGATACCCTTAGGAATCCATGCCAGTGACATCCAGTAGACCGGGATGGCCTCCAAAACCGATTTAATAAGTACTAGTTGGCCTGCTCTTGAGAGCCACCGATGGCTCTAAATCATCATCCTTTTCTCCAATTTTGCTAGAAGCCAAGTCCAATCACAAATTTTATAGCCATTTGGATTTAAATGAAATACCAAATATTTCAATCCCGCATCCAAGGTTAAAATTTCAAAAGGAAAGAGTGATAGGTAACTGTGTCTTTCTTCATCTGTCAGTTTGTAGAGAGTAATAGAGGATTTGAGAACGTTTATGACCATTCCCGTTGCCTCTTGAAAGAGTTTCAGAATGAGATCAAGTTGTTCTGCATCCCTAAGCGAGCCATCGAAAAAAAGTACTATATCATCTACATAGAGTAGGTGGGAGAGTCGAAGAGTATTGGAGATGTAGATTCCAAGGAAAGTGTCTTGGCGCTTTGCATCCAGGATGGCTCTTCTCAGGCCTTCTGCCACCATAAGGAAAAGTAGTGGAGATAAAGGGAATCCATGGTGCAGTCCCCTTTCAACACAGAAAAAAGTTGATGGGGAACCATTTATGAGTACAAAAAAAGAGGATGTTGTGATGCAACTCATCGTCCTTTTGATGAAGGCATAATCAAATCCTAGATGTGTCATTAAGAGACGCAGATAGATCCAACTAACTCTATCAAAAGCCTTTGATTGATAAATTTGATGACAACTCCTTTTATGCCTTTCAGTTTTTAAGAGTCTAAACTTTCCTGTGCAACCTCGATAGCTTCATGTGTCTTCCTTCCTTCCAGGAAGCAAAATTGTTCCTTTGAGATGAAATTTGAGAGTACACTTTTCAGCCTTTTAGCCATGATTTTTGCCACAACCTTGTAAGTGATATTGCAAAGAGAGATAGGACGGAAATCATGCAAGGATTTAGGTTTGTCATATTTGGGGATAACGGAAATAAAAGTGGCGTTTAAGGGAGGATGAACAAGTCCCCCTTGTCTAGATTCTTCTACTAGCTGGAGTAGGTTAGTGCCAATGGTTTCATAGAATTCAAGAAAGAATTCTACCGTCCATCTTCCAGGTCCAAGGCTTTTGTATTTTTGAAAACTGTGTAGTGTTTCCTTGAGTTCCTCTTCAGATATTTATTCCAGTAAGTTTTGATTATCTTCATGTGTGATAGCTTCGGGAAAATATTGTGAGAGTATGATGACTTCAACAATTTTTTCTCTTCTAGTTTCCGAAAAGAGAGATTTGAATTGTGAAGTGCCCAGGGAAGCCAGATCATCAAAAGAGGTGACGACCTTATTTTGTTCATTTTTTAAATCCCAGATGGTATTTTGTGACTTCCGACCCTTTGCATAATCCTGAAAGAATTTTGTGTTTTCATCTCCACTCTCAAGCCATATGGCCCTGCTCTTTAGTCTCCATACTTCCTCTTGATCTAAGATAAGTTTATTACAACTACCTTCCAAGGATTTTAATAATTCAGTAGACTCCGAGAAGCCTCTTGAGTCCACCCATTGGAGTCCTGTAAACTGGCAATTTCCTTTTCAACACATAGTAACTCAAGTTCATCTCTTTCTCTCTTTTTGAAGGCCCAATATTTCAGCAAAATATTTACTCTGGTGAGATTTTTGACAAAGTGTGGAGCAGCAAAAATACCTTCATTTGGTTGATAGGGAATCCAAGAGTCTTTAACAATTTTTGATACCTCCTCCTCCTTAAGCCATGCCGCACATAGTTTGAAAGGGCAGGGGGGTTTTGTAGAGTTGCCCATAATTTCAAGGAAAATAGGGTAATGATCCGAGAAGCCTCTTGAGTCCACCCATTTTCGAAATTTGTAGTTTTGTCCCACCAATTTTTCAGCCAGCAGAAAATGATCCAGACGCTTAGCGATTCTTCCCTCAACAGTTCTACGATTTGTCCAAGTAGGATTCAATTTTGTGGGGTGTATATCAATGAGGTGAGCGTCCTTTAGAAGATTATCAAAGTATCTAGCAAGAGAATTGCATCGAGCAAGAGGTCCCAAATGTTCATGAGAGCATAGGGTGAATTTCAGATCTCCACCAAGGATCAAATATCCCCCTGTAAGTAGGGATTTGTTTCGAAGTGAGTCCCAGAAAGAAAATCGTTCCAAGTAGGGGCCATAAATGTTTAAAACCGTGAAAGACCTATTTAAGCCAGCGTGAAATATATCCACTCCTAGCTCAGAAGAAAAACCCCAGGTGTTTAAAGCTTTTACCGAAGATTTTTTCCAACCCAAGGCGAGACCGCCAGAGAGACCTTGGGCACTAGTGGCAACAAAATCAAATAAGGGAAAAAGTGAAGTGAGGGAAACCATGACATCTTCTTCAGACCCCATTGTTTCTTGTAATAGAAAATATCGAGCTGATGAAGAGCAATCAACCTCTTGAGGTCAAGTTTTTTGCGTTTACTTGCCAAACCCCGACAATTTAAAGACAATAGTTTCATTGAGTAACCCCCACATGGGCCTTTGCTGCTATAATCACCCCATCAATGGTTTTATGTTTTCCATCCGCGAGGTCTTGGATATCCTTATGTTGTGTCAAAGATAATAGAGAGGGTAGACCACGACCTTTTGAATTTACTCAGGGTAATGGGTTCACGCCCATACCAGGGCCGAAGGTGAGGGAGGTCGAGAGGACAGGAATATCACGAGAGCGTAAGTGGAAATGGATGGGGGATTTATCCGGAGGGGCTGGTGCCAGGGATTCAGTGGTGCAGACCACAGGAGAAGGGGGGACCCCAGATGAGGTAGTGTGAACAAGGGGAGGGAAGTTTTCAAGATTTGCAGGGAAAAAAGGTGCAACAATTCCATCCAAATCCAAATTTAAAGACAAGAAAGAAGATTCAAGAGTGGAGATAAGTGTAGTGGGAACATCAATATTACCCGTTGTAGGGACAATGACAAAGACATCTGAGTGTTTTGGCATCAAAATAGGGTCCTTAACGCTGGTATCCACTAGGAGTTTATTGAGGGTGGGTTCAGCACCGTCATGGCCTGCCGAAAGATCCTGAGTGGTGACTGGAGAATCCATCTCTCAGTGTACCTCCCACAAATTTTCGTTCAGTATTCCCTCTTTCTGAAAGCCCTTGCAAACCCCCAAACTGATCCCTTCCATCCGCTTCCAGGAGGAATCTGCTTTCTTTTTAAAAGGAAGAAGACAATGTTTTTCCAAGTGTCCATAGCCATGGCACCTATGGCAGCGGAAGGTACGCCTTTGTAATCCAATCGTTGTATGCACTGCTTCTACCCCCAAATGAAATTTAGTTGTTCATGAATCCCTTCTCTGACATTAATGGACACCAAAATTCTGGCCACCGACATTCTCCTGGTTTGAGTAAAGGTCATGTCAGCATCAATATATGCTCCCAGCGCATTCCTAATGCCTCTAAAAGAATCCTAGTTCCAAAATTCCCAAGGAAGACCCGACAGACAAACCCATATAGGGATGACATCAAACTTTTCAGTGTTGGCATCAAACATCAACATCCGATTTTTGAAAAGAATACGTGTATTGACAAAACTCCAGTGTTTCTGTAGGACAGGACACACATCTTCCTGATTTTTGAGTTTGAAAAAAAATAACCCCTGGAGAGAACCATAATCTCTAGTATGTAATCAAACAAAGTCGACCAATTTATGGAGATCCACATTTCCAAATCGCCTATTGGTGTCTATTTTGTCACTATTTTTTATCATCAAATCTACTCTGAATGGCGTTAATTTCATTATTTTTGATATAATAAGTTATTCTTTTAGCCATTCAGCTCATCAAACAGACTAGGTATGCATGTATTCATTTATCATATGAATTTTGGTCAAATATCATTATATTATGATTTATTAATGATTAAATTAACAATTCCAGCCATGCATGGCATCTAGTTTTGATTTACAGGATGCGGTTTCTCAAATGACCCTTCATTCAGACTACGTGTTTATATTTCCAATGTTCAACCGCGTTCAACTCGTTGTTCAACCTCGCAATCAGCCCGCAAAATCCACGGTTGGTATGTTTCAGGCCATTAAAGACAAGATCGGGCACGCAGGTTCTGTTTTCCACGCAAGGGTCATGGTTAATGAGCTTTCATTCTGGAAGATTCATCCCCAGGCTTGTTAAACTCGACAGCACACCATGCTTCCAT
Source organism: Larix kaempferi (assembly GCA_027924585.1). Classification (NCBI taxonomy): domain Eukaryota; kingdom Viridiplantae; phylum Streptophyta; class Pinopsida; order Pinales; family Pinaceae; genus Larix; species Larix kaempferi. Next base: position 3,687,130 of record BSBM01000662.1, read on the forward strand.
GTCAACACTCTACACGCCAGTTCTCTCGTTCGTTCAGCCTGGAATCACACACGTCTATTCACGCCGGTGTTTTGGAAGGCTTTGTCCGTCCACGCTCAGCCTGCCAACACAATGCTTCACCCACGTCGATGCTCCAACAACCCTCTCCTCTGTTAATTCAGTCCTCCAGCGCACTACCTCTCTGCCCACGTCAAAGGAAGTTCGACGCTGCGGCTGCCTCGTGAAGGAATCGGCCCCGTGAAGCCTGGTGTATGCTCCCTGTGTTGTCATGCATCACTTAAAGCAGCCAGTTACAGTCATAAATGCCTCTGTTATTAGAGAGGTCGACTCTGTCGACCATCTCACCCATTGTAAATGTATAAATAGACGCCTGTAGACAGAAACAAAGTTAGTCTAGTTAGCTTGTAGTTGGAGAAGATCATCAGATTAGCAGATAGTTCGTAGGATTTGCAATTAGATAGCAGACATTTTGTAATTTTCTCAAGTTAATGGAAGTTCCAGTTCATTGATGTTCTGAGTAGCTAATCAGTTCAGTTTTCCATCTCTGATTGTTGTGAAGGGCCCCTCATCAACCAGAGGTTTTGTATTTGTTTTCTGTATTTTCTTTTCTGCAACTAGTTAGTTTATTTTCCTGTATCTGTAATTAATCTCGTTTTTCTATACATGATATTTCCTGTGAAAATCCTCACAGCATATCTAAGAGATGATGTGTACCTCAGAAGAGTAATTATGATTAAGCAGGAAAATAGAAGAAGAGTGAACAATACAGTATAATGAACAACATAATAATATGGTACAGTAGAACTCAGATAGAAGCAATAATACTTCACACACACTAATTAATTAATCACAGTATGGACAAATAAATAGTACAATGGTAGAGAGGATTCAAATGCCTAAGGTGGCAATTCGAATTAGCCTCTCAGAGTGATCATAAGATCAATAGAGTGTCATCGGAGCACAACTAGGTGTCCTCATGATCATTAGAGTGCAACTGGAAGTCTTCATCATCATCAGTGGAGTCATCAATGCTCAAGTAACTGTCAACCATCAGTCAAACTAACTCTGGTAGGTGTAACTAAGTGTAACTCAATGTAATTGAGTGACAAATGGACTGGTAGGTGAAGAAGGGTGAGTTGCTCCCTAAAGTCAAGGAAGAAGGGCGCATTAAGCAACTGGAGGGCTAAAACTGAATAGTGAGAATATCCTGGGGACTGGCTAACTGAGGGCTAGGTGTTGGACTGATGACTGGGATGCATGCAAACCCTAGAATGCATGCAAGCCCTAAAGGTGCATGCATGACTGAAAATGTAAATGATCAAAATACTGGTGGGACTAGGATGGAGTATAGGAATATCCTAACATTTCCTTCTTCTCTGTAATTTATATTGTGCTGCTAACATAGTTTGTGTTTACAGAATTAGCAAATGGTCGACCAACAGTATAGTTTTGATAATTTAATTTTAGTCTTTGACAATTAGATAGTTTGTTTTCTAATCTTCTGCAATTAGATAGACTTAGTTAGTTATTGTTTCTAGCTTAGTTTTGATTAGAATTAGTTTAATTAGTTTCTTCTCTGTAGCTGTAGGTTAATTCTCTTCTCTGATCTCAATCTTGCTTTAACATAGAATAGGAATAGTTTATCTCTCCAACAATGATCAAAATATGTTGCTTTCTATTATCTTAGCTTCTCAACAAGTCTTTTCACTGATTCTTTGCATTGTAGGTTCATCTGCATTCGCCAGTTGACGTCAAGATCATCAAAACTCTCCTTTTCCTTAGTTTAATTCGTTTTTCCTCCATTCGGACTATCGTTCGGACTGGCATTCAGATCGTCGTTCGTACTTTTACTCTTTCTGCACTATTTTATGCTAGTTTGAATTCAGTTTATTAGTTTTCTTTACTGTAATCTTTCCTGCTCTTAATTAGTATTCTTAACCATATTTAGGCTCTTGTTTTACATTCCATAAAGTTTTAATTCAAGTCTTGTTATTATTCGTATTTTTCTTTAACTGTCTTTTAAATTATGTCTTTCGTACTTAATTTGCTAACATGTTGTTGTTTCAGAAATTATCAATCTTATTCCTAATCTAGTTTACTTCATGCTCTTAAGACTTAGTTAGGTTAGAGTTAATAATTTCATTCTTTAAGTATTCTAGTTTTGATAATTTCCTCCATTAAGATTAGGATCAATTTCTTATTTTTAGATAAATAATGAAGATGTTCATGGAATAGGATTTGGATTCAGAAATTAATATCTTTATCAAGTTTTCTACTTGTTTCTATATTAATATTTTTTTTATCAAATTTTCTACTTGCTTCCAAATCAAGTTCAGAAGTAAATATCTTTATCAAGTTTTCTACTTGCTTCTAGTTTCCATTAGTTTTATATTATTATTCTGCTCATGGATAGTAGATATATTAGAATGTTTAAAGTTAACTGTAATTTGTCTCTTTGTAGTTTACATCTCTTCATTGAAGCTAGATTAGATTTAATTCCGTTTAGTTTTGTTATTACATTTTAAAGCCATTACGATACATTCACTCCCGTTTTTGTTACATGGGAATATATGTTTTTTTTGAATTAGTTGTTGAAATTATTTAAACAGTTTGTAATTTGCTTTGATCATCATAGCTTTCTAATTTATCATTAAATTAATCCATTTCATAGATAGGTCTCTAATTTATTTACAATTGTTTTTCTAATTCTTAGATTAGAATGTGAAATTGTATATTTTCCATTTTCATAGTTCATAGTTTGCTTTTTCAATCAGTTTCCATTGTCCAATTATAAAGTAGAGTAGTATGATTTGATACTATTCTAGTTTATCTGTTTAACTAAGTTTGATTTAATTCCTTTTACTGTTTTTTTGAAGTCTGACTCGGTTTTTTCATTTTGAAAGATCTTTCAATCTTTTCTTTATTAAATATTTTTAAGGTCTGACATGCTGAAAAACTTAGGTGCCATTCTACCTTAGCATATACTTTGCCTCAACTCTAAGATTACCAAACCTAGTCGATAATTAAATATTAGGTGTTTCCTTTGAGATAGCTCACACACCCAACATTTTGGCGCTGTTGCCAGGGAGTTGTAGAAGATAGGTAGAATTCAGTCATAGATAAGTTGAACTCTCTTTTTGAAATTTAGTTATATTCTTTCTTTTGAAAATAGGCTGGTGGTAGGTGAGCAATAACACGAGAGGTAAGAACCCGCACATCTATTATAACGGCATCCACAAAACCCAGCAGTTGTAGTTATGTAGTTAAAATTTGTTTCAGTTATAATTTGTTTACATGAATAGGTCTAGAGATTCACAAGGTAGATTTATTAAAATTAGCTCTCTTACTAAAATCCCTACCAAAACTCCTACTAACCTATACAGGGGGCATGCCACCCCAACTACTAACTCAACAAAAACGTATCGGAAGACACCTAAAGGGGATAGTCCTACTTGGAAAGCAAAGGAAATCCTTTATGGAAATCAATTAGGGGAAAACATAGGGACATCAGAACAGTCTGTTCATAAAGACATTCCACTAGAAGAACCTCAAGCTCATATTGAAACTAAACTTAGACAAGAGGAAACTCAAAAGGATAAAACTTCAGGACGTCTTAACACTCCATTAGTCCAAAAACCCAAAGACACTACTTTTTCAATAGTAGGTGGTCCAGACTTAGTAGATTTTGTCGATCCTGCACAAGTAGACGCTCTTTTTGAGAATTCTGTGAACATAGTTATCTCACAGATTGATACAACAACAATAGGACCTCCAAATATGGATTCCCACGTAGCTGGTAATTCTCCTCCTAAAAAGAAGAATACGCGTCCTGAAACAGAACATTGGGACATCCCATATTCACCAAGAAAGGAGCCACCTAGATTTTCTCTTTTTGGTAATAGAATCTTCATGGGGGATGAAAATGAAGATCATGTCCGACAAGATGAAGAAGATGGAGAAGTTAGAACTGAAGGTACCTTCAGGTTCCCTATCTTAGACACTGCACAAGATGTTACTATGAAGAACATCCCTCCCTCCTCACTACCAACCTTTTATGGGAAGAGTAGTGAGGATCCAAACACATTTTTATTCGAGTTTGACATTTTGTAGGAGTTATAATTACCTACAAGATGGCCAAAAGCTAAAACTCTTTCCTGCCACATTAAAATATTCTTCTCTTCGATGGTTCATGGGATTAGGAGAATCTAGTATTAGAACTTGGGAAGACATGAAGAATGCATTTCTTCGAAAATATCAGGATTACTGTAGACCTAAGGACTCTCGCAATGATATTTTTAAGATTCAACAACTCGAAGACGAGAGCTTAGAAGACTATCTCGAGAGATTTAACTATGTGTTACACAAATCCAAGTATAGTGATCTTCGAGAAGATGCAGTAAAAACACTCTTCCTCAAGGGAATCTCAGAAGAATTCTTAGATAACCTTAATCTCATGGCAACAGGAGACATTTCTCATAAGTCTTTTGAAGAGATTTGTGAACTATGTAGGAATTACTTTAGGAGTAGAGGGAAAGGTGGAAGACACTTTCAAGAATCTTATGCTAGGAATCCCAAAGGAAACACATCCGGTCCTGGTGGAGTTACAAGGGTAGAGTTGGGAAACCTATTGAAAAATTTCAAAACAGATATCTTAGGAGCCATGGGTTCTTAACTAGATGCACTACAAGCTAAAAAGAGACAAGATGAAGAGCATGAAACAATGAGTGTTTTCTGTCCTAGGTGTAGAACTAAACATCCTCAACGAGAATGTCCATTAAATAATGTTTCAGTCTGTCACCTATGTACAAAAGAACATCCAACCAATGATTGTCCATCGTTGCCTGGATTACAAGCTGTGTATAAGAGTGGAAATTTTGGTGAAATACCTAGGAGGCCTTGGCAACCTAGAGATCAACCATCGTATCAAGATTCATCACAAATTCCACCTTATTACTATCCTTATCAACCTCCTCAACAATGGAATACTTCAGGTTGGCAGAATTGGCCACCGCAGTACCCTCCTTAGAATGCTCAACAACAGCAATGGCCACATGGATGGAGGGGGAAAGATTATGCTCAAACACCTCTTCCTATGCCTAACTATCCTTACCCACCTAATATTCAGCAACTTCCGCCTGGATTTGTACCTCCTTCACTACCCCCTATCCTGAATCAACCTCACCATTTCCAGAACATGAATCCTCCAAGACCCACAATATTACCTGCACAACCGATACCGAAGCCTAACAACAAACCAACCCAGGCCCTTAACAACATTGGGTTGTTACCTCTTCCATCATATGTCATTTCAACCGCGCCAATACATGAGATACAACTGCGGTCTGGAAGAGTTTTGCAAGATAAGCCCAAGTCATCAGTTGTTATTCAAGAAGAGAATGAAGAAGACACACCTAGTGAAGTTTTGAATGATGCCATTCTTGAAGATGTGGTTATTTCTAAATCTTCAACACACAACCATCCACACAAAGAAGTAATTCCAAGGGAAAAATCACCTCCATATCCAGATCATCTAGTAATAGAAAAACCTATAACTTATCCAGAGTATGATATCATTAACGAATTGAAAAATATTTGCATTAAGATCCCTTTGTTACAAGCCATTAAGGATATTCCAATCTATAGTAAGGTAATAACGGAACTATGTATTAAGAGACCCAAGAGGAAACAAAAACACCCTCCGACGATTCATGTAATTGGAGAAATTTTAGATTGCATAGCAAACCAACCTAGAATTCCAAAATATTCAAACCCAGGAAACCCTATGGTGACTGTTATCATCAATAACACCGCCATAGGGAACACACTTATTGATCTAGGAGTTGCTATCAATTTGATGACTACCATAGTCTTAGAAACTCTCAATTTAGGACCATTCCTCCGCCCTACCCCAACGATGCGATCGTACTATGGTTCAACCTACTGGGATTTTAGACGACGTCACTGTATCAATAGACTCATGGGAATATCCCATGGAATTCATGGTCATTGAATCAAAAGACCCTTGCAAAGGTCACCCCATTATTTTGGGAAGACCTTGGTTGGCTACTGCCAATGCATTTATAGGATGTAGGGATGGAGAGATGATTATATCTGATGGGTTATCTACAAGAAAACTAGCTTTATACCCACCAGCTCGGCCAATAGATGAAAACCTCTTTTGGTTAGATTGTCCTTTTGGAGATGAGAACTTGGAATAACTTTCCCTGGTTAGTGATTTTTCTCGGGCACTTCAAGAGCAAAATACCGAGAACGTGTTAAACCAATTTATCTCTTCCACAACATGTGTAGATTTTCCTCAATCTTTTTACCAATTTGACCAGATCTTTGGAGACGAATTCCAAGAAACCACGAGCCTATCAACATTTACAAGTACACCTTGTGTCTTCGCAATCGAAGAACACCTAGGATCCTATACCATACCATGTGAGGTTAGTACCGACAAATTTCTGCATATAAACACAGGTTTAGATGAGAGTCAGCAAGAACAATAACTAAAAGTTCTCAAGAGTCAAACTGGAGCATTTGCATAGGAGTATACCAATATGAAAGGTATACACCAGGACACCTGTATACATCACATTTACACAGACTCGAACATACCTCCTGTTAGGAAACCCCAGAGAAGAATGAACCCAACACTAAAGGATATAGTAATGGATGAATTACAAAAACTCCTTAATGCTGGATTCATTTATCCAATTTCCAACAATAAATGGGTTTCTCCTCTGGTGGTAGTTCCAAAGAAAGTCATAGGGAAATGGCATATCTATGTTGACTTTCGAGAACTAAACAAGGCCACTCTTAAGGACTCCTTCCCTTTGCCTTTCATCGATAAGGTGTTAGACACCTTATCAGGGAAACAATATTTATCATTCTTTCATGGGTATAGTGGATACAATCAAATATTGATAGCACCTGAGGATCAAGACAAGACAACCTTCACTTGATCTTGGGGACATATGCCTATCGAGTGCTACCATTTGGCCTATGTAATGCACCTGCTACTTTCCAGCATGTAGTTCTAGGAATCTTTGCTGACCTCATACACAACTGTGTAGAAGTTTATATGGATGATTTTACAGTTTATGGTAACACCTTCCAGAAAGCCCTTGATAACCTCGAAACAGTTCTTATTCGGTGCCAAGAAACGAACTTAGCTCTTAGTCATGAAAAATGTAAAATGCTATTGACCGAGGGCATAGTTTTGGGACATCATGTCTCTCTTCAAGGTATCAAGGTGGATCCCGCCAAGATCAAAATAATTGTTAATATTCCTCCTCCAAAAAATCCGAAGGAAGTAAGAAGTTTTCTTGGCCATGCCGGCTATTATAGACGTTTCATTTAAAATTTCACTAAAATAGCCGCACCTATGTTCAAACTACTCATGCAAGACACAAAATTTCAATGGACTGAATCGTGTCAACAAGCCTTCGAAACTCTGAAGGCCAAGCTATCAGTGGCACCCATACTTAGGGGCCCAAATTGGTCCCTTCCTTTCCATATATCCACTGATGCTTCCGACATAGCCATAGGGGCATTTTTCGGTCAAAAAGAGGGACAAAAATCACATGCCATCTACTTTGCTAGTAATCGAAATACACTGTTACTGAAAAAGAGTTTCTGGCAATAGTCTACGCCATCAACAAGTTTCGTCATTATATCACAGGATATGAAATTTTCATACATACTGATCACTCCACCATTAGGTTTTTAATGAATAAACCTATCACCAATGGAAGAGTGACTTGGTGGCTTCTTTTGTTACAAGAATTCAACATCACCATTGTTGATCATCCTGGTAGAGAGAATGTAGTAGCTGATTTTCTCTCTCGAATTCAAATTGACGATAATGCCAGCCCTGTCGATGATAGCTTCCCAGATGAACATTTGTTTGATATATCTGTCCGAACCCCATGGTTTGCAGACATAGCCAATTATTTAGCAACTGGAAAGCTACCTAACCATCTCTCCCCACCTGAGAAATGTAGGATCATAGTCCAAAGTTCCAATTATTCTTGGGTAGATAATGATCTCTTTCGTACTGGTCCTGACCTTATTATTAGACGATGCATACGGGAGGATGAGATGGCATAGATCCTACATGCATGTCATGGTGGACCTTGCAGTGGGCATTTTTCTGATAAAAGGACATCATACAAAGTATTGCACTCTGGGTATTATTGGCCAAGCATCTTCAAAGATGCTGCCAAATATGTCAAGGGATGTGACAGTTTCCAAAGAATGGGTAGGCCTACACCATCCGATGAGATTCCTTTACAACCTCAAGTTATGATTGAGCCTTTTGAAAAATGGGCTCTAGATTTCGTTGGACCAATTTCCCCTATGTCTCGCAAGAAGAAGTAAATCCTAGTATGTACAGATTATGTCACCAAATGGGTAGAAGCTAAAGTTTTATTTCGAGCCACAGATAAATCTGTGGTGGAATTCATTTATGAAGAAATATTTACCCGATTCGGTGTACCTAGGGAAATTGTAACCGACCAAGGGTCTCAATTTACCTCCAAATTAATGAAAGAGATTACTGACAAATATGGTATTAGACACTGTAAATATTCACCATATCACCCGCAAGCCAATGGTCAGGTAGAATCCACCAACAAAGTATTAGAAGCCATCCTGACTAAAAATATCCAGTTACACCACAAAGACTGGGCAGATAGGCTTCCTGAAGCTTTGTGGGATTATAGAATAACTTGGAGAAACACTACCGGTCACACACCTTATGAACTCGTTTATGGTAAACAAGTTCTTCTACCCATTGAATTTCAAGTCAAAACCTTTCGTATGGTTGCACAATTAGGGATGAACTTTGAAGAAGCATAGAGTCAATGAATCCTGCAAATAAATGAATTAGACGAGATTAGGCAAGATGCTATTCAACACACAATCTTAGTACAAAACCAACGCAAAAAGTGGCATGATAGATACATTAAACAAAAAAAATTCCAAACTGGAGACTAGGCACTACTTTTTTATTCAAGATACAAAAATTTTAAAGGTAAATTAACTACTCGTTGGATGGGTCCATATGAAATTGTCACAGTCTTTGATAATGGATCCGTTAAAATTAAGACAATTGATGATTCACAAGTTTATTTTGTTGTAAATGAAAATAGACTTAGACTTTATCATCAACTAATATCTAAATAAGATTTTGTGCAGAATGCCTTACAGCAAGAGGAAATGGAACTGGTAGAAGAGGAAGTCATTCCTCCTCCTCCTAGTCCTTGAATCATTTTGGGTTATCTTCTTTTGTATATATGTAAATGTGTTTTTTATTTTCAATAATAATGAGTCATTTCTAACAACTGATTGTCTTTTTCCAGGAAATCTATTATGACCAGTTTGTAAAATATTGTCTCTTTTCGTTAATGTGAAAATTTTACATAACTTGTTTTGTACATATGTTTTTTATAAATTTGAATCATCTGACAAGTGGTTTTGCAGCTTAGTTACAAGAACCCCATCTTTGTAATTAGCTCATGTGATATTATGCAAAAAGGGAAGTGCTCTAAAAATAAATATTTATAACTCTCCCTCTCTTTCGGCTACTGCTAAAATTGAAATTTTTTAGTGAAAAGATGAAGCATTCTTGATATCATTTATAACCACTTTCTTTTATGATTCTGTATATAGTATTTGATTCAGACATGCACACTTATGATTTATCAATAGAACATTTGTTTAAAATACCTACTTTAATTATTATGACCTCCACAAAACTCTATCTTACACCTATGGATTGCTAGTTCATCCTTGACTCATTATCAAAACTTGTCTCCAAAGCACCTTTAAAAGGTAGCCTAAAAATGGGTGATATTTTCTATTTTGTGGGGAACATTACTGACCTTTTATGAAGAAGATAGACTATGAGTCAAAGAACAACTTTAGGTTATTATCTTTTGGAACGATCTTTAATTTAGGCCATTATAAATAAATTTACTCATAAGGTTTGTGCTAAATTTTGAATTATGTGTTTAACAGGCTTATCACAGTCTAGTGCTAACCGGCTTCCTTACAAAAAAATTATATATATATCATTATACGAAGCAAACCCATCGGGGTACTGAACAGGCTCGCTGGAAACGGGTCCATGCTAAGTAAAATCTTAAACAAGGAAGCTTGGTAAATGCAAGTAAACCCGTCGGGGTACTGAACAGGCCTGCTGGCAGCGGGTCATTATCGGGTAAAAGAGGTTTGGTTAATGCATTGCTATTCACATAACTCATAAAAAAAACATGAGTATACAAATAAATGTTTAGGCCGATTATGTATACTGTCATTAGATAATGGTTGTAAGTTGGACTTGGACCCTATCATCTAATTCAAACAATACCTAGGATATAACTATCCTAGAAATAGGACCCATAATTATAGTAAATCTCACAAATTTTACTGTGAACCTTATCTATATTCTTTGGATGACAAGAGATCTTTACAATGAGTCATGGATGACTAGTTTTCCTATGGCATTTTCCACATCTCTTACAATATTATTCTTCATATGGTCTTTTAGGCACTGTTGTATTCTTTTTTATGAAGGTACACATCTGAATCATCTACATTTGTTAGTTAATATTTCATTTCCTTATGAAAATTATCACAATATTTTAAAAGCTATCTGAGACTTTCAATTGAAAATTTTTAATTTTAATCATTTTCTCTTTGATGGCTTGAGGACATGCCATATTTTTTGTTTGGGGGGGAGGATTAGAACTGTCCTTACTCTCTGAATTTTTATGAAAATTTTATTTATCTCTGATATAATGATAGGTGTTTTCAGGTTAATGCAAAAGCAGAAGAAAATTGATCTAATTAAGAACAAAAAGAGGAATGCAACTAAAAGATCCAGAAAAACAAAGTTTATAGCATCTTTTGTGCACTAACAGCTTCAGAAATTCTCTACAAAATCATCTTTGGTCAGCATCAACAATAAGATCTTGTATAAACAAAAGTCTGTACGAAGGACTGAATGACGGGTTGAATGCTGATCTGAAGGAGGCAAATAAACAACGTTCTGAATGGAGTGTTGAATGAAACCATAGCCTATAACGGCTTTATTTAATATGCCAAGATGTTCAAATTTGAATATTTTTGATAAGTTTTATTGGCTAATTATGACAGGGATCAATCAAATGTCGATTTCACACATGGCTTCATTCTCTTATCCATCTCGCCTCCATTAAACAAATGGATTATGCATCATTGTGAATCATTGTATGACCACCATTCGGTCTTACTTATCCTGTTGTACGACCTGCCACCATATCAATCGAATCATGATCTCTCACGTGTAATCTATTTTCATTACGTGAATTACATTCAACCTATCCAAAGATCGGCTTTGGACATGGTTGAATATTCTTTAAACCACACATATCCACTAGATTCATGTTGGCACTTAACTTAAGATATTCGAATGATAGGTGCGATCTTTTAAAGAATGCCAAGCCCTTGTCCACTGTCATTCAAACAATCAAATGGACCTTAGTTTAAACTGGTGATCGCATGAATTCTGCCTCAGTCTGCTCACTCTCCATCTGAGCCGCGTCCTCTGCAAATCCTTGCACCTCTTGTACCCATTCACATTCCCCCATCCTTTGTCAACAATGCCTATTCGTTATGAGCCTGGTAGTTACCAGGACCTCCTTCACATTTCTAAGTTTAAATCCTGCCGTGAAGTGTTTTTGTGAGCAGGTTGGGAACCATTTCTCCACCTTCTCCAAGGCCACAACCACGAGATTTAATTACTGTTCGCTAAAAGTTTTGATGGCAAGACGACCAAGGTTGGCCACCTTGTTTTCTCCGTGACAGAAGAGTCAATAGCATTAGCTACCAAGCTCCCAAGGGAAGGTGCTCGTTGGCACAAGCATCTCTTCCTTCCACGAAAGGATCATGAATTTTCCCTGAAATTTGATTTTCAACACGTTGCTGGTATCAAAGGTTTTCACAGAGAATGGATCAGGCCAAAGTATTTAGATCTTCTAACCATTATCATCCACTTAATCACTTGCGAGGGTAAGTTCACTGTCTTTAAAGCTTTCCATTTCAGGTTGTTAGCTCATTTTGTCAACAATCAGACCCTCAATTTCCCATTTTGTTAACACCTAAAAAGTGCTCACTAGCTCATTCCCTTATTCACATGACCCATTTGTCCACTTTTCCACCATCTGAGCCTCTGAAACCAACAAAAGGTCACCAAAAGACCTTAGTACACCCCTTTTTCCCACTCAAAAATATTATTTTTTCTGAAAAGCATAAAAAAACCCTAAAAAAGGGTCCAAATTCCCAAAAATATTAAAAAGGGAATTAAAATATAAATTTTATTCAAAAAAGGAAAAAGGAGGGAAAAGTACCTAAACCATGTTGGTCAATACCATTTGGTTTCCACAAAACCACAAATGATATTCCCCACCACCAAAACCTATAAAAAGGTGGTAGGGGCTCCTCATTTCACATCCATCCATTATCTCATCCTCATGCTGCCGAAATCTCCCTTGAGCATTTTGGCCATTGTAAGCAACCTTGGAGAAGGAGACCTCTTGGAGCTTGGAGCTACTCGTCTTGGGAGTTTCTCAACATCAACCTTCACCATTGAAGGTATTATCGCAAGCACTTGCTTGCCCCCCATTTTTTAATACAAATTCATTCTTTAATATTTTCTTGTTCTTGTTTTTTAAATGTTTACACTATTTGCTTATATTCTTGCATAGATCCATGATTAGTTTAGTTTAGATTAGTTTCTTGTTTAATTCTATTGAAACTGCTGCTACTAGTTAGCAGGTGCCCATAGCACTAAGCCTGGTTGCAAAACCGGGCCAACACATTTTATTTCCTAAAGAGTTTGGAGAAGATGTCTAGTCAAGTTAGAAAAAATACAGTTAACCCTTCTGGCAGCTTGTATCACCATTGTCTTATTAAGCTTATGATCATCCACCAGTTAGAAAAGAGAGGACAAACTTGGGATCATTTTGTTTTTGAAATACTGAACCCTCATTTATCTACTGTCAAAACTTCCTCTTCTCAAGAACATCATCATACCCAAGAAGAACCAAATGCTAAATGCATACGGTTTGATGAGGATCCCTCAAGTGATGAGCACCTTTCCCAGATATCACCTTCTCCTGAACTTACTCTTGGTGCCCCTACTTCAGAACCTCCACTCTTTTCAGAGCCCACTAAATCCATGAGAAAAAATTGTGACCAGTCCGTCGATTAGTCTGTCATTCAGACTATCGTTCAAACTTCATGTTCAAATGTCCAGTCGAATGATCATACCTTTGAAACAACCCTCCTCACATTAGCCAACGTTTCTGCTCGAATGAGTGAAGCCTCCGCTGTTGAAAGTCCTCCTACACACAACCAAGATACAATTCTTGAAGGTCATACTGTTGAATGTGAAACATGTTCAAAAGAGTTGAGTCCCCGAAAGAACCTTGAACATTATAAAGAACAACTCATTCTCGCTCAACAGGAGATGGATAAGTTGATCCAAGTAATAGCACGGTTGACAGACCATAATCAAAGTTATGTGGAAACAATTTCTGAGCTCCATGAAGAAAACAAGGCACTACGTACACAAGTAAAAGACATTGAATGCTTGGTTAATGCCAAAACAACATCCCATACTGCCCTGAAGATGAGATATAATTACTTAAAGGACCAATTCAAGAAGCTCGAGACCAAATCTATATCTTCATCACCCAAGTCGAAGGCAATTGCTACCGCAGCTCAACCTTCTTCCTAATTTCTCTCTGTTTTGCTCAGTGGGACCTGGCATATCTCCGATTTGGGGGAGTGTTGGTGTCCATTTTGTCACTATTTTTGATCATCAAATCTACTCTAAATGGCATTAATTTCATTCTTTTTGATATAATAAGTTATTCTTTTAGCCATTCAGCTCATCAAACATACCAGGTATGCATGTATTCGTTTATCATATGAATTTTGGTCAAATCTCGTTATATTATGATTTATTAATGATTAAATTAACAATTCCAGTCATGCATGGCATCTAGTTTTGATTTACAGGCTACGATTTATCAAACGACCCTTCATTCAGACTGTGTGTTTATATTGACAATGTTCAACTGTATTCAGCTCGTCGTTCAGCCTCGCATTTAGCCCGCAAAATCCACAGTTGGTATGTTTCGGGCCATTAAAGACAAGATCGGGCACGTGGGTTCTGTTTTCCATGCAAGGGTCATGGTTAATGAGATTTCATTCTGGAAGATTCGTCCCCAAGAATGCTAAGCTCGACAGCACACCATGCTTCCACGTCAACACTCTACACTCCAATTCTCTCGTCCGTTTAGCTTGGAATCACGCACGTCTATTCACGCCGGTGTTTTGGAAGGCTTCGTCCGTTCACACTCATCCTACCAACACAACGCTTCACCCACGTCGATGCTCCAGCAGCCCTCTCCTCTGTTAATTCAGTCCTCCAGCGCACTACCTCTCTGCCCACGTCAAAGGAAGTTTGACGCTGCAGCTTCCTCGTGAAGGAATCAGCCCCATGAAGCCTAGTGTATGCTCCCTGTGCTGTCACGCATCACTTAAAGCAGCCAGTTACAGTCATAAATGCCTCTGTTATTAGAGAGGTCGACTCTGTCGACCTTCTCACCCATTGTAAATGTATAAATAGATGCCTGTAGACAGAAACATAGTTAGTCTAGTTAGCTTGTAGTTGGAGAAGATCATCAAATTAGCAGATAGTTCGTAGGATTTGCAAGCAGATAACATACATTTTGTAATTTTCTCAAGTTAATGGAAGTTCTAGTTCGTTGATGTTTTGAGTAGCTAATCAATTCATTTTTCCATCTCTGATTGTTGGGAAGGGCCCCTCATCAACCGAAGGTTTTGTTTTTGTTTTTCTGTAGCTAGTTAGTTTGTTAACCTGTATCTGTAATTAATCTCGTTTTTCTATACATGATATTTCCTTCTTCTCTGTAATTTATATTGTGCTGCTAACATAGTTTGTGTTTACAGAATTATCAAATGGTCGACCAACAATATAGTTTTGATAATTTAATTTTAGTCTTTGACAATTAGATAGTTTGTTTTCTAATCTTCTGCAATTAGATAGACTTAGTTAGTTATTGTTTCTAGCTTAGTTCTGACTAGAATTAGTTTAATTAGTTTCTTCTTTGTAGTTGTAGGTTAATTCTCTTCTCTCATCTCAATCTTGCTTTAGCATAGAATAGGAATAGTTTATCTCTCCAACAATGATTAGAATAGGTTGCTTTCTATTATCGTAGCTTCTCAACAAGTCTTCTCACTGATTATTTGAATTGTAGGTTCATCTGCATTTGCCAGCTGACGTCAAGATCATCAAAACTCTCCTTTTCCTTAGTTTAATTCGTTTTTCCTCCATTCGGACTGTCACTCGGACTGTCGTTCAGACTGGCATTCAGATTGTCGTTCGGACTTTTACTCTTTCTGCATTGTTTTATGCTAGTTTGAATTTAGTTTATTAGTTTTCTTTACTGTAATCTTTCCTGCTCTTAATTAGTATTCATAACCATATTTAGGCTCTTGTTTTACATTCCATAAAGTTTTAATTCAAGTCTTGTTATTATTCTTAGTTTTCTTTAACTGTCTTTTAAATTATGTCTTTCGTACTTAATTTGCTAACATGTTGTTTCAGAAATTATCAATCTTATTCCTAGTCTAGTTTACTTCATGCTCTTAAGACTTAGTTAGGTTAGAATTAATAATTTCATTCTTCAAGTATTTTAGTTTTGATAATTTCCTTCATTAATATTAGGATTCGTTTCTTATTTTTAGATAAATAATGAAGATGTTCATTGAATAGGATTTGGATTCAGAAATTAATATCTTTATCAAGTTTTCTACTTGCTTCTATATTAATATTTTTTTTCATCAATTTTTCTACTTGCTTCCAAATCAAGTTCAGAAGTAAATATCTTTATCAAGTTTTCTACTTGCTTCTAGTTTCCATTCGTTTTATATTATTATTCTGCTCATGGATAGTAGATAGATCATAATGTTTAAAGTTAATTGTAATTTGTCTATTTGTAGTTCACATCTCTTCATTGAAGTTAGATTATATTTGATTCTGTTTAATTTTGTTATTACATTTTAAAGCCATTACGATACATTCACTCCAGTTTCTGTTACATGGGGATATATGTTTTTCTTGAATTAGTTGTTGAAATTATTTAAACAGTTTGTAATTTGCTTTGATTATCATAGCTTTCTAATTTATCATTAAATTAATCCATTTCATAGATAGGTCTCTAATTTATTTACAATTGTTTTTTCTAATTCTTAGATTATAATGTGAAATTGTATAGTTTCCATTTTCATAGTTCATAGTTTGCTTTTTCAATCAGTTTCCATTGTCCAATTATAAAGTAGAGTAGTATGATTTGATACTATTCTAGTTTATCCGTTTAACTAAGTTTGATTTAATTCCTTTTACTGTTTTTTCTGAAGTCTGACTAAGTTTTTTCATTTTGAAATATCTTTCGATCTTTTCTTTATTAAATATTTTTAAGGTCTGACAAGCCGAAAATATTAGGGCCATTCTACCTTAGCATATGCTTTGCCTCAACTCTAAGATTACCAACCCCGGTCGATAATTAAATATTAGGTGTTTCCTTTGAGATAGCTCACACACCCAACACTGCCGGAATTGGGAAATTTTCCCCTGGAACGCCCAACAATCGTTGTTTCCGCCATGTGCAAGGAGTTTTCCACAGTAAGGGATCTCACAAGTTCTTAAGGAAATTACCTTTATGCTTCCACAAGGGAGAACCCTCCTAGTTCTTGTGGGGATATTTGTATGTGCTTGTTCTCGAAACTTTTGCTTGAGGAGAAACAAACCCTAAATTCGCGGGAGATTGTGTGAGAGAGTCAATGAAATCATCTGAATAATGTGTGAGAGGTACCTCAACTAAGTTGAATGGAGTCACGAGTTGTTCCAAAGGATCTTGGAATGGCCAGCCGCGCTCCTGCGGGTCCGTGATAAAAGGCGAGCCAATATCCCATCCCTCTGTCAGTAGAGTAGTGTGTGTGATAATGGAGTCGGTGGGTGGCGAAAAGCCCATATTGTTTAATGAAGGCGGTTCAAAGAGTGTGAAGCGTGTTCTGCCAAGCTATGGGGCGAGTGGACAAGCAATGCTTAGGTCGAAAGGAAGAGAAACCTCCTCCACCTGGGTCGTGCTATCAGAAAACGGTATATAAACCATCGGTTTTCCGTCCCCAGGTGTCTTAATCCCCATTGAACTGGTTTCGGTTGTCAGATGGAATTTTACTCCCGGCGAGAAAACAACTGTAGCACAATTAGATGGTGACCGCGGTTTGAAATCTGATGCATGGTAAAATATGTTTTTACCTTCGAAGGGATCTGTGGAGTAGTCAACTACATCCACAACATGGTAATTTGAGCCAGGAACAGGTGGCGTTGACGTACAATCCATCGGTATCCGCACCGCCGTCAAGTCCATGTGAAAGTAGAGTTTAGTTGCAGGTTTGCAGCCCCAGAGGGGTGTTGAAACCTAAATCACCACTCCATCCTAATAACATTGAAAAGGAAATGATGCAATAAAAAAATGGATCGAATTTATTATTTGGATGGAGACTGAGGTATAACAGTATGCTATAACACTATCTCGATACACACATATCTTGTCTATGTTGTTTACTTTTTATGGCTGATAATCATAAAAATGCATTATAACTACCAATAGGATTGAGTAACAAGTGCATCTCCTTCTGTGATATCATGACATCTTGGAATCTTCTCATCTTGTCATCCATAATACATAGACAATAACATTAAAAGGTGTAAGTAAGAACAACAATTTGCAATATCCTAGTAACGTTAATATCTTGTAATAGCTTCCTCAATAAATTAAATATCATGAACTTAGTTAGATAACCATACATCATAAACTCATCCAATGACTTGTAGTCCTTTAAATTGCGAGCAAGAGTAAATGATTTCAATCCCAATCAAACCACTCGTAATCCTATGTTGCTAATATGAGCAAGTGGAGCAATATTTCTAGAGATAACAAAGAGTAAGTATCTTAATCAATGATCATTAGTAAAACTCTCATTAAATCCTCAATATTTTACTTAGCATTCCATCCACTTATAATTATTACCATAAGCTATTTCAAGTATTTAATCATGTGAATTTTTATTATAGTATCTTCAACCAAGTGTTAACTAGTTTGTATGTCAAACTAAGGTCAATGAAGATGCCACATATAGCAGTAATAAGCTTGGTAATTTTTGCTAATGGATTTGAAACATTAAGTCACCAAACATGCCCAAATATCTCATACTTATAATGCAATTTGTAATGGGAAAGCAATGTGTTTAGATATCACTAGATACAAGCCCAAAATGATGAGAAAGACGACCAAGATAGGTATTTTAACACAAAGATCAGATCTGCCCCATTATGAGAGATATTTGCAACAATATGAGGCACATTTACACTTGACAAATGATGCTACAAAAATGATATACTAAGCAATGATAAATGTCAATAAACAAGACATCAAGATGCACATATAAACCATAATTCAATAAAGCCTTGTGTGTCAATGAATTGATGCAATGGATTGAGCTTAAACTTGCCTCTTATGAATTTTCCTTTAGGATGGTTACTAATAGAACTAAGGAGGAAACAATTTTATTCCAATTTATGCTACAAAAGTAAGATATATTAGTACCAATGATAGAGAGTAGTGATGACCTTCCAAAGAATGATATTCAAAATCATAAATGATGCAAACAAATCATGCATGTTTATCAAGTGCAAGATAAGGAGAGCAACACCTTATTTATGTGAACTAGGAATCAACTAAAAAAGATTTCAGATCTAAGCAGTATGGTTTAAACCATGTGTTGGAATATTCTCACCATCATTTTTTATATTTGCATGTATTCCGCATGCATGCATCCAGTCATCAGTATGGTAGTCTCCCAACACCTAGTCCCCAGTTTTTCAGCCCTAGGAGCCTGTTTCTGCTCAGTTCTATCCCTCCTAGCCACATATGTGCACTTGTTTCCATCATTGGAGTACACTTGCGCCATTTTCCACCTATTTAGGAGTTACATCAATCAGTTCCATGATTAGTGGATCAGTTCCTTGATTTGAGGAATGATTGCTTAGTTAACTGACTGAAGCACTTAGATAGACACCCACAGATACTAGTTCATCTCTACTGATTATTGATAGATCCTCATGCGCCCACATTGGAGTCTCCTTCCCTAGATTTGTGCCACATGCACTAGTTCGATTCAGTTCGACTCATTTGACGGATATTTGACTATTTGTGACTACTACCACTGATTGAATGATGTCTCCAATGTCATCCAAGCTACACATTGAGGAGAATTTGAATGACCTTAGTATTATTCGAATTCATTTGATTGTATTAAGTTATTATTTTATTTTCACAGTGCCAGCTTACAGTATATGTATGATTACAATAGTTTTTGTCATTTCTTGTGTTAATGAGTGATTACTGATTCCATTCTTCTTCTCTAGAATTCTTGAGTGAGATTAGTGAGATTTACTCTAGCTGGTGATCTATCCTGTAAAATATCATATGGTATCAGAGCTAGAGTCAGCTATTCGAATTGCAGCAGCAGTAGTTGCAGCAATTCATTAAGCAGCTGCCTTTCATTGAGCACCATAAGCCTATGGATTTCCACAACAATTCCAGGTGCAATTGTCTTGAATTCATTGGAGCAATCTAGTGAGGTCTAGCCAGGTGTGAAGGATCCAATCACATGTGCTCATTGTCCTAAGGAAGTGTTCATTCGAATTTGCAGCAAATATACATCAACAATTTCATTTATTTTGCAGGTTATCTCCATCATTCGAATTCATATTCAATTCGACTTCAACAACTACCAATGGATCTAAAACTGAATTCATTCAATTATTTCGAATGGAAATCCAAGATGGACATCTTCATGAAGTGAAAAATCCTTTATAGAGTATTGAATGGCACTGTAGTCGAACCCAATGGTGCAGTTGAGAAATCTAAGTACTTAGATAAACTTGATGAAGCAGCAGGACTGCTACTCCTCATCATTTCTGAAGACCTCCATTTTCATGTCATAGATCTAACAACTCCAAAATAAGTTTGGGACAAGCTCGAATCTCTTCTTGGACAGAAAGATGACTTGAAAGGTCACAAATTGGAAAATGAGCTCATCTCCTTGAGCCCTTGCAGTTTCAATTCCATCACTGAGTTTCTAAACAAGTTCAAAAATATGATTTCACAATTGAAGAGATATGGGATTGAGAAAAAAGAGAAGCAACTCATCCTTTCCATACTATCAAAACTAGGCCCTGACTACTCAGTTTTTGTCTCCACCTTCCAGTCATCTAAGCTGTCCATCCCAAAATGGAAGTTTCCCACACTTGAATACTTCATCTAGTCTCTCACACTTGAGGAGGATAAGTTGGTTCATATGGGAATGATAAAACCCAAGTTGGATTTAGCACTTGCTGCCATTGAAATGAAGAGAGCGAATGGAAAGGGAAAGCAAAATGTTTTTGACAGAAAGTTGACTGAGAAAAAGCAGAAGGAGGCTCCAAACCAATCAGAATGAGTTTTGAATTCCAATAGAGACAAGAAAACTCATAAGGGGAAATCCAAAGGTACCTATTTCAATAGAGGATATCATCCTGAGAGTTCATGTATGAAGAAGACCATAGATCTCATGGCTTCACTTATTGAAAATAATAATATTCCAGTACCTACATCTTCCAGGAAGAAAGAAGGTGAACCATCAATATCAGAGGACAAAGAGAGGTGCCATGCTCTCATAGAAGGCACGTCAACACAATCCTTAGTCATCATAGATTCGGGAGCATCAAGACACATGTCTTCCTCCAAATATCTCTCTAATGGTTTAGAATCTACTCTTGGACCTTCCATCATGTTGGGGAATGATTCTGAGGTCTCCTTTGAGGGGATTGGAAGAATCAAACTTGATCATGGGTACTTCTCAGATGTGCTCTATGTCCCTACACTCAATGCTAATCTACTTTTGGTCTACCAGATGACCCACACTAGAGAGCCCAAGAGGGTGATCTTTGTTAAGTTTAGCCTAATTTTACAAGCAATATTACTGAAAGAAACGAAATCACAAGATAGACAAAGATTTACCTTGGGAAATCCTCATGGGGTAGAAAACCTAGCAAATATTTCCTCAATATAGATAATCAACCAATAAAAAGATGTAGTATCAAACAAGATCTCCTTCTCCTCCTATGCAGACCTCTCTCTCTCCTATGCGTCAATCAAAAGTGAGTGAATGAATGAGATAAATGAGGAACACACCTCCTCTATTTATACTCAACTCCTAACTGACTTTTCACCCTAACAGGGCCGACTTCTCCTAGGAGAGTCTAATAACTCCTAAACAAATAACTTAGGGCCGAGTCCACATGGGAGATCTAATAACCCTAGTTACCACATTCTTTCGAAGGAATAAACATCTTCGGATATAAAATAGGGTCTCCACGGAGGAATGAAACATCTCCAGAATAATAAAGTACAATTATAATATTCTTAGAAGTTACAATATCTCAACACTCCCCCTTAACGAGAAGGATATTATAACAACATCTGCAGGAGCAAGGAGTCATCAACTACATGATACATGATACATCTATAAATCATTTGAAGCTTTCTTTATACATCATTAGTAACTTAAACAATTACTGGAATATCTTCAAGATATTCAATACTGGAACATCAACATCTTCAGTACTGAGTCTTCATCTTCTGTAGCACTCGAACAGCTACATCAACATCATCATCTAGATCTCTCGATCAACAACATCATCTGGGTCTCTCGATCAATAGCATCATCTGGATCTCTCGATCAACAACATCATCATCTGGATCTCCCGATCAAACACATCATCATCTGGATCATCTCGATCAACAGTATCATCATCTGGATCATCTCGATCAACAATATCATCATCTCAACATACTTTGCAATACACATGATACTTCCTTTTGGAATTACGGGATCATGGACAATCCTTCCTTTCGGAATTATGGGATTATGGACAATCCTTCCTTTCAGAATTACGAGATCATGGACAGTCCTTCCTTTTTGAATTATGAGACTCTAATCCATCAACTCTGGTGATCCTTCCTTTCGGAATTACGAGATCATGGACAGTCCTTCCTTTTGGAATTACAGGACTCTAGTCCATCAACTCTAGTGATCCTTCCTTTCGGAATTACTGGATCATGGACAGTCCTTCCTTTCGGAATTACGGGACTTTAGTCCACTACTCACATCTTAGACAATCCTTCCTTTCAGAATTACGGGATTCTAGTCTAAGGATTAATATTTAAGACTATCCTTCCTTTCAGAATTATGGGATCACTGTCTAGCGATGATCAATCCCACCACAATCCAAGGATCAACATTTAAGACTATCCTTCCTTTTGGAATTACGGGATCACTCTCTAAGGATGATCAATCCTGATTCATTTAAGACACCTCTCATGTCTATGGATGATGCAGTCCAGATCTATTTACAATATGATCAATCCTGATCCATTTAAGACACCTCTCATGTCTATGGATGATGCATTCCTCTCGTCCACTTAGACAAAGTCTAAGGACCATACATCAACTTAATCATCGGAACAGGTGAACTCATCAGTATTCTCATCAATAGAGGTATCCACATCATCGATCTTACCATCGATGCAGGAAATCTCATCATCAGTGACCATATCACTCCCCCTTTCAGGGAGAGTCTTTCTGAACTACACCAAGCTTGTCTCGGAAATGCTCAAACTTTACTCGAGATAGAGGTTTGGTCAATATATAAACAACTTGTTCGTCAGTGCTCACATAATCGAGCTTGATAGCTCCTTTCTGCACCATATCTCGTATATAAAAATATCGGATCTCTATGTGCTTTGACTTATCATGGAACACTAGATTCTCTGTCATCTTGATACAACTCTGGTTGTCACACAGGATCACAGTGGGGTCCATCTCTAAGTCAAATAATCCTGATAACAACTTCCGAAGCCATATCGTTTAAAAACTAGCAGAGCAAGCAACAATATATTCCGCTTCAACTGTACTGAGAGCCACACTAGACTGTTTCCTGCTAAACCACGAGATCATGGAAGATCCCATACAATAACATCCTCCCGATGGGCTCTTCCTATCTGATACACTTCTTGCCCAATCAACATCTGTGTAGCCATACAATATGATATCATGATCTCCAAGATAACATAGACCAAAGTCTATCGTACCCTTTAGGTTCCTCATCACATGCTTTGTAGCTACCAGGTGAACTCGTCTAGGTTCCACTAGATACTGACTTAAGGTGTTCACAGCAAAGCATATATCTGGCCCGGTATTCGTCAGATACATCAATGACCCAATAATCTGTCTGTACAGAGTCACATCCACTAACTCCGATGAGTCATCAGCTAATAGATTCAAGTTGGAATCCATGGGAGTAGCCATGGCTTTGCATTCCAACATATCGAATATTTTCAGGATTTCCACTGCATAATTTCCCTGGTTGAGAACGATGCCTTCTGGGCCTTGCCATACTTCCAGACCTAGGAAGTAATGCATCAATCCAATATATTTCATCTCAAACTCTACAGAGAGCTTCTTCTTACACTCGATAATCTGTTTCTCATTTCTAGTCAGAAATATATCATCCACATATAGAAACAGTATGACAGGTTCATCATCCATAACCTTGAGATAAAGATTAGGATCAACTTTACTTTTGGTAAAGCCCAAGCTCGTCAAGAAACTGTCAATTCTTCCATACCAAGCTCTGGGAGCTTGTTTCAACCCATACAAAGCCTTCTTAAGTTTGCATACGTGGGTTCTTCTATCTTCAACCTCAAATCCTTGTGGTTTTTCTATGTACAGTTCCTCCTCAATCACACCATTCAGGAAGGCTGTCTTCACATCCATCTAGTGTAATTCCCACTTCATCATGGATGCAAGTGCCATGATGGTTCTAATGGAAGTGTACCTTGCAACTGGTGCAAATGTCTCTTCATAGTCAATTCCCTCTTTCTGAGAGAATCCTTTGGCCAAAAACCTTGCCTTATACTTTTCAATGCTACCATCCGCAACATGCTTTATCTTGTCTATCCATTTGGAGTATACCACACTCTTGTATTTTGGTTTGGGAACTATATCCCAAACATCATTCTTCATTATTGATTGGTACTCTTCTTTCATTGCCTCCACCCACTCTTTCTTATGAGATGCTTCTTCATAACTAGTGGGTTCTTGATCTACAAGATCACACATCAAGGCCGTATAGCTGGAGAATGTCTTTGGTTTCTTTCTCACTCTAGTGGATCCTTCAGGAGCTCCATACTTTTCTGCTCCTAGTATAATGTCTCTTGCCCATGCTGGCTTTCTCTTCCTTGATATGTTTATGGCAGGGGGTTCTTGTGGTTCTATCATGTCATGGTATTCAGGTGTTGTCTCTTCAGGGGTGTGTGCAGCTTCTATAATTCTGGAAGGTGGATCTTCCTCATATACTTCTTCATACTGACACTTCCTAGATCTCTTGAGATCTACCTCTTCATCAAATGTCACATCCCTAATTATTTCCATATGATGGAATCCTGGGATGTATATTTTGAATGCTTTAGATGCTTCACAATATCCAACAAATATTCCTTTCTTCCTAGAAGGATCTAGCTTGGTCCTCTTTTCTTTTGGAATGTGAATGTATACTGGGAATCCAAATATCTTGAGGTGACTTACCTTATGATTCTTCCCTGTGAACACTTCTTTTGGGGTCTTGAAATCAAGAGCACTATGAGATAGTCTATTCTGCACATAGGCTGTTGTCCTGGCTGCTTCAGCCCATAGATACATAGGTAGGTCCTGATCATGTATCATTGTTTTTATTGCTTCCATAATGGTTCGATTCTTTCTCTCTGCAACACCATTTTGTTGAGGATTGTAGGGAGTGGTTAGTTCCCTCTTAATCCCAGCTTCTTTATAAAAGACTTCAAAATCCTTTGAAGTGTATTCTCCACCATTATCCTATTATTTTTTCATAATTTACTTCAATCTGATCTAGGATCTTAACTGAGAGAACAACATGTATAGCATATCTACAACATATCAATCATGGACACAATAATGCAAGCAAACAAGAGACACAGAGTTTACTTGGGGAAAACCATAATGGTGAAAACCCCAATAACTTCCTCAGAGATAGATAGAGCAATGATACAACCAAAGTACAAGAGATAGTCTTCTCCTAGCAGCAGCTTCTCCTCCTCCACAAGTGCGCCACTCTCCAAAGAGTGTGTGTGAGAATAGAATGATGAAATAGAGTGCCTCCCACACTCTATTTATACTTGACTTGACTTGCCTAATAACCTTTACTAGGTCGGCCTCAACTTAACCACATAACATAAAGTTGACTGGGCCGACACCCAATAGGGTGGTCTAATAACCCTTTGACCCACATGGCCGACCCCCAATAGGGTGGTCTAATAACCCTTCGACCCACATGACTTATACAGGGCCGACCCCAACAAGGTGGTCTAATAACCCATCAAGTATAAGTTACAACACTTACAATATAAATGACGACACTTCCGTATAGAGGAATAATACCATCTCTATAGGAGTACAATATACATATATGAAATACATTCTGAAGTTACATATACATCAACACTCCTTCTTAACTAGGAAGGTATTTCTCGACACAGGTCTTCTAGCACAAGTCTTCTTCTCTGGATCATCATCAGCGAATCATCGTCCTCAAATCATCGACATCATCACTAGTGCTGCTATCTCAATCAATCTCTGAATCTACTCGTCATAGGAAGTTCTACAGAGCCAGTCCTTTTTCATACTGGATGTAGGCCCGCCAGCTACAGGTCTTCATCATCACTGACCATACTGTGGAATCCTCAGGACTTATTATGTGCGTCACAAAACCTGGCTGCAGCATCCCAGGCTATTACGAGCACACAGCTCTACCTGTCGGATCTCTTAGGAGCACATTACATGTGACCCATAACAAAACCTAGCTAAAGCATCCCAGGCTGTTACAAGCACACAGCTCTACCTGTCGGATCTCCCATGAGCACATTACATGTGATATCACCACAAAACCTGGTTGGAGCATCCCAGTATGTTACAAGCACACAGCTCTACCTGTCGGATCTCCCAAGAGCACATTACATGTGGTCCACCACAAAACCTGGCTGAAGCATTTGAGGCCTTTTTCATCCTGTCCAAATCTCCCAGGAGCAAATTACATGTGGTCATGGAAAAACCTCGAAAGAGCATCCCAGGATGTTACGGGTACACAACTCCGACCTGAAGTATCTCCCAGGGCGCTATTATATGTCCTCCCAGAGCAATGTCTTGAAAGAGCATCCCAGGCTGTTACGGGTACACAACTCTGACCTATAGGATCTCCTAAACATGCTCATCTGCACAACCTGTCCACGACCACAGAGTATCAACCTGATAGTCTCCATACATCATCCTGATGCATACATGATCGTCTTGATCATCATCACTGCATCGTCCTGATGCATGTCAACTAGAGAAGCTCGTCATCCATGATCATCCTGATCATACAATGCATCCACCTGATGCATACCAAGTATCTGCCTAATACATATCAACATATACAATGTATCTACCTGATACATACATAGATACATGATCCACACAATGTATCCATCAACATACATGATCGACCTGATCATACAACGATACATGATCCACACAATGTATCCATCAACATACATGATCTACCTGATCATACAAAGATACATGATCCACACAATGTATCCATCAGCATCCAACATGATGCGTACATACATAAATGATCCAAATGATCATATCCATCATCCAACATGATGCATACATACATAAATGATCCAACAGATCATATAGAGAAGAAACTAGAACATCATCCTGATGCTCATCATCCAACGCTTACATCCACAACCATGTGAAGGATCCTCCTTCCAACATGCTTGGAATGGCTACAAAAAATGTCTCCATCACTTCTTCCTCGAAGTGTCGTCGATCTGAAGAACACCAAGCCTCTCTCTGAAGTACTCGAACTTCACTCTGGCTAGTGGCTTCGTCAACACATCTGCAATCTACTCGTCCGTCACAACATACAGTAGCTTCACTGCTCCTCTTTGCACCATATCCCTGATATAGTGATATTTGATCTCTATGTGTTTTGACCTGTCGTGGAACACCGGGTTCTCAGACAGCTTCACACAACTCTAGTTGTCACAAAAGATACCAGTAGCTTCCAGCGGGAGATCAAATAACTCAGATAGTAGCTTCCGAAGCCATACTACCTCACAACTAGCTGAACAGGCTGCAACATACTCTGCCTTAGCTGTACTCAGTGCTATGCAGGACTGCTTCTTGCTAAACCAAGAGATCAGACCTGATCCCATACTGAATCAACACCCAGAAGTGCTCTTCCTATCTGCAGCACCGCCTGCCCAATCTGAATCAACATAACCCTGCAGGTAAAACTTTTGATTCGCATCATACTTGAGCCCATAATCAACTGTACCCTTCAGGTACCTCAGAATATGCTTTACAACAACCAGGTAAACACTCCTCGGATCCGTCAGGAAATGGCTCAATGTGTTCACTGCAAAGCAAATATTTGGTCTCGTGTTCGTCAGGTATATCAAGGACCCAATCATCTGACAATACATAGTGATATCAACCGGATCAGATGAAGCATCACACAAAAGCTTCAGGTTTG
Source organism: Larix kaempferi (assembly GCA_027924585.1). Taxonomy (NCBI): domain Eukaryota; kingdom Viridiplantae; phylum Streptophyta; class Pinopsida; order Pinales; family Pinaceae; genus Larix; species Larix kaempferi. The sequence goes on from BSBM01000662.1 coordinate 3,714,980, forward strand.
AAGCCATAGGTGTGGCCATGGCCTTGCTGTCCATCATCCCGAACCTCTTCAGGATCTCTACTGCATACTTCCCTTGTCCAAGGAAGATTCCATCTGCAGTCTGCCACACCTCCATACCTAGAAAATAGTGCATCATCCACAAGTTCTTCATCTCGAACTCGGCAGCAAGCTTCCATTGCGTGTCGGCAATCAATCTATCTTCACCTGTTACAAACAGATCATCCACATACAGAAGTAGTATCACTAGATTGCCTTCCTCAACCTTGTAGTAAAGGTTGGAATCCGCTTTACTCTTGGTAAAGCCCAAACTGGATAGAAAGCTGTCTATCCTACCATACCAAGTTTTGCACATATATGACTCCCTGTCATGTGTCTCAGAACCAGTGGCTGCTTTACATACACTTCTTCTTCAATTACACCATTCAAGAAAGCTATCTTAAAATCCATCTGGTGTATCTTCCACTTCATCACTGTAGCTAGAGCAAGTACTGATCTAATGGAAGTGTATATGGCTACATGAGCAACAGTCTCTATGCTACCACCTGCAGCATGCTTGATCTTATAGATCCTCTTGGAAGTCACTATAGACTCCCCTTCAGGTCTTGGGACTGCATCCCAAACATCTTCATGATCGACTGGTACTCCTCGATCATGGCATTCTTCCCAAATCCTGGGAACTTCAATATCTTCAATATTTTCAATATATAACTTTGTTGCTGAACAAATGTTGTAGTCCTTCTTTTGTAGGTGATGGTATACGATATTTACTACAAAAACAAGTTAAATTGCATGATTAGAAACATCTCATAGTTTTCAGAACAAGTTCTTACTCATAAAGAAATATGTCATACAATCATGCAATTAATTTAGCCAATGCTTCAATACAACATTTATCCATATCCCGTGACTTTCTAGATGCCTTCAATCTCTACCAGAACATTGTTAAGAGTGTGCACAACTCCCAACATGTCAGCAAAGAGGTTTCATTCTAGATAAGTAGCAATGGAATGTTGTACAGTGCCATAAGCCACTTACCCATTATACGCATATTAATAGTATGATGTTCATTAATGCAATTATTCTAATATGCCAAAATACACAGCCTAATTCTAGGAACATCAGTATATACATCATTGGACACTATTATTTAAACAATCAACTATGAAAGAAATGATAATTCAAATACTTATCTTTGTTTTGTTGTTGGGTGGATTCCCTCTGAATCTTTGCAACCTTTCTGCAATTCCATTCTGATGTGGATTGTGAGAAGTGGTCGACTCCCTCTGAATATCTGCATCCTTGCATAAACTACTGGAGTGTGCTCCCTCTTGATCTTTGCTTCCTGTATTACCTGTCCTTGAACTTATATCCATCCTCGATCACTATGCATGCTTACAAGTATCATTATTGTGATATCCTCGAGATCTCATACATAATCATAAATTTATTAGTATATTCTCAATACTATCAAAACACAATAATCTTAAGCATGTATAGTCATGATCATTTCAAACAGAAAATAATAAGCATTAGTATTCAAGGACTCTTATGGTTAGTCATATCATAAATTAAAGTAAGAAACATGATATGCCTAAACCCGTGATTACTCAAACCTATACTTTATGATTCTTCTGGTTATTCATATCATCAATTAAGGTAAGAAATATAATATGCATACACCCATGATTATTCAAACCTATGAATAATCATTATCAATCATGCCATGTATACTTATATAAGAGATCCTATCACAAGGTAGGATTCTAACTTGATATAGGAAAAACATACCTGGATTAGTATGTTAGCTAGTTATGTCTAACATACCCACATGATGTCTTCTTGTTCTCTTCAATGACTTGTGCTAGTAACCTGCATGTCTCATAAGTTAACCATTATAGAACCAAGTTATACATACCTCGTAAATAGATCTTCTAAGTGATCCATGACAATGGATGAATCTTTGTCTTCATGTTACCATGATCATATGTTCTTGAAATAGAACATGATTTGTCTTTCTTGGTGTACCTTTCATGTTAGCAGATAGCATAAACCTCATACAACACCATAATGCATTAGTAAAATCATAAGTGTCAACAACCTAATCAATGAATATCTTCTATCATGCATTCATAATTTTATTAAGGTGATACGACAAGTCTAAATTTAATCAAGATTGTACTAATCGTAATAATATGAAGACAAACATACCATAAACTTAATCATGAACAAATCTCGAAACATACCTGGATAAGTCATACCTGTCGAGATTGCTTGTAATCTTCTTATGAAAGGCCTTAGCCTCATCTCCCTCTGAAATAGGAACTTCTTCACTTATGTAGGTGACCAATCCATTCACTTCGAGGATTAACCCAATCCACTTGATTTGCAGGAACTGGAACTGGATCTGGAGCTGGATTAGGGTTTGTCAGAAAAACTCTAAAAATTCAAAATTTGAATTTCAAAGTTCTGAAAGGATAGAAAGATGCGCATTGATGAGCTGATCAAGCCGGTATATTCAGAATTTGAAAACTACAAAGTTTCACCCCTCAAATTTTCCTTTGAAACTTTTAGATTCACTGGATGTGACCCTGAACTAGGATTTGATAAAGCCCACCCTTCTGCCCAATCAAAAGGTTTGATCCAAAGCTCTAAGCTTCTATTTTTCTGAGGAGCTTCCAGCCATGGTCACAGATTTAAAAAATTCCCATTTTTGCAGAAACCCTAATTTTCCACTTTTCTGCTCAAAGTCCCAAACTAGGGCTTGATCAAGCCCAACCTTTTTCCCAACCAAAAATTCTAATATTGGTCTCTAAATTTCGATTTTGATGAGTAGCATTCAGCCGTGGTCTCCGATTACAAATATTCCATCTTTCTCCGAAACCCTAAATTCCCGAAGCCATGAATGAAGGTGCTCAAAAATAATTCTGTTTTGACAGAAATATGTACCTAATTGTTTCTAGTGTAACTCCGAACTTTCTGATCCAAAGGGTCTGAAAATTCTAATTTTGGTATCCTGACATGTCATATTTCCAACCCCATAGGTCTGACCTCAATTGGATTCTCTGAGAGAGAGTTAATCCAAGTGTCGTAACATGACCTGTTTATGGGATAAAACAGGAGAGCGAACTTGTACATTGTGCCACGTGTCACTGGTTCCGTTTCGTCCTATGAAAAAGTTACTTGAGAAAGTACCTTCCGTGCACTACTTGTCACTTTTTCCTAAATTTCATTTGGAGCTTCCTATCCCATGTTATGACCTTTTTTCCTAGGTCACCTTTTTATGACTCAGATCTGGAAGAGGCAGAAACCCTAGATTGTACAAATCATAAAACCCAAAGTACAATGAATTATAAGTTGTCCTTTCGACACAAGCTACATGGGGATTTTATCTTCGACCTGTAGAATTTTCAAATCCAAAAGCTTCACAAAAATGGATTTATAGCGAAATTTATACGATGACTGGTTTTTGCTATATCAATCCCAAGCATCGCAAGTGCAATAAGTGTCATACATGCTATACCATGCCTTCTTTCAGGCTAGATTTTATACCATGTTAATTTTTCAGAATTTAATTCAATCTGATCTAGGATCTTAACTGAGAGAACAACATGTACAACATATCTACAACGTATCAATCATGGACACAATAATGCAAGCACATAAGAGACACAGAGTTTACTTGGGGGAAACCATAAAGGTGAAAAACCCCAACAACTTCCTCAGAGATAGATAGAGCAATGATACAACCAAAGTACAATATATAGTCTTCTCCTAGCAGCAGCTTCTCCTCCTCCACAAGTGCACCACTCTCCAAAAAGTGTGTGTGAGAATAGAATGATGAAATAGAGTGCCTCCCGCACTCTATTTATACTTGACTTGACTTGCCTAATAACCTTTACTAGGTCGGCCTCAACTTAACCACATAACATAAAGCTAACTGGGCCAACACCCAATAGGGTGGTCTAATAACCCTTTGAACCACATGACCGACCCACAATAGGGTGGTCTAATAACCCTTCGACCCACATGATTTATACAGGGCCGACCCCAACAAGGTGGTCTAATAACCCATCAAGTATAAGTTACGACACTTACAATATAAATGACGACACTTTCGTATAGAGGAATAATACCATCTCTATAGGAGTACAATATACATATATGAAATACATTCTGAAGTTACATATACATCAACATATCTGTCCTGAGTATCTTGATCTTCTTTTTTGAATGGTTTTCTATTAAGGCTTTGAATTCCTTGAACTTTCCGAAGACTTCATCTTTTCCCTTTAGGAAATATATCCAAGTCTTCCTTGAGTAGTCATCAATAAATGTAAGGTAATATTCATACCCACTCAAGGATGTGGATGGCATTGGTCCACATACATCTGAATGAATCAATTCCAAAGTACTCTTGGTCTTTATCTCACTCTTTGGAAATGGGTTCTTGATATTATTCCCTTTTGCACATCCTTTCCATGTGCCTTTATGATCAATTTTCAAATCTGTTAGTCCTATAACTACCTTGATCACATGGGGTAATGCTTTGTAGTTAATGTGAGCAAGCCTCCTATGCCATAGCTCACTAGGGCTAATGGCCTCATGAACAAGGGAAGCTTCTGGATGACCCTTGAGTTTATATAGTCCTCCTTCCTCTTCACCAATAACTATTGCATCCTTAATTGATTTTCCTTTGTACCACATGAGCACTTGTCCATCTATGAATGCAACCCTATAACCTTTCTTATCTAATGCTGAGATATAAAGTAAGTTCTTCTTCAAACCTGGTACATATAGGATTTCCTTCATCTTTAGTGGAGTTCCAGGATCAAGCTTGTGGTTTGCTTCACCAATTCCCTTGATGGGATATTGGTAGTCATCTCCCAAGGATACCTTCTGAGGAGAGGTCTTTTCTTCCAAATTTGAGAGAGTTTTCTTTTGTCCTGTCATGTGCTTTGAAGCACCACTATCAATGAGCCATGTATCTTCTCCAGGTGTTACTGACCCAGAGAGTGCATAGAATAGAACATACTCTTCTGCATCTTCTTCTACTACTTTAGCTCTCTTCCTTTTAGGCCTTTCCTCTTCTTCTTCTTCATTATCATCTTCTGCTAGATGTACATGATGTATTTTGTGAAGATTCTTCTTCTTCCTTGAGGGATAATTTATAGCAATGTGTCCTAGTTTGTGACAAATGTAACATTTAACTGAGGAGAGATCTCTTTCGGAGCTTAATCCTTCTTTCTTTTGAAATCTATGTGGAGGATGAGATTTCTTATGGCCATTCTTCATGGAGTTGAAGTGACTCCTTCTTCTTCTGGTGTGAGTGGCCAAAGCTTGGTCATCTTCTTTGAGAAGGGATTCTCTATTGGCTACCCTAGCCTCTTCTTGAATGCAATCCTCCCATACCACATAAAAATTCATACTTTCTTTTCTTGCACACATAGTTTGGATGAATGACTCCCAAGGTATAGTCAGAGCATTGAGTGCAGTCATGACTAGTTCATCTTCATCAAGGGTGTCTCTAATGGCTTCTAGTTGTTCCTTGAACTGGGAAACCCTTGTGAAATAATATTGAATAGATTCTCCTTTATTCATTTTGATATTCTTCAACTGAGTTCTCAAATTCATCTTTCTGTTGATGTTCCTCCCTTCATACATTCTGCCTAGGGCATCATACATTTCCTTTGGGGTCGTCTTGGATGCCACTTGGGGAATCAAGTGGTTCTTGATAGAATCATCAATGATTCTCTTTTCCCTAATCAAGTCCTTCTTATACTTCTCTTTGGCTTCATCTTCTTCAGGTTCTGCAACCTCATCTTTGATATATTGGACAAGATCATTCTCTTCAAGAATGAGATCAATCCTATATTTCCATGCCCGAAAATTCTCTATACCCTCTAACTTGTCTTCAAGCTTAGTGCTTGGAGCCATCTTATCCAGGAGGTCATAGAGATTGAAGTTTCTCAAAAAAGGTAGAATAATACTTACCATGAGATGAGCTTGATTGAATTGAAATTACTGGTGTGCTCAGCTTCTGGAAACTTCAACTTTTCACCTTCCGGATCTTCAACATAATTTCTGGTTTTTTGGTCTTCACTTTTCTGGTTGACTAGTGCACAGGTTTGCATCTTTTCTGGTTTACTGGTGCACTTGTGCGTAGTTTTTCTAGTTCACTGGTTTTCTGGTCCAGAATTCAAACTAGGGTTTGAAAAAGCCCGGGGTTCTACCCACTCAAAAAGTTTGATCTAGGGCTCAAAACTTCGATTTTGAGGAGGGATATCCAACCATGCAATCAGATCCCAAAAATTCCAACTTTTGCAGAAACCCTAATTTTTACCGAAGGAGGAGAGAGAGGTATTTTCACCTTGTGAAAGATGTCCTATTCAGGCTAGCTTTGATACAATGTTAAGTTTATCCTAATTTCACAAGCAAGATCACTGAAAGAAACACAATCACAAGATAGACAAAGATTTACCTTGGGAAACACTCATGGGGTAGAAAACCCAACAAAGCTTTCCTCAGTATAGATAATCAACCAATACAAAGATGTAGTCTCAAACAAGAGCTCCTTCTCCTCCTATGCAGACCTCTCTCTCTCTCCTATGCTCCAATCACAAGTGAGTGAATGAATGAGATAAATGAGGAACACACCTCCTCTATTTATACTCAACTCCTAACTGATTTCACCCTAACAGGGCCAACTTCTCCTAGGAGAGTCTAATAACTCAGAAACAACTAACTTAGGGCCGACCCCACATGGGATATCTAATAAACCTAGTTACCACATTCTCTCGGAGGAATAAACATCTCCAGATATATAATAGGGTCTCCACGGAGGAATGAAACATCTCCGGAATAATAAAGTACAATTATAATATTCTTAGAAGTTACAATATCTCAACAATCTTCTCTCCAAATGAGGTCAAAATCCAAGACATGGTATCAAGATATACCATTGAAAAAGGTGTTGCAAACCACAAGTCAAAACTCTATGAGTTATCCCACTTTATACCTCTCTCAAAACAGTTTGCTCTTCACACTCATGCAAATGAAGAGAGTAGGCTATGGCATGAAAGATTTTGGAATCTAAACTACAAGTTTCTACAAGATATGCATACTCAAGAGATGGTTGAAGGACTACCCAAAGTCAAGTTTTCCAAGGGCAATTGTAATGGTTGTTTGATGGGAAAGCATCCAGAAAATAAGTTTGAGAAAGGGAAGGAAATGAGATCCCATCAACCTCTAGATATGATTCATAGTGATGTTGCAGTGCCATTTCCAGATCTATATTTGAACAAGGAAAGGTATATTCTTACTTTTATTGATGATTATTTAATATTTACATGGGTATACTTTCTCAGATTAAAGTGAGAAGTGTTTGGATACTTTAAGTTTTTCAAGTCTTCTGCAGAAAAGTTTTCAGATAGAAAGATCAAGGCCATTCGCACTGATAATGGAGGAGAGCACATCAAAGGTGACTTTCAAACATTTTGTGTTGAAGAAGGCATTGAGATGCATCATACTGTTCCCTACACACCACAACAGAATGGTGTTGTAGAGAGAAAGAACGGGACATTAAAAGAGATGGAAACCTACATGCTAAAGTCAAAAGGGTTGCACCCTAGTCTTTGGGCAGAATCCATCAACTGTGCTTCCTACCTTCAAAACAGATTTCCTCACAAAGGACTCAAAAATATGACTCCTTCAGAAGCATGTATGGGATACAAAACTGATGTATCTCATCTCGGAGTGTTTGGATCCAGAGCATGGGAAAGGATTCTAATAGAGAAACGGAGAGCCCTAGATCCACAAAGTAGAGAGTGTATTATGGTGGGTTATGCATTGAGCGCAAAAGAATACAAGCTTATTGATCCTTCTACTATGACAACATTCCTTAATAGGAGTGTATAGTTTGAGGAATGGCCACTTCATGATGATCATCCTGTTGAGCAAGAGAGATTTCCTACCATACCACCACTGTTTGATGAGAAAGAGAGCGAATATTCATCACATGAGAGTTATGATTCAGAGTGTGAAAGTGAAGATGATGAAGAGCGAATGCTAGATCCAGATCCACAAGAACCTAGATATCTAGCACCTATTAGTGAAGATGAGCGAATGGAAGACCAAGATCCATATCTGCAGCTTACTGATCCTCCTCTTCCTAGATGGGAAACCTCTACTCTTAGATCTGCCAGAGATCTTGTGGGAGATCCACATGATCAAAGGAGAACTAGATGTGATTATCAGAATGGAATGTTTCATCCTTCTCACATTACTGATCCACTTCTTTCCGATAGATATTTCTTCGTTGGATAAGTCCACTTTCCTTTTGGGGTGAGTGATGTACATAATTGATTATACTACCACAGTCTATATTGAGGGGGGGATTTCTTCCCACCGGGTTTTCCCTCTTTCCTCACTTTATTTATTTAGATTGTTGTATGGGGTGACCTTTGGTCTCAGTTACCAGGGCCCTACTAGTATTCAGTTACTTCCTCATAGTTTGGCTTGCGGGGGGGTGTTGGAATATTCTCACCATCATTTTTTATATTTTCATGTTTTGCATGCATGCATCCAGTCATCAGTATGGTAGTCTCCCAACACCTAGTCCCAAGTTTTTCATCCCCAGGAGCCTATTTCTGCTCAGTTCTATCCCTCCTAGCCACATATGCGCCCTTGTTTCCATCACTGGAGTACAACTGCACCCTCTTCCACCTATTTAGGATTTACATCAGCCAGTTCCATGATTAGTGGATCAGTTCCTTGATTTGAGGACTACTTTTTTAGTTAACTAACTGAAGCACTTAGATAGACACCTATAGAGTCTATTTCAACACTATTGACTACTGACAGCTCCTCATGCTCCCACATTGGAGTCTCCTTCCCTATATTTGTGCCACATGCACTAGTTAGACTTAGTTAGATTCATTTGAATGATATTTGACTATTTGTGACTACTACCACTGATTGGATGACGTCTCCAATGTCATCCAAGCCACACATTGAGGAGAATTCGAATGACCTTAGTAGTATTCGAATTCGTTTGATTTTATTTAGTTATTATTCTATTTTCATAGTGCCAACTTACAGTTGATGTATGATTACAACATTTTTTGTCATTTCTTGTGTTAATGAGTGATTATTGATACCATTCTTCTTCTTTCTTCTTCTCTGCAATTCTTGAATGAGATTAGTGAGATTTACTCTAGCTGTGTGATCTATCCTATAAAATATCACACCATGAAATAGCAATGAAATTGATGTGTTAAATGAGGAGTTTCCAGAGAGGCCGAATTCATCATTAGTGAGATGCTTTAGTTACATTAGCAAGATGTTATAATTACTTATTGTAATTGCATGACAAAAGAATATGAACTTGGCACTCAATCCTATGAGATGATAGAAGCATATGAACTTGGCACTCAATCCACAATGGCCTCATGGCATCTCCTTTTTGTTTTGTTTTTTTAAATGCTTTTAAACTTCAATTTCATTTCCTAATTAACCCATAAATAAATGCCTTTACATGTATATATGCCTTGTTTTATCAACTGTGTCTCACTTTACATGTCTACAATATATCAATCCAAATGCAAATCATGAAAATGATTTCTTATGCACATAAACATATTTCTTATGTACACTTCCTCTATTTCTTTGCAAATTCCTACATGTATAATATCAAGGCAAATCGTCGCTTTCTGTACTAGAGAATTCGTCCCACTGATAGTTAAACTCTCTCATGGACATAAATAAGCCCCTAGATACTTAATCCATGACAGAAAGGAAACAAATAGACACTAAAGTCCTCCTAGATCTATCCCATACATAAACTAACAAGCTATGGAAAGACAAAGAAGGTAGATGGCATACCTCACTTTGATGGTTGTCCTCGCTGCTCCTAAGTTGGTCTAGCTCCAGCCTTTGATCATGGAATTATGAACCTATTCACAATGGAAAGGCAACATCTTACCCAAAGCGATATATGTATAAACAAATATCTAACTATAAAACATAGACAATTTCATGCATTCATCATTAAAGACATGAAAATGAGAGGAATAGGCTAAGTTATATCAATAGAAAGAAATCCATAAAGAAGCCATACAACATGTGTTATACCTGACTCATGCTTGATCAGATATTCTCCAACCTCTCCTCCATCACCCTTGCAAGACTCTTAAGATCAATATTACCTCCTCATAAGTGTTCTCCAAGAATTACAGGACCATAGGTTTGATGTTTCCAATATCTCTCCCTCCTTTAGCTCATGGATGGCCTTCTTCTTATAGGATTTGGGAGGCCAACCAATAAGAGGATACTATGGATCTAAGTGAGGAATATGTGTATCAAGGATCTAAATCATGGCAAGGAGGGAAGGTGAGACGAGATTCGAAGGAGATATCATCCCATGAAAATCTCCTCGAGATCCAAGATCCAAAATCTAAGGAAAATGGCTATTCAGAAATTTTTGCGTCCCCATAACTAAGCAAAGCGCGAAAATGTTGTAATTTTTGCGCCCCAATAGGCATGCAGAACGTGGAAATGTTGTAATTTTCATGCCTTGAATCACTAGTAGGGCACGAAAATATCTATAGGAGGCTAATGAGTGTGTTAGGTCAAGTTGTTTTTGACCCCTAAGTTGTTGGATTTGCTCCCAAGTGTGACTAAGGAAGGGACCAACATGATAAAAAAGGATCTTAACACCCCTAGGAGGCACAAACATCATGTTTATAATGGTGATATGAAATGGAGACTCTCAATGGTACACAATGTGACAATTTGAGGTGTAACATATGCCCCCTAAAGTGTGAGGTCAGAAGGAATCTGATGGCTGAAACACTTTACCAATAATTAAGTCTACAGGGATATCTGAAAGAGAATTGGAGAAGAGCTGCAAGAAAACATCAAGAATATGTCTAAAAACCCTGAGGCATGAATTCCCATGCTCAAAACAACTGACTCAAAGCATGGCTGCCGACCAATGAATCATAGATCCATGATAGTGTTGACTCAATAATGACTGAAGACAAATCATGGCTACTAGACTACACACGTAGATCCATGATAAGAAAATGAAACAACCATAACCAATACAAGAGTGGATCTATGTGACCATACATAAATGAGGTCACCAACATAATTTCCATGTGGGAACTACTCAAAAAATCACCATCATAACCTGGATGTGCTAAATAGACTTCAGAACCGTCCAGGGTCTTCTACCCGATCTCAAATCGATACGAATCTAACCATGTGATTACAAGGTGTTGAAGTCGAACATGGTAGAAACCACTTGATTACCAGTCAATAATGTAAACCGTTTACAAGTATGAGGGAAATCACCAATGATGATAATGATCCCCAAGGTATCAGTAGCACATTCCAACAAATGTGAATATATGTTTTGACGTTGAACACTCGTGGAATCATTCGATCAGATATCAATGATGAGAACTTACTGTCGAATATGAGGAAACCTACTATTGAGGCATGCAGGTACCAAGGTACTAAGGTGGTTCCTAAGTCTAATTCCTGGATGATGTGTTGAATTCAATAGGAATAGACTCATCGAATGAGGGTCATTATGAATCCCACATCATTGACATGAAACCGACATAGGAAAGTGATGTAAATTAATGAATCAGATGAGTATGGACTGATACAAGGATGTAAACGCTGGAAATATTGCAAAGGCTGACTCAGGTAAACTTCCCTTGAACATGAATGGCATGACAACAATGACTCAACGAGGCAGAGACCAATACATAATGCAACGATGACTGAAGAATTCTTTAGATGAATTGAAGGAGTGGGATGACTTCACGGAATTGGCATGAATCAGAGACAAGCAGACTACCCAATTGTATGACGAGAGGCAAATAGGTGGCATGTTCAAGGACGGAACAAGCTTCCATAAGGCTTTCTAAAAAAAACTTAGATTATTTCTCCCCAACCCCCATCATGCTTGATGATGACCTTTTTTTTAACGAGCTTGAGGAGGATAACAGATGCTCGGTATAGCTCATCCTTCGGATGAGTCCAATCTCACATGTTTTACGAACCTGAGAAAGGATGGGTTCGGTCCCAAAAGGGTCCTTCGATGTTTGATTTTACGAGTCCAAGGAAGGAAAACTTGACGATTTTTCATGTTTAGAGAGTTTGAAATAATCTAAAGAAGACTCCAAAAAGGCCATTTTTCATAAAGTTAGTCTCTTAAGCCCGAAAGAAGGGTAAAACAATGCGAAAGAGAAATCTCTTAGTCGATGGTTAGCTAAGGAATTCTTTTTTCGTAATTAATACAACTCATCCCGAAAAAGGGGTAAACTAAAACTGAATAGATTCCCTTTCAAATCCTTTTACGAGCGTGAAAGGAAGCAAGTTCGCTCGACAATCTTTTCATATTTTGGGAGTTTGAAAAGAACATAAAAGAAACTCCAGGGGTTCCTTTTTCGTATAACTAGTCTCACGAGGTCAAAAATGGATACACTATCACTCAAAATATGACTTTGTCATGTTGATAACTGAGTACAACAAAGGTAAAAATTAAACTCGACACAATTCCTTTTCCGCAAATAGTCTAACAAGGCCGGATGAAGAGATAAACCTATACTTGTTAGACACACCTTTTTACTCAATTTTTAATGAGCACGACAATGGTATCAAAAGCACTCAGAATATTTTTCATGTTTACATCCAGAGCATGAAAAAGGAAAGAGTAAGCTCAAAACACTTTTCATATTTTAACCAGAGCACGAAAAAGTTAAAAGTAAGCTCGACACCTCTTACTGTTTTTAACGAGCTCTAAGAAAGGTTAGAATAATGCTCAAGGTATCTGCTTCATTTTTTAACGAGCTTGCAACATAAAATGAACTATGCTTGGGACAATGGTTTCATTGTTTAGCGAGCTTGAAGTTGAAACTAAACTATACTCGGAATGAGGTCCATTAGCGGGTTCCATCCCAGCATGATGTCTCAAGGTTGGTACTCAGGGTGATACCCATTAACAAGTTTTTCCCCAACATGATGTCCATAGGTTGGAAAATTGCCCCCAACGTTATCAACAAAAGATAACGGCTTAACTCCAGTATGATGTCCATAGGTTGGAAATTTGCCCCCAACGTTATCAACAAAATCTAGTGGCTTAACTCTAGTATGATGTCCAGAGGATGGAGACATGCCCCCCAAGCTTCGTTTTGTCTTCCTACTCATCATCTTCTCCCAATTAAATTCCTGGATACTAATAGGAAAGGTTAACCAAAGGGATAGGAAGAATGCGGATTAAGTGACACAGGTATATGAAATGAAGGTTCAAGTCCTAATTCTGGTGTGAAACTCAACTCAATCGGAGAGGAATTTGTTTCATTTTTTAATGAGATTGACACAAAAAGGGAACTCTGCTCATGATGATGGTTTCATTTTTACACATGCTTGAAACTGAAAGTAAACTATGCTTGTAGAGACCTGTTTCATTTTACACAAGCTTGAAATTGAAAATAACTATGCTTGAAGTATCCCATTTCATTTTTTAACGAGCTTAAAACAGAATAAAACTATGCTCGAAGTTGGTTTCTACCCAACATGATGTACATAGGTTGGTATTTTTCCCTCATCATAATAAGCTAGTGGTCTCAACTCCAACATGATGTCCAGAGGCTGGAAACATTCCCCTCTAAGCTTCTTCCATGATGGGAAGAAGTTATTGGTTCGCTAACGAATCAAATCCGGCATGATGTCCAGAGCTGAGAGACAAGACTAACGATGGGGGAGGAACCACTAACACATGCAGAACATTCAGGGAAGTCTCGTGGTTGGAAATCATACAATAATTAGGTGTAACAAAGGAAAGTTGATCAATGGTCACTATGTTTCCATCATGAGGAAAATACATCACTCGAAAGAGTGTGGACACTAGAACTTTCATGGCATACACATAATATCCCCCAAGAAGCAGATTAAAATCTAAGGTACCTTGGACTACCATAACATCAATGTAGGCAGTTTTCCCTCCTAAGGTAATAGGTAACTAAGGAAGGATCCCTAAATGTTCAGTAGGCCTATTATTAAAATCCAATATCTGATTAGTGGCTAGAACAAGCTGAGGAGATCCTATAGCTTTCCAATCAATTGAGGATAAAATACTAATAGAAGATCCTTCATCAACAATAGTGCGAAGTACGCTCCTACTAGTAACTTCTACATATATCTAGAAAGGAACACCCGAAGGAAGACAAGATTCTATTAGATTATTCCAATCAAAGGAAATGACCTCATTACTTGGTGGGGGGGGTTCCTGTCGAAATGGATAAAATTCTCCCTTATACAAAACAATCTGAACTGATAAAGAAAACATGAGTGGATTTTGGTTCACTCTCAATTGGAAGAGAAATATGAGATGAATATTGTGTCATGGTGACTACTTCAGTCTGAACATTCTCCAATGAAAGAGTGGGATCGAGTTGAGATGACGTCGATTCGACTACTTCAACTTCACTCTTCAAAGGAAAATTGAGATGAACTACTTGTTCTCCACTCTTTCAGGAAAGAGTGGGTTCAACCGAAGATGGAGTAGGATTGACTACTTTGGATTCACTCTTCAAGGGAAGAGTGGGATCAACCGAGGATGTAACTAGATTGACCGCTTTATCAACCAATGAGGGGTCGAGGGAATACTTACGATATCTGGTTGGAAGGTGATTCTGGGATACAGTAATGTCTTCCAACAATTATGAAGCTTCATCCATGAGAGGACAAAAGTAAGTAAGGTGCATGTCCTTGCATAACAAACAAGGATTCTTGACTTTACCTTTCCGACCCTTAACCATAGATTCACTGTTTGATGGCGTATCATCAGTATGATGTCCAGAGGATGATGATATAGGTTTTTTGGAGGCTTTAGACCACTCTTGTAATACTTTGGAAAGACTAGGACAATCCTTAAGAAGGTGATCCCCCTGCAAAGCCTGCAAGGGAACTTTGGTTTTCGAGGTGTTTGACTAGAAAGAGCATCATTAGGGGTATCCAGTTGATGCTTGGTCTCTTTCTTATTCTTCTTCTTCTTGTCCTCCTCATTATTAGCATCACTGCTTTTATTAGGCGAGGAAGAAGAAATGGAAGAAGAGACCTCTAACGAATAAGGAAAATGATCAATTTGGGATTGACACTCTTGTGATGGAGAGTTAACATTTGAATCCTTAGTTGCATTCAGGATCACCGAATTGGAGAATAACCATATTGGTAATCCTATAGACAATCCAAGAAGATTCAAAGTAGCAATAAAGGGAGGACCAATATCTCCAAATGGAGGAAAAACAAAAGGAACCCCTTGAAAATGGGTCTCTTGATTAGTAGTCGAGAAGAGGTTTCCATATCTAAACTAGAATAAAAATGGGAGCTATAAGGAAAAGAGGCACACAGGCCAAAAAGCAAGCTATAAAAACTTTACTGTAATCGATGCCACAACAAGTGAGTGATAAAAAGAGGAAAGAAATTCAACAAGCAACACTAAAAAACAAAAGAACCTCTACAAGGTAAAATAGAAAGCGACCTCCTATCTAAGATTGGGATACCTCAACAGACCATATCCTCCCCAAGGTGATGAAATCCAATTCAGATAATATGAAATGAGAGACAAATATAGATGAAGGGATATCCCTCTACCGAAAGGGATCCCGGGTAAAGGATCCCTAGAAAGATGGTCACTAGGATACCTCATTCATGACACGTATGTGAAGGTTTTCTGGACCTTATGCCTTTGGACCTTGTACTACCAGTATGGAGGCCGGAAAATACAAGGAAGACAATGGATTGATGTCCTTAGGCACTAAGTGGAGTGCGGTATTCCACAATTCTGTCCGGAACCAGTCCTCGCTTCTTACCCCTGTGGAACGAGAGGCCCCCAACAAATTGGCTTATAACCGTGTCAACAAATACCATATAATTTTAGCATCCTAAGAGGAAACAACTATGTTTTAGATGTAAAACAACAAGGGGGAATTATTTGGATTCCTATCCCCAATGCCCTACCTAACTACATTGTTCTTTTATTTCCTCAAATGAGGTTAATGTGTGTTTAGTTAGGGTTTTTAATTTTAGAGGATGTTGTTTTACTCAAAGAGAGCGGAAGTGTAACTCGGTGGTGTGTAGAATTGACTCGAACCATGCAAATTTGGATGAATTATGCAAGTCTTTTTTCTTCAATGAACTTCTAGGTAAGTAAGGAAGAGTTCTTTTCGTTCCCAAATGTACAACCCTATGAAAATGAAATTTTAGCTTTTTTATGAATAATAACCAAACATGTAAAACCATACCCAAACTATCCTAAAGTGACAAAAATAGGTCTTTCTATCAATACCAAATGCAAAAGTTCTAATTCGTTTCCTATCTTTTTACACTTGAAAAAGACACATCTAAGCTATGTGAAAGAAAGATTTTGTAAATGTTTCTATCAAATTCAATCCAAAGAAAAACAATTAATATATTTTTGTAACTCAAATGCACAATAACATGAAACAATCTTTTCTTCTTCTTATGAATGTAAGACCAAGAATGTCAAATGATCAAACTAAGGTAAGAAGAATATTTATATTTTTCAAGCTTGTAAATCTAGCAAAAGAGAGACAAAAAGAAGATTTTATTTGAACAAAAATGGAAACAAAGAATCGATCTACTCCAATAACCAATAAATAGCTAAATATTCAAAGTAAACAAAATGGAAAACTCAAGAAAATGACTTCAAAAGAGACAAGGATACCCGAAGCCTTTCAAAGCCTAAAAACCAAACCAAACCACACCAAACCAAGCAAACCTTTGGAATAGCACACTAAATATATCTCTAAAACTTGAATCCAATCACAATCACATGGAAATAATAAGTTTAAAAAAAAATGCAAGCTATTGGCACTTGAAAAGAATGACAATTCTACCCAACAAGCAAACAAAGCACTAGTTTGACCCAAGAGACCAAACAAAGGCTTCAAAATTCCAAACCATGCCAAGAGTTTCCAAACAAATCCAAGTACGATTTGTATGAGTCCAAATAAGTCATGTAATGGTCACAAGATCACTAATCAAGAGACTCTAATTCAGAAAAATCGAAAATGTACACAAGGGAATCAGGGATCAAGTTAACCCAAGGGGATTTCAATTTTCCAAGCACAAACTCCAACTTCTAAACAAGGAATAAGGATCCCAAATATAACCAAATGGGGTATGGAAGGATATAAATCAGTGTTAAGAAGTTAATAATACCATTTTACAAAATAATCAATCTCAAAAAACTGAAACAACAAAGGAAGGGATCAAAGTTAACCCTAGGGGGTTTCAAGTTTCCAAGGTAGAACCTAGTCTTCCAAGCAAATAAAGAAGGTCCCAAATTATTTCAAACTAGGTTTGGAAGGGTTCAAACTGATTTTATATATATCCCAAATCAACTTGGAAGGTACACTTGACTCCCAGAACTGGAAGATGGCTTAGAGGACTCAAAATTGACCAAATTGCCTCAAAGCTGCCAATGAAGGACTAGAGACAAAATGTGGATGAAAAGGAATCAAAAGAGACTCAAATTTATTCAAAAAGGTGTAAAAAATAGTCCAATGTACCATATGGAGGCACACCAAAATTTTGGAAGAAAAAAACCCAAGGGAACCCCTCCAAATAAGCTCAAAAATGACCAAACCAGGGAATTTTCGCCCTTGCACAGACCAACATAGAGCGACAATTTGAGAATTTATCCACCTAGAAAACTGTGGGGGAGCGAAAATTTGAACCTATCACACTATCAAGGAGTGAAAATTTGGAAATTTCGCTCTGTAACCTATTTTGAGGGAGTGAAAATTCTCCTGTAGGATTAAAAAATGAAAATTTTGCCTAGATCTAAGCAAGGATAAGGTCCTGAGTTTAAAATGGTCCTCAATGATGATAAAATAGGATCTAAGGTGATGATAAAAATCAATTAGTATAGGATTTAATTATATAAACAAGAAATCTAAGGGCGAAACTAGGGAAAGGTCCCCAGTGGAGTCACCATTTTCTATACTAGAGAATTCGTCCTATGGATACTTAAACTCTCTCATGGACATAAATAAGCCCCTAGATACTTAATTCATGACAGAAAGGAAACAAATAGACACTAAATTCCTCCTAGATCTATCCCATACATAAACTAACAAGCTATGGAAATACAAAGCAAGTAGATGGCATACCTCACTTTGATGGTTGTCCTCGCTGCTCCTAAGTTACTCCAGCTCCAACCTTTGATCATGGACTTATGAACCTATTCACAATGAAAATACAAAACCTTCTCCATAGCGATATATGTATAAACAAAGATCTAACTATAAAATCATAGACAATTTCATGCATTCATCATTAAAGACATGAAAATGGGAGGAATAGGCTAAGTTATATTAATAGAAAGAAATCCATAAAGAATCCATACAACATGTGTTATACCTGACTCATGCTCAATAAGATATTCTCCAAGCTCTCCTCCATCACCCTTGCAAGACTCTTAAGATCAATATGACCTCCTCATTATTGTTCTCCAATAATTACAAGACCATAGGTTTGGTGTTTCCAAGATCACCCCCTCCTTTAGCTCATGGATGGCCTTCTTCTTATAGGATTTGGGAGGCCAACCACTAAGAGGATATTATGGATCTAAGTGAGGAAGATGTGGATCAAGGATATAAATCATGCCAAGGAGGGAATGTGAGATGGGATTCTAAGGAGGACCTCATCCCATGAAAATATCCTCGAGACCTAATATCCAAAATCTAAGGAAAGTGGCTATTCATGGATTTTCGTGCCCCCATAACTAAGCAAAGCACAAAAATGTTGTAATTTCCGCACCCTCATAGGAATGCAAAATGCGAAAATGTTGTAATTTTCGCGCCTTGAACAATTAGTAGTGCACAAAAATATCTCTAGGAGGCTAATGAGTGTGTTAGGTCAAGTTGTATTTGACCCCTAAGTTGTTGGATTTGATTCCAAGTGTGACTAGGGAAGGGACGAACATGATAACAAAGGGTCTTAACACCCCTAGGAGGAACAAACATCATATTTCTCATGGTGATATGACATGAATACTCTCAATGGTACACAATGTGATAATTTGAGTTGTAACACTTTCATACAAGGTTAGATCAATTCTCATCCATGCATGTATGCTCCATATGCAACGAATTGTATCAAAAAATCGAAACAAAGTTCTTACATGGAAGCTATGCCTACTACCATTATGCTTCATAGAGAAATGGCTATCTCCTCTCATGTTGAATAAAACGGGTGTTGGCATAGAACCACTTGTCCTCATTGTTCCAACTCGGTTTGAGGAAATGCTCATTGCATGTGTCAATGCAATTTCAATCCCACATGATACCCATGAACATGGAGGCCAATACAAATATTGTGGACATACTATCAATTTACCACAAGACAAGCCTTACACATTATTTATCAGGAGAAGACATGTTATGGAAACATTGGACTATAAAATAGTGAATGATCCATATTACAAGGATGAATGGATTAGTCCAACTACAATATTCGCTTTCCCAATTCATCCAATAGATGCGATACTCTAAAAACAGGTTTGGGAAACATCCACTCTTCCATTATTACTTGTACAACCTTATGATGTGCCATCATAGCTTGGTAACTGATGGGACCACAATATAGGTATCAAGTGTATTCCTTTTTACCATTAGGGAGTAAGAAACTAAGCAAAAAGCACCCCTTTTTGTAGGCTAGGATGTGATTTGATTGACTATGGAATAATGTTGGTTAAGTAGTAACATTTTCTGTGTTGTGCAGGTTTAGAGACAAATATGAAGATCGGCAAGTCAAGTTCCAGTTAATATCGTAAATAAGTAGAAGAAGAACTCGAGGTCACTCTATCAGTTTTTCCTGATTTCTAGGGACAAATCTAAAGTAGACCGATCTCATGATTTCCAATGAAGGGACTTGGTTTAAACTCTGTAATAAGTAGAAGCGCATGGATAGCATGAAACATCTCATGCATCTTTGTTATTTTCTATTTTCAGACATTTTTTTACACAACACTCAAGTTTTACGGTTGATATGGATTTTATACCAACTTAATGAAGAAATAGTGTTTTACATCATCTATGAATTTATAAGTTTAAATTAGCTGATGTAATACGCTTTGAGGAGGGCCCCCTCATTGCGTAGAACAAGAGTTTTGTGTTGTATTTACATTATGATTCATGCATTTCGTTATTTACGATCAAACAAGTACTCGTGAATTATTTATAGCATTATTTACTACATCGAATTCATTTATGGAAATACCTGTTTTATCCATATCTCTGTGCAACAATGTCTGCAGTTTTGATATATGGAATTTGTAGTCCTGTAGGCGCATTCCATAAAGGTAGTTTTACAGATTCACATTCTTATGCACTAAACAATTTTCATAATATTTTCATTTTAGGTTTGATTCATATCGATTTCCCTTGGGAATTTATAGATTAGCACATTTCTGTTTGCATCAATAGTTATTTATCTTAGGTCAATTTTCCAAAGCATTTCATTAGAGCATATTTATGATTTCAGTAAATAGATGCATGCTTTTGCTTTCATTAGAACATATTTATGCTTTTAGTAAATAGATGTATGTTTTTACTTTCATTAGAACAGATTTATGCTTTCAGTAAATAGATGTATGCTTTGGCTTTCATTAGAATAGATTTATGCTTTCAGTAAATAGATGTATGCTTTTGTTTTCATTGGAATAGATTCATGCTTTCAGCCATTAGATGTATGCTTTCATCAAAATAGGCTTATGCTTTCATAACACATAAGATTCATCTACTTCCATTTTTCATTCCCAAATTCTATCATTCTAGGTTAGGATTCTCTTAGCAGTGCACATACAATGCAGAGTACCTATGAAGTTTGTATGTTCCCTGGTCGATATTTAAAGTTAGGTTCTTGAATTGAGACCTATTAAAAGGTAATCATTTCAGGAGTCCATGATACGAGTCGTGTCCAGGAAGCATGAGGGCGACAATAGTTTGACTGAATGAGTCGGCTCTGTTATGGCGGAATTAATTAAGAATAAGCAGAATGAGCAAAGCAGTATTACACTACACATATAAACACAAATACGCACAGATAATATGTAGGAATGCGAACTGATCTTCTATTATTGTAAAACAAGTCTAGGACATGATAAGATTACTATGTTACACTATTATACAAGCTTATATAGAATTCTGAGACGCTTGGGTGCCTTCCCGTTACGTTCAGTTAAAAAGAAGAAGTTAGAACGGTTCAACAGTTCAACCATTACAGTCGACTGGAAGACAAAGATACAGTCTGTCGAAGTTCGATAGTCGTTGGTCGCATGTCGACGCTGCTTGTCGATGTCGCGAACTATGAGGTTGCTGAACATTTTGAAGTTGTGAATTTGTCGAAGCCGAGACTCGTTAGAGTTGTGTCAAATTTGGAACCTGTCAGAGCTAACCTGTCGGATATAACCTATCGAGTCAAAGTCATGTCGAAGTTGAAACTTGTCGAAGTTGCATCAACATCAATGACTTTCCAAATACAATGCGGATCAGACCTCCTTACTTAAGAAACAATGGACCCCATTGTTTTCTCGTGAAGGTGAGGAAACTTGTTGGTCACTTCAGTAATAGAGTACCACTTTCCTTGAGATGGGATCTGGCCAGCCTTGGCAACCTGAAACAAGGGAATTGTGTTCGTCCTTATATGGCATACTCGTCATCCCAAAATGGTGTCGCATGGAAGAGGCTCTTGAACATATGGATGGATGTCTTCGGGTTCTACTGTCTGCAAGTCATCCTGTTCCAACAAGGGCGCATGGTATGGTCGAAGTAGATCCACATTAAACACTGGATGCAGACCCAAGAATGCAGGAATGTCGAGCTAGAAATCGTTCTCACCAATCTGTCGAAGAATATTGTACGGACCATATCGCAAAGTCTTGAGCTTCTCGAATGGGCCTGTGAAGCACTCCTTCTTGAGATGTAACCAGAACTTATCCCCAATTTGAAATGAATGAGGAATACGATGCTTGTCATGTCAGGCCTTAGCTTTCTCGCTTTCTCTATGCAACATTTCCTGTGCTTGCTTTTGGATGTCGCATATCTGGTCTCGGAACTTGACTGCTTTATCAACTTCTCGTAGGATGTAGTCGGTGTCGCTCGGCTGTGTCGAGGAGCTGATCAAGTCGATAGGAATTGAGGGCTGAAATCCGTAACAGAATTCAAATGGACTCTTTCCTGTAGAGATGGGTTGAGCACGATTGTAGCTGTGTTGGATGTATGGAAGACTTTCATCCCATGTGTGTCGGTGCTGGTGATTGTACATGAGAAGAAGTTGTACTACCAAGTGATTCACAACTTTTGTCTATCCGTCGGTATGAGGATGGAAAGCTGTCGAAAATGAGATTCATGTGTTTAGCAATTTCCAGAGGATATTCCAAAAGATGTTGACAAATCTAGCATCTCATTCAAAAATAATGGTTGTGGGTAAACCAAAGTGTTTCCAAACATGTGTAAAGAAGAGCTGAGCGGTTTGCTGCACTGTTGTGGTCTTCTTACATGGTATGAGAATGGCCATCTTGGAAAATCGGTCGACTACTACTAATATCACGTCATGCTGATGTTTGGTAGTAGGATAACCCGTCAAGTAGTCCATAGAAATAGATTCCCATGGTCGAATAGGAACTGGTAGAGGTGTATACAATCCTTGTCGTTGATTAGGTGGCTTAGCAATGGCACAAACCACGCATGATCAAATGTACTTGTTAATGTCAGATTTAAGTGTAGGCCAAAATAAATACTTCTATGGAATAACAAGTGTCTTTGCTACTCCAAAGTGTCCTGCAGTCTTGCTGTAGTGCGCGTCCCAAATGAGCTGCCGTCGGTGCTCACCGGTCGGTACACAAATCTATCCAAGATTGTATAGCAAGGTATCCTTCAGGAATTAGTCAGAGTCTGAGGTCGACGACTTGTTAGTCTGTAATTTTCGATAGACTGCTGAGAAGTCGCTGTCGTCCTCATACAAATGTGGCCAAGTGGTCATGTCGTATCCCTGCATACTCATCACTATTAAAAGGAGATTAATGGATGGTCGTCCGAGGCAATCGAAAACGGCGTTATCTTTACCTTTCTGATACTTAATCACCAACTAGAATTGTTGTAGGTAATTAATCCACTTGATTTGCCAATTTGTCTGCAACTTTGATTGTATTGGAGTGAATTGTAGAGGCTTGTGATCAGTGAGAATGACCATTTCCTTGCCAAGGAAGTAATGCCTCCATTACTTGAGAGATTTCACAATGGCATACAGTTCTTTTTCGTACGTCGAGTATCTTCTAACTGCGTCGTTAAAAGTCTCGGAATGAAAAGCGACTGGGTGACGAGATTGAGTGATCACTGCGCCCAAGGAATATTTCGATGCATCTGTCTCAATCTCAAAGGGATGATGTAAATCAGGTCACACATGTACTGGTGTAGTACAGAGCTTGTGTTTGGGCTGTTCAAAAGATGCTTGTTGTGTTGCTGTCCGCTGGAAGACAGTTTTCCCGTTTCCCTTCGTCAACTAATTCAAGGGCCAGGCTATGTGACTGAAGCCGAGTATGAATCATCGATAGAAATTCGCCAAACCAAGAAAACTTCTTAGTTCTTGAATGATTCTAGGAATGGGCCAATC
The DNA here is from genome assembly GCA_027924585.1 of Larix kaempferi. Lineage (NCBI taxonomy): Eukaryota > Viridiplantae > Streptophyta > Pinopsida > Pinales > Pinaceae > Larix > Larix kaempferi. Next base: position 3,738,692 of record BSBM01000662.1, read on the forward strand.
TTTGAGGATCTGCACTTTTTCTGGGTCGACGTGAATGCCTACAAAGTCAATTACATACCCCAAATATTTTATGCTGGTCATCGCAAAAGAGCACTTTTCCATGTTCAGATAAAGTTGATGTTGCTGGAGAGTGTCGAGGAATTGTCGAAGATGTCCGACATGTTCTTCCAATGATCGACTGAAAATCAGTATATCGTCGAGATAGACAATAACCCATTTGCCAATGAAAGGTCGAAGAAGGTTATCCATATGTCGCATGAAGGTCGCAGGTGCGTTGGTTAAGCCAAAAGGCATGACTAACCATTCAAATAATCCTTCCTTGGTTTTGAAAGTAGTTTTCCACACATCTGAGGGCTCGATTGGAATCTGATGGTATCCTGACTTGAGGTCGAGCGTAGTAAAGAATTTAGCACCTTTCAGACAGTCGATGAGCTTGTCTATCCGTGGCAGAGGGTACCGATTCTTCACCGATATCTTGTTGAGAGATCTGTAGTCGATGCACATGCACCAAGTCTCATCTTTCTTCGGTACTAGGATGACTGGGCTTCCACAAGGAGAGGAGCTGGGTCGGATATGACCTTTGTCGGTTAATTATTGGATATGTCTGTGAATCTCTTCATTTTCGAGAATGGATATTCTGTAAACAAATGTGTTAGGAAAAGAAGAACCAGGAACAAGTTCAATAGAGTGTTTTACTTGACAATGTTGAGGTACTCTATCTGGAGCTTGAAAGAGGTTCTAGTACTCATCGAGAATATGATCGACTTGCTGCTTCTGTCGAGAACTGCATTCGTCGGTGACTCGACTTGTTGCTGCAGTATTGTTAGAATGTTGCAGCTTGATCATGATTAATGCAAACTTCTGAGCATGATTGATGAGATTCTTTGTTTGTTTGGAAGATATCAGTGCAACCATGGGTGTAGGTTGATGCTCTGGTATGCTGAACCATCGATTTTGGATTCTGACAATCACCTTCTGAGGTCGTGACTGATAACTTCCATGTCTATCCCAAAGGTAAGGTTTCCCAAAAAGGGCGTCAGCTATGGAGAGTGGTGCCATGTCGCAGAGTACTTCATCTTCAAAAGGCTTTATGAAGTAGGTGATTTTGCATTGTCGAGTGATCTGAAGTTCTTGTCCATCGATCCTTCATCCAACCGATGTTGTAAGGCCGATGATGCAAAGTGGTAACAAGATCTATTTCTTCATGAGATATTCAGAAATGAAGTTCTTTTAGCTTCCGTTGTCCACAATCAGATGCAATGGGTTGCTCTGGACCCATATCCGTGTATGGAATAGGCGCTCTCATTCCTTCTCGTCAACAATAGTCGAGGCTGCTGGAGTGGTCGAGGTCAAAAGGGTCATTGCATCTGGATCAGATTCTTCCACCGTCTTGTCGAATGCGTCGAAGGTCGACACTTTTTCCAAAAATTTCTTCGGTGCTTTGCATTCAGATGTATCATGCCAAGATGAGTGGTGGTAATCGCACCATTTTCCGGTCGGTGGTTGTTTTCTACGTTCCTTCTTGTGAAAAGGAATTTTTTCGTGGTCTGTCTTTGGCGGTGTCAGCGGAGAATATTTTGATTTGTCGGAGTCAACTGGTGCCTTCTTATCGGGTGGTCATCCTGATGTCGGCCTGAAACGTGCTTTTCCTTTCTTCTTGGTTTCCAGTTTGCTGGCATAGTGGAAAGCATCCGCAAGCGTATAGACAGTCATAAATTCCATCTCCTGCTGAATGTACTGGGAAAATCCGCTAACGTACTTCAGAAAAATCAATTTCTCTTCTTTTTGGACACAGAGTCTTGCCATGAGTCGATAGAACTCGTCGATGTAACTATGTACTAATTGATCTTTCCATTGCCTTAGCTGCTGCCACTTCCTATACTGCTGCTTGAGGTATTTAGGTGGGTAAAATTCCTTTTAGATGTGTTCGATGAATTTATCCCATGTGTCGATGGGGTCTCTGCTTTTCTCCATCTTTGTCGAGGGGTTCTCCCACCAGCAGTGCACAGATGTCGACATCTTTAAGGATGCAATGGTGATCTTTTCAGCTTCTGAGAGTTGATTCACACTGTAATAGGATTCCAATTGTAGTACCCAATTCTCGACAGATTCCACGTCAATCTTAACTTCAAGATTCGGTATGTCCAAATTCATTTGCACTTTGAAGGGGCTAATTTTATCGGAGTGAATTCTCGTCGAAGATCCTCCGGATGTCGAAGCGAATCACATGAGAATCTCGTTGAACTGGGTGAATATTTCAGTCTGTTGTCGAGCCAGAGCTTACTCAATAAGATGTGTTGTCTCATTAGCTGCATGTATATTGTCTGTTTATTCTGTTAGCTTTCGAGGTAGCGTCTGCTTGGAATGCTGATATTGCAAGCGAGTTTGAACCAACATAAGTTAGGTAACTTCGAGAGAAGTGTATACGCATAACTTAAGCACAAAAACTGAATGCTTTGATTTGAGTCTGGTTTGATACCAATGATCTGAGTCGTGTCCATGAAGCATGAGGGGGAAAACAGTTTGATTGAATGAGTTGGCTCTGTTATGGAGGAAGCAATTAAGAATAAGAAGAATGAGCAAAGCAGGATTACACTACATAGATAAATACAAATACGCACAGACAATATGCAGGAATGCGAACTAATCTTCTTTTATTGTAAAACAGGTCTAAGACATAATAATATTGATATGTTACAATATTATACATGCTTATATAGATTCTGAGACGCTTGGGTGCCTTCCCGTTACGTTCAGTTACAAAGAAGAAGTTAGAACGATTCAACAGTTCAACCGTTACAGTCGACTGGAAGACAGAGAGACAGTCTGTCGAAGTTTGACAGTCGTTGGTCGCATGTCGATGTCGCGAATTGTGAGATTGTTGAACATGTCGAAGGTGCGAATGTGTCGAGGTGTGTCGAATTCGAGACTCGTCAGAGTTGTGTCGAATTCGGAACCTGTGAGAGCTAACCTGACGGAGATAACCTGTCAGATATAACTTGTCGAGTCGAAGTCGTGTCGAAGTTGAAACTTGTCGAATTTGCATCAACGTCGATGACTTTCCAACTGCGATGCGGATCAGTCCACCAGTAACCATTGTTGCCTCTTGCATGTGTGTTTGGGAAAGGTCGAGATGACCACTATTCCCACACTCTCGCTTGACACATTTTTCAAAAGCTTAGCCTATATGCATAAATTGCAATGCATGTTACTAAGAAAAACCCTAGTTTCAAAAATCGTAAAAATATACAAATTTTGATCCATGAAGTCACTGGAGAAGGGTTTTTCGAGGTGTAATACAATGTCACGATTCCAATGGAACTGACAGTTTGTACATTCGAGCCTCGATTATCAAGTTATGGCGAGTTTCAACTCGCTTCCCAAAGACATTCAGGGACACTTGGAAAATATCAACCAAGGGCATAAAAAACAAATGGAGCAACAAAACCGTGTTGTTACCTCCTATAGGTGTGTTTGGGCAAGGTCGAGATGACCATTATGCCCACACCCTCTGTCAGCACATTTTTCAAAATCTTAGCCTATAATGCAGAAATTGCATTGCATGTTACTAAGCAAAACCCTAGTTGCAAAAATCATTGAAATAGACAATGTATGGTCCATGTAGTCAGTGGAGAGGGGTGTCCCTAGTGGTACTCTGATGTCTCAATTCCAAGGGAACTAACGGTTTTTCCATCCGAGCCTTGGTTATTGAGTTATGGCAAGTTTCAACTTGCTTCCAAAGCCATTAAGGGACAGTTGGAAAATTTCAACTAGGGGCATAAAAACCAAACCATGCAATGAAACTGAGTGTCGTTACCTCCTGCAGTTGTGTTTGGGAAAGTATGAGATGACCATGAGACTCACACTCTTTTTCGACACATTTTTCAAAATCGTATCCTATAATGCAGAAATTGCATTGCATGTCATTGAGAAAAACCTTAGCTGAAAAAATCATCAAAATAGATAATGTATGGTCCATGTAGTCACGAGAAAAGGGGTGTCCCTAGTGGTACTCCAATCTTACGATTCCAACCAAACTTTTATTTTTTCCATCTTAGCATCATTTATTGATTTATCGTGAGTTTCAACTCGCTTCCCAAAGCATTCAGGGACACTTGGAAAATTTCAACGAGGGACAAAAAAACCAAACCGAGAAATGGAATTCAGTGTCATTTCCTCCTGCGAGTGTATTTGGGAAAGGTTGAGATGGCCACTATGCCCATACACTCCATCGACACAATTTTCAAAATCTTAACCTATAATGTAGAAATTGCATTGCATGTTACTAACCAAAACTCTTATTTCCAAAATGATCAAAATAGACAACTTTTAGTCAATGTAGTCATTGTAGAGGAGTGTCTCTAGCAGTACTCCAATGTCATGATTCCAATGGAACTAATGGTTTTTCCATCGGAGCATCGATTATTGAGTTATCGCGAGTTTCAACCCGCTTCCCAAAGGCATTCAGGGACACCTAACAAATTTCAACTGGGGGCATACAAACTAGACCGAGCAACAAATTGAGTGTTGTTACCTCCTACAAGTGTGTTTGGGAAAGGTTGAGATGATCATGATTTCCACACCCTCGCTTGGAACATTTTATGGAAATTTACCCTTTAATGCAAAAATTGCATTAGATGTGGTTGAGAAAACCCTGGTTGAGAAGATCATCAAAATATAAAATGTTTGATCCATGAATTCATTATATAGGGGTGTCTCTAGAGGTACTATGATGTCACAATTCCAACATAACTGATGGTTTGTCTACCTGAGCCTCGATTATTGAGATATGATGAGTTTCAACTCGCTTCTCAAAGGCATTTAGGGACACCTAGAATATTTCAAATCGTGGACACAAAAACAACTGAGCAATTAAATTGAGTATCGTTACCTCCTACATGTATTCTTGGTAAATGAAAATATTTCTATGATTCCCAAACCCTTGCTTGGCATAGTTTTCAAAAATTTACCCTCTAATGAAAAATTTGCATTGGATGTGAATGAGCATAACCTTAATTGTGAAAATTGCCAAAATAAACAATGTTTAATCCATGAAGTCATTGGATAGGGGTGTCCCTCATGGTAATCTGATGTTGTGATTCCAATAGAACTGACAATTTGTCCATTTGAGCCTTGGTTATGGAGTTATGGCGAGTTTCAACTCGCTTCCCAAAGGAATTCAAGGACACCTAATAAATTTAAACCGGGGGAAAAAAAACCAAACCGAGCAATGGAATTGAGTTCCATTACCTCCTGCATGTGTGTATGGGCAAGGCCAATATGACCACAATTCCCACACCCTCGCTCGACACATTTTCTAAAAAATTACTCTCTAATCCATAAATTGCATTGGATGTTGCTGAGCAAACCCTAGTTGTGAAAATCATCAAAATAGACAATGTTCGGTCCATGAAGTCACTAGATATGGGTGTCCCTAGTGGTACTTCGATGTCATGGTTCCAATATAATTGACGGTTTGTCTATCCGAGCCTTGCTTAATGAGTTATGGCAAGTTTCAACTCGCTTCCCAAAGGCATTTAGGGACACTTGGAAAATTTCAATCGAGATAAAATACAAATTGAGCAACATAATTGAGTGTCATTACCTCCTGCAAGTGTGTTTTGGAAAGGCCAATATTATCGTGATTCCACACCTTCGCTCGACACATTTTGCAAAACATTATATCCTCTAATGAATAAATTGCATTGGATATTAATGACAAAATCCTAGTTGCGAAAATCATCAAAATATACAATGTTTTATCCATGAAGTCACTGGATAGGGGTGTCCATGGTGGTACTCCGATGTCATGATTCCAATGGAACTAACGATTTGACCATCTAAGCCTCGGTTTTCGAGTTATAACAATTTTCAACTTGCTTCCCAAAGGCATTTAGAGACTAATGAAATTGAGTGTTGTTACCTCCAGTAGGTGTGTTTGGGAAATGATGATATGACCATGATTCACATGCCCTCTCTCAACACATTTTTCAAAATATTACCCTCTAATGCATAAATTGCATTGCATGTGAATGAGCAGAACCATATTTGCGAAAATCGTCAAAATAAACGACATTTCATCCATAAAGTCACTAGATAGGGGTGTCCCAAGTAGTACTTTGATGTCACAATTCCAATGGAACTGATGATTTGTCCATTCAATCTTTGGTTATCGATTTATGGAAAGTTTCAACTCACTTCCCAAATCCATTCAGGGACACTTGGAAAATTCCAATCAAGGGAATAAAAACCAAACCGAGCAATTAAACTAAATTGTTACCTCCTATAGGTGTGTTTTGGAAAATACTATGAACACTACTTCCACATGCTTGCTCGACACATATTTCAAAATATTACGCTCTAATAAAAAATTGCATAGCATGTGAATGAGCAAAACCCTAGTTGCGAAAATTGTTGAAATATACAATGTTTGGTTCATGTAGTCACTAGAGAGGGGTTTCCCTAGTGGTACTCCGATGTCATGATTCCAACAAAACTAAGAGTTTGTCCATCCAATCCTTGGTTATCGATTTATCATGAGTTTCAACTCGCTTTCTAAAGGAATTTAGGGACACTTAACAAATTTCAACCAGGGGCTAACCTGACGGAGATAACAATCTTAACAACCAGTCTAGTGAGATTAAATTTACAATGGAGTTGGAAAACAATGGTACGATTCCGTTTCTTGATGTCCTCATTTTAAAAAAGGATGACGGGACTCTTGGACATCAAGTCTATAGGAAGAAAACCCACACAGAAATTTATCTACATGCAAGTTCACACCATCCCCCTTCTCAAAAACTAGGTATACTCAACACTTTAGCAACTAGGGCTATAAGAATATCCGACAATGAACATGTTGAACAAGAAAAAGACCACCTTTCCAAAGTCTTTCAAAACATTGGTTACAAAAAGAAAGACATTAGGAGGGCTATAGTTAGGGCAGAAAACACACCTAAACCCCATAATCGTCCCGACACTTTGAAAGCCTACCTCCCTTACATCGAAGGAGTCACCGACAAAATTAAAAGAGTCTTAAAGAAAAAGAATATTTCAACCTCATTTAAACCAACCATGACCATAAGAAGCAAAATTAGGTCTGTCAAAGATCCCATAGACCAACTCCAACACCAAGGAGTTTATAAGGCCCCTTGTTCCTGTGGAGATTGCTACATTGGAGAGACGGGACGCTCCTTCCAACTTAGAATTAAAGAACATGAAGCGGACATCCGTCATGAGAGAACCCGCACCTCCGCATTAGCTGAACACTCCATCAACACTAAACACCACATTTGTCTTGAAAACACTGAAATTCTCGCAAGGGAAAACCATTACTTTAAACGCAAAATTAGAGAAGCCATAGAGATAGCCAAGCATCCTAATAACATAAATAGAGACGGTGGCCTTGAAATTAGCAATACCTGGCTCCCCCTCATCAAGAAGAATTAGGTCGCATAATGTCTCGATTAACCTCAAAATCTCTTAAAATCAAAATTAGTAAGTCTAAGACCTAGATATTAATTTATAAGGTTATAACAAATCAACATCTAAAAATAAAAAAAAAAAAAAATTTTATCAGTTAATTCAACTTAGTTAAATTAAAAATTAACCTTTATCAACTTTAAGTAATTAACTAATAATTAATTATGTTAATCTTTTGCTTCTAAAGAATAATTTTATTCAACTTAGTAAATTATTAAATTTATAAATTTATTAATTAATTGTCTAAATTTATAAATTAATTAATTTTATTAAAATATTCAAACCAATTTACAAAATATATTTTTTGAAACATTTTGATTAAAACTTTGAAATCTACATTGTTCTAATTAAAAATCTTATATTTAATAAACTAAAAATTATTTTATTAATTCTTAATTTAATAATATTTTTGATTTTACAAAAAAATTTTGACACATTACAAATAAACTAAAGTTATGAGTTAAAAAAAAAAAAAAAAAAAAAAAAAAAAAAATTTACAATATTCTAATTAAACTCTTATATTTAATAAATTAATATTATGTTATTAATATTAATAATAAAATTTTTAAACATTAAGGAATAAACTAAATTTATCGACTATATTATAATAATTATTTCCTTTAATCAATTTTATAATTTAGTTAATAATTAAATGAACTACATCTAGGTTAGGGTTTTTGGCCGACACTTCCTGGATCTTAGCTCTCTCAAAACAAACAAACATCAATGAATATTTATGCTATGATTTTGCTATCCTCACCTTGACTCATTGTCCTGATGATGAACCGTGATTAAGGTTCGAAACGTCGACTTTTCATAATGAGTACTGCGTTATCCCCGAGCACTTCACTAAACACTCAACGCAGAAATCTTCGTGATGGAATTGAGTTTCGTTACCTCCTACATATGTGTTTGGGAAAGGATGAGATGACCACGATTCCCACATCCTCGCTCGACACATTTCCCCAAAAATTACCCTCTAATGTAGAAATAGCATTGGATATTGTTTGAAAAACCCTAGTTGTGAAAATAATCAAAATAGACATTGTTCGGCCCCATTAAGTCACTTGATAGGGATCTCCCTAGCGGTACTGTGATGTCAGTATTCCAACAGAGATGACGGTTTATCCATCGGAGCTTCGGTTATTGAGTTATGGTGAGTTTCAACTCACTTCCGAAAGCCATTCAGGGAAACTTGGAAAATATCAAGTGGGGGCATAAAAACCAAACCAGGAAAACAAATTGAATGTCGTTACCTCCTGCATGTGTTTTTGGTAAATTCCAATATCACCATTATTCCCACAACCTCTGTCAGCACATTTTCAAAATCGTAGCCTAAAATGTAGAAATTGCATTGCATGTTACTCAGTAAAACCCTAGTTGCAAAAATCGTCAAAATAGACAGCATTCGGTCCATGTAGTCATTAGAGAGGGGTGTCCATAGAGGTAGTATGATGTCATGATTCCAACGAAACTGACAGTTTGTCCATCCAAGCCTCAGTTATCGAGTTATCACGAGTTTCAACTCGCTTCCCAAAGGCATTTAGGGACACCTGGCAAATTTCAACCAGGGGCATAAAAACCAAAACAGGAAATGGAATAGAGTGTCGTTACCTCCTACAAGTATGTTTGGGAAAGGATGAGATGACCATGATGCCCACACCCTCTATCAACACATTTTTCAAGATATTAGCCTATCATGTAGAAATTGCATTGCATGTTATTGAGCAAAACCCTAGTTGCAAAAATAATCAAAATAGACAACATACAATCCATGTAGTCACTGGAGAGGGGTGTCCCTAGTGGAACTACAATGTCATTATTCCAATGGAACTTACGATTTGTCCGTCAGAGTCTCGGTTATCAAGTTATGGCGTGTTTCAACTTCCTTCCCAAATCCATTCAAGGACACTTGACAAATTTCAACCTAGGGCATCAAAACCAAACCAAGCAATGAAACTAAGTGTCATTACCTCTTGCAGGTGTGTTTGGGAAAGGTTGAGATTACCACTATTCACACAACCTCTATCAACACATTTTTAAAAATATTACCCTATAATGAAAAACTTGCATTGCATGTTACTAAGCAAAACCATAGTTTCAAAAATCATAAAAATAAACAACATTAGGTGCATGTAGTCACTGGAGGGGCGTCTCTAGTGATATTCCAATGTCTCGATTCCAAGGGATCTAACAGTTTTTCCATCCAATCCTCGATTATCGAGTTATTGCGAGTTTCAACTTGCTTCCCAAAGGCATTTAGGGACACCTAAAAAATTTCAATCGAGGGCATAAAAAAAAACCAGGCAGTGGAATTGAGTGTCGTTACCTCTTGCAAGTGTGTTTGGTAAAGGCTGATATGACCATGATTCCCACACCCTCTGTCAGAACATTTTTCAAAATCTTAGCCTATAACATAGAAATTGCATTTTATATTACTGAGAAAAACCCTAGTTGCAAAAATCATCAAAATAGACAAATTTTGTTCCATGTAGTCACTAGGGAGGAGTTTCCATAGCAGTACTCTGATGACATGAGTCCAATGAAACTGACGGTTTGTCCATCAGACCGTTGTTTACCGAGTTATGGCGAGTTTCAACTCGCTTCCTAAAGCCATTCAGGGACACTTGTAAAATTTAAAGCAAGGGCATAAAATCCAAACCAAGCAACGAAACTAAGTGTAGTTACCTCTTGCAGGTGTGTTTTGGAAAGGTCAAGATTACCACTATTCCCACATCCTCTATCACTACATTTTTCACAATCTTACCCTATAATGCTGAAATTGCATTACATGTTACTAAGCAAAATTCTAGTTGCAAAGATAATCAAAATAGACAACATTCGATCCATGTATTCATTGAAGAGGGGTGTCCCTAGTGTCAATCTGATGTAATGATTCCAACGGAATTGACGGTTTGTCCATCTGATCCTCAGTTATTGATTTATCACAAGTTTCAACTCGCTTCCCAAAGGCATGAGGGAAACTTGGCAAATTTCAACTAAGGGAATAAAAACCAAATTGAGAAACATAATTGAGTGTTGTAACCTCCTACATGTGTGTTTGGGAAAGGATTATATGACCACGATTCCCACACCCTCTCTCACCACATTTTTCAAAAAATTACCCCTTGATGCAAAAATTGCATTGGATGTTGTTGAGAAGACCCTAGTTGCAAAAAACGTCAAAATAAACAATATTCAATCCATGAAGTCACTAGATAGGGACGTCCCTAGAAGTATGAAAATGTCACGATTCCAACAGAACTGACATTTTTCCATGCGAGCCTCTGTTATCGAGTTATGGTGAGTTTCAATTCACTTCCCAAAGGCATTCATGGACACTTTGAAAATTTCAACCAGGAGCATAAAAACTAAAACGAGCAAAAAAATTGAGTGTCGTTACCTCCTGCAGGTGTCTTTTGGAAAGGGTTAGATGACCATGATTTCCACACCCTCACTTGTCATAGTTTTCAAAAATTTACCCTCTAATGCAAATTTTGCATTACATGTGAATGAGCAGAACCCTAGTTGCGAAAATCATCAAAATAGACAATGTTTGATCCATGAAGTGACTAGATAGGGGTGTCCCTAGCGATACTTTGATGTCAAAATTCCAACGGAAATGACGGTTTTTCCATCCGAGTCTTGGTTTTCAGGTTATGGTGACTTTCAACTTGCTTCCCAAATCCATTCATGGACACTTGGGGAATTTGAATCGGGTGTATAAAATCCAACCCAAGCAACAAAATTGAGTTCTACAACCTCCCGCAAAGGTTTAGCAAATCTAAATCCTCCTGCAAAGATGGGGAATTTGAATTAAGGGTATAAAATCCAATCCGAGCAGCAAGATTGAGTTCTGTTACAGAATTGATCAATGATGCCCCACACCCTTGTTTGGAAAAAAATTCAAAAATTTACTCTCTAATGCAAAAATTTAATTGCATGTTGTTGGCCAAACCCTAGTTGTAAAAATCGTCAAAATAGATAGCGTTCGGTCCATGAAGTCATTGGAGAGAGGTGTCCTTAGCTATACTCCGATGTCACAATGCCAACACAACTTTATTTAAGCTTTGTGATTGCTAGAAAAATTATATGATTAATATGTTAAAAACTATATCTATGATAATATTCATGTAGTCATGTTTTATGAGGGGATATTGTTAAGAAATATGTTATATTAAATTTAATTGTGATAACAATGTTTAATTGAGATAACACTTCATGAACTTGATTGAGAGATGAAAACCATGGCTAATATGTTCATAAAGGTATTTATTGAATGACATGTTATATATATAGATTGAATGAAATAACAACTTTGAGCAAAAATTTTGTTGGAAGAGAAGAGTATATGTGGTGTCATAATTTTCTTCACTTTATATCTAATCATGGGGATGCCTATTTTTGTTTAGCTTGATGTCTTGTTCTATTATGACTTGAAAATTAATGGTGTACATGCGTGCATATTTGTTAGTGTGTGTGCATGCTTGTGGATACACTTGATATGTGTGATTATTATCTGTTGATGAGATTATGTCTATATTCATGGTTGGAAAACTCATGAGAATTAATAAATTATAACACTATTTTCAATATAACACAAAATATACATTATTCAATGAAATTAATACTAACATTTAATATTGAAGATTTCTTGTTGTTTCCAAAAAATTGGTGAAGATGATTGCATGGATGATGATCCAGACCATGCTGACAGTGGGCCAGAGAAAAGCGTTGATGATAATGATGATGGATCATATGAGTATGGTGATGGAGATGATGTTGGGTTCGATGATGATGTTGATGCTAGTGGTCATGGCCGCTAACGAGATTGTGGATGCTTATTATTTTCTCCATGCTACTGGACATGCATTGTTGTTTTTACGATGATCCAATTTCATATTACATTTTGAGTCATACTGATTTGTATCATGGATTGATGTCGACATATAAATTTTGATTACCCTTGGTCATTTTTACCTTTTTATATATGAATATCAAAAGGCTTATTTCTTGTGATATTGGTATTTTCCCTATCTATCTATATATATATTTCACTTGTTCTTTTAACTATACTATGATGATATATATGAGAGATTATCGATGTGATGATGTATTCTACTTTCACTTCTTTTGATGAAAGATAATTATGATGTTATCGGTATTATATTGTAAATTTATATATATTGGAAGTTGTTGATGATATTTTGATGGAGAATTAATAGATATGATGAAATTAATACTTCAGATGAATGTTTTCCATTTGTCTTAAATTTCTTCATAAACGTTATGAAATTAATTTCAATAATGATATCTGATTAATTGGTATGTTTCATTATATTATTTCAGAACTATGAATTAAATGTAATATGAGAACTATTGAAATTAATGACATAATTATAATAATATGATATAATAAAGATATTGGATCAAAATTGGATTCAATTGTAGGTGAGAAAGAGGAATCCTAATGTGGTGATAATAAGGAAGCAAAACTAGGAGCTAAAATGGAAGCCCAAACTGTCAAAAATATAGAAATAACATTAGTTGCAAAAATTGGTGCTAAGTTGGAAGCCAATTTTGGTGCTATTGTGGAATCAAAAGTAGAAGAAAAACTAGAGGCCAACAAAGAATCAAAACTAGACTCTAAATGGGAAGCTAAATATGGCATTCATGAGGAAGAAAAATAAGAAGCAACCCAAGGAGCTAAACATGAAGCAAACTGTGGCATTATTGTGGACGTGAAAATGGACTCTAAACTTAGAGCTAAAACTAGGCATTTAAAAGGATGCAACACTTGAAACTAATGAGGAAGCCAAACATGCCACTAATATGGTGGAAAAATGAGACTTTACTTTGGATGAAAAATATGGCACTAAATAGGAAGCAAAACTTGGCACCAATTCGGAAGCAAAACATGGTTCCAAATGGGAACCAAATTTTATAGAATCTTTTGTCACACATGTCCCAGAGATTCTCTAGATGGTCCGATCTAATCCATTGTCCCATTTTGCAGACTCCCCTGATCCCTTGTGATATATGAACAAGAACTTTACCTGAAAAGATTCTAAAAAAACAAGTTTTTCATGATATACACAACTCTTATACTGATAATTCGCGTATACACTAGTTTCCCTTGTCAAACCCGCGTACATGTCTATTCAAGCGTAAAAAATAAAAATAAGTTACTTTACTGGAAAAGTTGCGGTTTCAACCATTCCCACTTGTCCCAATCCCATAAGTAACTATCTCCAACTTCCCTATTTGTCTCCCAATAAATATAAAAGAGGCATAGGAGAAGGAAAAAATAACCCCAAGTATTGGAGAGAGTACCCTCATGCTATTCATTTGAGTTTTGATCAAGAACCCTTGTTATCTCGGTCTGCAAAACTCCCTTTCCCATATTTGGAACTTTGTTTTCTAGTCCTTCTTGAGAGCCATTATTATGCTAAAGAATGCTTGAGATTCTTTTGAGCATACTTCATAAAGAAGAAAGCTAGATTAGATGTTGAGTTTGTGAAGAACCAGGTGGAGGAACTTAGGCTTCAATTTCAGAATGACACCACAATGAGGTTCATGTTGTATCTTATCATTTGTACCTTCTTGTCATATTTTATATAAAAGATCTCTCTTTTCGGTCCATTCCATGTGTTGAATTACCGTTTTTATCAATGAAATTTGGATATATGTATCTCTCATTAATCTAGTTTATCTATTCAATTTGCAGCAGTGATATTTATGTCAAAACTTTGTTTATTTTCAGGTTTCCATTAGAGATTTGGAGAAAATATTGGATCAGTCACAACTAGAGGGATTCTTCAACAGACATTTGGATCTAGGTGAGTTAGTTTCTTAAGTTACTTGCTTGTTTAAAAGTCTGTTTTTAAAGATTCTTAATTAGTTATTTGCTTGAAATTTCGAGTCATATTTTATGGGCATTGCTCTATGGTGAGTATGCCCAAAGGTCACTAGGTTTGGTGATATACCCGAAATAGAAATGACGATTCCGTTGGGGAGTTTCTCCATTTTTTGGTAGGTTAGGGTTTTCTTGTTTTCAATTCTTGTTTGTTTGTTTTTTTTGTTCTTGCTTCTTTTTCTGAATCTTATATCATATATTAGTAACTCCTCACCTTAGAACCCTTCTGGGAAGATTTTGTGGGCTTTAGGGGTTAAAATTTTTAGTTTTTTTCTTCCCCCACAGTTATACATGGGTTATATTGCAGACATGTGCATATAATTCTTGTAGTTTGCAATGTTTTCAAAAAGCAGGGTTTTTCACCTATACATGACTTTTATACTAGACAGTCGCGTATACACGGCTTTGTTGTATAGAACCCACGTACACCCTGTTCCACTTCTTTTTTTAGTTTTGTTTCCTTTCAAAACTAGAAAAGTGGGTCTGTTGTATCTAAGTTGATTGTGAGGATCTGTGTTTGGTCAGTATTTTCAGAAAGCGGTATTTTTTTTCACAAAAACAAAAACACTTCTAAAAAAATAAATCTTTTTTTATTTTAGGTTTTCCTAGAATCTTTTTCGTTGGATTGTTTGTATAAATTTTGCATTCTGATTTTTGTTTGAAGGTTTTTTTTCTAGTGTCTTTTCTATTTATATCATTGAAACAAAACAATAAAAAAATGCCTTTGTCAGTTTTGTTTTCAATCATTTTGTTGCAATTTGAGAAAAGATCTTTATTGGATATGTTTGTTTCTTTTCTTAAATTCATGCTTTAAATGAGGCAATTAGTGTGCATCATTTATATGGTTCTTTATTTCCTTGAAATTAGTTAAAACATAAAATATTGTTTCTCTTTCTTTTTGAAAAAGGAAAAAGTTTATTTTCTTTTCAAAATTTGAATTCATTTTTCAGTTCTTAAAAGAAAAAGAAAAAGAAGTTTCTTTTGTTTTGGAGTGTTTGTTTCAGTTTCTGAAAAAAGGAAAATATTTCATTTATTTTTCTTTTTTACGTAGTATCTTGTTAAAAGAACAAAAAGTAGAAAAAGAGAAATGTTAGAATAAGTTTTTTCATTTTGAAAGAAGTGTCATGTAGCACTTAAAACAATGAAGGGTCATTTTTGCTTTCTACGCTTATATATTTAAAAGTGTTTTTAATTCTTGTAAGTGTCAAGAACACCACCAGTTTCACTTATGTTCCCTTGAGTAATAAAAACCACTGAAACTAATGCTTAACGTTAAATCAATTAGAAATTTAAGTTTGATAGGGTTCACCAATTTAGCTTAAGCTTAGGATCTTGGATTAGGTTGGAAGTTAACAATCCAAGATCATTTTAAACTGGTAAACAAAGTGGTATTTTCATAAGGATAGGAATAAATCCAACACCATAAGAGTTTGGTCAGGAAGCTCCACTAACAATGGAGTTAATTACAAGGTCGTGTGAGGTTGATATGAAGAGATTGCCCCTCTAATAATTAAAACGAGTATTTGTGGTATTTTGCATGTACAAGTATTTCTTTAGAACCAAAATTTGGGTCCCTTGAGGTGTTGTTACTATTGAGATTGTAGGCTTAGCTACCCTACCCATACGTATGATCTTGAACGTCAACTGTTCCCCCAGACATTGGTTGTGGATTGGTAACCATAGTATCTTGTCTTAGGTACCACACAGGTGAAGGAAGGGGGGATTTCTTCCAACCTTGAATAGACATTTATACAAACGGATAATACCCTTGGAGTGTATCCCTTTCCTTGTGTGGAGACTTGCACCAAGAAGGACAATCAAGGGATTCCTTGGTAACTATTCTCGAACCTTTGATGTTTGGTTGTGGGACTTAATCAACCCACACTAAACTTTGACAGGCACTTTTTTTCCCTATTTGATTTCCTAGGACTCGTTTTAGTGGTGTTCTCTTTGTGCTGCGTGTGATTTAGTGGGACTTGGGACTTAAATTGTTTTGAAACATTTTTTAGGGTGGAAGATCAACCACTTCGCCATTCTAGGAGGATTTAGAATCTTCCTTTGGTCATAATGGAACCTCCACTTCATCCATAAAGTCGTTGAACAAACACATCTGGCTCTTTTGAGCCAATAGGTTCCATTGATATCATCAATGGACCACAACTTATAGGAAACAACACTTTTTCAGCCCACATCACTAGAGTTGAATATATTCAAGCCAAAGGATTTGTAATACTCTTCAGTTCTCCTTTAACTAGACCTGGCGATCCAATATTAGTTCAGGCTTCTAATCCATTTGGAAAAAGAACAAGTGCTTATCACATAAGCAGAGTTTTGGTCATGGGTGATCTAGGGTAAATTTCGGTAGATATGCATACTCCCACTTCAGCCATAGTAACAAGAGGATTTTATCCTCCTCATATAGCCACTCAGATGTTAAATGCAATGATAGATAGTTCAACTCCTATTTTTATGTTTGGCACCAGTACTCTACTGTTAGGTTCGACAGCTACTCAATCCATGAGTGTTTCTTTATCATCACATTTTAGTTCTAGTTCATTCACATATGGGATTTCTATTTTGGGTAAGCCTAAATTTCCCACTATTTCCAACCCCTTATTGCATAATCCTACCACTGGGTTTAATAGTTCCTCTATACCTTTCCAAGGTTTTCCTTGGAATGGAGGATATATTCCCCCGTCCTTTCCCTCTTTTGGGAGTGGAACCATCCAATATTCTAGAGTTGTTTCAAGTGTAAACAAGTTCACTGGTTTCAATACTCAAATGGGTAGTTTCCAATCATCCTCTATTCCTGCTAGATCTTCCCCCTTCTCAATTTTTAGTGGAGGAAGTAGTAACATTATACCTTCAATTGGAATTCCAGCTGGAGGAAACATGTCTCAGGCTCAGTCAAATTGGATGCAGGGAAATCCTGTTGGGGGTAATCCTACACATATCCCTTTGAACCTATTTATAGGAGCAAGTGATCAACCAGCAATGACAGGGGGCATCCCCTATCAGTCTATTTGGAATCCTGGAAGTGGGAATTTACCACCACAACCAAGTGGAAGTGGTTCCTATCCTAATACGTTTTCCACACAACATCCAAGGATTCCTTTTCTAACAAGTTTGAATTCACCATATTTATCGAAACTAATGAATGACTCAATGTGTCATAGACCTAACTGGCCTCTAGTTCCAAGCAAGTTTCCCTTAGACATTCCAAATTTTGAAGGTAACAATGGCGAATACCCTAGAGATCATGTTGCGACCTTTCACTTATGGTGTTCTTCGAATTCGCTTAATGATGATTCTATTCATTTAAGACTATTTCAATGCATACTCACTAGAGTGGCCACGAAATTGTACATTGAGTTTTGTGTTTCATCATTTTGTTGTTTTCACAATTTATCAATTGTATTCCTGAACCACTTTCAACTTCTCGTCCAGTATGATGCCAAAATTGATCTACTATCCTAGTTTAGGAAAAACAAAGCTACCCATATCTCGGATCATATCCAAGAGTGGTATAGGACAAAGAGGTTGATCAAGACCAATATCCCCCCTTAGTTCCTGTTAGAATGTTTTCTCAAATCCTTGTTGCCTTATGTCTCCAAGGATGTTTCCACCTCAAGGGTAACTATGAAGAAGAAGCCATTTTTAATTCCCAGCAATTAGATCTAATTTACTCTCAGTCTAGTATCCTTTATAAAATAATCCCTGTTGCACCTAGGTCTAATACATATCCTTTGAAACCCAAACCCGGACCACATGTTGATGGTATTTTTGGTTCAATTTGTCATAATGATGCTGAATTTATCAATAGTCAAATGAAAAATTTGTCGATACAACCTTCAATAGCTGGTGCAGCCTCTGCTGCCACCTCTTGTCCTTCCCAAACAACTTTTGTACATACTATGCAAGCTAACCAAAAAGGAAACCAACATCCTGGTGGGAATTAAAAGAAGGATAATAATAATAATAATGATAATAATAATAATGATAATAATGATAATAATAATAATAATAATAATAATAAAGGAGAGGGAAATAACGATAAATCTAACCAAACTAATAATGCTAGTGGGGAAACGAAAGAACATAGGAAGGTTAAGCTCCCTTGCAAACTTTGAAAAGGAGATCACCTAACTCATCAATTCCCGTTGATGGAAGAAGCCCAGAAACTATTGAATCAGAAATAGTAGCAACCTATTGTTCTGGATAATCCTTTCTGGAAAGCACAACACTTAGATTCTGTCTCTTCTAACCCTACTAGAAATGCGCAAGGGGGAAATCAAAATTATCCTTTGTATGATCAATCGTACATTAATATGGTCAAAGCCAATGTTTTATTCTTGACTAGATCTAAAAACTATAACAATTTCGAGTCTTCATCTAATGGTAAGGAAAGTATTGAACCACAAAACCCTCTTCCTATAGAGAAACCTATGGTAGAGACAATTCCCTCATGTGCCTAAAGGATTTTATAAGAGGGCATTGCACAACCCTAATATGAGAGATGCTCCCAACTATTCAATTGTTGAGGATCTATCTCAGACTCCTTGTTCCATGTTAGCTCTTGAGGTCCTTCAAAGTTTCCCATCACTAATGAATGCATTATTGTCCTCTATACCAAATTTGGATTCTTCAAATGGTTAGGTTTTGAAGTTCGATGTTTCAAATGTCAAGCCCCATATCCCATATCATGTTTCCTTCCAGATCAATGTGGTTCACACCAGAAAGACTATTGGTAGGACAGTGGTAGATGAAGGTGCATCAAATTTTGTTATGGATATATCCTATTGGAAAGCATTGGGATCTCAAGAAATTTCCCCATCACCCACATCGCTTACTGCTTTTGATGGGAAACCGTTCCAACCTCATGGGATCATTCCATCATTTTTTGTACAGTTGGGAGGAAAAAATGTTTGTGTGGAGGTTGAAGTAGTCGATGCTCCCGTCGATTATAACCTTTTATTAGTACGTAGCTAGACTTTTGCAATGACTACCATTGTGTCTTCAATTTTTCGAGTGTTTTGTTTTCCTCATGAAGGAAAGATCGTTACCATTGATCAATTATCCTTCAATCGAGTTTGTCCAAATTCACCTCTAGGATCCAATATCACTTCGATTGATAAGCTACATCCAGTAACTAAGAATGTGGGAGTTGGTTTATATCCATCCCTTATAGTTACCTTTAATATTCCATCTCCATCCTCCTACATTCTTTATTGGTTCCACTCCAGCTCCAGCTGATGAGGAAGTTCCTATTTCATGAGTAGAGTCTTTTAGAACATCGTATATCAATGATATTTCGATACTTCTTGTTCCATCAGATTCGGTGGAGGAGTCTCAGCATTATGAGACTATCTTACCATTATCTGCAACATAGATAACTTATCAAGCAATTCAACAAGATACCGTAGACAATGATCCATCCCCTGTTGAGGAGGTGGATTAAACAATTCAGCCAGTTTGGGCTCTTGATTCCTCCACTTCCCAATATTTACTAAATATTGTTATTCCTTCATATGAGGCTATCCTAGAAGCTTTAACTGGGACAAAAGGCACTAGGAAGATATGCATCATTGTTCATATTTCCTTCCATCTCTAGATAAGATTGAGAATGGAGAGTTTCATGTTTCTTTGTCGAAAGATGGTGATCAACCATTGAATCCTTTAGCTCAACAATGAATTTATGGCGAGTGTAATATGGATACTATTTTGGAAACCATCCTGATGAAAATCTCTAGAAATCCCAATGTCATGGAGAATGTTTTCATTAGTGCAAATTCTTCACCATAATAGATTTGTGTTTACACTGAACTCTTCAAAGAATTCCGCGATGTTTTTTCTTGTTCATACAAGGAGATTCCTAGAATAGATATCAGTGTTGTAGAACATGATATTAAAACCTATCTGAATGTGAAACTTGTTTTTCAAAAACTTCATCCAATCAACCCTAGGAAAGCGGCTATTATCAAAGCAGGAGTTGAAAAACTTCTTAAGGAAGGACTTATTTACCCTATTATTTAACAGAATGGGTATCCAATCCTATTCCTATAGACAGGAAACAAGACAACCTCCGAGTATGTATGGATTTTAGGGATATGAACAAGGTTGTTTCCAAGGATAACTTCCCCACAATATTAATAGATCAAATTATTGACGAGTGTGTCGGAAACGAGGTCTTTTCCTTCATGGATGGATTCTTTGGGTACAACCAAATTCAAATCCGAACCAAAGACCAATATAAAAATGTATTTATTTTTTCTCGGGCAACTTTTGCATACAAAAAGATGTCATTCAACCTTTAAAATGATAGAGATACCTTCCAACGGTGTATGTCATTCGCGTTCCATGACATTAAGCACATTATTGAGGCTTATCTAGATTATTTAGCAGCTCCTTCTCGTAAGAGGTGAGATCATCCAGACCATCTCTTCCTCATGTTTGAATGGTGTAGGCATTATAAGATTCGATTGAACCCTCACAAGTGCATCTTTTGCTTTGCTTATGGATGACTCTTAGGTTTTATAGTTTTCAATAAGGGGATCATGGTTGACCGTTTAAAGGTGGAATCCATTGTTAATTTTCCTCATCCAATAAATGTTCACCAACTCCAGAGCCTCCAAGGAAAAGTAAAAAATTTCAGACTTTTTACCATGCATTATGCCAAGATTATGAAAGGTTTCATACGATTATTGAAGGAATAGGTCCCATTAATATGGGATGAAGCCTCCCAAGCTTATTTTGATGCTCTTAAGAAGTCCATTATGACATCCCCATTTCTCAGTCCGCAGGATTATACAAAAGTTGTTTTGTTATACCTGGTCGCATCAGAGTCCACCATTGGCATAGTTTTAGTTTAGGAAGATGAGAGTTTTCAAGAACATGTCATATATTATGTGATACATGATTTGTATAGGCCTGAACTGAAATATTCCCATGCAGAAAAGTTAGTTGTTGTGGTTGTTTTTCGCAGTCCATATACTTCAACATTATGTATTGTTGTGTAAGACCACCATAGTTGTGGATCACAATCCATTTCAGTATGTTTTCACTTGACAAATAATGAGGGGAAAATTTAATAAATGGATTGTTATCTTGCAAGATTTCGACTCACAATTTGAGTCTGCTAAGTCCAAGAAATATTTGGTCTTTGCTAAGCTTATTTTGGAGTTCCCTAGCGAAGAATGTGATAATACTAAATATGAATAATTCCCAGATGAGAATATATTTCTCATCTCTTCATCTAATCCTTTCTATGGAGATATCTTGACATATCTCCATACTCTGAAGTGTCCTCAATATTTTTCAAGGGATAAGTGATGACATCTAAGACATAATGCAAAGAATTACCTTATTATTGGTGATACTTTGTATTGTCATGGACTTGATTCCGTCTTATGTCATTGTTTAACTCATGAAGAACTTGAGTCCATTTTGAATGAATCTCATGATGGATCCTATGGAGGTCATATTTCTGGTCTTGTGACTGCCCAAAATATTTTGCGTGCTAGATACTTTTGGTTGATGATCTTTAAAGATTTTATTGAAGCAGTTAAAAAGTGTCATGCCTATCAGATATTTACTAAAAAGATGTGTGTGCACCCTTCTCCTTTGTTTCTCATGATTCCTATAGGTCCCTTCACCAAATGGGGGATTTATTATATTACTTGCAACCCGATGTCGGCTGCAAGGAACCAATATATCATTGTGGTCGTCAACTACTTTACGAAATGGGTGGAGGCCATGCCTAATTTTTGTAGTGACAGAGAAATCGCCGCTTACTTTGTGTTCAATCAGATTATTACACGATTCAATATCCCACATGAACTGGTTGTTGACCATTGTCAACATTTTCAAAACCAAATGATGTTTGAGTTGACCAAAAAGCTGGGATTCAAACAAGAACATTCTTCACCTTTTTACCCCCAAGCTAACGGTCAAGTCAAGGATATCAATAAAACTTTGAATACCATGATCTAGTAAACAATTAATGCTAGTAGATCTAATTAACATTTGATTATTTATCCTACTTTATGGGATTACTGAACAACCATTAAGATTGCTACAAGGTTTTCCCCTTTTCAACTCATTCATGGAGTTGAAGGAGTCCTCCCAATTGAATGTGAAATTCCTTCGTTAAAGTTAGTTGTTCAACTGTTACCCGATACTTTAGCTTTAAAAAAGAACTTGGTTCACTTAGAAATTCTCGATGAACAACATCGAGATGCAGATACGACAAATGAAGCACATAAAAAAATGAAGAGTCAGTATGATAAGTCTGTCCATCCAAGAGTGATTTTGGAAGGAGATCTTTTCTGGCTCTATAATCAAGATAAATATCTGCTAGGGGTGAGTAAGTTTAAGTCTACGTGGCTCAATCCTTATATCATTTCTAAAGTTCTGAAGAAGAGTGTTTATGAGTTATCGATTACGAAGGGAATAAATTGGTTGAGCCTACAAATGGGATCTATTTGAAAAATTACTATGCTTGATTCATAAGATTTTTTTCTTGTACATAGTTATACATTTGTACATATTTTGTTTTGGTGTACGAATTATGTAGTTTCATTCTTGTGTTGTCATATGTCATAAGGAATCTTTTTACGATTCATAGATGGCTCTAGTCACCACACTTGAAACCTTACCTCGACTACATGAGTGATTTATTCCCCTACTAGTTAGTTAGTTGTCTCGAGAGGCGCTTCTCTGGTGCTATGTCATGTCCCAAATTTGGAATTGGGTCACAATGGCCTAATCACATTGGCCATATTCATTAGAGTTTGTAAAATTGATGTTAAAGGTCAAATAATTGCCAAGGAGGAAAATTACTAGTTTCCTAGGTTTGGGGTGGAAGCTTTGGGATTTGGAATAATGGGGATAATAAATGATGTTTGAACATTAGAGTGGCATAAATAATTAATAAATGATCTAAATAAATATATACAAGTGAAAATCAAAGTGGCATTTGATCATGAAGACACATGGAGGAAGTGGGACCCACATATGGCTAGATTTCCCACTACATTTGGCATCATTCTCTCACCAATTCGAATTCAAGGTGAATGGTAACATACTTGGGGGAGTCCAAAAGGTATTATTAATGGCATGACTCATCCAAGGTCGAAATATAGAGGAAGAGTAACTCCCATGGAAGAGGAAGAGGCAATTTGGAGCTAGTGAGACACTTGGGCTAGATTCCCTAGCTCTATGACAACAATGATGAAGATGCTATGACACCTATGACACAAATCAGACCTGAAGGCTGACATATGACATATATGACATGTCAGGGCTAAAAATAGACTCCAAGAGGGCGCTCAAGGGTGTTAGGGCAGCTAAGATGCTTCCACATGTGATTTGGTGGAAGTGGGAGACTAGGAATTGTTGTACAAGTGGCGTTCTTTGGAATCTCTTCCCAACTTGAGTTGGCATGAGTCTCTTGGAAGGAATTCGACCCATGGAGGCCATTAGAACTTTATAAATGTCAATAACAAAGAATGAAACCAGTTTTTGATCATTTGTAGAATTTGCAATTGCATTTGTGAAGAGGGAGAGCTAGTGGATGACTAGTTTCTTGCCTTAGCCAATTTCGAGGGTGAAAGATTCCCATCCAAGTTGGCAATTGGAAAGGCCATTCAGACCTTTCATTTGGAGCTTTAATGGAGTCTTTATTTGCAGGTGTAAGCTACAGGGAATCTCATGGTTTCTTCTATTGCAGCTCGCTCCTTCAACCATTTCCAGTTTTGATGGCATATTCTTGATCCTTGAGGGAGGGCGTTTTTGGTGAGCTATTGTACTCTTTGGGGGAGATTTTAATGCCCCATTTATTTTGTAATATGAATTAAATACTCTGTTATTCATCTCCAGAAAGTTTCAGGTCGAAATTCCAAGTAGAAATGTATAAATCTCATTTTTAATGGAAGAACAATGCCATTTCCCCACTACCTTGTTGTGAACCAATGTATTGATGATGATTTCGAATGAATGGATGATTCTCTGATATATTTGTGATCAATATACTTCCATGGATGTCTTCTACAAGTTTCATGTACTGTACTTGAGCATTTGAAGCATTTTTACTCAGTTTAGTTGTATTGGGAGGTGAAATAGTGCCATTTCCCCAAGGGTCGAATTGGGGATTTTTGCAGTTGAATGGGAGAGGGTGAGAACAGTTGTAATAAACCATTAATGGTGCATATGAGACCTTAATAACATACTTAACACATTACATACCTATGTTCATAAATTTGAGTGGGTTTGGAGGCATTTGGGAAGCCATTTTCAGTACTTACCTCAAGGGGATTTGAACCCCAAATTACTAGTAAAATTGCATACTTGGTCCAGAATCTTAAGAGAGTTTGCAGAGGTCTTTTGGTGGCCATATGTTATCCCTAAACATCATATTCAATTCCTAATATCATTCATAAACCTTCCTTGAAGATTTGAAGGCATTTGGAGTCAATTTGAGACCTAGAGACCAATACTAGTCAAAGGGAAATCACTAGTAAAGTTACCTACATTGACCAGAATTGAAAGAGTATTTGCATAAGTGTTTTAAAGGTACAAAGGCATCCCTGAAACACATATTTATGTTCTAATATCATTCATATACCTTCTCAGAAGATTTGGGATCATTTGGGGCAAATTTGGGACCTAGAGATCGAAACTAGTCCAAGGTCGAACCAAGGAAAAAAGTGGAAAATTGCAATTTTAATAAAATTCCTAACAAGGGACATTACAGTGGTATCAGAGCATGATCTTGGCACCTGATGTGGTATAATATTCATGAGGACAATAATTCAGGTACCACCATTAGGTATTGAAACCAAAAGTGCCTTTGTTGAAGAAAAAAAAAGTAGGAGAAGAAGAGCAAATTTTTTGAGGAAACTATGACTAGGGATGAAAAGGGAGCCTCATATGATGGTGAGGAGCATATAAAAATTATGAAAACAATATTTGAAGATATGACCAAGCAAATTAAGGAAGGATTCGAATTGTTTTCTATCGAACTTGTGGAAAAAATTATTGATTTTGAGGAAACCAAGGGGAAAAATGCATCAGCTTGCTTGAAGGAGCAAAAGGAAGAGACATCACAAGATCATGAAGAAGATTCTATTGAAAATATGGAAGATCATTTCGAGACACCTTCTAGCTTAGACATGAACCAAAGAGCATCTACTGATGGATGCTTAAACTATGAAGGAGTACCTACTGATGGGTGCTCACACCTCTATGTTGGTGACATAGAGATCACTTTTGAAAGTGTTGCTGCAAGCCCAAGTTCCATTAATCATGATAATGAAGACCTTGCAGCAGTTGAAGAAGAACCAAGATCAACTTCTCCATCACCACTTGAGCTTCATGAAGTTGGTCCAAGAAAAAATGAAGAAGATGAGGAGGTTCATTTGCAAGAGCCTCATTTTCTTGAAGGGTCCTTAAAGATGAATGAAAAGAAGATCCAAGAGTCCCTCAACATTCTCCATGACACTCAAGCATTGGTGTCAAATTCTTGTTGGAGAGCTACTTCATTGGAGGAAACATCCTTCCTTGAAGACATGGAGAAGATTCAAAGAGCAATGTGCCACATTAAAGGTAATTTCATGTCTTTACTTTTTGATAGAAACCATTTGTTTGAGCTTAATGAATTGTTACATGATGCATACTTGAAGAATAATGAGGATAATCATAAGCTCACAATTCAAAATGAACAACTTCTTGAAAAGTTGCAAGATACTTGTTTTTCCTCCTATGTTTCAGATTGTCAAATGGTAGATTGTTTGGAGGATTCTCATGACATGGTGGATCATGAGAAATGTGGAAATTTGAATGTGCTTAATGTGTTTGAAGATGAACTTGAAGAGATCCAAACACTTGATGTGGTGGAAGAGGAACTTGAATTGTCTCTTGATGAAGCTTATGCAATTTTTAAAGAAGAGCATGATTCCTCTACATTGGAACCAATTTATGACAAAGGTTTCCCACTTTTGAAGGAGCTGCATGATACTACCCACATGGATCCTTCCCATGATGAAACTTCTGCACTTTTTGATCATTTGGGTGATTTAGTTCATTCTCCTACATCCTACAATTCCATGTTTTGCAACATTAGTCTCAATGAAGTATGGGTGAAAGGGTTCTTTTTTATGGTGCCACATGAGGAGTATGGAACTCCTAGATTTAACTTTCATGATGACATGGTTGGAGCACATTCTTATTCACATTTGCAGCAGCATAATTTGTCACTTTATGATGATTCACATCTACATGGATGCACCTATGATATGGATTTGAGTCACTTGAAGACTCATGGTTTTTCTTGCTCAACACTAGGTTCATTCGATGTTAGAGGAACTTCATCCAACACTTGGGTGAATAGATTTATGATGGGAGAACATTTTTGTTGGCAGCCACATACTTTGTTATATCTTTATGACTCTCACATTCAGGGATGTATGGGTGAGACTTCTTTGAGTCATTTGAAGTCTCCTTGTTTTTTCTGCTCACTATTTGGTTCAGATTTTAGTGGAGATTCTTCATTCACTTCTTGGATGAAAGAATACATGGTTGAATATTTTGATGCATATCAAATCCTTTTGGAGCAGCATTATAGGACATGGGATCCTCACCTATGTCATTGGAGCAGATTTGATTGGTCACTTGAAGCTTGTATGCACTTGGAAAATGGTGGTCTACTTGCTTGGAGGTATAAGCACTTTCATGACTCTTTGATGAAGCATATCCTTGATGTACATTTTCATTATGTTGTTATGTACTTTGATGATATATATTTGGTACTCATGATGTTTGGAAGGATGCATACAAGAAAATGGGATCCAGGAATCCTCTTAACTAATGGTGTGGGTTGGAGAGCACTCTTAATTATTGGGGTGCAATACAAGCAATGGGACCCTGGAATAATTTTTATCTCATTGGTTTCAAATTTTTTTGGGGAAAACAAGAAGTATGGGAGATGGATTTCCCCACTTAATAAAGTGATTTTTATCAGAGTAGTGCAGCAGCAAGCATGGTGGTTCCTCTCTAAAATCTTCAAGGAAACTCAAAGACTCAAGGTTGGGCAATTCAATGGCAACTTCAAAGAGTTATACAGGAAGCAGGTTCTTCAACACCCATGTTTGAAATTGCTTGAGGACAAGCAATATTGGGAAGGGAGGATTTGTCATGTCCCAAATTTGGAATTGGGTCACAATGGCCTAATCACATTGGCCATATTCATTAGAGTTTGTAAAATTGATGTTAAAGGTCAAATAATTGCCAAGGAGGAAAATTACTAGTTTCCTAGGTTTGGGGTGGAAGCTTTGGGATTTGGAATAATGGGGATAATAAATGATGTTTGAACATTAGAGTGGCATAAATAATTAATAAATGATCTAAATAAATATATACAAGTGAAAATCAAAGTGGCATTTGATCATGAAGACACATGGAGGAAGTGGGACCCACATATGGCTAGATTTCCCACTACATTTGGCATCATTCTCTCACCAATTCGAATTCAAGGTGAATGGTAACATACTTGGGGGAGTCCAAAAGGTATTATTAATGGCATGACTCATCCAAGGTCGAAATATAGAGGAAGAGTAACTCCCATGGAAGAGGAAGAGGCAATTTGGAGCTAGTGAGACACTTGGGCTAGATTCCCTAGCTCTATGACAACAATGATGAAGATGCTATGACACCTATGACACAAATCAGACCTGAAGGCTGACATATGACATATATGACATGTCAGGGCTAAAAATAGACTCCAAGAGGGCGCTCAAGGGTGTTAGGGCAGCTAAGATGCTTCCACATGTGATTTGGTGGAAGTGGGAGACTAGGAATTGTTGTACAAGTGGCGTTCTTTGGAATCTCTTCCCAACTTGAGTTGGCATGAGTCTCTTGGAAGGAATTCGACCCATGGAGGCCATTAGAACTTTATAAATGTCAATAACAAAGAATGAAACCAGTTTTTGATCATTTGTAGAATTTGCAATTGCATTTGTGAAGAGGGAGAGCTAGTGGATGACTAGTTTCTTGCCTTAGCCAATTTCGAGGGTGAAAGATTCCCATCCAAGTTGGCAATTGGAAAGGCCATTCAGACCTTTCATTTGGAGCTTTAATGGAGTCTTTATTTGCAGGTGTAAGCTACAGGGAATCTCATGGTTTCTTCTATTGCAGCTCGCTCCTTCAACCATTTCCAGTTTTGATGGCATATTCTTGATCCTTGAGGGAGGGCGTTTTTGGTGAGCTATTGTACTCTTTGGGGGAGATTTTAATGCCCCATTTATTTTGTAATATGAATTAAATACTCTGTTATTCATCTCCAGAAAGTTTCAGGTCGAAATTCCAAGTAGAAATGTATAAATCTCATTTTTAATGGAAGAACAATGCCATTTCCCCACTACCTTGTTGTGAACCAATGTATTGATGATGATTTCGAATGAATGGATGATTCTCTGATATATTTGTGATCAATATACTTCCATGGATGTCTTCTACAAGTTTCATGTACTGTACTTGAGCATTTGAAGCATTTTTACTCAGTTTAGTTGTATTGGGAGGTGAAATAGTGCCATTTCCCCAAGGGTCGAATTGGGGATTTTTGCAGTTGAATGGGAGAGGGTGAGAACAGTTGTAATAAACCATTAATGGTGCATATGAGACCTTAATAACATACTTAACACATTACATACCTATGTTCATAAATTTGAGTGGGTTTGGAGGCATTTGGGAAGCCATTTTCAGTACTTACCTCAAGGGGATTTGAACCCCAAATTACTAGTAAAATTGCATACTTGGTCCAGAATCTTAAGAGAGTTTGCAGAGGTCTTTTGGTGGCCATATGTTATCCCTAAACATCATATTCAATTCCT
This sequence comes from Larix kaempferi, assembly GCA_027924585.1. NCBI lineage: Eukaryota > Viridiplantae > Streptophyta > Pinopsida > Pinales > Pinaceae > Larix > Larix kaempferi. Next base: position 3,767,972 of record BSBM01000662.1, read on the forward strand.
AATATCATTCATAAACCTTCCTTGAAGATTTGAAGGCATTTGGAGTCAATTTGAGACCTAGAGACCAATACTAGTCAAAGGGAAATCACTAGTAAAGTTACCTACATTGACCAGAATTGAAAGAGTATTTGCATAAGTGTTTTAAAGGTACAAAGGCATCCCTGAAACACATATTTATGTTCTAATATCATTCATATACCTTCTCAGAAGATTTGGGATCATTTGGGGCAAATTTGGGACCTAGAGATCGAAACTAGTCCAAGGTCGAACCAAGGAAAAAAGTGGAAAATTGCAATTTTAATAAAATTCCTAACAAGGGACATTACATGCTAGCTACCAGCAATATGGCCAAGTACAGTGTTGTAATAGAGATTCTTGGCGATGCCATTGCAAATTGTATCCTATATCTAGAAGTTTGTCTTGACTTAGATTCACATCTAAATGGTGAGTATAGGGTTCGTGATCATGTTCTACTTCGTCAATTTTTGCGTATTCAATTACTTGAACATCATTTTATTTATATTATTTATAAACACATATTAAGAAATAAAAACACAATAACTGATGCATATGCTAATTACATTCTGTCACATACCCACCCATCATAGCAGTATGGGAGAGAACATGACTCTGATTTCGGTATATCTAGCCCCATATTTAGTAAAACAAACATCCATATAAAATGAAGATGGGCATATGGGAATGCATAGATATTTGAAAACACAGCAGAATTAAATTCTATTACATATCCATCATACATTCAGAATATTCAAGTCATTCATCAATTAAAACAATACAAGTAAAATTCACTGATGATAAAAGACATGTACATATGCATATCGTAAATAAACATAGCGAAATTAAAATCATGTTAATAGCTAGCATACATTTAGCATTTTCATGACAACCATTAAATAAAGACATTGCATAATTATAATAGAGAGTTGTTGATGCCTCAGATATCGTAGCATCAATCAGAAAGGGATTCTCCCCGAGAGATGACCCCAATTAGATTAGCTCCCATTTGGTGTAGGGAATCCGTCCGGTCAGCGGTTCCGGCAACCGTGAGTTTGGAGTTTAATTCCGATTGTACCGGTTATGGCCCGATCCACCTTTCTTTTGGATTTTATGTGTTTTAATGAGATGCAAGTGCCTAGTTTATATTTGATCTAGATGCAACTAAAACAGACCTAAATCTAGAAACTGAAGTAAATCTACCTATCCTTGCAGGGAACATGTTTAAAGGATGAGTAATGAGCTGTAACAGATAACATAAAGAAAGAACAGATAGCTGTCAATTCTTACAGGTAAAGCTACAGCAAGATAGAAGGATCTTAGAAGATAGCTTCTAGTTTAATGTAAAACACATCTATTGCTCATGAAATAGAGAAAGAAGCAAACATATCTAATCTAAATGGAAAGAACGAAGAAACAGATCTAAATGTAAACAAACTGAAATTAAATTTAAAGATCCCTGCAAGGAGCAAATTAAAGGCATGAACAATGAGCTATATGAGTTATCTTGAAGAAAGAACAGTTAGCCATCTAATCTAAAAGAGAACTCTACGTCAATGATAAAGATATTAGCAGATAGCTCCTGATTTAATCTGAAACGCATTCATTGTTCACGAGATAGAGAAAATCGTATGCACAGGAAAGAGCAAAAATCATTAATACAAAGAAATAGTTCAGATAGTAAGAATGATCTCACATTACAGTACGGAAGTCATTAGAATAGTCCAACATACATCCATCCATCATTCCCATGCAAAATGTCCATCCCCAGGATTTTATTAGAAAATTCGATTTTACAGAACCGATACAAGATAGCTCGTAAAGGTTTCAAAATTTCATTCCCTGCCAAAAGTCCCTTTCTCTATTCTTCCTAGCTTCTATTTATAATTACAAATCTGCCCTTTGGGCTGCCACCTAGCACCTTCCACTTGTCATTTACAGAAAATTATCTCCTATAATAGACAAAAAATGCGATTCCCTTTCTTTTACAGAAATTATTTAAAAGAAAGTAGGGACAGCTGTCCCATAGTTTCTACGATTTACACATTTGAGAGTCAAATACAAAAATAACAGAAATAGTGCTTTGAAATCAGCGATTTCGCTCCTGTGCGTGAGCTTTTGCTGGCAGAGGATCGCCCAAGTTAATTGCTGCTGATGCTGCTTGGGAAGAGACACTCGAACCCATTGTTGTTGTTGATTCTACTTGGGAAGAAGGGATTGAGCTCACTGGAATTTCTGCCACTGCTGGGGAAAAGGGAATCGAGCCCACTGTGGTTGCTGGAGTGGCTGCTGGGAGAGAATATTCTGGATCTGCTGATGCTCTTGCTACTGCTGCAGCTTTCTTCTCCTCCTCCGCTATGTAGCTATACCACATACCTGTGTCCCTTATGACTATGTTTGCTGCAGCAGGGAACATGATTTTCTGAGAGGTCACATTCTTCCCAAGCTCTGCTCCAATGCTTTGAACTTCTGCTACTACAGCTTGATGCACTTCTTTCAGCAGATGGTTGTGGAGTGATGAAAATCCAATATAATGTTGGAGGTCATCAATAGCCAGGACATCAATCCTCTTCACATATTCCGCTTGAACGCCTATTTCTTCCTTTAGTTGAGACAAACGTTGTTCATTTTCCGGAAATTCCTCCAGGGTCTAAGGGAAGCTCAATTTGCATTTGTCATGCACCCCTTGGAGCCTTTGGTATAGACTGTTAATTTTATCTGTTGTTCTTTGCACACTTGCTATCAGCTTAATGGCACAGTTCCTTCCAAACTCCAACAGGGCTATGTACTCATTAAAACCGTCCATAGATTTAAATGGGAGATGCGTGGGGAAGCCCCCCTTTCCCTCTCTCCATGCCATCTGACTCATTATATTTGCCTTGACACGGGTATTCTTAGCTTTGAGCCTGTGGGCATCCGCATTAATTTCTCTTAACCTGACTACCATGGCCTTGAGCTTGCAAACCTCATCGGTGATTAGCTCATGAGTGTCATGCGTTTGCTTCAGGGTGCTGCAGGACAGCTCATGGAAGGGAGACATGTCCATTGTCCTGCTTTCAGCTTGCTCTAACCGCTCAGCTAATGCCCGCTTGTCTGCTTCTAGTTGGGATGCCTTTTCTTCCACTCCGTTCTTTTCTGCTTCCAAAATCATCATTTGGAGTGTTAGTTGGTCCTTTTCCTCCTCCAGCTGGTTATATTTGCCTGATAGCTCTTTATGCTCGGCATACAGACAGTTATACTTGTTCACAACAAGATCCCTGTGGGCTTGCTCATTAGCCACAGTTTGTTGTAGCGAACGAGCTCTCTTCTTTGTCAAAACATTTTCTCTAACTATCACACCCACATTGTCCAGTGATGCTTTTGTTGTTTCTACAGCTGCGGATGCCATAGCAAAGGGATCCTGATCTGTATTCTTCATTACAGTGACCTCTCGGTGGGTAACGAGGTCTTCATGGAAGGGACTTTTGATCCTCTCTTCTGATTTGAGGACCATTGCTTTCCTTTTCTTGTCATAGAAAAACTCATTCCACCTGGACACAGTATGTTTTCCTGATGGCGTGTACGGGACAATTGGGCGGTTCAAGATGTCTATGTCTTCTTCAGCAGGCGGGGTCCGAACTTCCTGAGCTGGATCTACTCCCACATTTTGGGTACTAGAGCCACCTGTTTGAGATGCGTATATTTCCATGTCTTGCGCACCGGAGCCACTTGCCTGGGCATCTTCTCTTGCTTTAAGTTCTTCCTCTGCTTTCCGTTTTGCCTCGGCTTGTTCATCTTCAGCCTCTTTCTACTGCTGGGCTTCCTCAACCTCTTTCTGCAGGCTTTCATTTTTAGCTTCTTGTTGCATTCTCGCCACTTCAGCTTCCTGCTGCATTCTTGCCACTTCAGCTTCCAGCTGCCACTTGGCTTCCTCTGCCTCCTGGAGTAACCTTGCTTCTTCTCTTAATCTGAGCTCTTCCTGAGCTTGGGAATCCTCAGCTTATTTCTCCTTCTGCTGGCTGGTCTTCTGGACCTTGGTTGAGCTAGAGCTTGCTCCAGTGCCTTAGCGACAGACCCGTAGCTCAGCCATGTTGCTGATGCCTCTTCCTCGATATCAGGGTAGTGCGAGTATTCAAAATGAGCGTAGATGTCCCTACAATGCTCGACCACTTTTCCCTTTCTGTTGTTCCTGTGGAAGATCACCTCACCAAAGTGGAACGCTTTCAGATCCTGCACAAACTCTTCGGCTGAGGCAACCCCCGAGAACTTGTAAGAACATATGCAGAAAGGTAACGGGGGAAAGGAGGCCTTATGCTGCTTAAGGAGCATTGCCCCAATTCCATCCAGGAAGATTTGTCTTACTGCTTCCTTGAGGACCACATAATCTGTGGCATACTGCGGCAAAATGTATGGGGGCTTAGTCCCTCCAAACATTCTGAGGTAGGTGCCTTATTCTGAAAAGTAAAAATCCCCGTAATTCTCAAGGACTTCCAAAGCATTCTCTGACAGGTAGTTGGGTTCCTCCTTGAATATATTCTCATATAGGGGCATGATGAACCCCTCACAGATGAGTTTGTAGCTGGGCTTGTAATTCTGAGCCCACAACATCCTGAAAGCGATATAGACCGGGGTGGTGGATTTATCCCATGTGCAGCCCAATTTGGGGAAGTCCATCTTGGCCAAAATACAATCAATCAGATATGAGGACATGAAAAATTCAGCCTTTTTCTAGGCTAGTCCTTCTCTAGCAGCAACTATCATCGAGGCCAAACTATCTGACAGGAGAGTGGCCCAGTCAAATACGGTTCCTTTAAATGCCACAAAGTGAATAATAGGGACCCACTGAATCTTGTACATGGTGCCATCTGGCATGCCGAAGATTCTGCATAGCATTAAGGCGATCAATCTGAAAGGAGGTCTCAGATTCTGTACATCATATTCGTCACTTCCTTAATTTCTCAAATGTCTGCCTGCTACCAATAGCTTTTTGGCCATCTCAACGTTGTCCATTTTTCCTAGCCATTCATCAGTCAGAGCTTGCTGGGAGCGGGGAAATTTGTAGGCTGCTGCAAGATATGCGGGTTGAAATGAGGCAATGGCCACTTTCCCCCTGTCATTTATCACTCTTCCTTCAGCATCGGCATGTTGGAGTATCCATCCGATCACTTCAGCACAGGGGAATAGTTCAGGGCGGGTAGCAGCTCTGGTTATGCCTGAGGCTTTGATATTTAGATAAATTGGCCCCTCTTCTAATAACATGTCCGGGACATCTTGGTCTCGGATCATCCTGTAAATGTCACCCCATCTGATTTCTGGAGGAACACCAGTGGTGCACCTAGTATCCTAGAGTGAGGTCTCAGTTTTAAGTGGCGCAGGCTTCTTTTATGTCATCTTAGCCTTCTTCTTACCGGCTTTCGACATTTTGACTTATCCCTAATAGCACCCATATACATGTTATTATAAACATGAGCAACATACTGTGAGATTTCAAGAACATCACCATTCTAACATGTCAATGAGATAAAATGCAATATGAAGCTGTATGTTTAGGAATCAAAATACATCATCTCAACAGGAACCTAATTTTAAATTTTAGCCATCCTAATTCTTTTAAAAGGGCAAGTTTGGAATGCTCCTGTGAGGATAAGCGTGTTGCGGAAGCAACTTGCTTTCGGTTTAGCTCTGGGGAAGAGGGCAACTTTCGTCATTGTGCTTTTAAAAGGCTACTGGCGGGGAAGTCTGGGGTGAAATAACCCTGTGACGAAATAGGGAGCCGTTTTCATATTTACGACTCGGTGAGGGCTTCGAACGCCATTGTCATTTATGGCGCTTGCCGAGGTTCTCTATGGGATTTTTTTTGAACAGGGGCGATGGCACCTATCTTGGGATTTAGATTGGGTAGTGGCTACGCCGGGACTGAGGCTTATGACAAAGCCCGGGTGACTACGGTTTTAGCTTTCGGCTGGGGACACGAAAAGTCCCTGGGGCTTTGACAGTTTTTTGAAATAACGAGGTACGCGGCCCGGGGAGGAAATTGGAACAATTCTAACCATCCAAACTAACTGCCTCTACCCACTATGCAAACGTTTTATCCTGCCTCTGTTTTATATGACGAGAAGAATGCAATTCAAACTGTACTTGACGGGAAAAATAGCCTATGATGGGCATTTTTCCCGTCAAAATCCTACCAATGCCCATCATTTTCAAACAAAGGACAACCCAATAGCAATTTGAAGCATAGAAGGGAAAAATTTCAAGGTTAAAATCCTACCTGGCACCGACGAGGATAGCTGACTGAGGTGGCCGCGAACGTGGTCGAGCAAGCTGAGCTGGAACGGTCGCGCAGCGTCCAACAATGGTTTTCCAATCGACAAATAAAAATGCGTTGGCTCGTACCCCCCACCGCTTATTTAAATAGAATGGGCACGTGCGAGCATTTAATTTTGGTGGGTGGCGCAATTAACCACGGTTTAAATACCGGTACGTCGGCGTCAAATCAAGCCGTCTCGGTTTGCGTGTGACCACCTCCTGCAGGACAAACTCGCGAATCTCATCCGTCGTTGCGGAAGGATATAGTGGACGTTTCCGTCATTTCGGGGAACAAAGGCGAATGGCCCCCGCAAAAGGCCTTCGCGACGCGGAAGAGAAAACATTCCGCAAAGCTCAACTCGTTCGGGAGGATACCGCAGGAGCTTCCGTTGTTTCAGGAGAGGTTGGTGAATTGCTTCCGCAAGTTGGCACGCGGATGATTAAGTTCTTTTGGCGGCCCCTTCGGGATGAAAACGTGAAGGCTCCCGAAACTGCGGAAAGCTTTCGTAAGTGGATTCCACAGTTTCGGAAGACTTCCGCCAACGCTTCCGCAAAAGGTTCTCGCTAATTCGAGAAAATTTCCAAGTTTTGGCCACGCTCGTGAGAATCGCAGAAGGATTTTTCCCTTTGCCTCCGTCGTTTCGGGTAGGAAAAAACAAAGGTTCCGCATAGTTTGTTTCGGTGATGTTTCGGAACGGTTCCGTGAAGGTTTCCGCGGTTGCGGAAGGCTTTGATGAATGCCTTCTGCGACTTTTGAGACTTCAAGAATTTGCCAAAACTTAGTCGTTTAGCGGCGCCGGGGAAGGTAGACGGATGACTCCCGCACGTTTCGGGCGGCTTCTTCGAATTCCTCCACCATTTCGGAGAGAATTTGCCAATGATTCCCGCAGCTTATGAGCAAAAATTAAGTCCCTCTTCGGGAATTTTACGCGAGTGGCTTCCACTAGTTTCAGAAGGTTTCCTTGAGTTCTTCCGCGATCTTTTGGGAAAAGTTTCCAAGTTCCTTTTCGGAAGGCTTAAACAAGCGGCTTCCGCCACTGCGGGAGGATAGCCCGAAAGATCCCGCAATTTGGGGGGACAAAGCTGAAAGGTTCCGCAGCGTTCGTTTCGGAAACTTTCAAAAACTCTAAGTCCTTTTCGGAAGGCTTAAACATTTGGCTGCCGCAACTGCGGGAAGATAGTCTGAACAGTTCTGAAATTTTGGGAAAATTTTCTAAGTTCCTTCTCTGTTCCTTGGAAGAAATTTGGAAAGGATTATGGCAAGATTTTCTGTTGGAAAGCAAAAGATAAAAGCTGGCAATGCCCCCTTTAGGCAGCCTTTCTAAAAAAATATTAAAGGAGGGGCCCCAATATGTACAACATATTGGGGGGGTGTTGCTGCAACAACAATGGCGAGTCGCTGGCGAACACAGATCTCTAAAAAAAAATTCCTCTTCATGGTCCGAAACCTCATCAAAGACATCTATCTTAGGTGCACTACTCAGCTAAGCATTTTAAATTCCTGTGAGGGGAAGGAGGCACTTTACCTGCTATCCATTGGGGAAAGGGGAGCTTTGACCGAGACATCTTCACCACTCTCCAAGGGCCAATATATGAGATTCATTTTAGAAGGGTCATCTTTCAGATGGTCAGTACTGCCGGACTCCACAGGATTTGCAACACTTTCTCATGGACATTATTGCTCTTGTTCCTCATTCCCATGTTGCTTGCATCCTTTTGGATGTTTGTACTTTGGACAACTTAGCTGTTTGAGCCTTCCAGAGATATTTTCTTTGGACATGATCTTTGATTTTAGGCTCCTCAATCCAAAATGTCCTTTTGTGTGAGTTAGAAATTTTATTGATTTGATCAAACCTCACGGATGGAGAGGAACCCATTTTGAGCTGGGCCTTTTGGATAGCCTTCTTGATTTTACATGTCTTTTGCTTTTGTCTCAGCCATGCTTTAATTGAGGCGAGAATCTCTGGAAAACAGACTCTTGGGTACTAGCCATTTTGGCTGTTAAATTTGCAGCATGGAGTCATTTCAATACCCTATGTCCTCGAGGTGTGCTACTTTCCATGGGTCCAACTTTGGTAACCTTCTTGGGGTGCCTTTAAAGTGTGAGAGTGAGTGGAGCCAAACGATAGTGGTGAAGATGGTCATAGGTCTTTGCTATTAAACAGGATTAGTGTGACTAGTAGGGTAGGCTTCCTTCCTTCTGAACATTTCAGTGAGAGCACAACAGACAGGATTTATTCGAGCATAGTTCCGGACTCATGGGTCGCGAGTTTTCTTTGAGAGACTTATCCTCAATGGGGAACTCAACCAAAAGGGCATTCAGAAAACCAACACTTGTAGCAAAAGTTCAAATAACAACGAAAGAAACCAAATGGCCGAAAATCAAGCAAACAAAGGCTAAATCAAAATAAAAGAGACTTTTATTTATGTACAGGAAGTCTCGAAGAGACTATGCGAAGTATTGTTTCAGAGCGAGGCCATTGAGAGGAAGGGTTACCTCTTCTCCCTCGAGATTTGTCAATTTGTAAGTGGATGGGCCTAATTTTGCCGAAATCTGGTACGGACCTACCCATAGTTGTTGGAATTTCGTATGCATTCCTTTGCCTTCGTGATTGTGGTCCCATTTCAGGACTAAGTCCCCAACTTCAAAGCTTCTCTTGCCAGACTTCCTCTTATCGAACCATCTTTTAATTATGTCTTGATGTTGATGAAATCGGTCTTTAGCCTTTTGTCGGGCTTCTTCAAGTTGAAGCAGGGTATCGATCCTAGATTGTAAGGCTTGGCTACCAGAACCCCGTGAGGCTTGGGATAACTGCAAGGATGGTAGTAAGATGTTTGTGGGAAGAATGGCTTCCTTTCCATATACAAGAGTGAAAGGGGAGACACCTAAAGAGTTCTTCGGGGTTACCCTATCTTCCCATAAGGCGTTTGCGAGGGCTACATGCCAACTCTTCTGGTTTTCTATCACAGTCTTCTTAAGAATTTGAATCAGATTCTTGTTTGAGGATTCAGCTAATCCGTTCCCCTGAGGATAATAATTGGCAGAATAATGAAACTTAATTCCCCATTCATAAACAAATTCATTTATCTTGCAAGACGAAAAATAAGTAGCATTATAAAAAACGAGGGAAATTGGAACCCCAAACCTAGTTATGATGTTCTCCTTCAAGAAGCTGATGACCGGGTCTTCATTGATTTTGCGGAAAGGGATGGCCTACGTCCACCTAGTGAAGTAGTCAGTAGCCGTCAGGATGTATCGGTGGTTCAACGAAGAATTTTGATTTATTTCTCCGATAACATCTATACCCCATTGCTCAAAAGGCTCAGAGATGATGACCGGCTGCAATGGTCCTACTGCCTTAGGTAACTTCCCAGCACTTCTCTGGCATACATCACAATTTCACGCATATGTGTGGGCGTCTCAGAACAGAGTGGGCCAATAATAACCAGCTCTTAGTATCTTCTGTGCTGTCGTCTCTCCTGAATAATGTCCGCCTGTGGAGCCATCATGCAATTCTTTAACAACTTTGTTTGCATCTTCCTTTTCTAGGCATCTAAGAAGAACTCCATCATAATTCTTCCTGAAAAGAATCCCATCAATGATTTGATAAGGTGTTGATTTCAAGCGGAGTGCCCTTCTTTGCTTAGATTTCCAGTGCTCAGGTAGATATCCCTGCTGTAAATAGTGCACCAGATCTCTATACCATGACTGGGGAGCTGTGAAGATATGACACACTTCAACCGAATTGAGCTCAGCTTCGTTCTTCCAATGTTGCTCTTCATCAGTCGAGTTTCCCGCAAGTAACTTGCACAGGCCTTGTCCTTTGATGATCGTGGCCAGTTTAAATTCCAAATCATATTCATGAAGAGATGTGACCCAGTTCCCTCTCCTTTCTCCCAATTCCTTTTGAACGAAAATGGATCTGACGGCTGGGTGGGGAACTATGACTTTAGTTTTGTTCTTCAAAATGTATGGCCTAAACTGCTTGACTGCTTTGAAGACCGCATATGCATGCTTGTCAACCAAGAGATAGTTTAGCTCAGCCCCCTGCAGACCAGTGCTCATAAACAAAATTGGGTACTCGTCCCCCAGCTCCACCTTTTGCGTGAGCACAGCTGCGAGAGAGTCATCTGAGGCGAAGGTATACAAGATGAAATCCTTATCAAAATCTGGGCTCCTCAAGGAAGGAGCCTTCGCTATGGCTGCCTTGATATCTCTAAATGCGTCCTTCTCCAGATCTGTCCACTTGAATTGCATGCTTTGTTTAACCATCTGTTGCAATGGCTTAACAATTTGTGCGAAATCCGGAACAAATCTGCGGACAAAATTGATGGTGCCCATAAAAGACTGCATAGATTTCTTGTTGTAAGGCATGGGAATCTTATTAATGGCTTGGACCCTTTCTTGATCAATTGACACTCCCCCTTTGGAGATGATATGACCCAAGAGCTTACCTTCGGGAACAACAAATACGCTCTTCTTGGGATTCAAGGAAATACCATATTTCCGGAAGTGATAAAAAATATGCTTTAGATGCATGACATGATCTTCCCTTTTCTTCGAAAAGACTGCAACATCATCTAAGTATACAACCACGCATTGTCCACCCAATCCTTGGAAGGAAATATCCATCGCCCTTTGGAATGTAGCTCCTGCATTTATCAGACCAAATGGCATTCTTCTGTAGACGAAAGTTCCCCACTTAGTTCTGAAAGTAGTCTTAAGGCGATCTTCTTCTGCTACTAACACTTGATTGTAGCCAGAGAAACCATCGAGGAGAGAAAACAATTCGGATCCTGATACCATTTGTAGGATTTGCTCCATTGAAGGTACGGGGTAGTTGTCTTTATCCGAAGCTTTGTTTAAATTTCTGAAATCTACACATAGCCTTATCTCTCCCAACTTCTTCCTTACGGGAACCAAGTTTGCAACCCACTCAGAATGCCGAACATTGAAGATTATCTTAGCGTCCAGGAGCTTCTTTAATTCCTTTTGGATCAGCGGTTCTAGAGTGGGATGCATTCTTCTTAACTGCTGCTGAAATGGTTTGACGCCCATTTTCATTGGTATGACATGCTGAATAATGCGGACGTCATACGTTTTCAGATCTTCATAGGTCCATGCAAAAACATCCTTGTATTGTTTAAACAATTTAATGAACCTGTCTCTTTCTCCTGGTGAACAACATTTACCAAGGTTAACAAATCTTGGTTCTGCCTCGGTACCCAAATTAACTAACTCATGCTACATTGATGAGCTGTTAGTTTTGGTATTAGCTGGCCTTTTGAACTTATTTTGAAGATTAAACAACATTTCGAGGGACCTTACCCCCTTGGGCATGAAATTTCCTTTCTCTTCATCCTTCTTCATCAAATCAACATTGTGTTCTTCCTCATCTATTGCAGCTCCTTGAAAGCTATCTTCGTTTGTTAGAAAGATGATAATTTGTTCATCATCATCGAAGACTCTGAAGTTTGTGATGTTATCGGGAACGTAAGGCCTGAAAATCAATTCAATTGAGCATTTATTATTTGACGACACCAATCTAGAAGCAGATGTTGCTAACAAATCAGCAGCAGAATTTTGCAATCTAGGAATTGATTTTATATTGAAAGCGTCAAAATGCATAATTAAATCCCATACCTCAGCCTGATAACCCTTCAAATGAGGTGAGAGACAATGAATGGTGTCTCTTACCTGTCTTACAACTATCTCGGAGTCACCAAAGACCTTCAGGTACTTAACATTTAAGCCAATGGCCTTCTTTAATCCATGTACCAAAGCTTCATATTCAACGGTGTTATTAGTACAATCGAATTCTAATCTACAAGACAAAAAATACTTGTTTCTATTTGGACCCATTAGAACACAACCGGCTCTGGATCCTTCCAGAGTTTTAGAACCATCAAAGTATAATGTCCAAAAGGTATCTTTAGATCCAACTAAGTTATTTTCTTTGTAATCTATGTCAGTAACTAAATTGACTATGTTACAATCAACATCATCAGTCCGAGAGAAATGAAGGAGATCGGACTGTTTATCTGATTCATGGCTAATGGCTTCAGACTGATAATTACCCCGATCTATTTCTAAGAAATAATTCCCCAGAACCGAGGATGAGAAAGTTACAACCTCATTCTTTTCTTCTAACTGAGTTACGTTTTGCTTCATATGAGGTTCCCTAAGAAATTTAATCTGATTCTGCCTATTCTGATAAGGCATCCATAGGTGGGACCAATCAGTAGCAAAGTATCCACTCAGCTTGGTAGACCAATGCCTACTTAAAATCAGCCCATAAGCTTCAGGAATATCGACCACCATTATGTCAATGAATTGACAGACTCTAGGGTCAGCTGATAGTCTAATTAGAACATCTTTCATCTCCCCAATAACCTTGACAGCAGTCCTATCTAATTGGATAATTTGAGCTGGAGATGGAACAGGCTGCCCATTAATCTTTTTACAAATCGACAGTGGCATAACGTTTGAGGATGCTCCCGAATCTACCAAACAGTTGTGAACATTATGGTTAAAAATTTCAAAAGTCAAAAGGAATGGCAAAGTTTGAGATTTAGACTTCCCACCGATGCTAGCTTCATTAATTTCGGGACTGTTTTGAGAATCCGTTAGTGGAGTGCTAGTCTGAGGTTGTAGAACATGCAGCAGTTTGTCTCGTTGATGGGGCAAGCTACACATGTCAAATATTGATACATTCGCTTTGACCTTCTTGATGTCTTCGATAATATCGTATCCTATGTCAGATTCGTTCCCAATTCGAGCTTGCTGATCTGTTTTGCTCGTTGTGACCTTAGGTGGTTGAACTATCGTGTCAGCGTTTGGCTGTTTGGTCACTGTTTGGCTAACTTTGGGTTGTTGTGGGATAACTGTTATATGCCTCCTAGGCGGTTCTTTTGAGACTTTAGGCTTATGAGAAGCTGCGCTTGGCACAGGATCAACAATTGGGCCTTTGCTGCGAGTAGCAACGTTTACGGTAGAGGGAGAGCTATCTATGGTATCCTCTTTTGCTAATTCAGTCATAGGTACCCAATCCCATATCACCATAGTAGTGTCCGAGATTGGTTCCTCTAACTCAGGGTTCGATTCCTCTGGAGAATCATCTTGGTCTGGGATCTGAGAATCTAGCATTTGGTTCATGACTAAGCTCATGGAATTAATCCATTGCGGGCAGCTTTTTTCCGAATGTGGTTCTTGATGAAAAGTGCAGAAATTTTCCATCTCGATTTCGTTTAAGTTTAAGACAGGGGCAGTATTCATTGGTGGATGAGTTTGGTCACCGTCCTCCCTTCTTTTATAAAACGGCTTGAAAGGTTTCCTTGATGTGCTATCCGCCTTTTCTTTCTCGAGATCTACGATTTTATTAGATAATTTCTGCATCATCTTGACTACATTTTCCATGTCTGTAGATGGCTCTTCTTTACCTCTAGTTAGCAGCAAAGGTTTTTTGCTAGCTGTTGGTTTTGGTTCTACATCTAAGGCATGTTTAGCAATGCTATCAGCTTCTTCTTCTACCTTTATACCTTCCTCAAAGTTATCTATCAAGGTAGTTTTCTTGGATCTTTTTACGAACATTGCTATGGGTCCTTCAAGAGCGGTGGTGTAGTATTCAATCAGAGACTCCTCTGCTAGTTTATTAGCTTCACTGAAGTTATTTAACAACGTTGTGAATCTTTGATTAAAGTCTTGGACCTTTTCTTTCTTTTCCATTCTCATGGATAAGAGTTCTTTCATAAGTGTGGCCACAGTCTTTTGGTTTCCGTATTTCTTTAAGAAACACTTTTCGAATTCATCCCAACTAGAGATTGAGCTGGGTTGTAGGCTAAAGTACCAGGACGATACTTTTGGCTCGAATGTATATGGAAACAACCTGCATACTACGTCTTCATGTTGTACGTTCAAAAGGTTCAGAGCTAAGTAAAAACTCTTGAGGTGATCTTCCGCCGAAATGGCTTTCCCTGGATCGTACTTAGGCAAGACCTTTTCTGGGTTTTTAGGAAGATTATGGAATGGTCCAGCTAGGTTCAGCGCTCCCCTTGCTCTCCAAGCAGGTACAACCATGTTTGGATGTGGAGACCCTGGTGGAGAATTGTAAGGTGAATTCTGTGGAGTATTCTTTGGAGTAATAATTTCTTCAAGGTTTTCTTGGTTTGAAATTTTATCTGAGTTTTCAAGATCTACCTTGTTAAGAGTGTCTGAAATTTCTTCCAAAGTCAGATTCACCAGTTCTTCAAAACTTTGAACAAGAATCGAATCTTGGGTATATTGTGGCTCTTTTCTAGGGGTAGTTTTCTTAGGGAGAAAACTTACAGCGTTTAAACCACCTAGCTGCCTAATGTAGGATCTTGTATGTCTTCTTAAATCCTCTACTTCTGTAAAAGAGACAGCGTATAAAGATTCTTGAGGCTTAGGGTAAGAAATGAGGCGTTCTTGATTTGTTAATCCAAGATATGGGCTGATTGAAATGCTTTCTTTAAGCGGGTTTTCAGTGTCATCTATGACAGTGGAAGATTTTCCTCTATCAGCAATGCACTTTCAGGCCCTCCTTCTAGCGCCAAAAACTGTTGATGCCTCGGATATCGTAGCATCAATCAGAAAGGGATTCTCCCCGAGAGATGATCCCAATTAGATTATCTCCCGTTTGGTGTAGGGAATCCGTCCGGTTAGCGGTTCCGACAACCATGAATTTGGAGTTTAATTCCGATTGTACCAGTTATGGCCCGATCCACCTTTCTTTTGGATTTTATGTGTTTTAATGAGATGCAAGTGCCTAGTTTATATTTGATCTAGATTCAACTAAAACATACCTAAGTCTAGAAACTGAAGTAAATCTACCTATCCTTGCAGGGAACATGTTTAAAGGCTGAGCAGTGAGATATAACAGATAACATAAAGAAAGAACAGATAGCTGTCAATTCTTACAGGTAAAGCTACAGCAAGATAGAAGGATCTTAGAAGATAGCTTCTAGTTTAATGTAAAATGCATCTATTGCTCATGAAACAGAGAAAGAAGCAAACATATCTAATCTAAATGGAAAGAACGAAGAAACAGATCTAAATGTAAACAAACTGAAATTAAATTTAAAGATCCCCGCAAGGAGAAAATTAAAGGCATGAACAATGAGCTATATGAGTTATCTTGAAGAAAGAACAGTTAGCCATCTAATCTAAAAGAGAACTCTACGTCAATGATAAAGATATCAGCAGATAGCCCCTGATTTAATCTGAAACGCATTCATTGTTCACGAGATAGAGAAAATCGTATGCACAGGAAAGAGCAAAAATCATTAATACAAAGAAATAGTTCAGATATTAAGAATGATCTCACATTACAGTACGGAAGTCATTAGAATAGTCCAACATACATCCATCCATCATTCCCATGCAAAACGTCCATCCCCAGGCTTTTATTAGAAAATTTGATTTTACAGAACCGATACAAGATAGCTCGTAAAGGTTTCAAAATTTCATTCCCTGCCAAAAGTCCTTTTCTCTATTCTTCCTAGCTTCTATTTATAATTACAAATCTGCCCTTTGGGCTGCCACCTAGCACCTTCCACTTGTCATTTACAGAAAATTCTCTCCTATAATAGACAAAAAATGCGATTCCCTTTCTTTTACAGAAATTATTTAAAAGAAAGTAGGGACAGCTGTCCCATAGTTTCTACGCTTTACACATTTGAGAGTCAAATACAAAAATAACAGAAATAGTGCTTTGAAATCAGCGATTTCACTCCTGTGCGTGAGCTTCTGTTGGCAGAGGATCGCCCAAGTTAATTGCTGCTGATCCTGCCTGGGAAGAGACACTCAAACCCATTGTTGCTGCTGCTTCTACTTGGGAAGAAGGGATTGAGCTCACTGGAATTTCTTCCACTGCTAGGGAAAAGGGAATCGAGCCCACTGTGGTTGCTGGAGTGGCTGCTGGGAGAGAAGATTCTGGATCTGCTGATGCTCTTGCTACTGCTGCAGATTTCTTCTCCTCCTCCGCTATGTAGCTATACCACATACCTGTGTCCCTTATGACTATGTTTGCTGCAGCAGGGAACAAGATTTTCTGAGAGGTCACATTCTTCCCGAGCTCTGCTCCAATGCTTTGAACTTCTGCTACTGCAGCTTGATGCACTTCTTTCAGCAGATGGTTGTGGAGTGATGACAATCCAATATAATGTTGGAGGTCATCAATAGCCAGGACATCAATCCTCTTCACATACTCCGCTTGAACGCCTAGTTCTTCCTTTAGTTGAGACAAACGTTGTTCCTTTTCCGGAAAGTCCTCCAAGGTCTGAGGGAAGCTCAATTTTCATTTGTCATGCACCCCTTGGAGCCTTTGGTACATACTGTTAATTTTATCTGTTGTTCTTTGCACACTGGCTATCATCTTAATGGCACAGTTCCTGCCAAAATCCAACAGGGATATGTCCTCATTAAAACCGTCCACATATTTAAATGGGAGATGCGTGGGGAAACCCCCCTTTCCCTCTCTCCATGCCATCTGAATCATGATATTTTCCTTGACACGGGTATTCTTAGCTTTGAGCCTGTGGGCCTCTGCATTAATTTCTCTTAACCGACTACCATGGCCTTGAGATTGCAAACCTCATCGGTGATTAGCTCGTGAGTGTCATGCGTTTGATTCAGGGTGCTGTAGGACAGCTCATGGAAGGGAGACATGTCCATCGTCTTGCTTTCAGCTTGCTCTAACCGCTCAACTAATGCCCGCTTGTCTGCTTCTAGCTGGGATGCCTTTTCTTCCACTCCGTTCTTTTCTGCTTCCAAAATCATCATTTGGAGTGTTAGTTGGTCCTTTTCCTCCTCCAGCTGGTTATATTTTCCTGATAGCTCTTTATGCTCGGCATACAGATAGTTATACTTGTTCACCACAAGATCCCTGTGGGCTTGCTCATTAGCCACAGTTTGTTGTAGCGAACGAGCTCTCTTCTTTGTCAAAACATTTTCTCTAACTATCACACCCACATTGTCCAGTGATGCTTTTGCTGTTTCTACAGCTGCGGATGCCATAGCAAAGGGATCCTGATCTGTATTATTCATTACAGTGACCTCTCGGTGGGTAACGATGTCTTCATGGAAGGGACTTGTGATCCTCTCTTCTGATTTGAGGACCATTGCTTTCCTTTTCTTGTCATAGACAAACTCATTCCACCTGGACACAGTATGTTTTCCCGATAGCGTGTACGGGACAATTGGGCGGTTCATGATGTCTATGTCTTCTTCAGCAGGCGGGGTCCGGACTTCCTGAGCTGGATCTACTCCCACATTTTGGGTACCAGAGCCACCTGTTTGAGATGCGTCTATTTCCATGTCTTGCGCACCGGAGCCACTTGCCTGGGCATCTTCTCTTGCTTTAAGTTCTTCCTCTGCTTTTCGTTTTGCCTCAGCTTGTTCAGCTTCAGCCTCTTTTTGCTGCTGGGCTTCCTCAGCCTCTTTCTGCAGGCTTTCATTTTCAGCTTCTTGTTGCATTCTCGCCACTTCAGCTTCCTGCTGCATTCTTGCCACTTCAGCTTCCAGCTGCCACCTGGCTTCCTCCGCCTCCTGGAGTAACCTTGCTTCTTCTCTTAATCTGAGCTCTTCCTGAGCTCGGGCATCCTCAGCTTCTTTCTCCTTCTGCTGGCTGGTCTTCTGGACCTTGGTTGAGCTAGAGCTTGCTCCAGTGCCTTGGCGACAGACCCGTAGCTCAGCCATGTTGCTGATGCCTCTGAATGCCTCTTCCTCGGTATCAGGATAGTGTGAGTATTCAAAATGAGCGTAGATGTCCCTACAATGATCGGCCACTTTTCCCTTTCTGTCGTTCCTGTGGAAGATCACCTCACCAAAGTGGAATGCTTTCAGCTCCTGCACAAACTCTTCGGCTGAGGCAACCCCCGAGAACTTGTAAGCACCTATGCAGAAAGGTAACGGGGGAAAGGAGGCCTTATGTTGCTTGTGGAGCATTTCCCCAATTCCATCCAGGAATATTTGTCTTACTGCTTCCTTGAGGACCACATAATCTGTTGCATACTCCGAAAAAATGTATGGGGGCTTAGTCCCTCCAAACATTCTGAAGTAGGTTCCTTGTTCTGAAAAGTAAAAATCCCCGTAATTCTCAAGGACTTCCAAAGCATTCTTTGACAGGAAGTTGGGTTCCTCCTTGAATATCTTCTCATATAGGGGCATGATGAACCCCTCACAGATGAGTTTGTAGCTGGGCTTTTAATTCTGAGCCCACAACATCCTGAAAGCAATATAGACCGGGGTGGTGGCTTTATCCCATGTGCAGCCCAATTTGGGGAAGTCCATCTTGGCCAAAATACAATCAATCAGATATGAGGACATGAAAAATTCAGCCTTTTTCAAGGCTAGTCCTTCTCTAGCAGCAACTATCATCGAGGCCAAAATATTTGACAGGAGAGTGTCCCAGTCAAATACGGTTCCTTTAAACGCCACAAAGTGAATAATAGGGACCCACTGAATCTTGTACATGGTGCCATCTGGCATGCCGAAGATTCTGCATAGCATTAAGGTGATCAATCTGAAAGGAGGTCTCAGATTCTGTACATCATGTCACGTCCCCATTTTGACCCCCTTTGTAAATGATGTAAATATTGTAATTTAATCGTGGTGAGGAGCTCAAGGCCAAGGCCCCACCATTGATTTAGCGTTTATATATCGACAATTAAAATAGATGCCTATGGTTCTTGTGCGAGATGGGCACAATGTATATAAGACATCATGTAAATAAGAATTTTAATGAAAAACCCACAACCGGCTATGCAATGCAACAAAAGAGATGGGGCATGGTTCTACAAGGAATAGGGAGGGAAATTATTCAAACCCTTGAGCCAATGGTATTAATCCATGTGTCAATGGGGAAACCCATAAACCACCAACTACCCATTTTGTCTCATGTACCCAATCATTTAATTTTTCCAAGAAATTGGTTAAGGCAGTTAATGTCTTGGGAATGAAAGAGTATGGGCAAGCCATTTTCGTGCATGGGCAAGCCATCAACTTGGAAAATCGTGTTTTTGCTTGGGAGGCAAGAAACCACCCACGAAATGGTGCCCAAAGCCATGGGGAATGGGCAGTCTTCATTCATTCACGCAGGGGGAGTTAGCTGGGGTTTTTCCATTTACGTTTTTCATCTAAATACTGCATTTTTCCATGCCTGGGAGTCGTTTTTGCAGTATATAACAGTTGGGAGAGGGAGGGCCACGTTTTGGGGACTGTAGGGAGGTCGTTTTTGCCCCCGAATGTCCAAGGACATTTTTCAAAAAATGGATTTGGCTTCCTGGGTTGTTCACCAACTTCCCATTTCGTTTTTGTGGGTTCCCACGTTTTTCTGGGTTAGTTGAAACCCCATCTCATGCATCCCACCGTGGAAAACGTTTTTCTCATGCCCATCAAGTGGGGTTCTGCTGTTATGTGCATCCTCGTTTTTGGTTTGAACCTGTGAATTGAAGTTTGGAATGGTAGTGGATAGACGTGGCTTGATAAACCTAGTGGGGGAGGCAACCTCTCAAGAAGATCAAGAGGGATTTGGTTACTCTTCTATGCATACCCTGAGAGCACTAGATAGGGAAGGTATGGCTTGAGGGACTGTACAGCAGTGAAAAGAATACTTCCTTGTGCTGGGTGTGTAGGTATTGTGGGTGCCAAGCTAGATAGATCTTGCAAGGTTATCCCTAGCTCTGTGCTGGAGCTCACTAGCTTAG
Source organism: Larix kaempferi (assembly GCA_027924585.1). Lineage (NCBI taxonomy): Eukaryota > Viridiplantae > Streptophyta > Pinopsida > Pinales > Pinaceae > Larix > Larix kaempferi. The sequence continues at coordinate 3,788,000 of BSBM01000662.1, forward strand.
CAACTCTTCCTTTCCATCTCCTAGCAGCCTGATAAACCCAATTGCAGATTGGCTTGGCTCATCTTGGTGTATGCTTGGCTATGTGTGAGTCTGTTGTTCCCTGGTTCCTTGTAGAGATCATGCCCAGCTCGGGGGTGGCAGTGGTGCTGAGAGATTGAGGAGCACACTGGCCTACGGTTGGGTGGAATGTTGCAGTTGCATAGCCAGTTGCGTGGGACTACTTTTGTATAAGATAAGTATTCTCTTGTGTTAAATTGGCAATTATCATTGGATGAATATTAGAATGAATGATGGATGTGCTATTGAATTTACTTCCGCTGTGATTTTCTTAAAATCATACATTTCCATATGTCTCTATTATATTCTGTGAATGCTCATGGTTGAAAGTTTCATGGGGCTAGATGCCCAGTTCAGCATCACGTCTGTTATGCACTTGAATATGTATATTTTCATTTTAATTTGAATGTTTGTTTAATGTGTATGGGCTGGATGCCCGATTTAACCTCACGATCCTCTCCATCTAGCTAAAGGAATGGGAGGGGACATGACAGAATGGTATCAGAGCTGCGTTGCAGCATTGGGCCTCTATGGGCCAAATCTGATAAGCAATTACAATAAAATTGTTGTCTTATGAGTTTTGAAAAAACAAATTTAAGTCTGTTTTTGAAAAAAAAAAAAAAAATTGTGTTTTAAGCCGTTTCGGGAAGTCGTTCTGAAATTTCGGAAAGGTTTCACGAACCTTCCCAAAATTGCGGAAGATTTCGGTGAACCTTCCCGAAATTGCGGAAGGATTCTGCGAACCTTCCCGAAATTGCGGAAGAATTCAGCCAATGGCTCCAAAACAGCGGAGAAAATGTTTTTAAGAGAAAAAAAAATAAAAAATTCTAAGTATCGGAATTTTTCGGAAAGAATTCTCTTCCGAAATTGCGGAAGGAATTCTCTTCCGAAATTTCGGAAGGATTCCGCGAATCATTCCGAAACGCGGAAGAGTTCGGCGAGTCATTCCGAAGTTGAGGAAGACTTCGTCGAATCGTTCCGCAACTGCGGAAGACTTCGCCGAATCGTTCCGCAACTGCGGAAGACTTCGCCGAATCATTCCGAAAAAACACCCGAAATCGGGGAAGCATTCCGGCGGAAGAATTCCGCGAACGGCTCCGAAATTGCGGAAGCCTTCGCCGAATGGCTCCGCAACTGCGGAAGCCTTCGCCGAATGGCTTCGCAACTGCGGAAGCCTTCACCGAATGGCTCCGCTCAGCAAATCGCCCCGCCATTGCGGAAGCGTTCGGCGAACTGCTCCGCAATTGCGGAAGCCGTCGCCGAACCGCCCCGCAGTTGCGGCAGCATTCAGCCAACCTCTCCGCAGTCGCGGGAACATACAGTGATATCACCCCGCCATTGCGGAAGCCTCCAGCCTATCGTCCCGCCCGTTGCGGACGCTTTCAGCCTACCGCCCCGCCTATTGTGGCAGGATTCAACGAACCGCCCCGCGACAGGGGCATTAATTGTAAAAAAAAAAAAAAAAAAAAAAAAAAAAAAAACGAGGGCGCTGCCCTCGACTTGCCCTGCTGTGGCGAGCCACAAGGGGGCAGGCCCCCTTGACCCCCTTTTTGTTTTTCTCCTCGTATGTCGTTGGTTTTAAGAGTATTCTATGATTGTCAAGGTAATGTTTTCCCACGTGCATGATGAATTGTGAATTCTGAGAATGTAATGCAGCTAACAATTGTGTTGATGAACACATTTCAGAGAGCCACAGTTACAGCAGGGTAACACTCTAGTTAATACAGTGGAAAAAAATTTGGATCTTGGTTGGGCCAAGAAAATGAACATCATGAATGATGCACAGGATCCCTATGAGCCTGAGACAGATGCCATGGGGGAGAACATACAGGTTGAGAATGCTGAAACAAAATCTAATGGGAGAAGAAATCAAGAGACCCCTCCAGATGTTGCAGCCACCATGAGAAGCCTAAGGGTGGAGTTGCAAAGTTGTAGGGAAGATAATGAAAGGATGATTAAAGCTCAGGAAGAACAAAATCAGCTGAATGCAGCCATGTTGCAGATTTTAACAGACATCCAAAGGCAAATAAACTCTGGGCATCAGATATCAAATCTAGAAAGGGGTGGGAGTAGCTCCAGAAGGAATTCCCGTAAGAGGGCCAGTAGTCCAAGAAGAGTTTCTACAGACAGGACATATAGTCCAGAAATCTCTTCTAATGAATCATCGGATTCGGAAGAATCCATTGAGGGTTCAAGTTCTTCATCTCACAGGAGCAAGAGGAAGAAGCACTACAAGAACAATTCACATGGGGAATTTAAGAAGGCAAAACCTCCTACATTTGACGGAGAGGTAAAATCTGGTCAAGAAGCTGAAGCTTGGCTTCTTGGGATGAGAAAATATTTCCAAGTCCAAGATTACTCGGGAAATATGAAGGCAAGGGTAGCCATCTTCAACTTGAATGGAAGAGCATCCATATGGTGGGAACACACCAGGCAGGTGAAGAAGATCAATGAGAGGAAAATTGTGTGGAAACAGTTCAAGAAATACTTCAAGCAGAAGTACCTCTCTGATAGGTACTATGATGATAAGATCAAAGAGTTCCATGAGCTGAGATTGGGACAATCGACCATGGAAGAATATGCAAACAAGTTCTTGGAGCTGCTGAGGTATGTCAAGTATATTCGAGATGATAAGGTAAAAATTCAGCGTTTCCTAAGTGGACTGCCCCAGTCATATAAAGACAGAATTGAGTTTGATGAACCTCGAACTCTAGAGGAGGCCATAAGAAAGGCCAAGTATTGCTTTGATCAAAACAGAAGAAAACCAGAGCTCCACAAGGCATGGAAGGATAAGAAAAATGAAAAGTTTGATCAAAGGAAGAAGGGGTTCAAGCCTCCTCAATTCCGGAACCAGCAAAGGCAGCCATCACAGGTTGTGACTAAGCCAACTCGGATGATGGGAGACAAGCCAAGAGATCCAAAGGAACCAAGGGAACCACTTCAATGTTGGGGTTGTGGAGGAGACCACATGCTTAGGAACTGTCCACATCGGAATGGGAATGCAAATCAAGTTCACAACATCCAAGGAGCTGGAACTGTGGGTCAAGTGGCGAGGACAATCCCTAGAATCTATGCAGCAGTAGAAGACCGCCAGGCAGATCATCAATCAACCGTGGTTGAAGTTGAAGGTAAGATTGCTAAGCAATCTGTTTCTATTTTGATTGATCCTGGATCTACTCACAGTTATGTCACTCCTAGAATTGTTGAGGTTTGTGCTTTCAAGAAATTAAAGCATAGTAAATCTTGGTTAGTTCAACTAGCCACTGGAACCAAGAGAAAAGTTAGCGAAATAGTAGAGAAATGTCCATTAGAGATGGATGGGCTATTCACTTATGCAGATCTGAATATTTTGCCACTTGGTTCCTATGATATTCTCATTGGAATGGATTGGTTAGAAGCACACAGGGTTAAACTTGACTGCTACAATAAGACATTTAAATGCATGGACGAAGAAGGAAACCCGAGGGTTGTAAAAGGCGTTCCAAAGGTGACTTCTGTTAGACAGGTTTCGGCCATGCAGCTGAAGAAGTTCTGTAGGAAGGGATGTCAATTGTATGTAGCCCACATTTTAGAGGCAACAGAGAATGAAACTCTGAAATTGGAGAACTATCAGGTATTGCAAGAATTCAGGGATGTTTTTCCTGATGAGATTCCGGGACTCCCTCCAAAGAGAGACATTGACTTTACAATTGAACTTGTGCCAGGAGCGGCACCAGTATCTAAGACACCGTACAGGATGAGTACCCCGGAATTGCTAGAATTAAAAATGCAATTACAAGAGTTGTTGGAAAAGAAATATATTAGGCCAAGTGTGTCCCCGTGGGGAGCACCTGTTCTATTTGTGAAAAAGAAAGATGGAACACTCAGGTTATGTATTGACTACAGGCAGTTGAACAAAGTCACAGTGAAGAATAAATACCCATTTCCCCGAATTGATGACCTTTTTGATCAAATGAGAGGAGCAAAGGTATTTTCAAAGATTGACTTGAGGTCTGGTTACCATCAGGTAAGAATCAAAGAAGAAGATATTCATAAGACAGCCTTTAGAACGAGGTATGGACACTATGAGTTTGTAGTGGTACCATTCGGTCTCACAAATGCACCAGCTACATTCATGTGTCTCATGAATAATGTTTTTAGCAAATATTTGGACAAGTTTGTTCTGGTATTCCTAGACGACATTCTCATCTATTCTAAGAATGAAGAAGAGCATGAAGAACATTTGAGAATGACAATGCAATTACTAAGGGAGCATAAGCTGTATGCAAAGTTGAGTAAATGTGACTTCTATAAAGATAGAATTCATTATTTGGGTCACATCATCTCCGACGAAGGTATATCTGTAGACCCTGAGAAGATTGAAGCCATTATGAATTGGCCAACTCCAAGGAATGTGACTGATGTGAGATATTTTATGGGCCTTGCTGGTTACTACAGGAGGTTTATCGAAGGATTCTCCAAGGTTGCAAACCCGATCACTTCTTTGCAAAAGAAGGGGATAAAGTTTGAATGGTCACCAAGATGTGAGGAAAGTTTTCAACGGTTGAAGAATCTTCTTACAAGTGCACCTATTTTGAAGATTGCAGACCCGGAAAAAGATTTTGTGGTGTGTACCGATGCATGCAATCAAGGACTTGGAGGAGTTCTTATGCAAGACAACCACGTGATATGCTATGAATCAAGAAAGTTGAAGGAGCATGAGAAGAACTATGCTACTCATGATATAGAACTTGCAGCCATAGTACATGCTTTAAAGATGTGGAGGCATTACTTAATGGGAAGGAAATTTGAGTTAAGGACAGACCATTGTGGTCTGAAATACTTGTTTGATCAGCCAACTTTAAATGCTAGGCAAGCTAGATGGTTTGAATTTTTGTGTGAATTTGATTTCGAAATCAAGCACATAAAAGGGAAAGAAAACAAGGTGGTTGATGCACTCAACAGGAAGGTACATGAAATGTATGTGGCAGCGCTTAGTACATGCCAACCAGATTTGAAGCAGCAGATTGTTAACCATATGGTTAAGGATGAAGTGTATGAGTGGATAAAGGACAAATTGCAGCAGCAAGACCTTGGCAAGAAGAATGAAGGCTATCACTTGGAAGAAGGAGGACTTTTTACTTATAAGGATAGAGTCTGTATTCCAAATGCGGAAGATTTAAGGAAAATGGTTATGGATGAGATCCATAAAGCTCCATACTCTGGTCACCCAGGATATCAGAAAACAATTGCTACAGCAAGAAAATATTATTTCTGGCCAGGTATGAAGAAGGACGTTGCTGAATACATCTCTAAGTGCATGGAATGTCAGCAGGTGAAGGTTGAACACCAACACCCAGCAGGTTTATTGCACCCAGTGCCGATCCCAGAATGGAAATGGGAAATAATTTCCATGGATTTTATTACAGGATTGCCAATGACTAAGAGACAACATGATTCCATCATGGTTGTGGTGGACAAGTTAACAAAGGCAGCACATTTTATACCGGTTAAGTCCACACATAAAGCCGATGCCATAGCAGATATTTTCATGAAGGAAATTTTCAGATTACATGTGTTGCCTAAGGCAATAATTTCGGACAGGGATACCAAGTTCACTTCCAATTTTTGGAAAGGTCTCTTTGCAGATTTGGGTACACAGTTGAACTTTAGCACCGCGTACCATCCTCAAACAGACGGGCAAACAGAAAGAGTAAATCAGGTACTTGAAGACATGCTCCGCATGTACGTAATGGACAAGCCATCCAAGTGGGAGGATTATCTACACCTAGTGGAATTTGCATATAACAATGGGCATCAAGAATCATTGGGAATGAGTCCGTATGAGGCCTTGTACGGCAGAAGGTACAGGACACCAGTGACTTGGGACAATCCAGTGAACCGAATTGTACTTGGGCCAGAATTGCTTAAGGAAATGGAACAAGAGGTTGCAAAGATCCGGCAAAATTTGAAAGCAGCCCAGGATAGACACAAAAGCTATGCAGATAAACATAGAATGCATAGGGAATTCAATGTTGGGGATCATGTGTATCTTAGAGTAAGATCAAGGAAGAGTTCCTTGAAGCTTGGGAGTTGTGCCAAGCTATCACCTAGATATTGTGGGCCATTTGAAGTGCTCGAAAGAATAGGACCAGTTGCATATAGACTTGCATTGCCTGCTAGCACTAAAGCTCATAATGTTTTTCACGTCTCTTTGCTTAAGAAATATGTACATGATCCTAACCATGTGATTAATTGGGATGTGATCCAGGTGGAACCCGAGGGAGAATTCCAAACCGATCCATTGCGCATCCTAGACAAGAAAGTAACATTGCTCCGGAACCGAGCCATCGGATAGGTAAAGGTGCAATGGAAGCACTATGGTCCCGATGAGGCTACATGGGAGCTGGAGGATGCCATGAGGATGGCATATCCATTTTTGTTCAATTTTGATGAGCACTGAGGACAGTGCTAATGTAAGGGGAGGGGTATGTCACGTCCCCATTTTGACCCCCTTTGTAAATGATGTAAATATTGTAATTTAATCGTGGTGAGGAGCTCAAGGCCAAGGCCCCACCATTGATTTAGCGTTTATATATCGACAATTAAAATAGATGCCTATGGTTCTTGTGCGAGATGGGCACAATGTATATAAGACATCATGTAAATAAGAATTTTAATGAAAAACCCACAACCGGCTATGCAATGCAACAAAAGAGATGGGGCATGGTTCTACAAGGAATAGGGAGGAAAATTATTCAAACCCTTGAGCCAATGGTATTAATCCATGTGTCAATGGGGAAACCCATAAACCACCAACTACCCATTTTGTCTCATGTACCCAATCATTTAATTTTTCCAAGAAATTGGTTAAGGCAGTTAATGCCTTGGGAATGAAAGAGTATGGGCAAGCCATTTTCGTGCATGGGCAAGCCATCAACTTGGAAAATCATGTTTTTTCTTGGGAGGCAAGAAACCACCCACGAAATGGTGCCCAAAGCCATGGGGAATGGGCAGTCTTCATTCATTCACGCAGGGGGAGTTAGCTGGGGTTTTTCCATTTACGTTTTTCATCTAAATACTGCATTTTTCCATGCCTGGGAGTCGTTTTTGCAGTATATAACAGTTGGGAGAGGGAGGGCCACGTTTTGGGGACTGTAGGGAGGTCGTTTTTGCCCCCGAATGTCCAAGGACATTTTTCAAAAAACGGATTTGGCTTCCTGGGTTGTTCACCAACTTCCCATTTCGTTTTTGTGGGTTCCCACGTTTTTCTGGGTTAGTTGAAACCCCATCTCATGCATCCCACCGTGGAAAACGTTTTTCTCATGCCCATCAAGTGGGGTTCTGCTGTTATGTGCATCCTCGTTTTTGGTTTGAACCTGTGAATTGAAGTTTGGAATGGTAGTGGATAGACGTGGCTTGATAAACCCAGTGGGGGAGGCAACCTCTCAAGAAGATCAAGAGGGCTTTGGTTACTCTTCTATGCATACCCTGAGAGCACTAGATAGGGAAGGTATGGCTTGAGGGACTGTACAACAGTGAAAAGAATACTTCCTTGTGCTGGGTGTGTAGGTATTGTGGGTGCCAAGCTAGATAGATCTTGCAAGGTTATCCCTAGCTCTGTGTTGGAGCTCACTAGCTTAGCAACTCTTCCTTTCCATCTCCTAGCAGCCTGATAAACCCAATTGCAGATTGGATTGGCTCATCTTGGTGTATGCTTGGCTATGTGTGAGTCTGTTGTTCCCTGGTTCCTTGTAGATATCATGCCCAGCTCGGGGGTGGCAGTGGTGCTGAGAGATTGAGGAGCACACTGGCCTACGGTTGGGTGGAACGTTGCAGTTGCATAGCCAGTTGCGTGGGACTACTTTTGTATAAGATAAGTATTCTCTTGTGTTAAATTGGCAATTATCATTGGATGAATATTAGAATGAATGATAGATGTGCTATTGAATTTACTTCCACTGTGATTTTCTTAAAATCATAAATTTCCATATGTCTCTGTTATATTCTGTGAATGCTCATGGTTGAAAGTTTCATGGGGCTAGATGCCCAGTTCAGCATCACGTCTGTTATGCACTTGAATATGTATATTTTTATTTTAATTTGAATGTTTGTTTAATGTGTATGGGCTGGATGCCCGATTTAACCTCACGATCCTCTCCATCTAGCTAAAGGAATGGGAGGGGACGTGACACATCATATTCGTCACTTCCTTTCTTTCTCAAATGTCTGCCTTCTACCAACAGCTTTTTGGCTATCTCAACGTTGTCCATTTTGCCCAACCATTCATCAGTCAGATCTTGCTGGGAGCAGAGAAATTTGTAGGCTGCTGCAAGATATGCGGGTTGAAATGAGGCAATGGCCACTTTCCCACTGTCATTTATCACTCTTCCTTCAGCATCGGCATGTTGGAGTATCCATCCGATCACTTCAGCACAGGGGAATAGTTCAGGGCAGGTAGCAGCACTGGTTATGCCTGAGGCTTTGATATTTAGATAAATTGGCCCCTCTTCTAATAACATGTCCGGGACATCTTGGTCTCGGATCATCCTGTAAATGTCACCCCATCTGATTTCTGGAGGAACACCAGTGGTGCACCTAGTATACTGGAGTGAGGTCTCAGTTTTAAGTGGTGCAGGCTTCTTTTCTGTCATCTTAGCCTTCTTCTTACCGGCTTTCGGCATTTTGACTTATCCCTGATAGCACCCATATACATGTTATTATAAACATGAGCAACATACTGTGAGATTTCAAGAGCATCACCATTCTAACATGTCAATGAGATAAAATGCAATATGAAGCTGTATGTTTAGGAATCAAAATACATCATCTCAACAGGAACCTAATTATAAATTTTAGCCATCCTAATTATTTTAAAGGGGCAGGTTTGGAATGCTCCTGTGAGGATAAGCGTGTTGCGGAAGCAACCTGCTTTCGGTTTAGCTCTGGGGAAGAGGGCAACTTTCGTCATTGTGCTTTTAAAAGGCTACTGGCGGGGAAGTCTGGGGTGAAATAACCCTGTGACGAAATAGGGAACCGTTTTCATATTTACGACCCGATGAGGGCTTCGAACACCATTGTCATTTATGGCGCTTGCCGAGGTGCTCTATGGGAGTTTTTTTGAACAGGGGCGATTGCGCCTATCTTGGGATTTAGATTAGGTAGTGGCTACGCCGGGACTGAGGCTTATGACAAAGCCCGGGTGACTACGGTTTTAGCTTTCGGCTGGGGACACGAAAATTCCCTGGGGCTTCGGCAGTTTTTTGAAATAACAAGGTACGCGGCCCGGGGAGGAAATTGGAACAAGTATAACCGTCCAAACTAACTGCCTCTACCCACTATGCAAATGTTTTATCATGCCTCTGTTTTATATGACAAGAAGAACACAATTCAAACTGTACTTGACGGGAAAAATAGCCTATGATGGGCATTTTGCCCGTCAAAATCCTACCAATGCCCATCATTTTCAAACAAAGGACAACCCAATAGCAATTTGAAGCATAGAAGGGACAAATTTCAAGGTTAAAATCCTACCTGGCACCGACGACGATAGCTGACTGAGGTGGCCGCGAACGTGGTCGAGCAAGCTGAGCTGGAACGGTCGCGCGACATCCAACAATGGTTTGCCAATCGACAAATAACAATGCGTTGGCTCGTACCCCCCACCGCTTATTTAAATAGAATGGGCACGTGCGAGCATTTAATTTTGGTGGGTGGCGCAATTAACCGCAGTTTAAATACCGGTACGTCGGCGTCAAATCAAGCCATCTCAGTTTGTGTGCGACCGCCTCCTGCGGGACAAACTCACGAATCTCATCCGTCGTTGCGGAAGGATATAGTGGACATTTTCGTCGTTTCGGGGAACAAAGGCGAATGGCCCCCGCAAAAGGCCTCCGTGACGCGGAAGAGAAAACGTTCCGCAAAGCTCAACTCGTTCGGGAGGATACCGCGGGAGCTTCGGCTGTTTCGGGAGAGGTTGGGGAATTGTTTCCGCAAGTTGGCACGCGGACGATTAAGTTAATTTGGCGGCCCCTTTGGGATGAAAACGTGAAGGCTCCCGAAACTGCGGAAATCTTTCATAAGTGGCTTCCGCAGTTTCGGAAGACTTCCGCCAACGCTTCCGCAAAAGGTTCTCGCGAATTCGAGAACATTTCTAAGTTTTGGCCGCGCTCGTGAGAATCGCGGAAGGATTTTTCCCTTTGCCTCCGCCGTTTTGGGTAGGAAAAAACAAAGGTTCCGCAAAGTTTGTTTCGGTGATGTTTCGGAACGGTTCCGCGAAGGTTTCCGCGGTTGCGGAAGGCTTTGATGAATGCCTTCTGCGACTTTCGAGACTTCAAAAATTTGCCAAACCTTAGTCGTTTAGCGGCCCCGGGGAAGGTAGACGGATGACTCCCACACGTTTCGGGCGGCTTCTTTGAATTCCTCCCCCATTTCGGAGAGAATTTGCCAATTATTCCCGCAGCTTATGAGCAAAAATTAAGTCCCTCTTCGGGAATTTTATGCGAGTGGCTTCCGCCAGTTTCGGAAGGTTTCCTTGAGTTCTTCCGCGATCTTTTGGGAAAAGTTTCCAAGTTCCTTTTTAGAAGGCTTAAACAAGCGGCTTCCGCCACTGCGGGAGGATAGCGCGAAAGATCCCGCAATTTCGGGAGATAAAGCTGAAAGGTTCCGCAGCGTTCGTTTCGCAAACTTTCAAAAACTCTAAGTCCTTTTTGGAAGGCTTAAACATTTGGCTGCCGCAACTGCGGGAAGATAGTCTGAACAGTTCCGAAATTTTGGGAAAATTTTATAAGTTCCTTCTCTGTTCCTTGGAAGAAATTTGGAAAGGCTTATGGCAAGATTTTCTGTTGGAAAGCAAAAGATAAAAGCTGGGAATGCCCCCTTTAGGCAGCCTTTCTAAAAAAATATTAAAGGAGGGGCCCCAATATGTACAACATATTGGGGGGGGTGTTGCTGCAACAACAAGAGTACTTATCTTAAAACAAAGTAGTCTCTGAGCAACCATCTATGCATCTGCAACGTTCCACCCAACCATAGGCCAGTTGTGCATATCAATCTCTTGATACAACTGCCACCCCCGAGCTCGGCATGATTTCTACAAGGAAGAAGGGAACAACAAACTCACACATAGCCAGAATACACCAAAATCATCCATGCCAATCAGCAGTTGGGTTTATCAATATGCTAGGAGATGGAAAGGAAGAATTGCTAAGCTAGTGAGCTCAAGCACAGAGCCATGGATACCCCTACAAGATCTATCCATCTTGGTACCCACAATGCCTACACACCCAACACAAGGAAGTATTCTCTTCACTTCTACACAGTCCCTCAAGCCATACCTTCCTTTCTAGTGCTTCAAGGTGTGCATAGAAAAGTAGACAAATCCCTCTTAATCTTCTTGAGAGGTTATTTCCGCCACTAGGTTTATCAAGCCAATTCTATCCACTACCACTCCAGATTTCTTGCTCACAGGTTCAAACCAAAACAGGGATGCACATAATAGGAAAAGTATAAGTGTTGGTCATGAAGAAACATTTTTACAATGAGATGCCCAAAGATGGGGTTTTCATTAGCTTCAGAAAAACGTGGGAAACCCAAAAACGAAAATGGAAGATGGGGAACAACCCTGGGAAGCCAAATCCGATTTCAAAAAAACGTCCATGGATATTATGGGGCAAAAACGACCTCCATAACATTCCCAAATCGTGGTCCTCCTCTCCCAGCCATTGTGCAAAGCAGAAACAAGTTTCCAGGCATGGAAAATGCAGGAAAAATGGTGAAAAACATGATGGGAAAGCCCATCTAGCTCAGACTGCGTGAGAGGGAAAAAGCCATGGGTGAAAGATGGCTTTGGGAACCATTTCGTGGGTGTTTTCTTGCCTAAGGAGCAGAAATATGAATTCCCAGGTTGATGGCTTTCCCATGCATGAAATTGGCTTCCATACCTTCCCATTCCCAAGGCATTAACTACCTCAACCAACTCTTGGAAGAATTAAAAGATTGGGTGCATAACCCAAAATGGGTAGTTGGTGGTTTATGGGTTTTCTCATTGACACATGGGTTAACACCATTGGCTCAAGGGTTTGAATAATTTCCCTCCCTATTCCTTATAAAAATCATGCCCCCATCTCTTTGTTACATTGCATAGCTGGTTGTGGGTATTTCATTAAAATTCGTATTTACATGATGTCTTAATTTACATTGTGCCTGTCTAGCACAAGAACCATATGCACCGATTTTAATTGCCGATACATAAAAATCTAAATCGATGGCGGGGCCTTGGCCTTGAGCTCCTCACCATGATTTAATAACGATATTTACATCATTTACAATTTTAATGCCACAGGGTCAAAATGGGGACGTGACATTCCCCTCCCCTTACATTAGCACTGTCCTCAGTGCTCATCAAATATGAACAAAAATGGATATGCCACTCTCATGGCATCCTCCAGCTCCCATGTTGCCTCATTGGGACCGTAGTGCTTCCATTGCACCTTTACCTATCCGATGGCTCGGTTTCAGAGCAATGTTACCTTCTTGTCTAGGATGCGTAATGGATCAGTTTGGAACTCTCCCTCGGGATCCACCTGGATCACATCCCAATTAATCACATGGTTAGGATCATGTACATATTTCTTAAGCAAAGATACATGAAAAACATTATGAGCTCTACTGCTAGCAGGCAACGCAAGTCTATATGCAACTGGCCCTATTCGTTCAAGCACTTCAAATGGCCCATAATATCTAGGTGATAGCTTGGCACAACTCTCAAGATTCAAGGAACCCTTCCTTGGCCTCACTCTAAGATACACATGATCCCCAACACTGAAATCCCTATGCACCCTATGCTTATCTGCATAGCTTTTGTGTCTATCCTGGGCTGCTTTTAAATTTTTCCTGATCTTTGCAAGCTCTTGCTCCATTTCCTTAAGCAATTCTGGCCCAAGTACAATTCTGTTCACTGGATTGTCCCAAGTCACTGGTGTCCTACACCTTCTGCCATATAGAACCTCATATGGACTCATTCCCAATGATTCTTGCTGCCCATTTTTATATGCAAACTCTACCAGGTGTAGATAATCCTCCCACTTGGATGGTTTGTCCATTACATACATACGGAGCATGTCTTCAAGCACCTTATTTACTCTTTCCATTTGCCCATCTATTTGAGGATGGTATGTGGTACTAAAGTTCAACTGTGTACCCAAATCTGCAAAGAGACTTTTCCAAAAATTGGAAGTGAACTTGGTATCCCTGTCAGAAATTATTGCCTTAGGCAACCCATGTAATCTAAAAATTTCCTTCATGAAAATATTTGCAATGGCATCGGATTTATGCGTGGACTTAACCGGTATAAAATGTGTTGCCTTTGTTAACTTGTCCACCACAACCATGATGGAATCATGTTGTCTCACAGTCATTGGCAATCCTATAATGAAATCCATGGAAATTACTTCCCATTTCCATTCTAGAATTGGCACTGGGTGCAATAAACTTGCGGGGTGTTGGTGTTCAACCTTCACCTGCTGACATGTCATGCACTTAGAAATGTATTCAGCGACATCCTTCTTCATCCCTGGCCAGAAATAATATTTTCTTGTTGTAGCAATAGTCTTTTGATATCCGAGGTGACCGGAGTATGGAGCTTTATGGATTGTTCCTCAAATATGCCACATTTGGAATATAGGCTCTATTCTTATAAGTAAGAAGTCCATCTCCTTCCAAATGATAGCCTTCATACTTATTTTCAATGTTTTGCTGCTACAATTTGTCCTTTATCTGCACATACACTTCATCCTCAGCAATATGGTTAACAATTTGCTATCTCAAATCTGGTTGGAAAGTACTAAGCGCTGCCACATGCATTTCATGTACTTTCCTACTGAGTGCATCTGCTACCTTATTTTCTTTCCCTTTTATGTGTTTGATTTCAAAATCAAATTCACACAAAAATTCCAACCATCTAGCTTGCCTAGCATTTAAAGTTGGCTGATCAAACAAGTATTTTAGACCACAATGGTCTGTCCTTAACTCAAATTTCTTGCCCATTAAGTAATGCCTCCACATCTTTAAAGCATGTACTATGGCTGCAAGTTCTAAATCATGAGTGGCATAGTTTTTCTCATGCTCCTTCAACTTTCTCAACTCATAGCATACCATGTGGTTGTCTTGCATAAGAACTCCCCCAAGTCCTTAATTGCATGCATCAGTACATACCACAAAGTCTTTTTCTGTATCTGCAATTTTCAAAATTTGTGCACTCGTAAGAAGATTCTTCAACCGTTGGAAACTTTCCTCACATCTTGGTGACCATTCAAACTTTATCCCCTTCTTTTGCAAAGAAGTGATCGGGTTTGCAACCTTGGAGAATCCTTCAATAAACCTCCTGTAGTAACCAGCAAGGCCCATAAAAGATCTCACATCTGTCACATTCCTTGGAGTTGGCCAATTCATAATGGCTTCAATCTTCTCAGGGTCCATCGATAAAAGTCACATTTGCTCAACTTTGCATACAGCTTATGCTCTCTTAGCAATTGCAATGTCATTCTCAAATGTTCTTCATGCTCTTCTTCATTCTTAGAATAGATAAGAATGTCGTCTAGAAATACAAGAACGAACTTGTCCAAATACTTGCTAAAAACACTATTCATGAGACACATGAATGTAGCTGGTGCATTTGTGAGACCAAATGGTACCACTACAAACTCATAGTGTCCATACCTTGTTCTAAAGGTTGTCTTATGAATATCTTCCTATTTAATTCTTACCTAATGGTAACCTGACCTTAATTCAATCTTTGAAAATACCTTTGCCCCTCGCATTTGATAAAAAAGGTCATCAATTTGGGGCAATGGGTATTTTTTATTCACAGTGACCTTGTTCAACTACCTGTAGTCAATACATAACCTGAGTGTTCCATCTTTCTTTCTCACAAATAGAACAAGTGCTCCCCATGGGGACACACTTGGCCTGATATATTTCTTTTCCAGCAACTCTTGTAATTGCATTTTCAATTCTAGCAATTCCGGTGTACTCATCCTGTAGGGTGTTTTGGACACTAGTGCTGCTCCTTGCACAAGTTCAATTGTAAAGTCAATGTCTCTCTTTGGAGGAAGTCCTGGAATCTCATCAGGAAAAACATCCCTGAATTCCTGCAATACATGATAGTCCTCCAACATATGAGTTTCATTTTTCGTTGCCTCCAAAACATGGGCTACATACAATTGAAAACCCTTTCCACAGAACTTCTTCAGCTGCATGGCTAAAACCTGCCTAACGGAAGTCACCTTTGGAATGCCTTTTACAACCCTTGGGTTTCCTTCTTCATCCATGCATTCAAAATATTTATTAGAGCAGTCAATTTTAACCCTGTGTGCCTCTAACCAATCCATTCCAATGAGAATATCATAGGAACCCAGTGGCAAAATATTCAAATTTGCATAAGTGAATAGCCCGTCCATCTCTAAGGGACACTTCTCTATAATTTCACTAACTTTTCTCGTGGTTCCAGTAGCTAGTTGAGCTAACCATGAGTTACTATGCTTTTACTTCTTAAAAGCACAAATCTCAACAATTTTAGGAGTGATATAACTGTGAGTAGAGCCAAGATCAATCAAAATAGAAACATATTGCTTAGCAATCTTACCTTCAACTTCAACAACAGTTGATTGATGATCTTCTTGGTGGTCGTCTAGTGCTGTATAGATTCTAGGAATCATCCTCGCCACTTGACCCATAGTTCCATCTCCTTGGATGTTGTGAACTTGATTTGCATTCCCATTTCGACGTGGACAATACCTAAGCATATGGTCTCCTCCACAACCCCAACATTGAAGTGGTTCTCTTGGATCCTTTGGATCTCTTGGCTTGTCTCCCATCATCCTAGTTGTCTTAGTCACAACCTGTGATGGCTGCCTTTACTGATTTCTGATATGAGGAGGATTGAAATCTTTCTTCCTCTGGTCAAACTTCTCCTTCTTCTTGTCCTTCCATGCCTTATGGAAATCAGGTTTGCTTTTGTTTTGATCATAGCAATACTTGGCCTTCCTTATTGCCTCTTCTAGAGTTCAGGGCTCATCAAATTCAATTCTATCTTTATATGACTGAGGTAGACCACTTAGAAAACGTTGAATTTTCACCTTATCATCTCGAATATACTTGACATACCTCAGCAGCTCCAAGAACTTGTTTGCATACTCTTCCATGTTCAATTGTCCCAATCTCAGCTCATGGAACTCTTTGATCTTGTCATCATAGTACCTGTCAGAGAGGTACTTCGCCTTGAAGTATTTCTTGAACTGCTTCCACACAATCTTTCTTTCATTGATCTTCTTCACTTGCCTGATGTGTTCCCACCATATAGATGCTCGTCCATTCAAGTTGAAGATGGCGATCCTTACCTTCATATTTCCAGAGTAGTCTTGGACTTGGAAATACTTTCTCATCCCAAGAAGCCAAGCTTCAACTTCTTGACCAGACCTTACCTCTCCATCAAATGTAGGAGGTTTTGCCTTCTTAAATTCCCCGTGTGAATTGTTCTTGTAATGCCTCTTTCTCTTATTATTGTGAGATGAAGAGCTTGAACCCTCAATGGATCCCTCGGAGTCAGATGATCCACTAGAAGAGATTTCTGGAGTATAGGTTCTGTCTCTAGAAAATCTTCTTGAGATATTGGACCTCTTGTGGGAATTTCTCCTTGAACTACTCCCACTCTTTTCTGGATTTGATTTCTGATGCCTAGAGTTTATTTGCCTTTGGATGTCTGTCAAACTCTGTAGCATGGCTGCATTCAACTGATTTGTTCTTCCTGATCTTTAATCATCCTCTCAATATCTTCTCTACACCTTTGCAACTCCACCCTTAGGCTACTCATGGTGGCTGCAATATCTAGGGGAGTCTCTCGATTTCTTCTCCCATTGGATTCTGTTTCAACATTCTCCACATGTATATTTTCCCCCATGGCATCTATATCAGGCTCATAGGGATCCTGTGCATCATCCATGATGTTGATATTCTTGTCCCAACCAAGACCAGAACTTTTCAACTGCACTTATCTGGAATGCTGCTTTGATGCGACTATAATTCTGCAAAATGTGTTTATAAACACAATTGTTAGCTGCATTATAATATCATGAATTGGTTGCATGTATATGGGAAAATCCTATATTGACAACTTTAAAAAGCGCAGGAATTGTTTTTATTTTGGTCGACACCGACGCATGGCTTATCCTTAAAATCACCGATGGACGGACTGTTTTTCTAACGCAAAGTTATCTCCAACCTTCGGTGCCAGTTTTAACCATAAATCTCCGGCCTCTTCGGCACAGGTTTCAACCATAAATCTCCTGCCTCTTCGGCACAAGTTTTAATCATAACTCTGCCGCTTTGCCAAATGTTCACTACAATTCAACCATTTTTAGGTGCGAGAACTTAACTATAATCCGACCATTGTTTTTTTTATCCTTTCTCGCGCATGTCTTAAGTTTAAAACTATCCGCTTATGGCGCCCATCTTAGCCTTATTTTGGCCGCCTTCGGTGCAATTACTAACAATATGTCGGGCGCTTTGGCGCAGGATTTGTCTTTAAAAGGAACGCTGACATGAGGATCCTTTATGTCTGTTTTCCACGACTCCATAACGTCCTTTTCATCTGCGCAAACGTTAAGGCTAAAAATGGTCGCCATTGTCGCAGAAATTTAACTTAAAAAGTGCCTCCCATGTTGCGGAGTTTTAAGCTAAAATCTGTCACCGCGCACCGTGCATGACACAGATTTATCCTTAACTTCGCCGTGGGTCCTATCGCCAAGTTTTCCATCGCGCGCGTCACAGAGAATTAGTCTAACCTTCGTCGCCGCGCGCGTAGAGTTAACCTATTTTTCGCCGCCACCACAGCCCTTAGGAAAAACTTTGGAAATGTTCTATCTTTCGGCATCGAATTAACAACTATTTCGCCGACTCAATTTTGTCGTCGCATGCAGAAAATTAGTCTAAATTTCGCTGCCACATGCACAGAAAGTTAACCTAACTTTCGCCGCTGCGCGCGCAGAAAGTTAGCTTAACTTTCACCACCGCAGCTTTAGCAGAAAAAACAGTTAGAATTTTTTTTTTTTGCAAAATTTTCAAAGACAGACAGAGTTCTCTTCTTGAAATATGTCCTTCGTTTCCAGAGGTGAGATACCTACAGATCTGAGTTCACATATAGCAGAACAATGACAGGATGCCAAGAACTTGCACCTCTGAAGAGGGATTTTCTATTCATTTCAAATTCAACAATCCAACCAATGGATTCACAATCAATGTTCAAGCACCCAACAAGCATGGCAAAGGAAAACTCAAGGCCTCAAGCACATGATGCGTTATCTCATATGCACAACAATTAGCAACAAACAACAACCAACACACAACAACATGCCCCATGCACAACACAAAAATCATATTTTCCTAATTTGTTGTGTGGATGTTGGCCCAACAGCCTCAGTGTTGTAACCATGGGCTCTGATACCATTATGTCACATACCCACCCATCATACCAGCATGGGAGAGAACATGACTCTAATTCTGGGACATCTAACCCCATATTTAGTAAAACAAACATCCATATAAAATGAAGATGGACATATGGGAATGCATAGATATTTGAAAACACAATAGAATTAAATTCTATTACATATCCATCATACATTCAGGATATTCAAGTCATTTATCAATTAAAACAATACAAGTAAAATTCATTGATGATAAAAGACATGTACATATGCATATCGTAATTAAACACGACGGAATTAAAATCATGTTAATATCCAGCATACATTTATCATTTTCATGACATCCATTAAATAAATACATTACAGTATTAAAATAGAGAGTACTTATCTTATAACAAAGTAGTCTCTGAGCAACCAGCTATGCATCTGCAACGTTCCACCCAACCATAGGCTAGTTGTGCCTATCAATCTCTTGATACAATTGCCACCCCCGAGATGGGCATGATTTCTACAAGGAAGAAGGGAACAACAGACTCACACATTGCCAGAATACACCAAAATCAGCCAAGCCAATCAACAGTTGGGTTTATCAAGCTGCTAGGAGATGGAAAGGAAGAATTGCTAAGCTAGTGAGCTCAAGCACAGAGCCATGGATACCCCTACAAGATCTGTCCAGCTTGGCACACACAATGCCTACACACCCAACACAAGGAAGTATTCTCTTCACTGCTACACAGTCCCTCAAGCCATACCTTCCTTTCTAGTGCTCTCAGGGTGTGCATAGAAAAGTAGCCAAAGCCTTCTTGATCTTCTTGAGAGGTTATTTCCCCTACTAGGTTTATCCAGCCAATTTTGTCCACTACCACTCCAGATTTCTTGCTCAGAGGTTTAAGCCAAAATAGGGATGCATGTAATAGCAAAAGTATAAGTGTTGGTCATGAAGAAAGGTTTTTACAGTGAGATGCCCAAAGATGGGGTTTTCATTAGCTTCAGAAAAACATGGGAAACCCAAAAACGAAAATGGAAGATGGAGAACAACCCTAGGAAGCCAAATCCGATTTCAGAAAAACGTCCATGGACATTCTGGGGCAAAAACGACCTCAATAACAGTCCCAAATCGTGGTCCTCCTCTCCCAGCCATTGTGCAAAGCAGAAACGAATTCCCATGCATGGAAAATGCAGGAAAAATGGTTAAAAACGTGATGGGAAATCCCAGCTAGCTCAGACTGCATGAGAGGGAAAAATCAATGGGTGAAAGATGGCTTTGGGCACCATTTTGTGGGTGTTTTCTTGCCCAAGGAGCAGAAATACGAATTCCCAGGTTGATGGCTTTCCCATGCACAAAATTGGCTTCCATACCTTCCCATTCCCAAGGCATTAACTGCCTCAACCAACTCTTGGAAGAATTAAATGATTGAGTGCATAACCCAAAATGGGTGGTTGGTGGTTTATGGGTTTTCTCATTGACACATGGGTTAACACCATTGGCTCAAGGGTTTAAATAATTTTCCTCCCTATTCCTTATAAAAATCATGCCCCCATCTCTTTGTTGCATTACATAGTTGGTTGTGGGTATTTCATTAAAATTTGTATTTACATGATGTCTTAATTTACATTATGCCTGTCTAGCACAAGAACCATATGCACCGATTTTAATTGCCGATACATACAAAGCTAAATCAATGGCGGGGCCTTGGCCTTGAGCTCCTCACCATGATTTAATAACGATATTTACATCATTTACAATTTTAATGCCACGGGGTCAAAATGGGGACGTGACACATTCTAGACTGGAATTTGTATCATTCATAACACAATAGAACACCATGTACATAGCATGGATTTTCATTTTTAGGCAATGTTAATAAGTACGCCAAGGAAAAAGTATATATATATTGTTGCTCGAATCTCCCTAACTTGCAAGATTGGTGTGTGGTTTGAGAAACCATGAATCAGGGGAATCTAAGCCATTGAAATCACCCTGGGATTGCGCATGGCCTAGAATGCACTAGCCTCAACTTGACATGGTCTCTGGGTGTCGCCTCCCAACTAGGTCATCCCTAAGGGGAATTGAAATTAGTTCGCCTTGCTAATAGGACCCACACCTTAACTGAGTGAGATAGCGAGAATTGACACACACACACACATATAAAATTTATACATCCACAAAATATTGATCTATTCATGTCCAAAAAAGGGCTCTATTGGCCTCATAAATACAATCATGACCCAAAGGGTCACCTAAACTATGAAATATACTGTAGTACATAATCATAGTATCCACCCTCTTTAAAACGTGGCTCCATGCTCCGGGTACTCTGACTATCTGTTGCTACACTGCCTCTGGAAGATACTCGATCTTTGTCTTCGAAATAATCTTTGTCGGGTTTGTTAGGTTGTTCCTAACATTCTCAACTATCAGAGAATCATCATAAGCTTCCCCCTCACATTCTCTGTGCAACCAAGGAAAGTTGAGATGATGGGTTGGGCCTATATCTATAATGATTGTGGGAATGTATTAGTATCCATTCAACAAATTTGCATTTTTTACACATATAATAAAATATAAAAATTATATAAACTTGAAAATGGTTAAAAAGCAACTTACCAATCACACCAAGTGCGCTTCCTGATGGGACCACCATGTATGGGTCCCGATTGAATTCAATCCCATGATATGGATAATCATCGATAGTGATGATCTACATCTCCCACCAAGTAAAAAAACCATCATCAAATGGGTTGGTAACTTTTCCACCCCCAAGTTGTAACATCATACCTGTCCATCATATCATGGTAGGCTGCATGAGCGAGTGTGACTCTATCGCCACACATGGCCTCATAGACGACACCCTCTCAAGAAATAATATACTCAATATGCTGCCAAAACCAAAATTTTGACTTCCCCTATCAGCATGATGTGATCTAGGATTTGATACATCTTAGTAGTGTGATACTCCAGTAAAACAACTATAGGCTCTAAGCATATCACTGCATAGAAAATGTGCACCCTTGAGGCTTGGTGCACTAAACCTGGTTTAGAAATATGTCTGATGGTCAAAAGGATAATCTTGATCCCCAATCTGTCTATACCTTAGATGGGGATTTGTGATCTCAACTTTTGGGTACCGGGCATGCAACACATGGCTATATATTCCTCTATTGGCATTCCCCCAACACTTCGAGCCTTGAAGCTAGGCACTTCACCTCAGTGGGAGAGACCGGTAAGGAAATAAATGTTCCAAACCTCTATTTTTAGATTTTTCCCATCTAGGATGAAGGATTCTTCCTCCGGGTCCCAATAGTTGATCAATCTTTGCAACATTTGAGTTTGTGCCCACATGTTGTTGCATTCAAAAACATTATTCAATGCACATTGGAGGAGGACTTCGAGGGCCTCATCATCCTCCAGGACCATGTTATCCACTTCCTCATGTTCCCTCTCATGCCATTTGATCACCATCCCATAGAAAAAATGGATTTTTATCTCCTTTTTTGAAAAAAAAGAAGCTTGTGAACATGTACGTGGGTTCCTTTCCAAACAGTCGCGTATATGTGACTCGCACCACTGAAACCTGCATACATCCCTGAGAACAATTAAAGATTCCCTAAAAACTCAAAAATGGAATGAAAATTAAATCAAACAGGAATTAAATGAAAGAGCATAATGAGAGATTCTAACTGGAACTGATGACACTAAAAATCGATGGTCCAAGCTCACACAATCCGCTTCAGAAGGTTGAGGTTGTTTTCACCCAAAACTCACTAAGTTTTTCAAATTTGCAAAATGAATTGGTAAAAAAACTTTTTACCCTATTTTATATATTTTTTACCAAACCCACCTTTATATAGTTCATTTTTAACTTTTGCAATTGAGCTGATTGGCTTATGTTTTAGGTTGTTCTTGGAGTCCTTTTCACATCTTTCAGATTATTTTGATGATGGTAGCATATTCTACAAGTATCATGTTTCTTAACTGGAATTTAGGAATAGGTGATCCCATGCATTGTGTTTTGCATCATTTCCTGTTGTTTTGAAATGCCATAGGATCTTTTTGTGGAATCTCGATTTTACCCATATTTTGATCTCATTATATCATTTTTTCGCAACAGAGCCTACCTACCCCATGAGCATCCTAGATAAGATATTATCTTCCGCCGATGCTCATGTTGTTGTATTTTTAGGATCAGAGAGCTCCTTAAGAGTGTTTCCTGAATTTGCGACGAAGACTCATTCTTCCTCCTAATATTTTATGATGGTCATTTCCTAAGAGGGAATCTCACCTATTTTTGCTTAAGTTGTAAATGAATTGCATCATTATTGCTTTCTCTATTGATCCTTATGTCAGCTTCCATTTTTCAACTATCTGTTAATCCATCACTTCGTATCCCACTATCACTAAGCTATGCATCATTTTGCTTTTGCAACTTGACACCTTTTTACCGGGAATAAACATACCCTAGTGTCACTATCATGCTCATGTTCCTTGCATTATGCATAGGTACGTTCCATGTGCTTGGAACTAGTTTGCTCACCCCCGACACTCATTTCTTCCCATGTATCATAACAATCTTTTATTCATTTTCAAGATTTTATAATATGAAAAAGACAAAAAAACAAATATTGCAAAAAGATGGATGGGAAAGAATCATGTTTTTATTTATTTCTGGCAACAAGTTGCATCGTACTTGAACAAAGCACACTGTATTGATTCATTGTCTCTACAGTTGGGTTATAGTATGCTATAATAAGTTGAACTCATTTATATATTATCTCCACCGATTGGTTAATATTCCAATGATTACGGAGTTGTCTTTGATGTCTCATACATCACTGACTCATGACGTGTTCTTTCTTGATTCCATGCTAGCTTAGTCACCTATTGTGTCATGATTATGTTCAAGGGAAGTTTCATCATGTGTCTATCAATCCTTAAAAATATTGAATTTAATATGTCATTCTTCCCATGTCAAGTACGTCCTAGAATCATTAGTTTGTTCCACCAAATCTTTGGCCTCCTGCTACTACCTCATGTTGGATGATGGGGGATTCCCTAATTCCCTCCTTCCAATGGTTCACACCCCATCAAATCCAAACATCCATTATGGGATTGTGATCTAGAGTCATTTTAGTACCTTGGAGCTTGCAGGAATCAATGGCAAGTTTCCTCGATAGAAACTATGGGAATACATCAATGTCCCCTAATTGTTAGAGTCTACAGGTGTTCGACGTCAAGACATCTCTTCACACTTGTTAGATTTTACTAGGTACCTTTCCTCTCACTATCATTATCAATGAGTTGGCTCGTGTGTGTTAACGGTATATATAAATGACCGATAATTACATGGTGTCTTACTATGTTCGACTCCAGGACATCTATTCACATAGTTTAGACTTGTATCCATATTGGTTGGTTTGAAGACCTTGAGTCCATATACAACATCACATCATTATGCTAAGACTTGGGTTGCATTGGATTTCTACTTACTCATATTTTGGCACTGATTCTTATGGAGTTTGCTTTGTTTAGTATTATTTATAGGGATATTCATTCGAATATAGATCCAATGTGTATATTTGTGGCTATGATCTCCCTTTTTAGAAATAGATCCACTTTGTATCTTTGTGGCTATGGTCTATTTAAGACATGGATCCACCGTGTATCATCATGGCCATGATCACTGCTTCTCTATATAGGCAATGTACTTGATTTGGCGACTATGATTTTGGTACTCCTGAGCATGGGTACGCTTGCCTCGAGAAGAGAGTTCTTACTTGATCCGTTGCAGGTGCTACCTATAGCTGATTTTTGGGAACTAATATCTGGGTAACTTCTACACTCACTTCTGAAAGGGTTATAATATATTTCGACCATCATTTACCCCTCTGACCTCACACATTAGGAGACATCTATTATAGCATATTTTGTCACACTTGTCCCAAAGATACTCTAGATGGTATGATCTATTCCATTATCCCATTTTTGCAGACTCGCTTGATCCCTTGTGATATATGAACAAGCACTTCACCTAAAAAGCTTCTAAGAAACCAATTTTTTCATTATGTATGTGACTCTTATATTGAGAAGCCGTGTATATGCATGTTTCCCTTGTCAAACCCGCATACATGTTTGTTAGAGGGTAAAAACAAAAATAAGTTATTTTATGGGAAAATTTGTGATTTCAACCATTCCCACTTGTCCCAACCTCATAAGTAACTATATCCAAATTCCTTAACTACCTCCCCATCAATATAAAAGATCCATAGGAGAAGGAAAGCAGAACACCAAGTATTGGAGAGAGTACCCTCATGTTGTTCATTTGAGGTTTGATTAAGAACTTATCCTGGTCTGCAAAACTCCCTTTCCCATATCTGAAACTTTGTTTTCCAGTGTTAGCAGGCGGTTTGGACAAGTCAGCATCGCAGCATCGTGGATGTTACGCAAGGCCGAAGATACCGTGAAAGGCGGAACGCTGAGCGCAAGTGATAATATTTTATGTAATTTTGGGTCAGTTGAACCGCAGTATGTGGGTTTTTGGTTCATTTGGACCACAATAGATAGATTTTGGTTCATTTGCTTTGAAGTGTCGGTTAGGAAGCAGTTAGTAAGTGGACAAACAATGTAAAGGCGCAAGCCTATAAATAGACGTAGCTTTGTAAGTATTGAATCATCTTTTGGAGAGCATTATTGTTGAATCTTAACATCTGAGATATCTTGATCCGAAGCTGAAGGCTGAGTATTTGGTTGTACATGGGTTTTGTGGAGTTAATATGATGTGATAGAGCTCTTGAGAAGAACCCCTATGTTTTTCTTGTTTATTTATGGTAATGCATTTTGCGATATGAATATATGACTGATGCCATGTTTCCTTGCTGCGATTAATGCTTTACTGTTATATCTGTTGCAATAATGAATTGTCCTGTTGAATGATGCCATGAATATGATTGATGCCTGAGTTAAATGCTTAGATCCATTTCTGAAAGGTTGCAATAAGTTAAGTAATTGATCCGCAACATTTTCCTTCATTCGGCGGAAACATGGTTTCATCAACTCTCCCTAGAACATCTCGAGTGAGACCTCTTCTGCTCTGCAAGTGTTGTTGGGTGGGGTAAAACCTGTCTAGGCTGGTGCTCAAGGATATCACGGTGGTTTGGGTGTCGACAGTACTGGTAACCCCTATCGACTGGGTTTGTGTCAACAAATGGTTCCGTTGCCGGGACCGTAGCGCGAAGTGACAGGAGGATATGTTGTGGAATCCGACAAGATCGGAGATGTTGATGTATATGTAACTTCAGAATGTATTTCACATATATGTATATTGTATTCCTAAAGAGATGTTATTATTCCTCTATACAGAAGTGTCGTCATTTATATTGTAAGTGTCGTAACTTATACTTGATGGGTTATTAGACCACCTTGTTGGGGTCGGCCCTGTATAAGTCATGTGGGTCAAAGGGTTATTAAACCACCCTATTGGGGGTCGGCCATGTGGGTCAAAGGGTTATTAGACCACCCTATTGGGGGTCGGCCCAGTCATCATTATGTTATGTGGTTAAGTTAAGGCCGACCTAGTAAAGGTTATTAGGCAAGTCAAGTCAAGTATAAATAGAGTGCGGGAGGCACTCTATTTGATCATTCTATTCTCACACACACTCTTTGGAGAGTGGCACACTTGTGAAGGAGGAGAAGCTGCTACTAGGAGATGTCTATCTCTTATGCTTGGGTTGTATCATTTCTCTATCTATCTCTGAGGAAGTTATTGGGGTTTTTCACCTTTATGGTTTTACCTAAGTAAACTTTGTGTCTCTTGTGTACTTGCATTATTGTGTCCATGATTGATATGCTGTAGATATGTTGTACATGTTGTTCTCTCAGTTAAGATCCTAGATCAAATTGAAGTAAATTCTAAAAAATTAACATGGTATCAGAGCTAGCCTGAAAGAAGGCATGGTATGGCATGTATGACACTTGTTGCACTTACGATGCTAGGGCTTGATATAGCAAAAACCAATCATCGTAGCACTTTCGCTATAAATCCATTTTAGTGAAGTTTTAGGATCTGAAACTTTTACAGGTCGAAGATCCGATCGCCATGTACCTTGTGTCCAAAGCAAAACTTCTAATTCCTTGTACTTTGTGTTTTATGATCTGTACAATCTAGGGTTTCTGCCTCTTCCAGATTCGAGTCATAAATAGGTGACCTAGGAAAAAAGGTCATAAATTGGGCTAGGAATCTCCAAATGAAATTTAGCAAAGCATGACAAGTAGTGCATGGACCGTACTTTCTCAGGTAGCTTTTTTAGAGGCCGAAACTGAACCAGTGACACGTGGCATGCAGTACAAGTTCGCTCTCCTGTTTTATCCCATAAACAGGTCACGTTGCGAAACTTGGGATAACTCTCTCTCAGAGAATCCATTTGAGGTCAGACCTGTGGGTTTGGAAAGATGACAGGTCAGGCTACCACAGGAAACATTTTCAGACCTTGTGGATCGGAAAGTTTAGAGTTACACCAGAAACAATCAGGTGCATATTTCTGTCAAAACAGAATTATTTTTTAGCACCTTCATTCATGGCTCTGGGAATTAGGGTTTCAGAGAAAGTTGGTATTTTTGTAATCAGAGACCACAGCTGAATTCTACTCATCAAAATAGAAATTTAGAGACCAAGATCAAATATTTTGGTTGGGTAGAAGGCCGGGCATGATCAAACCCTAGTTCGAGACTTTGATCGGAAAAATGGAAAATTAGGGCTTCTGCAAAAGTTGGAATTTTTTAAGTCTGTGACCACGGCTGGAAGCTCCTCAGAAAAATTGAAGTTTCGAGCTTTGGATCGAACCTTTTGTTTGGGAAAAAGGGTGGGATTTATCAAACCCTAGTTTGGGATCCTGTCCAGAAGATCCGAAAGTTTCAAAGGAAATTTTGAGGGGTGAAACTTTGCAGTTTTCAAATTCTGAGTATACCGACTTGATCAGCTCATGAAGGCGCATCTTTCTATCCTTTCAGAATTTTGAAATTTAAAGTTTGAATTTTTAGGGTTTCTCTAAAAAACCCTAATCTAGCTCTAGATCCAGTTCCTGCAAATCAAGTGGATTGGGTTAATCCTAGAAGAGAATGGATTGGTCACCTGCATAAGTGAAGAAGTTCCTGTTTCAGAGGGAGATGAGGCTAAGGCCTTACATAAGAAGATTACAAGCAATCTCGAAAGGTATGACTTATCCAGGTATGTTTTGAGATTTGTTCATGATTAAGTTTATGGTATATTTGTCTTCATATTATTACAGTTAGTAAAATCTTGATTAAATTTAGACTTGTCGTATCACCTTAATAAAATTATGAATGCATGATAGAAGATATTCATTGATTAGGATGTTGACACTTATGATTGTACTAATACATTATGGTGTTGTATGAGGTTTATGTTGTCTGCTAACATGAAAGGTACACCAAGAAAGACAAATCATGTTCTAGTTCAAGAACATATGATCATGGTGACATGAAGACAAAGATTCATCCATTGTCATGGATCACTTAGAAGATCTATTTACAAGGTATGTATAACTTGGTTCTATAATGGTTAACTTATGAGATATGCAGGTTACTAGCACAAGTCATTGAAGAGAACAAGAAGACGTCATGTGGGTATGTTAGACATAACTAGCTAACATACTAATCCAGGTATGTTTTTTTCTATATCAAGTTAGAATCCTACCTTGTGATAGGATCTCTTATATACCTATACATGGCATGATTGATAATGATTATTCATAGGTTTGAATAATCATGGGTGTATGCATATTATGTTTCTTACCTTAATTGATGATATGACTAAGCAGAAGAGTCATGAAAGTATAGGTTTGAGTAATCACAGGTTTAGGCATATTATGTTTCTTAGTTTAATTTATGATATGACTAACCATAAGAGTCCTTGAATACTAATGCTTATTATTTATGTTTGAAATGATCATGACTATACATGCTTAAGATTATTGTGTTCTGATAGTATTGAGAATATACTAATAAATGTATGATTATGTATGAGATCTCGAGGATATCACAATAATGATACTTGTAAGCATGCATAGTGATCGAGGATGGATATAAGTTCAAGAATAGATAATCCAGGAAGAAAAGATCAAGAGGGAGCACACTCCAGTAGTTTCTGCAAGGATGTAGATATTCAGAGGGAGTCGACCACTTCTCACAATCCACATCAGAATGGAGTTGCAAAGATTCAGAGGGAGTCCACCCAACAACCAAACAAAGATAAGTATTTGAATTGTCATATATTACATATTTATTTGTTTAAATAATGTTGTTCAATGATGTATATACTGATGTTCCTAGAATTAGGCTGTGTATTTTGGCATATTAGAATAATTGCATTAATGAACAACATACTACTAATATGCATGTAATGGGTAAGTGGCCTATGGCACTGTACAACATTCCATTGCTACTTATCTAGAATGAAACCTCTTTGCTAACATGTTGAGAGTAGTGCAAAACTCTTAACAATGTTCTGGTAGAGATTGGAAGGCATCTAGAAAGTTACAGGATATGGATGAATGTTGTATTGAAGCATTGGCTGAAATAATTGCATGAATGTATGACATATTTCTTTATGTGTAAGAATTTGTTTTGAAAATTATGAGAAGTTTTTAATCATGCAATTTAACTTGTTTTGTAGGAAAGATCGTATACCATCACCTACAAAAGAAGGACTACAACATTTGTTCAACAAAAAAGTTATCTATTGAATATATTAAAAATATTGAAGTTCCCAGGATTCGGGAAGAATTCCATGATCGAGGAGTACCAGTCGATCATGAAGAATGATCGTTGGGATGTAGTCCCAAGACCAGAAGGGAAGTCTGTTGTGACTTCCAAGCAGATCTAGAAGATCAAGCATGCTGCAGATAGTAGCATAGAAAAATACAAAGTGAGGTTTGTAGCTCGTGGCTTCTCCCAGAAAGAAGGATTGATTATGAAGAGATTGTTACTCCCGTAGCCAAATACAGTTCCATCAGATCAACACTTGCTCTCGCTGCAGTGATGAAGTGGAAGATAAACTAGATGGATGTCAAGACATCTTTCTTGAGTGGTGTAGTCGAGGAGGAAGTATATGTGGAGCAGCCACTTGGTTCTGAGACACATGACAGGGAGTCATATATGTGTAGAACTTGGTATGGTAGGATAGACAGCTTTCTATCCAGTTTGGGCTTTACCAAGTAAAGGTTAAGGGAGTCATTATGTTATGTGGTTAAGTTAAGGCCGACCTAGTAAAGGTTATTAGGCAAGTCAAGTCAAGTATAAATAGAGTGCGAGAGGCACTCTATTTGATCATTCTATTCTCACACACACTCTTTGGAGAGTGGCGCACTTGTGGAGAACGAGAAGTTGCTGCTAGGAGATGTCTATCTCTTATGCTTGGGTTGTATCATTGCTCTATCTATCTCTAAGGAAGTTATTGGGGTTTTTCACCTTTATGGTTTTCCCCAAGTAAACTATGTGTCTCTTGTGTGCTTGCATTATTGTGTCCATGATTGATATGCTGTAGATATGTTGTACATGTTGTTCTCTCAGTTAAGATCCTAGATCAGATTGAAGTAAATTCTAAAAAATTAACAAGAGATACAAGACTTATTTGATCAGAAGTTGCAAGAGTTCGTTGAAAAATAAAATTAGAACCCTCGGCTGACGATAGATCAGTGGGTGGAGAGGTACATTCACGACGGTCCGCACGAATATTTTTTCTGCAAATTCCCAGTCATCTTGTTTGAGTGGTTGGAAAAATTGACCTTCCAGAAGAGGAGTTTCCAAGGTGGTGAACCGACAGCCTGGACCCCATAATTGATCCAGGAGCTGCAAGAAGTCGACAATAAGGCATTGTGAGTTGTCGAAGTTTGGATTGACAGTATACTAGAAGGCTATATCACTAAGGTTACGGTTGATACGAATAAATCCTATAGTGAAGCTGAACAATATTTTTTTTCCACGGGCCAAGGGGCAGGTTTCTGTTGTCTCTACAGTTGTCTATTAAAATGCTCATTTGCGAGAAGTGTATATTGAAGATGCATCTGGATCAGTAAAAACCCTAGTGGGCGGAGGCCGTGGATACCGCGATGGCAAGGGGGCGGTACATGGAATGATAAGGGGTAGATGGGTGCGTTTCATGATGATACTGTGAAGGAAGCCGAGGAAGAGAGTGGTCTTACAAGGGGAGGAGCAAGGTTTCGACAGGAAAAGAAGCAGAGGATAGGAGAAGGTCCTGCTGCGATCGAAATGCAAGGTCGTGAAGGAATACCACACGGGACAAAGCGACCTCACAGTCCTGACAAGGACAACCAGGACACGCCCATAATAGAGGCATGACCAAACCCCAGCAACAACGTACCCACGCCTCTGCTCACTATCTATCAACCAATGAGAAATACAACTTTGACACCATCGTGTTCATCAGGTCCACAAAATTTGATTACTAATAGCTTATCGACTGTAGGAAGGAATCCCAGGATGGTGGGCGAGGATACAAAGTTACCGTTGTTCCACGGAAATGGAACAAATAATCCTGAGCAGTACTGGTTTTTATGCGAAGCAGTATGGACTGTGAAGCAAAGTATTGATGATAATGCTAAGAAAGGACAGTTGGCAACAACTCTTCAGGGTCGTGCATTAGACTGGTTCATGAAGTTTTTGCAGTTCCCTGTCGGTGCTCCAGACAAAATACTGGATGAAGTTCGAGCTGGATTGATCCCAGAGTTCAAAAATCCCAAATCTGAAGTGAAGTATATTACATAGTTAAAAGAGATTAAGCAGTATCCCAATGAGACTGTGTGGGATTTTGACTAGCGATTCAAAAAAATGATGGCGAGGGTCAGTTTTGACATGAGCATTGTCTAGCACAAAGAATGGTTCATTGTGGCATTGCTCCCGCACATTCGACTACCATTGATGCAACAGAACATTACAACGCCGAGTGAAGCCTTGGAAATTGCGATGCAGTTGGAAGCTTCGTTGATTGGTGAGAACGCAGCTGGTATGTCACAGATTCAGACCCAGTTGGCTAACTTGACCATACAGCTGCAAGACTTGAAGAAAGGTAAAGAACATCGTGAGGAAGTGTGGTGTACGCGATGTCACAGAGAGGGGCATACTAAGGATAATTTCCTAGACTTCCGCAATTATCTGGTTTCAGGAGCACCGAATCCTTTGAATGGTGGCGGTATGTCTTGGTGTCGCATATGTCAAGTATATGGGCACCGCCACAACGAGTGTCAATACATGTAGAAGATGGTCACAAAACCAATGAATCTGTACTGTACATTCTGCAAATCAATGGGACATGAAGACAAAGATTTTCGTGCATATGGGTTGCTTCAGGACAGAACGTATGATGCATTCTATAAGAAGGACGACCAACGTGCCGTACAATAAATGCAACCACAGCCACATGTATCCCAGCCGCTACCTCAACCGCAAGTGCAGTTTGTACCGCAACAGCAACCACACTTTATGCCGCAATATGCTCCAATGCAAATGGCTCCAGAGCAGCCACAATATGTTCAACAACCACAGTATGTGCAGCAAGGGAAAGGCATACAACCGAATCCTATGCAACCACAGTTCAATCAACCATAGTACGAACAACAAGGAGGATTTCGGGGACAATGCGGTGGAGGATTTGGTCGTGGAGGAGGACAAAGAGGTCGAGGACCTGTACCGTGTTATCACTGCGGATTATGGGGACACTACCAGTGATATTTCCCACAATTGCAGACACAATGCACGTTTTGTTTTGTTACGGATCACACTGTAGAAAACTGTCCGCAGTTGATTGCGTGATCACAAGCGGGGAATGTTCCGCAACTGTAGAGCCAAAACCAAGTACAACAACGAGTGCAGCAACCAGTGCAGATTCAAAACTAGCACCCAAATCAAAATTCCAACCAAAATGTGAATCAACCTGGGAATCCGTCGAACCAAACTCAGAGTGCAACTATTGCGACAATTTTTGCGGAACCAAGGACGCAAGATGCTGCTATCGCAGTCATCACTCGAGGAGGTACAACAACAAGAGAGGATAGCCCACATCCACTTATCCGGTTAGAAGGATAGAAGAAGGGTTTGTTTGACATTGATTCTAAGTGTGATGCATTTTTTTCGGCACGTCGTACGATGGAAAAAGATCGTGGTAAGGCTATTGTTTGTGATATGCCTCCTGTTTTGACGCCACTTCAGAGGCAAGTCCATCACGACAGTCTGGGGCCTTGTAGACATTTTTTGAAAGTTGTTTATCCCTAGCAAGGGATCCATATGCTCTTGCCGATATCGAAGGACTGTTGCTGCGACCAGCCAGGGGACAGCAAGAGTCTGAAGTGAACTCCTTGCAGAGGTGGAAGACAGGTAGGGAGATGCGTATGAACATTCAAATTGGCGACTATGAAGTCGATTCAATTATGTTGGATCTTGGTTCGGGTGTCAACATCTTAACCAAGTAGGCCTGGTAGAAAATGAGGAGTCCCAGGTTGAGTTGGTCTCCCATACAGCTCCGGCTGGCTAATCAGGCCAAGGTGACACCGATTGGGAGAGTTCCACGCATGGTTGTGGACATTGAGGGAATGAAGACATACGTTGATTTCGATGTACTTGAAGTAGTTGAAGGGGGAATCTCCTATCCCACGTTGTTGGGGATTGGATGGGCTAATGACAATGCAATAGTAATCAACTTTAAGAAGCAGATGATAACTTTTGAAAACTGCGACCTCAGATTCGTCGCTCCATTGGATCTAGCTGAAGGACATAGGTATATTGAACTAGTAAGGGATGAAAATCTCGATGGATGGGACTGGTCATACAATATTTAAGAAGATTATATTCATCCGACTGCCGATGGTGAGCTTGGGTGGCGTAGCTTCAGCGTTGCGTCATCCGACTCTGATGACGCGTTAGAGAATTGGCAGAACCGTCTGCATGAGGTTTCACTCTGCAAATGTGGGTTAGTCACGCAGTCATTATGTCGTGTTGCGACTGAGACCGTTGCACTGCCAGTATATGAAGGGTTGCCCGGTTTTTCTAATTTTCTTGTGGTGTTCAAAGAAAAGGTTTCAGAACCACAGAGACTATTGGCGTTGGAGGAAGCACTGAAGGCTGCTCCAGCACGTTGGTGGGAAACACATAAGAAATCAATCGACGGATGGTCGCAGTGTCGCATATTGATGTCAATTCACTTTGGTGACACTAAAGTTTACCATACAGTAAAATACGATGGACGGAATGACCCTGGAAGTCACTTGATGGAATGTCAAATGTTGTGGGCATCGCTAGCCAAGGATGAGTGGGTCCATGCTTTATTCCATATGCTGGACAAGATGCCACGATCATGGTATACTGCAGCTGAATTGCACAGAGAAATTACCACTTGGTTGGAGTTGACAATTTGTTTTACTCATACATTCAGCTTCGTGGATGCCAACCCGGATGTCCATAATGCTTTACAGCTCATCCGCGACGTAGTTTCGAAGGTTGTCCCAGTGGCATATCCTGCGGATCCGCATATGCACTGCAAGATGCATTCCATGATGGAATGTTATAATATCACTGGTGGGAAAAAAGATGGTGATGATCCACGGAATGTCAATATTTCAGAATCCGAAGGAAGTCGCGATGTTGTCTCACCTAATGTACCAACTGATCTAATTAGTCAACCGTTGAATATCCAGAGGGTCAACATTGGGACAGAGGATAGTCCGAAGTTCGCGAATGTTGGGGACTATTGGGATCATGAGATGATGGGGAAGGTCACACACTTGTTGCATGAATTCCAAGACTTGTTCCCTACTAAGTTTTCTGAGATGAAGGGAATCTTGGGTGATCTGGGGGAGATGAAGATCCCGTTGAAACCGGATTCCAAACCAATCAGGAAGCGACCCTATCGACTGAATCTGTGCCATAAGGAGAGGGTCAATGTGGAACTTGATCGCATCTTGGATGCTGGAATTATTGAACCGGTTGAGGAGTCAGATTGGATTAGTCCTACGCTGGTGCAGGACAAGAAGACCCGTGAAGTGTGCATTTGTGTCGATTTGTGGAAGTTGAATGATGCCTGCCTGCATGATCCCTTGCCGACCCCGTTTACTGATGAGGTGCTCGAAGGCGTGGGTGGCCAAGAGATGTATTCTTTCACGGATGGGTTTTCTAGATATCATCAAATCCGCATTGCAAAAGAAGACCGCCACAAGACAACTTTTGTGACAAAATGGAGTTGTTTTCAGTACACAATAATGCCGTTTGGACTTAAGAATGCACTTGCAATATTTTCGCGCGTTGTCGTTGCTGCTTTCCAGGATTTCATTCAGAAGTTTTTGCAGGTATACATGGATGATTGGACAGTCTACGGCTTGATCAATGATCATCTGGAAAATCTGTGATTGATGTTGGAGAGATGTCGACAACATCAGATATCGTTGAACTTGAAGAAGTGCATCTTTTGTGCACCATTTGGAATATTACTAGGTCACATTGTGTGCAAGCAGGGATTGTTGGTCGACCCAACAAAGATTGCGCTCATTCTGATTTTAACACCACCAACGAATGTCAAGCAGTTGAGAGCAACATTGGGCCACACTGGGCATTATCGCAAGTTCATCAAGGGTTATGCAGCGATCACGGCCCCTATGGAGAAGTTGTTGAAGAAAGATGCGGTATTTCAGTGGAGTATGGAGCGTCAAGTTAGTTTTGAAATGTTGAAGGCTAAGATGGCTTCAACGCCAATGCTGGTATTTCCAGACCGGAGTAATGAATTCCATGTTCATGTTGATGCATCATCGATTACGCTGGGAGTGGTGCTTGCACAACCTGGGGAAGGGGATCTAGATCACCCCATTGCTTTCGCAAGTCGCAAGTTGTCACCGCAGAAAGGAACTACACCACTACGGAGAGGGAAGGTCTGGCGATGGTCTATACACTGCAAAAGTTTTGGCACTACTTACTATGAGGACACTATAAGATGTTCACCGACCACTCTGCATTAAAATATCTGGTCAATAATCCTGTGTTGGGAAGGAAGATATGTTGTTGGCTACTTCTTTTTCAGGAGTTCGACTTCAAAGTGATCGTGAAGCCAGGACATTTGAACGCGGGACCAGATCATCTGTCGAGGATTGAGATAGGAGAGGAATCCACCAACATTGAGGACGGGTTTCCCGATGCGAAACTGTTTAAGGTTGAAGTAGCGGACGAATATTATGAAGAAATAATTCAGTTCCTGGAGACAGGTACCGCACCGGAGGGATTTAACACCAGTCAGAAGAAACAATTGGTGATCAAGGCCACAGATTTCCAGCTGATTGCAGGCGAGTTATACAAACTGGGATCAGACGAGATCTTAAGGCGTTGTGTCTTGCCTCATGAGCAAGGGAAGATCTTGTCAGAAGCACATGCAGGAGTATCTAGTGGGCACTATGGCAGTCGTGCGACTGCTTGAAAGGTGCTTCACGTAGGGCTTTGGTGGCCCACGCTTCACAATGATCCAACAGATTATGGGCGGACCTGCGATGTTTTTCAAAGGACTGGGAAACCATATAGGAGGGATGAGATGCCCCTAAAAAATCAAGTGACACTACAGCCATTTGATAAATGGGAAGTGGATTTCGTGGGCCCTATCAACCCACCTGGGAAGCGCACTGGTGCAAGATACATCATCACGGCAACAGATTATTTGACAAGATGGGTGGAGACTGCACCAGTCGTTGATTGTTACGCGGAAACAACCACGCAGTTCTTGTTTGATAACATCATCACTCAATTTGGATGCCCCAATATATTGATGAGCGATCAGGGCAGTCATTTTCTCAATCACACCGTCAGCGCATTGACAACAGAACTACAGATACAGCATAAGAAGAGCACGCCATATCATCCGCAAGCAAATGGGATAGTAGAAGCATTCAACAAGGTTCTGGAGAACGCACTGACGAAGGTGTGCAATGAAAACCGTGATGGCTGGGATCTGAAGATCCCAGCAGTTTTGTGGGCGTATCGCACCACGTGTAAAAGGTTAACGGGACAGACACCTTTCAAGTTGGTATATGGGAAAGAAGCTAGTATGCCTATGGAGTACATCATTCCAAGTCTGCGCATAGTGGCGACAATGGGTATGGACGATGAAGCGGCATTAGGAGAACGTCTGACGCAGCTAGTGCAGCTTGAGGAAGATCGCTTTATCGCAGGGTTCCATTAGAGTCTGGAGAAGGATTGACAGAAGGCTTGGCACAATCTCCATATCAAGAACAAACAGTTTCAGCAGGGTGACTTGGTGTTGTTGTATGACAGCAAGTTTATGAAACATCCAGGAAAATTGCAAATGCATTGGCTTGGTCCATATCGCATCAGTAGCATAACTTCAGGAGGAGCAGTCCAGTTGCAGCAGTTAGATGGAGCGATGCTCCCAAAGTTGATCAATGATAGCAGGTTGAAGCCCTATAGGTTGGGCTCAGAGCAGCGCGATGCCTGAGTCGCATCGACAAAAAAAAAAAGCAGGATTATCGGTGGCAGGAAGAGACTACGCAAGCAGAAAGGGTCACATTGTCGTTTAAGAGTAGGTCTGTGACAATTGTAGGGTTGCGACCGGGTCAAGTCGGAAATAAATGTAGAAAGTTCAAGCCATTTAATTAGTGGCGCTTTTTCGAATAATGAGCATTAATGGTAGATCCGACCAATCAGATGATAGGATCGACGGCGGATTTGGGTCATTAAGGCAGGATTTGGTCTGAATTAATGCATGATTTAGTCATTATTATGAGGGATCGAGTTGGGCGCTATAAGAGCAGGCCGAGGCTGGTCAGAAGGCACCTGTTCGTAACGAGTGAGTTCAACTCCCAATTATTGAATTGTGCAAGGTTTGGTGTGTTGAAGAGTGCAGTTGAGGTGTGTTGAGCAAGTTCTTGGGTTGAGTAATATTGAGCCATCTATTGGCATTGCGGGAATTGAGTGCGGCATGCCGGGTGCGCCGGATATGGTGGAGATTTAAAGTGAAGCCGAGTCACTCGTCATCCCTGCTAGTATTGAAGAGGAGGTCAATCTCGAGGAAGAAGTTTCTAGCATGCTGGTGGGATCGTCCTCCATTGTGCGACAGAAGAGGGGGGGATGCAGCCTAGCTCCCCGCAACCAGAGAAGCGGCAGACTCGCTCCATTGTCCAAGTGTCGGAAGGGGTCCCTGAGGCAATCCCATCGAGCTCTAGTGTTGTGGAATCCACAGTCCAAGCATGCATTTTTTCTATGGATATCCTGGGCTACTGACCTCCATGTCAACCTGGTATGCAACCGAGGAAGTTTACTAAGAACTAGCGGTATCAAATAAAAATGCGAGCAATTCCACCAAGCATGAGTTGCACCACTGACATTGTGCCTGCGTTGATGCAGCTACGGTATGATGATCCTGATTTGCTGGCGCGGGAAGATGTTATGACGGAGCTCTTTAATCCACGAGCAACAGGGGAGAGTGGACCGACGCCACGTATTGCACATGATTGGGCGCGCGGGTTGGAGAAGGCTGGGTTGTTGGGTTTGATCAATATACCACACTTTGGGCGGTTGATGGAAGCAAATGCCTGTGTGAAAAAGTTGTTGTCCTGTTTTCATGGCAGCATTTTATGGTTGGACAAGCCGATCACCGTCACGGTGGACTAGATTTCTGAAATAATGGGGTTGCCAAAGGATGGGGTAGCCCATCGCAATATTTTCAGGGGAATAATAATGACAAAAAGCTCGCAGAAAGGTTGAGGAAGCAATATAAAATGCAGCGTGACAGATAGGCCTACTGCCTAGACAGCATCAACGAGCCTGTAGTTAAAATTGGGGCACAGATCCTGGCTACCAAAATCGTTCAAAAAAATATACCCAACCAAGGCAACTAAGGGGTTGTCACATGCACGGAATTCTGTGCGGAAGGCGTGCAAGTGAATTGGTCACTTTTTCTACTCAACCAGTTGATGGAGGACACGCTGGCAGCGCAAGCGAGATGGAGGGGATTCGCATACAGCTGGTTGTTGATCTTAGTCACGCTTGTCTCTTGGATGGAGCCTGACGATTATCAAGGAATGGAGGTGGACGCGGTGCAATATCGAAAGGGAGCACGCTACCAAAACCTGTGTTGGGTGTAGGAACCGTAGCGCATCAAGGATTCCGCCACGCAGTTCCATTTCTATTAGGAAGCGCTGCAGGTGGCCGCCGAGCGGGTTCCATGGATGACTCAGACAGCTATTGAAAAGAATAAGGGGATCACCCAGTTCGTGATCGGACCACGCAGTATCCATGTGCAAGCGCGATGGGATAAGGATAAGAAGTGGTTGTAGACCCCCTATAATTTATTTGATGAAGACTTAGACGCGATCATTGATGATTGGCCAGTTGAATGGCGAGAACCAGTTGCTTAGGAGGAGGAGTCTATGGGGATTCCGTCAGATTCCCCAGTGATGGACCAACAACATCACCATGAGTTGGACCAGGAGTCATCGCAGACCCCTACGGATGAAGAGCGTGAGCTTGAAGAGAGCAAAATGGAAGCACACAATGAATATGGGGCAATCAGTGGGATCCCCCTGTCGACAGAGGTGCAGCTCGGTCGACTACTATTAGCTATAAATAATGCAACCAATGGGGCGGCTCGAGCAATAATTGTAAAGGTGGACGAAGGGTTTCATGCGGTAACTGGTGGTCTGGATTCTTTGTGCGACATTATTTTGAAGAAGGAACCCGAGGGAGCAACTTTGCAGGCGGTTGGCGCAATCAGCACTGAGCCGCGGGTCCAGACGTTGGTGCAGCTACAGGCGGTTGTCAGTCAGGAACTGGTGGATAGGGAAAATGGCATCTGGATTCAGCTCTGTTGAGATATTGTAACTTCTAAGAATATTATAATTGTACTTTATTATTCCCGAGATGTTTCATTCCTCCGTGGAGACCCTATTGTATATCCAGAGATGTTTATTCCTCTGAGAGAATGTGGTAACTAGGGTTATTAGATCTCCCATGTGGGGTTGGCCCTAAGTTAGTTGTTTAGGGGTTATTAGACTCTCCTAGGAGAAGTCGGCCCTGTTAGGGTGAAAAGTCAGTTAGGAGTTGAGTATAAATAGAGGAGGCGTGTTCCTCATTTATCTCATTCATTCACTCACTTGTGATTGGCCCATACGAGAGAGAGAGAGAGAGGTCTGCATAGGAGTAGAAGGAGCTCTTGTTTGAAACTACATCTATGTATTGGTTGATTATCTATATTGAGGAAAGCTTTGTTGGGTTTTCTACCCCATGAGGGTTTCCCAAGGTAAATATTTGTCTATCTTGTGATTGTTTTTCTTTCAGTGATCTTGCTTGTGAAATTAGGCTAAACTTAACATGGTATCAGAGCTAGCCTGAATAGGACATCTTTCACAAGGTGAAAATACCTCTGTCTCCTCCTCCAGTGAAAATTAGGGTTTCTGCAAAAGTTGGAATTTTTGGGATATGATTGCATGGCTGGATAGCCCTCCTCAAAATCAAAGTTTTGAGCCCTAGATTGAACTTTTTGAGTGGGTAGAACCCCAGGATTTTTCAAACCCTAGCTTTACTTCTGGACCAGAAAAATTGCGCACCTGTGCACTAGTAAACCAGAAAAGCTGCAAACCTGTGCACCAGTAAACCAGAAAAGTGAAGACCAGAAGACCATAAATTCTGTTGTAGATCCGGAAGGTGAAAAGTTGAAGTTTCCAGAAGCTGAGCACACCAGTAATCTCAATTCGATCAATCTCATCTCCTGGTAAGTATTATTCTACCTTTTTGAGAAACTTCAATCTCTGTGACCTCCTGGATAAGATGGCTCCAAGCACTAAGCTTGAAGACAAGCTAGAGGGTATAGAGAATTTACGGGCATGGAAATATAGGATTGGTCTCATTCTTGAAGAGAATGATCTTGTCCAATATATCAAAGATGATGTTGCAGAACCTAAATAAGATGAAGCCAAAGAGAAGTATAAGAAGGACTTGATTAGGGCAAAGAGAATCATTGTTGATTCTATCAAGGACCACTTGACTCCCCAAGTGGCATCCAAGAAGACCCCAAATTAAATGTATGATTCCCTAGGCAGAATGTATGAAGGGAGGAACATCAACAGAAAGATGAATTTGAGAACTCAATTGAAGAATACCAAAACGAATAAAGGAGAATCTATTCAAGATTATTTCACAAGGGTTTCCCAGTTCAAGGAACAACTAGAAGCCATTGGAGACACCCTTGATGAAGATGAACTAGTCATGACTGCAATCAATGGTCTCACTAGACCTTGGGAGTCATTCATCCAAACTATGTGTGCAAGAAAAGAAAGTATGAAGTTTGATGTGGTATGGGAGGATTGCATTCAAGAAGAGTCTAGGGTAGCCAATAGAGAAACCCTGCTCAAAGAAGATGACCAAGCTTTGGCCACTCACACCAGAAGAAGAAGGATTCACTTCAAATCCATGAAGAATAGCCATAATAAATATCATCCTCCACATAGATTTCAAAAGAAAGAAGGAGTAAGCTCAGAAAGATATCTCTCCTCAGTTAAATGTTACTGTTGTCACAAACCAGGACACTTTGCTAGAAATTGTTCCTCAAGGAAGAAGAAGAATCTTCACAAAATACATCATGCACATCTAGCAGAAGATGATAGTGAATAAGAAGAAGAGGAAAGGTCTAAAAGGAAGAGAGATAAAGTAGTAGAAGAAGATGAAGAAGAGTATGTTTATTCTCTGCACTCTCTAGGTCAGTAACACCTGGAGAAGATACATGGCTTATTGATAGTGGTGCTTCAAAGCACATGATAGGAAAAAAGAAAACTCTCTCAAATCTGGAAGAAAATACCTCTCCTCAGAAGGTATCCTTGGGAGATGACTACGAATATCCCATCAAGGGAATTGGTGAAGCAAGCTACAAGCTTGATTCTGGAGCTCCACTAAAGATGAAGGAAATCCTATATGTACCAGGTTTGAAGAAGAACTTACTTTCTATCTCAACATTAGATAAGAAAGGTTATAGGGTTGCATTCATAGATGGACAAGTGCTCATGTGGTCCAAAGGAAAATCAATTAAGGATGCAATAGTTATTGGTGAAGAGGAAGGAGGACTATATGAACTCAAGGGTCATCCAGAAGCTACCCTTGTTCATGAGGCCACTATCCCTAGTGAGATATGGCATAGGAGGCTTGCTCACATTAACTACAAAGCATTACCCCATGTGAGCAAGGTAGTTATAGGACTACCAGATTTGAAAATTGATCATAAAGGCACATACAAAGGATGTGCAAAAGGGAAGAATATCAAGAACCCATTTCCAAAGAGTGAGACAAAGACTAAGAGTACTTTGGAATTGATTCATTCAGATGTATGTGGAACAATTCCATCCACATCCTTGAGTGGGTATGAATATTACCTTACATTTATTGATGACTACTCAAGGAAGACCTGGATATATTTCCTAAAGGGAAAAGATGAAGTCTTCAGAAAGTTCAAGGAATTCAAAGCCTTGATAGAAAACCATTCAGAAAAGAATATCAAGATACTAAGGAAAAATAATGGTGGAGAATACACTTCAAAGGATTTTGAAGTCTTTTGTAAAGAAGCTGGGATTAAGAGGGAACTAACCACTCCCTACAATCCTCAACAAAATGGTGTTGCAGAGAGAAAGAATAGAACCATTATGGAAGCAGTAAAAACAATGATACATGATCAAGACCTACCTATGTATCTATGGGCTGAAGTAGCCAGGACAGCAGTCTATGTGCAGAATAGACTATCTCATAGTGCTCTTGATTTCAAGACCCCAAAAGAAGTGTTCACAGGGAAGAAGCCTGAGGTAAGTCACCTTAAGATATTTGGATGCCCAATATACATTCACATTACAAAAGAAAAGAGGACCAAGCTAGATCCTTCTGGGAAGAAGGGAATATTTATTGGATATTGTGAAGCATCCAAATCATTCAGAATATACATCCCAGGATTCCATCATATGGAAATAAGTACGGATGTGACATTTGATGAAGAGCAAGCTCTCAATAGATCTAGGATGTGCCAGTATGAAGAAGTATATGAGGAAGATGCACCTTCTAGAATTACAAAAGCTACACCCACCCATGAAGAGACAACACCTGAAGACCATGACATGATGGAACCACAAGAACCCCCTGCACATATCAAGGAAGAGAAAGCCATCATGGGAACGAGACATTATACTAGGAGCAGAAAAGTATGGAGCTCCTGAAGGATCCACTAGAGTGACCAAGAAACCAAAGACATTCTCCAGCTATATGGCCTTGATGTGTCATCTTGTGGTTCAAGAACCCACTAGTTATGAAGAATCATCTCATAAGAAAGATTGGGTGGAGGCAATGACATAAGAGTACCAATCAATAATGAAGAATGATGTTTGGGATATAGTTCCCAAACCAAAAGACAAGAGTGTGATATCCTCCAAATGGACATACAAGATAAAGCATGCTGCGGATGGTAGCATTGAAAAGTATAAGGCAAGGTTTGTGGCCATAAGATTCTCTCAGAAAGAGGAATTGACTATGAAGATACATTTGCACTAGTTGCGAGGTACACTTCCATTAGAACCATCATGGCACTTGCATCCATGATGAAGTGGGAATTACACCAGATGGATGTGAAGACAGCGTTCTTGAATGGTGTGATTGAGGAGGAAGTGTACATAGAACAACCACAAGGATTTGAGGTTGAAGATAGAAGAACCCATGTATGAAAACTTAAGAAGGATTTGTATGGGTTGAAACAAGCTCCCAAAGCTTGGTATGGAAGAATTGATAGTTTCTTGACGAGCTTGGGCTTTACCAAAAGTAAAGCTGATCTTATATTTATCTCAAGGTTATGGATGATGAACTTGTCATACTGTTGCTATATGTGGATGATCTATTTCTGACTGGAAATGAGAAACAGATTATCGATTGTAAGAAGAAGCTCTTTGCAGAGTTTGAGATGAAATATCTTGGATTGATGCATTACTTTCTAGGTCTGGAAGTATGGCAAGGCCCAGAAGGGATCTTTCTCAACCAGGGAAAGTATGTAGTGGAAATTCTGAAAAGATTCGATATGTTGGAATGCAAAGCCATGGATACTCCCATGGATTCCAACCTGAAGTTGTTAGCTGATGACTCATCGGAGTTAGTGGATGTGAATCTGTATAGACAGATTATTGGGTCACTGATGTATCTGACGAATACCAGGCCAGATATATGCTTTGTTGTGAACACCTTAAGTCAGTATCTATTGGAACCTAGACACGTTCACCTGATAGCTGCAAAGCATGTGATGAGGCACCTAAAGGGCATGATAGACTTTGGTCTATTTTATCTTGGAGATCATGATCTCAGATTGTATGGCTACACAGATGTTGATTGGGAAGGAAGTGTATCAGATAGGAAGAGCACATCGGGAGGATTTTATTTTCCGGGATCTACCATGATCTCGTGGTTTAGCAACAAGCAGTCTAGTGTGGCTCTCAGTACAGCTAAAGTGGAATATATTGTTGCTTGCCTTGCTAATTGTGAAGCGATATGGCTTTGGAAGTCGTTATCAGGATTATTTGACTTAGAGATGGACCCCACTGTGATCCTATGTGACAACTAGAGTTTATCAAGATGGCAGAGAATCCATGATAAGTCAAAGCACATAGAGATTCGATATTTTTATATATGAGATATGGTGCAGAAATGAGATATCAAGCTCGAGTATGTGAGAACTGACGAACAAGTTGCTGACATATTGTCTATCTCGAGTAAAGTTTGAGCATTTCCGAGACAATCTTGGTGTAGTTCAGAAGGACCCTCCCCGAAAGGGGGAGTGATATGGTCACTGATGATGATATTTCTTGCATCGACGGTAAGATCGATGATGTGGATACCTATATTGATGAGAATATTGATGAGGTCACCTATTCCGATGATTAAGTCGATGTATGGTCCTTAGACTTTGTTTAAGTGGACGAGAGGATTGCATCATCCATAGACATGAGAGGTGTCTTAAATGGATCAGGATTGATCATCCTATAAATAGATATGGACTACATCTTCCATAGACATGAGAGGTGTCTTAAATGAATCAGGATTGATCATCCTTAGAGAGTGATCCCGTAATTCCAAAAGGAAGGATAGTCTTAAATGTTGATCCTTGGATTGTGGTGGGATTGATCATCCCTAGACAGTGATCTCGTAATTCCAAAAGGAAGGATAGTCTTAAATATTGATCCTTAGACTAGAATCCCGTAATTCCGAAAGGAAGGATTGTCTAAGATGTGAGTAGTGGACTAGAGTCCCGTAATTCCGAAAGGAAGGACTATCCATGATCTCGTAATTCTGAAATGAAGGATCACCAGAGTTGATGCACTAGAGTCCCATAATTCCGAAAGGAAGGAATTTCCATGATCCCATAATTC
This sequence comes from Larix kaempferi, assembly GCA_027924585.1. Lineage (NCBI taxonomy): Eukaryota > Viridiplantae > Streptophyta > Pinopsida > Pinales > Pinaceae > Larix > Larix kaempferi. The sequence continues at coordinate 3,832,972 of BSBM01000662.1, forward strand.
CAACAGGAAGGATCTCCAGAGTTGATGGATTAGAGTCCCATAATTTCGAAAGGATGGATTGTCCATGATCCCATAATTCCGAAAGGGAGGATCACCAGAGTTGATGGATTAGAGTCCCGTAATTCCGAAAGGAATGACTGTCCATGATCCAGTAATTCCGAAAGGAAGGATCGCCAGAGTTGATGGACTAGAATCCCATAATTCTGAAAGCAAGGATTGTCCATAATCCTGTAATTCCGAAAGGAAAGATTGTCCATGATCCCATAATTCTGAAAGGAAGGATCATGTGTATTGCAGAGTATGTTGAGATGATGATACTGTTGATCGAGATGATCCAGATGACGATACTGTTGATCGAGATGATCCAGATGATGATATTGATTGAGATTATCCAGATGATGATACTGTTGATCGAGATGATCCAGATGATGATATTGATCGAGCCATCCAGATGATGCTGTGATCGAGAGGATCCATATGACGATGTTGTTGATCGAGAGATCCAGAAGATGATGTTGTTGATCGAGAGATCCAGATGATGCTGCGATCGAGATGATCTAGATGATGATGTTGTTGATCGGAAGATCCAGATGATGATGATGTTGATTGGGAGATCCAGATGATGATGTTGTTGATCGAGAGATCCAGATGATGTTGTTGATTGAGAGATCCAGATGATGTTGTTGTTGTTGTTGTTCTGCTGCAGAAGATGAAGACTCAGTACTGAAGATGTTGATGTTCCAGTATTGAAGATCTTGAAGATATTCCAGTAATTGTTTGAGTTACTAATGATGTATAAAGAAAGCTTCCAATGATTTATAGATGTATCATGTATCATGTAGTTGATGACTCCTTGCTCCTGCAGATGTTGTTATAATATCTTTCTCGTTAAGGGGGAGTGTTGAGATATTGTAACTTCTAAGAATATTATAATTGTACTTTATTATTCCGGAGATGTTTCATTCCTCCGTGGCGACCCTATTGTATATCCGGAGATGTTTATTCCTCCGAGAGAATGTGGTAACTAGGGTTATTAGATCTCCCATCTGGGGTCAGCCCTAAGTTAGTTGTTTAGGGGTTATTAGACTCTCCTAGGAGAAGTCAGCCCTGTTAGGGTAAAAAGTCAGTTAGGAGTTGAATATAAATAGAGGAAGTGTGTTCCTCATTTATCTCATTCATTCACTCACTTGTGATTGGATCATAGGAGAGAGAGAGGTCTGCATAGGAGGAGAAGGAGCTCTTGTTTGAGACTACATCTTTGTGTTGGTTGATTATATATATTGAGGAAATATTTAATGCGTTCTCTACCCCATGAGGGTTTCCCAGGGTAAATCTTTGTCTATCTTGTGATTGTGTTTCTTTCAGTGATCTTGCTTGTGAAATTAGGCTAAACTTAAAAATCTCCTATGATTGCAAGAAGGGGAAGCAGCGGTCCATAAGGAAGTGGAGGAACTCAAAGGAAAGGCAGTAGCGACCCGAGAAGTGGTCAATAAACTTGAGGATAAGATAGAGCAGCTTCAGGATGCGAAGGATAGGGAAATAACGGAGCTAAAGAAGGAACAGGATCGGTTGACGGTGGAGAAAACCACCCTTTGGAACAGTAATGTGCGGATGGAGGGGGCTGTCGCTGAAGCCTTTCAACATGTACTGGAGCCGACAGAGGCATTGGATCCGGTCGAGCGAGCAAATAAGTTGGTAACTGTCATCGCTGAGTTATAGGAGAGAAATGCTATCTTATCTCACGCACTCGAGTCGGCCACACCACCGGAAGTCATCACAGCACAGACAAGCGCCATCAAAGAGTTGGTGATTCAACTAGACGAGTTGGAACAGGAAGAGACCGAGATCACTGCTGAGACCGCATTGTTTTGGGCCAGTATTGTCCAGGATGAGAAACTCGAGCAGCTAACCAAGCAACGATGCGAGGCGGAAGAGCAGCTGGAAACACTGAAGACATCCATGCGCACGATGCCACCGACAGGGCAAGTATCCAAATCTGATGAGCTCAAGTAGTTGCAGAAGTGAGTCACCAAAGCAGAAGAACGTCAGAAGAAGTGTGTTGCGCAGTTGGACGAGTTTCAAGAACTTGGGGCGCAGTTTAATGCTGTGGCTGACTCTACATTGTAGGCGGTACAGGAAGGAAGGAATAAAGTTGATGCGCACATTGTTAAACACCCATTAGCATAGGAATTCACTGAAATCCAGGAAGTCGCCGCAACAATCATGCAGCAGGTTACCGAAATCCACCAACAGTACGAGGACTTCAGGGTGAAGAAAAATGAGTACACCATGTCCTGCTGATGTGGCTTGAGGGCGAGCCACAAGATTCTTTTGGGGGCCTATTGGATGCGGTTTGGACAAGTCAGCATCGTAGCATTGCGGATTCTACGCAAGGCCGAAGATACCGCGAAAGGCGAAAAGCTGAGCGCAAGTGATAATATTGTATGTAATTTTGGGGTCAATTGGACCACAGTATGCAAGTTTTTGGGTCATTTGGACCACAATAGATAGATTCTGGTTCATTTGCTTTGAAGTGTCGGTTAGGAATTAGTTAGTAAGTGGACAAACAATGTAAAGGCGCAAGCCTATAAATAGACGTAGGTTTGTAAGTGTTGACTCATCTTTTGGAGAGCATGATTGTTGAATCTTAACATCTGAGAGATCTTGATCCGATGTTGAAGGCTGAGTATTTGGTTGTACATGGGTTTTTGTGGATTTAATATGATGTGATAGATCTGTTGAGCAGAACCCCTGTGTTTTTCCTGTTTATCTGTGGTAATGCATTTTGCGATATGAATATATGAATGATGCAATGTTTCCTTGCTGCTATTAATGCTTTATTGTTATATCTGTTGCAATTATGAATTGTCATGTTGAATGATTCCATGAATATGATTGATGCCTGAGTTAAATGCTTAGATCTATTTCTGAAAGGTTGCAATAAGTTAATTAATTGATCCACAACATCCTCCTTCATTCGGCGGAAACATGGTTCTGTCAAATCTCCCTTGAACATCTCGGGTGAGACCTCATCTGCTCTACAGGTGTTGTTGGACGGGATAAAACCTGTCTAGGTCGGTGCTCAGGGATATCGCGGTGGTTTGGGTGTCAACAATGCTGGGAACCCCTGTCGATTGGGTTTGTGTCAACATCCAATCCTTCTTGAGAGTCATTATTATGCTAAAGAATTCTTGGGATTCGTTTTAGCATACTTCATAAAGAAGAAATCCAAATTGGATGTTGAGTGTGTGAATAATCGGGTGGAGGAACTCAAGATTCAATTTCAGAACAGTGCTACGGTGAGGTTCGGGTTGTATCTTATCATTTGTACCTTGTTGTCATATTTTATATAAAATATATCCCTTTTCCGTCCATTTCATGTGTTGAATTATTGTTTTTATCAATGAAATTTGGATGTATCTTTCAACAATCTCGCTTATCTATTCAATATTTGTAACATTGATCTTTTTGTCCAATCTTTGTTTATTTGAGACTTCCATTGAAGAATTGGAGAAAATATTGGAGCAGTCACAGCTAGAGGGATTCTTCAACAAACGTTTGGATCCTAGTGATTAGTTTCTTAACTTACTTGCTTGTTTAAAAGTATGTTTGTAATGATTGTTAATTAGTTATTTGCTTGAAATTTTGAGTAATGTTTTATGGGAAATTCTCTATGGTGACTATTCCCAAAGGTCACTAGGGTACTGATATACCTAAAACAAAAAACATGGCACCAAATTGGAAGAAAAACATGGAGCAACAAGGGAAGCAAAATGTGGTGTCAATTTGGAAGAAAAACATGGTCCAAAATAGGAAGCAAAACGCGGTGTTGATTTGGAAGCAAAACGCGGTGCTAATTTGGAAGCAAAACATGGTGCAAAATGAGAAGCTAAACAGGGTGCTAATGTGGTAGCATACATGGATGCAATTTGGGATGCTAATATGGATGAAAACATAGATGCCAAACTAGATGCTATATTGGTGTTATTCTAGACATTAGTTGGACGCATTTTTTGGCATAATTGGGAAAATTGGATGCTAAAAAGAAGTGAAATGAGGCACTAAATCTAGCACTAAATCAAAGGCTAAATATGACACTAATTTGGACGCTATGTGGGACGCTATTTTGGACACTAAATAGGACGATATTGGGGACTCTAAAAAGGACACAATTTGGGATGCTAAAAAGGACACAATTTTAGGCGCTTGAAATTTTCCCATGATACGCCAAGTTTAGCGTCTACTTGAGCCATTCAATGAGGAAAAAAATACACTAAAAAGGGATGTTGCATGGGATTCTAATCGCCAGTTTTTTTGTAGTGATGCATGGATGACAAAAACCTCTCTCGAAATTCTAGGATTCAATGTATAGTGTCTGTATTAAACTTGTCAAGTTGGAAATTTTAGTATTTTTACATTAAATTCTCCATCATAGAAAACTAGACACAGAGTCATAATTGTATTTATTGGTTGTAAAGCTAAGTATGCAGAATAATATAGTCATATTTTTTTAATTTTATGCATAATTAAAGGCCCTCCGTATTCCATACACATTACCTTTTATGAAAGTACAAGTACATTCTTGGAGATAGATGTATGGTTGAAAAAAATCTCTCCCATATTATAGTGTCTGTATTAAACCTTCCAAGATGGCATTTTTTGTATTTTTACACTCAATTCTCCATCATAGAAAAATGCACGCAGTCAAACTTGTAGTTATTGGCTACAAAGCTAAGTATGTAGTAAAAAATAGTCATATTTTTTCAAAGTTAGGAATAATAAAATGCCATCCATATTCCAAACACATGAAAATTTATGAAAGTAAGAGTACATTATTGTAGGTATATGTATGGTTGACAAAAACCTCTCTCATATTTCTAGGATTCAATGTATAGAGTATGTATTAAACCTACTAAGTTATCAATTTTAGTATTTTTAAATTAAATTCTCCACCATAGAAAATGCACACAGGGGCTTCATATTTAGTCCTCTTTGAGTGATTCCAATTGGAAGTGATTTATTTCCTCATTTAAGATCATTTTGAATCATTATATTTTCATTTTAAGTCAGAAAAAATATTGTTGTGCAAAAATTTTAAAGTTGCCTAGATTTTTTAAAATGCACTCGTATGCTTCATAATGAAGTGAAATTGTTCTTTCCAATAATGAAAATCATTGGAAATATATATATATTTGGATTAATATTTTAAATACTCATATTTAGCTTAATATATGCCATATTTGTAGTTATTAGTTGTAAGCTAAGTATGCAGTATAAAACAAACTTATATTTTTTCAAAGTTAGGCATAATATATTAGAGAGATTTTGAGGTCAAAAAATGGACTTCTAAGAGATGTACTAAAAGATTATGAGATATAGTAAAATATTATGAGTTAGGGGTTATATGGAGTAGGTATATATGACAAGTCACCTCCTACACTATTTTCTATGCACAATAGAAATAACCATGGTTGAGTTTCTTTTCAAAATTCACTAAAAATAAAATTAATAAAATAACTCTACGTTGATGTGACTAAGATTCATTGTATATTCCCAAAAATTTATTGTTCTTTAGCATTTATTTGTCTTGAACTTGCAAATGAAATTAAATAATAGAAAACATTTTTAAGAGTTATTTTTTTAATTTATGTTGACTTTTTATATTTAGTATTTTTCTCATCAATTTAATATAATGTGATTTAATAGAAAATTTATTTACATGTAAAATGTTAATAATATTATTATAATCCACATTGCATTATTATTATTCTTCTTTATTAATTAAATCTATATTAATATACATTTTTCATATTAATATCATTCATGAATTTAATTTATTTTAAAAGTACAAGGATATATATGTGTGTGTGTGTGTGTGCTTATAAATTAGTTTGACATTATAATATTAAATAAAATGGAATGAATACATAATTAAAATTAAAAATATAAAAATGATAAAAATATTATTTTATGAAAACATGTGAAAGGAATACATATATATATATATGGTATTATATGGCATTATGATATTAAATAGAATAGAGTGAATATATAATTTAAAATTAAAAACATGAAAATGTCAATATATTATTTTATAAAAAAATGTGAAAGGACCTTCTTTATGAATTATGAGTACTTTACTTGAAAATGACAATAATATTATTTTATGAAAAAATGTTAAAGGACTTTCATTATGAGTACTTTACTTTATGACTTAAAAGTACTTATACCACTACCTTGGTTAACTATGGGTGTTCATCCACCATAGAAAATTTGACAAATAAGCATTCTTAACTCATGCAATGCCACCTCAACCATGGGGAATGATGTCATCTACTAAAATGTGATTGGTTGATTTTTATAGTACATTTTCTTTGTTTTGAGGCCCATTTTTTACCTCAAAATTTCTCTAATTGAAAATGTCCATTATATTCCACACACATGACATTTTATGAAAGTAAGAGTATATTATTAGATTTAGATGTATGGTTAACAAAAACATCTCTCAAATTTATAGAATTCAATGTATGGTGATTGTATTAAACCTACCAAGCTGTCAATTTTAGTATTTTTTACATTAAGTTCTCGATCATAGAAAAATGTGCGCAAGGGATTCATATTTGGGTCTTTTTGAGTGATTCCACTTGGAAATGATTTATTTCCTCATTTAAGATAATTGTGAATAATTTTATTTTCATTTTAAGTCTTGAAATATCTTGGTATGCAAAATTTCAAAGTTGCCTAGATTTTTGAAAATGCATGCATATGCTTCATAATGAAGTGAAATTGTTCTTTCCAATGATGTAAATCATCGAAAATATCACTCTTAGGTTTGTTGGATTAATATTTTAAATACTCATATTTATATTAATCTATGCCATACTTGTAGTTATAGGTTTTTTTCACTGAAAAAAAACCAGTACCATTTATATTAAATAGTAGAGATCGTTTACAACAACAAGATACATAGTTGTCCAAACTGACCAAAAACAAACAACCACTACCAAAAAAGAAGCAAAACACGGCTGCTACACATGACCAACTGTACACAGATACCACCAAACTAAATCAAGGCAAAGAGAAATCTTCCTGCGAAACAAGAAAGAGCAGAAACATCCAACCATGGAAAAATAAATAGTCGCAACATGTAGATACATATAAAGAGGACCATAAGGGTCAATACACAAAGACCCTTCGGCCAACACCGACCACTAAAAGAAGGATCACGACCCAAATAAGGAACAAAAATATAGGCTCAGAAAAATCTTGAGAATTCCATGACCAAAAAACCAAAAAGATGACTCCAACAAGATATTGGAGTTCTGAAAAAAATTAAACCCTTGCAAAAAACAAAGAGTATGAGGTCGTAAAAAACTAGCGATATATACAATTTTTGTCAAAAAATAATTCAGGAATTAAGTTGGAAAATAGAAATAGATCTCTCCTCGATGATCAGATCAAGATGCCATTCCTCACAAAAATGATGCCTTCTCTATCAGAAAGAACCCTCTTAGAGAGAGAATCTACTTCCTGATTGAAATCCCTATAAGTGTGTTGGATGTTGATTTGATTGAACTCCAAAAAAATATTATGAGTCGCTTCCATCCATAAGGAAAGCAACAGAACATTAGAGAAGCCTTATTTAAATCCCACTACATAATTACTTTAGAATCCCCAATAATTTTTAAGGCCTTCAAACCTTTGGCTTTTTCAAAGTATAGCAGCATCCAAAGATCCAAAAGCTCATGTATGGTATTGGATCCAGGACCACAGTTCAACCAAAGTTTATAACACTTACCCTTATCAAACCAAATAATATCTCCAGCTCCTCCCAAGAAATCATTCTGCTGAGAAGCTCCATCGAAGTAATCCTGATTCATATTTTCGATCTGAACTGGTCTCCTGAGACTTTTTTAAGTTCCTTCCTTCAGAGCTCCCCTAAAAATTGAAAATTCCTGGAAAGTCGCCACAACCCTACTACAAATGAGAGAATCATCCAAAGGCTTGTCTTCAAACAATATGCTATTTCTAGCATTCCAAATCTCCCAAATTACAAAACATGATAAATCAACCCACCTTGGAAGGAACCCATCAGGGATCCATCCCAAATTACAAAATAGTCCTAAAGGGACCCATCCTACTGCTGAAAATTAATGTTCAGGGATAAGCAAATGCTTTTCCACACCCCTTTAGAAAAATTGCATTGACCAAAGAGGTGATTAACACATTCGGCCTCCAAACGATAAAGGGGGCACCTATTTGGCCCTATTCCCCCCCCTACGAAGATAATTGTCCCACATTATAATATAGGTCTCCAAGGACATCCAAATGAATAAAATTATTTTCATTGGAGAACACCAATTCTAGATAGATTTATGCCGCCATTTACCATAACATGGAACTTCCGAAAAAAGAGATTCATAGGCCAATTTAGCTATAATGATCCTTGCATTTTTATTCGATGACCAAATCAACATATCCTTCCTTTCCGATAGTTGAAGACTCAATCTCTTTAAAATAAGAATAAAATGATCCCATTCTCGACTCATAGACTCGTACAAACAAATATGTTGTTATTTAATCCAATCATGATAGCCAATTGAGGAAGGAGACCAAGTTGAAATCTGGTTGATAGTAAAATATCCATTTGATCTCAAAAACAAAACTAATTCCATTGATAAATTATGAGGCATTAGAACACCTGTGACTCGATATTGACTAACCTTTATATCCCTACCATCCCCTGACTTCCAAACCAACCACTACTCAATGACCTTCACTGAGCCAATCAAATCGCACCATATGTTTGAGGCCCTTTTAACACTTTTTAAACCTTGGCGGAACCACTGCACTGGAGATAAATTTTTGAGATTTTTTTTTTTATGATCTTACTCCAGAGACCATTTGCAAATAAAACTCGCCATAAAATTTTTGTAAATAATGATTTTGCAAAGAAGAAATTATTTTTTAAATCCCATCCCCCCAACATCTTTGGTTTTTCCAAGTTCAACCAATTTGTCAAATGGTATTTCTTTTTTCCCCTTCCACCTGTCTAGCTGAAATTGAAAATTCTTATGCAATTTCCATTTAGTATGGATTTAGGCACTTTATATAAAGATATCCAATATACCGATAGATTTTGTAGTACCGATTTAGCAAGTATTTCTCTCCCACCCAGAGAGAGCCAATGCCAACACTAATGGTTGATTCTATTATCATATTTCTTCAATAACCAAAACCAATCCCTTGCCCAATAACTGTTTGATTTAATATAGAAACCCAAGTATTTGATGCCTTCATCCAAAGGACCAATGTTAATAGGATAAAGCTGACCAATCTGAGTCTTTAAATCCTCATCCATCTCATTCTCTAGAAGAAAAAAAATTCTCAAAATTTCTTTTCATTCTTGAAACTCTTGATTCTGTTGGAATATTCTCCCCATCATTTTTCAGTTTTGCATGCATGCATGCATTCTGCATGCATCCAGTCATCATCATGGTGGACCTCCCAGCTCCTAGAGCTTGGTTCTAGCTCTCCACAACCTGTCTACATCCCCCAGGGGGCCTCCCACCTACCAAAGGCACCCTTCTCCAGTCTTTTGCATGGCAAGTGCGCCTTTCTCACCTACCACAGCCAGTTAGGTGCCTTTCTCACCTACCAGTCAGTTATCACTCAGTTCTTCCTTTATTTAAGGCTATATTGACTCCCCCACTGACTGTTTCACTCTGATAGACCTCCAGTGAGATTAGTCTGCCCATTCTGACTCCAGTTAGCTCCTCATGCGCCCTCCACTAAGCCTCCTTCATTCAGTTAGTGCCTACCTCACTCAATTAGACTCAGTTAACCACACTTGACTGATTGTTACCCTTGATGACTGATACATTGACTGGATGATGACTCCACTATCATCCAAGACACACTCTGAGTTAGGAATTCGAATGCCCTACTTGGCCTATTCAAATCCTATATGAAGCCATCTTCATGGATATTGTATTCATTTACTTACATTCTTATTCATTGTATAATACTGAGATATTGTTCTATTCTACTGTGTTTATGAGTGATCATTGAGTGTCTCATTCTCTTCTTCTTGCAACATATTTGTTAGTTTGATTGTGAGTTGCTATAGCTACCAGATCTCTTTCATATTCTTACATGGTATCAGACTAGGAAGCAGCTATTTGAATTGCAGCAGTTGTAGCATTTCTTTGAGCAGCTATCTTTCACTTGTGCACCATAATCCTCTAAGTTTCCACAGCAAATCCTGGTGCTATTACTTGAATTCATTGGTTAAATCCAGTGAGGTCTAGCCAGGTGTGAAGGACTTAGTCCACGTGCTAATTGTCATTAAGGTAGTGTTCAGTCGCAGTGTAGCATTCTCCATCAACACATCTTTTATTGTTTTGCAGGTTTATTCACCCATTCGGAATCTTCTTCAATTATTCGACTTTCTCTGTTCAGATGGATATAAAGCTTACATCTTCCAACTATGTTGAGTGGAAATCCAAAATGACTCTCTTCATGAGATCAAAGAGCTTCACCCGAATACTCAATGGAACGATGGTAGAACCAACTAGTGCAGTTGAAAAGTCCAAGTACTTGGATCGGCTTGATGAAGCAATTGGTCTCCTCCTTCTCTCAATTTCTGATCATATACACTTTCATGTCATCAATCTTACATATCTGAAAGAGGTGTGGGACAAGATCGAATCTCTTTTTGGGCCAAAAGATGATATGGAAGCACACAAATTGGAGAATGAGCTCATATGTTTGAGTCCTAGCAGCTTCGAATCTATCAATGCCTTTCTCACCAAGTTCAAAATCTTGATATCCCAGTTGAAAAGATATGAGATAGTGAAACAAGACAAGAAGCTTATTCCTACCATTCTCTCAAAGTTGGGGGAAAACTTCCTAGTTTTTGTCTCTACTTTCCAGTCAGCTAGGCTATCCATTCCAAGATGGAAGTTTCCCTCATTTGATTATTTCACGCAATCTCTTACTCAAGAGGAAGAGAAGTTGATTTCAATGGGAATAATCAAACCCAAATTGGACTCATCCCTTACAATTGCAGAGAGAGCAAATGATAAAGGAAGGAAAAAGATTTATGATAAGAGATCGAACGGTACAAATCCTACAGATAGTTCATACCAGTCGAAAAGAGCCTCAAAAAGGACTAAGCATTTTCAGAAAAGAAGATCCAAGTGCCCTTATTGTCATAAAGGGTTTCATCCTGAGAGCTCTTTCATACAGAAAACAGTGGATATGATGGCTCGGTTACTTGAGAAGAACAAACTTTTTGTACCAGCATGTGCAAGAAAGAAAGATCTTGGTACTGAATCTTCTGGATCCGAAGACAAAGAAGAATGTCATGCCCTCATGGCAAGTGCATCAACAGATTCTTCTTTCATAATAGATTCGGGAGCAACAAGGCACATGTCTTCTTCCAAAGATCTCTTCTCTAGTTTCGAAAGATCAGTTGGTCCTTCAGTAAAATTAAGCAATGATTCAGAAGTATCCTCTCAAGGGGTTGTTGGAAGAATCAATCTTGACTATGGTTACTTTTCTGATGTACTTTATGTTCCTTCTCTTGCATCCAACTTGCTTTCAGTATATAAAATGACTCACTTTGGAGATCCCAAAAGAGTGATATTCTCTCCAAATGAGGTAGAGATACAAAACATGGTTTCAGGGGAAATCATTGCAAAAGGAGAATCAAAATATACTTCAAAACTATATGAGTTCTCCCACTTCTTACCGCTCTCCAAGCCATCTACTCTCCATACTCATGCAAATGAAGAAAGTAGATTGTGGCATGAGAGATTTGGACATCTCAAATACAAGTATTTATAGGACCTGCAAGCTCAAAACATTGTTGAAGGTCTTCCAGATGATGAGTTTGCTCATGGGAACTGCAAAGATTGCCTAAAGGGAAAAATTCCACAAAAGAAGATGAAGAAAAAGAAGGCTCCTGAAAAAGTGTGAATGCTAGATCCAGATCCACAAAAACCTGAAGATCTAGCAACTAAAGATTCATCTTCTATTGCTACAAGGGCCTCCACAGCTCCTATATCCACCAATATTACACTCTCTCCCTTAGATCCTTTTTAGCTGAGATATGTTTTCTTATGATAGGATCTGATCCAAAGACATACTTTGAAGCCTCCCAAGATCCAATATGGGTAGCTTCTATGGAAGAAGAGTATCAGTCTCTTCAAAGAAATAATACTTGGGATCTTGTTTCTCTCCCACCTAGAAGGAAACTTGTTCGATGCAAGTGGATCTACAGAAAAAAGATGGATTCAAATGGAGCCTCCCACAAGTACAAGGCTAGATTGGTTGCAAGAGGGTTTTCCAAATTTCATGGGATTGACTATTCTGAGACATTCGCTCCTGTTGGTAAGATGGATTCCATCCGTCTTGTTCTTTCTCTTGCTGCATCCGAACACTGGGAGGTGCATCATATGGATGTCAAGAGTGCCTTTGTCCATGGAGATCTAGAGGAGGAGATCTACATGAATCAACCCGGGGGTTATATTGATAATTATTCACTTGTTTTCCGATTGAAGAAGTCCTTGTACGGCCTTAAGCAAGCCCCCTGAGCTTGGTATGCCAAGATGGATTCCTTCTTGCTTTCAGAAGACTTTCAGAGGTGCAAATCATATTCGAATGTCTACATGAGACATGATGGTAACTCCTTACTTATCATTGTCCTTTATGTTGATGATTTGTTGATTATAAGGAGCAGTTCTTCATGTATTAGATCTATCAAATCTGCCTTGCACAGATCCTTCTCCATGTCATATCTAGGATTGTTGAAGCAATTTCTTGGTCTTGAAGTCACTCAGAGTGATTCAGGAATGAAAGTTGCTCAATCCAAATATGCTTCAGATTTTCTTGATAAGTTTCAAATGAGCGAATGCAAACCAATTGCATTCCCTTTTCTTTCAGGGATCAGCCTTGAGGATGGATCTTCTACACCTCTGGTAGATTGTTCTTTGTATCGGCAGTTGATTGGTAGACTTTTGTTTCTTACTCATACTCGGCCCGATCTATCCTATGTTGTTAGTGTTGTCTCTAGATACATGAAGGAACCTCATGAGCTTCACTGGGAGGCAACAAAGAGGATTTTTCACTATGTACAAGTTACCAAGACTCATGGTCTTCACTACTCGGCTGGGTATTCTTTGGACTTGTTAGATATACTGATTCTGATTGGGCTGGAGATAGCTCAGATCGGAAGTCTACATCTGGTTTTGTTTTCATGATTGGATCTGGACCTATATGTTGGTCAAGCAAAAAGCAGACTGCTTTGGCTCTTTCATCAGCAGAGGCAAAGTACAGAGGTGTAGTAAATGCAGCCACACAATGTATTTAGCTGATAGGCATCTTGTCAGAGTTCAGGATTCTATTCATTACCCCACCTGTCATCTATTGTGACAATCAGAGTGCCATCAGGATCTCCACAGATCCGGTTCTGAGGCAGAGAACCAAACACATTGAGATACACATGCATTACATCAGAGGATTGGTGCATGATAAGAACATTTCATTGCTCTACCTTCCGACGGAAGAGAAGATTGCAGATATCTTCACCAAGGCCTTCACGGTGAAGAGATTCACTTACCTTAGATCACTTCTTGGGGTAAGAGATGATATGATACATTAGCTTCTCTATTTCAGATTAATTGTATGAGGTGACCTTTGGTCCTACTCACCAAGGCCCTATTGTTACTGCTTCAGTTATTTTCTCATAATATGGCTTGCGGGGGGGTGTTGGAATATTCTCGCCATCATTTTTCAGTTTTGCATGCATGCATGCATCCAGTCATCTGCATGCATCCATTCATCATCATGGTGGACCTCCCAGCTCCTAGAGCTTGGTTCTAACTCTCCACAGCCTGTCTACAACCCCCAGGGGGGCTCCCACCTACCAAAGGCACCCTTCTCTAGTCTTTTGCATGGCAAGTGCGCCTTTCTCACCTACCACAGCCAGTTAGGCGCCTTTCTCACCTGCCCGTCAGTTATCACTCAGTTATTCCTTGATTTAAGGCTAGATTGACTCCCCCATTAACTGTTTCACTCCGATAGACCTCCAGTGAGACTAGTCTACCCATTCTGACTCCAGTTAGCTCCTCATGTGCCCTCCACTGAGCCTACTTCATTCAGTTAGTGCCTACCTCACTCAGTTAAACTCAGTTAACCACACTTGACTGATTGTTACCATTAATGATTGATACATTGACTGGATGATGACTCCACTATCATCCAAGCCACACTCTGAGTTAGGAATTCGAATTCCCTACTTAGCCTATTCGAATCCTATATGATGCCATCTTCATGGCTATTGTATTCATTCACTTACATTCTTATTCATTGTATAATATTGAGATATTGTTCTATTCTACTGTGTTTATGAGTGATCATTGAGTATCTCCTTCTCTTATTCTTGCAACATATTTGTTAGTTTGATTGTGAGTTGCTATAGCTGCCAGATCTCTTGCAAATTCTTACAGATTCTTCAACAACAGCAAGGATGTATGGACCCATTTTGTCAAAGAAGAAAATAAAAATTTCTACAGTCCACCCAAATGGGCCCGGAAGGTTGGATTTTGTAAAACCCTTCAGAGCTGCCTCCACTTATGCCAGTGATACCAGATTGAATAAATCATTCCCTTCTTCCTCTTAGAATAAAAAAGGGAATTCTTTTACCACTTGAATTGTTCTAATAGAGAGGATGAATTTGGGCCCTGAAACAAATTTTGAAAGAAAGAACATGCACCTTTGTGCAAATATTTTGACGAAGAGTTCACATTCCCATCCAAATCCTATAAGTCCCAGATAGAGTTTTTAACTCTTCGATTCTCAGCAAACTTATGAAAAAAAATTGTATTTGAATCTCCTGTTGCAATCCATTCGACCCAGATTTTCAACTGCTAGGACTCCTCTTGCATTGTCAAAATAGTCATTTTCTTTTTCTCCAAATCAAATAATGAAGCATAGTCCTTTGGAGGAATAGGCCCAAAGAGGCCCATATTTCATTGTTGAGTCAATAATATCATGGATCTGGGATGTATTGGTCGACAACCTTGCTTTGAGTCAGTTGTTCCGAGCATGGGTATGCCCTCCTCAGAGTTTTTAGACATATTGTTGATGTTTGCTTGCAGCTCTTCTACAGTTCCCTTTCAGATATCCCTGCAGACTCAATTTTTGGTAAAGTGTTTCGACCATCAGATTCCTTCTGACCTCACACTTTAGGGGGCATCTGTTACACCTCAAATTGTCACACTATGTACCATTGAGAGTCTTCATGTCATATCACCATGAGAAACATGATGTGTGTGCCTCCTAGGGATGTTAGGACCCTTTGTCATCATGTTGTTCCCTTCCCTAGTCACACTTGGAAGCAAATCCAACAACTTAGGGGTCGAAAACCACTTAACCTAACCCACTTATTGGCCTCCTAGAGATATTTTCACGCCCTTCTAGTGGTGCAAGGTGCGAAAATTCCTTATTTTCGCGTTTTTCATTCCTACGGGGGCGCGAAAAATTACAACATTTTCGCGCTTTTCTCAGTTACAGGGGTGCAAAAATCATTGAATAACCCTTTTCCTTAGATTTTGGAACTTGGATATCAAGGATATTTTCGCGGGATGAGGTTCCCCTTTGAATCCCATCTCACACTACCTCCTTGGAATGGTTTAGATCCTTGATCCACATCTTCTTCACTTAGATCCATAATATCCTCTTAGTGTTTGGCCTCCCAAATCCTACTTAAAGAGAGCCATCCATGAGCTATAAGGGTGATCTTGGAAACACCAAACCTATGGTCCTGTAATTCTTGGATAACAATCATGAGGAGGTCATCTTTATATTAAAGATTCTTGCAAGGGTGATGAAGGAGAGGTTGGAAGAAGGTGTTGCCTCTTTGGACATCAGGTATAGCATTTTGTATGGCTACTTTTAGCTTTCTTAATAATAACATGGCCTATTCTCCCGTCTCATGTCTCTTTTATTGATATATGATATGTTATATTAGATTGTGTTGATGCACTTGTGTTTGGAAGTTTGGTTTCCCATATTATGTTGCGGGTTCAAGAGCTTTGGACATCAAGCTTGGAACTGGAGCTAGGACAACTTTCAGGTTAGAGGCAAGCCATATATCTCTTCTCCTTGTTTTTCATGTTTGAATGCTTGAGCATGCTTAGTCTAGGATTTTAGGGTTCCATTTGTTTTATTTCTGTCTTGGGAAGGTAATTAGGGACCTTTTCAATCCCAAGGGGATATCTACCTATCCGTAGGAAGAAAGTTCTACAACAGAAACCGGCAAGTCTGTTGGGGAATTTTTCCCTAGTTTCACCTTTAGTTGCTTGTTTGGATCATCAAATACTCTTCTAAGTGTTATTTCCCATCACCTTAGATCCTCTTTATTCATCATTGTGGACTATCTTGAACCCAACACTTCATCCCCACTCAGATCTAGGAATTAATTTTCATTTTTTACACCTAAAGAAAAAATTTTGCTTCCCCAAAATACCTTACAGAGCAAAAATTCCATATTTTCGCGCCCCCACAGTATCCCAAGGTGCGAAAATTTCCAAATTTTCGATACCCCATAGTGTTCCAAGGCGCGAAAATCTCATATTTTCGCTCTATGTTAGTCTGTACATGGGCGAAAATCCTATGTTTTGGGTTTTTTTGAATTTTTTTGCTAGCGTTTGCCTTGGTCTGTTGGTTCAAGGTTATTTGCCTGACCTATTGTTGTTTGTTAGGAGCTATAAGTGCTCTTGCATCCAGAGTTTGAGTGTGTGTTTGTTTTCATTTTTAGGAATTTTTTGCACTAGATTTGATCATGTATCCTACGGTCCCTTTGACCCATATTAAGTTTTTTTCAACCTTTTGGGATATTTTGTGTCGTTTGGGTTGCTTTGATTGGCTTTGAAAAACTTGGGACATACTTGTATCTCTAAGTCATCTTTCTTTGGTTTTTCACTTTGTTTCCTTTGCATATTTAGTTATTTCTTGGTTATTGGAGTAGATCAATTCTTTGTTTCCATTTGTGTTCAAAGAGAAGCTTCATTTTTGTCTCCCCTTTGATAGATTTACAAGCTTGAAAAACAGAAATATTCTTCTTACCTTAGTTTGATAATTTGACATTCTTGGTCTTACATTCATAAGAAGAAGAAAAGATTGTTTCATGTTCTTGTGCATTTGAGTTACAAAAATATATTGAATCGGCTTTTCTTTGCAATGCATTTGATTGGAAACATTTACGGGATCTTTCTTTCCCATAGCTTAGATGTGTCTTTTTTCAATATAAAAATATAGGAAACGAATTAGAATTCTTGCATTTGGTATTGATGGAAAGATCTCTTTTAGTCACTTTAGGATAGTTTGGGTATGGTTTTACATGATTGGTTATGATTCATTAAAGAGCTAAAATTTTATTTGCATGGGGTTGTACATTTGGGAACTAAAAGAACTCTTCCTTACTTAGCTAGAATTTCATTGAAGGAAAAACACTTGCATAATTCATCCAAATTTTCATGGTTTGAGTCAAGTCTACACACCACCGAGTTGCACTTCCACTCCCCTTGAGTAACACACCATCCTCTAGAATTAAATACCCTAACTAAACACACATTAACCTCATTGGAGGAAATAAAAGAACAGTGTAGTTAGTTAGGACATTGGGGATAGGAATCCAAATCATTCCCCCTTGTCGTTTTACATCTGAAACATAGTTGTTTCCTATTAGGGTGCTAAAATACTCTAGTATTTGTTGACACAGTTATAAGCCAATTTGTTGGGGGCCCTCCCATTCCATGGGGGTAAGCAATGAGGACTAGTTCTTGATGGAATTTGTGGAATACCGCACTCCACTTAGCGCCTAAGGACATCAATCCATTGTCTTCCTTGTATTTTCCAGCCTCCATACTGGTTGTACAAGGGCTAAAAGGAAAAAGCTCCAGGAAACATTCCCAGACATGTCATGAACAAGGTATCCTAGTGACCACTCTTCTAGGGATATTTTACTTGGGATCCCTTTCAGTAGAGGGATATCCCTTCATATATATTGGTCTCCCATTTCGTATTGTCTGACTTGGATTTCATCACCTTGCGGAGGATACGATATGTTGAGATTTCTGGATCTTAGATAGGAGGTTGCTTTCTCTTTTACCTCGTAGAGGGAACTTTTAGTTTAAGTGTTTCCTGTTGGATTTATGGCCTCTTTTTTATAGCTCGATTGTTGTGGCATCGGTTACAGTAAAGTTTTTTGAGCTTTCTTTTTTTCCAGTGTGCCTCTTTTTCTTCTAGATCCCATTTTGCACGCTCAGTTTCCTTAGGTTTTTTTTAGCTCTTTTTTCACAAGATTTCTCCCACATCACTTAGTCTTGTTCGATGGCAGATCCAAATAAATCCCAGAGATGGCAAGGGATGAGTCCCAAACCATTCGCACCTATAATTAGTCACCCACCATCTCCATGCACCCAAGCTCCTTCTGGGACTACCAATCAAGAGACCCATTTTCAAGGGGTATCTTTTGCTTTTCCTCCATTTGAAAATATTGGTCCTCCCTTTATTTCTACTTTGAATCTTCTCGGATTGTCTATAGGATTACCAGTATGGTTATTCTCCAATTCGGTGATCCCGAATGCACCTAATGATTCAACTTTTAACTCTCCATCACGAGAGCATCAATCCCAAATCGATCCTTCTCCTTCTTCATTGGATGTATCTTATTCAATTTCTTATTCCTCGCCTGATAAAAGTAGTGATGCTCGTAATCAGAAGGATAAGAAGAAGAAGAAAATGAATATTAAGAAGAAGAAGAAAATGAATATTAAGAAGAAGAAGAATAAGAGAGAGACCAATCATCAACTGGATACCCCTAATGATGCTCTTTATATTCAAATACCTTGAAAACCCAAGTTCCCTTGCAGGATTTGCAAGGGGGGTCACCTTCTTAAGAATTGTCCTGGTATTTTCAAAGTATTAGAAGAGTGGTATAAAGCATCCAAAAAAACTATATCATCAGCCTCTGGACATCATACTGATGATACCCCATCAACCAGTGACTCTATGGTTAAGGGTCATAAAGGTAAAGCCAAGAATCCCTCTTTGTTATGCAAGGACATGCACCTAACTTACCTTTGTCCTCGCATGGATGAAGCTTCGCAATTGTTAGAATACATTACTGTATCCTAGAATCACCTTCCAACTGGATATCATAAGTTTTTCCTTGACCCCTCATTGGTTGATAAAGTGGTCGATCCAGTTACATCCTCGGTCGATCCTACTCTTCCCTTGAAGAGTGAATCCAAAGTAGTCAATCATGATCCATCCTCGGTCGATCCCACTCTTTCCTCAAAGAGTGGAGAACAAGTAGTTCATCCCTCTTTTCCTTTGAAGTAGTAGAGTTAACGTCATCTCCACTCCATCCCACTCTTTCATTGGAGAATGTCGAGATGGAAGTAGTCACCATGACACAATATTCATCTCATCTTGCTCTTCCAGTTGAGAGTGAACCGAAAACCACTGATGTTTTCCTTATCAGTTCAGATTTTTCTGGAAAAGGGGTCATTTTACCCATTTCGACAAAACCCCCCCAAGTACTGAGGTCTTCCTTTGGGTGTTCCTTTCCATATATCTGTAGAAGTTATCGGTAGGAACGTACTTCGCACTAATGTTGATGAAGGAGCTTATGGTAGTATTTTATCCTCAACCGCTTGCAAAGCTATAGGATCTCCTCAGCTTGTGCCAGCCACTGATAATATACTACCTTTTAATAGAATACCTACTAGACCTTTAGGGATCCTTCCTTAGTTACCTATTACCATAGGAGGGAAAACTGTCTGCATTGATGTTATGGTATTCCAACGTACCTTAGATTTTAATATGCTTCTTGATAAATATTATGGCTATGCCATGAAAGTTGTAGTGTCCACACTCTTTCGAGTGATGTATTTTCCTCATCATGGAAACATAGTGACCATTGATCAGCTTTCCTTTGTTACACTTAATCAGTGTATGACTGCCAACCACCAGAATTCCCTGAATGTTCCGCATGTCTTAGTGGTTCCTCCCCCATCGCCAGTCGTGTCTCTCGGCTCTGGACATCATGCCAGAGTTGAGTCATTAGCAAACCGATAACTTCTTCCCATCATGGAAGAAGCTTAGAGGGGCATGTTTCCATCCTCTGGACATCATGCTCGAGTTAATACCACTAGCTTCTTATGATGAGGGAAAACTACCAACCTCTGGACATCATGTTGGGTAGGAACCAACTTCAAGCACAATTTTATTATGTTTTAAGCTCGTTAAAAAATGAAATAGGCTACTTCAAGCATAGTTATTTTATGTTTCAAGCTTGTGTAAAAATGAAATAGTCCCCTACAAGCATAGTTTACTTTCAGTTTCAAGATTTTGTAAAAATGAAACCTATCATGAGCATAGTTCATTTTCTATGTCATGCTTGTTAAAAAATGAAATAGATTCCTCTCCCATTGAGTCGAGTCTCCCACCAGATTTAGGACTTGAACCTTCATTTCCTCTATCTATGTCACTTAATCCTCAGTATTCCTATCCCTCTAGTGAATCATTTTCTATTAGTATCCAGGAATTTAATTGGGAGAAGAAGAAGAGTAGGCAGATGAAATGAATCTTGGGGGGCATGTCTCCAGCCTGTGGACATCATATTGGAGTTAAGCCTCTAGATTTTGCTGATAATGCTGGGGGAAAGTTTCCAACCTATGGGCATCATGTTGGGGAAAAAATTGCTAATGGGTATCACCCTGAGTACCAACCTCTGGACATCATGTTGGGAAGGAACCCGTCAATGGGCCTCATTCTGAGCATAGTTTAGTTTCAACTTCAAGCCTGCTAAAAAATTAAACCATCATCCTAAGCATAGTTCATTTTCTGTTGCAAGCTCATTAAAAAATGAAGCGGATTCCACGAGCATTCTTCCAACCTTTCTTTGAGATCGTTAAAAATAGTAATAGTTGTAGAGCTTACTTTTCACCTTTTCATGCTCTGGTTAAAAACATGAAAACTGGTTTGAGATTACTTTTTCCTTTTTTGTGCTATGGATCCAAACATGAAAAATATTTCAAGTGATTTTTTATACCATTGTCTTGCTAGTTAAAAATTGAGTAAAAAGGTCTGTCTAACGAGTATAGGTTTATCTCTTTATCCGGCCTCGCTAGACTATTTATGGAAAAGGAACTGTGCTGAGTTTACTTTTTACCTTTGTCGTACTCGGTTATCAACTATGACAAAGTCGTATTTTGAGTGATAGTTTATCCCTTTTTCGACCATGTAAGACTAGTTATACGAAAAAAGAACTCTTGGAGTTTCCTTCAATTTCTTTTCAAACTCCCAAAACATGAAAAGGTTTTCGAGTGAACTTGCTTCCTTTCACGCTCGTAAAAGGATTTGAAAGGACATCTATTCAATTTTAGTTTATCCCTTTTTCAAGATGATTAGTATTAATTACGAAAAAGGAATACCTTAGCCGACCATCAACTAAGAGAGTTATCCTTCGCATTGTTTTACCCTTCTTTCGGTCTTAGGAGACTAAATTTATGAAAAAGGCATTTTTGGAGTCTTCTTTATATGATTTAAGACTCTCTAAACATGAAAAATTGTTTATTTTTCCTTCCTTGGACTCGTAAAATCAACACCGAAGGACCCTTTTGGGACCGAACCCTTCCTTTCTCAGGTTCATAAAACATGTGAGATTGGACTCGTCCGAATGATGAGCTATACCGAGCATATGTTATCCTCCTCAAGCTCGTTAAAAAACAAATAGGTACTCGTCAAGCATGATGGGGGCTGTGGAGAAATAAGATAAGTTTGTTTTAGAAATCTTTATGGCATCTTGTGTCACCCTTGAACATGGCACATGTTTGCGTCCCATCATATAGTTGGGTAATATGAGTATCTCTGAATCATGCCAATTTTGTGAGTCCTCCTGCTCTTTCAAGTCATATGAAGAATGCCTCGGTCATCATTGCATTACGTATTGGTCTCTGCCTCGTTGAGTTAATGTTGCCAATTCATTGTTGTTGTGCCAGTCATGTTCAAGGGAATTTTACCTGAATTCTGCAATATCGTCAGCCTTTATATCTTTGTGGCAGTCCATACTCATCTACTTCATTATTTAATATCATTATCCTATCGGTTTCCTGTCGATGATGTGGGATTCATCATGTCCCTCCTTCCACAATTCTATTCCTGTCGACATCAACACATCATCTGAAAGGAATTGGAATTAGAAACCAACCTTGGTACCTTGGTACCTATATGCCTCAATGGAAGGTTTCCTCGTATTCGACAGTACATTCTCATCATTTACCTCTAATCGAATGATTCCATGAGTGTTCGATGTCAAAAAATATATTCACATTTGTTGGAATGTACTAGTGATACCTTGGGTATCATTATCATCATTGGTTATTTTCCTCGCACTTGTTAACCGTTTACATTATTGACTGGTAATCAAGTGGTTTCTGCCATGTTCGACTTCAACACCTTGTAATCACATGGTTAGATTCGTATCGATTTGGGATCTGGTTGAAGACCATGGATGGTTCCGAAGTCTATTTAGCACATCCAGGTTGCGATGGTGATTTTTTGAGTAGGTTTCCACATGGACATTATGTTGGTGATGTCATTGATGTACTGTCACACAGATCCACTCTTGTATTGGTCGTGGCTGTGTCATTGTCTTATCATGGATCTACTCTTGTAGTTTAGTAGCCACGATTTGTCTTTAGTCATTTTTGATTCAGTACTATCATAGATATGTGATGTATTGGTCGGAAGCCATGCTTCGAGTTAGTTGTTCCGAGCATGGGTATGCCCGCCTCAGATTTGTTAGACATAATATTGTTGATATTTTCTTGCAGCTCTTCTCCAGTTCTCTTTCAGATATCCCTGTAGACTCAATTTTTGATAAAGTGTTTCGGCCATAAGATTCCTTTTGACCTCACTTTAGGGGGCATTTGTTACACCTCAAATTGTCACACTGTGTACCATTGAGAGTCTTCATGTCATATCACCATGAGAAACATGATGTGTGTGCCTCCTAGGGATGTTAGGACCCTTTGTCATCATGTTGGTCCCTTCCCTAGTCACACTTGGAAGCAAATCCAACAACTTAGGGGTCGAAAACCACTTGAACTAACCCACTTATTGGCCTCCTAGATATATTTTCGTTCCCTTCTAGTGGTGCAAGGCACGAGAATTCCTTATTTTCACGTTCTGCATCTCTATAGGGGTGCTGAAATTACAACATTTCCTCACTTTGCTCAGTTACAGGGGTGCGAAAATCCATAAATAACCCTTCTCCTTAGATTTTGGATCTTGGATCTCGAGGATATTTTCATGGGATGAGGTCCCCCTTCAAATCCCATCTCACATTCCCTCCTTGGAATGGTTTAGATCCTTGATCCACATATTCCTCACTTAGATCCATAATATCCTCTTAGTAGTTGGCCTCCCAAATCCTACTTAAAGAGAGCCATCCATGAGCTATAGGGTTGATCTTGGAAACACCAAACCTATGGTCCTATAATTCTTGGAGAACACTCATGAGGAGGTCATATTGATCTTAAGAGTCTTGCAAGGGTGATGAAGGAGAGATTGGAAGAAGGTGTTGTTTCTTTGGACATCAGGTATAGCATTTTGTATGGCTACTTTCAACTTTATTAATAATAACTTGGCCTATTCTCCCATGTCATGTCTCTTTTATTGATATATGATATGTTATATTATATTATGTTGATGCACTTGTGTTTGGAAGGTTTGTTTCCCATCTTTTGTTACAGGTTTAATAGCTTTGGACATCAAGCTTGGAACTGGATCTAGGACAAATTTCAGGTTAGAGGCAAGCCATCTATCTCTTCTCCTTAATTTTCATGTTTGAATGCTTGTGCATGCTTAATATAGGATTTTAGGGTTTCATTTGTTTTCTTTATGTCTTGGGAAGGTAATTAGGGACCTTTTCAATCCCAAGGGAATATCTACCTATCCGTATGAATAAATTTCTACAACACAATCATTACCAGGTCCCGCTTCATGGATTTCATCTTTCCACATTCCCAATTAACCGTGGCAACCTTTAGCAATTTTAACTTCCGATCCAAAGTAACCATAGCCAAGGGAGAAGTCATAAGTTCCATTTTTTCCCATTCGGTCTTAACAAGAGAAATGTAATCCTGATCTTTTAACCATGTATGGTTAAATTTAAAAGGAACTTTGTTCCAATCATCCTCCCACTCAAATTGACACAAACTGGGGTTGTGATCAGAACTTCGGGTAAGTTCCACCCAAGTTCTATATCTAAAAAAAACATCCAATAGAGATTCAACAATCAAGAACCAATCAACCCTCTTCTATATACACTCTTGACCACAACAACCATTCTGCCATGTTGGAATCAATGGTTTTGGTTCAATATCTATTAGAGAAGCTGAGGAGAAAAAAATTACAAAGAAGGGGGACAATGTATATGATCTAGCTTGATGACCCCAAACCTCAGAGGATCCCAAGGTAATATTTAGATCTCCCACCAAAAACAGGTTAGGAAGGTCCAACAAATTATGATTGGATATTCTCCCCAAAACGCTGCCTTTCAACATAAGGCCCATAACAATTAATAATATTTATGGTCTTATGAAAACCAACTAAATTTTCGACGAGAAAAATTCTAGCAGAGGTCTTGTAAGGAAGGATCCTGGCCTTTTTAGGTTCCCAGGCAAGCAATAAACCTCTGGAAAGACCGGCAACATATGTAGAACAAATCTCCCATGAATTTTTTAGTTTCATAAAAAAATACCTCACTTTTTCTCCACTGACCATAGTTTCTTTCAAAAGTACTAAATCGTGCTGATTAATTTCCAAATTGCTTTTCAGGGTTAATGATTTCATGATCCCCCCCACTCCCCTTACATTCAAAGAGACAAAGATCATTTTTTAACCCTGGTGAGGGGTTTAATTTCTCTAATATCCCTAGAATCAGTTGAAAAATAGATCAAGTTAGTTTCAGTAGTATCATATTCCACCTTTAATTCTTTACTCTTCCTTGAATGTGTTTTACTAGATCTTCTGGTTTTTAGGGGTGAGTACTCCTGAGCAATACCCCCCAATATGGCCTCTTTCAGCAATTTTTTTGTGATAAATAAACCCTTTTTAATTGACCATCCTCCTCCATGGTAGGATCACAGTGAATAGTTTCTATGTTCTCAATAAAATACTGAAGGGGAGATTTCTTGACGACTTCACTGAAAGAGGGAACATGGACCTTAATCTTTGAATCCCCTGACTCATTATATTCTAAGATACCCTGCTCGTACACCATCTGGTTTACATGGAATTCCACCACATTTAAAGTCGAAACTGACTTGTTTGATAAAAGAAAATTTTCCTCATCATCTTGAGAGGGAACCATCAATATATTTGGGCCATCCGATCCCACCATACCTAATGAAGTAAGGTCCAATATAAGGACATCATTTTCTAGACCCTATAGGCTATTACACGGCTCAATTTTGTTACCCAAAGAGGATTCTGAGGATGAAGATGGGATTCGATCAACAATAAATCCCCCCACAAAACCATTCTTTATTTCTAAATATTTAATAAAATCTTTTTCCAACTCAAACAGAGATTTATAAAAATCATGATCATTGGATTGAATCTTACCCATTAAATCGAAGACAAGGACCAATATGCAGGTTTGTCGAATCTGAATCAAGCTCACCATTTTTGTTCGAAAACCACGACAAATCCTCTTCTTCATATTTGTCCCACGAATGAGAAAAAAAGAGACCAAGTGCATTGCTTCCAGAGGTGTCCAACCACCCTACATCTTGAACAGCGAAATGGGATACCCCAATAATCTATTATTTGGGAATAAGTTTCATCCTGTCACTCAATGTCCAGTTTTTCAATCAGTGCGAGGGATATATCTACTTCCACCAGCATTCGACCCACTCGCTTGTCCACCCCTTTTAAAACTTCATCACTTACATGAAGGAATCGTCTGAGCCTATTTCCAATAGCTTCGAAATCCCCCTTGTTCCACATCCCAAGCAAGAAGCCCGATAGTAAAACCCAGAAATGACAAAGCTTGATGTTCTCTCTTTCTGGGTCGAATCATGTATGCCATATTTTCAGCATGAGACTTCCATCCCCCTTTAACCAGAGCTTATGAAGGATGAAAGTGGCATGCTCCTCCTTTCGAAACTTGAAACCATACCATCCCGGTTTGGTAAAATAGATACCTATGGGAAGTACTCCAGGATAGGGCCCCAAGTCCTAGCCACCCATCTCCTGATATCACGCTTGTTGATGAACCGATAACTAAATTTCCCTACTAAAGCAGTCATATTGTATTCAATTAGATTGTCTAGACCGATATCTCGCCCAAGGGTCATCTTTTGGTCACCAGGCCTTTCCTTCCATCATCGTTGTTGTTTTTTAGAATCCCGATTTGAACTCAACCCTTCAACATTCACCATCGCATCACCCAAGCTTTGAACAACATACTTGTTGAAAATCACCTTTTCTAAGGGATTCTATTCACCTAATGGTTTTCTTGATCCATCTGATATTTCAAGAACTTATTTCAGGTTTCGCTTCGGGTGTTGGAACCCTCAGGAACTTTCAGCATCCAAATGACCCTCTTGTTGCACGGTTTTTTGTTTTTCTTTCAGCATGTTCCAGAAAACCTCATCTATTTTCAAAAGGCCCAGACCCTCTATCGATATGTCCACCTCATCAGTATCCACCTGCCCCACCGCATGCACCATGTTTCCCCCTTCCATTCTCGACCACCGTCTTTTTTTCCTCAAGCTTCACACCTGTCATCCTTTTCCTAGATTGTAAACCTTCCCTGTGACACCAGTTCTTTTTATGGGAAACCCGCCATGACAGAGGGAGATAGAAATCCATTCTTGCGGCAAGTGACTATTGAAAACACCAGAATTTTTCTCAGAAACTATGAGAAGATTCTAAGCATTTCACTATCAAGCCATCATCATCCCCATTTTTCCCATGCATCTTCTTCAATCCACCACTTCTTACTATTCAGGCTTCAAAAACCTAATATGCGTCCATAGGAACCCTCAAAACCCTAACCTCTCTCCTTGGAACCCTCAAAACCCTCCTTGTAGTTATTGGTTGTAAAGCTAAGTATGCAGTATAAAACATAATTATATTTTTTCAAAGTTGAGCATAATAAAATACCCACCATATTCCACACACATGACCTTTTATGCAATTAAGAGTACATTCTTTGAGGTAAATGTATGTTTGACAAAAACCTCTCTCATATTTCTAGGATTCAATGTATAGTGTCTGTATTAAACCTATCAAGTTGGCAATTTTAGTATTTTTATTTTGAACTCTCCATCATAGAAAAATGCATGCAAGGGCTTCATATTTGTGTCTTTTTTAGTGATTCCACTTGGGAATGATTTATTTACTCATTTAAGATCATTGTGAAGCATTCTATTTTCATTTAAAGTTTGAAATTATCTTGGTGTGCAAAAATTTCAAAGTTTCCGAGATTTTTGAAAATGCACGCGTATGCTTCATAATGAAGTGAAATTGTTCTTTCCACTAATGTAAATCATTGAAAATATCTCTTGGGATTTTGGGATTAATGTTTTATTACTCTTATTTATATTAATATGTGTCATACTTGTAGTTATTGGAAATAATGCTAAGTATGGAGTATAAAAAAGTCATATTTTTTCAAAATTGGGCATAATAAAATGCCCACCATATTCCACACACATGACCATTTATGAAAGTAAGAATACATTCATGGTATATGTATGGTTGACAAAAACCTCTCTCATATTTATAGGATTCAATGTATAGTTCCTATATTAAACCTTCCAAAATGGCAATTTTAGTATTTTTACATTAAATTCTCCATCATAGAAAAATGCACGCAGTCATACTTGTAGTTATTGGTTGTTTTTTCAAAAATAGGCATAATAAAATGCCCGCCATATTACACACTCATGAAATTTTAAGAAATTAAGAGTACATTCTTGGAGGTAGACTTATGGTTGACAAACATCTCTCAAATTTATGGGATTCAATGTATAGTGTCGTTACTAAACCTACCAAGTTGACAATTTTAGTATTTTTACATTGAATTCTCCATCATAGAAAAATGCACACAAAGCCTTCATATTTGGGATTTTTTTAGTGATTCCACTTGGAAATTATTTATTTCCTCATTTATCATCATTGTGAATCATCATATTTTCATTTTCAGACTGAAAATATCTTGGCCTGCAAAAATTTCAAAATTCCCTAGATTTTTGAAAATGCACACACATGAACAATAAAAGGTGTGCATAGGCCTCACAATGAAGTCAAAGTGAGTGGTTTGATTTGCAAAAGGATTTTTTATTACTTCTCTGCATTTATACAGTTTCATATCTTCATCCTATATTAAAAAAGTGGATTTTTAAAGCAAGAATCGTTTGTTTGCATTAGGTTTTGAACACTGAACAAGAGTTCAAAAGGAATCAAAGAAATGCACACAGATACTTCCTCCTGCATTATTTTAGAAAGTGTAATTCACATATTTGTAGTTTAATATATTGGTCACGTTTTTCTATAATTCAATGTATAGTGTAATTCTAAGCATCAAGCATAATTTTTTAATTTTCCCCTTTTCCCACCAAGTTTAGAAATGAAATAATAACAAAATAAATTGCATAACCATAAGAAACGATGTAAGGAATTACTCAGTCATTTTATAAATATATTTTTCTTGGACATGTTTGAGATTTATTGTATGTGTTGGTATTAGAGGTAAATTATGTTATAAAAAATTATTCCGTTCAAAAATTGATTTGTTATATATGAAAAAGGGTATCCATAATCACATTGACTTCATAAACCAATATATTATTAAATCAATTAAAAACTCCCGTATTGGCACACATTCCTCAGCATGCATAACCAAACCAATTCATTGAAAATTCGCAAACATGCATAATTATAGTGAACAAGCTTGTTGTCTGTGATTTCACCTCAGAACCAAGACAACCATGGCCACAATTGAAACAAGGGTGTCCTACACCATGGAAACAATTGAAACAAGGGTGTCCTACACCATGGAAACAATTGAAACAAGGGTGTCCTACACCATGGAAACAATTGAAACAAGATCGTTCTCTACCATAGGGAGTTCCCAAGTTTAGAGGCCCCCAGTGAATCAATTCCAAGAGTGTTTTGATGCATGGAGTGATAGAAGCAAGTGGCCAACATGTATGCTAGATATCCTTCTAAGAGAAAGTGTGCATTAGTTTGTTTTTATACAGTTTAATTTCCAAAATGAGGATATATATGTTGTCATATTTAATTATGATGATGAGGCCATGGAATTGCTAATTGTTTGGGAAGAGGGTTCATCTGTTCCCAGACTTGGTTGTCAGGAAAACAAAATTCAATGCAGAGGGGGGTTACTATTAAACTCCAAAAAAAAAACTATAAAATATTGATATGGTTAGTAAAATATGTGGGAAAAAGGTATATGTTCTTAGGAACAGATTAAAAATGCAATATGTTCTAAACTTTCTTTAAACCCAAGATGTTATGTGCATAGAAGCTCTAGAAATAATTGGAGGTATACTCGCCCCCATTATCATATCTCAATACCTTGATCTTCCTTCATGTTTGATTCTCCACGAGAGCCTTGGAATTTTGAAATCGACTAAAGACCTCATCTTTGGTCTTCATGAAGTAAATATAGGTCTTCCTGGAGAAATAATCAATAAATGTAACATAATACATGTATCCACACAAGGACATAACTGACATCATACCACACACATATGAGTGTAACAAGTCAAAGATCCCCTTGGACCTATTGTTACTAGTTGTAAATGTAGTCTTTGCATACTTCTCAAGAGCACACCCTTTGCACACACCCTGGTGCTCCACATTGAACTTTGGTATACATGTCATGATATCCTTCAGCACATTCAAAGCCCCATGGTGCAAGTGTGTCATCCTCCTATGCCATAAACCAAACTGATCACTGTTGATGCGTATCAATCATGGAAACTTTTAGGGTCTAATATCATCCCATGATCTAAATTTAGGGGTTTTTAATTTTTGATGGGCTATTTTTTTATTAAACACCCATTATGTATGATTAGCCCACATTTTATTTATTTATTTTTAATGAATATGTGGTTATCCCTGTTGAATTTAAAAAGGGGATCCAAGGTAAAACAAATTAGCCCCTCTAAAAATTGATTTAAACCTTGGTTTGCCCATGAAAATTTCTAGGTAGCTCCCATTCACCCCCAATTTCCAAAAATGACAGTTGCTAGGGGCTCTTTCACCTTCTATAGATCATGGAAATTGAAGTCGGAGTTACATTCTTCTAGGTTTATTGGTTGAATCTTGTTTTTCAAGTTACTTAATGTCCACATGAGAAGGTAGTTTATATTTACTATCAATTCTTATAGTAACCCATTTACATCTAGGAGAGTTCTAAATCCCATCACTTCAGATCCAATGTTTCCCCAAGAAACATGGGGATTTTAAAGCTTGTGATTGGCAATGCAATAATAATTTTTTTGTGGGTGTTTGGGGCATCATGCCTGGGGACTAGGAATTCATTCACAACCGCGTATTTGGGCATGTAGGGACCATGAATTTCCAAGGAGAAACTTGTTGAAAGATTTGTTAATACTTCACAAGGTTTATAATTTAGTGAAAGATTCTCCAAAATTTTACAAGTTTTTATAATTTAGTAAAATATTCGCTAGGATTTTTCAGGATTATATAATTCAATGAGAGATTAGCCTAAAAATTATATATACATAATATAACATTGATAAAATAGCCTTCGTATTTTCCTATATAATATGGGGATTCGCCCATTTATTATACATAGAAATTTAGGGAGGTTCTTAAAATTTTCCTTGGTATCAATGCTTGAGATGGATGAAACATAAGTATGTAAATACTCCCTGATCTGACCCCAATAACTTTATTTTCCTTCCAACTAGATCCCATCTGATGAATGAGTACATTTCCATCCCGAAAATCAAACTCATACTTTCGATCCTCGTTAGCTGAAATGGAAATCTAGTTCTTTTCCAACCACATAACATACAACACGTCCTTCACCTTCATCGTTTGTTGCGACTACCTATGAAATTAAATTGTCCCTTAACCAACTGATTTGATCGTAGATTCATCGCCAAGATCGATGTCAATATCTACAGATCTATGAAGTTTTTTCATACTACCATCATATGGCTGGAAGTACCACTATAAATGTACCAAAATCCTTTCGATACTAAGCTCTAAGAGAGGCAAGCCACTAAAGAGAAATCTTGCTTGAACTTGGTGGAAAACTCATCCACCTCAACAGAAGTTGTAACCTATGATTGTTTTCCTTTATTCTTCTTGTTTGGACATTGTCCAGCATAAAGCCCCATCTTGTGACATACAAAGCACTTGTCTTTGTTCATGTCCTTCTTCTTTTCACCTTTTGAAGTAGCTACACCACCAAAGATCTTCTTATCCTTTCCTTTTCCCTTTCCTGCAAGAGAAACGTTCTCCTCATCACTACTTGGTTGTTTTCCTACTTGGTTGGATCCAACTCTCAAATATTCCTACATGAAATCATCCCACAATATTTCCCAGTTGGGACTATTTTCTCTGGCACCGACATAGTAAACAAAAGTCACCCATGGTTTAGAAAATCCTTTCAAGGCTTATCTAACCAACTCTGAATCCTCAACCTTTTTTCCAACAGCTCCTAACTCACCACGAATCTGTGTGATTTTGGTAAGTTAGGATGTAACAGCATCATCCTTGGACATATTTATGCTATGAAGCTTATCTCTTAGCACCATCTTCCTATTTTGTTTTTTACTCTGATAAAGATTCATTGGGGATTCCCACATATCGTAGGCATTTGAATTCACAGTCACATGAGGGATTATGTGATCCTTCATGTAGCTTATCTCTTAGCACCATCTTCCTATTTTGGTTTTTACTCTGATAAAGATTCATCAGGGATTCCCACATATCGTAGGCATTTGAATTCACAGTCACATGAGGGATTATGTGATCCTTCATAGCATCCAAGACTATCCTTTTGGCCTTTACGTTCTTTATGTTATAAGCATCCAACTATGTTGCATTGGTAGGAATAGCCTCTTAATTTTCCTTTCTAGGCTTTCTCTCTATCAATGTCTCTCACAATGGCCACTGTGTGTCTATCCTCCTCCTTAAAACTCTTTTTATAATCTTTTAATGATCAAAATCCCTAAATCAAGATTACAAAATGATTAAGGGCTAAGATTAAATATTAATCATTTGATATCTGTAGTTGTGAATTCACCTCATGTTGAGACAACTTAAGTCACATAAGTCACTTTATCATTAAATATAAAAGTCACTTTAACTTTATAAAAATAAGGTTAATGTCTAGATAAGGACCCATTTTTGGAAAACTTCATGTAGGTAGACACTTAGCCTACAAAAGTACATGTCCAAGCTATAAAACTCAACACTCCCTCTAATCAAGGAAGGTATTATGGACCACCCTCGGCTTATTTATGAAAAATACAAACTTCCCTTTTAGCAAAGGTTTTGTGAGGGTGCCCACAATCTACTCATCTGTAGAAATATATTGAAGCTTCACAGCTCCTTTCTCAACATAATCTCGGATGAAATGGTACCTAATCTCGAAGTGCTTCAACCTACTATGAAACACTGGATTCTATGAGAGTTTGATGCAACTGTAATTATTGCAGTGAATGATGGTTGGATGAAACCTATGACCAAATAAACCAAATATTAACTTGTGAATCCATACGACCTCACAACTCGTTAGACTGTTTGCGATATACGCAGCCTCTATAGAACTCAATGCCACTTAATTATACTTCCTGCGAACCAAGACACAATTGTCGATTCCAAGTTGAAGCAGCACCCTAAGATGATTTACCTATCAACTGCATTGCCTGCCCAATATGAGTATGTGTATCCTACCAATATGAGTCCATCCCCCTAAACATAGTTCATCCCATAATCTATTGTACCTCATAGGTACCTGAGCACATGTTTTGTTTCCACCCAATGCACTCTCCTTGGCTCAACCATGAACTAACTAAGAGTGTTGATAGAAAAATAGATATCCGATCTAGTGTTGACTAGATACATCAAAGAACCAATCGATTGTCAATACAATGTGGGATCAACCAACTATGAATTAGAAGCATCCATATTCTTCAATTTGGTTATCATGGGCATATCCATAGGCCTACAAATCTCCATCTCAAATGTCCTCAAGATGTCCACTACATACTTTCCTTGTTCTAGGAAAATATTACCTATCCTTTTCCATACCTCCAATCCCCAAAAATAGTGCATCAACCCAAGGTCCTTCATCTTGAAATCTGAATCAATATCTCGCTTGGAACCCTCAATGAGCTTCTCTGATCCAGTAATAAATAGATCATTCACATATAAGACAAGAATGAGAGAATCCTCACAAACCAATATGTAGTAAAGGTTGGAGATTTGCTCACTCATCACAAAGCCCCACTGCTGCAAGTAGGTGTCAATCCTCGAATACCAAGATCTAGGAGCTTACTTGATCCCATACAATGATTTCTTCAACCTGCATACATGAGACTCCTTCCCATGCACCTCAAAGCCCCGATGCTACTCAATGTACACCTCCTTATCAATGATGCCATTCAAAAAAGTGGTATTTACATCCATTTTATGTATGCTCCACCCCATTTATACTATAATGGAAATAAAATATCTTTAGAAGTGCATCTAGTAACTGGTGCGAAGGTCTCCTCATAATCAACTCCCTCGATCTGTGAGAACCCTATCACCACAAACCTCTCTTTGTATTTCTCCACACTGCCATATGTGCCATGTTTGATCTTATAGATACACTTTGAAGTAACCACAGACTTCCCTTCCAGTCTCAACACTATATCCCATACATCATTCTTCATAATGAAAGAATATTCCTCCACCATGGCATCCTGTCATACCTACTACTATGAAGCCTCTTCAAAGTTGGAAGGCTCAGAATCAATAATGTCACACATAAGTGCCATATACTTCTATGGTGCCCTGCTCTCCCTGAAATTCCTCCTAGGTGCATCCACATTCTCCTAAGAATATTTCAAGTTTTGTTGAATCCATCTTGGATTTCTCTTCCCCGAAGTGACCTCTTGTGTGGAAGGACCCTCTTGCTCCTTGTTGGTATGATCTAAAGAAGTTTGAAGACATGTATCCTGAGATGTATATCTCTCATCATCACTCAGAGCCTCCTGCTCCTCTTCTGTATTTTTTGTAGGCAGTGAATCATGTGACTTCCTAAAGGTCCTATCCTCCTCGAACTTCA
Organism: Larix kaempferi; assembly: GCA_027924585.1. Taxonomy (NCBI): domain Eukaryota; kingdom Viridiplantae; phylum Streptophyta; class Pinopsida; order Pinales; family Pinaceae; genus Larix; species Larix kaempferi. The sequence continues at coordinate 3,867,404 of BSBM01000662.1, forward strand.
CATATTTCCTCACCATTGTTTTCCTTAGTGCGGGAATATAGATCCGATATGCCTTTGAAGTCTCATTGTATCCAAAAAAATTTCCTTTCTATGCAATGGGCTCTAGCTTCCTCCTCATCTTTGGAGGTACATGTGAATATGTTAGGGATCCAAAGATATGAAAGTGCCCAACTTCTAGCTTCTTCCCTATGAAAGCATCCTCAGTAGTTTTTCTCCCTAATTCCTTGTCAGGACTCATGTTTTATATGTAGCTTGCAGTATTGCATGCTTCTACCAAACAAACAAGGGTAGGTCCTGATCATGTAACATGGATTTTGTATCCCCAATGATGGCCTTGTTCTTCCTTTCTGCAACCCCATTCTACTGTGGGTTGTAAGGAACAATCAACTCCCTCTTAATCCCTTCCCATGCACTGAATCTATTGAAACTATTGGAGGTATCATCACCCCCATTATCAAATCTCAATACACTGATATTCCTTCATGTTTGATTCTCCACAAGAGCCTTAAATACTTGAAATCAACTAAAGACCTCATCTTTTCTATTCATGAAGTAGATCTAGGTCTTCCTATAGAAATCATCAATAAATGTAACATGCATGTATCCACACAAGGACATTACTAAAATCAGACCACACACATTTGAGTGTTTAAATTCCAAGATCCCCTTGGGCCTACTATCACTGGATAGAAATGAAGTGTTCGCATTCTTCCCGAAAGAACACCCTTTGCACACACCCTAGTGCTCCACACCAAACTCTGGTGGACCTATCACAATATCCTTTATAACATTCAAAGCCCCGTGGTACAAGTGTTCCATCCTCTTGTGCCATAAATCACATGGATCATTTTTGTTGTGTATCAATTCCTGAGCTGGCTGAAACATAACTCTGTAAAGCTTCCCTAATCTGACCCCAATCACTTTAGTTGTCTTCGAACTGGATCTCCTCATATGAATGAGTATCTTTCCAACCTGAAAATAAACCTCATACCCTCAATCCTCGATATCTGAGATGAAAATCAGGTTCTTTTCCAACCTCGGAACATACAACACATCCTTCACCTTCATCAGCTGTTGAGACTCCATCTGAAATGAAATTGTCCCTTGACCAACTGCTTTGATTGTAGATTCATCGCTTGATGTCAATATCTACATCCCCCTTTGATAGATCTGTGAATTTTTTATGTACTCCCATCATATGGCTAGAAGCACCACTATCAATGTACCAAAATCCTTTCGATACTGAGCACGAGGAAAGGAAATCCATTAAAGAGAACTCTTCCTAGAACTTAGTGGAAAAATCATCCACCTCAACGGAAGCTGCAACCTGTGACTACTACCCTTTCTTCTTCTTGTTTGGACATTGTCCAACATAGCGCCCCATCTTGTGACATGCAAAGAACTTGTCTTTGTTCATGTCCTTCTTCTTGTCACCTTTCGAGGTAGCTCTTCCAACAAAGCTCTTCTTATGCTCACCTTTTCCCTTTCCTGTAAGAGAAACATTCTCCTCATCAATACTTGGCTATTTTCATGTTTGGTTGGGTCCCACTCTCAACTCTTTCTACATGAAATCATCCCACAATCTTTCCCGGTTGGGAAGATTTTCTCTAGCCATAACACAATGAACAAAAGTTACCCATGGTCTAGGAAATCCTTTCAAGGATGATCTAACCAACTCTAAATCCTCAATCTTTTCTCCAACGACTCCCAACTCATCAAAAATCTATGTGATTTTGGTAAGGTATGATGTAACAATATTGGTCTTGGACATATTTATACTATGAAGCTTATCTCTTAGCACCATCTTCCTATTTTGGTTTTTACTTTGATAAAGATTCATTAGGGATTCCCACATCTTGTATGCATTCGACCTCATGATCACATGAGTGATTATGTGATCCTTCACAGCATCCAAGGATATCCTTTCGGACTTTACATTATTTTTGTTGTAAGCATCCAATTATGTTGCATCGGTAGGAATGGCCTAGGTGTATTTAACATTATCCCAAAGCTCAATTTCCTCTAGCAACAATGCAAACCCATCCAACTGGTCCTCAAACCTTAAACCAATTGTCATCTTTCCTATCCAACTGATAACTCAAGACCAAACCCTCTTGGTGAGATAAATCCCCATACAAATCTCTTACAGAATCCCTCTTTTAAATCCCTTGCAAATATATGTCAAGTACTCGGTTTCCATTTTCAGAGACAAAGCTCTAATAACATGTAAAATTTCCTTAAACCCAAATCGTGGTTTTCATTTTCTATAAAATTTACGTAATACCCTTAAATTTTAATTTTCAGATCTGAATTTTATGACTAAGAATACATTGATTTTAATACTTTAAATGAACAACGGAAAAATAAAACCAATCACATAAATGACATAGTTATTTACCATGGAAACCCCAATTGGGGAAAACTAGCAAAGAGATATTTCTTAATTTTCTTTACACGAGAAATATAGAAATTTTACAACAATAGAATATTACAGCAAAAGAACCTGTTTGTATCCTTAGGAATCGTGCCCACTGTCCTAACATACAATACGACCTTCTTCTTCCTTATTGTACGGCTTGTTTTGGCCCTCAAACTTACCTCTACATCGTCCTCAAACTTCCCAGCCTCCACAAGTGTGGCATGACCCTAAAAAACCTATTGTATGACCCTCTTTTCCTCAATTATATGACCAACAATCTGTGTGGTCTGCAACAGTTTTCCAAGAGGTTGCCCTCCTTTCCTATAGAGAATCACTCTCTTTTTCTTTCTCTTCTGCCTCTTAATTTTTTCATTCCCTCTTTATCTCTATCAATGTCTCTCATAATGACCAATGTGTGTCTATTCTCCTCCTTAGAACTCTTCTTATAATCTTTTAATGACCAAAAGCCTTAAATTTAGATCTCCAAAATGATTAAGGGATGAGATAAAATCTTAGTCATTTTATATCTACGGTTGTGATTTAATCTCATGTTGAGACAACTGAAGTCACTTAAGTCACTTTATCATTAAATATAAATGTCACTTTAAATTTATAAAAATAAAGTTAATGTCTAGAGAAGAGCCCCTTTTTGGACAACTTCATGTAGGCAGACACTTATCCTATAGAAGTACATGTCCTAGCTATAAAACTCAACAAATGTTCCCCCAGGTCTACACAAATCCTAATTCAAATTGTCCTTATGACCATTATGAATCACCACAGGAAAGATATATCAAGTGAATGCATCAAGTTGGTCATACATTGAGTTGAATACAAGCCCATAGATCCCCCTCATCTATTGGATAAGAAATTGCACTTTGCACTACAAAATAGTGAAATCAAGAGGTTCAAGTTCAGTTACCTTGGCACACTACACAAAATTATTGATTTGTATCGAACAAGTTTGTATAATCAAACATTTCTAAAACATACATTAAGAGGTCTAAAATGTAGGAAAATAAAGAGAATGAACCTCAACAGTCTCTGGAGAATAATGTGGAAGGATTTGCTACTACCATGACTTCAAACATACATAAACAACCTTCAAAGAACTATATGGAAGGTGTGGGAAATGACATTGGTTTAGTCAACCTTGACGAAGTTTATGTTATCACATATTTGAGAGAATTACAAGGATGTCTAAATGCATATCAGTGGCAACCATTTGTGGATAATGAGATGGAACCAAGTGATGAATATTTTTCTTCTCCCCTAGAGACTCAATTTGATAGATTTATAGTTCGCAAGTTGGAACTTGAGAAAATTGTCTCTAATACAATGTCTCCAACATATGTTTTCATGGTAAAATTGTTGTTTCTCTATTCGATGAAATGGTATGTTTCAAAGAACGAGTTGCCATGGAGGATTCATGTACAGATTGGTTGAAAAAGTAAAAGGTTAAGGATAACTAGATTCTTGATCTCCTAGGGCATGTTTCTGGGTTACAGAAATCAATTGTGAATAATGAAGAAAAAGCAAAAAAAATACATAATCAGCAAGGAAATAATTATTGAAGTTTTTTCTTCTGAAGTAGACAAAATTGTAGTCAATTACAAGAATTAAATTGACACGCTCCTTGAAAAGTATCGGGATGAAAAGAATAAATATGTAACAAATATACATAGACTTGAAGAGGAGCTGAAGAAAAGGCCTGATATTATCAACACACCGCCACTAAAAATTGCAGTCGGTCGGGAAGCAAAAATTATCCATCAGCTGAAGCAAAAAGAACAATTTATTGATTGTTTAAAGTCACAGTTTGAAGAGACATTAAAAGAAAAATACATTAAACATAACGAGGAGGTTGGAGAATAAAAAAAAAGTGGAAAAAACAAAGAATACCATTGACAATTGAGTTGTTGAGAGGTAAAAAAATTGAAAGGATAAAGAAAATTTGGAGCAAGAATAAAGTAACATTGAAGTTAGTAAATGTAAGAGTAAATATTTGTTCGAAGAGAAACTCAAAGAAGAGTATAGTAAACATAAAAAGGAGATTGTAAAATATGAAGAAATAGTGGCCAAATTGAAGGCTATCATTTCTAAGAAAAATGAGTAGTTGAGAGGTAAAAAATTTGACAAGGTTTATGCAATAGTCAAGGATAAAAGACATAAAAAGGGAAAAGAATCTAACAATAGAAAACATGATAAGGGTAAAGCAAACCAGGAGGAAGAATAAATTAACATTGAAGATGCTAAAGGTAAGATTAATGCTCCGTTTATGGCTAAAAATTACAATAAGGTTGTACTCCAAAACTCCTTAATTAAGTATGAGAAGTCTTTAAAAATATTGGAGAAGAGCTTATAGGAATTTCTTGCAACAATGAATGTTGGAGGTGATATGTTTTCCTCATCAACAATACATGAATCATTGAAGAAGAATTTAGCTAAGAAGGAAGTTATTATTACAGAGCTGAGACAGAAACTATTGGAGAATAGAAAAGTACAACACATGGGATTTGATAGTGAGATAAAAAAAAAAATGAAATCCCAAATTGCCTCTTTGCAATAAAAATCCATTCTTCGGGCAGTATCACTTGTGTATAATCCGGATGAAAAAGGTTTGAGGGCACAAAATTTTGAGGAGGTACAGAATATCAAGAGCAATTTGGTTTAAGTTGCAGCTGAGCTGGAATCTACGAAGAATGTTCTTCAACAAAATGAAAAGGAACATGCATACAAGTATAAGAAGAATGTGGATTTGTTGAAGTACACATACGATAAAAGTAGCTTGTAAACAAATTTGCACAATTATGTAAAGAAAGTGAAAGACCTAGAAGAAAAATTACAACAAGTGCATGTTGCAGCTTTTGAAGAACTAGATGCTTCTACAAAATGCAAGAGATACTACACCCAATTTTCTTCTTTTGAATAGGAGGGATTGCAGAAACCTCCCAAGAAACCTAGAGTTATAGAATAAAATTGTGTATATATATGTTTTCTACGTAAATGCAAATAAAGGTTATATATATATATTTCTCAACAATGTATATGTTTTTGATGTAGTTGATGTGATTGATAAAAAAAATTCTATGAAAAAAATTGTAACATAAATGATAACACAATATAATAAATTTTCAATATGGAAGGATTACTAGAAATGCTCATTGCATCAGAAGTTTCCTTCACCATTTTTCATAAAATGTTGCATTCTGATCATCTAGGACTTTTTTCTTTTTCGCTTGTCTCATACTGCTTATAATGGCACCATTTTTTATATGATTCTCATATTCCATGTTTTGAACATCAACTACCGTCCCTTGGATTTTTTTCGTTCCACCACTTTGCTTTGCACCATTTATCGAGGATGGAATAACCATTTTATTGTGAATCATAGAATCCATCAATGGCATACCAACAGTAGCTTCTCCATACAATTCTTGTGTTTCAATAAGTTTCCCTACCTCAATTCTTGAGAATGGAACATCGGTGTTACCGTGATTTGAAGTTTCCATCATAGTTATGTCAACAACAATTACCCCATTCATTTCATGTTTATGATCAATCTATGTTGCTTATATTCTCTTCGATGCAACACCTGGAGTTATATTGTTGTTATCATCAAACAACATTGATTTATCGACATCAGTTGCCCCCTGCATTTATTGTGCTTGATCAGTCTGAACTATCCCATTTCCCGAAATCAACAAGATTGATAATGCCAGAGTACAAGTAAAAATATGTACTTTAAAAAAATGATATAGCTTGACAAATTCATAATTGTAACATGCATCCTTCATTCATCATATTAATTTGAGAATTTATTAGCAATAATATAGTACTGTGATTTTTTTATCTTAATAGGGATAAATTTAAATGAACATAACCCGCAAGAGGAGCGAGAGCCACATTCTTTATTTTGTGTTTGAACATTATTTTCTTCATGTGCTTTCCATAGCGATGCGATTCACGATAAGCCTCCACCATATTTTCTTAAGCCTTGATCTTGGAAGATGATTACTGAACTATGAGGACATATTAATCATAGTTAAATACACACATTATGGGCCCTCACACTATGAAAAGAAAGAAGAATTAGATACCATATAAAATTAGGGCATACTTACAATTGGTGGTGTAATCAATGATTTAATCCATGATGCTTTTGGAATTTATTGTGTAATGCATTTTAAATGACGTCTCAAGCAGATACCCTGCTCATCTCCAGGGCATCAGATTCAAACCAAATTTTATGAAGAAACCATCATAAGAAATTTTTGTGTTTGTTATGACGGTTTATTCATAAACTTTGGTTTGAATCTGCTGCCATGAAGTTGAGCAAGGTATCTGCTCGAAACCATGGAAAATTTTAGGGGATAACCTTATCCCATGGGATAAATTTAGGGGTTTTGAATTTATAATAAGCTAATTTTATATTAAACACCCATTAGGTATGATTATCCCACATTTTATTTATTTATTTTTAATGAATACGTGGTTAGCCACATCAGATTTAAAAAGGGGAGAAAAGATAAAACAATTTTTCCCCTCTAAAAATGGATCTAAACTTCTGTCCGCCCACTAAAATCGCTAGGAAGCTCCCATTCTCCCCCAATTTCAAGAAATGGAAGTCGTTAGGGGCTTGTTTTCCTTCTATCGATCATGGAAATCAAAGTCAGAGTTACATTCGTCCATATTTTATGGGTTGAATATCATTTTGCAAGTTGCTTAATCTCCACATGAGAAGGGAAGTTGATATTTACTATTAGGTCTTATAGGGACCCATTTTCATCTAGGAGAGTTCTAGATCCCATCACCTCAGATCCAAAGTTTCTCCAAGAAACATGGGGATTGTGAATCTTGAGATCGATGATGCAGAGATAATTGTTTTTGGGTGTTTGGGGCATCATACCTATGGGATGGGACTTCATTTATAGCCACATATTTGGGCATGCAGAGGGACATGACTTGTTAAGGAGAAACTTGACGAAAGATTCATAAAGACTTCACAAGGTTTTATAATTTAGTGAAAGATTCACCAATATTTTACAAGATTATATAATTCAATGAGAGATTCACCAAAATATTATCTATACATAATATAGAATTAATAAAATAGCCTTCATATTTTCCTATATATCATGGGGATTTTCCCATTTACTATACATAGAAATTTAGGGGGGGGTTCTTAAAATTTTCCCTGCTCGAAACGTCGTTTCAAATCCATTACGCAGTAAATTCCAAAAGCATCATGGAGTATTTTGATAACTACAGAAACCTGAATCATATTAATCAATGATTTATTAGATTTTTTTACGAATGAATCAAATAGTACTTGCTAACGAGTGACATCAGGGAAGCAGGATGCCAACTGTGTTGTAGTTTCATCATTCAACGAAATTCTTGACTTTTCATATTCAACACAAAATTAACTTTTAATATTCGAAGGCGAAAATATTCTTTGTTTAAATTTTTGGAAAGTACCCTCTGGAATCATAAAAAGCTTGGAAATGTGTGCTTGCGTTTCATTTACAAGACACATTCTATCATATTCAAATGTGTTTCTATACTTCTTAGCCGCACTCCTCTTCCTCCTCCTTGGTTACTATTCAAAATTTTATTTTTCATATGCTTACCCTCGATTAATTCATTCATTAACCATCCTAAAGTATAAGGATGAAAATACCTAGTCATTTGAACACCATGAACCCCTTGGAAATGCATATAAGGAACCATCTCATCTCCTGAACAACAAGAACACAACCAAAGCTACTCATTGGAAAGGAATCCAAACCTGCAATGATAGTGGATCATAATTTTTATTGTGAATGAAATAGTGCCACTATGCTTAAACACATAATTCTATGAACTTAATATAAATTGGCGTACCGTTACTCCTGTGCATATTTATCATGCCCTCTACACCATTACAATTGCAACATGTGTAATTATGTAATACTTTCACATCCTCACCATTTTTTTTATACTTTTCTTCATTTATTAGGCCTTGAATAACTTGTGAGCACAACATTTTAGTGTACATGATTAATTACTTAATTTTCTATTACAATTAGATAAAACAGAGAGTCAATTTCACTCTTATGACATTATAAAATCATCACTTATGATTAAAAAAAGCATTAAACATATTGGATATGCTAAAATAATTATTAAACCTTTAAAATTCCCTCATGTAGAATGAGGATCTTGTTTGATGTTGATCCATCTGATTTACCATAGTTAAGATCATTGTACTCTTGGTTTTTATGATGGTATGGTTACCCAAGTTTGCATGGAACCCCAATTTTCTCCATATCCTCCCAAATTTGAATAAGTTTTATTTTCCCAATCCCTCTTGTTGGATGAATCTTGTCATAATATTGTGCAATTATTTGAATTTCATGAAACATCTTCAAAATAGTTATAATTCCAGCATGGGAAGCACAATATACAAGATTGGACATTGAGTCAAGATATAGTTGTAATTGACAACACATGTTTCACAATATGTATGGTTTACTTAAATAATAAGAATTTTCATATATAAGTAATAATTAATTATGAAAGCATGTACCTTTTAATCATTTGTTCTATTCATGGGATGCTTCTTGATAATATTGAATTTTATAACAGATAAGGTTGGTCGAATGTTTGTAATACACTCATCCAACTTTTCTTCTCATCCTTTGCTTTGTTCTAGAGTAGGATTCAACTCCTAATATTTTAAAACAAAGTAAGATTAAGAAATTAATGGAAAGATATCAACATAAGTGTAAACTTCTAATAAATCTGCATAGCTTACTTGGAGAAAGTTTGGTGACATTGCATAGATCTCGGAAATACTACAAATAGTATTCCCATCTTGGATTTTGATTTCATTTGTAACCATGTGTATAGCCTTTTTATGGAATATGCACCAAGGGAAAAAATTATTTCTCATTGTAGAAACATTATTATTGCATGCTAAATTGCATATGGCCACTAGATCATGACAGTCAAATAAATTCACTTTCACTACCCTTCCATCTGGAATTAGGATCCCATCTTATGAAAGCATGTTTAATTGTTTCATTAAGTTGTCATCATTTACAGAATCAACATCATGTGCTAAAACATGTTTGTATTCTTCCTTCACATCCCATTTTCCAAGGCTTACATAAGACATCAAGCCACTATCTTCTAGTAACTCAAATAGTATATCATGTACCTTCCCACCTCAATCATAATGCACACGAGAATCAATACCAAGTTTGAAAGAAAATTCAATGACTCTACTGTTAAGATTATATGCTACTAAAGACTAAATTCTAACGTCATGAGCATTTAATACATTTTCATAATAGCAGCATAAAGAGGATCTCTGAAAGACACACAATCACAAGGTACACAACAATTTATCCCGGGAAACCCTCAAGGGGAAGAAAACCCAACAAAACTTCCTCAATATAGATTACAAAAGTACAATGCCCAAAGAACAAGTCTCATAAGAAAGAGAGACTAAACCCAAATACAAGAGACAAGAACAATCCTCCTTCTCCTTCGCAACCCTTCCTCTTCCTCTCTTGTGCAATGCTTGAGTGAGTGAATGATTAGAATAAGGGAGGCACCTCACATATTTATACTCAACTTTTCACTTGACCTTTTAACCTAACTGGGCCAACCTCACTAACTTGGCTGGGCCGACCTCTCTAGGGAGACTCAAATAATATTTATATTAAACTCGTTTGGGTACTATTGACCTGACTTACAATGGAGGATTTATCTCATGCCTTTTACATGACCTTTTAATGACATCTCCCGATGGAGGAATAATAAAGTATAAGTAGAATATTCTTCGAAGTTACATTACTTCAACATCTACTTCCAATCCTCTTTTTGTTGAACTTTGGTTGTCATTGACATCAACTGATGTCAAAGAGGATTCAGTATTCATGTGCCAGTTTAAAGAAGTATATGAAATCCACTTTAAAGAAAGCTAGTATGAAGAAGTATATGGAATCCATTTTGAATAAGTACATAAGGAATACATTCAGTACATAAGGTAAAGGTGTAGGTCTCATTCCACCCAAGCATACTACTTCAAAGGTATATTCCAAAGAGATGGTTGGACAAGGTTCGGGAGTGTGCAAGAGGCTTGAGAACAAGAAGCGGTTGAACGATTATGCAAGTCCTGAAAGTGCACAAGACTCACCAATCGAAAGAATCATATGAGTCGTTGAAGTATGCAAGTGCACCGAAAGAATGTAGCAGTTGGAGAAGTCAAGTGCGCAAGTCCCACAAGTGATGATACATCAAGGGCACAAGTCCCACTAGGAAAATGACCAAGTATGCGCAAGACCCACAAAAGATGACACCTTAGTGGCACAGAACATGACAAATGACAGAAGCGTGAAGTAAGCGAAACCGTGAATCAAGGAAGAAGGAATGCCACAACCAACTTGTGGACATACCATCTGCGTAGGAGAAGTATAAATAAGAATCCAAGTTGGAGAATTGAAGTAATCTTGTAATCTCGAGACTGGAAGATACAGATTTAGAAAGCTTGATATTTTGGGGCATCAAGGGCTCATGGAACCAGACAAGCATGATCTAGTAGATATCCGAGTGTGCACAGAAGAACAAAAATGTTGAAGGTGCATATGATGCTATAGCTTATTTGTGACAGTTGCACAAAGACAAAAATGCAGGATTACAGAGGATGCGCAAGTGCATAAGATCAAAATGACAGTATCGTAGACAGTACATAGAAAGTCATAGACGGTCTAAGTAAGATGTGTAAACACTGAGTTGCAAAATAGTAAAGGATGTGCAGTATGGTAAGGATGATCTAAGACAAGTGCATAGAAAGAGAAGGCCAAATCACACATGATGCACAAAAGGTCGCAGATTATCTAAATACTGTTGCACAAAGACAGAACGATAATATCATAGAAGGTGTGCAGACTTATCTGATACTAATGCGTGAAGTCAAAACAATAGCTCAGTAGAAGATGCACAATATCAGTTAAGCTTGTAGATGCGCAGAAACATAACGACATACTGAACCTGAGCACAGACTGCAGGATATGATGAAGCAGTACACAGTTTGTGAAGTATGAAGTCAAGTGTATAAGGTTGATGTATTCAAGTGAATTTCATGATACATATCAGTGATTTCAAGATATCAATGATATAGAAGGTGTGCACAAAAAAATGAACAACATATTATTTGAAGAGTGCGTGGATCAGTACAACAACAAAGAAATATCTTCTACTTTCATATTAGTGCGGTTGGACGATACAAGGAGGTGACAAGGAGTAGGGGGTCGATGCCTCCTAACCATTGAAGTTGGTAAATCAGAGATTTGGTGCTTCCTTCAAGTTGTATCCTGTAAAACCAGGGGGTCGATTCCTCCTTCCAGTTGGTGTTGGAGAACTTCGGAAGTTGGTGCTGGAAAAATTCAAAAGTTGGTGCTTCCTTGAATGTAATCTTTTCATATAAGAGAGCATTATGCGGTGTTCTCTCATTTGGGTTTCCACGTAAAAATATATGTTCTGTGTATTGCGCATATGTGTCGATAAATGTTATTTATTATGAGGATGTATAATTTAAGTTCAAGTTAAATATGATGTGAATTAAAAATTGTTCATAACTACGCTAATACTAATTCAACCCCCTCTCAATATTAATAAGATTCCAAAAATTGGTATCACATCGAGTGTCTTCAGTAACAACTTAACATCTGGAAGATAGATCTGTGCACAGATATGGCTAAGTAGGAAGACCTCTCCACCAATAGGGAACCAAGATTTGATATCACTAATTACACCTTTTGGAGGATAAGAATTAAAGTATATCTGCAATCCCTATTAGTTAATGTCTAGTAGTCCATTTGTAATACCCTCTAGTTTAGCCCATGGACATATTATTATTTTGATGTTGTGGCATTATGGCATGAGGTTCCGGGACTATGGTTTGCACATTATTATTATTATGTTATTATTATTAATTAATAAAATAAAACAGCTGATATCAACCAATACCGCATAAAAGAGTATGAGGAACCATGATGTTACGAGCAAGGGGAAGTGGGAAAGTGTATTCCTAAGTGTTTGTCTATGTTGGTGGACCCTCTTGAATTATGCACCCTCTTATGTTGTGTTTCTCCTTGATTTTATTATTACGAGATGGTTTTTATTAAAATTGGAGTCACTCTCTCTCCTAGTGCGCCCCCTTGAGTGCCACTTGGTGTTGCCCCTCATGAAAGTTGTAACTCCTACTTAGTGGTTTTGTATTATGGGAAAGTAACTCCCCTTGTGACTCTCTCTCCCCCCCAACTTGAATTTCTCCATGAGGAATTTGAATTGGTTGGTGTGTGCTTCATTTTTTGTCTTGATTTTTGCTTCTTGGTTCTTGGCTTCATTCTCTTTGTTCTCGGTTCACTCACTCATGTGCATTGATTTTTGGCACTTGGGAATTTGATTTGTTAACCTTGGTATGTGTGAGAGCATGTGAAACAATGGTATTTTTTTATGGTTGGTGAACCCTTGCTGAGCTTGTGACCAAGCATAGAGACTTGGTTGTTGCTAGTATATATGTCATGCAAGCTGCTTGTCATGGATTGGAAGTGATGTGGAATCCACTTTCCATTGGATGCAGTTTGACCGATGGTAGATTAGTGTTTTATCGAGTCTATCTATCCTAGATATGTATGTACTAGATTGGAAACAATGGGATCTGTTTTCCATTGGAATACATTTGGACCGATGGTAGACTTGTGACTATCTATCCTAGAGCCTTTGTCTTGGATTGGAAGTGATGTGGAATCCACTTGCCATTGGAATTGTGGTTGGACCAATGATAGTTGGGTTTTGTGGTTGAGTACACTATTTCTTGTGGAATCATGTTTCCAGCTCGGGGGTGACCTATGCAAATAAATATGTGGTTTGTACAGTGTCTACGGCTGGGTGGATCATGGCACGGTCGATTTCCGTTGTGGGAATTTGCAAGATAAGTGGTTGTATTCTATGTATATGGTTTATTTGTTTCTAATATATATATATATATATATGCATCTGAAATATTTGATGGAATGTGTGAATAAAATGTGAAAAAAAAAACATTTTTTATGATTCCAATTGTTTTTCCATTACTAGTTCTTTTGGAAAAATTACAAAATCTAGTTTTGGGTCTTTGCAAGAGAAATGTTTGTTAAAATGTCTATGAGAATCCTATGCTGCAGATCTGATTTTTATGTATCTAATAATCTTGGTAGAATGTTCTATTAGAATGTGGAATATTTTTATAAAGGTCTATGTAATCCATTTGCAATGAATCCAATTGTTTTTCAATTACTAGTTTTCTGGAAAAATAGTTTTTGCTAGATTCGAGACTTTGCCAGAGAATTGTTTGTTAAAATTTCTATATGATTTATTTGATTCAGACTTGATATTTTCATCTGATATGTTTGAATAAATGTGTGAAATATATTCCAAGATAGTCTATAAAATTTGTTATCGCAATCCTAGTCTATTTCTCGAACTGTTATTCTTTTCGGAGAGATTGCCATAGCTAGATTTGGGATTTGAAATATGGATTGTATATGAGTATGAAGATACAAGCATATGACTATATATTACCTCTAATATTATTATCCTAACCTCCAATAATCAATTCCTTCTTTTTTAATTACTTTTGAGAACTAGATTTGGAAACTAGCTTCGAAATGATGAAATTGGTAACTAGTTTTTGGATTCGAAACTCTTTTTTGGTAAAGGATGAATATACATCCATACGATATGTTTTTGGTACTTTATTTGTGTTGTATAATTCTATTTTCTATATTTGTACCTTCACCTCTGTGTGCCTCAGAACTCAGTATGATTGGTTTGATTGAATTCCTAGTAGTGTTTATTAACTAGTTGTACTGATTAAACTTGAAAGATTCTTCGTTTATGTACTCGGATCAGAGCTGCATATGTAATTTTATTTTGATTTACACACATACTTATTTATGCAAATAATTTTTGTAGGTTCACTTTTTGGATATTTGGTATGGTTGTGCGTTGAAAATGCACAAGACTAGTTGTTTGCGTAATGAAACTAGTTGACTAGTCTTGGTATCTCGTTTTCATGTATATTATGTTTAATTATTTAAAAATGGTTATTTGGCCATATTTACATGGTTGTAGGTGTTAATTAGCCATTGGTATTTATAAATTGTGTTAATTGTTTGAACAAATTATTTTATGTTGAGTGTCGTCATTTGTAGGTTGTGTCGTAATTAGTGCATTAATTACCTTAATTAACTAATTAATGACATATTGTTGGAAATGACCTTTTTCGGTGCAAGTAGTTTGTGTTATGGATTGGGATGGATTTATAATGATGTTATACAGTGTTGTATAAGTTTTCCTAGCCTTGGTTCAGTTGCTTGCTCAGATGTAAATTTTATTTTAATTAATTTGTGATTATCGATATTTTGTCGTAATTAATTTGTGAAAATTGAAATTAAGTATTTATTATATTTATCCATTATGCTTAAACTTTGTAATTAGCCTCTTAGAGATAATGGTATGTACCTAAGTCCATTTGATATCCCTGGGGGACATTACACCATTGCGGATGGTTATAATGTTCTAGCAACAACACATGTTGATCTAGTTAAGAAAATACAGTATGAGTGCAATGCAAGAGCCATGAATGCATTGTTATGTGGGTTAACAGATGTTGAATTCACTAAAGTTATGCATTGCACCCCATCTAAGGATGTGTGGGATATCATTAGAAATTTCTATGAAGGTGATGAGAAAGTAAAGAAGGCAAAGCTGCAAAATTACTCTGGATTATATGAATCTTTGAAGATGAAAGATGAAGAAAATATCACCTAATATTTTCTTCGAGTTGATGAGTTAGATAATACTATAAAAAATATTGAATTTACACTATATAATACTACGAATCATTTGGAAAAGGATACTACGAATCATTCAAGAATCAGTTGTGCAAAAGATACTACGAATTCTTCCTCCGAGATTTGATTGAAAAGGTATCTATATTAGAAGACAAAGCTAATATTGCAAATCTGACAAAAGATGAACTTCAAGGGATCCTGACTGCGTATGAGATGAGAAATAAAAGGGGAAATCCAATAAAAAAGGAAGCATCCTTTAAAGCTATTGGAAAAGATAAACTTTAACATAAACAAAGACTCTTGTAATGAATCAGATGAGGAAGATTCAAAATTTGTGAGAAAGATGAAAAGAGGACATGGTAAGTATAAGAATAAATTGCATTTCAAATGTTTTATATGTGGAGGGATAGGCCACTTTGCTTCAAAGTGTCCATACAAGGAAGATGGAGATAGTGACAGTGAGGAAGAGGCTAGTTTCCATGAACGAAGGATGGCGTACACTCAGGACAGATCTGAGAACAGGAAGAAAGTTCCAAAACAAAGGAAGAGTCTGTATACTGAGGAAGACAACAATATATCCGAAGAAAGTCATTGCAACGATAATCTAAAAGAAGTACTTTTCATGGCCTTTTTGGAAGATTAAAGCAGTGATGAAAATAAAAGTAGTTGTCCATATTTCTAAAAGAACACATCAGTTGATAAAAGTCAACCGAGAGCACTAAATAAGTATTTCTTTAGTGGATCCTTCAATACACCTCCAAAGCCTATCGCAGAAATTAAATCTAACAGTCAATCTGAAGAAGAAGATGTTGCAGATGTTGATTGGGAAGGTGAACTAGTCAATGCCTTGGATGAATTGAAGAAGTCGAGAAGGAAGAATAAACTCTTGTAGAACCAACTATCAAAGTATGAAGAGGAAGTCAAACAAGCCAAGGTGATTCAAAAGTATCTTGAAAAACAAGTTAGTGAAAAGGCAATGATTTTTGAGAAACAACTACATTGCGTAGTAAAAATCGGAATACCTGAAGAAGAAAATCAGTATTGAATACATCTCTGGAAGAAGTAGAGCAGAAAATTAATTTGCTAACAAGTCAACTTGAACAGAAGGATAAATAGGTTTATTGCTTTGAAGAAATATTGATTGAGGTAAAAGGGAAGAAATAGGTTCAAGAACACATCATGAGTGATACCCTGAACTGCGCACATTCAAGAACTGACAAGGCATGTCTTGAAGATGAAATGAAGAACAAGTTCAAAGGAAGTACATTGATACTAGATAAGATTTTGAATGATCATAGATCACCAGCATACAAGTCAGGACTTGGCTATGATAGAACACCTGGGAAAGTCTGCGACAGTAAGCAAAGTCCAATTCAAAGGAAGTCATTCAGGTATGATAATTCCTTCAACTCTTTTCGTTACACTACCAAAAGAAGTATTAATACAATGAAGTGCGCGAGGTGCAATTACATTGGTCATATTGTGGAGTATTGTCAAACCATGAGATGTTATGCTTGTGATGGATTTGGACACAAGGCTATGTATTGTCGAAGAACAGTGAACTGTCCAGATAGAAACATGTCGTAGAACAAATACAAGGACCAAAGGGGAAGGCATTCAGGCACAACATCAAAATGAAAGTGTGCACATGAAGGTATGGGTAAGGAAAACTTCGCAAACATGCGCAGAAGAAGCTAAAAACTCAAATACATCTCAAGCAGCAAGTAATTGATGCCCATCTTGCTAATCTCCAAGAGATTGAGTAAGATCCTTTAATTCAACACGATGTTCATTAGGAATTCAAGGAGTGTGTTAGTGAAGTATTGTAGTTAGATAATAATTGAAGTTGGTTGTTACATTAATGTTATGTTGCAAAAGATATGCGTAGATATTCAATTGTTTGTTGTGATGTGTTGGATTGTCACATAAAATAGCTCATACATAAAAAGGAGAATGAAAACGAGTATTGTTGATAAACAACATAAGGAGAGTTCAAATACGCGCAGATACATAAAAGAATCTTGTATCATATTCAAAATTGTGTCGTTACAAAATTGCATGAGTCCTCTATCGTAGAGAATAGATTTGAAGTACAAAAAGGACAACATGCCAAGGCCAAAGGACAATTGAAGTTCAAAAGTGATGATGGAAGACGTATCAAGAAAAATTGAGAATTAAAAGGATAATTCAAAGTCGCAGCTCAAGGTCTAATTCCACGATTGGTTGTTGTGAAATACGAATCTCAAGGTCCATTGGAATTGGCTCGTTGAATCCAGAGGATGGATGTAGAGGAAAAAGTTGCAAAAGTGAAGATGATGCATGTGTAGTGGATGGTTCAATTTGAATCAGGTCTAGAATGTTGAGCATCTGTTGTTTCTGTTGCTCCAAAAATTCAACTAGCCTGCTCAAACCGAATAATCCCTCAGCAGTACTATGATTTACCTGCGACTTCACGTACCAGTGGTTGAACTCAGACTCCTTCAATTGGGATTTCCAAACACCCATGTCCACTCTTAGTCATGTGAACTATGATTGCTATAACTGAACCACTAGGAGAACACTATCAAGAGAGTCATTAAAACTCTAGAATAAGGAAGAAATGATGAAATACTAAGAGACAACAAGATGCAGAACAAGCTAGACAATGGAGTAACAAGGATGATGAACCAGACAATTCACAGCCCATTTATAAAACCGGAAGGTAGTTCTTCGCGCGCGAGAAAATTAAGTTGAAAGTACGTGGATTTAATGACATTCATGTCCTCACAATTCAAATATGGTTATGGAGACTTCAAAAGTTATTCCATGAGTTAATGAATTCAGACAAGAGAACTGGTAGATGGAATTCTGCAATGCGCAATAAATATGACAGGAAGATTGCAGATTGTGCAAGAAAGAAGGGTGATTGATTGATGGGTATAATAAGAACATAAGATCAAGATAGAAGGAAGATAGAAACTATACAGGGGGAGCATATCCAAAATAGCTACAACATTGAATGTACAGATTGCTAGGTAACTGAGATTTGCGTAGATCCCCAGTAAAGAGAAGAGAATGAAGCATGAAGACAGGGGGAGTTGTTCAAAGGAAGCAGATTTATGAGGCTAATGTAAAAAAATAAAAATAGGAGAACCTATAGTTGCGCAGTGATGGCACCTATTTTCCATTGATGTCAAAGGGGGAGAAAAATCATGAAGCATGTGATCAACGTAGAAATATCATAAAGCATGCATCAGTGGAAGAGCTATGCGCATAAATAAAAGATAACACAAAATTTGAATGCGCAAATGAGCCAATACTCAAACTGGAAAGAACATAGGGGGAGTACACATAGGGGGGGTACTGCGACCAACACAGATGAAGCACATAGCTTCATGAGATATTTTACATGCACAAATTCATGAGGTGTTGACATTAATGCCAAATGGGGATATTCTTGAACTTTGGTTGTCATTGATGTCAACTGATGTCAAAGAGGATTTAGTATTCATGTGCCAATTTAAAGAAGTATATGAAAGCCACTTTGAAGAAAGCTAGTATGAAGAAGTATATGGAATCTAGTTTGAAGAAGTGCATAAGGAATACATTCAGTACATAAGGTAAAGGTGCAAGTCTCATTCCACCCAGTCATACTACTTCAAAGGTATATGCCAAAGGGATGGTTGGACAAGGTTCGGGAGTATGCAAGAGGCTTGAGAACAAGAAGCGGTTCAACATTTATGCAAATCCTGAAAGTGCGCAAGACTCACCAATCGAAAGAAGCATATGAGTCGTTGAAGTGCACAAGTGCACCAGAAGAATGTAGCAGTTGGAGAAGTCAAGTGTCCAAGTCCCACAAGTAATGATACATCAAGGGCGCAAGAACACACTTCAAGGGTGCAAGTCCCACTAGGAAAAAGACCAAGTATGTGCAAGACCCACAAAAGATGACACCTCAGCGGCACAGAACATGACAAGTGGTGGAACCGTGAAGTAAGCAGAATCGTGAAGCAAGGAAGAAGGGATGCCACAACCAACTTGTGGACATACCATCCGCGCAGGACAAGTATAAATAAGAAGCCAAGTTGGAGAATTGAAATAATCTTGTAAGCTAGAGACCGAAATATATTGATTCAACAAGCTTCTTATTTTGGGGCATCAAGGGCTCATGGAACAAGAACATCATGATCTAGGAGAGAGACGAGTGCGCACATAAGAACATAAATGTTGAAGGTCCGCAGGATGATGTAGATTATCTGTGACAGTTGTGCAAATACAAAAATGCAGGATTACAGAGGATTGTTGGTATATGAGTTTGTAATAAAAATAATAAACATGAATAATGGACAAATAAACATATTCAACACAGAGTTTTTAACGTGGTAAAACCCCAACACTTGGGGAAACATCCACCCCGCAAAGTATTGATATCGTATTCCTCTCAATAACGGAGATTACACATAAGGAATTCCTCTATCCATACATTCTCCTCGGTTACCTTTACTCCTCTCCAAAACTACAAATAAATACATGGGAGAAGGAGTTACGTACATGAGTGAACTGCCACCCGTTAGAGAAACTTCCAACCAACCAACAGTTACAAGAAACCACCTTAGTTATGGTTAATTGTTAATTAGTTGTCACAATTTTTAACAATCTCCACCTTGACAACAAATTATCTAATACTTTGCCGGAGACTATTCATCACTTCTTTTTCAAACCAAGAGAAGCCACACACCATCATAGCTTCTCTAACAACACTAGTTTTGTAAACATATCTGCAGAATTCTCTTGAGTATGAACCTTTTTCAGATCTACTCCACCTTCACTAATGGCTTGTCTTACAAAATGATATTTTACATCAATATGTTTAGTCTTACTATGATAAACAGGATTTGTAGCCAAATGTATGGCACTTTGGCTATCACAGAAAACAGGCACATTGTTCTGCAACCTTCCAATTTCTCCAAGTGGACCTTTCAGCCAAATTGCCTCTTTGCAAGCATGTGAGACAGCAATGTATTCAGCCTCTGTAGTGGATAAAGAAACTGTTTCTTGAAGCTTTGAAATCCAACTTATAGCTCCACCTGCAAGAGTAAAAACATATCCAGAAGTAGACCTTCTCTTGTCCAAATCACCTGCAAAATCTAAATCAACAAAACCGCATATAGAATCACTGTTATTATTAAAAGTGAGACAATAGTCACTTGTGCCTCTTAGCTAACGAAGCACCATTTCACTGCATTCCAGTGTTCTTTTCCCGGATTTGCAATGTATTTACTGACAACACCTACTACATGTGAAATATCAAGTCTAGTACACACCATCGCATACATTAAACATCCTACTGCATTGGCATATGGAACACGAGACATATAATCCTTTTCTTTGTCATTACTAGGACATACACGTGAAGAAATCTTAAAATGAGAATCCAACGGAACATTCACAGGTTTTACCTTATTCATTATGAATCTTACAAGTATTTTCTCAACATACTTCTCCTATGAAAAACTAAGCTTACCATTTCTTCTGTCTATGTTTGGTTGTAGGGTGGACTCCTTCTTGATCTTTGCTTCCTGAAGTGCTCCCTCTTGATCTTTGCTTCTTTGCAGGAACTTTTGGAGTGTGCTCCCTCTTGATCTTTGCTACCTAGATTACCTGTCCTTGAACTTATATCCATCCTGGACCACTATGCATGCTTAAGTGTGCACTAGTGTCATCCTCAAGATCTCGTACACAATCATACATCTATTGGTATAATCTCAATACTATCAAAACATTATGTTCCTAAAATATGTATGGTCATGATCATAGGTAATAAGCGTTAGTATTCAAGGTTTCAGGAAAGACTTATTTTACTCATGCATATTCTTATTTGACCATAGGACTCTTCTGGTTAGTCATATCATCAATCAAAGTAAGAAATATAACATGCATAAACCCTAGATTACTAAAACTTCTAACTTCAAGAATAAACATTATCATTTATACAAAAGTATAATATCCTAACACAAGGTAGGATTCTAATCTTGATATAGGAAAAGCATACCTGGTTATCATGTTTTCTAGTTATGTCTAACATACCCCAACAATGTTTTCTTGTTCTCTTTAATGACTTGTGCTTAGTAACCTGCATAACTCATAAGTTAACCATTGTAGAACCAAATTATGCATACCTCATAAGTGGAGATTCTATGTGATCCATGAGTCTTTGTCTTCATGTCACCATGGTCATATGTTCTTGATCTAGAACTTGATTTGTACTTTTCATGTTAGCGGACAACATCAACCTCATACAACACCACAATGCATTAGTACAATCATAAGTGTCATAACCCCAATCAATGTATGTCTTCTATCATTCACATGCATTCATTCTTTTACTAGGGTGATGAGACAAGTCTAAGATTAATCAAGATTGTACTAACCTAAATAATATGCAGACAAACATATCATAACTTAATCATGAACAGATTTGAAAACATACATGTATCTCTTCAAGTCATACCTGTCGGGATTGCTTGTAGCCTTCTCATGTAAAGCCTCAACCTCATCTCCCTCTGGAACTGGAACTTCTTCACTTATGCAGGTGACCAAATCATCTTCTTCTAGGATTAACCCAATCCACTTTGATTTGCTAAGACTCAATTTGGAGCTGGATTAGGGTTTGTCAGAGAAACCCTAAAAATTCAAAATTTGAGTTTCAAACTTCTGAATGGATGGAAAGATGTGGCTTGCTGAGCTGATCAAGCTGGTATACTTCAATTTTGAAAACTGCAAAATTTGACCCCTCAAAACTGCCTTTGAAACTTCTGGATTCACTGGACAGGATCCCAAACTAGGGTTTGATAAATCCCTGTCTTCTACCCATCCAAAAGGTTTGATCTTTTGTTTTAAACTTTGATTTTTCTGAGGAGCTTCCAGCCATGGTCACAGATTTAAAAAATTCCAACTTTTGCAAAAGCCCTAATTTTCCACCTTTTCGATCAAAATCCCAAACTAGGGTTTGATCAAGCCCGGCCTTCTGCCCAACCAAAAAATTAGATCTTGGTCTCTAAATTTTGATTTTGATGAGGATCATCCATCCGTGGTCTCTGATTCCAAGAATTTCAAATTTCACCGAAACCCTTATTTCCCACAACAGTGACGATCCAAGAATGAAGGTGCTCAAAATCCAAATCTGTTCTGACAGAAATATGCACCTGGTTGTTTCTGGTGTAACTCAGAAATTACAAATATACAGGGTCTGAAACTTCAGCTTGTGGTAGCCTGACCTATCATATTTCCAACCCCATAGGTCTAACCTCAATTGGATTCTCTGAGAGATATTTATTCCAAGTGTCGCAACGTGACCTGTTTATGGGATAAAACAAGAGAGAAAACTTGTATGGCATGCCACGTGTCACTGGTTCTGTTTAGACCTCTGAACAACTTACCTATGAAATTATAGCCCATGCCCTACATGTCGCTTTTTACGACATTTCATTTGGAGCTTCCTAGCCCAAGTTGTGACCTTTTGTCTAGGTCACCTGTTTATGATTGATATCTGGAAGAGGCAGAAACCCTAGATTGTACTGATCATAAATCACAAATTATAGCGAAGTAGAAGTTATTCTTTGGAAAAAGGGTACATGGGGATGTTATATATGACCTGTAAAGGTTTCAGATACTGAACCTTCACCAAAATGTATTTATAGCGAACTTTTTACGATGACTAGTTTTTGCTATATCAAGCCCTAGCTTCAAGTGCAACAAGTCTCATAAATGCCATAGCATGCCTTCCTTCAGGCTAGCTCTGATACCATGTTAGTTTTTCAGAATTTAATTCATTCTGATCTGGTATATTAACTGAAAGAACAACATGTATAGCATATCAAGCATAAGAGACAAGAGACAAGAGACACAAAACATTTCACTAGGGAAAACCAAGAAGGTAAAAAACCCCGCAACTTCCTCAAAGATAGAATAAGCATCAATACAAGGATCACCATGATCAAACCCAAGAGATAGATATCTTCAGTAGCATGCTCCTCCTCCACTTGTGCACACTCCTCTCTCTCACTAATGCTAAGTGAGTGAATAATAGAATGTGTAAAATGAGAGAGACACACTATCTATTTATACACTAACTTGACTTGAACTTTACTCAACTAGGTCGGCCTCGACTTAGCCACTTAACATAATGATGACTGGGCCGACCCCCACTAGGGTGTTCTAATAACCCTTTGACCCACATGACTCATACAGGGCCGACCCCATCAAGGTGGTCTAATAACCCATCAAGTATAAGTTACGACACTTACAATATAATTGACGACACTTCCAATCGGAGGAATAATACATCTCCGTCGGGGGTACAATAAAGTACTAATACAATATACAAGTGAATATCTTCCGAAGTTACAAATACATCAACACTCCGTCTTAACTAGGAAGGTATTCTCTTGACACAAGTCATCAATACATATAGGCACAAGTCTTTAATTCTGGAGCTGGATCATCATCACTGGATCACGGAGCATCATCATCATCACTGCTGTTGTACTCGGCATCTCGATCACTGGGCTATCTCTGAATTCTTCTCATCATAGAAAGTTCTACAGAGCCAACCCTTTTTCATGTTGGATGTAGGCCCACCACCTTTAGGTCTTCATCATCACTGGCCATACTGTGGAATCCTCAGGACTTATTATGTGCCTCAAAAAACCTCGAAAGAGCATCCCAGGACTGATTACGAGCTTACTGCTCAACCTATCGGATCTCCCAGGGCAATATTATATGTGACCACCACAAAACCTCGAAAGAGCATCCCCGGAATGATTACAAGCACACAGCTCAACCTATCGGATCTCCCATGATCTTTTACATGCAACTACACAACCTGTCCACGGACACAAAGTATCATCCTGATACTCATGATCATACTGATCATGTCATCTCATCGTCCACGAAGCACAACCCAGATGCACATCACACGACACTTACATTCACCGACATGGGCAGACACACTTCAACCATCCGTGAAAGGCTCAGCACTTATATCTATGCCATGGGAAGACACACTTCAACCATGCGAGAATGGCATCGCACTTATATCCATATCCATGGGAAGACACACTTCAACCATGATAGGAATGGCACAGCACTTATATCGCAGCCATGGGAAGACACACTTCAACCATGCTCGAATGGCACATCACTTATATTGCAGCCATGGGAAGACACACTTCAACCATGCTCGAATGGCACAGCTCTTACATCAACGAACATGGGAAGACACACTTCAACCATGTCGGAATGGCCCCAGCCCTTATATCTGCACCATCGGAGGACACACCTACCACCATGTGAGAATGGCTCATGTGCATCTGTGTCTTCGTAACTCATCACACATGATTCAACTGATCATGCAATCCATCCACCTGATACATATCATCACATATGATCGTCCTAATCATCATCATAGCATCGTCCTGATGCATATCATCCAGAGCATCATCCTGATACTCATCACACATGATCATCCTAATCATCGTCACTGCATCATCCTGATGCATATCATCAAGAGCATCGTCCTCATACTCATCACACATGATCATCCTGATCATCATCACTGCATCGTCCTGATGCATGTCATCATACATGATCCAACTGATCATAGAAAGCATCCAACTGATGCATATCCAAAGCAGTAACTGGAGCATCGTCCTGATGCTCATCACACAACGCTTACATCCACATCCATGGGAAGGATCCTCCTCTCACGATGCTTGGAATGGCTCCTGCAAATGTGTCCATCACTTCTTCCTCAAAGTATCTTCAATCCGAAGAACACCAAGCCTCTCTTTGAAGTACTCAAACTTCACTCTGGCTAGTGGTTTCATCAACACATCAACAACCTGCTCATATGTCGCAATATACAGGAGCTTCATTGCTCCTCTCTGCACCATATCCCTAATATAGTGATATTTTATCTCAATGTGCTTCGACCTATCGTGGAACACCGGGTTCTCGGACAGCTTCACACAAATCTGGCTGTCACAAAAGATACCAGTAGCCTCCAACGAGAGATCAAATAACTTAGACAGTAGCTTCCGGAGCCATACTTCCTCACAACTAGCCGAACAAGCTGCAACATACTCTGCTTCGGCTGTAATCAGTGCTATGCGGGACTACTTCCTGCTAAACCAAGAGATCACACCTGATCCCATACTGAAGCAGCACCCAGAAGTGCTCTTCCTATCTGCAGCACTGCCTACCCAATCTGCATCAACATAATACTGCAGGTTAAACTTTTGATTCACATCATACTTGAGCCCATAATCAATTGTACCCTTCAGGTACCTCAGAATGTGCTTTACAGCAACTAGGTGAACACCTCTGGGATCCATCAGGAACTGGCTCAATGTGTTCACCGCAAAGCAAATATCTAGTCTAGTGTTCGTCAGGTACATCAAGGACCCAATCATATGACGATACACAGTGACATCAACCGGATCAAATGAAGCATCACACAGAAGCTTTAGGTTCGATGCCATAGGTGTGGCCATGGCCTTGTAGTCCATCATCCCGAACCTCTTCAGGATCTCTACTGCATACTTTCCTTGTCCAGGGAAGATTCCATCTGCACTCTGCCACACCTCCATGCCTAGAAAGTAGTGCATCATCCCAAGTCCTTCATCTCGAACTCGGCAATAAGATTGATCTTGTAGATCCACTTGGAAGTCACAATAGACTTCCCTTCTTGTATCGGGACCACATCCCAGACATCATTCTTCATGATCGACCGATACTCCTCGATCATGGAATTCTTCCATTACTGCATCCCGGATCCTGGGAACTTCAGATTCTTCAATATCTTCAATAGATAGTTTTTATTTGATCTTCATTGCCGGAACAAATGTTGTAGTCCTTTTTGTAGGTGATGGTACACGGTCTTTCCTACAATACAATTCCAATTGCATGATTAGAAACTTATCATAGTTTTTCAAAAACACATTCTTATGCATTAAGACATACAGTCATGCAATTATCTTGGCCAATGTTTCAATACAACATTTATCCATATTCCGTAACTTTCTAGATGCCTTCCATCTCTACCAGAACATTGTTAAGAGTGTGCACAACTCCCAACATGTCAGCAAAGAGGTTTCATTCTAGGTAAGTAGCAATGGAATTTTGTACAGTACCATAGGCCACTTACCTATTATTTGCATATTTAGTAGTATCATGTTCATTAATGCAACTTTTCTAATATGCATGATACATATCCTAAATCTAGGTACATAAGTATGTATATGATTGGACAACATCATTTAAGTAATCATGTATACAGGAATTGACAATTCAAGTACTTATATTTGTTTGGTTGTAGGGTGGACTCCTTCTTGATCTTTGCTTCCTGAAGTGCTCCCTCTTGATCTTTTCTTCTTTGCAGGAACTTTTGGAGTGTGCTCCCTCTTGATCGCTTCTACCTGGATTACCTGTCCTTGAACTTATATCCATCCTGGACCACTATGCATGCTTAAGTGTGCACTAGTGTCATCCTCAAGATCTCGTACACAATCATACATCTATTAGTATAATCTCAATACTATCAAAACATTATGTTCCTAAAATATGTATGGTTATGATCATAGGTAATAAGCGTTAGTATTCAAGGTTTCAGGCAAGACTTATTTTACTCATGCATATTCTTATTTGACCATAGGACTCTTTTGGTTAGTCATATCATCAATCAAAGTAAGAAATATAATATGCATAAACCCTTGATTACTAAAACTTCTAACTTCAAGAATAAACATTATCATTTATACAAAAGTATAATATCCTAACACAAGGTAGGATTCTAATCTTGATATAGGAAAAACATACCTGGTTATCATGTTTTCTAGTTATGTCTAACATACCCGAACAATGTCTTCTTGTTCTCTTTAATGACTTGTGCTTAGTAACCTGCATAACTCATAAGTTAACCATTGTAGAACCAAATTATACATACCTCATAAGTGGAGATTCTATGTGATCCATGAATCTTTGTCTTCATGTCACCATGGTCATATGTTCTTGATCTAGAACTTGATTTGTACCTTTCATGTTAGAGGACAACATCAACCTCATACAACACCATAGTGCATTAGTACAATCATAAGTGTCATAACCCTAATCAATGAATGTCTTATATCATTCACATGCATTCATTCTTTTACTAGGGTGATGAGACAAGTCTAAGATTAATCAAGATTGTACTAACCTCAATAATATGAAGACAAACATATCATAACTTAATCATGAACATATTTGAAAACATACCTGTATCTCTTCATGTCATACCTGTCGGGATCGCTTGTAGCCTTCTCATGTAAAGCCTCATCCTCATCTCCCTTTGGAACTGGAACTTCTTCACTTATGCAGGTGACCAAATCATCTTCGTCTAGGATTAACCCAATCCACTTTGATTTGTTGAGACTCGATCTGGAGCTGGATTAGGGTTTGTCAGAGAAACCCTAAAAATTCAAACTTTGAGTTTCAAACTTTTGAATAGATGGAAATATGTGGCTTGTTGAGCTGATCAAGCTAGTATACTTCAAATTTGAAAACTGCAAAATTTGACCCCTCAAAATTTCCTTTGAAACTTTCAGATTCACTAGACAGGATCCCGAACTAGGGTTTGATAAAGCCCTGTCTTCTGCCCATCCAAAAGGTTTGATCTTGTGTTCTAAACTTCAATTTTTTTGAGGAGCTTCCAGCCGTGGTCATAGATTTCAAAAATTCCAACTTTTGCAAAAGCCCTAATTTTCCACCTTTTAGATCAAAATCCCGAACTAGGGTTTGATCAAGCCCGGCCTTCTGCCCAACCAAAAAAATAGATCTTGGTCTCTAAATTTTGATTTTTATGAGGATCATCAAGTCGTGGTCTTCGATTCCAATAATTTCAAATTTCACCGGAACCCTAATTTCCCACAGTAGTGACGATCCAAGAATGAAGGTGTTCAAAATCCAAATTTGTTTTGACAGAAATATGCACCTGATTGTTTATGGTGTAACTCAGAAATTACGAATACACAGGGTCTGAAACTTCGGCCTGTGGTAGCCTTACCTGTCATCTTTCCAACCCCATAGGTTTAACCTCAATTGGATTCTCTGAGAGAGATTTATTCCACATGTCGCAACGTGACCTGTTTATGGGATAAAATAGGAGAGCGAACTTGTAAGGCTTTCCACGTGTCACTGGTTCCGTTTCGGCCTCTGAAAAACTTACCTGTGAAAGTACAGTCCGTGTCCTACCTGTCGCTTTTTAAAAAATTGCATTTGGAGCTTCCTAGCCCAAGTTGTGACCTTTTTTCCTAGGTCACCTGTTTATGACTGCGATCTGGAAGAGGCAGAAACCCTAGATTGTACTGATCATAAATCACAAATTACAGCGAATTAGAAGTTGTGATTTGGACACAAGGTACATGGGGATGTTATCTACGACTTGTAAAGGTTTCATATCCTGAACCTTCGCCAAAATGTATTTATAGAGAAAGTTCTATGATGACTGGTTTTTGCTATATCAAGCCCTAGCTTCCGATTTGTCGCAAGTGCAACAAGTCTCATAAATGCCATAGCATGCCTTCCTTCAGGCTAGCTC
Organism: Larix kaempferi; assembly: GCA_027924585.1. Classification (NCBI taxonomy): domain Eukaryota; kingdom Viridiplantae; phylum Streptophyta; class Pinopsida; order Pinales; family Pinaceae; genus Larix; species Larix kaempferi. Next base: position 3,896,328 of record BSBM01000662.1, read on the forward strand.
TAATACCATGTTAGTTTTTCATAATTTAATTCATTCTAATCTAGGATCTTAACTGAAAGAACAACATGTATAGCATATCAAGCATAAGAGACAAGAGACACAAAACATTTCACCGGGGAAAACCAAGAAGGTGAAAAACCCCGCAACTTCCTCAGAGATAGAATAAGCATCAAGACAAGGATCACCATGATCAAACCCAAGAGATATATATATTCAGCAGCATGCTCCTCCTCTCTCTCACTAATGCGAAGTGAGTGAATAATAGAATGTGTAAAATGAGATAGACACACTCTCTATTTATACACTAACTTGACTTGACCTTTACTCAACTAGGTCGGCCTCAACTTAGCCACTTAACATAATGATGACTGGGCCGACCCCCACTAGGGTGGTCTAATAACCCTTTGACCCACATGACTCATACAGGGCCGACCCCATCAAGGTGGTCTAATAAACCATCAAGTATAAGTTACGACACTTACAATATAACTGACGACACTTCCAATCGGAGGAATAATACATCTTCGTTGGGGATAAAATAAAGTACAAATACAATATACAAGTGAATATCTTTCGAAGTTACAAATACATCAATAGTTCTTCCCATTCACCATCTATCATAGACAAGGGTTGTTTTTTCTTGCCATCTAAGGCCTTCTACAACCCTTGTTGAACTAACATATCTCGCATCTTAATTTTCCACAATTCAAAGTTATTTTTGCCATTAAACTTCTCAATCTCGAATTTAGAATTAGACATTTTTGCCATCATAATTTTTTTTTTTAATTTACTACAGACTTTCCAAAAATTTTATATAAGCAGGATCTTTTCTCAGAAGATCAATAACCCGAAAAATACCTCTGGCTATCTAATTCTTTAGCTTCACTTCCAGCACCTCGGGAATAATCTCCTTTACGGGAGTGATCAACTCCTCTTCATGCACAGCCTCCATGGACTACAGGTCTCACTGACCTCTGGTGAACTGGTCTCATGGACCTTCATGCAGAGCACAGGGGCTGCTCTCTTCTAGGCTGGAGCGGCTACTCTTCTGGTTGCCTCCTCTACCACCACAATCAGGTCTGCTTCTCATAGCAGCCTCCTCCACCACGATTGGGTCTGTTGTCTTGGGAAGAGCTTCACATCGGCTCTCCACTGTACCATGGACCGAGCTTCAGGCTCCTCTTCCACGGTGATGCGGGCTCTCCACTGCACTCAGGCTCGTCTTCCATGGAGGACTGGGCTTCAGCCCACAAATGGATCCTCAGCAGGATTATGACTCCCTTACGGTGGTGACGCAACTCCCGCTCAGTGGTCTACACTTATTCCAAAGACTTGTTCCTCGGGCTCTTCTTTCAGAAATGGCGGCACTCTTTGAATGGCAATGCGACTCACTTTTGGATGGCAAGCTCTCTCTTGGATGGTAGTCTCTCTCTTGGCTCTAATACCACTTGTTGGTATATGAGTTTGTAATAAAAATAATAGACAAGAATAATGGACAAATAAACATATTCAACACGGAGTTTTTAATGCGGTAAAACCCCAACACTTGGGGAAACATCCACCTGGCAAAGTATTGATATCTTATTCCTCTCGATAACGGAGATTACACATAAGGCATTCCTCTATCCAAACATTCTCTTCGGTTACCTTTACTCCTCTCCAAAACTACATATAAATACATGGGAGAAGGATTTACGTACATGAGTGAACTGCCACCCGTTAGAGAAACTTCCAACCAACCAACAATTACAAGAAACCACCTTAGTTATGGTTAATTGTTAATTAGTTGTCACAATTTTTGACAAGGATGTGCAAGTGTGTAAGATCAGAATGATAGTATCGCAGATAATACACAGAAAGTCACAGATGGTCTAAGTAAGATGCGCAAATAATGAGTTGAAAAACAGTAAAGGATGTGCAGTATGGTAAGGATTATCTGAGACAAGTACGTAGAACAGAAAGGTTGAATCACAGATGATGCACAAAAGGTCGCATATTATCTAAATATTGTTGCACCAAGACAGAATGGTAATATCACAGAAGGTGCGCAGACTTATCTAATACTAATGCATGAAGTGATAACAACAACTCAGCAGAAGATGTGCAGTGTTAAGTTTAGCCTATAATTCACAAAAAGAGCATAATAGGATCACTGAAAGAAACGCAATCACAATATAGACACATATTCACCCTAGGAAACCCTCATGGGGTAGAAAACCCAGCAAATCTTTCCTCAATATAGATGACCAACCAATACAAATATGTAAACCCAAGACAAGAGCTCCTTCTCTTCCTATGCAGATCTCTCTCTCTCACCTATGCGCAATACACAAGTGATTGAATGAGTGATTGTGATAAATCAGGATCACACATCCTCTATTTATACTTTACTTCACTTGACCTTTAACCCTAACTGGGCTGACTTATCCTAGGAGAGTCTAATAACCCCTAAACAGCTAACTCAGGGCCGACCTCACTAGGAGAGTCTAATAACCCTAGTTACCACATCCTAGTGGAGGAATAAACATCTCTGGATATACAATAGGGTCCCAACGGAGGAATGAAACATCTCTGGATAAAGTACAAATAGAATATTCTTAGAAGTTACAATATTTCAACACTCCCCCTTTAACGAGAAGGATATTCTAACAACATCTGCAGGATAAAGGAGTCATCAACTATATGATACATGATACATCTATAAATCATTGGAAGCTTTCTTCAATTCTCATCAGTAACTCAAACAGTTACTGGAACATCTTCAAGATCTTCAATACTGGAACATCAACATCTTCAGTACTGAGTCTTCATCTTCTGTAGCACTTTATCAGCTACAGCATCAACATCTGGATCTTCCGATCAATAGCATCATCTAGATCTCTCGATCAACAGCATCATCATCTAGATCTCTCAATCATCATCTGGATCTCTCGATCAACAAACTCATCATCTGGATCTCTCGATCAACAGCCTCATCGTCTGGATCTTCCCGATCAACAGCATCATCATCTGGATCTCTTGATCAACAGCCTCATCATCTAGATCTCCCAATCAACAGTATCAACATCTGGATCTTCTGATCAACAGCCTCATCGTCTGGATCTCTTGATCAACAGCATCTACAACACACATGACCCAATTACGGGATGGTCAATCCCTATCAATTTAGGACATAAATCCAAGGACGATGCAATCCTGGTCCACTTACAGGATGATCAATCCCTATCAATTTAAGACACCACAACATGTCTATGGATGAGGCAATCCATATCTACTTACAGGATGATCAATCCTTATCACTTTAGGACATAAGTCCGAGGACGAGGCAATCCTATCACGCACATTTTGAACCAAACGTTCAGGTATGATGCAATCCTATCACATACATTTTGAACCAAACGTTCAGGGATGATGCAATCCTATCACGTACATTTTGAACCAAACGTTCAGGGATGATGCAATCCTATCACGTACATTTTGAACCAAAGGTTCAGGGATGATGCAATCCTATCACGTACATTTTGAGCCAAACGTTCAGGGATGATGCAATCCTATCACGTACATTTTGAACCAAACGTTCAGGGATGATGCAATCCTATCACATACATTTTGAACCAAACGTTCAGGGATGATGCAATCCTATCACATACATTTTGAACCAAACCTTCAGGGATGATGCAATCCTATCACGTCCATTTTGAACCAAAGGTTCAGGGATGATGCAATCCACTCATCCACTTAGACAAAGTCTAAGGACCACACATCGACCTCAACATCGGTATCATCGACCTCATCATCGGTATCATCGACACAGGTATCCTCATCATTGATACAAGTATCCTCATCATCAATACATGTATCCTCATCATCGATACAAGTATCCTCATCATCGATACAGGTGTCCTCATCATCGATACAAGTATCCTCATCATCGATACAGGTGTCCTCATCATCGATACAAGTATCCTCATCATCGATACAAGTATCCTCATCATCAATACAAGTATCCTCATCATCAATACAGGTATCCTCATCATCGACCTTACCGTCGGTATAGGAAACCTCATCATCAATACAGGTATCCTCATCATCGATACAAGTATCCACATATCATCATTGACCATATCACTCCCCCTTTCGAGGAGGGTCCTTCTAAACTACACCAAGCTTGTCTCGAAAATACTCAAACTTTACTCGAGACAGAGGTTTGGTTAATACATCAGCAACTTGCTCATCAGTGCCCACATGCTCGAGCTTTATAGCTCCTTTCTGCACCACATCACGTATATAAAAATAACGGATCTCTATGTGCTTTGAATTTTCATGGAATACTGGATTCTCTATCATCTTGATAGAACTCTTGTTGTCACACAGGATCACAATGGGGTCTATCTCTAAGTCAAACAATCCTGATAAGAACTTCCGAAGCCATATCTCTTCACAACTGGCAGAGCAAGCAGCTATATATTCTGCTTCAGCTGTGCTGAGAGCCACACTAGACTGCTTCCTGCTAAACCACGAGATCATGGAATATCCCAAACAATAACATCCTCCCGATGTGCTCTTCCTGTCTAATACACTTCTAGCCCAATTGGCATCTGTGTAGCCATACAATCTGAAATCATGATCTCCAAGATAATATAGACCAAAGTCTATCATACCTTTTAGGTACCTCATCACATGCTTTGCAGCTACCAAGTGAACACGTCTAGGCTCAACTGGATACTAACTCAAGGTGTTCACAACAAAGCATATATCTGGCCTAGTATTCGTCAGATACATCAATGACCCAATAATATGTATGTATAGAGTTACATCCACTAACTCTGATGAGTCATCCGCTAACAGCTTCAAGTTGGAATCCATGGGAGTGGCCATGGCTTTGCATTCCAACATATCAAATATTTTCAATATTTCCACAACATACTTTCCCTGGTTCAGAAATATTCCTTCTGGGCCTTGCCATACTTCCAGAACTAGGAAGTAGTGCATCAATCTAAGATCTTTCATCTCAAATTCTGCAGAGAGCTTCTTCTTGCATTCGACAATCTGTTTCTCATTCCCAGTCAGAAATAGATCATCCAAATAAAGAAACAATATAATAGGTTCATCATCCATAACCTTGAGGTAAAGGTTAGGATCAGCTTTACTCTTGGTAAAGCCCAAGCTTGTCAAGAACCTGCCAATTCTTCCATACCAAGCTTTGGGAGCTTGCTTCAACCCGTACAAAGCCTTCATCAGTTTGCATACATGGGTTCTTCTATTTTCAACCTCAAATCCTTATGGTTGTTCTATGTACACTTCTTCTTCAATCACACCATTCAGGAAGGATGTCTTCACATCCTTGGTGTAATTCCCACTCCATCATGGATGCAAGTGTCATGATGGTTCTAATGGAAGTGTACCTTGCAACTGGTGCAAATGTTTCTTCATAGTCAATTCCCTCTTTCTGAGAGAATCCTCTGGCCACAAATCTTGTCTTATACTCTTACATGCTACCATCTACAACATGCTTTATCTTATATAATTTCTATTGCCCATGCCATCTTTCTCTTTCGTGATATGTTCTTGAGGTTTCAACATATCATGGTCTTCTGGTGTTTCCTCTTCAGGAGCAGCTTCTGTATTTCTAGGAGGTATACCTTCTACATATACTTCTTCATACTTGCACTTTCTGTATCTTTTATAGTTGAACCATTGTCACTTGTTCTACGAAACAAGTCTCATCATTCTTCATTTGTAGGTGATTGTTATATGATACTTCCTACAAGTCAAGTTCAATAGCATGGTTAGAAACATCTCATAGTATATATGCATAAAAACATAAGTCACACTATCTTGGCCAATTCCACAACATACATCCATATCCCATATTCATATGGTGACTTTCTAGATTCCTTCCATCTCTACCAGGACATTATTAAGAGTGTGCACTACTCCAATATGTCTAGATAAGGAGCAATGGAATGTTGTATGGCACCTAACACATGCATGACACTACACACATCCTAGATACTACCATTTAAACAATGTGATAGAAATGACAATTCAAATACTTATCTTTGTTTGTTTGGTAGGATCTCCTTTGATCCTAGTCTCCTTATAGGTATTACTGGAATGTTTGATGGTGAACTCTACTCCATCATCGAGCTTTGTAGTTGATGTGAGAAATCCTTCTATGCCATAGCTTACTTGGGCTAGTGGCTTCATGAACAAGGATAGCTTTTGAATGTCCCTTGATATTATATAATCCGCCTTCCTCTTCACCAATAACAACTGCATCTTCAATAGATTTTCCTTTGGGCCACATGAGTACTTTATATGGAGAAGGCTTCTCTTCAAGTCTTGAAAGAGTTTTCTTTTGTCCTGTCATGTGCTTTGAAGCACCATTGTCACAAGACATATTCTTCGATGTCTTCCTTTGCTTGCTTCCTGGGAGGTTCTTCATCTTCTTCCTCTTCAGTATCATTTTCTGCTAGATGTGCTTGATGTCTTTTGTGACGGAAATTCTTCTTGTGTTCCCCTTTCTTTGATGGACAATCTCTAGCAATGTGTCCTATTTTGTGGCAAGTGTAGCACTGGAAAGAGGAGTAGTCTTTTCTTGAATTGTTCCCTCCTCTCTTATGGAACTTCTTGGGAGGTTGAGACTCCTTGTGACTTTCCTTCTTGAAGTTGGATTGAATTCTTCTTTTCTTGGTGTGGGTATCCAATTATTGATCATTTTCTTTGAGTAAGGCTTCTCTATTGGCTACTCTAGCTTCTTCTTGAATGCAATCCTCCCATACCACATCAAACTTCATACTTTATTTTCTGGCACACATGGTTTGGATGAATGAATCCCAAGGTCTAGTGAGACCATTGAGAGCAGTCATAACTAGTTCATCTTCATCAAGGGAGTCTCCAGTGGCTTCTAGTTGTTCCTTGAACTGGGAGACCCTTGTGAAGTAGTCTTGCATAGATTCTCCTTGATTCATCTTAGTGCTCTTCAATTGAGCTCTCAGGTTCATCTTCCTATTGATGTTCCTCCCTTCATACATTCTGGATAGGGCATCATACATTTCCTTTGGGGTCTTCTTGGATTCCACTTGGGGAATCAAGTGGTCTTTGATCGAATCAACAATGATTCTCTTTTCCCTAATTAAGTCCTTCTTATACTTCTCTTTAGATTCATCTTCCGCAGGTTATGCAACCTCATCTTTGATATATTGGGCAAGATCATTCTCTTCAAGAATGAGACCAATCCTATATTTCCATGCCTGGAAATTTTCTATACGCTCTAGCTTGTCCTCAAGCTTAATGCTTGGGGCCATCTTATCCAGTAGGTCACAAAAATAAAGTTTCTCAAAATGTAGAATAGATCTTAACAGGAGATGTGCTTGATTGAATTGAGATGACTGGTGTACTCTGTTTCTGGAAACTTCAACTTTTCACCCTTCAAATTTGACCAGCAACTTTCGGATCTGCAACAAGTTTTCTGGCTTTCTGGTTCGCACTTTTTCTGGTTCACTGGTGCACAGGTTCACAACTTTTCTGTTTCACTGGTACACAGGTGCACAGTTTTTTCGGCTCACTGGTTCTCTTGTTTTTTGGTACTTATGGCCCAAAATTCAAACTAGGGTTTGACAAATCCTGGGGTTATACCCACTCAAAAACTTCGATCTTGGGCTCAAAATTTTGATTTTGAGGAGGAGCATCCAGCCATGCTCTCATATTCCAAAATTTCCAACTTTTGCAGAAACCCTAATTTTCACCGGAGGAGGAGAGAGAGGTATTTTCACCTTGTGAAAGATGTCCTATTCATGATAGCTCTAGTACCATGTTAAGTTTATCTTATAATTCACAACAAGAGCATAATAGGATCACTAAAAGAAACACAATCACAAGATAGACACAGATTTACCCTAGGAAACCCTCATGGGGTAGAAAACCTAGCAAAGCTTTCCTCAATATAGATTACCAACCAATACAAAGATGTAAACCCAAGACAAGAGCTCCTTCTCCTCCTATGCTGATCTCTCTCTCTCACCTATGCGAAATACATAAGTGAGTGAATGAGTGAATGTGATAAATGAGGATCACACATCCTCTATTTATACTTTACTTCAATTGACCTTTAACCCTAACTGGGTTGACTTCTCCTAGGAGAGTCTAATAACCCCTTAACAGCTAACTCAGGGTCGACCTCACTAGGAGAGTCTAATAACCCTAGTTAACACATCCTAGTGGAGGAATAAACATCTCTAGATATACAATAGGGTCTTGACGGAGGAATGAAACATCTCTAAATAAAGTACAAATAGAATATTCTTAGAAGTTACAATATTTCAACATGCACTATCATTTAAGCTTGCAAATGCACAGAAAACATAACGACATACTGAACCGGAGTGCAGACTGTAGAATATGATGAAGTAGTAAACAATGTGTGAAGTATAAATTCAAGTGTATAAGGTTGATGTATTCAAGTTAATTTTATGATACAGATTAGTGATTGCAAGATATCAAGGATACAGAAGGTGTGCACAACAGAATGAACAACAGATTATCTAAAGAGTGTGCGAGACAGTAGAAAAAAAAATAATATCTTCTACTTTCGTATCGGGGCAGTAGGACGGGACAAGGAGCAGGGGATCGGTGCCTTCTTCCAGATGAAGCTGGTAAATCAGGGAGTCGGTTCTTCCTTCAGGTCGCATCCTATAAAATTAGGGGGTCGATGCCTCCTTCCAGTTGGTGTTGGAGAACTTCGAAATTTAGTGCTTCCTTGAATGTAATATTTTCATATAAGAGAGAATTCCACGGTTCTCTTGTTTGGGTTTCCACATAAAAAAAATTGTGTTCTATGTATTGCACATATGTGTGGATAAATGTTATTGCTTATGAGAATGCATAATTTAAGTTCAAGTTAAATCTGATGTGAAGTAAAATTGTTCATAACTGCACTAATACTGATTCACCCGCCTTCTCAGTATTAATAAGATTCCAACACTTTTCGTATAACACAACCATAAAGGAAACATATGAATTTAGTGTGAAATTATATGTCACAACAGATCTAAAGAGCTTAGGATACCTCAAAAAGAAAGAATGAGTAGAAAATTTGAATAAGAGTGAAAACTGCAGTAAAAAAGAGCAGCAGAATAATAATGCAGCAGAACTCAAATAGGGGCATAATAATGTCACATGTTCCAATAATCAGTATAATAAACAATGATGTTACAATGGAGAGAATTCGAATCATGCAGGAGAATTCGAACCTCAATTAGTCTAGCATAGGGATTATCATCACTGGAGTGCTCTGGAAGACTAAAAGTCAACTGAACTAAACCAAAACTTAGCTAACTGAAGTCACAATCAGTTAACTAACTAAGGAGGGCGCAATAGTGAGTCGGTCATGCATTCCAGTCAGAAAAGGGTGCATGAGGCCATAATCAGTGGCATCTGAATATCTAATCCCCCACAAGAGTCAGATAACTCAGGTGGACTACACTAGAACACTTAGTAGGTTCCTATAAAATAGGGAACTGAATGAAGTGGTCCTAAAATGATGCATGCATGGATCATAAGGTGATAGATCCCTGATGACATCTGCACACCATTTGGGGGAAAATGACATCATCAACAACTAGGAAAAATAAATAATGCTAGGTAGGACAAGGATGGAGTATTGAAATATACTAACACCCCCCTTAAATCCATACTTTGCATCATGGGCCCTGGTCACTAAGACCAAAGGTCACCCCTACACAGTGGGAGGCACACCAGAGGAGAAGATCTAGATCTAGAACCTGCATTGCTATCATATAGAGGAGCAGCTTGCCAATATTTTTGCAAAGGCTTTCACTAAGGAAATTTTTTTCCTTCTCTTCTTAGCATGAAGGTTCTTTGAGTTGCCTATTGCTGTTCTTTTTTAGGGGGGGTGATTTTCCCATGATTTTTTTCCCAATTTCCTTGGTTCATGGGCAGTTCTTTATTTTTACCATTTATTTGATTGTATGGGTGACCTTTGGACTTAGTAACCAGGGCCCATGATGCACAGTATGGATTAAGGGGGGGAGTTAGGAAAACTAAATAATGCTAAGTAGGACAAGGATGGAGTATTGAAATATCCTAACACCCCCCCTTAATCCATACTTTGCATCCTGGGCCCTGGTTACTAAGACCAAAGGTAACCCATACAATCAAATAAATGATAGAAATAAAGAATTGTCCATGAACCAAGGAAATGGGGAAAAACCTCATGGAAAAAATACCCCCCCTCAAAAAGAACAACAGTAGGAAACTCAAAGAACCTTCATGCTAAGTAGAGAAGGAAAAAACTTTCCTCAGTGAAATCCTTTGCAAAATATTGGCAAGCTACTCCTTTGTAGGATAGCAATGCAGGTTCTAGATATGGATATGCTCCTTCGATGTGACTCCCACTGTGTAGAAGTTGTATTTTCCAAAACAAGTCTTTCAGGAACCCTTCTTTCTACTGGAGAGAATGGCTCATTGTGGTCCAAATCATGAACCTTTGAGTACCTTTTGTCAGAAAACTGAGATTGTTTCCTAGTTTTAGATCCCCCATGGAAAGTCTCTCCAAGAGATTGTGGATCAAACCCCACCATCATGCAGCACCTCTCTGAGAGAAATGGATCTGCATGACATAGTGCAAGTTTTGCATGATACTAAGATCTGGTGGTTCTGTGGTCAGATGGATCCCCAACTATGTTCCTAGCAGCTACAAGGACTTTGTGAGCCCATATTGGCCTTGGCCATGGATTGGGAGCATTTGTTGGATCTGGATCTGAATCTGAATCTCCTTGAACTTTATTCTCAGCATTAAGATCTTGATCATCATCTTCATTAGAAGAGGTATCACTCTGATCTTCATCAAATTCCGATGGGGTAGGCAGAGAGTATGGAAAAAAATGTGAGAATTCATATGCCTTGGAGGCATGGTTTGCAAACACTTTCGATATAATATTCCCAGTAGAGATTTCTGCAATCTCAACTGTGTCAAGACCAAAGACATCTTTCTTCGGTGAACCTGTATGAGTCATCCGATATATAGACAAAAAAATTTCCAACAAAGAAGGCACAAATAGAACATTATTTAACTTTCCACGCTCCATATGTATTGTGCCCTTCCCTTCAGTAGAGATCTTAGAGTTGTCTCCCATGTGAATAATCGAACCATCTTTGAGATCTAAAGAAGAAAATGATTCTCTGGAGGAAACCCCTCCTGAATCTATGAGGAGGGCTTGTGATTTTGAAAATACAGCCTTCAGTGCATGGCACCTCTCATGGTCATCATTCTCACTTCCAGAATCAATCTCTCTTGCACCTTTTGGGAGGGCAATGTTGTGTTGTTCAAGAAGCTTGGTCAATTGATCTATCTTCTTCTGCATGCAAGATCTCTCTGGGCGGTTTCCTTTCTTGCAATAGTAACACTTGGATTTCTCAAATCCCTTATTTTTTCCTTCTTAGAGCTGGAGGCTCCTTCTGATGGACTTTACTTGGCAGTCAACTTGGGTTTAGATGGCCTTTTATCATTTCCCTTGTGCTTCCCCTTCCCATTCGCACTTTTTGCTTCTCCATCCATAAGAGCATGATATTTGAAGGCCTTCAAGGCGCCCATCTGGATCAACTTACCTTGTTCTTGGATGATAGATTCAGTGAAAACATCTAAGGAGGGAATATTCCAACCAGGGATTGATATTTTCCCATAATGGAAGCTAGAGACAAATATGGAGAACTCATGACCTAGCTTGCTCAGAATGGATAGCACCAGTTGCACATCCTTCTTCTCAATGCCACACTACTTGCATTGCATAACTAGACATTTGGATTTTGAAAAGAACTGTTGCATGGTCTCAAAACTACTCGGTTGTAGAGAAATCAACTCATTTTCCAGAATATGGCCTCTTAGATCATCTTGTTTTCCAAAGAGGATCTCTAACTTCAACCATAAATCTCTTGGAGTCGTAAATCCTTCGATGTGGAATTAGAGTAGATCTATGGAAATATGAATGCACATGAAACCAAATGCTTCATCCAATTTATTCAGATACTTGGTTTTCTCCACAGTTGATGTTGGTTCGGGATCATTCCCCATTGTCACTCTGTACATTGATTTGTTTTGAATACCATCTGCATATCAACCCTACAATCAAGATAATTGAAGGGTGTCAATATCCTGGGAGAGAGAGGAGAGTTTGAATTGTACATTACAACTGCTGGAGCGAATATAAGGTGAAACTGCTGCTACTTCAGAAAAAACTGCTGCAACTGCAGAAAACTGTTGTAACTATTGCTGCACTCAAAAAAATTTGAATAACCTGAAAAAAATCTCAATAAGGAGGTAGACTACTACTAAGCATTGTTTTAGGATAGTAGGAACTTTTATCCGGATCCTTCACACATGGCTAGACGTCATTGGATTTCTCCAATGAATTCAATGCAATGGCACCAGGATTTGCTGTGGAAATCCAAAGGCTTCTGGTGCACTACCGAAAGCAGCTGCTCAACCTATTCGCTCTATGGCTATGATACCATGTGAAATTCTATGTCATGACAGATCTAAAGAGCTGAGGATACCTCACAAAGAAAGAATGAGTAGAACATTTGAATAATAGTGAAAACTGCAATAAAAAAAGAACAGAAGAATAATAATGCAACAGAACTCAGATAGGAGCAGAATAATGTCACGTGTTCCAATAATCAGTATAATAAACAATGATGTTACAATGGAGAGAATTCGAATCATGCAGGAGAATTCGAACCTCAGTTGGTCTAGCATAGGGATTATCACCACTAGAGTGCTCTGGAAGACTCAAATTCAACTGAACTGAACCTAAACTCAGCTAACTAAAGTCACAATCAGTTAACTGACTAAGGAGGGTGCAATAGTGATTATTTCATGCATGCCAGTCAGAAAAGGGAACATGAGGCCATAATCAGTGGCATCCGGAGCTCTAACCCCCCCACAAGAGTGAGATAACTCAGGTGGAATGCACTGGAACACTCAGTAGGTTCCTATAAAATAGGGAAATGACTAAAGTGGTCCTAAAATGATACATGCAAGGATCAGAAGGTGGTAGATGGATCTTGGATGGCATCTGCACACCACTAGGGGGGGAATGACATCACCAACAACTAGGAAAAATAAATAATTCTAGGTAGGACAAGGATTGAGTATTGAAACATCCTAACATTTACTTGCTTCACTCTAACTCCATATGTGAAACCATTAGTTCTCTCCCAACCCATATCAATATCCTCAACTTCTTTGCTCCATTTTTTTATTTCCTTGCATTGAATTGAAGTTGGATTAACCCCCTTCAATACACCATGACAGAAAATTTGCTTCAGACATTGCAAATATTTATGGATCATGCGTGATTCAATAAATATTGAGGCCATGTTCCTAGGGACAAAATCATTACAGATCTCTTGCATAAAAATTAATCGAATTTTGTTAAGTACTCCATCTAGGTGTTCAAGAACATCCTCAATTTTAGACTCTTCACTATAGTTTTTGTTCATGGAGTACCCAATTCCAGCAATAATGTAATTTTCATCTACATCTTGAAGTGACTTCCTAGAGAACCATCTACTAATTCCCTTATATTTTATCTTCCCCTCATTTAGTCTGTGGTTATACCATCCTGGAAGCTTCTTAAGACCCAATAAGGATGTCCTTAGGCAGTTTCATGTCGACCTTCTAATACCATCTATAGTTTGATATGTTGAACACCCTTCGGGAATTTGTAGTGAAGCTCCTACATTTGTAGAAATTTTTTTTTGTAGGTGCATTTCTATCCATTTTTCCATCAATTGCAATTCTTTCAATTGTTTTGTGACTTCCAATTGCATTTGCATTTCTATCCAGTTGTTCATGCAAGAAAATTGTTTCAATTGTTTCATGACTTCTAGTTGCATCCAACTTCTCAAGGGATGCATGTTCAAATTGTTGTTCATTGGGTATGACTACACTTTCATTCCCTTCAACTGTAATTGAAGACAAAGGCTTCCTAGGTTGTTGGGCAATGTAGCCTTCTATAATTTGATGAGAGTTATTTGTAATGGAAACAGCATCAAAAGCTAATCTTTGAGGGACATTTGGGACCACATTTTGTGACATAAAGTTAATTTTTTGGTAAAGAGTTCTATCATGTACATTAGCATTCCCTTCAACCATAATTGGAGACAAAGGTTTCCTAGGTTGTTGAGCAACACAACCTTCTACACTTTAATAAGAGTTATCTGGAATGGTAGCAGCATCAAAAGATGATCTTTGAGGGAAAATTGGGACCACATTTTGTGAAATAGAGTTGATTTTGTGGTAAAGAGTTATATCTTGTACATTACCATTCCCTTCAAACGTTGGAGACAAAGGTTGCCTACCTTGTTGAGCAATATTGTTGTTTCTCACACAATCCATACATAGAGGACATTGAGTTTCAACAACTAATGTGTGATTGCTTGTTGTTTGAGGGAAAATCATAGTATCATTTTATGGTATGGAATTATGATCTATAAATCCTTGATGTTGTTGACAGACGACACGGATAGCATCTTTTTTACGTCCTACGGGTGTGAATTGAATGAGAATGTTTTGTGGTTCCAAAATTGGAACATTAGACAAATATATTTCCTTTTGTTAACCTCTTTTTCGATGAATATTCTATTGAGATGGATGGTTTGAACGATCCATTGATGATTTACTCTACAAAATAAAATAAAAAATAATCAACATTGGCATTAGAAGAGAGATTAAATTTCTCAAATTACAAAATAATTGTAAATTATCATAACTATGTATATAAAAACTTAGTAAATGTCTATCATGCTCTGTAAATGCATGCCTAAAAGGTTCTTATGTAAGTTTGTCATGTTAACTAGCACATCCTCATATGTGCTCAGTTCATTCATTCAATGTTTATGAATTTTGTGTTAAGATACATAAGGATATAGCTTAGGATTTCATTTTATTGAACTAAGCAAGCATTTCATATTTACAAGGCAGCCTTGTAGTGCTTTTGCACAACATGATTTTCTTTGACCCAAATTGAAAATATAAATGTATAGGAAGGTGTAAAATAATACAAAACACCATGCCAACTAATATCACTCAAAAATTCAAAAAAATGAGGTCAATAAATGCATTTTACTGAACTAGGCAAATTAAGTTAAAAACCGAAAAATTACAATTTTAGAACATTTAGTGTAGACAAATTAAACGTAATTTTATAATTATGAAGGAGATTTTTGTCCGACATATAAATATGTCTAGGTAAATTGTATTTATTTCAATAAATTACCTTAGACATAAAGAACATGGCGTGCATTTTTCTAAGCCATATTTTACACATTTAATGACTTTTTTTTTTAACATAAACGGTTGAGATATTTTTTTATATATAAAAAGAGAAGAGAAACTGGGTTACATAGTGTATGAGCAGGCCTGCACTCCAGCAGTGGTGGGAGGCCATGACTCTACCTTAATCTTTGTCCAAAATACTTAATACATTCAGCCTTACAGAGCTACTACAATGGCTACCTAGAAGTTCATTGACCGGTCCAAAATACTTCTATCCAACATTTAAACAGAAATTACATACATAAAAACTTCGTTTACACATGGCAAACAAAAATTCTACCAAGTGATTGAAAGGAGAAAGGACCCAAGAAACAGCTTTAGAGCTAATCGTCCTTGCCACATTTGTTCAGCAGAATTTGCTTCAATTCCATGCTCTCGTCGTAGATTCCTTTAACGTTCTCGTCAATCTGTTTAGCAATGCCCTTGATCTCCCTGAGTTGAGTCGTTCCCCGAATCTAACCTTTCTCCATTGCCACTGTCAATAGTTCCACTTTCTCTCTTAGCTCACTGATCTCCGATTTTGTTGCTTGCTCCGAAATGGACATGTGAAATGGAGTTTTTTTCAATTCTGATACCTCAATTCTTAAAACGTAGACCTATGCATCCAAAATTTCCAGGTGTTCATCCATGACATTGAGGGAGCCAACATTACCCTGCAATTTATACGGGCCAAATCCCTGAGACTGCTCCTTGATCGAGTCTGTAGCCACGCCTTCATTTTCACCAGACATTGTGCAAATTCGCTTCCTGCAGACTACTCCACCACCTTCATTCGCAATTCCCCAAGTTTTCCCACTGCCCTGCAAGCCATCCTGGATCCTTGGACAAGAGGGAAAATGCTTCCAAAAATCCAAAGAAATAATTCCCTGGTTCGGTAACGTGCTCATGCGGAAAGGGAAGCCGGAATTTGCCATTTTTACCTAGACATCTTGATAACCTATAGCTATGAAGACCAATATAACCCGGAAAGATGCTAACATGTTCGTCCTGCTGCTTGATATAGTTTGGAGCTGCAACAATCTTCCGAAGAGACATGTTGCATGTGTCCCATGTGTACACCACGTGAAACTTTCGTGCGAGCTTCCCTTGCCTTGAAAACCCCAGCTAGGTTTGGGACCATAGCTTAAAATTTGATGTAGTTCGAGTTCGGCGAGAGGAGGTGACCATGGAAAGTCCCCATAGTTTAAAATCATTGAGAGAAAATTTGTGTGAATTTAGTGATGTCAAGGGATCCAAACCTTATTTCTAATTAAGGAGTTAATAACTAAAACACCCCTATCAAGTCTTACACCTTCATTTTCCATTGCGTCTGCTGCTTGGTTATTTGTTCTCATGATGTGAAAGAAGCTGATAGATTTATATTCTCTGATGAGGTACTTAAGAAGACTGTGGATTTTGGAAGTGGGGCTCTTTCTATTCATTTTCAAATTCCTAGCCTCCCTGATGACTAACATCGAATCACCACAAACTGCTAATTCGGTGATGCCTTCCTCTCTTGCAATCTCCAGACCTTTCGTAAGGGCTAACCATTCTGTGTTGTTGTTCATGCATCTACCTAAACCCCATGCGTAGTCCTTCATCTTATTTGCAGCGGAGTCAAAGAGAACTCCTCCCGCACCTGCCAACCCAGTAATGACTTTGTTTTTACATAACAAACTTAGAATTTTTTTCCATTAATTTCAAATATGACCAAACTTAAAAATAAAAATATGATAATTCACAATGATGATAAAATAAATCATTTCCAAGTGGATTCACTCAAAAAGACACAAATATGAATCCCCTGCATGCATTTTTCTATGGTTGAGAATTTAATGTAAAAATACCAAAATTGCCAACATGGCAAGATTAATACAAACATTATACATTTAATCCTAGAAATCTGGGAGAGTTGTTTTTCAACCATGCATCTACCTCCAAGAATGTACTCTTACTTTCATAAATATTGGCCATGTGTATGGAATATGGCGGCATTTTACTATGTCTAACTTTGAAAAAATGACTTTGTTTTATACCGCATACTTAACTTTACTCTGCGTGCATTTTTCTATTATGGAGAATTTAATGTAAAAATACAAAAATTGTCAACTTGGCATATTTAATACAGACACTATACATTGAATCCTAGAAATCTGTTAGGAATTATGATCCAAAAATGTAATAAATAGAAGTTTAGTTTAATAAATGTAAAAGGGCATCTACACACTCACGTGATTATGTGAGGTGTCCCTTAGTTAGTTTTGGTAACGGTAATTTAGTTGTTACTCTTTGGATATTTAAATCCATCGATTTTTCCATGTGAGGTAATCTTTCGGGATTTAGCCCTCACATCTCTATGATGTAATTTTTTCCTTCTTCATTAATAAAGTTATGTGTCTGAGGACACTTTGTCAAAGTGGTATCAGAGCACGCGGTTGAAGCTTGGTCTGGTTGAAGCATGGTCTGGTTGGAACCTGGTTGGAAGGTGCTAAAGGTTGTTTGAAGAAGGTGACTTTCAAGGTTTTGGAATAGCGAAATTTTAACCGTAAGTTATTGCTTCCTATTCTTTTGGGCTAAAAAAGAATCTCTGCAGAAAATTTTTTTATAGACTCAGTTTTTTTACTTGGAGAGAGTAAAATATTATTATTTTAAGGCACGGTTATTTAAAAATTTCGTGGAAGAGAATTTAAAAAAAAAAAAAAAAAAAAGAAGAGCTTGCATAATCTTTAAACTTTGGTTTCCTTTTTTGGCCTCACGGATTGAACAATTTAGAAGAACCAAAGGCTTCTCACAGTAGAGATGTTAACATACAACCTAGTAATTTAATACTCACCGATCTAAAAAAATTGGTTAGATCGATCGGGCAAGATGACCAAATAAATTACTTTGCCTGAAAACTAAATGTGGCAAGGCAGTTTCACCCACCACGTATATGGAGATCAGATGCTAGAACTCAGCAGATGATTTTGAGCTCATTGGAGAGAGTACATATCCCTGAGATGAAGAGCGTACAGTAGGTTGCAGAGAACGAAGATGCTAGAACTCGGCAGATGATTTTGAGCTCATTGGAGAGAGTACATATCCCTGAGATGAAGAGCGGACAGTAGGTTGCAGAGAACGAAGCCGTAGTGAAGGAGCCCACGATTTGTTGGTTCTTGGTAACCGCTCATCTGTTGAATCTGTCGTTGTGGAAACTGTGATACAGTGACAGGAAGACAATTTATTTGTGATCAGGCGGAATCGAAGCCCTGTGAGGAAGTACAGCCATGAGATCCAGATTCAAATGATGAAGGCGATTGACGGAATCGAAGCCTTGTGAGGAAGTACAGACAAGAGATCCAGATTCAAATGATGAAGGCGATTGCCGCGATTGCCTTCCTTGTGATCTTGTTGTAACATCGGGCTGGATCTGGCTTTATATGTGGAGTTTTGCTGCTCCTTTGGAGGTCCTGCATGGTCCGGCAAACTATTGGTGTGGATGTGGGCTGCAGATTGGTAATTCTAAAACTCAGAATTATTCTATATTAATTACTGATATTGTTGTTGTCAGGGATAAAGGGCCTGACGAACGTGTTGGTCGTGGAGACTGTGTGCCCGTCTGAGGTCCATAGTAGAACATTCCTGAACAATACAGCACTATCGCTGGCACTCCTCTCTGCCAAAGAGAATTCTTTTCAAGTCTCTGTAATGCTGAAGATTTTCCTCTACTATTTTCTTTTTTCGACTCAAAGCGAGTGAAGTCCACTTTCAAAGAACTCAACCTGTGTACAGGACAAAAGTTTTGCAAGTTTGATATATCTAAGAAGCACTCTCAAAAAGTGGTATTATTCACTTTTCATTTAATTCAATGTTTATGTAATATTTTGAAAAGTAAATAAGTTGTTTTGGAGAGATAAGGTATTTTACTATTAATTTTTATTTTTGGAGATTTTTTTATATAAAGAAGAAAAAGGTTTTGAAGTTGATGGGACTGGATCTTGTGACCTCCCACTCAACAATATTGTATCTCTCCAATTCACCTATAAAGATTTGTTATCTTTTGGAGTGATAAGGTGTATTTTTTTATTGGGCATTGGAGTAATAAGGAGCATTGTTGGTGTCATAAGGAGTACTTGTACTTTCATTCAAGTTTTGATTAGAGCAAAGTGAAGCTCTATCAAATTCTTTTCTTGAGGCTATAAGTGGGTCAAGGCCAAGCCCCTATAGCTTTCTTTTTGCATGATGTGTGGTGTTTCTTGCAGCATTTCTTTCATGGTGACTCTTGTTGATGAGTAATTTTCTTTTAATGTTGGTGGTGATATTTTTTGCATAAAATCTTCCATTGGTGATATAAGGTGATTTATTCTGGTGATATAAGGTGATTTATTCTGGTGACATAAGGTGCTTTCTTTAATGCTTGGAGCTATAAGATTTGCATAATACACATCTTCTGGAGTTATAAGGTGTTTATTATTTTTACAATGTCTAAAGTTATAAGTCTTTTTAATGAATTTGACAAGTTGGAAGGATCGAAAAATTATAAAGTTTGGAGTCGTCATATTCAAAGCACTCTTATTTACAATGAATTGTGGAAGGGTTTCTGTAATGCTAAACCTATCAAACCAACTAATCATGATCAGCTTGCAAAGTGGGAAGTAAAAGATGAAAAGGCCTTAGCATTGATTCACAGTACTGTTTCTGATGATATTTATGTGCATATTGAAAATAGTTCTGATGCGTGGTCAGCTTGGAAGACATTGAAAGATTTATTTGATTCTCAAAGTGAAGCTAAGAAAATTGATCTTCAATTGAAGTTGTTTCAACAAAAATTGTCTTCAGGAGGTGATGTCATGGAGTACATTTCTAGATTAAAAAATATCAAACAAGAAATTTCAAGAGCTGGTTTTGATAAAATTGAAGACAGCATGATGGTGACCATTTTGATCGCAGGATTGCCTGAGACATATAAGCATTTTTTGGAAACTTTACAAATTACAAATAAATTGGATAACGTTTCTTTTGATGAACTAAGTGAATTACTTGCCACACATGAAAAGATTTTTGGTAAAACAAAGCAAGCAGGAGAAGATGTTTTGGTTGCAAGTACTAGCAAACAGTCTCCAGGTAATCATCAAAAAGGCAATGATCAGAAAGTTTTTCAAAATTCAAATAGAGGTCGTGGTCAGGGTTTTGGAAGAGGAAGAGGCCGCGGAAGAGGAAGAGGAAGAAATCAAGGAAGAGGTTCTAAAGAATTTGAAAGTACACAGTCACAGTTTTTTGGAAGAGGAAGAGGTTCAGGAAACCAACAGGTCTCTGGAAGAGGAAGAGCTAATAAACAGGTCACATGTTTTCGTTGTAATAGAGTTGGACATTATGCTTCAGACTGTAGAGTTCCATTTGAAAAAATTCTCAAAGAAAGAGAATCTAAAGCATCTTCATCAGCGGCACATTATGCTCATGCAGACGATAGTGAAAATTGTGAATATGTCTTTACAGCACTTGGACAATCAGAATCAATGGATTTTGTTCAAGTTCATCAGTTGGAATCAGTGAATTTTGTTCAGTCTTCTTCTTGTTTCAAAAATGATTTTGAAGATGCTTGGATTATGGATACAGGGGCTACTCAGCATATGACATATAGGAAAGATTTCTTTTGGAGTTATGAAGATTGTCATTTAAATTCAATTTTTCTTGCAGATGATTCTATTCATTTACCACAAGGAAAAGGAACAGTTAAGGTTGATTTTCCTGGAATTGGAGAAAGATTGATTTCTAATGTTTGGTATGTGCCTACATTTAAGAAAAATTTGTTGTCTTTAGTTGTCATTCGTCAATTAGGACATCAAGTTGTAATGGAAGGTGGTATCCTTTTTGTTAACTCAACAAAGGATGCATACAAAACAGTTATGACAGGTTATGAAGACGGAAAGCTTCTTAGGATGAAGGGAACAGTCATTCCTAGGTTAAAGGAACATTTGAAGGAATTTGCAGGTTTAGTTGAAACTGATGTTTCACCTATCCGCTTGTGGCACATTCGTTTTGGGCACTTGAATGTTGATAGTCTTGTACAGCTTAAAAAACAAGGAATGGTAAAGGGGTTGCCTACTTTTCGGAAGGAAAATGCAAAGTGTGAAGCTTGCATTTATGGCAAACAGAGAAGGATAGCTTTTTCAAAAATCACTTGGAGAGCAACAAGGAGATTACAGCTTATTCATAGTGATGTTTGTGGTCCTTTGGAAACTTCACTTGGTGGTTGTAAATATTTTTTGTTGTTTATTGATGATTTTAGCAGAATGGTTTGGGTGTATTTTTTGAAGGAAAAATCAGAAGTGTTTGAAAAGTTTCAGTCATTTCAAAATTTGGTTGAAACAGCAACAAAGGAAAAGATTGCTACTTTGAGAAATGATAATGGTGGTGAGTTTACATCAAATCATTTTTTGACTTATTGTCAGGAAAAAGGGATTAAAAGACAGTTGACAAATTTTTATGCTCCACAGCAAAATGGAGTATCTGAAAGGATGAATCAGACTTTATTGGGCATGGCTAGAGCAATGTTATTTTTCAAAGGGTTGAAATCATGTTATTGGGCAGAAGCAGTTCATACAGCAGTTTATTTGAGGAATAGATCTCCTTCATCATCACTTGATGGAATAACTCCTTTTGAGGCTTGGTATGGATTCAAACCTATGGTCAAACATTTGAGAGTTTTTGGTTCAGTTTGTTATGCACTTGTCCCAAAAGAAAAACGAAAGAAGTTAGAGTCTAGAAGTGTTAAGTGCATGTTGATTGGTTATTCTCATGAAAAAAAGGGGTATAGGCTTCTGTCAGATGGAAAGTTTATTGTCAGCAGGGATGTGATTTTTGATGAAACTGAAAGTTTAAGTGTAGAAGAGGTTGAAAAACAACTTAGTCACTTAGAGGAAAAAGTAACTAAGGAACAATTAAGGATGCAACACTTAAATAAGACAAGGAATGAACAATGGTTTGATCTCACTTCAGAAGTACAGGAAGATGAACAGGTTGAAGATACTTTGAATTCTTCACAAGTTAACTTGGATGATTCAAATCAAGTTAAAATTGAAAAGAAGAAACCAAAATGGGCAACTAAGTTACTTCAGGATGTTAAGTCTGATGAAAAAGGCAAAACAGGTACAAGGAGTTCTAATACGGGTTCAGAAAATTTTGCTCTTTCAGTTGTTGAACCAACTACTTTTAATGAAGCAGTTGAGTATGATGAATGGAAAATGGCCATGCAAAGTGAGTATGATGCAGTAATGAAGAATCAGACTTGGAAAATAGTTGATTGCCCACATGATGTTAAACCCATTGGTTGTAAGTGGGTTTACAGAATTAAGTACAAAGCAAATGGAGATATTGATAAATATAAGGCAAGATTGGTGGCAAAGGGTTTTGCTCAGAAAGAAGGGATTGATTATGAAGAAACTTTTGCTCCAACAGCGAAATGGAATACTATCAGGATTGTGCTAGCTTTAGCTGCACAAAATGGATGGAAAGTGCATCAAATGGATGTAAAAAGTGCATTTCTAAACGGTGATCTACAAGAGGATGTTTATATGACTCAACCTCCTGGTTTTGAGGTTCCAGGGAAAGAAAATCAAGTTTGTAAACTAGTTAAGGCATTGTATGGATTGAAACAGGCTCCCAGAGATTGGTATGCAAAAATGGATGCCTACCTACAGAAAGTTGGTTTTCTTCGTAGTGAGTCAGATGATACTTTGTATGTTCGAATCCAGGAAAACAACTTAGTCATCTTGGTTATGTATGTTGATGATTTGCTCATAACAGGTAACAATAATGATCATATATTTCAGGTTAAGAAAGAACTTCAAACAGGTTTTGAAATGACAGACTTGGGTTTACTTCATTACTATCTTGGAGTTGAAGTAAAGCAGCAGGAAGGAAGTATATTTATTTCTCAAGCTAAGTACATATCTGGATTATTGAAGAAGTTTGGAATGGAGGAATGTAAACCAGCGATTACTCCCATGGAGCAAAATTTAAAACTTTCTAAGTTTGAAGGGGGGGAACTTGTAAATTGCATTGGATATAGACAGTTAATTGGATGTTTGATTTACTTGATAAATACTCGTCCTGATCTATCTTATGCAGTTAGCATACTTTCCAGATATATGCAGGAACCTAGAGAAAGTCATTGGAATGCAGCAAAAAGGGTGTTAAGGTATCTTCAAGGAACAAAGGATTTTGGACTTGAGTTTAAAAGAAACAAAAATTTCAAACTTGTTGGCTATTCAGATGCGGATTTTGCTAGAGATGTTGATGACAGGGCATCTACTTCAGGTTACTTAATGAATATGGGATCAGCTGCGGTGGCATGGAGTTGTAAAAAGCAGGATACAATTGCAAATTCTACAGCAGAAGCAGAATATATTTCAGCTTTGGAAGCTGCTTGTGAGATAGTTTGGTTAAGAAGGATTTTGCAAGACCTCAAAGTTGATCAGAAAGAAGCAACTTCATTATTTATTGATAATCAGTCAGCAATCAAGTTAGCCAAAAATACTGTTTTTCATTCAAAAACTAAGCATGTGGATACTAAGTATCATTACATTCGGGCTCTCGTCGTCAAACAAATCATCAAGCCAAAGTATTGTCCATCAGAAGATCAAACTGCAGATATTTTTACAAAATCTCTTGGAAGGGTCAAATTTGATAAGTTTAGAGATGAACTTGGTATTTGTTCAAAATAATTTTTCGGATCAAAGGGGGGATTGTTAGGAATTATGATCCAAAAATGTAATAAATAGAAGTTTAGTTTAATAAATGTAAAAGGGCATCTACACACTCACGTGATTATGTGAGGTGTCCCTTAGTTAGTTTTGGTAACGGTAATTTAGTTGTTACTCTTTGGATATTTAAATCCATCGAGTTTTCCATGTGAGGTAATCTTTCGGGATTTAGCCCTCACATCTCTATGATGTAATTTTTTCCTTCTTCATTAATAAAGTTATGTGTCTGAGGACACTTTGTCAAAATCTAAGAGAGGTTTTTGTAGCACCATGCATCTACATCCAACAATGTACTCATACTTTCATAAAAGGTCATGTGTATGGAATATGGCGAGAATTTTATTATGCCTAATTTTGAAAAAATATGACTGTTTTATACTACACACTTAGCTTTACACCCAATAAATACAAGTATGACTCTGTGTGCATTTTTCTACGATGGAGAATTTAAAGTAAAAATACTAAAATTCCAACTTGGTAGGTTTAATACAGACATATACATTGAATCCTAAAAATTTGAGAAAGGTTTTTGTCAACCATACAGCTACCTCTACGAATGTACTCTTACTTTCATAAAATGTCATGTGTATGGATTATGGCGGGCATTTTATTATTCCTAACTTTGAAAAAACATGACTCGATTTTATAATGCATACTTAGCTTTACAACCAATAACTACAAGTATGAATTTGCGTGCATTTTCTATGATGGAGAATTTAATATAAAAATACAAAAATTGTCAACTTGGCAAGTTTAATACAGACACTATACATTGAATCCTAGAAATTTGAGAGAGGTTTTTTTCAACCATGCATCTACGTCCAAGAATGTACTCTTACTTTCATAAAATGTCATGTGTGTGGAATATGGCAGGCATTTTATTATGCCTAAATTTCAAAAACTATGACTTTGTTTTATACTACATACTTAGTTTTACATCCAATAACTACAAGTTTGACTCTACGTGCATTTTCTATGATGGAGAATTTAATGTAAAAATACTAAAATTGTCAACTTGACAGGTTTAATACATATGTTATACATTGAATCCTAGAAACCTGAGAGAGGTTTTTGTCAATCATACATCTACCTCTAAGTATGTACTCTCAATTTCATAAAAGGTCATGTGTGTCGAATATGGAAAGAATTTTATGTTGGACCTAATGTTGTCATTGATGTAAATGCATGAGAAGTTTGAAGATGGTTTGTAGAAGTATATAAAACAAGGTTGTCATTGATGTTAATAATAGTATATTGTTGGACCTAATGTTGTCATTGATTCAAATAGGTTTGGAATGCATGAGAAGCTTGAAGCCAGTTTTAAGAAGTATATAGACAATGAGATAATTGTTGAAATGCGTAGTTAGCTAAACAAGCAAAGGATGCAGTTGTGTACACAAGAAAGTGAGATGTCGAAGTGCGTAACAGATAATTGGTATGCTGAAATACCACAATCAAAGTAGTAAAGGATGCAGATGTGTACACAAGCATGCAATTGACAAGTGCATATTAGAAAGTCGACATTCAAGCTGAAAAAGCGAGTGAAGCCTAGGAAATGTCAAAACGGAGGTCATAGTGTGTGGAATGTCGAAGCGCACAATTGTTAAAATGTCGAAATGCACAAGTTGGTGAAATGTCCAAGTTTGCAGTAATGAATTTCGTAGTGTGTAGAATGTCGAAGTGTGCAGTTGGTAAAATGTTGAAATGCACAAGTTGGTGGAATATTGAAGTTCACAGTACATGAAATGACGAAGTTCGTAGTGTGTGGATTGTCGAAGTTTATAATTGATTAAGTATCGAAATGCATAGTAAAAAATTGAAGTACTGATGAAATGACGAAGTCATCAACAAGAAGAGATCAGATCGACTAGAAAATCACTTCGAGAAAAACAAGCAGAAGAATACAAATAATCATGAAGAAAGTATATGGGAAAAGTTGATCATGAAGGAAGAAATATGGGGTGTTGTCGACAAAACGAATCCCCTAGGGATGGTCCACTTAAGAAAACTATGTTTAAAGGAAAAGTAATTGATATTAAAATAGATATAAATAACAAAGATTGAAGCATATTAGTGTGTGGAAGATTTGGTGAGCTGAAAGGAGAATAAGGATAAGACTCTAAGATTGTGAAGATGAAGTCATTCGAGGACAAGTATTAGCTTATTGATCTGGGGTATACTCGCTAGTGAAACATGAAGAAAATGAAGTGACAAGGTAACAAACTAACAAGGATTCAATTCGACAGAAGAATGATATCTTGGGTTAACATAAGACAGAGTAACTTGGTACCAGATCGACAAGGATACAATGTAATAAAAGAATAACATTTCAGGTTGAACAAAATGGTGTCACAATGACGGAGAGTCAAGAATAGTATATTAGGTTAATAGAAATATGAATGGCAAAATGGATAAACCAAAGTATATTCTAGATGAAGCACGCAATGCATAATGAAACCTCTGGCAAGTTGGATGTGCAGATAGACTCGCAAATTGAATTGCGCAGTGGATGAAGGATTTCCAGGTTGAGGAATGCAGTAGGAGCAGTTGTAGTAATATAACATCTTCTTCAAGTGTATTTGAAGGAACCCTGAAGATGAAACCTCACACCAGTCACAATCGGTGTCCTTCATTGGAGATTAGCATCTCCACTTGGCAAGTTGGGTCTTGTCTACAAGTTGGGTCTTGCGTCGAGGATTGGATTCCTAATGACAGGTTGGATTATGTCTGCAAGCTAGGTATTGCATTGAGTATTAGATTCCTCATCCCTCAGTTGGTGTTAGAACCCCAGAGATTGGTGTCTTCTACAAACTGATGTACTTGTGAATTATCAAATATTTAAATACATATCTTGAGTGTCTCTTGTTTGTGATGCTTATTGTATATATATTGCAACATTAATGATACATGCTTAACAGTAGTGCTTAAACAGAGGAAATTTAAGTTGATAATGTGAGACACCAATTCACCCCCCCCCCCTCAATGTCTTGGGTGCTCAACAATTGGTATCAGAACGAGTTATATCACAACAAATAACAGCTGGAAGGAGATCCTTGAACACACAATGGATGTAAAAATAGTATTGTCTACACACAAAGCTCCATTATTTGATGGGACATATTATTCTTATTGGAGAGAAAGAATGAAAGGATATCTGAAGTCAAGAGGATCTAGTTTTTGGGAAACATTGCATGCAAATCTACATCTTCATAGAACCAATGAAAGCATCTAGCAAAAAGTGAAGCAAGAAAAAATTAATCAATGGCATTGGAGCCTATATGGTTTATCAGGTCAAATTAAAGAAAAGACGGGACAATGCACATTTTCTAAAGAACTATGGCTCAAGATGGATAATCTCTATCAAGTCATAGTGAACAACATAGAATCCAAACTTAGTAATAATCAAATGCAATATTCAGGTACAACAGAAGCTAGATCTAACGATTTAGACATTGTTGATGAAGGTAAGTACTCTCATAGATATCCATACTGCATTGATTTGAATAGTGAGTTGACTATTATGTTACAAATGAAGAACATGACATAACAAAACTTAATAATGATGTTATGGCTGTGTTAGAAGAAGTTAAAGGATCTGAATATGATGCATGTATCGAAATTTCAAGAGATGATCTTGATATTCTTGAAAGCAAGGTTATGTGTGTACTCAAAGAGATGGAGAGAGCTCAAAGGGAAAAAGTGTTATTACAACAACAATTTGAGGAATCTAAAAAAAATGAACAGGAAAAGCATGAACAAGTCACCAAAGCTATGATTGACTTAAAATTCCAAGGTGAAGAAACCTTGAAAACCAAAGAAGAAGAAATCATGAATCTGAAGACAAAAAATTGCTGATCTAAAAGAGGAAGTAGAAATGCAGAAATCAAATGATAAGCTCAATGAAAACACAAAAGTCCTGGAAAATACAAGAGAAGTGGTCATTGGGTAAGACCTAATCCGGGAGCAGATCCAGTTTTCGGCATTTCAAGTGGTAAGACCTAAATCTTTTCTATTTCATTTGAAGTACTCTTTAATATGTCTCACCACACCAAGCTTGAGGATAAGATTGAAGGGGATGATAACTTCCAAGCTTGGAAGTATAGGATTGGGTTAATCCTGGAAGAGAATGAGTTGGACTCATATATAAAAGAAGACATCCCTATCCCAGAGGATGAAGAGGCTAAGGTATTTCATAAGAAGAACTTGGTCAAGGCAAAGAGAATCATTGTTGATTCTATCAAAGACCATCTCATACCCCATGTGTCTTCTCTAAAGACACCCAAGGCTATGTTTGACTCTTTGACCAAACTATTTGAAGGAAAGAACATAAATCGAAAGATGACCCTGCAGAATCAATTGAAAGGGGTCAAGATGTCGAATGGAGAAACCATTCAATCCTATTTCTCCAAGGTCTCTCAGATCAAGGAACAACTTGAAGCTGTAGATGAAATGGTTGAGAATGGTGAAATTGTTATGACTACTTTGAATGGCCTACCTAAGTCATGGGACTCTTTTATCCAGGGGATCTGTGCCAGAAAGAAGTTAATCTCCTTCAGTAGATTATGGGAGGAATGTTCTCAAGAAGAAGCAAGGCTTGTGGCAAGAGAAGAGAAGATGGGAAATGAAAATCGAGCTCTCACAGCTCACACTAAGAAGGGAAAGTTCAAGAGGGAGCCATCCCATCACAAGAAGAAATATTCTCATCATTTTCACAGAGACAAGAAAGATCTAAGGTGTTTCACTTGTAATGAGAAGGGTCACTTTGCTTCAAAATGTCCCAAGAACAAAAGGGACAACCACAACAACAAAAACTCCAGCAAGAAGAAGAAGGGTAACAAAAGAAGGTACCATGCTCATGCTGCTGAAGATGATGAACCTCCAAAGAAGAAGGCTAGGGCAAAAAGTGATGATAGTAATGATGACTCATCAAGTGAAGAAGAGTATGTTTTAATCTCTGCTCTCACAGGTACTATCTCCCATGGTTGTAATGATTGGTTGATTGATAGTGGGGCTTCCAAACACATGACTGGGTTTAAGGAATCTTTTGTGAATCTATCTGAACCTGAATCACCCCATAAGGTGAAACTTGGGGATGATTATCAATACCCAATCAAAGGAAGTGGTGAAGCCTCCTACAACCTAGATTCTGGAAAATCTTTGAAGATGAAAGAAGTCCTTTATGTACCTGGGCTCAAGAAGAACTTACTCTCCATCTCTGCATTGGATGCAAAAGGTATGAGGGTTTCATTTGTGGATGGCCAAGTTCTAATGTGGCCAAAAGGAAAGACCATAGATGATGCAGTAGTGATTGGAGAGCAAGAGAGAGGATTGTACAAATTAAAGGGACAACCTGAACATGCTATGAAGACAAAGATTCATCCATAGTCATGGATCACATAGAGGTATGTATAATTTGTTTTTGCAAAAGTTAACTACTGAGTTATGCAGGTCATTGAAGAGAACAAAAACACATTGGTAGACATAACTAGCAAATAGGGTGACCAGGTATGTGTTTCTTATATCATAGGATCTATTATATAAATATGCATGACATGATTGATGATGTTTACTTATGAAGTCATAGGTTTGAATAATCATGGGTATATGCATATTACGTGTCTTATCTTATTTAATGTTATGACTAACCAGAAGAGTCATAAGTTTGAGTAATCACAGGTTTAGACATGTTATGACTAACCTTAAGAATCCTTTATAAACCTTGAATGCTAATGCTTATTATTTCTGTTTGAAATGATCATGACTATACATGCTTGAGATTATTGTGTTTTGATAGTATTGAGAATATACTAATGAAGGTATGATTTTGTATGAGATCACAAGGATAACACAATCATGATACTAATAAGCATGTTTAGGGACCAAGGATGAATATAAGCTCAAGGACGGGTTATCCAGGAAGCAAAGATCAAGAGGGAGCACACTCCAGTTGCTCCTGCAAGGATGC
Source organism: Larix kaempferi (assembly GCA_027924585.1). NCBI lineage: Eukaryota > Viridiplantae > Streptophyta > Pinopsida > Pinales > Pinaceae > Larix > Larix kaempferi. Next base: position 3,926,377 of record BSBM01000662.1, read on the forward strand.
AGATATTCAGAGGGAGTTGACCATCTTTCTACATTTCACAACAGAAAGGTGTAGAAGAAGCTACTTCAGATTAGGACTCCAGCAGCTCCTGCAAGGAAGCAAAGACTCAGAGGGAGTCCATCCAACAAACAAACAAAGATAAGTATTTCAATTATCATTTCTTGCATATTTGTTTGTTTAAATAAATTTGTTCAATGATGTATATGCTCATGTTCCTAGACTTAGGATATGTATTGTGCATATTAGAATGATTGCATTAATGAACAGTATACTACTAATATGCATATGATGGGTAAGTGGCCTATGGAACTATACAACATTCCATTGCTACTTATCTAGAATGAAACCTCTTTGCTGACATGTTGGGAGTAGTGCAAACTCTTAACAATGTTCTGGTAGAGACTGGAAGGCATCTGGAAAGTTATGGAACATGGATAAATTTTGTATTGAAGCACTGACTTAAACAATTGCATGAATGTATGACATATTTCTTTATGTGAAAGAATTTGTTCTGAAAATTATGAGATGTTTATAATCATGCAATTTAACTTGTTTTGTAGGAAAAACCGTATACCTTCACCTACAAAAGAAGGACTACAACATTTGTTCAAAGCAACAAAATTTATCTATTGAAGATATTGAAGTTCCCAGAATACGGGAAAAATGCCATGATCCGTCGATCATGAGGAACGATGTTTGGGATGCGGTCACAAGACCTAAAGGGAAGTTTGTTATGACTCCCATATGGATCTATCAGATCATGCATGCTGCAGATGACAGCATAGAGAAATATAAAAGTAATGAAATGGAAGATACACCAGATGGATTTCAAGACAGCTTTCTTGAATGGTGTAGTTGAAGAAGAAGTGTATGTGGAGCAGCCACTTGGTTCTTAGACACATGACAGGAAATCATATATGTGCAGAACTTGGTATGGTAGGATAGGCAACTTTCTATCCAGTTTGGTCTTTACCAAGAGTAAAGCGGGTTCCAACCTTTACTACAAGTTTGAGGTAGGAAATCCAGGGATACTCTTATTGTATGTGGATGACCTATTTGTAACAAGAGATGATAGATTGATTGCCGACAAGTAGCGGAAGCTTGCACCTGAGTTCGAGATGAAGGACTTGGGGATGATGCACTATTTTCTTGGTATGGAGGTGTGGCAGACTACAGATGGAATCTTCCTTGGACAAAGGGAAGTATGCAGTAGAGATTCTAAAGAGGTTCGGGATGATGGACTGCAAGGCTATGGCCACACCTATGGCATCAAACCTGAAGCTTCTGTGTGATGCTTCATCTGATCCGATCGATGTCACGATGTATCGTCAGATGATTGGGTCCTCTATGTACCTGACGAACACGAGACCAGATATTTGCTTTGCGGTGAACACATTGAGCTAGTTCCTGACGGATCCGAGAGATGTTCACCTGGTTGCTGTAAAGCATATTCTGAGATTGGGCAGGCAGTGCTGTAGATAGGAAGAGCACTTCTGGGTGCTGCTTCAGTATGGAATCAGGTGTGTTCTCTTGGTTTAGCAGGAAGCAGTCCTGCGTAGCACTGAGTACAGCCAAAGCAGAGTATGTTGTGATGGATGAGCAGGTCGCAGATGTATTGACCAAGTCGTTGGCCAGAGTGGAGTTTGAGTACTTCAGAGAGAGGCTTGGTGCACTTCAGATCGAGGTTCCTTCCAAAGGGAAGTGATGAGTCCGGAAGATGCAGATGCACATGAGTTTTTCTGACATGGTTGATGTGTTCTCGCTTGGTCATGATATAATTGTTGAGCCATTTTTCACATGGTGGTAGATGTGTTCTCCCATGGTGAAAAAGTAAGGGCTGGAGCCTTCCTCGAATGGTGGTAGATGTGTTCTCCCATGTCGGTGGTGTAAGTACTGGATGATGTGCATTTGGGCTATGCTTCGTGGACGATGAGATGATCTGAAGAGGACGATGCTATGATGATCAAGAGGATCATGGATGATGAGCATCAGGACGATGCTCTTGTTACTACTCTGTATATGCATCGGGATGATGCTGGATATGATCAGTTGGATCATTTATATGTATATGTATGTACGCATCATGTTGGATGCTGGATATGATTAGTTGGATCATTTGTATGTATTTTGTATATGCATCATGTTGGATGCTTGGACCATGTATCTATATATGTATTAGGTGGATACATTGTATGATCAGGTAGATCATGTATGTTGATCAGATATGATTAGGTGGATCATGTATTTGTATTTGTATCAGGTGGATACACTATATGATCAGGTGGATCATGTATGATGATATGTATCAGGTAGATACTTGGTATGCATCAGGTGGATGCATTGTATGATCAAGATGATCATGATGACGAGCTTCAGGATGTTGCTCTAGATGATATGTATCAGGATGGTACAGTGATGATGATCAGTGTGATCATGAGCATCAGGATGATGCTTTGTGCGATGATGATCCGTGGGATCATGAGTATCAGGTTGATACTTGGAGGTCAGAGATGATATGTGGCAGGTTGTGCAAATAGCATGTAATCAGTCCTGGGAGATCTTGCTGGTCGTGCTGTGGCACATAAATGTTCCTGGGATACTCTTTCTGGTATTGCTATGTAGTATGTAATCAGTCCTCAGATATCCGATAGGTTGAACTGTGTGCTCGTAATCAGTACTGGGATGAGGTATTACTACAGAGACATGTAATCAGTCCTGGAGATCCGAGAGGTTGAGCTGTGTGCTCGTAATTAGTCCTGGGGTGCTCTTTAGAGATCTTGCTGGTCGTGCAACAGCACATAAATGTTCCTGGGATGCTCTTTAAAGGTTTTTTCTATCCACATGTAATCAGTCCTAGAGATCCGAGAGGTTGAGCTATGTGCTCATAATTAGTCATGGGATGCTCTTTAGAGATCTTGTCGGTCGTGCTGCGGCACATAAATGTTCCTGGGATGCTCTTTAAAGGTATTGTGGAGGACATGCATGTAATCAGTCCTGGGAGATCTTGTCGGTCGTGCTTAGGCACATAAATGTTCCTGGGATACTCTTTCCGGTATTGCATCCGCACATAAAATTAGTCCTGAGAGGCCACCTCTATCAAACCATTCGCACAGATGATGAAGACCTGCAGGTGGTGGACCTACATCCAGTATGAAAAAGGACTAGCTCTGTAGAACTTCCTATGACAAGTACAGTCAGAGATTGGTTGAGATAGCAGCAGCAGTGACGATGATGATAACAATGCATCGATGACGATGATCCCGAGAAGAAGACTTGTCTAGCAGATCCGTGTCGCGAAATACCTTCCTAGTTAAGAGGGAGTGTTGATGTATATGTAACTTCGGAATGTATTTCATCTATGTATTTCATATATATTTATTGTACCCTTATTAGAGATGTGTTATTCCTCTATAAGGAAGTGTCGTCATGTGGATTGACAAGTGTTGCAAGTGTGTGTACTTGCCGATGGGTTATTAGACCACCATGTGTGGGGTCGGCCCTAAAATATATATTATATTGTGGATGTATCTAGATAGACAAGTCGGCCCCATAGTGTAACTAGGAAAACAGGTTAAGTATAAATATATATCGGAAGATCTCTATTTGCATCATTCAGAAAGAAACACTTCTCTCTCTCAGAAAGTGGCACACTAGTGAGAAGAAGGATCATCTGCTCTAGGAGACTATCTCAAGTGTATTTTGGTTGTACTTTGGTTGAGCCATTGCTCTCTCTATCTCTGAGGAAGTTGTGGGTTTTTTCACCTTAGGGTTTTCCCCACGGAAACTCTGTGTCTCTTGTCTCTCATGCTTTTGATTCTTGTGATGCTTGTCATGCTTATTGTGATTGTTATGCATTGATATATTGTATATGTCATTCTCTCATTAAAGATCCAAGAGTATAGTGAATTAATGCTCAAAATTTAACACCATTTTCCATTGATGTCAAAGGGGGGAGAAATTAACATAGGGGGAGATTGATAGTAAAACCATGGCTACAAGTCAGGGGGAGAAAAACATGCAATATGACCAATGCTTACACTCAGGGGAGCTCTTACACTCAGGGGAGATCAAGCTCTTACACTAAGGGGAGCTCAGATTTACTTAGTGTTGACATCAATACCAAAGGGGGGTATTGTTGGACCTAATAGTCATTGATGTCAATGCATGAGAATTTTGAACCCAGTTTGAAGAAGTATATAGAACAAGGTTTCCATTGATGTTAATAACAGTAGATTGTTGGACCTAATGTTGTTATTGATGTCAAATAGGTTTGGAATGCATGAGAATATTGAAGCCACTTTGAAGAAGTATATAAAACAGTGAGATAATTGTTGAAATGTGTAGTTAGCTAAACAGGAAAAGGATGTAAATGTGTACATAGGAAAGTGAGATGTCAAAGTGCGCAGCAGATAAAGTGACATGTCGAAGTGTGCAACAGATAATTGGTATGTTGAAAGACCACAATTAGAGTAGTAAAGGATGCAAACATGTACACAAGCATGCATATGACAACTACATACAGAAATCCGACAGTCAAGCTAACAAACCAAGTGAAGCCTATGAAATGTTGAAATGGAATTCGTAGTGTGTGGAATGTCGAAGCGCGTAGTTGGTAAAATGTCGAAATGCACAAGTTGGTGAAACGTCGAAGTTTGGAATAACGAAGTTTGTAGTGTGTGGAATGTCGAAGTGCGCAGTTGGTAAAATGATGAAATGCACAAGTTGGTGGAATATTGAAGTTCGCAATACATGAAATAACGAAGTTCATAGTGTGTGTATTGTCGAAGTTTGCAATTGGTCAGGTATTGAAATGCATATTAAAAATTTGAAGTACTCATGAAATGACGATGTCATCAACAAGAAGAGACCAGATCGACTAGAAAATCACTTCAAGAAAAAAATGCAAAAGAAAACAAATGGCAATGTGCAAACAGAAGGCAGCACATTGACAAAAGGTCAAGACAACTGCGCAGATGAAATTGGTTAATGAAAGATTTGGTCGGCTCAAGTTAGTTGTTGGGACAACTTAACCATGAAGAAATTATATGGGAAAACTTGAACATGAAGGAATAAAGATGGGGTGCCACCGACAAAAAGAAGCCCCTAGGGATGGCCCACTTAAGAAAACTATGTTTAAAGGAAAAGTAATTGATATCAAAATCAATATAAATAAACAAAGATTGAATCATATTAGTGTGTGGAAAATTTGGTGAGATGAAAGGAGGATAAGGATACGAATCTAAGATTGTGAATATGAAGTCAATCGAGGAAAAGTATTAGCTTATTGATATGGGGTATACTTTCCAATGAAACGTGAAGAAAATGAAGTTACAAGGTGACAGACTAACAGGGATTCAGTTCAACGGAAGAATAATATCTTGGGTTAACAAAAGATGTAGTAACTTGGTACCAGATCGACAAGGATACAATTCAATAAAAGAAAAACATTTCAGGTTGAAAAAAATGGTGTCACAATGACGGAGACTCGAGAACAATATCTCAGGTTAACAGAAATATGAATTGAAGAATGGAGGAACCAGAGTAGCTGCTAGCTAAAACACACAATGCATAATGAAACATCTAGAAAGTTGGATGTGCAGATAGACTCGCAAATTGAATTGTGCAATGCGTGAAGGATTTTTCAGGTTGAGGAATGCAGTAAGGAGTAGTTGCAGTAATATAACATCTTCTACAGGTGTATTTAAAGGAACCCTGAAGATGAAACCTCATACCAGTCACAACTGGTGTCCTTCATTGGAGATTAGTGTATCCACTTGGAAAGTTGGGTTTGCATCGAGGATTGGATTCCTGATGACAGGTTGGATTATGTCTGCACGATGGGTCTTGCATCGAGGAATGGATTCCTCATCCCTTAGTTGGTTCTGAGAACCCTGAAGATTGGTGTCTTCTACAAATTGATGTACTTGAGAAGTATCAAATATTTAAATGCATATCTTGTGTCTCTTGTTTGTAATGCTTATTATATATATATTGCAACATTAATGATACATGCTTAACAGTAGTGCTTAAACAAAGGAAATTTATGTTGATAATTTGATACACTGACTCAAACCCCCCCCCCCTTCTCAATGTCTTGGGGTGCTCAACACTTTATTATGCCTAATTTTGAAAAAATATGATTGGTTTATACTGCATACTTAGTTTTATATCCAATAACTACAAGTATGACATAGATTAAGCTAAATAGGAGTATTCAAAGATTAATCTAGCAAACCTTAGAGTGGTATTTTCAATTATTTGCAGCATTTGAAAGAACAATTCCACTTCATTATGAAACATATGCTAGATTCCACTTCATTGTGAATCATTTGAAAGAACAATTCCACTTCCAAATTTTTGCACATCAAGATATTTTCAGAATTAAAATGAAAATATAATGATTCACAATGATCTTAAATGATGAAATAAATCATTTCCAAGTACAATCCCTCAAAAAGACCCAAATATGAAGCCCCGTGTGCATTTTTCTATGATGCAAAATTTAATGTAAAAATACTAAAATGTCAACTTGGCAGGTTTAATACAGACATTATACATTGAATTCTAGAAATATGAGAGAGGTTTTTGTCAACCATACATCTACCTCCAAGAATGTACTCTTACTTTCATAAAAGGTGATGATTGTGGAATATGGTGGGCAATTTATTATTCCTAACTTTGAAAAAAATAACTCTATTTTATAATGCATACTTGGCTTTATAGACAATAACTACAAATATGACATAAATTAAGCTAAATATGAGTATTTAAAATATTAATCTAGCAACACTAAGAGTGATATTTTCAATGATTCACATCATTGGAAAGAACAATATCACTTCATTATGAAGCATACACGTGCATTTTCAAAAATCTAGGCAACTTTGAAATTTTTGCTCACCAAGATATTTTAGACTTAAAATGAAAGTTTTCAATGCTTTACATCTTTCGAGAGCAAAATTTATTGGAATATGCTTTATTAAAGGAAGGTCTACTTTCCCCTATGGGGAATGTTGTCATTACAGAAATGTTGGATGGATAGGACATTATCAAGAACTAGGGTCTCAACTCTTAGTTAGATGAAATTTTTGTTTTGGTTTAATGATAGTCAGTGATGGTATACTTTCAGTTTCAAAGTTTATTTCTGGAAGGATTACAGCTTTTATTACATGTCTGTGTAAGATTTATTTTGTAGGCCATATGCAAACCGGTGATCCTATTAAAGGAGCGATTTCTATGTATAGTTTTTAGTGATTTGAGAGAGCTCTAGTTCTCTCACTCACTATTATAGTTCCTAGAACACCTTTAGATTGTATTTTGTGTTCTTTACTAGAAGAGAAAATATGTTTTTTCTTTGGAAAAATATTTACCCATAATAAATAGCATGCATAAATAAGTTTATGGTCATTATAATAGTTGGAGAGTTATATTGTATTTATAATATTGATATCAACTTTTAGTACAAAATTCAAGCTTCTCCATGCGCTAGAGTGCATCACATAACAGATCAGCCCAAAAATAAAGGAAATCCCTATTCTAATTTAGTTGCAACTTTGAGTAGCTTATAGCCACTTGCTACAAAATAAATAATAAAAAAGGATATCCAATGTCCATGCAAACTAGAAATAGACTTGATAGGACCGGCAACTAATAAAGCAGAGTTGGGGAAGTTATCGTGAAGTACCTTTAGTGCAGCAATATGAACTAAATTTTCTATGTTTGATGGGCGTAGAACCAGCGGACAATTTATCAGCTAGTGTTGGTCGAAGATTTCTCATGCAACTGCCAATTTTCCAAAGTATGCATCTTATTCAGATAAAATAATCAAAAAACATTCTCAATTAAGTTCTAGCAATTAAAACTTTAAAGTTACCCACTATAGATTGCATGGACACTGAATCGATTGCATTCCTCCTTGAATTCATGCATCCACGCAGATCTAGTGCCATTATCATAACTACGCCACTCTGATCTTAACTACATAGACATAACAAAACATTTAATTCTATGTTTCAATCTTGAAAATGGTTGGATATTAACTACAGACATTAAAAAAAACATTTAATTCCAGGTTTCACTCTTGAAAACGGTTGTTATTTAATGAAGTTTTAGATTCTCTAGATAGTTAACCTATGTTAAACCCACCATCAGTTTAAAAAAATTGGTTGGCTAACTCATTTTGAACCATAAAGGAAACTAGTTTACCCAACCGTTTTCCCATAAATTATCTTAATTTTCTAGTATCCGGCTAAATTATTTCCTGATAGTTGACCCACGGACCTTCTTTACAATAAAAAATAATATTTCCAAAACCATGTAGCCAAATCTAGCCAATAAAAAAGCATATTTTGACAAAGAAAATAATCCTTTGACATTCCTTGATTAATTTTCTTGATGAAAATAGGATACATCTTAGAAGTGGGTAAAATGTGTTAAAATTTGAGCATTAATTCACAATACTCTTGGATCTTTACTGAGAGAATAACATATACAGTATATCAATGCATAACAATCACAATAAGCATACAAGAATCAAAAGCATGAGAGACAAGAGACACAGAGTCTCTGTGGGGAAAATCCTAAGGTGAAAAACCCCACAACTTCCTCAGAGATAGAGAGAGCAATGGTTCAACCAAAGTACAACCAAAATACACTTGATATAGTCTCCTAGAGCAGATGATCCTCCTCCTCACTAGTGCGCCACTTTCTGAGTGAGAGAAGTGTGTCTTTCCGAATGATCCAAATAGAGATCTCCCGATCTCTATTTATCCTTAACCTGTTTGCCCAGTGACCTTATGGGGCCGACTTGTCTATCTAAATACATCCACAATATAATATATATTTTAGGGCCGACCCCACACATGGCGGTCTAATAACCCATCGGCAAGTACACACACTTGCAACACTTGTCAATCCACATGACGACACTTCCTTATAGAGGAGTAACACATCTCTTATAAGGGTACAATAAATATATATGAAATACATAGATGAAATACATTCCGAAGTTACATATACATCAACACTCCCTCTTAACTGGGAAGGTATTTCTCGACACAGTTCTGCTAGACAAGTCTTCTTCTCGGGATCATCGTCATCGATGCATCATCATCATCATCGTCACTGCTGCTGCTATCTCAACCAGTCTCTGAATCTACTCGTCATAGGAAGTTCTACAGAGCCAGTCCTTTTTCATACTGGATGTAGGCCCACCACCTGCAGGTCTTCATCATCTGTGCGAACGGTCTGATAGAGGTGGCCTCTCAGAACTAATTTTATGTGCGGATGCAATACCGGAAAGAGTATCCCAGGAACATTTATGTGCCTAAGCACGACCGGCAAGATCTCCCAGGACCGATTACATGCATCTCCTCCACAATACCTTTAAAGAGCATCCCATGAACATTTATGTGCCGCAGCACGACCGACAAGATCTCTGAAGAGCATCCCAGGACTTATTATGAGCACACAGCTCAACCTCTCGGATCTCCAGGACTGATTACATGTGGATAGACAAAACCTTTAAAGAGCATCCCAGGAACATTTATGTGTCGCAGCACGACCGGAAAGATCTCTAAAGAGCATCCCAGGACTGATTACGAGCACACAGCTCAACCTCTCGGATCTCCAGGACTGATTACATGTCTCCGTAGTAATACCTCATCCCAATACTGATTACGAGCACACAGCTCAACCTATCGGATATCTGAGGACTGATTACATACTACATAGCAATACCGGAAAGAGTACCCCAAGAACATTTATGTGCCGCAGCACGACCGGCAAGATCTCCCAGGACTGATTACATGCTATTTGCACAACCTGCCACATATCATCTCTGACCTCCAAGTATCAACCTAATACTCATGATCCAACGGATCATCATCGCATGAGGCATCATCCTGATGCCCATGATCATACTGATCATCATCACTTGTACCATCCTGGTACATATCATCTGGAGCAACATCCTGAAGCTCATCATCATGATCAACCTGATCATACAATGCATCCACCTGATGCACACCAAGTATCTACCTGATACATATCATCATACATGATACACCTGATCATACAGTGTATCCACCTGATACAAATACAAATACATGATACATATCAACATCCATGATCTACCAGATCATACAATGTATCCACCTGATATAGATACATGGTCCAAGCATCCAACATTATGCATATACAAATACATACAAATGATCCAACCGATCATATCCAGCATCCAACATGATGCGTACATACATATAAATGATCCAACTGATCATATCCAGTATCAACACGATGCGTACATATATACAAATATAAATGATCCAACTATCATATCCAGCATCAACACGATGCGTACATACATACAAATATAAATGATCCAACTGATCATATCCAACGTCAACACGATGCGTACATACATACAAATATAAATGATCCAACTGATCATATCCAGCATCCAACATGATGCATATACAGAGCAGTAACTGGAGCATCGTCCTGATACTCATCATCCAGCGCTTAAATCCACAGCCATGTGAAGGATCCTCCTTCCAACATGCTTGGGATGGCTTCAGCAAATGTGTCCATCACTTCTTCCTCGAAATGTCATCGATCTGAAGAACACCAAGCCTCTCCCTGAAATACTCGAACTTCAACCTGGATAGTGGCTTCGTCAGCACATCTGCAATCTGCTCGTCCGTCGCAACATACAGGAGCTTCACGGCTCCTCTCTGCACCATATCCCTGATATAGTGAAATTTGATCTCTATGTGTTTCGACATGTCATGAAACACTGGGTTCTCAGACAGCTTCACATAACTCTGGTTATCACAGAATATACCAGTAGCATCCAATGGGAGATCAAATAAATCATATAGTAGCTTCCATAGCCATACTGCCTCACAACTAGCTGAACAGGCTGCAACATACTCTGCCTCAGTTGTACTCAGTGCTACGCAGGACTGCTTCCTGCTGAACCAATAGATCACACCTGATCCCATACTGAAGCAGCACCCAGATGTGCTCTTCCTATCTGCAGCACCGCTAGCCCAATCTGAATCAACATAACCCTGCAGTTTAAACTTTTGATTCGCTTCATACTTGAGCCCATAATCCACTGTACCCTTCAGGTACCTTAGAACATGCTTTACAGCAACCAGATGAACACTCCTCGGATCCATCAAGAACTGGCTCAATGTGTTCACTGCAAAGCAAATATCTGGTCTCCTGTTCGTCAGGTACATCAAGGACCCAATCATCTGACGATACATAGAGACATCAACCGGATCAGATGAAGCATCACATAGAAGCTTTAGATTCAATGCCATGGGTGTGGCCATGGCCTTGCAATCCATCATCCCAAATCTCTTCAGAATATCTACTGTGTACTTCCCTTGACCAAGGAAGATCCCACCTGAATTTTGCCACATCTCCATACCTAGGAAATAATGCATCCTTCCCAAATCTTTCATATCAAACTCAGCAGCAAGCTTCCTCTTAGTATCTGCAATCAATCTGCCATCTTCTGTTACGAATAAGTCATCCACATACAGGAGTAGAATCACAGGATTCCCTTCCTCAACCTTGTAGTAGAGGTTGGAATCCGCTTTACTCTTGGTAAAGCCCAAGCTAGATAGGAAACTGTCCATCCTACCATACCAAGTTCTGGGAGCTTGCTTCAAGCCATACAAGGCTTTCTTCAATCTGCACACATATGACTCCGTGTTGTGTATTTCAAAACCGAGTGGCTGCTCCACATATACTTCCTCTTCAACTACACCATTCAAGAAAGCAGTCTTGACATCCATCTGGTGTATTTTCCATTTCATTGCTGCAGCCAGGGCAAGTATTGTTCTGATGGAAGTATACCTGGCTACAGGTGCAAAAGTTTCTTCATAATCTATTCCCTCTTTCTGAGAGAAGCCACGAGCTATGAATCTTGCTTTGTATTTCTCTACACTACCATCTGCAGCATGCTTGATTTTGTAGATCCATTTTGAAGTCACAACAGACTTCTCTTTAGGTCTTGGGACAACATCTCAAACATCATTCTTCATTATTGATTGGTATTCCTCAACCATGGCATCCTTCCATTCTTTCTTTTATGCTGCTTCTTCATAACTGGAAGGTTCTTTGTTCATAATGTCACAGAGTAAAGCAACATAGCTGGTATGAGATCTGGTTCTCTTCTTTGCTCTGTGTTCTTCTTCTGGAATGCCAAATCTTTTTGCATCTTTAATGATCTCTCTAGCCCATGCAGGTTTCCTCTTGTGAGAGTTATCCTCAAAGGGTGGATCTACAGGTTCTTGCGTATCTTCAAACTCACGAACAACTTCTGGAATTGCTTCAGTCATGGTAGTGTCTTGAAATCTAGTTTCCTTATGTTCTTCATAAACTTCGATAGGTGCCTTCCTTGATTTGATGAATGCTGAGTTTTCATCAAATGTTACATCCCTGCTGACATCAATCTTCTTGAACCCTGGAAAGTATATTCTATAAGCCTTCGAGCTTTCACTGTAACCCACAAAGATACCCTTCTTTCCTGAAGGATCTAGTTTGGTCCTCTTTTCCTTTGGGACATGAGTGTATACTGGACAACCAAATATTCTGAGATGCCTGACTTCAGGTTTCTTACCAGAAAAGAACTCTTCTGGTGTCTTGTTGTCCAATATCTTGTGGGGTGTTCTGTTCTGCACATATACAGGTGTTCTAGCTGCTTCTGCCCATAGATGCATAGGTAGATCCTGGTCATGCAGTATTGCCCTTGCTGCTTCCATGATTGTTCTGTTCTTCCTTTCTGCAACTCCATTTTGTTGAGGATTATAAGGAGCAGTCAACTCCCTCTTAATCCATGAATCACTGCAAAGCTTCTTGAAGTCCCCTGAGGTGAATTCTCCACCATTGTCGGATTTGAATGTTTTGATCTTTTTGTCAGTTTGATTCTCCATCAAGGTTTTGAATTCCTTGAACTTATCAAACACCTCATCTTTGTTTTTCAAGAAGTATACCCAAGTCTGCCTGGAGAAGTCATCAATAAATGAGACATAGTAAACATACCCACTTAGAGAACTGGATGACATAGGACCACATACATCTGAGTGGATGATTTCCGGGATATCTTTTGCCTTGCTTTCACTGCTTGGGAAAGCCTTCTTAATATTCTTACCTTTTGCACATCATTTGCAAACACCTTCATGTTTGGTCTTGATTTCAAGAAGACCCTCTACAGCCTTGCTTGCAATTGGAAGTGCCCTATAGTGCATATGAGCAAGTATTCTATGCCAAAGTTCACTTGGCTCCATGGATTCATGCACCATGGCATGTTCAGGTTATCCTTTTAATTTATACAAACCTTCCTCTTGCTCTCCAATCACAACTGCATCATCTATGGTCTTTCCCTTTGGCCACATTAGGACTTGGCCATCCACAAATGCAACCCTCATGCCTTTTGTATCCAATGCAGAGATGGAGAGTAAGTTCTTCTTGAGCCCAGGTACATAAAGGACTTCTTTCATCTTCAAAGATTTTCCAGAATCTAGGTTGTAGGAGGCTTCACCACTTCCTTTGATGGGATATTGATAATCATCCCCAAGTTTCACTTTATGGGGTGATCCATGTTCAGACAAATTTACAAAGGATTCTTTAAACCCAGTCATGTGTTTGGAAGCCCCACTTTCAATTAACCAATCATTACAACCATGAGAGATAGTACCTATGAGAGCAAATATTAGAACATACTCTTATTCACTTGATGAGTCATCATTACTATCATCACTTTCTGCCCTAGCCTTCTTCTTTGGAGGTTCATCATCTTCGGCAACATGAGCATGGTACCTTCTTTTGTTACCCTTCTTCTTCTTGCTAGAGTTGTTGTTGTTGTGTTTGTCCCTATTGTTCTTGGGACATTCTGAAGCAAAGTGACCCTTCTCATTACAAGTGAAACACCTTAGATCTTTCTTGTCTTTGTGAAAATGGTGAGAAGATTTCTTCTTGTGATGGGATGGCTCCCTCTTGAACTTTCCCTTCTTAGTGTGAGCTGTGAGAGCTTGATCTTCATTTCCCATCTTCTCTTCTCTTGCCACAAGCCTTGCTTCTTCTTGAGAACATTCCTCCCATAATCTCCTGAAGGAGATTAACTTATTTCTGGTACAGATCCCCTAGATAAAAGAGTCCCATAACCTAGGTAGGCCATTCAAAGTAGTCATAACAATTTCACCATTCTCCACCATTTCATCTACAGCTTCAAGTTGTTCCTTGATCTGAGAGACGTTGGAGAAATAGGATTGAATGGTTTCTCCATTCGACATCTTGACCCCTTTCAATTGATTCCGTAGGGTCATCTTCCGATAAATGTTATTTCCTTCAAATAGCTTGGTCAAAGAGTTAAACATAACCTTGGGTGTCTTTAGAGAATACACATGGGGTATGAGATGGTCTTTGATAGAATCAACAATGATTCTCTTTGCCTTGACCAAGTTCTTCTTATGCAATACCTTAGCCTCTTCATCCTCTGGGATAGGGATGTCTTCTTTTATATATGAGTCCAACTCATTCTCTTCCAGGATTAACCCAATCCTATACTTCCAAGCTTAGAAGTTATCAGCCCCTTCAAGCTTATCCTCAAGCTTGGTGTTGTGAGACATCTTAAAGAGTACTTCAAATGAAATAGAAAAGATTTAGGTCTTACCACTTGAAATGCTGAAAACTGGATCTGGTCCCGGATTAGGGTTTGTCGGAAAAACCCTAAAAATTCAAAATGTGAATTTCAACTTTCTGAAAGGATAAAAAGATGTGCCTTGATAAGCTGATCAGCCTGGTGTATTCAGAATTTGAGATCAACAAAGCTTTACCCTTCAGATTTGCCTTTTTGTCCTCCCGGGTTCACTCGAGAGAACCCTGAATTAGTGTTTGAGTTTCCCAGAGATCTACCCAGCCAAAAATCTCGATCCAAAGCTCTAAACTTCGATTTTTTCAAGGAGCTTCCAGCTATGGCTTCAGATTTCAAAAATTCCTATTTTTGTGGAAACCCTAATTTTTAGGGCCAAATATGAAAATGCTCATAATTGAATTCTGATTGGACAGATAGATTCTCCTTGATGAGTAGAGTCAATCTACTATACTGCTTTTCCAAAAACTGTGGAGAGAAACCCAATAAACAAGAAACTCAAGTTTCTATTACTGCAAAATGTCTTCTTCTCAGGTTAGCTCTGATACCATGTTAAAATTTGAGCATTAATTCACAATACTCTTGGATCTTTACTGAGAGAATAACATATACAGTATATCAATGTATAACAATCACACTAAGCATCACAAGCATCACAAGAATCAAAAGCATGAGAGACAAGAGACACAGAGTTTTCGTGGGGAAAACCCTAAGGTGAAAAACCCCACAACTTCCTCAGAGATAGAGAGAGCAATGGCTCAACCAAAGTACAACCAAGATACACTTGAGATAGTCTCCTAGAGCAGATGATCCTCCTCCTCACTAGTGTGCCACTTTCTGAGTGAGAGAAGTGTGTCTTTCCGAATGATCCAAATAGAGATCTCCCGATCTCTATTTATACTTAACCTGTTTGCCCAGTGACCTTATGGGGCCGACTAGTCTATCTAGATACATCCACAATATAATATATATTTTAGGGCTGACCCCACACATGGTGGTCTAATAACCCATCGGCAAGTACACACACTTGCGACACTTGTCAATCCACATGATGACACTTCCTTATAGAGGAATAACACATCTCTTATAAGGATACAATAAATATATATGAAATACATAGATGAAATACATTCCGAAGTTACATATACATCAACAAAATGTTATGCATGTAATGCAGATATTGCATTGCATGTTACTATGCAAAACCCTAGTTCTTAAAATTGGTGAATAAGACAACTTGCAGGCCATGGACCGACCAGAGGCGGGTGTCCCTACGTCTAATCTAATATCATGAGTCCAACGGAATCAACATTTCGTCGATCGGAGTCTCAGCCATCATATTACGAAGGGTTTCAACTCGCTTCCTGAAACCATTTAGGGATTCTTGGCGAATCTCTTCCTGGGGCATAAAAACCAATATGAGTGACGGTACCGAGTATCGCAACCTCCTGCAAGTTTGTTTGGGCTAGTGGACATGATCACAATGTCCACATGCTATGTTGGCTGAGTTTCCAAAAATTTACCATGTAATGCAGAAATTGCACTACATGTTATTGAGCAAAACCCTAGTTCCAAAAATCGGTAACTAAAACAGCTTTATTGAATTTTGAAACACGTGAAAGGAAGAACAAAAACCCCCCACCCATCCTCAAACCCATTTTTCAATATTGGAGACTTACCATTATAATTTCCCAAAGTTAGCTAAAGTTAATCTTCTCGACGTTGAAGAGCCTTTGGAAACGACCAATGTTTAAGGATGAATTCAAGCACTTAAAGGCTATACCTATGTGAGCATGACCATATATTAACCATATCCTTGGATTAAAATCACAATTATAGAGATGGTGTCCTCCCAACATATAATATATTATATCCCCTTGGTAAGATCAACAAGTTCCATATCCTTTAGATTTACCTAATGTAGCTTGCTTTTTGAGATAATCAACGTTCAAAAGGAATTAAGTCTTTTACATCCCATTTTTCTTGACTCGAAGAAACCAATAATTAAATAGGTTGATGATTTCAAAGGGTACCCTCCATTTATACTTGGATAGCCATCGAGGCTATTAAATTAGAAAAAAATCATCCCGGGTGTGTTAACACCTAAAAAGTGCTCACTAGCTCATTCCCTTATTCACATGACCCATTTGTCCACTTTTTCACCATCTGAGCCTCTGAAACCAACAAAAGGTCACCAAAAGACCTGAGTACACCCCTTTTCCCACTAAAAAATATTATTTTTCCTAAAAAAGCATAAAAAACCCTCAAAAAGGGTCTAAATTCCCAAAAATATTAAAAAGGGAATAAAAATATTAATTTTATTCAAAAAAGGAAAAATGAGGGAAAAGTACCTAAACCAAGTTGGTCAATACCATTTGGTTTCCACAAAACCACAAATGGTATTCCCCACCACCAAAACCTATAAAAAGGTGGTAGGGGCTCCTCATTTCACATCCATCCATTATCTCATCCTCATGCTGCCGAAATCTCCCTTGAGCATTTTGGCCATTGTAAGCAACCTTGGAGAAGGAGAGCTCTTGGAGCTTGGAGCTAAGCATCTTGGGAATTGCTCAACGTCAACCTTCACCATTGAAGGTATTATCGCAAGCACTTGCTTGCCCCCCACTTTTCAATACAAATTCATTCTTTAATATTTTCTTGTTCTTGTTTTTTAAATGTTTACACTATTTGCTTATATTCTTGCATAGATCCATGATTAGTTTAGTTTAGATTAGTTTCTTGTTTAATTCTATTGAAACTGCTGCTACTAGTTAGCAGGTGCCCACAGCACTAAGCCTGGTTGCAAAACCGGGCCAACAGTTTTTGGCGACTCCGCTGGCTTTGAACAATAGATCTCAAATTTTGATTTTAATTTTAGTTTTTTATTAGTTTTTAGCCTTTAGATCCATAGATCTGCCATCCTAGACAGCAGATCCATTGCTGCTCTAGTTTTTGGCCCCATCTATTGCCATTAACAACCCGGAATTCTCAATTTTCGGGTTCGTTTTTCGGCTTCCGTGCACGGCTTTCGCCTCGCGGTTTTTAGCCTGATAGTCGCGCGGTCCATCACGACTTTTCGGCTTTTTTTCGCGCGGTTCACCGCGGCTTTGCGGCCTGTTTCCGCGCTACACATCACGGCTTCACGGTCATTTACCGCGCTGCCCATCGCGACTGCGCGGCCATTTTCCGCGCGGTTCCCCGTGGCTTCGCGGCCTATTTGCGCGCTGCACATCGCGGCTTCGCGGACATTTTCCGCACTGCACATCGCGACAGTGCGCCTAAATCCCGCGCGGTCCATCGCGACTGTGCGACAGAAACCCGCGCGGTCCATCGCGGCTTTTCTGTCAAAAGCCGCGCTGCTGATTTTTTCATTCGGCCATTCCGATTCAAAAAATTATTTTTTACTGTATTTTCCGCCCACATAGCACATTTTTACAGTATCAAATTATGCATATTTTACAGCCGTGGAAAAAAAAATTTACTACTTAAATGCACATCTAGAAGTCTTTTTAAAAATTTTCAAGAAAGTGAAAGAAAGACTTATTTTGTAGTTTATCTAGGTTAAAAAAATTTCCTGTTTACTTCTTCAAAAATCTTGCCCTTAGCAATTTCCTTGAAAAGAAAACCATTTATTTCTTTAAAGAAGTCTAGTATTTGCTTTCATGATTCCAAAGATCCTTTGTTTTTTGAGTTAATTTTGCAAAGCATTTAGTTTCCATTTATTGAAAGAAGTCATAAATATTTGCTTTTTTATTTTAGAAAGATCCTTTATTTTTTGAAAATTTCCTATAAAGCATTTACTTCTTTCAAGTTCAGTTTACAATACTACACGTGCACCCACTCAAACACTTAATTGAACTGAGCTTTAAAACTTACCATAATTTCAACACACTTTTAACCTCACTTGAGGAACACTAAAAGAACTTTGTAGCTAGGTAGTATTGGGGGGATAGGTGTTCCAATAACACCCCTCAATTATTACATCTGAGACATAGAAGTTGTCCATTTAGGGAGCTAAAATCTCTTAGTATTTATTGGTGCGGTCACAACCAGTTTGTGGGAAGGCCTCTCCCCTAGGAGGGTTGAAGTCGCGAGGATGGTTCCGGAAGCCTGAGTGGAATACCGAAATCCATTTAGTAACCGAAGGGCTACCATTCGCAGTTCTCGGGATATCCCTGTATTGGGATATTCCGATCAAAGGACCAAACAGCAGATTTACCTTTTCTCGACGCGTCATGAACGGAGTATCCTAGTAGCCTTTCTTTAGGATTGATTACCCGGTGTCCCTCCCGGTAGGGGGATATCTAGCCGTTGTCTCAACACTCATATTGTCTGACTTGGATTTCATCACCTTGCAGAGGATATCGTTTGTTGATTCACAATACTTTTAGTTAGGTGTTTGTATGATTCAACCCACCTTTGGTCTAGTTACACCTATTTTTTCTAGGAGCTATTTGCATGTTGGTATTCTGACCATTTGTTGCATCCCTCCACTTATTGTAGCACAGCTGCTAGAATAAGTGCCTTTTTTGAGGTTGATTTTTTGGCCTGAGAGCCTTCATTTTCACTCCCCTTCTTGCACCCTTGGTTGCATTAGGGTTTTGAGTTTTTTATATACATATATCACCACCTGATACTTAAACAGATTTTTCCACAAAAACTTATTTTCTCACCATTGAGAATTTTAGACGCTCTCGTCGTCTACAGGGCGAACTCCCAGAGTTCAGTCTACTTGGCTCGCCACGTCACCGATGCCGAGCCTTATCCCTTGACTCGACACATCGTCGGTCAACTAGACAGTCATCCGATTCTGACACACCTCACTTCACTTCTAATTCTGAGGCAGAATCCGAAAATCCCACTGCGTTATTCCCAACCAACATTATGTCTGGAACACCATTTGATCCACTCTTTACCAACACCATCGGAGAGACGTCTACAGACCCTTCTACTGCAGTGTCGTCCATGGCAACAACCACCCCCCTGGGTATGCCCAATATGGGCAACACTCCACGTTTAGGAATGCCCAACACAGGGCCACCTCCTGTTATAGGAATCCCAACACAGGGCCACCACCTGTTATGGCCGTGCCCAACATAGGGGTCACACCCCATCTGGTTTCCACAAACCCTATCCCAGGAATCACCACTACTATTCCGAACCCTAGTGTAACCCATGTTGCACTAGGAAGCGCTGGCCCTTACCAGACCACACCTATTGGAGGACATATACCTTCAATACCTAGCATACCTTTAGGTGTTGCTGGACCCCATACCGCCATGACTAGGCATGTCCCAATCCCAGTCACTACACCTGCTAGCTTACCGTATATGGCAAGTCTGAACTTGCCAGATTTAGCCAGGATCACCAATGACCCTATCAGACATGATCCTGCGTGGCCTCACATGCCCACCAAACTCCCCTCCGACATCCCTAAGTTTGAGGGTAAGGCAGGTGAGGACCCCCAGAACCATATCATGTCCTTCCATCTATGGTGTTCCTCCAAATCCATAGTGGACGACTCTGTCCGCCTCCGTCTGTTACAGCGCACTTTCACTGGCTCTGCAGCCAAGTGGTATATCGAGCAGCCCCATGGGACGCATGCCACCTTTACCTCCCTTGCCTCGACCTTCCTGCAGTTCTTTCAGTTACCTGTCCGCTATGATGCGGGCGTCGAGATCCTACTGTCTTGCAGACAGAACACGGCCACCCACATCACTGACCACATTCATGAGTGGCGTCGACGCCGAAGCCTCTGCAAAATCAAATTAGACGACCGTATCTTCCTAGATTGGTTTCTAAAATCCCTTCTCCCTCTCATTGCGAAGGATGTGGCATCCGAAAGACCCCAGTCTGAGGAAGAGGCCATCCTCAAAGCCCAACAGTTTGATCTCATTTACGCCCAGTCGGGTTATCTATACACTATCATACCGGACTCCCCACGCGGCGACTCTTCACGCGGTGACGCACCGGGGGCATCACATGCCGCTGATGGCATTATTGGCCAAATCGCACCGCAAGCTAAATATTTCAGCATGGTGAGCACCATGCCTGCCCCAGACCTCTCTAGGGCTACATCCGGTTCCGGAGCGACAACTTCTTACGCTCCAACAAACCAGACACATCACATTCATGGACCCTCTTGTCCACAACATTGCTATGGGCAAGCGCCATCAGCATATGTACCTCCTACATATTACAACCAACCTGCTACACAGAACTCCATTCAGTTCCCACCACAACCGATGCAGTACCCGCAGCAAGCTGCACCAACTAATCCAACACATCCAATAGCTCAGGGGTACCAACAACCCCAACAGGCAACTAGACCACCGCCAGCTCCACCTGCATATTACCCACCGCAACCTACTCCCGCACCTGCGGCTCCCCAGAATCCCCCCAATGCTCAAGGGCATGTGTACGCACAACAAAAACAGCCCCAATACCAAAATAACCAACGCAACCAGGGTGGGCAACCAAACCGTGGAAGAGGACGTAACCGCGGTAACAACCAACACAATAACCAAGGTCCACAACCTCCCCATCCTCCGCAAAATAATAACGCGACGCCTACTCATCAGAATCCTGATCGGCCACCTAAGCAAGCCAAAAATGCTAATTTACGAACAAACCATCCTTGTTCTATTTGCGGGGTCTATGGCCACTATACCCACGCTTTCCCACATCTGGAGCGAGCTCGCCAACTATGGACAGATGACGCCCATCGTCAAGGGCAGGCGGCTCCTCAACCGCCACCCAACCCTCCACCACCTCAACAACAACCTTTGGTGCTACAAAACCCTTTTCCAACACAAGGAGTGGTGAACACTTAGCCGCTAGCTCCCCCACAGGGCAACGTGCCACCACAACAAATCACTTACGCCGCTCCTGATCAACCAATGTTTGATTCAGGCACTCACCACTTATTGATGATGTCCACTGCCGATGTCAACATCCAACACGTCGGAACAGTATGGCCCTACCTCCGAAGCCCCCCCCGCCGATAAGGATACTAACGCTCATCCCACTGATCAGACGTTACGTATACCACCGCTTCCACTCGATGGCGCCTCTAAAGCACCTCGTTTCCCACTCCGTCGTATCAACAACAACCCCAATGCACGGGCTGCGTCAAATTACAACATCATAGATGACTTAGCTCAATCTCCCGCAGCCATGTCTGCGTTAGAAGTCTTGAAAAATTGTCCTACGCAGCGCAAGACTTTACTTTCCGCCATTGGGGCGATTGACCCAACTGATTCGAAATTGATGACCTTTGATTTGGACCAGTCTGAACCACGTCTGTCTTCCACCATAGCAGTCCAAGTTTCTGTTTCTATTCGGAATCTTGTCATCCATCGATGTATCATCGACGAGGGTGCCTCTACATGCGTCATGTCCACATTCATTTGGCAGAAGTTGGGATCCCCTACTCTCCAGCAATCCACCACTGCATTGCGAGCCTACGACGGCCGGTCAGCTCAACCTCAAGGTCTACTACCCAATGTCCCCGTCCAATTGGGTGGGAAAACTGTGCTCATCGACATAGAGGTCATTAATGCCCAACTCGATTATAACCTTTTACTTGGCCGCAGTTACATGTACGCCATGAAAGCGGTTGCCTCATCCATTTTTCGTACCATGATGTTCCCCACGCGTGGTCAAAATCGACCAACTCACCTACTATGATCCCAATGCCCCTGCAGCACCCGAAAATGTTCTCCCCATGGTTGAACAACCCGCTTCTAGTGCAACTACCTCCTTTGTTTCTTCTGTGGGACCCGGACTTTACTCAGATACACCAATGACTTCTACATTCCAGGCCATTCCACCACCGTCACCGGAGACCCACATCGCAAACCTCTGTACTCTTTCACATTATACACAAGCACCCGGTAGTCAACCACCATTGGTCCCTAGTCACATCGATGTTACACCAATCCACACCATCCCCTTTCTATTTCCTCCTTCGGGTGTAGTAAGCGCTCCGGTTATGGCTACCCTTAGTCTACCCGGGTTAACATTGGGATTACCCGTGTGGTATATTTCGCCTCCCGCTCCACCGTCGACACCAAATGTCATCCTCCAACCGGTACAACCTATTGTTACCACTACTCAACCTCCTCCTGGTGTCACAATCCCTTCGTCGTCAACGAAACCTCCTCCTAGTCTCAATATCCCTTCGTCGTCAACGAATCCTCCTCCTCTTGTCAAGCCCACTGGGGACAGAGGTCCACAACCATACACTGCCATACCACCTCCTAAGGAAGTTAAACCCCCACCCGTATTTCGAGCTCCTCCTAAATGCTCGTTGTGCGATGAGATAGGCCATCCCACTCATCAATGCCCACAGTTACCAGCACTCCAGGAACATATGAATATGTTGGACGATGACACCAGCATCCCAGTAGTTAGACTAGAGCCACCTCCTCAGCCTCGCGACATATCACTGCGCACCAACCATCCTTGTGCCATATGCAGTGTTTATGGCCACTACTCTCACCATTGTCTTGATCTCCCTGACTATAGAGCAGCATTGTACGAGTTAAACAACGTCGATTTAGAGATATCTCCTCCCCTCATCGAGGAGATCTACCCCCCGCCATCATCCTCGTCGGAAGAAGTCAATACAATCTATATGATTTCAACAACTTTCAAACCAGAACCCCTTGATTTATGGTCTGACTACTTCAATACTGATGAGCAAATTTTGGAGACACTCACTGCACCCGACTACCCTTGGGATGATATGCATCATCGCTCGTATTTCCTCCCAGAAAGATCTACATCCACCGCATCCAACCAGCTATCGGTCGAATCGAAATATTTCATACCCACTAAGTTCGATTGGTTAAAAGACCCCATCCCAGCACCAAATTCCTTTGAAGAAGGGAACATGTCCAACATTTCCCCCATTATACAAATCGATATTTCCACAACACCAGGAAAACCTGAGCTCATCTCACTGGGCGCATCTTGCACTCAAGCAGAAACTCAGGCGTATAAAAAGCTTTTTCAAGAATTTAGGGATGTTTTTGCCTGGTCCTATACCGAAATGCCTGGTCTTGACCCCTCCATTATAGAGCACCACATTGATACATGGCCTGAGGTACCCCTTGTTCGTCAAAAACAGCGACCCATTCATCCTTCCAAACTCCCCGTTGTTAAAGCTGAGGTCGAGAAACTTCGCAAAGCAGGATTAATTTATCCTATTCCGTACACCACCTGGGTGTCGAACCCCGTTCCCGTCAACAAAAAGCAAGGCACCCTTAGAGTATGCACTGACTTCCGTGATTTAAACCACGCTTGTACAAAAGACAATTTCCCCACGCCATTCATTGACCAACTCATTGATGAGTGTGCGGGCCATGAAGTCTTATCTTTCATGGACGGGTTTTCCGGATACAAACAGATTCACATCCGTAAGGAGGATCAGTACAAGACTGCCTTCACCACCCCATGGGGCACCTTTGCTTATCGCGTCATGCCATTTGGCCTTAAAAATGCTGGTGCCACTTTCCAGCGAGCCATGACCTATTGCTTTCACGACTTGGTCCATATCCTACGAGTCTATCTTGACGACCTTACAGCCCGTTCCCGAAAACGATCAGACCACATTAACGACCTCCGGCAAGTTTTCCTGCGCTGTCGCAAATATAAAATCCGCTTGAACCCACACAAGTGTGTGTTTTGCTTTCCGGCAGGCCGGTTGTTGGGTTTCATTGTTTCCCAAGACGGAATTACTGTTGATCCTTTGAAAGTCAAAGCCATCTTAGAACTCTCCCCTCCTCGCACGCTTCGGCAGCTCCAGAGTCTACAAGGGCGGTCCAATTTCCTTAGGCGCTTCGTTCCCAATTACGCCACCAAAGTCCACAGATTCTTACGCTTACTTCGTACCCACATACCCTTCGTTTGGGATGAGCAAGCAGACACGGCATTCGAAGCCCTCAAGAAATCTCTCACACAAGCCCCCTTGATATCCCCACCGGATTTCTCTCAAGACTTCACCCTTTATGTCTCGGCATCTGAATATGCTGTGTCCAGAGTTTTGGTCCAAGAAGATGCCTCTCACCAAGAGCATGTAATTTATTACGTCATCCAGACCTTGTCTGGCCCACCCCTACGTTACCCATACGAGGAAATATTAGCCCTAGCTGTAGTCTTTTCCGTACAAAAATTGCGACACTACATTCTACTCAGTCATACCACGGTTGTGGCCGACTCCAACCCTATGGTCTATCTCCTAACCCGGCGGCTCCTACAAGGTCGTGTTGCTAAATGGGTCATTATCCTCCAGGAATATGACCTTACTTTCAGAACTCCTAAAAACACCAAAGCCCTCGCGCTTGCTCACCTTATCACCGACCTCCCATCCTCTTCGTCATCACCCACTATCCAGTTTTTGGCCTCTCTCGTGGCCTCGATTTGCGTGCCACATCGGCCGTTCTCCGTTTTGGACGTGTCATATATCACCGGATTCAGTTTTCCACGCTCGTGATGATGCTTGAGATCATTTCTCGCTGTCACGTCCTGATTTTCCGAGCATTTTTTCATGCCCCCACGTCGCCTCGGTTTGTGTGCCACATCGGTCGTTCTCCGTTTTCGACATGCCTTATACCATCGGATTCAGTTTTCCGCGCTCGTGATGATGCTTGAGATCATTTCTCGAACTCACCTTTAGATTTTTTGGGCATTTTTCCCATGCCCCCTCGCCACCTTGGTTTGCGTGCCACATCGACCATTCTCCGTTTTGGACAAGTCTTATATCGCCGGATTCAGTTTTTCGCGCTTGTGATGATGCTTGAGATCATTTCTCGCTCTCACGCCCATCTTTTTCGGCCATTTTTTCAAAATGCCCTCTCATAGACTCGGTTTGCGTGCCACAACGGCCGCAGCCCCCTTTGTGACAATCTTTATGTCACCGGATCCAGTATCCCACACACATGATGACGCTTGAGACCTTTTCTCGCTCCCATCTATCCATTTTTGTTCGGTATAATTTTATCCCTTTTTCGGGCCGTGCAATCCCTTTTACGAAAAAGGCACTTAGGGAGTTTCTGTTAAGCTCTTTTCTGACTCCTAAAACAATGAAAAGATCGCCGAGCAATCTTGCTTCCTTTCATGCTCGCTAAACCTATCTGAAAGGGCGTCTACCTGGTATAAGTTTACCCATTTTCCGGACCTCGTAGACTAATTACGAAAAAAGTATACTCTAGTCACATCGGCTAGAAGAGTTCTCCATCTGCATCATTTTATGCTTTTTCAGGCCTTGGATACTAAACTTACGAAAAAGAAACACCAATAGAGTCCACTTACCGTTTTCAGACTCTCTAAACATGAAAGCAACCATGAGCATGAGCCGTCCTGGGCTCACAAAATCCACAGGACCGTACCATTTCAGAGCACACTTTTATCCCTTCTTGGAGCTCATTAAAACTACGAAGAAGGAATCAATGGTGCCTCTTGGTGCCACGACAGATCACATCTAATCATATGGTAGCTTCCCCATTTTGGTCGCCTTTGTTCAGAGTATTCTGCAGTATGTTACCTTGAAAATCCCTCGACAGCACCTATCATCTCGTCCTCCCCCCCCAGAGTCAATATATACCATTCAGTCAAAGCAATGATCCCCACACCTACAAATCAGTTCCCTATGCTGCCAGGTCAACCATGTCATCATGCTATGAACAAAGGAAGTTTGAGTCTACCCACTTTTTGACCCAGTTATTTTCCATCCCCACAAGTATGTCAGTATTCAGTACTACAACACTTCAGTTCTACACCTTGTGCTCCTATCAAGGAAAAATCATTGCCTTGTTAGTTGTTGGTCTCCCTCTGTCGACGACAACCACATTTATTCCAGAGGATAGACCTAGAGGTCCCTGTGTCTTGGACTCATTACCATTTATGATGAGTGCCTACGAATCATTTCGAGAGGAATCCTCATTGCCTCTCCAAATGGTTGTTTCTCACATGCTCGACTTCAACACCTTGATCGCATCGTTGAGACTCGCACAGGACATTGATCCTTTCAGTTATTAGTCGGAGACCCCGGATACCTCCTGACTCCTCCACATTTGAGAATCTTCCTATGGATACAACCAGTTACACTTTTTCTATAGATATTCGGGTTGCGCATGGCGACAGTATTCAGATGTACCCCAGTTTCATACTCCCTTGAGTACACAGTTACATTAATTCTCAGAGATGACTCATAATCTTTGAGTCCCTACAGATGTTGGACACCTTCAGTTTCAGCAGTTCACCAGTTAGTCCAGTGTATCAGTTATTGAGATCAGTTATGATCAAGAGTATATCCCAAAATAATGTCCCCCCTGGACCATTATGATGTACCAGTAGATTCTTTATGTATTAGATCCCCCTTCTTGGGACTAATTGTTATGTATATGTCTTGATACGAGCATGGGAATGCCCACCTCGTCCATTATCAGAGATTATACCTCATTCATATTGAGGTCATGTAATATTTTTTGTTTTTGCAGCTTCCAAGGGCCGTGGCTCCAGTCTCCAACCGGTCTCTTCTCTCCCTAAACCCCAGAAAAAAGACAAAAGAACTATGATGTCTATCGGCCATACGATGAGCTCCTGCCCTCACACATCAGGGGGCAATCTGTTAACACCTAAAAAGTGCTCACTAGCTCATTCCCTTATTCACATGACCCATTTGTCCACTTTTTCACCATCTGAGCCTCTGAAACCAACAAAAGGTCACCAAAAGACCTGAGTACACCCCTTTTCCCACTAAAAAAGATTATTTTTCCTAAAAAAGCATAAAAAACCCTCAAAAAGGGTCTAAATTCCCAAAAATATTAAAAAGGGAATAAAAATATTTATTTTATTCAAAAAAGGAAAAAGGAGGGAAAAGTACCTAAACCATGTTGGTCAATACCATTTGGTTTCCACAAAACCACAAATGGTATTCCCCACCACCAAAACCTATAAAAAGGTGGTAGGGGCTCCTCATTTCACATCCATCCATTATCTCATCCTCATGCTGCCGAAATATCCCTTGAGCATTTTGGCCATTGTAAGCAACCTTGGAGAAGGAGACCTCTTGGAGCTTGGAGCTACTCATCTTGGGAGTTGCTCAACATCAACCTTCACCATTGAAGGTACTATCGCAAGCACTTGCTTGCCCCCCACTTTTCAATACAAATTCATTCTTTAATATTTTCTTGTTCTTGTTTTTTAAATGTTTACACTATTTGCTTATATTCTTGCATAGATCCATGATTAGTTTGGTTTAGATTAGTTTCTTGTTTAATTCTATTGAAACTGCTGCTACTAGTTAGCAGGTGCCCATAGCACTAAGCCTGGTTGCAAAACCGGGCCAACAGGGTGTCATTTCTAACCAACTCCTTTTTAAAATCTACTATAAGCCTTTTAAAAAATTACTTGTGGTGAACCATACCTCAACAAAGTCAACTTGGAGAATCTATTGGTGGTCTATATCACTTCCCCTACCTTTATCATGATTAGAAAGAAGGTAACTAGAATTAAACCATAAAACCTACATAGTTGCATTCCCAACAAAAATTAGTAACATCAACTTCTTCTAGACAAGGAATATGTATCTCAGTCATGAGGTCCATATTTATTAGGTTGTGTATTTTTTAAGGATCTATAACCATTTATAATTCCATTAGGAAACTTTCTTTAGGATTCAAAGGAGGATTCCTCTATCTCCTTTATTATTTATAATCCCACCTAAAATCCCATAAGGATTTGATGGTTGTGGAGATCTCAATAAAACAAACCAATGGTCAAGAGAAATCAATTTGGGCATGTTTATAATGATTTTGTTTAGTTCCTATGTCAAGGATTTAATAAATGGAGGGGGGTGCACCCTATGAGCTCCACATCTAAATGTGGGATTCTAGGTGCGACATATCATAGTTTTATAAATAGGAGGGAACAAGTACTTGAGGTGTAACCATCAACTTTAAAAGCCTTAAATATAAGAACATTTTTGGAAACGATGGACATAATATTTTTCTACTCATTATTCAAACAATTTGTTCGAACCCACATGATATTGCTTGTTGAGTTTCCAAATATTTACCATGTAATGCAGAAATCGCACTACATGTTACTGAGCCAAACCCTAGTTCCAAAATTCGATGAATAATCCAACTTTCAAGTCATGGATCCACGGATAGAAGGTGTCCCTAGGTGCAATCTGATGTCACGAATTCAACGAAATCAACGGTTTTCTGACCTTAATCTTGATTATCATATTACAGCGGGTTTCAACTCGCTTCCTGAATCCATTCAAGGACAATTGGTGAATCTCTTCCCAAGGCATAAAAACAATCCTAGTGGAAGAACTGAGTATTGTAACTTCCTGCAAGTTTGTTTGAGCAAGTTGGACATGACCACAATGTCCACACAATATGTTGGTTGAGTTTCTAGAAATTTACCATGTAATGCAAAAATTGGACTCCATGTTACTGAGAAAAACCCTAATTCCAAAAATCGATGAATAAGACAAATTTCAGGAAATGGACCCACAGGTGGCAAGTGTCCCTAGGTGTAATCTAATGTCACAAGTCCAACGGAATCGATGGTTCGTTGATCTGAATCCCGGTTATCAGATTCCGACGGGTTTCAACTCGCTTCATGTAGCCATTCAAGAACACTTCGTGAATATCTTCCCATTGAAAAAAAAAATCCAAGTGGCAGAACTGAGTATTGTAACGGCGGGGTGGACATCGATATAATTTTCAAACACTCTATTGGATATGTTTCCAAAAATTTACCATGTAATGCAGAAATTGAACTATATGTTACTAAGCAAAACCCTAGTTCTGAAAATTGGTGAATAAGACAACTTTCCAACCATGGACCCATGGGATGCAGGTGTCCCTAGGTGTAATCCCATGTCACGAGTCTAATGGAAACAACATTTTTTTCAATTTGATTCTTAGCCATCAACTCAAGGCGGGTTTCAACTCGCTTCCTGAAGTCATATAGGGACACTTGGCGAATTTCTTACAGGGGCATAAAAACCAATCAAAGTGGTAGAACTGAGTATCGTAACCTCTTGCACATTTGTTTGGGAAAGGTGGAAATAACCACAATTTCCACATGCCCCATTGGTTGAGTTTCTGAAAATTTACCATGTAATGCAGATATTGCACTGCATGTTACGGAGCAAAACCCCTAGTTTTGAAAATTGACGAATACGACAACTTTTGAGCCATGGACCTATGGGTGGTGGGTGTCTCTAGGTGTATTTCGATGTCATGAGTCCAACGAAATTGATGATTAATTGGTCCAAGTCCCAATTATCATATTACGACAGGTTTCAACTCGCATTTTGAAGCCACTCAAGCAGACTAGGAGAAACTCCACTTGGGACATAAAAACCAATATGAGCAGCATAATTGAGTACTATAACCTCCTACAAGTTTGGTTGGTCAAGATGTACATGACCATAATTTCCACACACTCTATTGACTAAGTTTCCAAAAATTTGTCATGTATTGTAGAAATTTCATTGCATGTTTATGAGAAAAACCCTAATTCCAAATATCGATGAATAAGACAACTTTCAGGCCATGGAACCATGGGATGGTGGGTGTTCCTAGGTGCAATCAGATGTCACGAGTCCAAAAAAATCATTGGTTCATCAAGCCAAGTCTCAACTTGCTTCCTAAAGCCATTCAAGGAAACTTTGTGAATCTCTTCCAATGGCATCAAAACTAATCCAAGCGAAAAAAAAATAAGTACCATAACCTCCTGCAAGTTTGTTTCAACAAAAGTTGGACATGACCACAAATTACAATGTCCACACGCTTTGTTGAGTAAGTTTTCAAAATTTACCATGTAATGCATAAATTGCATTGCATGTTACTGAGCAAAACCTTGGTTCTGAAAATAAGCGAATAAGACAACTTATGTTCCATGGAGCCACGAGAGGTGGTCCCTAGGTGTAATCCAATGAGAAGAGTCCAACGGAATCGATGGTTCTTCAATCCAAGTTTTTTTTATCATATCACAACGGGTTTCAACTCGCTTCCTGAAGCCACTCAATGACACTTAGCGAATATCTTCCCAGGACATAGAAACCAATCTGAGTGATAGAGCTGAGTATCATAACCTCTTGCAAGTTTGCTTGGGAAAGGTGGACATGACCACAATGTCCATACGCTGTATCGATTGAGTTTCCAAAAATTTACCATATAATTCAAAAATTGCATTGCATGTTACGAAGCAAAACCATAGTTTCAAAAATCAAAAAATACGACAACTTATGGGTCATGAACCCATGGATGGTAGGTGTATCTATGTGAATTTAGATGTCATGAGTCCAACGTAATTGATGGTTCATCGATCTGAGTCCCAATTATCATATTATGACAAGTTTCAACTCGCTTCTTGAAGCCATTTAGAGACACTTGGAGAAACTATACCTGGTGCATAAAAACTAATCCAAGCAGTAGAATTGAGTGTCATAACCTCCTACAAGTTTGTATGGGAAATATGTACATGACCACAATGTCCACACGCTCTATTTCCTGGGTTTCCAAAAATTTACCATGTCATGCAGAAATTGCATTACATTTTACTGAGCAAAACCCTAGCTATGAAAACTGGTGAATAAGATAACTTATGGTCCATGGACCCATAGGAAGTGGGTGTCCCTAGGTTAAACCCGATGTCATGAGTTCAATGCAATTGACGATTCATCGAACCGAGCCCCTTGATTATCATATTACGGTGGATTTCAACTCACTTCCTGAAGCCATTCAAGAACACTTGGAGAAACTCTACCCAAGGGATAAAAACCAATCCGAGTGGAAGAACTAAGTATCGTAACCTCCTACAAGTTTGTTCTGGAAAGGTGGACATAACCACAATGTCCACATGCTCTTCTCGCTGAGTTTCTAAAATTTTAACATGTAATGCAGAAATTGCACTACATGTTACTAAGCAAAACCCTAGTTTTGAAAATCAACGAATAAGACAACTTTTGAGCCATGGACCCATTAGGGGTGGGTGCCCCTATGTGTAATCCAATGTCATGAATCCAATGAAATCGACAATTCATCGATTTGAGTCTCAGTTATCAAATAACATCAGGTTTCAACTTGTTACTTGGAGCCATTCAAGGACACTTGGTGAATCTCTTCTCAGGGCATAAAAACTAATACAAGCTATAGAAATGAGTATCGTAACCAATTGCAAATTTGTTTGGACAAGGTGGACATGAACATGAAGTCCACATGCTCTACTACTGACTTTCCAAAAATCTACCATGTAATACAAAAATTGCACTGCATGTTACTGAGCAAAACCCTAGTTCCAACAATCGATGAATAAGACAACTTACAAGCCATGGACCCATGAGAGGAAGGTGTCCCTAGGTGTAATCCAATGCCATGGGTCCAACTAAATCAATGGTTCATCAATCCAAGTGCCAGTTATCAAATTACGGAATATTTCAACTCGCTTCCTGAAGCCATTCACGGACACTTGGTGAGTCTCTTCCTGGGGCATAAAATCCAATATGAGTGACAAAATTGAGTACTGTAACCTATTGAAAGTTTGCTTGAGCAAGGTGGACATGAACACAATGTCCACATGCTCTGTTGGATGAGTTTCCAAAAATTTCCCATGTAATGCAAATATTGCACATGTTACTAAGCAAAACCCTACTTTCAAAAATCGTCGAATAAGACAACTTTCAAGGAATAGACCCATGGGAGGCAGATATTCATAGGTGTAATATGATGTCATGAGTCCATCAGAATCGATGATTCATCGATCTGAGTCCCTGTTATCAAATTACGAGGGATTTCAACTCGCTAATGTATGGGAAAAAAATTTTACCATCTTTCTCCTAGTCTTTCTAAAAACCCTTTTTACAACGCACTAAATATATATAAGGCTTTGCAATGTAATCCAAGTGAAAAGTTAATGAAGATGTGCCTCCTTTATTCAATCACATATTTGATTAAACATATATATTTTTAGGCTAAAACATTAACTTTTCTCAGCAATTATTTTGGTGTCGAAGCTAGGTAGTTCCTACAGTTCAAGAAGACCATGATTTGTATTGCACCAAGGAGGTGATAGCATGATTATGGTGCCCTCCCTCATCAAAGACATCAAGTGAGCCATGCCACAAAGGAAACCATCATATTAAATCAACCTTGAGACCTCCTATATGAAGCTCAAATCACTCAACCACTCGAGTTAGCCCACTATGATAGGTAACATTGAATTTTTCCATGCACTCATTGAATGAACCAACACATTCATGCATACATCAATTGGTTCCAAAACTTCAAGTCCATGCTAAGTTCTTTTATAGACATTTTGTATTGACATTGGGGAACACATTCAATGCTTCGATTTAGACTTCAATCTAGAACTCAATTATATGTCCTTCAATTTTTCTATGTATGCATGTTCTAGCTACAGCACTTGAGCATGCATGGAATGGTGGCTGCCACAAAATAGTACTTCTTGATTTTGATATTAATTATTTTGGGTGGTTTTTTATTTTTTAGAAAGTGAGTATTTTTACAATCGGTTGTTGATTTCAATACCCATTTGGTTGTTGTTACAATTGAATTTGCTTCATATTTAGTACAAATTATTCAACCGTAAGATCCAAATGAGGAAGGGGAGCCACCACTTATGAGAGGGAAGCATAAACCCTAGCACATAGAAATAGAGGCCCTCAAGGAACTATTAATGTCTAAATGGTGTGGCTCATCCTTCAATCACTAAAAGAGTTGAGGACGATCCTCTTGTTTCATAGATTGGTTGGTTCCTTCTTTTTTTAAGTTTAGAGATGCTAGCTCCACATTAAAAACATGGAGTACGTTGCTTCAAAAAATTAGAGATGTATATTCTTTGTTCAGTCCATGTTTATGTACATCTCTAATGAGACGTATAATTAACTTTAAATGTCTAATGAACGTCCATTAAAATATATTCATAAACACCTTTAGTTTAAAACAAACATCGAAGGCATGTCCATTAAGAGACGTTAGTTCGATGTTACATATGTGGAGTGAGCATTGCCAGTATAAACCAAAAGTCAAAGTTGTTTCTATTAAGCCATGCTTGTTCCATGTTCAAACAATGTCACTTCCACATGCCTTCAATGTTACTTCCATGTTAATTCCTCATTCATTTCACCTACAGTCCATGTTTATAAGACATTAAAGCTATGTTCAAACCACGATCATGACGTCCCTTAAGAGACATTTATGCTACATTCAGTCCACGTTCAAGCCACGTGGGATGAGCGTCGATAGCATAACCCAAACATCAAAGTTGTTTACATTAAGCCACATTCAAATGATGTTCATTCCATGTGTCTTCGACATTACCTACACTTCTCTTTTTGTTCAAGTCATGTGCATGACATCCCTTAAGAGACATTTAAGCCACGTTGATGGCATCCTTTAAGAGACATTCATGACGTGGCTTAAGAGACATTTAAGCCACTTTCCTAACATCCCTTAAGAGATGTTCAAGCCACGTTAGGAATGTCTCTTAAGCAACATTTAAGCGATGTGTATTCCACATTTACGACATCACTTAATCGACGTTAAGGCCACATTCTTCAGCTAAAGAGATGGTCTTTTAGGTGAGTCCATAGTGACAGTGGTTTGACACATGAAACATCGCGTAAGCGATGATAGGATAACAATGTTCAATGCTATGCTGGACCGATGCAAAAAATCGTCGAATAAGGCCCAAAATTTAGTAGTGATGAGAAATCATGAAGTAGGCAATCCATTTTCCTTATAGCCATCAAAGTCTGAATTTTGAATATCCAATTAATTTGAAGTCTTCTATCTTAGAGAATTTGCGTCCAAAGCCTTGATTCCCCTTCAAGTATCTTACAACTCTCTTTGCAACACACCAATGTCCTTTACAATGTTTTTGCATGAACCTAGAAAGGATCCCAACTACAAATGAAATATCAAGTTTAGTAGTCGCAGGGTAGATAACAATCCCCACAAGTTTCCTACATTTGGTTGCATCCTCAAAATCATTCCCTTCTTTTGGTGTTAGCTTCATATTTTGTTCCACTGGAATATTGAGAGGATTACATTCAACCATGCCAAACTTGTTCAGTAATTATCCAATGTACTTCTTTTGGGATATGAATGTATACTTAGGAGTTTGAGTCACTTCAACACCCAAGTAGTAGTGAAGATGTCCCATATTAATCATGTCAAGATCTCTCTTCAACTCTTTCTTTATGGATGAAATGTAGCTTTCAGTGTTCCCTGTCATCAATAGATCATCTAAATACACTACAAGATATACAACACTTTTGCCAACTTTATTGACAAACAAAGTTACATCATCAATATTAAAGTGCTTGAAATTCAATTTAAGAAGATGCTTGGTTATATTTTCATACAATGCATGAGGTCCTTGTTATGGTCCTTATAAAGACTTTATGAGCTTGCATACCTTCTATTCTTAACCTGAGTCACAACAAAACCTTATGGTTGAGACATGAAGTCATTCTCTTTCAAGTCTCCATTCAAGAAAGTAGTCTTCACATCCATTTAATGAACTTTCCACCCATTATGTGCATGGCCCATTTTGTTGTGGGGGAAAAGTCTCCTCATAGTCTATGTATTCTTTCTATGCAAAACCTTTTGCCACAAGCCTCACCTAATGCTTCTCAAGTGAGACATCATGTTTGTACTTGTTCTTGTAGACCCCACTTGCAGCCAATTGGTTTGGTTCCATATAGAGACTCCAAAAAATTCCATGTCCCATTTTTAATGAGAGTGTCATATTCCTTTTGGATAGCTTATATCCACACATCATAAGAAGCAACTAGAAGTTGGTTCAAAGTTAACAGAGAAATTTCAGTTCACGGTCATATGAAACATCCATATCATCTACATCACCTGAATTTGAATTATCTCCATCACCTCCATCTTCATGTCTTGTCGAACTTTTGGTTCATGTCTTTCCAACCTCATCAATATGAACACTTTCAAGTCTCTTCATGACCCACATTGGAAGTTTCTGTGAGGGTCCAAGTTTCTCCACTGGTGGTGCTTCATTTTCTTCAAGATTCAATCTTCCAATCCTCTCAATCACATCATCCAATTGAACCTCGTGTTCTGGTGAAGTGGCGAGAACTTTTTCATGAGGGAGAAATGGTGTTGCAAAAGGAGATTCCAAATATTGATACAAGATAAGACTCCCCCCTTCAATATGTGGAATCTTTGTCAAATCCATGTTGTCTTTACATGGGTAAATTTATTTAGATGATCAAGTTACCTCTCCATAGACTTGTCATTTTTATTCATTTCAAGAAAAATTACATCTCTAGAAAGAGTAAACTTTTTATTTACCTCATCGTAAAGACGATATGACTTGGTGGTGTTTGAGTACCCCAAGAAGATGCACTTTCGACTCCTTGCACCAAGTTTGTTTCTCTATTCCTTAGGAATTAAGGAATAAAATGTGGAAGCAAAGACCCTAAAATGCCTCGTCGAAGGAATGCAACCATACCACATTTCATATGGAGTCTTATTGTCAAAAGAATGGCATGCACTTGTGTTTCTTAAATAGATTGCACACATAATTGCATCAGCCCAAAACATTAATTCACATTCTTGAAAAATAGCATGGAGCATACCATATTCAAAAGTGTCATGTTCATTCTTTTTGTTACACCATTCTGTTGATGATTATATGGAACAGTGGTTTGATACATAATCCCATGTTGATGAAGATAGTTTTCAAATTCATTAGAAGTATATTTTTTCCATTATCACTACGAAGAGTGCCAATATGAGAATGTGCTTCATTTTCAATCCATATATAAAATAATTTAAACATTACAAATGTGTCAGATTTATGTGTCAATAAATAAACCCAACATATCCTAGTGTACACACCAATAAAATTCATGAGATATATATTACCATTTGCAAAAGCAACAAGCATGGGGCCAAACAAATCGAAGTATATCAACTCTAATTTTCTACATGCTCTAGAATTGGAATCATGAAAAGGTTGTTTGTGATGTTTCCCAGGACGCATGCATCACACTACTTTAAATTCTTTGGAATTGTGGGAAAACCAGAAGCATCATAACAAATGAAGACTCATATATGCCCATATCTAGCATGCAACAAAAGAATAGATGGAAAATGTACCTTCATCATGGTGAGAGAGGTGTGTAAAATTCTTTGCCCTTGTAGATGTCTCTTTCAGCTTCAACAATCTCCACCTTCACATCCTGTCATGATGACCTAGTTGTCAAAAGATCTCATTATCTCAACTTTTCCATCAACCATGTGAATGGAATGGAATTGCTATCGATTGTGCATAATAAACATCAAGTTCCTCTATAACTCTCAAAGGTATAGAACATCATGCAACAGAAAGTCTGGGAATCCAAGCAATTTGAGCCTTATGGTGCCAATTACCTTAATTTTGAGGTTAGATTTATCTAAAAATAAACTATACCATCTGCATTGTCATTCAATTCTTCAAATAATCCTTTTCTAAAGGTCATGTGGTAGGTAGAACTAGTGTTAAGCAGCCAAGTATCTCTCCAAGAGGCAAATGAAGCATTGAACATAGCTTCATTAACACTAATATTGCAATGTGCAACAATGAAATGAGCAAATTCAGGAGCTGTAGCTTTTTCTTCTTTCTGCACTTTTTCGTCTATGTGATCTTGTCCCATGGAATCTTGCATGTCTTTGCCTCATGCCCCTTCTTGCCACAACAGAGACATTGAAGATCATATCTCTTACTATGGTTACGTCTACCCCCCATACCATTGAAATTATTTCTCACACGTCCTCTTTTACTTCTCCTCTAGAGGAATCATGTGATTGATTCTTTCCTTTATAAGCATGGGCTGAATTGTCTTTTTTCCAAAGGATCTCTCATTTTGCAATTTTCCCCACCAGTGTGTCAAATTTGAGGATCTTGAGTTGGCCACTAGCTTGAAGTGACTCGATATAGTGGGAATATGTGGGGTAGAGGACCTTGATGAAGGTTGTGAGAGCAATTCCTACCTTCACACTAGAGGCTTCAATTTCATGCATAATCACTTTAATCTATGTGCTAAAGCCATGGGGTCATTATCCTTCAACTCTAGGTTGAACAACTTCAACAACAACTTAATACGCTCCAATTACGAGTGAGTCATACAAGTATTTTAATTTCTTCAAAACACCATACGAATCTATAATATATATGATATGACAACTCACATCTTCACCTACTGTAGCAATAATTAGTGCATAGGATTTCTTGTCTTTGTTCTTCTATGTGGCAAGCCCTTTGTCTACAATAGTTTTTGTAGGTTCAACACCACCTTCTCCTTCATAAATGTCATCACATAAATCATTGAAGATGAGTGTGTGTTTGATTTTACTCCACCATTCTGGATAGTTCTCTTTGTCGTTGAGCACCACATCAACAATAGAGACAAGAGAATGCATCTTTATAGACGAAATCAATTCAAGCTCTACTCAAATGAAAAATCCGAACTACACTCAACCAATATGCTCAACCAGATTTATTCAATCGTTGAGAAACCTCATCTTTTTTACACAAGTGACAACTGGATAGTCCCAACAAAGCCTTTATCAAAATAGTATCCTTGATTAAAGGAAGAACAAAAGATGCATTACTTTATTCTAGAATTAAACTGTAAGCTTTGTTCAAAAGACACCATTTTGAAAACATTGTGCAACTATGACTAGATACCATGATGTATTAGGTGACTCCAACAAGAATAAGAATACAATAACATGTGCAATAAGTATCTATGTTGATCAAAAGATTCTGTGTATGCCTCTGTGTGCGTTATGTCTCTTATTTATTATCGGTTAATAATTCCTTTAACCCACTATTTGACAATATGAGGAGTTCTAAACTACGATTTGGTTTCTTCTATCAATATCCACTATTCATTGGTGTAGCATTTATCAGATTCATCTTTAGGGATTAACTAGCTCCTGGGGATGAGGGTGTCAGCCAACAATGGGGCCTTATGGCTGACCCGATGGAATCCTAGGTTCCATTCTCTGCGGGGGGGCATAGTATTCTCTTGCGAGAGGTGTTGTCATCCTTTAATGCCTCATGCAACCACGGTGGCAGTTCTACTTGTCGTTGGGAAGATCGTTCTCACATCCAATATTAAGGCTGGCCCCGACCAAGGTTAATGTTATCAACTGGACCCAGTGATCTACTCCAGCTCTAGCTCTGTTGTGTACAGATGCAGGTTTCCCCTAGTCTTGGAAAAAAGGGATGAACTAGCACCTCCATGCATGATGGATAAAGTTAAATTTTTGAGTTTAGTGAATCATTCATTTGAATAAATGGGAGTTAGAATGGGAAAGGGAAATCCTGGAGGACAAAAGATAATATCGGTTCCGTGCAAACGAAGTAGTGATTTTGAAAATAGTGATTTCTAGAAATAGACCTAGACCAATGTTAAGGAATATAAAATAATATTATTGAGGGTTTCTTTTACACACTTGACCACCCTCAATTGATGAGGGCTAGGGGATAATTTATTTCCATTCAATTTTACTAGGATTTTGATCAACGTAATTAATAACCTAATATAATAGGGGAGTCTCCAACAGGTAGTCTTCATGTGGAGGTAATAATCATGGTGGGGGAGCTAGTATGCAAATATGTAAGCACATACCACATAGATCAGAATATGAGAACACTAAAATGCAGATATGTAAATGCATGTTAAGGTTTTTTTCCTTAGCTTATAAACACCGAGGTCGAGGCACGGAAGATGTAAGATGTATTGATGTATTTGTAACTTCAGAAGATATTCACTTGTATATTACATTTGTACGTTATTGTATATCCAACAGAGATGTATTATTCCTCTGATTGGAAGTGTCATCATTTGTATTTGCAAGTGTCGCAAGTTACATTGTAAGTGTCGTCATTTGTATTTGCAAGTGTCGCAAGTTACATTGTAAGTGTCATCATTTGTATTGATAGGTTATTAGACCACCAATGTGGGGCCGGCCCTAGTTAGGTCATGTGGTTGGGTTATTAGGCTTCCTTAGGACGTCGGCCCTGTTGGCTTATTGGCAGGTCAATTCAATGTATAAATAGAGGGTGTGCCTCTCTCATTATATTCATTCACTCACTTCTCAAGCTCGCATAGCTAAGAGAGAAAGTGGCGCACAAGTGGAGGAGGAGGAGTATCTGCTAGAGACATCTCTTTGGGTTTGATCATTGTGATCTTGGTTTGTGGCTTATCTTATCTCTGAGGAAGTTGTAGTGTTTTTCACCTTCTTGGTTTTCCCCGAGGAAACTTTGTGTCTCTTGTGTGCTTGTTTTGTTGTGTCTATGATTGATATGTTGTAGATATGATAAACATGTTATTCTCTTAGTGATCCTGAATGATAATGGAATGAAATTATCGAAAAATTAACATGGTATCAGAGCTGACCTAAGAAGAAGGTACTATGCAGCTGCGGAAGCTTGGGCTTCTTAATTTTTGGGTTTCTCTCCACAAGTCATCAAAAGCAGGAGGCTAGATTGACTCTCCTAGCAAGGGCGCATCTTTTTGTCGAGACAGAATTCAATTCTGAGCATTTTCAGTTTTGACCTAATCTCTGCTATGGGAAATTAGGGTTTCGGAGAAAGTTGGAATTTTTTAAATATGAGACCACAGCTGGAAGCTCCTCTGAAAAATCAAAGTTTAGAGATTTGGATCGAACTTTTTGGTTGGGTGAAGCTCTGGGAAAATCAAACCCTAGTTCAGGGTCTTGTCTAGTGAATCCGGAAGTTTCAAAGGCAATTCTGAGGGGTCAAATTTTGCAGTTTTCAAATTTGGAGTATACCAGCTTGACCATCTCACAAAGCGCATCTTTCTATCCTTTCAGAAGTTTGAAATTCAAATTTTGAATTTTTAGGGTTTCTTTGACAAACCCTAATCCAACTCCAGATCCAATTTTTAGCAAATCAAGTGGTAAGACCTAATAACTTTTATATTTCCATTTGAAGTACTCTTTAAGATGTCTCACCACACCAAGCTTGAGGATAAGCTTGAAGGGGATGATAATTTTCAATCCTAGAAGTATAGGATTGGGTTTATCCTAGAAGAGAATGAGTTGGACACTTACATAAGTGAAGAGGTTCCAGTTCCAGAGGGAGAAGAGGCTAAGTCCTTACACAAGAAGAACCTAGTCAAGGCTAAGAGAATCATTTCTTATTCTATAAAAGACCATCTCATACTTCATGTGTCTTCCCTAAAGACACCTAAGGAGATGTTTGACTCTTTGACCAAGTTGTTTGAAGGAAAGAACATAAATCGAAAGATGACTTTGCGGAACCAATTGAAAGGGGTAAAGATCTAGAATTGAGAGACCATACAATCCTACTTCTCCAAGGTTTCTCAAATCAAGGAATAACTTGAAGCTATGGATGAAGTAGTGGAGAATGGAGAAATTGTAATGACCACATTGAATGGCCTACCTAGGTCATGGGACTCCTTCATCCAAGGAATCTGTGCAAGAAAGAAATTGATCTCTTTCAGTAGACTGTGAGAGTTATGTTCACAAGAAGAAGCTAGGCTTGTGGCCTGAGAAGAAAACATGGGAAATGAAGATCAAGCTCTCAGAGCACACACCAAGAAAGGTAAGTTCAAGAGGGAGCAATCTTATCACAAGAGAACTCCACACCACCATCAAAGAGATAAGAAATATTTGAGGTGCTTTACTTGTAATGAGAAGGGACATTTTTCTTCAGATTGTCCCAAGAATAACAAGAACAAAAACAACAACAACTACAACAAGAAGAGGAAGAGAAACAAGAAGAGATATCATGCTCATGCTGTTGAGGATGATGAACCTCCCAAGAAGAAGACTAGGGTAGAAAATGAAGACTCTTCAAGTGAGTAAGAATATGTGCTGATCTTTGGTCTCACAGGTGCTATCTCTCATGGAAGTGATGATTAGCTTATTGATAGTGGGGCTTCCAAACACATGACTAGGTTTAAAGAATCCTTTACAGATCTATCTGAACATGAGTCACCTCATAAAGTGAAACTTGGAGATGACTATCAATATCCCATAAAAGGAAGTGGTGAAGCCTCCTACAAACTAGACTTTGGGAATTCTTTGAAAATGAAAAATGTTCTATATGTACCAGGACTCAAGAACAATATTCTCTCCATATCATCTTTGGATGCAAAAGGAATGAGAGTTGCATTTGTGGATGGCCAAGTACCCATGTGGCCAAAGGGTAAGACCATAGATGATGCAGTAGTGATTGAAGAGCAAGAGGGAGGATTGTACAAATTGAAGGGACAACCTGAACATGCCATGGTACATGAATCCATGGATCCAAGTGAACTTTGGCATAGAAGGCTTGCACACATGCACTACATAGCACTACCAATTGCAAGCAAAGTTGTAGAAGGTCTTCCCGAAATCCAGTCAAAGCATGAAAGCATTTGCAAAGGATGTGCAAAAGGGAAGAACACTAAGAAAGCATTTCCAAGCAGTGAAAGCAAAGCAAAAGGAATCTTGGAGATTATCCATTGATGATTTCTCTAGGAAGACTTGGGTTTATTTCTTGAAGAATAAAGATGAAGTGTTTGATAAGTTCAAGGAATTCAAAGCCTTGTTAGAAAATCAAACTGATAAGAAGATCAAGACCTTCAGATCCGACAATGGCGGAGAATTCACTTCAGGAGATTTCAAGAAGTTATGCAGTGATTCAGGGATTAAGAGGGAGTTGACCACTCCTTACAATCCACAACAGAATGGGGTTGTAGAAAGGAAGAATAGAACTATCATGGAAGCAGCACGGGCAATGCTTCATGACCAAGATATGCCTATGCATCTATGGGTATAAGTAGCTAGGACAGTTGTACATGTGCAGAACAGAACACCCCACAAGATACTTGACAACAAAACATCAGAAGAAGTTTTCTCAGGTAAGAAACCTAAAGTTAGCCATCTCAAGATATTTGGTTGTCCAGTATACACACACATTCCAAAGGAAAATAGGACAAAGCTAGATCCTTCAGGAAAGAAGGGCATCTTTGTGGGTTATAGTGAAAGCTCGAAGGCATACAGAATCTACTTTACAAGGTTCAAGAAGATTGACATCAGCAGGGATGTAACATTTGATGAAGACTCAGCATACATCAAATCAAGAAGACACCTATTGAAGACAATGAAGAACCAAAGGTAACCAGATTTCAAGACACCACTATGAATGAAGCAATTCCAGAAGAAGTTCGTGAAATTGAAAATCAACAAGAACCTGTAGATCCATTCCGTGAGAAGAACTCTCACAAGAGGAAACCTGAATGGCCTAGAGAGCTCATCCAAGATGCAGAAAGGTATGGTATTCCAGAAGAGGAACACAGAGAAAGGAAAAGGACAAGGTCGCACACTAGCTATGTTGCCTTGCTCTGTGACATTATGAACAAAGAACCTTCCAGTTATGAAGAGGCAGCGGAAAAGAAAGAATGGAAGGATGCCATGGTCGAGGAATACCATTCGATCATGAAGAATGATGTTTGGGATGTGGTCCCAAGACCAGAAGGGAAGTCTGTGGTGACTTCCAAGTGGATCTATAAGATCAAGCATGCTGCAAATAGTAGCATAGAGAAATACAAGGCGAGGTTTGTAGCTCGTGGCTTCTCCCAGAAAGAGGGAATAGACTATGAAGAGACTTTTGCACCTGTAGCCAGATACACTTCCATCAGAGCAGTACTTGATCTGGCTACAGTGATGAAGTGAAAGATACACCAGATGGATGTCAAGACAGCTTTCTTGAATGGTGTAGTCGAAGAGGAAGTGTATGTGGAGCAACCACTTGGTTTTGAGACACATGGCAGGGAGTCATATGTGTGCAAGTTGAAGAAATCCTTGTATGGCTTGAAGCAAGCTCCTAAGACTTGGTATGGTAGGATAGATATCTTTCTATCCAGTTCGGGCTTTACTAAGAATAAAGCAGATTCCAACCTTTACTACAAGGTTTAGGAAGGCAATCCAGTGATACTACTAATATATGTGGATGACCTGTTTGTTATAGGAGAGGATAGGTTGATTGCCGACACCAAGAGGAAGCTTGTTGTCGAGTTCGAGATGAAGGACTTGGGGATGATGCACTACTTTCTAGGCATGGAGGTGTGGCAGAGTGTAGATGGAATTTTCCTTGGACAAGGGAAGTATGCAGTAGAGATCCTGAAGCGGTTCGGGATGATAGACTGCAAGGCCATGGCCACACCTATGGCATCGAACCTGAAGTTATTGTGTGATGCTTCATCTGAGCAAGTTGATGTCACGATGTATCGTCAGTTGATTGGGTCCTTGATGTACCTGACGAACACGAGACCAGATATTTTCTTTGTGGTGAACACATTGAGCCAGTTCCTGACGGATCCGAGAGGTGTTCACCTGGTTGTTGTAAAGCATATTCTGAGGTACCTGAAGTGTACGATTGATTATGGGTTCAAGTGTGATGCGAATCAAAAGTTTAACCTGGAGGGTTATGTTGATTCAGATTGGGCTGGCAGTGCTGCAGATAGGAAGAACACTTCGGGGTGTTGCTTCAGTATGGGATCGGGTGTGATATATTGGTTTAGCAGGAAGCAGTCCTACGTAGCACTAAGTATAACCGAAGCAGAGTATGTCGCAGCTTGTTTGGCCAGT
This sequence comes from Larix kaempferi, assembly GCA_027924585.1. Classification (NCBI taxonomy): domain Eukaryota; kingdom Viridiplantae; phylum Streptophyta; class Pinopsida; order Pinales; family Pinaceae; genus Larix; species Larix kaempferi. The sequence continues at coordinate 3,970,738 of BSBM01000662.1, forward strand.
TGTGAGGTAGTATGGCTTAGGAAGCTACTGTCTGAGTTATTTGATCTCCCATTGGATGCTACCTGTATCTATTGTGACAACCAGAGTTGTGTAAAGTTGTCAGAGAACCTGGTGTTCCATGACAGGTCGAAGCACATCGAGATCAAATATCACTATATCAGGGATATGGTGTAGAGAGGAGCAGTGAAGCTCCTGTATGTTGCGACGGATGAGCAAGTTGCAGATGTGATGACGAAACCACTAGCCAGAGTGAAGTTTGAGTGCTTCAAAGAGAGGCTTGGTGTTCTTCAGATTGAAGATACTTCGAGGAAGAAGTGATGGGACACATTTGCAGGAGCCATTCCAAGCATGGTGATAGGAGGATCCTTCCCATGGCTGTGGATGTAAGCGTTGGGTGATGAGCATCAGGATGATGCTCTAGATGATATGCATCAGGATGATCATGTATGAGGATATGCATCAGGTGGATGCTTTGTATGATCAGTTTGATTATATGGTGATGATGAGTATCAGGACGATGCTCTAGATGATATGCATCAGGATGATGCTATGACGATGATCAGGATGATCATGCGATGATGACATGCATCAGGACGATGTTGTGACGATGATCAGGTTGATCATGTGATGATGTGCATCAGGACGATGTACGGTATGATAATGATCAGTATGATCATGAGTATCAGGATGATACTCTGTGGTCATGGACAGGTTGTGCAGATAAGCATATAATCTTTCCCTAGGAGATTTGCAGATACTCTTGCGAGGTTTTGCCTATGGCATGTAATAGTTCCTTGGGAGATCTAGCAAATGCTCTTTCGAGATTTTGCTTTGGGAGGACATATAATATTTCCCTAGGAGATCCGATAGGTTGAGTAGTACGCTCGTAATCAGTCTTGGGATACTCTTTCGAGGTTTTGTCCTATGGCATATAATATTGCCCTGGGAGATCCGATAGGTTGAGCAGTACGCTCGTAATCCGTCCTGGGATGCTCTTTCAAGGTTTTGCCATGACCACATGTAATATTGCCCTGGGAGATCTGATAGGTTGAGCAGTATGCTAGTAATCAGTCCTGGGATGCTCTTTCGAGGTTTTGTGGTGACCACATGTAATATTGCCCTGGGAGACCACATGTAATATTGCCCTGGGAGATCTGATAGGTTGAGCAGTACGCTCGTAATCAATCCTAGGATGCTCTTTCAAGGTTTTGTGGTGGTCACATATAATATTTCCCTGGGAAATCCGATAGGTTGAGCAGTAAGCTCGTAATCAGTCCTGGGATGCTCTTTTGAGGTTTTGTGACGCACGTAATAAGTCCTGAGGATTCCACAGTATGGCCAGTGATGATGAAGACCTACAGGAGGTTAGGCCTACATCCAACATGAAAAAGGGTTGGCTCTTTAGAACTTCCTATGAAGAGAAGAATTCATAGATAGCCCAGTGATCGAGATGTCGAGTACAGTAGCAGTGATGATGATCCAGCTCCAGAATTGAAGACTTGCGCCAATATGTATTGATGACATGTGTCTAGAGAATACCTTCCTAGTTAAGAGGGAGTGTTGATGTATTTGTAACTTCGGAAGATATTCACTTGTATATTACAGTTGTACTTTATTGTATATCCAACAGAGATGTATTATTCCTCTGATTGGAAGTGTTGTCATTTGTATTTGCAAGTGTCGCAAGTTACATTGTAAGTGTCGTCATTTGTATTGATGGGCTATTAGACCACCAGTGTGGGGTCGGCCCTAGTTAGGTCATGTGGTTGGGTTATTAGGCTTCCTTAGGAAGTCGGCCTTGTTGGTTTATTGGCAGGTCAAGTCAATGTATAAATAGAGGGTGTGCCTCTCTCATTCTATTCATTCACTCACTTCTCAAGCTCGAATAGCTAAGAGAGAAAGTGGCGCACAAGTGGAGGAGGAGGAGTATCTGCTAGAGACATCTCTTTGGGTTTGATCATTGTGATCTTGGTTTGTGGCTTATCTTATCTCTAAGGAAGTTGCAGGGTTTTTCACCTTCTTGGTTTTCCTCGAGGAAACTCTGTTTCTCTTGTGTGCTTGTGTTATTGTGTCTATGATTGATATGCTATAGATATGTTGTACATGTTATTCTCTTAGTGATCCTGAATGATAATGGAATGAAATTATTGAAAAATTAACAAGATGCGGGTTTGTGCATGCAAAGGAGAGAAAACGCAGGTAGAGAAGGGTAATTAGGGCTTATAGGCATAACGATAGACAAAGTTGGCAAAGGAGGCAGTAACTCTAGTGCTTTATGATTTTGCATTAATTTGAATCTCATAAATAAATAGATGAATGACCTTTGGATTTCATCTTCCAGGAGGTCGATTATCATTCTCTGACTCTTTCACATTTCTAATTTAATTAATATTCACAATCAACCATAACTCCTAAGGATTTTTCTTCTAACAATTAGTAAGGGTAGAGGGTGGTTCACTTATTTGAGTATTAGCACAACATTTTCTCAGGGAAAATATATGTTGTGTAAATTGTACAATGTCATAAAAAAAATCTATATTTAATCGAAAAAATCAATACTCCTATCAAAGTTTATATTTGATAAAAGAACAAAAAAACATAAAAATATCAAAATAAAGTATAGAGTATCATATTTGATATTTTGAATAGTTTTATTTCACATATTTACTGAAAATGGATGGATGTGCAATAAACATAATTTCTTTAGCTCCAGAAGATAACAATTATGTTTTTCATCTTTTAAAACGAAACATATTATCTAAAAAGTTAAAAGAATTAGAATTTTTTTAGAATGGCATTTATATATTAGAATATAATTGAAGGAAGGTCATTGAAATGAAGGTGATTGAAGCTTGTTGCCTAGCATGTTTGGATAGAGTATGATCTGGAAGTCCAAATCTAAGGAGTTGGAGTTCCATTGCTTCAGTCACTAGTGGATATAATTGTCCCCTAAGAGGATAGATCACCATCTGGGGGTTTTTGAAAAGCCATATTGTATTTTTTTCTTGTTTGTGCTTGAACTCCAAGGATTTGTGACCGATTCAATGTCTATAGAAATAGGGCTTGATAGCCACGGTTTGTGGGAACCCTAATAAATTGTTCATGTCACTGTTGTAAAGCATGCACAAAAAAGAAATAAGTTGTAGAAAAAAGACGGAGACCTACCACTCAGATCTGAAGTGGAAAGACCACTTCAACATATAAAAGTAAGTCAGATCCCACAAACCCTGAAGTGGAGAGACCACTTCAACATATAAAAGTAAGTCAAATCCCACAAACCCAACATCATTGTTTACATTAATCGATTGCTCGAAGGACGAGTTAATCATTTTGGGCCTCTTCCAGTTGAGGACTCTTGGAAACCTTTGATTTATACGATGTCCAGGGTTCTTTCCTAAACAATCACACACATACGTTAATGACCTAAGAGCAATCATGGCACAATTTTGCTTCCAACAAATAGAATCATTTTTTGCAACCACCTGCACACAAGATCTAGCACCAAATTGTCCTCCCATGAGCAAGAGACATCTCTTCAAAGTAGCCTGAAACCTTTGTCGAGGAATAAGCGAGTGGGTTTGGATAAAATAGCCAAGAGGTTGGACAGATTTTTAGTATCAGAAGGTTTGATGGTTGATTCCCTTGGAATGAGGTAGTGGGTCAATATTGGAGGTGAATTTGCTCATGCTCTGATATGTTTGAAAATGGTTGGAATTGGGTCTAGGCCACTTAGCCCTTTCAACTTCAACCTTGTTCAAATAGTAGAAGAAGATTGTACATTAATAAAATCCCATTGGGTTATACTCTTAATGAAAGCCGAGAATTTACCTCATGTTGTTTTGAAGTGAACCTAAAGCAAATTAAACAAGCCACCATTGGATGGGCTCATGCCAAAAAAGAAGAGGAAAAAGAGTTGAAGGAGATTGAAGAAATGTTGGAGGCTAGTTGTGATTCAAAGGGTCGAGATTTCTTAATAGAAGAATCTAAGGCTGAGACTGCAGCTTCAGAACATAAAAAAAAAATGGAAGACCTTGGATGATAGGGAAGCAACATAATGTTTGAAGAGAGAGACTCTTTGGCTTTCCAAAGGAGATGAAAATTCTAAATTGTTTCACCAATATGCCAATCACCAAAAGAACATAAATACCATTTGGAAAATCAAAAGCTATGAAGGAATGAAGTTAAATATTTTGAGGACATCGCTTGAGAGAAGGTGGAACACTTTGGAAATCTTTACAAAGCATAAGAAAGTGTTTTGATTATTGAAGTACTCAAGATATCTTAATATTTCCCTAGCTTTGTTAATGAGGGAGAGAATCAAAGTTTAATGGAGACCTTTACTAAGTATGAGTTACAAGAGGTTTTGCACAATTTTAAAAAGGATAAAAGCTTCAGCCTTGATTGGTGGTGTCAATTGAATTTTTCATAGGCTTTTATGAACCGATGGAAAAAGATCTTGAGTGGTTGAATCATCAAGATTGCAGGTAGGATATTAGTATATTTCAATACAAGTTTTCTTGTACTCATTCTGAAGATAGACAATCCCACATCTTGTGAAAGGTCCAGACCTATTTCACTTTGCAACTACATTAATAAAATGGTGGCAAAGGTAATTGCAAGAAGGGTTGAAAGGGTATTATCAAATTCGATTCCTGGTGAGCAACTTGGTTTGTTAAAGGGGAGACAAACCCACAAGGTTATCAATGTGGCTCGAGAAGGCATGCACTCTATAAAAACAAAAAAAATAAGGGCATCGATAGTCAAGATTGACCTTTCGAAAGCATATGTTAGAGTAAATTGGATGTATCTAAGGCTATTGCTAACTCACCTTAGCTTTTTTGTTAGTTTCATCAACTGGGTGATGGGTTCGTTTATCTTTTCTTTCTCTCTATTTTGACAAATGGTGTTGCTTCATAATTCTTCACGCCAAGCAGTAGTTTAAGGTAGGGGTGCCCTTTGTCACCCTCATTTTTCTATCAATAGCAAAAGATTAAGAAAGTCCTTAGATGCAGAAAGGACAAGGAGTTTCAAAGGTGTCAAGATAGGCGGGAATTTTTGTTGTCTCATCTTTTATTTGTTGACGATATTCTAATATTTTATAATGGCTCAAAAAGGGCTTCGGAAAAGCTGAAAAAGCTTATGGATCTCCATTGTGTTGCCACATTGACAGTGGTAATCATTTAAAAACCTATTAATTCATGTATAAGATTAGAGGATGTAGATTTGAATTATTTTGTGAATTTGTTCCCTTACAATAAGGTTGATGTGGAAGCACTTAAATATTTGAACGTTTGCTTAAGAGCAAAGGTCCAATACCTACCTACAGAGGGATTGGAACTAACTGATAGCAAAAATTGAAAAAAAAAAGGATTTCTATATGGTGTCATCGTTGGTTGTGCAAAGGGAGGAGATGGGTGTTAATTAGGGTTATTTTGGAGGCCATCACAATTTACTAGATGTCTCTTTCTTGGATACCAACGAGGGTACTAGAAAAGCTTAGAATATAAATTTTATATTCCCTTGGTCTAGAAGCAAAGGTAAGTGGGGCACTTCTTCGGTTATGTGGCAAAAACTAACAACTCCAAAATCCTAAGAGGTTGAGGGCTAAAAAATATCTTATTTTTCTAAAAGATTTGTAGACTAATCCATGGAAAGAGCCTATTGTAACAATTGTAAGACTTATACATAAAAAATACATTGCTTCAGTAATATGGAAAGTTGTTATCTTAGCTTTCCCCCTTAGTGGTAAGGGATTAGAATGGAAAGTAAGGGATCGAACAAGGGTAAGGCTCGCAGAAGATCCTTGGGTTCGGAGTAGCTTTGACAACAAACTACCTAAATTATGGTTCAGTCATTATGGGACAAAGGCTTGTTTAAGCTCTTTCAAATAGGAGATCCAGTGGTGACAAACATATTGGTTCAAGCATGGTTAACAACAAAGCATTTGGGTTTCAAAGGTAAAGAGGCACAAGTTTGAGGCTCTTTCATCGCTACGCAAGTCAAGCCATGTTAGATTATAAGACAAAGGGGATAGTTTAATTTGGGGAAAACCCCCCTTAAGTGTACATACCTCAAAGACCAGTTATCTTTCTTTAAGTGCAAAGTATGACCATAGAGATATTGTTGGTGGTGGAGGGATGTTTGAAAATTCTCGACCTTCTAAGAATAAAATATCCATGTGGTTACTTTTAAATAATAAAGGTCTTACTTGGCATGTTTTACAAAGAATAAATACATTGGGCCTGGAAGATGCTCCCTCTATAAGTTGTGATGAATCAAATATACCTCTACCAACTATACAAAACAAGTATGGCAAGAAGTAGAATTTTTAACAAGTTCAAAAAATGTTTGAACTAGAAGCATTGTAGAGGAGGCTCTTCAACAATGGTTTGGAAATCTTGTCGTAAAGGCCTTCAAATCTTTACACTTGATTGTATCATGGGGAATTTGGCTGGCCAAAAATACGAGCCTTCTTAAAAATAGGCACTTCCTTTGTTGTGCAACACAATGCATAGGCATCTTAAAGAACTTTCAATGGGAAAAAAGTCTTATTTTGATGAAGTGCACAAGGTGAACCTCGGATTTCTGGGGTAGGAAGTGTTCTTTACGTAAATGAAGGTCGTTGTATAAAATTTAGAGCAATGCTTGGGTATGGCATGAACAACTTTTTAGAATTAAAGGCTCTAAAACTGCTTTTGTTGGCAAGTGAAAAGGGGATCTAACACTTCAAGTTTTTGGTGAATTTTTAACAATAATAAAGTGGATGAGAGTTAAACAAAATTGCACAATTTTTTTCTTGCATACTTTCCTAGAGGTACAAGGGCTTTGTAACATGTCCATTTCCTTGTCTTTCAATCGCATTTATAGACAAAGAAACAATGATGCAGATGCTTTATCAACAGTAGGGTTGAAATGGTCGTAAGTCAATGGTTTCTACTGAATGATAGAGAGGGATAGGTCGAGGAATTCTACCATCCAACCTTCCATGATATTGTGATATTTTAACACAATAGAGAATGTTGTTAGTTTTGTTATGAAAAGTTGAAAGCTCAAATCTCTTGTTTTTATTTTCCTTTATATTAATATGCCTTTAAGGTTTTCCTTTATAATAATATGCCTTTAAGGAAAAAGTGGGTTTTGATACCTCAAGATATGGGTAATTAAATACGTGGGCTATCAAGGCTACTATTCATATATAGTGGGAGGAATGGCTTTTTGGCTCCCATTTTGAAATTTTGCCTTGTATTTGGATGGTTAGAGAAGATACTGACTTCTAATCAAACATGTAAGCTCTGCTTATAGCTACTTGTAATGCCCCTGAAGCATGCATATGAAAAGTGTAATTTTGTTCGGTTTAATAAAATTATGATTTTTTTCTGTGGAAAAAAATCATATTATCCTATTGATGAGATGAATAGATGGGTAAACAATGGTTTTAGAGATTGAACATCATCATTATTTTTTTGGGAAATTTCATGTATGTTGAGTTTGTTTTCCTATTTGTCGAGTTTTTCCAAGTCGACATTTTTTGCCAAGACCCAAGCGGGTCCAAGTTTTTGTCGTCAAAGCGTCACAACCTGATGTTAACTACCTCTCTTATGATCATCATGATGCGATGAACTATCAACATGGAACTTCAGCTCAACAATCAGTGGCATGTTTAACATTAACGTGCATGCCTTCATGGTATAATGTATCAAAGCTTTTCATGATAAAACCTCCTTTCAATCAATCTCTGAACAATAGGACAAGACATAATAATTGTGTATGTCCGATCCTTTTTTACAATCAAATAAATTGGCAGGCGAAAAGCTACAATTGAAACGGGAATAAAGAGTAATGTAAAAAAAAAAAAAAATCTACAATGAAGCCAATTCTTATCAGGCAGTCATTTGGAATCATAGGTAACCCCAGTTCTTATCGGGCACTTATTTGGAATCATAGGTAACATGTTTTATTATATACTCTTCATAAAACTAAATAGCACGACAACATAAAATTAACTTACCAGAGAACTATGTTTTAAAACTTTGCCTGCTCAGACTCGGACTCGACCGAGTTGACCGAGTTGACCCTGAGCCGAGTCAAATCAGCCCTTAAAGCGGTTCGGGTGGTCGATTCGGTACCGAACCGGCTGAGTTGATGTACAACTCGGTCGGTTAGAGGTCGACTCACCGAGTCTGACCGAGTCAATAAATTTATTTTTTGGTAATTTGTTAAACCTTAATCCTAAACTAACCTATCTAACCCCTAACCTAACCCTAAGTTCTAACAAACTAACAACATCACCCCCTTCCTATCCCGCATTACTTTCTAGATCGTGTTGATTGTTGGAGACTCGAGAGTGGATACCGCTGAGAATGTGGAGACCGTCGAGACTGTGGATACCACCATAGACCGCCTGCTACCGTCGAGACCGGTCACTAGGTGCTCCTATTACCGCTAGCGTTGAGACCGTGGATGTTGGACAACGCATCATCCCTAGCCCACCGTTGGAGAGCCCAACTGTGCAGTATGCCTGCGTCGCTGCTAGAGCTTGGCAAGTTGGCAGAGGTAAGTGTTAGTCATTTTTTTTTAATTTACGAGTTAAATTTACGTTTGACATAACTATTATGTAAACAAATTTTGCACTGTTTTTCTTAATAAAATTTGCATTTTAAAATTTAAATTACAGAATTGTAAATTAATAAAAATATTAAATAAAATTTGCATTTTTTAATAATTTTTTTTATTAAAACTGTAATTTTTTTAATGAAATTTGCATTTTAAAAATTACAGAACTGTAAATTAATGTTTGTAAAAAAATTTAAATTTTTTTTATTTTATTTGTAATTTTTTAATTCACTTACAATTTACAATTTGATATATTAATTGCCTATAATTTTCATCTCTAAGTTTGCAAGTCTGTAACATTTTTTTCGTTTTCTTTGCATGTTGAACAGTGAACTTAGTGAAGTGTGAAGTGTGACCATTTACATTTCAAAATGACCCTGAAATCGAAAGATTCAGCATGGATCCATGTTGATGTGGTTAACGGGAAGATGTATTGCAAATATTGCAAAAAATTGATTAAAAGGGGGGGCATTCATAGGCTTAAACAACACTTGGCTGCCATTAGAGGAAATGTTGCCCCGTGTGAAGTTGATTCAGAGGTGATTGGAGAGATAAGGCTGGAGTTGCAACAACAATTTGATCAATATCAAGTGGATAAGACTAATCAAAAAGGGAGAGTGGAAGAAATAGGGAAGAAAAGGCATCTTTCAGAAATGATGAGATCTACGCCTCATGTTGAATATGAAGGCTCATCATCAATGCCTTCTACCAATTTCGGGGATCCCTTTCAATATGTTCCTCGACCCCAAACAAATCTGTCCAAAACGGGGGGTAATATCCAAAACTATTTATCACCTCAAAACACCTCTGGTAGTGCGGTTGCTTCTTGACCAATGCAGCCCCCCATAGATGCCCATTGGAAAAAGCAATCCAAAGAAACTGCTCATGAGTACATAGCTAGATGGTGGTATGATGCAAATATTCCCTTCAATGTTGCTCGTTCACCTTATTTTCAGCCTATGTGGGATTCTGTTATTGTTGCTGGTAAGGGCTTCAAAGACACTAGTATGCAAGACTTCAGGGGATCTCTTTTGCAGAAAGAGATCAAATCCTTGGATGAATACTTCAAGGAGTTCAAAGCATCATGGGTCGTAACAGGATGTACTATCATGTCAGATGGATGGACTGATGCAAGGAACCGAACCATCATAAACTTCCTTATCTCTTGCCCACAAGGAACCATGTTTTTGAAATCATACGATGCATCCGATAAGGTGAAAGATGCAAATTTGTTATTTCAGCTTTTAGATGAGGTTGTTGAGCCAGTGGGGGCAGCTACTGTTGTGCAGGTCATCACAAATAATGCTTCTAACTATGTTCTTGTTGATAAGATGTTAGAGGAAAAAAACACAACAATATTTTGGACCCCAAGTGCGGCACATTGCATAGACCTCATGTTTGAGGACATATGCAAACAGGATTGGATCATGCACACTGTAGAGCATGCCAAAAGCATCACAAGATACATCTACAACCACTCACGGGTATTGAGCTTGATGAGGAAACACACACAGGACAAGGAACTTCCTCACGTTGCAATCTCTCATTGCTCAAAGACAAAACTTGGAACAAATAGTTTCAAGTGATGAATTGAATTCAAGTAAATGGGCCCGCAGAACAGATGGAAAAGACACCAAGAATAAACTCTTGGAAAGCTCATTTTGGAGAAAAGCAGCAGAGGTTTTGAAAATTACTGAGCCACTTGTTAAAGTGTTGCGGCTGGTGGATGGGGAAAGATTGGCCATGGGCTACATTTATGAGGCCATGGATCAAGATGGGCTACATTTATGAGGCCATGGATCAAGCAAAGGAGCAAATAAGGGCAGCATACAAGGATAGAGTGGCCAAGTATGGGCCTATCTGGGATATCATCAAATAGGAGATGGAACAATCAACTCCATTGTCCTATACATGCAGCTGGGTATTTTCTGAACCCAAGGTACCATTATAGAGCTCAAATTGGAGATCATAGCGGGGAGGTCAAAGATGGATTGTATGAGTGCCTTGGGCGCATGGTCCCAAATGAGATGGCGCATTCGAAGATACACCAACGGATTACAGCTTACACTAGAGCCACAAGTACCTTTGGCAAACCTATGGCTAAGATTGCAAGAGATGTGGACCAACCAGATATACAATTCCATTGTTTTATTAAATTCAGTTATTTAATTTTTAAAATTAAATAACTACAATATTTAGTCAAATTCACAATCTATTTCGTCGATTTAATTGTCTTTGTACTTGCAACAACATGGTGGGAGTCATTTGGTGGCCAAGGCCTTCAATTGCAAAAGTTTGCAATTCAAATCCTTAGTCAACCATGCAGTTCTTCCGGGTGAGCACAATTGGTCCATCTTTGAGCGGATTCACACAAAGAAGAGAAACTGTTTAGAGCAAAATCGGTTAAATGATCTAGTCTCCGTGCAGTACAACCTTTGTTTAAGGCGCAACCAATTGATGAACAAAAGACCTGATACTGATCCCATTGTGTTGGATGATATTGATCCAGCCTCATATTGGTTAGTGGAGACTGAAGAGCCCGAGTTCGATCCTGATTTTGATATTGAGGTGGATGCGGCTGGTAATATTAGTCTGGAGGCAGATCCACTATTACCAGTACCATCATCAGTTCATGCAGGTGTAGAATCTAGATCCGTAATATTTTTTTCCATCATTGAATAATATATGAGTGTTTCAATATTACTATATTAATAATTTGATATAACCATTCATATAACATTATTTCATTCCAAACATGGCAGGCACTAGTCAAGAGGGACATATGCGTACACCTGCAGGCCTTGATCCATGTCCACCTCGTGCTTTTACACATTCAGCTAGTACTCCAACTAGTGTTGCTCTTAGTGCAGCAATTGTAGATGACCTTGAGGGGTTTGAGCCCGAGCCAGATGCCATTGCCTATATCATTGCTAGTCCGAGTGCTAGTTATGGGCATAGCAGTGGTGTTGAGTTTGATGATTGATTATGTTGATCAATGATGTAGTGGCATACTTATTATTGGCATCATTGCATTTTATTTTTTGGACTCTATCACTCCACATGCCATTTAGGCATATTTGATTATGTATTTTCACTTTGTTCTAGTCTTCCAGATATGTATTATGTATTGCACACTAGGTCAGCATAGTACACTTCAAGCCATTTTGATATGTTCATCCTTATATGGTATATACATGATAGACTTTGGATATTTTGTCTCTAATGCTTTGGAATGATGGATTATAATCTTTAAAATATCGTTTTTCTTTAAAATTTAAATATTTTATGTGTTTTAGTAAACCGAGTCATTAAAATCAAATCGTCCGAGTCATTGTCGATTCCGAGTCCGAGTCCGAGTTGACCCTCAACCGATTCCGAGTCCGAGTCCGAATCCGAGTTTTAAAACATTGCCAGAGAACCATTTCTCACTATTTAAGAAATGAAAATTTACAGTCACACGGGATTCTCTTAAATCAAATTAATGTAATTAGAACCTGTGCTACTATTTTACGATCCTACAAGTACCTAACAATATGCTTTCAAGTTCTGTTGTATAATTTATTTGAAAACATTAGAAATGTGCAACAGCGCCAAATCACATTTCCTACATATAAAACCGGCACAGCTCTAAAGAGAACTTCAAAAACTCATATTTCCAATATCCACAACTGTCACCTCTATAACGAAAAATGCACATTTCCAATATCTTCAATTGTCACCTCTCTAGTGAACTCCAAAAACTCACCTTTCCAATATAACATTACATGGTGAGGATATATCTAATTCTCCTTTCACAAAATTTCCTCCCTATCATCAAAATTTAAAATAAATATTAACAGCATGAATCAATCGTCTTTTGTGTTATTCATTTCGTGAAAGACCTCAATTTACAATGGCACTGGGAGAATGCCTATAGGCTTAAAGATTTACCTTCATAAAAGCATGTCATCTTCATTTCCATTTTTCCTAAAATGATAGCAAGTTACAGTAGCAAAGAAATAAATGATGATAAGTCAAAATCAATCATGAGACATGAACATAACAATTGCATTCAACTGTAGCATTCTTCAAGTAATATTGCTTGAGCTAAAAGGACAGAGGAGGTTTTTAATAGTAAACCTCAGAACATGTAACACCTCATTCCATTAACAGGATATATTAAACGAGGACTGGTACAGCCGTTCAAACATTCAACGAAGCACCATTATCTGCTGCTGTCAGACCAAGAATCATTGTGGCTGCGTGAGGAGCCCTGACAACAACAGAAATTTCATAAAAAATAATTAACCATATGCTAATATACAAATAGTTACAAGACAAAAGATCTGGATGCAATTTTGCTGAGAGGAATTCCTGTAAAAATATCAACTATTGCTGTTTGTAGTTGTTAACTGCTTAAACATCTAAGACTTTCCACCAAGAAAACTGTACGTCTAAGACAATGCTAATGTATTAATAATGTTGAATTGCCACCAAGAGAACTGTACAATTCCCAAGAAGTGGATCTAGGTTTAATTCATGACAATACTGAGGGAAAATTACAGAATGACTCATAAAGTAGGCATGTCCGCTAACTTCTTTATTGTGCCCACTTTAAATAGACCCTTCTTGAGTTGCTTACCAAACTTGTAAAAATGATAAATAAAACCTCTAGATACCAAAAAATCTACATAAGCATTGGATTCTTCAACGCCCAAATGGATGAAACCTACATCATTAAGCATACACATGAATCCATAAGACTGGACTTCTATTGACGGATTATGTTTTCACGACTTATCTCATAAGCGTAAGGATTTTGTCATATTTTGCAATATAATATAATGTGACTATTTTTAATGTAAATTATCTTTAACCATTGACATATCATCAACTCATAAGCCCCACAATGTTCTTAAGTAAAGCACAAGTGTTAACGAATAAAGTATACACAGCCGCATGTATGTCCATGCCATCATCCCACAGAAGATCTGCACTGTACTGTGACCATAATCCACTCTTCTAGTTCTACGATCTATCACAGCACATATAATATGTTTTATACAAGTTTCTGAAAGCTATTATTATATTCCAAAACATGAAAGATTCACAATCTAAACATGTGGGTACTACTGCACATCTGCACAAATATGATAACAAGCATGCACACAGATTAAAAAAACAGTTTTTGATTGTATAAATCAAAGTTACATGGGTACCGCTCCTGGGAGTTAGGGGATCCATACCCAGTGTATCCCCAATTCCAGGAGCTATAGAGAGGGTAGGAAATGATCCATTTTTGCAGGGAGCAGCTCCAGGAGCTCTGGGAGGTTCCAAGGAGCACTCCCATCAGGGTGTGAGCATTCCAATGGACTTTCCCATGGAGTACCCTGTGGTTGGGAGCACCAAGAACATCACTGCCTGTAGAGGAGCATCACTCCAATAGGTGCTCCCATGGAGTACCCTGTGGTTGGGAACTTGGGAGCACTGAGATGATCCAGATAGGCAAGAAGATTCTCAGTGCTCCCTACCACAGGGGACCCAAAAAAGTTTTAAACCCCCCTCCCAATCTTCGCACTAAAGACACATAGTAACCCTAGAGAGGAAGAGGGGCAGATATAGGAGCCCTTGAATCAGCAAATATGTCATATCACAAAACTGAGTAAACATATTATGTTGAAAAAACTTAAGACATTCTCTCAGAGTTTGGATGCTTTCTTTTGACAAGGTATGTACTTGTGACTCTATTTGAGGGCTATTCTGTAAGATGAAACAAACTTATGTCAATGGAACTTCTTTTCTAATTATTTATTACTGATGACTTTGATAAGCAAGAGCCAGCGTTGTCTCTTATTGACCTATATTTGCATTCCTTACTTCAGCAAGTAAACTAGTGTAAACTATTCTGGATATGAACAGGCAAATTCCAAATGTGATGGCGATAATAATAAAGAGGTGTGTGTGTCTGTATACATATATATATATAGCAGGATTCAGGAATGAGAGATTGCCAATGCCAACATACAAGCACATCCTTTGGATATTGTATCAGGCAAAGCCTATCCACTTGTGCATTGCATCCAAGCTGATTCTCTTTTGAAACCATCAAAATAATAGGAAAAGCAAAGAATAAGAAAATGGACGAGGGAAATACACTTTTGGACCTGGTCAGCCTCATTATCTGTTCTAAGTTGTCAGACTTAGTATCTACTTTTAAAAACTAGATCTACAAGAACATAACTTGAAACAAAAGAATGAAATGGAGGCAGAATGAAATGGAGGCAGAAAAATGTATAAGGAATGTTTTGTCCTGCTATATGAGATGAAGCATCAACAAGAGGCCTTATGTGGCTTCCAATTATCTTCAAAATTAAACTACTTTTGCATCAACCTGATGAACCAGAAGTACGTTGCCAAGCTGTTGATGGCCACCTTTGTTGAATAATCAGCAAAGAACCCCATCAAGACAGTTAGGATTGTGTTGATCAGAACCTTAATAGTTTATGGCCATACTAAAAGTCCATACAAATACAGGGACCTAGGGTGTCATTCCATTTTTGTTTGACTGCTAATAGAACTAGTTTATGACACCTCTGGATGAAGATTCAGGGACTCCGAGCAGCAGATAAAACAACTAATAAGTGGAATTCCATGAAACCATCAAAGTGTCAAGTTTTAATTCAAGCATAAATACAGTATACAAATTTCTGTTTTCATCAGTTACATGTCATAATCAAAGTGCACAAATTTATTCCACATGAACACAGTAGTTTTACCCTGGAGAAAACCCTTAGAAGGGAGAAAAAACTCCAGCCAAACAACCTTTCTTATAAGATATCAGGTTCAGATTACATAATCATCATAAACTTCACCCTTGATGTGCTAAGACAAAACTAATAGCAGAAATAACAACTTACAACAGAATTGTATGACAACCTTAAAATCTGCTCATAATATCCTCTGCTTGCTGCAAGTATTACCCCTCTGCTTGCTGCTGCACGTACTACTCCTCTACTGCAATGGACAGACCTCACACAAAACTGTGACTTACACTTGAACACACATTCAAGAGATATTGAAATGGGAGGGGTGACTTCTATTTATGGTTTGGGGTGGCCGCCCCAAGGAACCCCCTAAGCGAACCGCCCCAAGCAGCCCCCTAGGAGGAACCGCCCTTCAAGCAGGCCCCCTTTGGACCGCCTTCCAAGCAGCCCCCTTTGGACTGCCTTTCAAGCAGTCCCCTCCTTTGCATGACACTTGGCACTTGGCACATAAATTACATGTTTTGACAGGACACACAGCAGCTGCTGGAGATGACACATGGCAAGAGAAAAAGAGGACACGTGGCAGGAGAAAGTAATGACACGTAACAGAAGTTAGAAGTAAGTGGGGATATGTAATAACTTCCGAAGCTATAATTTTAACACTCCCTCTTAGCAAGGAAGCTATTAAATTATTAACTGATATTTTATTTATATAAAGAAGATTGTTTGTCTCTAGCTCTCTAGCTCATAGGAATTGTATGTTCTTCCTAACTTTTGCTAGATACCTTGACTTTTGCTAAACGCTCACAAGGCTTCCTGTCTTGACTTTTGACATGACTCACAAGGCTTGTCCTTTCGCCTTGACTTTTATCATAATCTCACAAGATTTTCAAAGGCCTTATCACTTTTATTCTGACTTGTGTCTTGGCTCACAAAGTTTGTATGTTCACTTTAACTTTTTCCATGACTCACAGAACTAGTTAATCTCCAAGTCTCCCTGGCTAGCTTCAGGTTGGTCACTTGTGACCTCAGACCTTGGAGAATGCCTTTTAGATCATTCTCTTTCTCAGAGATGGAGGCATTCTCTACAACTCCAAGTTTGCCTCTAAAGTGAGCAAACTTCACCAACTGCAGTGGTTTTGTCAGGATATCAGCTACCTGATCATTTGTGGCAACATACTTCAGCTTGATCACATTTCGTTGTACCATATCTCTGATATAATGGTACTTTAGATCAATATGCTTTCATTTGTCATGAAATACCAGATTTTCTGTGAGCTTCATGCAGCTCTGATTATCGCAGTGGATAATCGTAGTCTCAAGCTTTTCATTAAACAACCCAGAAATGAGTTTTCTGAGCCATACTGCTTCTCTGCTGGCATTACTTGCAGCAATATATTCAGCCTCAGCTGAGCTCTGAGCAATAGATTCTTGTTTCCGACTGGACCAGGAGATCATGGTTAATCCCAAACTGAAGCAATAACCAGAGGTACTTTTTCTGTCTACTGAACTTCCCGCCCAGTCTGAATCTGCATAGCCATGCAGCATCACACCACCACTGGATGTGTACTTTATCCCATAGGCTATGGTACCTCTAAGATATCTCAGAATATGGTTACCTGCTACCCAATGTCGTTGTCTTGGCTCAATCATAAATTGGCTTAATGCACTCACTGCAAACTGCATATCTGGTCTGGTATGAGTCAAATACATTAAAAACCCAACAAGTTGTTTGTACATGGTGGGCTCCACCAAATCTTCTCCTGAGCCTGAGTCATGTAACTTCTTTAAATTTGCAACAATAGGAGTTCACACACTCCTGCAATTCATCATACCAAATCTTTTCAGTATTTCTACTACATATTTTCCTTGAGATAGGAAAATCTCGTTTGGTTTCTACCAAACTTCTAAGCCTAGGAAATAGTGCATCATTCCTAGATCTTTCATTTCAAATTCAACAGTGAGTCTCTCTTTGCATTTGACAATCTGCTTTTCTTCTCCTGTGAGGAAAAGATCATCTACATACAACACCAAAATCAGAGGTTGATTTTCAACAACTTTAAAATAGAGGTTAGAGTCTGCAGTACTTTTACTGAACCCTAATCTCTGTAGAAAGCCATCAATTATGTTATACCAAACTCTGGGTGCTTGTTTA
Organism: Larix kaempferi; assembly: GCA_027924585.1. Classification (NCBI taxonomy): domain Eukaryota; kingdom Viridiplantae; phylum Streptophyta; class Pinopsida; order Pinales; family Pinaceae; genus Larix; species Larix kaempferi. The sequence goes on from BSBM01000662.1 coordinate 3,988,249, forward strand.
AGACCATACAAGGCATTTTTTAACTTACATACATGAGTTTCCTTTTCATGTATTGCAAATCCATTAGGTTGTTCTACATACACTTCCTGCTCTATTTCACCATTAAGGAAAGCAGTCCTTACATCCATTTGATGTAATTTCCAACCAAGTACAGAAGCAAGAGAGATAATTGTGTGGATAGTAGTATACCTGGCTATTGGTGCAAATATCTCATCATAGTCTATACCTTCTTTTGGGAGAAGCCTCTAGCAACAAATCTTGCTTTGTACTTTTCAACACTCCCATCAACTGCATGCTTTATCGTATATAGCCATTTGGATGAGACAACTGACTTATCTTTGGGCCTGGGAACTATGTCCCAAACATTATTCTTCATGATGGACTTGTATTCCTCCAACATGGCATCTTTCCAAACCTGCAACTTGTTAGCTTCATTAAACAAAGAAGGTTCAACATCACTAATGTTACTTACCAAAGCAACATAACCTATAAATCTTTGAGGCCTTTTGCTTGATGAATAAGATTTTCATTGATGACAATACATTAATGACAAAGGCTAAAATGGTGAGGTTGAGGACTTGGAGAAGACAAGGCAAAGTGGACATGTAAGGTGACATGGCAAGCATCAAGTGTTGATGGCATTTTGAGGACAAGGAGGACAAGGACATGATAATCATCATGACATGGCAAGGTGACAATGCAAGACAATGACATGACAAAGGCTGACTTGGCAATTGGATGACAAAGGACAAGCAAACAAGAACATGGAAATGGCAATGGACAAAGGCAAGCAAAGATGGCAAAAGATGACATGGAGAGGACAAAGCAACATGGTGACATGGCTTTATGATGTGGACGATGCATTAATGACAAAGCACAATGACATGAAGGATGAGGACTTGATACATGGACAAAGATATGATGATGGCAGGCATGACAAATGTTGAGAGCATTGGCAAAACAAGGATGATGACATGGCAGATGACATGGAGGGTTGATGACAAGAAAGAGCCCTACGGGCATATCTTATTAACCATGCGGGCATCCATTGGAAGGACAGTGCGGGCATTTAAAACATACCCATACGAGCATTTGTTAAGACTAGTTGCGGGCATTATTGGAGGGCCCTGCGTGCATATGAACAAGCCCCTTGCGGGCATCTTTAAGAATAGTGCGGGCATTTTAGGAAGAGTCTGCAGGCATCTTGTGGTGACCTATGTGAGCATATTTTGAAGGGTTGGACAAGCCCTTGCGAGCATCCTATAAGACACCCCTGCGGGCATCTTAAGGACCCCCAAGGGCATTTGTTGATGAACCTTGCATGCATGTGATGGAGTAAATATCGGTGATGTAAAAACCACTTTTGTGATGTGGCGAAACAAAAAGATAAAAATAAGTAATGATGTGGTTGTGAACATCAAGCAAGTCGTTGATTAAATAAAGATATATTTTGAGGATTATATGGAAAGAAATTTAAAAGATAAAATAAAATAACAAATGACATGTCGGCCTCCATTGATGGATAAGGAAAAGAAAAAGTATAAATAAAGATAAAATCGTTGGTTTAAAGTGTGGATTGTAGTTGTAGATTTCGTAGAGGTGGGAGTGAGGTCTGATTTTCGGGGGTCAGGAAGATGAGGACAGTTTCGGTGGCTGCAACAGAGGATTAGCAGGAGCAACAGTGAAGAAATATTTTGTTATCTCTGATTTCTAGGTTAAACTTGGTAGCATGATGGTTGTTTGATAAAAGTGAGATGCATTTTGATGTATGTTTGAGGAAGGGATAAGTACAACAATTGAAGATTAGAGAAGAAGAATAACCAGCAAGGGAAGAAATTCTTGAAAGAATCCTGAACTTCAGGAAGGTATATTTGTTTGGTGTGATGTGTTGATAATGTGCTTCAACAATTTGGAAAACAAACAAGGGATTCTTGTTTGATGATGTATGAAATTTGCAGACTTAAGAGAAGTCTGATATATCAATTGTAAATTTTGTAAGTTGGGGTGTTGGTGCATCCCAGTCAGTTGTAGGCTGTAGCTGACTAAATCATATGGTGGGTGGTGCCACCATTAGGTTGTAGCCCATACTGGAGATTGAAGTCTCCAATTATAAAAAGCTTACAAAGCTTATATCTTGTCTCTTTCAATGTGTTGATGATAATGTGTCTTGCTTAATGAATGACATGTGATATAGTTTATTGAAGAATATGTTGTTGAAGTGAATTTGTAAATGATAATCTTGATATAAGATTTGAAGAAAAAGTTGAAATTGTATTAAGTCCTACCTCACTGATTCACCCCCCCCACCTCTCAGTGAGCCATTGTGTCTAACAATTGGTATCAGAGCAGGCCTTCATCATAAGCCTAACAAGCTTGAAGGGATCCATAGACACAAGTGGAAGGCAGATCATGGAAGATTATTCGGAAGATGGAGTTCCATTGTTTAATGGATCAAATTATGAATTCTGGAACATCAGAATGAGGTTTTACATACAGGCACAAGGATATGATATTTGGGAATTAATTAAGGATGGTTACACTTCTCCAAAAGGTAGACAGAAGGAAGCAGCAGCCAAGAAGCTACACGAAAGAAATGAAAAGGCACTAAGCTTGATCATAAGTGGCTTATCTCAAATTGAGAAGGAAAGACTGAATATTGGTGAGTACACTTCAGCGAAAGATCTTTGGCTCAAGCTAGAAGAAGAATACCAAAAAAGAAAAGTTCAAAACATAGATGAGGAAACAAATATCAAGCCCTCTGAAGATGAGAAGCAAGGAGAAAAAAAGAAACAATACAAGTGAAGATAAGAACTCTTCTGCTAATGATAATTCTGATGATGTTGAAACTTTATTTACAGAAGATGAGAAGGAAGACTGGTTGAAATTCAAAGATGCATTTGCATGCACTCTATTAGATAGGGATGTCAAATCCAATTCAAGGCTTAGAAAGAAGATTATCGGAGCATTTGAAAAATACCAAAAGGAGACAAAGGCCTTGTTCATAAAATTGAAACTCAAGAACAAAGACTTGCAAGAGAAGCTGGAAGATCAAAATGATGAAATCAAAGAATTGAAGATTGGATTACCAAAAGAACAAGAAGAGATTGGTGTAGATCCTAAAGAACTTGAAGAAACAAGATGGGCTAATATTGATCTAAAAATCCCATTGGAGGAAGCTAAAAGAAGAGAAGAAGTAGTGAAGAATCACTTGGATGAAAAGGAGAAGATTTGTGAGCACCTTGAAATGGAAGTGGTTGGACTCAAGAAGAAAAATGAAAAGTCTGATGCATATGGCAAGTTCAAACATAGCTCAGCCATCCTAGATGAGATATTGGATTGTCAAAGGCCTCCCTTTGACAAATCTGGGCTTGGGTACAAAAAGGTAGAAGACAAACTGGAACAAGACACTTGGTCTCCCAAGACTCCAGAAGCAAGTCCATCATCATCCAACGATGCTCCCCATGCACCTGCACATGACAACAAAGATTTTGGAAAATAAAAAATGTTTGAAGAAGTTAAAACTGCACCTCAAAGCAAATTCAGAGAAGAGACAACTCCAAGGTGGAACCAAAGTCCCAGGTATGAAAATGGATTTAATGGTTACTGTTTTTCTTGTTCTAACTTTGGTCATAAGGCTATGGATTGTAGAAGTGGTGGAAGACACAATGACAAGATTAGATGCTGGACATGTGACCAAATTGAGCATCTTGCTGCTAACTGTCATGCATTGATATGCTACACTTGTGGTGGTGTTGGTCATAAAGCCCAAGTATGTGCAAGTCCAATAAGACAATTCATGAGAAGCTTCTCATACCCATCAGCAAGGAAGGTCAATGAATATTGGAAGAAGAATGACACCAGCAAATTTGAAGACCAAGGGATCAATAATCACAGCCAAGGACATCCTAAGGTATGGGTAAGGAAAAATATTTTGCTAGATCTAAATGAAGTAGATGATAAGTGCACAAGTGGAGATGGCTTCCATGTGGCAAGCCATACTTGAGGTCCCTTGAAGACTTTAAGTACACCTTGAGTTCATGGTGAGTTGGAGGATGGACTCAAAGGTATATGGTGGTCGCTCCAAACAGGTCCTAGGATCGGATTGTTGACATTAACATTTGGTATGAAGTTTGGTAAATCAAAAGTATGTATGTTGGAGCATCTCCTAATTCTCAGTGGTCCAAACTCATGCTTCGAATCTTATTTGCTAAGTTACCGGAAACGCCTATCCCTACCTGCTGAAACGGCATTCCACGTTTCTGAAACGGATCCGGATACGAAACTCTGTTGATACGGCTTCGGTACGGATCAGGGTGTACGGAAACGGATCAGCAATGTACGGATACGTTTATGCCTGAAAACGATACGGATACGAAATTTGTGAAACGGATCCCTAAATCGAGAAACGTATATGTGTAAAAAATCGGTGTATTTGAAACGTATATGTGTAAAAAACGGGTTTGAGTGTAGGTTTGCATTGGACTTTTTGCCGCCGTCGTCACAATCGCCTTCACAGTACGCCCGCGTTGGAGTTTTAGCCCGTCCACGTTCACAGTGCGCCGTCAGAGCCCGTCCGCGTTCAGGTGTTCCAGTTCAACGCGTTCAGGTGTTCCAGTTCAACAGCCCGCGTTTCGAGTCTCCGGCGTTCCAGCATTCACAGTCCGCGCCAGTGTTTACAGTTCGCGCCCACAGTCCGCGCCAGTGTTCACAATTCGCGCGGACTCTGCACTCAGCTCGGAACTGTCCCCATTCACTCAGAACTGTCACCGTTCAGTGAATCAGCACTCAACTGTCCGCAGGCGCAGACTCTGCACTCAGCTCACAGCAGTTCGAGCTTTCAACAGTCCGCTCACAGCCTCACAGCAGGTCGAGCTTTCACAGTCAGCTTTCAGCATTTTGTGATAAAATCAGCAAAAATCATGATAAAATCAGCAAAAAAATGGGGGGAAATCATCTGAAATATCGATCTATATATTATCGCTATATCAGCTGGGGTTTAGCATCGTGATATATCATGATGTTGCCGACATATCGACAATGTTTGTAATAGAGTAATAGAACATTACTCATCACTTGCAATTAGCATGCGGGTAGACACAGTTTAATTCTGCTTATAATCTATTGGCTGTTGTGGGTGCCTAGGCTATCAAAATTGACAAAAAAATGCATAGGACGAACCCTAAAATTGCACCCAAAATTCAGGACCTGCAGAATTGTTGTAAATTTGACTAGGTTTTGAAATGGTGGCAAACCCAAACGCCCACCTAGATCAATAATCCTTTAGGTATTTTTGCACATTAATCAATTTTTTTACTAACAAGTATATGCAAGTATGCATATGGATAGGCAAAGTTGCCATATGCACTAATATGTATCTATATTCTTGAAACTAAAGTATAATTGGTAACTATCACTAATAGAGACCTTTTACATAGACCAGTGCATACTTCATAATTCATTTATTACAATGTTGATCAGCATCAATTGTTTTTTTGGAAGTCAATTTTCTGCCAAATTGCAACCTGGCCTATGGGGTCTCAACACTCAACTGCCAATATTTGCATGCCTATGGGGTCTCAACTCAACTATTTGCATTTTTGTAACAACTCTTAATCCTTGTTACATACTACTTTAATTCCATCATATAATTAGTCACCCCATCAATCTCACCCTGGTCAGAGACTTCTTGATTGATATTTGACTTATGTTGATGATGATGATTATGCAATATGTTAATATGTAGTTTTAATTTGAAATTTAAATGATGAATGTTAAATTTTAGTTAGATTTTAAATATATATATATATATGCCGTTTCCCTGCAGTATCGTATCCATATTTTTTGAAAATTTGCTGTATCTGTGTCCCCCCCCCGTATCCGTATCCGTTTCAGTGCAACTTAGCTTATTTGATGCATGTATGAGAATGATGTCTTGTACACCATGATGCATACACCTTTTGATGATGATGCTACCCTATATTTGTTTACACTGCTGTATAGAATGATATCTCAGTGATGAAGGATGATGCAAATGTACAGTGACCTTGGTTTGAACAGAAGACCCTAAATGAGTGACTTGTCCTTGAAGACATAAACATGATGATGTAAATTTGTTGACCCTACTATATGATGAAGATGATGCCTTATGAGTATGCCATGATATGATGAGCAGACCTTTAATGAGCAGAGAAGATTGACCAGCAGCATTTGAAGATTAGATCTGAGTATATGCTGAAATTGAGATGATGACAAGCTGATTTATTTGATATGATTGATAGGGGGAGTATGGTTAGCAAATTGATGTTTTGGAAAATTGATACATGCTTACCTTTTATGAATTTACTAGGAAACAGTATTATAGAACAGAAGGTTATCAAAATGAGAAGGAAGTCAATGATAAAGCTGTGATGTCAAGAAAATCATCTACAGCACAAGCTCAGGAGCAATTTGGTTTGACTAACAACAGTAAAAAATTTATTTATTTATTTTGATGAGCAGCCAAAAGGAAGTATGCAAAATTAATTGAACGATCAATTGGTATAAATTAGTATCAGACAGAATTTTGATGATGACAGCAGCATAAGCTCAGGGGGGGTTTAGAAAACTTGAAACAACTATATTGATGAAAATACTATTCAGCTAAATTTGGAAAAGAGCTTGATAGCTTGATGGCTTGATTGGCAAACGAATGAAGCCACGTGAAGCTGCAGGAGTCATGTAAAGAAGTTGTCACAGGGGGAGCATATTAAGCAGTTATTATGGCGCCCTTTGAATTAGTTGAGGACCATTCCTGAAGACTAGACCAGCAATCATGACTTGACATCCAGGACAAGTCTGGTAAATCAGAGTGGATAAACAAAAATTACATGACAATTTGGAAAGGAGTGACAAGGAGTTTAGTGAAGGCTACAAGATTGGCAAATCCTCTTCAGCAGTTCGTTGTCTTGACAGAGTTCATAAGGCATCCAAAGTTACAGAATATCCAAAGAAGGTCAGATCGGTCTTGGTAAGGCTAAAATGGACAAGCTCGGGCTTATTACTCCTGGTGAAAGGAAGCCTTAGTGAAGCAAGGTGCTGAATTTGAAGTATAATCTCAGCCGTCTATTTGAAAGGGGGAGTATCTACATATACTTATAAAAATTTGAAATTGACAAATGATGGAAGATCAAACTCAGCAGATCATCTTGTGAAGTATTTAAAGATACAATTTATTTTTGGGTATTGTGAAGCCTTTAATGGCTAATTGGCCCTTTGTCATTAATGTCAAAGGGGGAGAGAAATTGTAGTTGCCATCAATCACAAAGGGGGAGATTGATGAATAGGATTGCCATTGATGACAATACATTAATGACAAAGGCTATATGGTGAGGTTGAGGACTTGGAGAAGACAAGGCAAAGTGGACAAGTAAGGTGACATGGCAGGCATCAAGTGTTGATGGCGTTTTGAGGGCAAGGAGGACAAGGACATGATAGTCATCATGACATGACAAGGTGACAATGCAAGACAATGACATGACAAAGGCTGACTTGGCAATTGGATGACAAAGGACAAGCAAACAAGAACATGGAAATGGCAATGGACAAAGGCAAGCAAGGATGGCAAAAGATGACATGGAGAGGACAAAGCAGCATGGTGACATGGCTTGATGATGTGGACGATGCATTAATGACAAAGCACAATGACATGAAGGATGAGGACTTGATACATGGACAAAGATATGATGATGGCAGGCATGACAAATGTTGAGAGCATTGGCAAAACAAGGATGATGACATGGCAGATGACATGGAGGGTTGACGACAAGAAAGAGCCCTACAGGCATCTTAAGATGTCCCTGCAGGCATTTCCTTATGCCATTGCGGGCATATCTTATTGACCATGCGGGCATCCATTGGAAGGACAGTGCAGGCATTTAAAACATACCTATGCAGGCATTTGTTAAGACTAGCTGCGGGCATTATTGGAGGGCCCTGCATGCATATGAACAAGCCCCTTGCGGGCATCTTTAAGAACAAAGCAGGCATTTTAGGAGGAGCCTGCAGGCATCTTGTGGTGACCTATGTGAGCATATTTTGAAGGGTTGGACAAGCCCTTGCAGGCATGTCTAGGAGCTCTTGCGAGCATCCTATAAGACACCCTTGCGGGCATCTTAAGGACCCCCGGGGGCATTTGTTGATGAACCTTGCGTGCATGTGATGGAGTAAAAACTCAGTGATGTAAAAACCACTTTTGTGATGTGGCAAAACAAAAAGATAAAAATAAGTAATGATGTGGTTGTGAACATCAAGCAAGTCATTGATTAAATAAAGATATATTTTGAGGATTATATGGAAAGAAATTTAAAAGATAAAATAAAATAACAAATGACATGTCGGCCTCCATTGATGGATAAGGAAAAGAAAAAGTATAAATAAAGATAAAATCGTTGGTTTAAAGTGTGGATTGAAGTTGTAGATTTCGGAGAGGTGGGAGTGAGGTCTGATTTTCGGGGGTCAGGAAGATGAGGACAGTTTCGGTGGCTGCAACAGAGGATCAGTGGGAGCAGCAATGAAGAAATATTTTTTTATCTCTGATTTCTGGGTTAAACTTGGTAGCATGATGGTTGTTTGATAAAAGTGATATGCATTTTGATGTATGTCTGAGGAAGGGATAAGTACAGCAATTGAAGATCAGAGAAGAAGAATAACCAGCAAGGGAAGAAATTCTTGAAAGTATCCTGAACTTCAGTAAGGTATATGTGTTTGGTGTGATGTGTTGATAATGTGCTTCAACAATTTGGCAAACAAACAAGGGATTATTGTTTGATATGTTTGAAATTTGCAGACTTAAGAGAAGTCTGATATATCAATTGTAAATTTGTAAGTTGGGGTGTTGGTGCATCCCAGTCAGTTGTAGCTGACTAAATCATCTGGTGGGTGGTGCCACCTTTGGGTTGTATCCCATACTGGAGATTGAAGTCTCCAATTATAAAAAGTTTACAAAGCTTATATCTTGTCTCTTGCAATGTGTTGATGATAATGTGTCTTGCTTAATGAATGACATGTGATATAGTTTATTGAAGAATATGTTGTTGAAGTGAATTTGTAAATGATGATCTTGATATAAGATTTGAAAAAAAAGTTGAAATTGTATGAAGTCCTAGCTCACTAGATTCACCCCCCCCCCCTCTCAGCGAGCCATTGTGTCTAACATTGCTTTCTCTAAAGGTTCCTGAAGGAGCTATATGTTTCTCTGCTTCTTGCAGAGTTTCTTTGAACCAAGCAGGTCTTCCCATGATAGGAGGTTCTTCAAAAGACCTTTCTAACACCTTAACAAGTTCCAACACTGAATCTTGATCCATTGGATCATCATGACTTTCCCCTCTCTAAAAGTCAAAACCAGAAGTCTCGACTAGAGGAGAGTCTGGCTCATCATCGATCTGAAGCTCTCTAGATCGTTTAAAAACAACTTCCTCGTGGAAAGTTACATCTCAGCTAACCTCGATCTGTTTTTGACTTGGGATATAGATTGTACCTCCTAAGGGAGTTGAACTTGATGTAATTAATTATATAAACCCTTGAAAGAATCAATGTAAACCTTGGGATGAAAAGCAAGCAAAAGAAAAATTAAAATTAAATTATTTATTGCTCCCCAAGAGATGTCGGCCCAGTTAGGTAAACAGGCCAGTTGGCACTTGTATAAATAGAGGTAAAGTTCACCTCATTATTCACTCATCCACTTCACACAAGTTCGTATCACTTGGAGAGAGAGGTTCGCATCTGCAGAAGGAGAAGACTATTTCTGGGGGTTTCTACTTGGAAAGTATTTCCATCTTTTCTCTTTCATTATTGTACTCTAATCTCGGAATTATTATCTCTATACGAAGGTTGTTGGGTTTTCTCCCGTTTGGGTTTCCCAGGATAAAACTCTTGTGTTATTGTTTTTGTGCTTTGTCTTTCTTCTAGTGATCCTATTGAATTTATGCAATTGAATTATTATGCTATAATTGTATGAAAATCTAACATGGTTTCAGAGCGGTACTAGGAGAAGCCATTGCCGGCTATGTCACATGGTTCGGGTTCGAATTCGAGTTCGGCAAACTTGAAATTCGGTTCGAATTCGAATTTTTTTATGAAGTTCGGGATGAGGTTCGGCATTAGGTTCGTCCGTAACATATTTTCTAAATATAAATATTTTATGATAAATATAATTAATTAAGAAAAATATAATATAATAAACATTATTAATTATTAAAATTATAATAATGTTAATGTTACATTAGATATTAAACATTATTATTGTTAATGTTATAATAAACATCATTAATGTTATATAATAAACATTATCAAATAATATTATATAATAAACAAATTATAAATTATAAGGTATAATTTTTATAACTTATACCTTAATAAACCTTGATCCTCGACACCCTGCCGAATATGAACACATAAATCAACACCGAACACCCTGCAATCTTCGATTCCCTAACAGTGAACACCAATTGCGTTGAAACTTCGATTCCCTAACAGTGAACACCGAACACCCTGCAATCTTCGATTCCCTAACAGTAATCGTGGACACTAGAATTGGGGCCCTTCACGCGCAGGTGGGACGAGAATGAGCTACAAGTCATCCACCGAGGGCTGCGAGTCGGTGCCATAGATACACGGCAAAGAAGGGGACAACGCCATTTGAATTGAAGCTCCGGGCAGAAACTGAAAGAAGACTCAACGTGAGTGCGGATAGAGGAGTTTAAACACAACCCTTTCACTTAAAAAAAACGTAAATAAAGGGGATTCGCCCTATAAAACCGTACTCCGCGTATAAGCCGGCAAATTTCATGGCCAAATTTGAACGAATCTGAATTGTTTTTTAAGGTTCGCCGAATTTCGAACCTCAAGGTTCAAGTTCGACGAACCCTGTGACTTAGATTGCCGGAACATTGCTGAATCCCTGCTGGAACTAGGGTTTCATCTTTCGAAGTCTTCACTCAACGTTTTGGAAGAAAAAGAGCATTGGCAATTTTGCTCCAAGGAGGGTGCATCTTTTGGTGAAGTCAGAATTCAATTCTACATCTGCAGCAGAAATTAGGGTTTCAATTTTTAACCTAATTTCTCCACAATTTTGGCTCAGTCCTACCTCTACTCAACTCGCCTTGCTAGGGTGCATCTACCTGTGGAGTCAGTTTTCCAAAATTCCAACTTTCATTTTTGACCTAGCTTCTGCTAGGGTTTCTGGTCCAGATTTGTAGACAAGATGATTGGTATGAAGGTTGAAGATCGGCTAGAAGGGGCTTCCAACTTTATCTCTTGGAAGTCTAGGGTTCTTCTTCTACTAGAAGAAAATGATCTCTTGCAGTTTGTCAATGAGAAGGTTCCAAAACGAGAAGCTAAAGAAGTCAAATCTCGCTGGAGAAAGAATGATGCCAGAGCAAGAAGAATTTTGGTGGACTCAGTTAGAGACCACTTGGTTACTCAAATCTCAAGTAAGAAGACTGCCTCAAATATGAAGATGTCCAAGTCACAAATCAGCTATCAAATATGAAGATGTCCATTACATTAAGAAATCAGCTATCAAATATGAAGATGTCCAAGTCAGAATCTATTGCCTCATATTTCATGAAGATCACAGAACTAAGGGACAAGATCAGTACCAGTGGAGATCCCATTGATGATAAGAGCTTGTCATCACTACTCTAAATGGTCTCCCACCATCTTGGGAGTCCTTCATCCAAAGTATAAGCAGTAGATCCAAGCTACCCAAATTTGACAAGCTATGGGCAGATTGCACTCAGGAAGAGACAAGAATAGCATCAAGACAAAGACTTCATGGCACTCAACCTGAGGAGAACCAATGACAAGCCGGCTTCAAAGTAATATGGAAATAGAATATTAATTGATGATAAAATTAATTGTCTTAAATTGGACAGGTCAACCAGTTAAAACAATTCTTTTTCCTCCACGATTTTACATATATATATACAAGTTTTTTACACCAAAGAGATGGAGAAATTTGTGGGTGAAGTGGGTGAAGTGGAGCTCGTGGAGGACAGAGAGTGGCTCTGATTTCGTGGGTTTGAAGAAATGATGTCACGTCCCCATCTTGACCCTATTGCATTAAAATTATAAATGATGTAATATTGTTATAAAATCATGGTGAGGAGCTCAAGGCCAAGGCCCTCCCATCGATTTATTGATGCATATGGTTTGCGTGCTAGCTAGGCACACTGGAATTTCAAATATCATGTAAATATGCATTTTAATAAAATTCCCACAACTAGCTATGCAATACAACAAGAGATGGGGACATGATTTTACAAGGAATTGGGAGGAAAAACATTCAAACCCTTGAACCAATCAAGTCAAGCCAAGTGTCAATGAGAGAACCCATGAACCCTCAACTACCCAGGTTGACTTTTGTACCCAATCATTCATTTCTCGCAAGAGTTGGTTGAGGTAGTTAATGCCTTGGGGAATGGGAGGTATGGCTATCCAAATTCGGGTATGGGCAAGCCACCCTTCATGGAAAATCGCGTTTTGCTTCTTGGGCAAGAAAAGAGCCATGAATTGCTCCCCAAGCCATTAACCATCAACCAGTTTTGCTCTCTCAGGAGTTGGGAACTTGCTGGGCGTTTTTCCCTATCAAAATTCTATGTTTTCCTTCATTCTCAGCTGGGAGAAGGGCGTTTTTGTGTTATATACCAGTGGGGAAGAAAGGGAATTGAATTGGGGTTCCATAGAGACCGTTTTGGTTGTTGAATGCTTAGTAGTTGGGAGAGAATTCGTTTCCCTCCCTGTGATTGTTTTTCCCCATCCCACAATCCGTTTTTGGCTGGAAACGATTTGGGGAAAACCCATGGCCATCTTGTTTATAAATCTCATTGTTAAAATGTGCATCCATGCCCAATGATTGTGCTTGCTTTGTGAGAAAAGAGTATGTTGGGGTGTGGGTTATGGGTATCTATTGCTTTGGTTGTGCATGAGCTTGAATGTCCCCTTTTCCTGTAGAAATCATGCCCAGCTTGGGGGTGGCAGTGGCAGTTGTGTTGAGAGAATTGATGAACACAACTGGCCTATGGTTGGGTGGAACGTTGCAGCGACATATCTAGTTGCTTGGGACCATTTCACCCTAAAGATGAGTGTTTCTCTATCTATGTGTTTTACTTCTGCAATGTTATAATTTGATGATTATTTTGATATGCTGGATGAGCATGAAATATGTGTGGATGATGTTTTTATTCCGCTGTGCATGTTTGCTTGATTTGCATCTGCACACTTTTATCTTATTGCTGTGAATCTAATGAATTTGGCTAAGTTTATGTAAAAGCCCTAGAGATTGGCATCATGTTCCCTTCCTCGAATTGGGTCCGCGGGAGGGGACGTGACAAATGAGGACAGTCTCAGAGCAGGAGCAGCAGTAGAACTTTTCTGGTTTATATCTTTTACTTCTGGGTTGGATGGTTGATGAAGACATGATGCTTGCTTGATGGTTGCAGCAGTAGATTTCTATATATCTCAGATTTTTGGGCATGAGAAATTCGTTGTTTTGAGGTAGAGTAATAGAGTGGAGATTTCGGTGGTGTAAAGGAATTCGCATGGTTCAAGGAAGGAGCAGTTCGGTGGTGTGAGCAGCAGCATGACACCCTTTTATTTTATCTCTTCTTTTGTGAATTTGATGATCACTTAGATACTGGTGAAAACATACTTAAGTTATGTTTGGGGTTTGAACATTTTGCTGAAACATTGATGGAGATATGATGTTGAGCAGTCAGAAATACATGGATAACCATTTATGGTGATATTCTGAGACAGAGACATGTGATGTTGTTGTGATGACAGTATGCTTATTTGACATTCTGAATGAAGTGAATTTGGGATTGATGATCAATGTTGGTGACAGTATGAATATGGAGAAGAGACAAGTGCTGCAGTTGATGACATGACTAAGTTGATGACTAGACAGGATGTGACACAGATGACAAGACAGTGTTGACAAGTGTAATGTGTATGTACCTATAATTTGGAAGCTGAGTCTTGTACAGAAATATACTTGTAAATAGAAGCAGGGTCTTGTATCCACTTCTTAGTAGGATCTAAGAAGAACTAGGCAGGGTCCTAGATAAAGAGTTGGTGCTCTTTTATTTCAGTTGGTGCTGAATTGCCTCACGGTTGTAGCCGTTGAAACAATTACAAAAAGGATTTCAAACTATATTGTGCGTCTCTTGTGCAATGTGTTGATCATTATATGCTTTACTTGATAAATGATTAATGATATAGGTTATTGATGAATATGATATGGAAGTGAATGAAGATATAAGATTGTGATTGAAGTTGAACTTTGGTTTAAGTATCACTAATTCACCCCCCCCCCTCTCAGTGAGCATTGTGTCTAACAGATGTGTCTCTAACTCTATCTTGGACGACAGTGTCAAACTACGTCTTTTCCCTCATACCCTAACCAGGAGTGCTTCTAAATGATATATTGAATTGCCTAGTGCCTCCTACACCAACTTTAACACGTAAGCGATGGAATTCTTAACGCATTTCCAGTTGCCTATCCGTTATGAAGCGGGAACTAACCTTTTGATGTCATTACGTCAAAACACCACCACGCATATCTCTGATCACATCCATGAATGGAGGAGACGGCAGAGGCTTGTAAAAGTTGTTATTCCTGATCAATTATTAGCGGATTGGTTCACGAAATCACTTCTACCTCCCATCGCTTGTGATGTTGCTATGGATGGGGCTGTAACTGAGGAACAAGCAATGCGTCGGGCCCAACATTTGGATTTAATATATTCACAATCGAGCACCTCATACAGCATCATTCTCCATGCTCCTCTAACATCAACTGATCCTTCCCAAACGACCCCTGGACCACATGCTGATGGCGTGGTTGGTTCTATGATCTATCACTACTGCTTTAGTAAGTCAATTAAGTGGGAAACTCAATCAACTTGCCATTGCTAGTACACCCACTACTACCGCACCTACTGCCAAACCACCTACTGTTCCTACTCAAACCTTCGAGGTTAATACGGTCCAATCATCACAATCGAAGAAATCTCAACAATCTGGGGGTAAAAAGAAGAAAAACAAAGTAAATAACCCTTCAAATGAGTCAAGAACACAACAAGCCCCACCACCTAATGCTAGGGGCAATAAGAAGGAAAGAAAACCTAAGTTCCCTTGCAAGATTTGTGAAGGTGACCATATGACCCATTTCTATCCACACTTAAAAGAGGTTAATGAGTTTATTACTCATAAAAATTATGCCCCATAACCTATCATTTTGACAAATCCTTTCCCTCCCTAGCAACAACATCAACAAATGATCACTACAAATCCTCCCCCTCCACAAGGGGGCAACGAAGGTCATCCTCGTCAAGGGGATGGGCAGCCAAATGCTAATGTCTTCTTATGTGAGGAATTTGTCCTCTTTACCACTCGCAATCGTACATATTAGAAACATGAGATCAATTCCCCTAAATAGGATTCAGCCTCGTCATGCCAACCTAATGGCCCTTCTACAAATAGAGAAGCTTGTTCTTAACACAGTCATTCACCCTCCAAAGGGGGTAGTTCGAAGAGAAACACATAATCACAATGCCCGCGTTGCACACAATTACAATATCGTGCAAGATTTAGCTCAGGCCCCTTGTGCCATGTCTACTCTCAAAGTGTTGCAAAGTTGTCCTGCGCAATGTAAGTTATTGTTGTCGACTATTGGAGGGATTGATCCCACCGAGTCGAGTTTGGTCATTTTTGACATGGAACATAGCCAACCGAGGCTCTCCCACCAGACTGTTTTTCAAATTCAACTAGTCTTTCGTGGGAAGAATATCTTCCGCACTGTTATTAACGAAGGAGCCTCTACTTGCGTTATGTCTATATCATGTTGTAGTGTGATAGGCTCCCCTAAGCTTGTCGAGTCTTCCACAACATTAAAGGCATTTGACAGTTGAACTTTTACACCTCATGGAATCATCCTTGCCTTATCAATCGAACTAGGGGCAAACTTGTGAATGTCGACTTCGAAGTGGTCGATGCTCCCTTAGACTATAATCTATTGCTTGGGCGTAATTAGTTTTATGCCACGAAGGTTGCAGTCTCGTCGATCTTTAGACTCCTTTGCTTCCCCCATCAAGGGAAGAACGTTACTATAGACCAATTTGCTTACTGCACTCTGGATTTACGCCTCAATCCCAGCAGTAATGTTCCATTCGTTGGTGATTCTATGTAGTCATATGAGAGTGTGGGTGTCGGTTTGTTTAAGGAGTCATCTTTGATGGGTTCCTACTTCCTTCCTTTTCCAGCGCCTGGTACCTCTAAGGTGGAAGCTCCTATTTGTATGATCCCTTCTATTATTGATGGTTCCCTTGGCTAGTTTGATCCTTGGGTAGTACTTGAACCGAGTGAAGTTGATTCTTGTGGAGATACCATGCTGCTCACAGTAATCGAGATTGCTTACCAAGCAATCCCATCATCCTCTGCTAACAATCATCTCGATCCTCACCTAGTTGTCGATCTCGATCCTGATTTGGATCCTAACCCAGTTGTTGATCATGATGCTAATCCCGATCCTCACCCAGTTGTCAATCCCAATCCTGATTCAGATCTTCACCCAGTTGTTGATCTTGATCTTGATCCTGATCCTCACGTAGTTGTTGATCTTGATCTAGATTCGGCTCCTTACCAAGTTGTTGATCCTTGATTCCTTATCCCTTGCCCTCTTGGGACATTTCTTCACCTACTTCACATGACTTTTTCAACAATGTCTTACCTTCGGATGAGGCCCTTGTGGAAGTCACGGCTACTCATGAACAACCTTGGGAGGAGAAGTACCATAGTGCATCTCTTCTTCTCGATCAGGAAAAGGTAAGGAACATTATTCCAACCCTCGTTTTGACTACCAAACCCTTATGGCACCGTCCCTACAAAGTTAAACATGTGCTACATCATGGGGCATATGAGTTAGCCGATTACGACGGAGATCCTTTGTTAGAGCCCCGCATTGAGCCTTACTTGAGAAAGTACTATGCATAGGCCGCACTGCCTTGTAGTGCTTTGTATTTTATGTAACATAATGTGGTGTGGTGTGCATTTTTTTGTGTATGCTATGTCTCAATCCGTTACAAAACATTAAGAACCCAAAAACATTAAAACTTTAAAAATCTAAAAGCATTATATAGGTGCATTTTTTCCTATTTTTATCTTTTTGGGCTATTGACGAAAAACTTTAAAAATCTAAAAGCATTATATAGGTGCATTTTTTCCTATTTTTATCTTTTTGGGCTATTGACGTGTGTTTTGGAGATAGTTTTGGCTATTTTTTCACGATTTGATGAATGAGACATAAGATTTTTTAGCAACATCCACTTATGGTACGAATTTCTACCCATGGCATATAGGGATAGAATTTTTACCCTTACACATTGCATTTTATATATCTGCTATTATTCCAATCATTACACCATAGGGTCGATCTTGCCAAGTTCTGACCTTAGCCACTTCGTTTGCATATACGTCGTAGCTTGTGCGGTAGTGCCTTCCCCACATGGGTACCCTAGAGTAGCACCTAGATCATTATGTGGTGCCCATGTTGTTGTTGCGGTAGGATCAGCAGCCCCTTTTAGTCCATAAATCCCACATGATTGAGCTTCATTTTCCTCTCATCATTATTATTCTCGCAGTCCCACAGGGTTCCCACGTTTGTATTGCCCATATGATCGCAAATGTTGGGTCGCTTATGTCTTGTTACCCGTTGCTTGCCTAGCTCATTATGCTTATGCTATTGCAGTCACACTCGCTAGCCTGACGCCTTGCTTCGCTTTCTATTGCACACCCCTACCCATGGAGGGAACTGCTGCTATGAGCAGTCCCCTTTTGCTCATGATTCCACACCTATGCCATGTATCACCCAATTGATTCCGCGCACAAAGAAACCTCTTGACACCCGCTAGTACCGCTCGTTCTCTCTCACTGGGTCTCCTTTTATCCTTTTTCGAGCTCATTAAAACTGGACAAAAAACGCACCTTCTAGAGTACTTTTCTATATCTTATTTCCGCTCTCTAAACCAAAGAAGAATTTGAGTTTACTTTTTCGGGCTCGTTAAACTTCCACGGAAAAGTTATATATGGAGTTTTCTTTAAGTTTTTCAAAATCCTTAAAATTGAAAACATCGACAAGCATTCACCAACCTGGGCTCAATAAAAATCCACGGGACGGTAGTATATCGAGCACTCTTCTATTCTTTCTTCAAGCTCATTAAAAAATGAAGAAGACTTTGAGTTTACTTTTTCGGGCTCGTTAAACTCTTAAGAAAAAAGATCTTATCGAGAGCATACTTCTATCTCTTTTTCGAGATCGTTAAAAAATGAAGAAGATACATAAAAAGAGAAAAAGGGGGGGGGATTACATTGTCTATCGTTAAAAATGAAGAAGACTTTGAGTTTACTTTTTCGGGCTCGTTAAACTCTTAAGAAAAAAGATCTTATCGAGAGCATACTTCTATCTCTTTTTCGAGATCGTTAAAAAATGAAGAAGATACATAAAAAGAGAAAAAGGGGGGGGGATTACATTGTCTATCTAAAGTGGCAATAGTCCAGTACATCACCCTTGAACATGGAACCTATTTGTGTATGTCTTATAGTTGGGTTATCTGCATACCTCAAATCCTTACCATTTCCTGAGTCACAGTATTTCTCCGATTGGTTACTTTTCCAATCACTATGGAGGGTGCTTCGATGCCTCATGAGTCCTGTGTCATTGCACTATGGTCTATATGGTGTTATTGAGTCTATGTTTCCTAGTCACACAAGTTGTTGTGCTATATGTTCAAAGGAATGTCAACCTCACTCAACCATTTTGTAGTCTCATTGACCTTCTGTGTCGGCCATCCCTTTGTCAATCTATTATACTTGGTGATCTTCTATATCTTTATCACATCTCTCGATGTTTGCTTCGTGTCGATTGATGGGGGGTACATTAAGTCCCTCCTTCAATGGGTTCCTTCCTATCGATGCTAACTCCCAATCTAGGAAGCAAATCTAGAAACCATACTACCTTGGAGCTTGCATTCATTTGTAGCAGGTGTTCCTTGCATTCGAGAAGGGGTAAACATCATTGACTCTTGATCAAGCAATTCTACAAGTGTTCGACCTCAACTCATCTATTCACACTGGCTAGAATGTACTAGGTGTCTTGGAATCCATTATAATCATCGGTGGACTCCCTCGCGTCTGTTAACGGTAAACATCATTGGTTGGTAATCAGACGGATTCTCACATGTTTGACATCAGCACATCTATTCACATGTTGTAGAATCACACATTGGTGTTTGAGACGAAGACCATGTGTTTAGGGTTGCATCACTCATCCTTGTTTCCCCTCTCAAGCTGCGTTGGAGTTCATATCACCAGTTTTGACTATGTTTTCAAACACTTTGTTTTCAAAAGTCCCATTTACTACAAGATTCAAGGGAGGTTCCATTGCTTGTTCTGACACTACAAGGGGTCCCTTGCAATTTTCTTTAACTGCCCCAACCATGGATTCCTATCCATATACATTCGAGAGGCGATTCTCCATAGTGCAACCTCTCCAAACCCAATACTATCAAGCTCATCACTTCTTTCTTTCAACCTACCTCCATTGCTACAGGCAATAAACAACAATTGGACTCTTCACTTTATGATCCTATCGGTGGCAGCTCTTGAGAGAGCAAACATCCTCACACTAAACCAATAAACACCCCACCTCTAGGAGATCTCAACACCAAACCCAGCCTTATAGAGTTCTACCCACCAAGTCTAGTCAAGGAGCTAAACTTCTATTGCTTGTTTTTCCCTCAGACTCGAATGTTAGGAGACATTATTCATTTTGCTTAAAAGATCCTCCCAAGATTATACAACCAAGCCCCCTCAGCCTTGGATACTCTCAAGAGGACATCATCAAGCTTTGCATCAATCCCTTCACAATGTTAGATAGAGACATGGACAACTCTTCTCTCTCTTCCTCCTCTACTTCTACTTTTAATTCCAGTTAACAATGTTGATGTTGATGTTGAGCTAGGGCCTCATGCCTCTTAGGGTTTTCCTCCTCTATAGTACCTAGATCCTACTCTCTATCTTTTATTGGAAATGTATCTTTCCTTTTTTTACAGTGCTTTAGTATCTAGAAGTGTTCTCCACACTCTCATGGTCTATGCCCATTGATTGTACTATGTAGTCCCATTGACCTTTTTCGTGGTCATTTGTTGGGCATTAATAAAAAAATCTTATATTATCTCAACCATGGGTGCTTAGTAATGCCTTCTCCATGGGTGATTAGTGATGCTAAGTGTGAGCAATAGCTTCATTGGCTTTTGCATGTTGTCAAAGAGTTTCTAAATCAAACGTTCTTTTATGATCTAAGTATCTATGTAGAGATGTAGATCCCTCTTTCCAAATACCATTTTAAATTGTCCAGTGTTTACTATTTATTATTTTTCATTTTTCTAATCTTAAGATTGAACTTTCAATATTAATATTTTGGGAAACCTATGTATGAAAATCAAGCCATCAAGTTGGATGATATTGATCTAAAATCATAAAGGATCATTGAGCAGAAGGAGCCATTATTTAAAGTGGAGGATCTCAAATGGTTCAATGCTAAGGTATCAACAAGGGCAAGGGCTTTTGCCTATCATGACTTCTGAGTCGTGAACTTTTGCTTCATGCCATGGCCCAATGTTACCCTCCAGATCCTCTGGATGCACCATACCAAATGTGCCAAAGAGGGGGATCTTTTTGACATTGTCAAAGGCCAAGTTGGGGCATGTTTATGTAAAACTGTTAGTCTAGCAGGGCTCAAGACCCTTGGTCTGGTCATGGCAAGTTCTCTTGGTCCTCATTTCAAGGAATGTTGGCCTAATGGCTCTATTGACTACCCCTTGATGGGCGATAAACCCTCATCATGTCAACATGTATGCCCTGGGTGGGTGTCTGGTGCACCTTGGAATGAATCCATTAGGACACATGACTTGGGGCTCCTATCCACACTTATGTTTTATGCTTTGTAGAGGTGATTGCACTTGTAAGGTTGTCATACCCACTTTAGCACACCCCATGGATACCCCCTTGAACCTATTTTTGTTGTTTCATCCCTCCCTCTTGGTCATCTTGGTCGTAAAGAGCAAATCGTCCACCTTCCAATCAAGCTAGAGATGTCGTACCAACCTAAGGAGGGCGTTGGGGGAAAAAGAAACGTGTCGGGATTAGATGGGGCATGGCGTCCTCCTTCCAAGCTCAACTCATCAACAAGTAGAAGCATTTCATCTTATTTTATCATTATTTTATGTTTTATGAGGTTTAGTCCCCAGATTGTGGGTGACAAACCCTAAAAAATCATTAAAAGTCATTTCAAAGACAAATTAGATAGGTTGACTTAAAGGAGGATTAAGCTACTCTTTTTTTCACATAAATAAGGCATTTCCTCCTCATTTGTAATCAAGATCATGGGATCAAATATGACTAAAATTTGTATTTCTTCTTGTGTATATGAGCAATTGAAGTGGTGCACACCTCCTTTCTTGGTAAGTTCTAGGGTTTTCAAGGTTCAATGTTGATGTTTGAGGTTTTCTTTGCTATCTTTCAAGGCTATTCTAAGGTGAAAAGACTCTTGAGGCATCTTCTCTTCTCCTTTTCTTCTTAATTGTGGTAAGATCACTAAGTCTCTTGTGTTGCACTACCAAAGGCATCCAAGGTATGAGTAACCTAGGGTTTTTATGCATAATAGTATAGCCTTATAAGTTAGACATCTCTCTTGAAGCGTGTCTCTTGTTTGGGCATTGGCATCTTTCTTTGCCCTAACTAGGTCAAAGGCTAATACAACCTAGGGTTTCTTAGCCTTGCCCTAATTCTTTCAACTATTGAATTGCCAATTCTTAGGAGGAACATTAACCCTGATTTCTCAGTGCCCAAAAGGATTAAGACTTAGGTCTAATTCCCTCGTCTTCACACAAACTCTCATTTTACAAAATCATTGTACTATACATTGGAAAAAATACAAAATATCAAAAACTATATCAAAAAAACCCTAAAAATCAAATATTTTTTGAAAAATCCAAAAATATTTATTTTTGTTGTTGAAATTCTTTTACTTGTTCAATTTTGGAATAGTTGTTGTTATAAATTTCCAAAGTTACCATATTGCTGAAAATCCATAAAAGGTGAAAAAATATGTAAAAAAGTTGTTTTGCAACTAATTTAGGGTGATGTCAACCCAAGGGAGGGTAGCGTCACTCTCTGAGAGTCTGAAGGCTACTATAACCTTGTTGCAGACCCATTAGTGTTTTGCAGGTCCATTTTGATAGGAAGATCAAACCCTAATGGTTGGAAATGTTGATGTATATGTAACTTCGGAATGTATTTCACCTATGTATTTCATTTATGTATATTGTAC
This sequence comes from Larix kaempferi, assembly GCA_027924585.1. NCBI lineage: Eukaryota > Viridiplantae > Streptophyta > Pinopsida > Pinales > Pinaceae > Larix > Larix kaempferi. Next base: position 4,010,675 of record BSBM01000662.1, read on the forward strand.
TCCTATAGAGATGTGTTATTCCTCTATAAGGAAATGTCGTCATTTGTATTGACAAGTGTCGCAAGTGTCATAACTTGCCGATGGGTTATTAGACCACCATGTGTGGGGTCGGCCCTGATTAAGTTAACCTTGGGTTATTATGCTAAGCTAGACAAGTTGGCCCCATAAGTTTATTGGGCAGTCAGGACAAGTATAAATAGAGATTGGGAGATCTCTATTTTGATCACTTCATTACTCACTTATCCATCACTCGGAAAGTGGCGCACATGTGAGGAGGAGGATCAGCTGCTAGGAGGAGACTATCTCTGTGTATTTGGGTTGTACTTTGCTTGTATTATTGCTCTATCTATCTCTGAGGAAGTTGTGGGGTTTTTCACCTTAGGGTTTTCCCCACGGAAACTCTGTGTGTCTATTGTCTCTTATGTTTGCATCTTGTGATGATTGATATGATTGATATGATTGATATGCATTGATATACTGTACATGTTATTCTCTCAGTAAAGATCCTAGAGTATATTGAATTAATGCTCAAAAATTAACATGGTATCAGAGCTAACCTGAGAAGAAGACATTGTGCAGTGGCGGAAACCAGAGTTTCTTGTTTATTGGGTTTCTCTCCACAGATTTTGGAAAAGCAATATGATAGATTGACTCTCCTCAGCAAGGTGAATCTTTCTGTGCAATCAGAATTCAGTTCTGAGCACTTTCAGTTTTAGCCCTAAAAATTAGGGTTTCCACAAAAATAGGAATTTCTGAAATCTGAAGACATAGCTGGAAGCTCCTTGGAAAAATCGAAGTTTAGAGCTTTGGATCGAAATTTTTGGGTGGGTAAATCTCTGGGAAACTCAAACCCTAATTCAGGGTCCTCCCTAGTGAACCCGAGAAGACTAAAAGGCATTTCTGAAGGGTGAAGCTTTGCAAATCTCAAATTCTGAATACACCAGGCTGATCAGCTCATCAAGGCGCATCTTTCTATCCTTTCAGAAAGTTGAAATTCACATTTTGAATTTTTAGGGTTTCTTTGACAAACCCTAATCTGGGACCAGATCCAGTTTTCAGCAAATCAAGTGGTAAGACCTAAATCTTTTCTATTTCCATTTGAAGTACTCTTTAAGATGTCTCACCACACCAAGCTTGAGGATAAGCTTGAAGGGGCTAATAACTTCCGAGCATGGAAGTATAGGTTGGATTAATCCTGGAAGAAAATGAGTTGGACACTTACATAAGGGAAGAGGTCCCTGTCCCAGAGGAAGAAGAGGCTAAAGCCCTCCACAAGAAGAACTTGGTCAAGGCAAAGAGGATCATTGTTGATTCTATCAAGGACCATCTCATCCCACATGTGTCATCTCTAAAGACACCCAAAGAGATGTTTGATTCCTTGACCAAGCTATTTGAAGGGAAGAACATAAATTGGAAGATGCCCCTATGGAACCAATTGAAAGGGGTAAAGTTTCAAAATGGAGAAACCATTCAATCTTATTTTTCTAGGGTCTCTCAGATCAAGGAACAACTAGAAGCGGTGGATGAAATGGTGGAGAATGGTGAAGTTGTCATGACCACTCTGAATGGCCTACCCAGGTCATGGGATTCCTTTATTCAAGGAATTTGTGCAAGAAGGAAGTTGATCTCCTTCAACAGACTGTGGGAAGAATGTTCTCAAGAAGAAGCTAGGCTTGTGGCACGAGAAGAAAAGATGGGGAATGAAGACCAAGCTCTCACGGCTCACACCAAAAGGAGCTAACCCAAGAAGGAGCAATCTCATCCCAAGAAATCTTTTCACTACCACCAAAAGGGTAAGAAGGATCTAAGATGCTTCACCTGTAATGAGAAGGGACACTTTGCTATAGATTGTCCCAAGAACAAAAAGGGTTCCAACAACAACAACAAGAGGGGAAACAAGAAGAGATATCATGCTCATGATGCTGAGGATGATGAACCTCCCAAGAAGAAGGCTAGAGCAGAAAGTGATGATGATGACTCATCAAGCGAAGAAGAGTATGTTCTAATCTCTGCTCTCACAGGTACTATTTCTCGTGGTTGTAATGATTGGAGCTTCTAAACACATGACTGGGTTTAAAGAATCTTTTGTAAATTTATCTGAACATGAATCACCCCATAAGGTGAAACTTGGGGATGATTATCAATACCCTATCAAAGGAAGTGGGGAAACCTCCTACAACCTAGACTCTGGAAAGTCTTTGAAGATGAAAGATGTGTTATTTGTACCTGGGCTCAAGAAGAACCTACTCTCCATCTCTGCATTAGATGCAAAGGGCATGAGGGTTGCATTTGTAGATGGCCAAGTCCTAATGTGGCCAAAAGGTAAAGCTATTGATGATGCAGTGGTGATTGGAGAGCAAAAGGGAGGATTGTATAAATTGAAGAGACAACCTGAACATGCCATGGTACATGAATCCATGGAGCCAAGTGAACTTTGGCATAGAAGCCTTGCTCATGTGTACTATAGAGCACTACCAATTGCAAACAAAGCTGTAGAGGGTCCTCCTGAAATCAAGACCAAACATGAAGGTATTTGCAAAGGATGTGCAAAAGGAAAGAACATAAAGAAGGCATTTTCAAGCAGTGAAAGCAAGGCAAAAGGAATCTTGGAAATCATCCACTCTGATGTATGCAGTCCGATGTCATCCAGTTCTCTGAGTGGGTATGTTTACTATGTCTCTTTCATTGATGATTTCTCCAGAAAGACTTGGGTCTACTTCTTGAAAAACAAAGATGAAGTATTTGATAAGTTCAAGGAATTCAAAACCTTGATGGAAAATCAAACTAAAAAGAAGATCAAGACATTTAGATCCGACAATGGCGGTGAATTCACTTCAGGTGATTTCAAGAAACTATGCAGTGATTCAGGAATTAAGAGGGAGTTGACTGCTCCCTACAATCCACAACAGAATGGAGTTGCAGAAAGAAAGAATAGAACAATCATGGAAGCAACACGGGAAATGCTGCATGACCAGGATCTGCCTATGCATCTATGGGCAAAAGCAGCTAGGACAGCTGTGTATGTGCAGAACAGAACACCCCACAAGATATTGGACAACAAGACACCAGAAGAGGTATTCTCTAGTAAGAGACCTGAAGTCAGCCATCTCGGGATATTTGGTTGTCCAGTATATACACATGTTCCAAAGGAAAAGAGAACAAAGTTAGATCCTTCAGGAAAGAAGGGTACCTTTGTGGGTTACAGTGAAAGCTCGAAGGCTTACAGAATATACTTTCCAGGGTTCAAGAAGATTGATGTCAGCAGGGATGTAACATTTGATGAAAACTCAGCATTCATCAAATCAAGGAAGACACCTGTTGAAGATCATGAAGAACGAAAGGAAACCAGATTTCAAGACACTACTATGATTGAAGCAATTCTAGATGTTGATCGTGAAATTGAAGATCCACAAGAACCTATAGATCCACCTCATGAGAAGGACTCTCACAAGAGAAAACCTGCATGGGCTAGAGAGCTCATTCAAGATGCAGAAAGGTATGGCATTTCAGAAGAAGAACACGGAGCAAAGAAGAGAACTAGATCACATACCAGCTATGTTGCTTTACTCTGTGATATCATGAACAAAGAACCTTCCAATTATGAAGAGGCAGCGGAAAAGAAAGAATGGAAGGATGCCATGGTCGAGGAATACCAATCAATAATGAAAAATGATGTTTGGGATGTAATCCCAAGACCTGAAGGGAAGTCTGTTGTGACTTTGAAATGGATCTACAAGATCAAGCATGCTGCAGATGGCAGCATAGAAAAATAAAAAGCGAGATTTGTAGTTCGTGGCTTCTCACAGAAAGAAGGAATCGACTATGAAGAAACTTTTGCTCCTGTAGCCAGGTACACTTCCATCAGATCAGTACTTGCTCTGGCTGCAGTGATGAAATGGAAGATACACCAGATGGATGTCAAGACAGCCTTCTTGAATGGTGTAGTCGAGGAGGAAGTGTATGTGGAGCAGCCACTTGGTTTTGAAACACATGACAGGAAGTCATGTGTGTAGGTTGAAGAAAGTCTTGTATGGCTTGAAGCAAGCTCCTAGGACTTGGTATGGTAGGATGGACAGTTTTCTATCCATCTTGGGCTCTACCAAGAGTAAAGCGGATTCCAACCTTTACTACAAGGTTGAGGAAGGTAATCCTGTGATACTACTCCTGTATGTGGATGACCTGTTTGTTACAGGTAATGATGGTTTGATTGTTGATACCAAGAGAAAGCTTGCTGTCGAGTTCGAGATGAAGGACTTGGGAATGATGCACTATTTTCTAGGTATGGAGGTGTGGCAGAGTGCAGATGGTATCTTCCTTGGACAAGGAAAGTATGCAGTAGAGATCCTGAAGAGGTTCGGGATGATGATGGACTGCAAGGCCATGGCCACACCTATGGCATCGAACCTGGAGCTTCTGTGTGATGCTTCATCTGAGCCGGTTGATGTCACGGTGTATCGTCAAATGATTGGGTCCTTGATGTACCTAACAAACACGAGACCAGATATTTGCTTTGCGGTGAACACATTGAGCCAGTTCCTGACAGATCCCAGAGGTGTTCACCTAGTTGTTGTAAAGCATATTCTGAGGTACCTGAAGGGTACGGTTGATTATGGGCTCAAGTATGATGCGAATCAAAAGTTTAACCTGCAGGGTTATGTTGATTCAGATTGGGCAAGCAGTGCTGCAGATAGGAAGAGCACAACTGGGTGTTGCTTCAGTATGGGATCAGGTGTGATCTCCTGGTTTAGCAGGAAGCAGTCCTGCGTAGCACTAAGTACAGCCGAGGCAGAGTATGTTGCAGCATGTTCGGCTAGTTGTGAGGCGGTATGGCTCCGGAAACTACTGTCTGAGTTATTTGATCTTCCGCTGGAGGCTACTGGTATCTTTTGTGACAACCAGAGTTGTGTGAAGCTGTCTGAGAACTCGGTGTTCCACGACAGGTCGAAACACATTGAGATCAAATATCACTATATCAGGGATATGGTGCAGAGAGGAGCAGTGAAGCTCCTGTATGTTGCAACGGATGAGCAAGTTGCAGATGTGCTGACGAAACCACTAGCCAGAGTGAAGTTCAAGTACTTCAAAGAGAGGCTTGGTGTTCTTCAAATTGATGACACTTCGAGGAAGAAGTGATGGAGACATTTGCTGGAGCCATTCCAAGCATGAGGAGGATCCTTCCCATGGCTGTGGATGTAAGCGTTGGATGATGAGCATCAGGATGATGCTCCAGTTACTGCTCTATGTATGTATGCATCATGTTGGATGTTGGATATGATCAGTGGATCATTTATATGTATGTATGCATCATGTTGGATGCTGGATATGATCAGTTGGATCATTTACATGTATGTACGCATCATGTTGGATCTTGGATATGATCGGTTGGATCATTTATATGTATATGTATGTACGCATCATGTTGGATGCTGGATATGATCAATTGGATCATGTGTATGTATCTGTAGATGTATCAGGTGGATACATTGTATGATCAGGTAGATCATGTATGTTGATATGTATCAGGTATGATCAGGTGGATCATGTATTTGTATGTGTATCAGGTGGATACATTGTACGATCAGGTAGATCATGTATGATGATATGTATCAGGCAGATACTGTGTATGCATCAGGTGGATCATTATATGATCAGGTAGATCATGTATGATGATATGTATCAGGCAAATACTGTGTATGCATCAGGTGGATGCATTGTATAATCAAGATGATCATGGATGACGAGCTTCAGGATGTTGCTCCAGATGACATGCATCAGGACAATGCAGTGTTGATGATCAGGATGATCATGTGTACATCAGAATGATGTATGGTGAGTATCAGGTTGATACTCTGTGGTCGTGGACAGGTTGTGCAGGAGTAGCATGTAATCAGACCTAGAGATCTGGACAGGTTGTGCTAGTCACGTAAAAGGCCTCATATGTTCTTTAGAGTTCTTGCTTGGCAAGACACTCTTTTAAGGTTTTGCTAGACCACATGTAATCAGACCTGGAGATCTAGACAGGATGAAAAATGCCTCAAATGCTCTTTAGAGTTCTTGCTTGGCAAGACACTCTTTTAAGGTTTTGTGGGGACCACATGTAATCAAACTTGGAGATCTGGACAGGATGAAAAAGGCCTCAGATGCTCTTTAGAGTTCTTGCTTGGCAAGACACTCTTTTAAGGTTTTGTGGTAGGGGTCACATGTAATCAGACCTGGAGATCTGGACAGGTTGTGCTAGTCACGTAAAAGGCCTCAGATGCTCTTTAGGGTTCTTGCTTGGCAAGACACCCTTTTAAGGTTTTGTGACAGTCACATGTAAAAGATCCTGGGAGATCTGATAGGTTGAGCCGTGTGCTCGTAAAAGGCCTAGGATGCTCTTTCGAGGTTTTGTTGACGCACGTAATAAGTCCTGAAGATTCCACAGTATGGCCAGTGATGATGAAGACCTGCAGGTGGTGGGCATACATCCAGTATGAAAAAGGACTGGCTCTGTAGAACTTCCTATGACGAGTAGATTCAGAGATTGATTGAGATAGCAGCAGCAGTGATGATGACAATGATTCGAGGACGATGATTCGCTGATGATGATCCAGAGAAGAAGACTTGTGCTAGCAGATCTATGTCGAGAAATACCTTCCTAGTTAAGAAGGAGTGTTGATGTATATGTAACTTCGGAATGTATTTCACCTATGTATTTCATTTATGTATATTGTACTCCTATAGAGATGTGTTATTCCTCTATAAAGAAGTGTCGTCATTTGTATTGACAAGTGTCGTAACTTGCCAATGGGTTATTAGACCACCATGTGTGGGGTCGGCCCTGATTAAGTTAACTTTGGGTTATTATGCTAAGCTAGACAAGTCGGCCCCATAAGTTTATTGGGCAGTCAGGACAAGTATAAATAGAGATCGGGAGATCTCTATTTTAATCACTTCATTACTCACTTATCCATCACTCGGAAAGTGGCGCACATGTGAGGAGGAGGATCAGCTGCTAGGAGGAGACTATCTCTGTGTACTTGGGTTGTACTTTGGTTGTATTATTGCTCTATCTATCTCTAAGGAAGTTGTGGGGTTTTTCACCTTAGGGTTTTCCCCACAGAAACTCTGTGTGTCTATTGTCTCTTATGTTTGCATCTTGTGATGATTGATATGCTTGCTATGATTGATATGCATTGATATACTGTACATGTTATTCTCTCAGTAAAGATCCTAGAGTATATTGAATTAATGCTCAAAAATTAACAGGAAAGGGTCCCTACTTCATCTCCAAGTCTCGATGGTTGACCTTTGTTAAGATTCAATATGCTAAGATAGATAACATCAGTATTCAATTCAATTTCACAACAATAGCATATACAGGATCACTGAAAGAAACACAATCACAAGATAGACACAGATTTATCCTGGGAAACCCTCTAGGGGAAGAAAACCCAGCAAATACTTCCTCAATATAGATGATCAAAGGTACAAAGACAAAACCCCAAACAAGTGCTCCTTCTCCTTGCAGATATCTCTCTCTTTCTCTCCTATGCGAATTACACAAGTGAATGTGTGTGTCCAATGAGGAGCACATCACTCCTATTTATACTTTATCTTCCACTTGACTTTTTCCCTAACTAGGTCGGCCCCAACAAACTTAACTGGGCCGACTTACCTAGGAAGACTCAAAACAATATAATATTACTTTCTAGAGGGTTCTATCGACCCGACTTACAAAGGAGGTTTTACCTCATGACTCTATGATGACCAAATACAATAATAACATCTCGACGGAGGAATAAAACATCTCTGAATAAATTACAATAATAAAATACAACAGAATATTCTTCGAAGTTACAATATTTCAACACTCCCCCTTAACGAGAAGGGTATTCTACTGACAACAGCAACATCAACTATAGGAGCAAGGAGAGAGAGCATCATCAACAACATCAAGGTGATACATCTATAAATCATCGGAAGTATTTCTTCAACAATATCAGCAAGTGGAACAGTTACTGGAACATCTTCAACATCTTCAGTACTAGAGCATCATCTTCTACAACACTGAGTCTTCATCTTCAATCTTCATCTTCTTCAGCACTCGATCGCTCGATCGTCTACAGCAACACTTGATCTTTCGATCAACAACAACTCTTGATCTTTCAATCAGCAACAACATCATCTACAGCAACATAACCTGCAACACACATGATCCAATTACGGGATGATCAATCCCTCTCAATTTAGGACATTAGTCCAAGGATGATGCAATCCTAACCACATCACTAAAACAAAAGTCTGAGGATCACTTTAGGACTAATGTCCAGGGATGATACAATCCCAACCACATCATAGAGACAAAAGTCTACGGACCACTTTAGGACTAATGTCTAGGGATGATACAATCCCAACCACATCACGGAGACAAAAGTTTGCGGATCACTTTAGGACTAACGTCCAGGGATGATACAATCCCAACCACATCACGAAGGCAAAAGTCTGTGGATCACTTTAGGACTAATGTCCAGGGATGATACAATCCCAACCACATCACGGAGACAAAAGTCTGCAGATCACTTTAGGACTAATGTCCAGGGATGATACAATCGCAACCACATCACAGAGACAAAAGTATGCGGATCACTTTAGGACTAATGTCCAGGGATGATACAATCTCAATGCAACATCATCATCGCTGCAACTACATCACAGAGACAAAAGTCTGCGGATCACTTTAGGACTAATGTCCAAGGATGATACAATCACACTACAACATCATCATCACTGCTCCCCCTTTTGAGGAAGTTCCTTTCGAACCACACCAAGCTTGTCACAAAAGTACTCAAACTTCACTCGAGACAAAGGCTTAGTCAACACATCAGCAACTTGCTCATTAGTGCTCACATACTGGAGCTTTATAGCTCCCTTTTGTACCATATCTTGTATGTAAAAATACTGGATTTCTATGTGCTTTGACTTGTCATGGAACATTGGGTTCTCCATCATCTTTATACAACTTTGGTTGTCACATAGAATCACCGTGGTATCCAACTCCAAGTCAAATAGTCTTGACGTCAACTTTCGAAGCCATATGGCCTCACAACTAGCAGAACAAGTTGCTATATACGTTGCTTCAGCTGTGCTGAGAGCAACACTGGACTGCTTCATGCTAAACCATGAAATCATGGCAGATCCCAGACAATAAAATCCAACTGAGGTGTTCTTCCTATCTGAGACACTTCCAGCCCAATCTGCATCTGTATAACCATACAATCTGTAGTCATGATCTCCAACATAGTATAGACCAAAGTCTATCGTACCTTTCAGGTACCTCATCACGTGCTTTGCAGCTACCAAGTGAATACGTCTAGGCTCAACTAGATACTGACTAAGGGTGTTCACAGCAAAGCATATATCTGGCCTAGTATTCGTCAAATACATCAACGAACCAGTAATATGTTTGTACTGAGTCACATCCACTAACTCTGACGATTCATTAGCTAACAACTTCAGGTTGGCATCCATGGGTGTGGCCATGGCTTTACATTCCAAGATATCAAATCCTCTTTGGATTTCCACAGCATACTTTCCCTGGTTGAGAAAGATTCCTTCTGGGCTCTGCCATACTTCCAAACCTAGAAAATAGTGCATCAGTGCAAGGTCTTTCATCTCAAATTCTTCAGCGAGCTTCTTCTTGCACTCTACAATCTGTTTCTCATTTCCTGTCAGAAATAAACCATCCACATACAGCAATAATATGACAAGTTCATCATCCATAACCTTAAAGTAAAGGTTAGGGTCTGCTTTACTTTTGGTAAAGCCCAAGCTCGTCCAAAAGCTATCTATCATTCCATACCAAGCTCTAGGAGCTTGCTTCAATCCATATAGAGCCTTCTTCAACTTGCATACGTGAGTTCATATGTCTTCAACTTCAAATTCCTATGGCTGTTCTATGTACACTTCTTCCTCAATCACACCATTCAGGAATTTTGTCTTCACATCCATCTAGTGTAAACTCCACTTCATCATGAATGCAAGTGTCATGATGGTTCTAACGGAAGTGTACCTTGCTACTGGCACAAATGTTTCTTCATAATCAATTCCCTCTTTCTGAGAGAATCCTCTAGCCACAAACCTTGCCTTGTATTTCTCAATACTTCCATCAACTGCATGCTTTATCTTGTAGATCCACTTGGAAGATACCACACTTTTGCGTTCTGGTTTGGGAACTATATCTCAAACATCATTCTTCATTATTGATTGGGATTCTTCCGCCATTGCTTCTACCCATTCTTTCTTCTGTATAGCTTCTTCATAACTGGTAGGTTCTTGATCTCAAGATCACACATCAAAGCCACATAACTGGAAAATGGTTTTGACTTCTTGCTTGCTCTTGTGGAGCCTTCTGGAGCTCCATACTTCTCTGCTTCTTGAATAATTTCTCGAGCCCAAGCTGGTTGCTCGATATCTTGATCACACCATGAGTCTAGTATCTCGTCACAGCCGACTTCCTCTACTTTATTTCATAAGTCTTTTATAGTTTAACCATTGTCACTTGTTCTACGGAACAAGTCTCGTCATTCTTCATTTGTAGGTGATTGTTGTACGAAACTTCCTACAAGTCAAATTCAATAGCATGGTTACAGACATCTCATAGTTTCCAAATATATGCATAAAAACATAAGTCACACTATCTTAGCCAATGCTACAACATTCATCCATATCCCATATTCATATGGTAACTTTCTAGATGCCTTCCATCTCTACCAGGACATTATTAAGAGTGTGCACTACTCCCAATATGTCAGCAAAGAGGTTTCACTCTAAATAAGTAGCAATGGAATGTTGTATAGCACAATAGGCTACTTACCCATCACATGCATGACGCTACAAACATCCTAACACACATCCTAAATAAATGTGTATACAACTGGATACTATCATTTAAACAATGAGATAGAAATGACAATTCAAATACTTATCTTTGTTTGTATGGTAGGATCTCTTTTGATCCTAGTCTCCTTGCAGGTATTACTGGAATGTCTGATGGTGAACTCTACTCCATCATCAAGCTTGTATTTTGCTTCTCCTATTCTCCCAGTGATCCTTTCTAAGGGGAGTCATTTTCTTCTAAACTGGAGAGAGTCTTGTTCTGAACTGTCATGTGCTTTGAAGCACCACTATCACAAGACGTATTCTTCGACTTCTTCCTTTGCTTGCTTCTTGGGAGGTTCTTCATTTTTTGATTCTTCTTCATCGTCTTCGGCTAGGTGTGCATGATATCTTTTGTTGTTGTTCCTCTTCTTGTATTCTTCTTTCTTCAATGGACAAACTCTGGCAGTGTGTCCTAGCTTGTCACAATTGAAACATTGAAAGTTGGAGTAGTTTCTTCTTGAATTGTTTCCTCTTGTCCTTTGGAACTTCTTGGGAGGTTGAGACTCCTTGTGACTTTCCTTCTTGAAATTAGATTGACTTCTTCCTCTCTTAGTATGGGTGGCTAGGGCTTGATCATCTTCTTTAAGTAGAGCATCTCTATTGGCTACTCTAGCCTCCTCTTGGATGCAATCTTCCCATACAATGTCAAATTTCATGCTTTCCTTTCTGGCACACATAGTCTGGATGAATGAATCCCAAGGTCTAGTGAGACCATTGAAAGTAGTCATAACTAGCTCATCTTCATCAAGGGAGTCTCTAATGGCTTCTAGTTGCTCCTTGAACTGGGAGACCGTTGTGAAGTAGTCTTGGATGGATTTTCCTTGGCACATCTTGGTACTCTTTAATTGAGCTCTCAAATTCATCTTCCTATTGATGTTCTTTCCTTCATACATTATGGCTAGGGCATCATACATCTCCTTCGGGGTCTTCTTGGATGACACTTGAGGAATCAAGTGGTCTTTGATAGAATCAACAATGATCCTCTTTTCCCTAATCAGGTCCTTCTTGTGCTTCTCCTTAGCTTCATCCTCTTTAGGTTCTACAACTTCTTCCTTGATGTATTTGGCAAGATCATTTTCTTCAAGAATGAGGCCAATCCTATATTTCCATATGCTCGGAAATTCTCTATGCCTTCTAGCTTATCCTCAAGCTTAGTGCTTGGGGCCATCTTATCCAGGAGGTCACTAAAAAATGAAATTTCTCAAAATGCAAAATGTACCTTACCAGGAGATGCGCTTGACTGAGGCGAATTGACCGATACACTTGGTTTCTAGAGATTCCAAATTTTTACCCTTCAAAATTGACTTGTGAAATTGGGATCTGCAATTTCTAGCTTTTTCTAGTTTTATGGTTTTCTGGTTTTCTGGTCCAGAGTCAAACTAGGGTTTGACTTTCTTGGAATTTCACCCACTCAAAAATAGCGATCTTGGTCTCAAAATTTCGCTCTTGGAGAGGCGCACCTTTCTATGTTGATAGCACTCAAAATCCACTTGTGTGAAAAGCCCTAATTTTTCACTTCCGAAGAGAGAGAAAGTTTTACCTTGTGAAAGTTGTCCTATGCAGGCTAGCTCCAATACCATGTTAAGATTCAATATGCTAAGATAGATAACATCAGTATTCAATTCAATTTCACAACAATAGCATATACAGGATCACTGAAAGAAACACAATCACAAGATAGACACAGATTTATCCTGGGAAACCCTCTAGGGGAAGAAAACCCAGCAAATACTTCCTCAATATAGATGATCAAAAGTACAAAGACAAAACCCCAAACAAGTGCTCCTTTTTGCAAATATCTCTCTCTTTCTCCCCTGTGCGAATTACACAAGTCAGTGTGTGTGTCCAAATGAGGAGCACATCACTCCTATTTATAGTTTATCTTCCACTTGACTTTTTCCCTAACTAGGTCGACCCCAACAAACTTAATTGGGCCGACTTACCTAGGAAGACTCAAAACAATATAATATTACTTTCTAGAGGGTTCTATCGACCCGACTTACAAAGGAGGTTTTACCTCATGACTCTATGATGACCAAATACAATAATAACATCCCGACAGAGGAATAAGATAAGATAAGATAAGATAAGATAATTTTATTAATGTCCAACTAATGACCACAAAGTTGGTCAACGGGACTGTCGGTTACAATGATGTCCGTGCTATGCGGGAGGGCCAACCAATCCCCTTTTAAAAACAAAGCAAAAGCAGAAAATTTAAAACATGAACAAGACTAGCTGGGTTGAAGTATGAGGGAGCTCCAACCCCCGCCCCGACTTCTGAACTCTGCACTGGGGCAAAGAAGCCCTGGTGGAGAAGATCCTGGAGCCGAGACCGAAGAAGTTCTATTACACCTAACATCCGAGGCTGAGAGAAGAGAACTGAGGCAAGTTCAGTAGTGTCTGCTGGCCCGAAGAGGATGCGGGCCGCCCGCTGCAGTGCTGCTTTTTTTTAGGCCTGGAGGACCTAGTTCGTCTCTCAGGTAGATGCCTAGAGCGAACCTGCTGATGAGGTCTCGTGGGTTGAAATCCACGGATCCTCACTGATCTGGGAACTGGATCAGTGTCCAGATCTGTAGACCTCTTGGTGCCCCTAGCTGAGGGGAGCACGCTAAAGAACGTTGTGATACTCTGTGTGGTGTCAAGTCTAGTGGGGGGCTGAAGAATATGTGCCCAAAGCCTGAGAGTCTCCTGGATATAGAGTGCTAAACATCTCTGATCTGTGTACCTGAAAAATTTGGCCAGGGTTTGAGGACCTCTGAACAAGCAATGGAACCGTCCTCTGATCTCGTAATATACAAGACATAAAGTGTGACTCGGTTTCCACTTCTTGTAAGTGACATAGTTGGCAGAGCCTGTCCATCCTATCAATCTGGTGGTCTGTCTCTACCCGAAGTCTATAAAACCCTACTCTGAGTTGTTCGAGGGGGATCCGGAGAGCATGCATCCAGCGTCAGAGCGTGCACTGGGGTCGGACAATGAGCCCGTCTCTGATCTCTAGGAAGTGCTCCGCATAGAAGGCCATCTCTGGGCGCAACCCTTCGGGGGGATTGACCCAAGTGATCTGAACAAACTGCCTGTAAATATCCTCTTTGATGATCTTATTTAGTTCCTGCTGGGTGGGAAGGTGGTCGGGAGCATTCAAAGAGTACTGGAAGGGGGGAGGCGATCTATCTGAATCCCTGTTGATTCGAGGAGCCTCGATACCCCAGTGTACTAGCACTTAGCTCTGCCTAGATGAGTACGAGCAATAGCCTCGGAAGAGCAGTAGGCTAAGTAAGGATACCTGTCTCGGCCCTTTAATGTGTCTGCAAAGCCCCGGACCCGATGCAAGAAGGAAACCAATCTGAAGATCGTCTCAAGGCGGAAGGGTTGGGCCCCAAACTCAGCCAGGATGATGTGTTGCGGTACTGTCTATTTGCATTGGATGATGTGGCGGAGAAGAAGGGTCTGGACTCTCTCGGCTAAGGCCCAATCCGACTCAAGTAAAGAAGGCCCCCAAATTTCTGATCAGTATAGAACAGTGGGGCGGAGCAAGGTGTCCATAAGACTCATCTTGGACGAGATATCCTGGAAGTGATGACGGAAGCACTGTCTCTCTAGGAGGGCCAAGGATCCATACCCCTTGTTGATTCGAGGCTGAAGTGCTGGCCGCAGGCTGAAACAGGGGCCTGTGAACTGCACTCCCAAGAAAGTATATGTGCTGGTAATCTCGATTTCCTCTCCCTTGAATAGGAAGCGGTAATCCGAGGTCTAAAATACAATAGAATATTTTTCGAAGTTACAATATTTCAACAACCTTGGGGGTTTGAGTGCCAAATCAAGCCTTTCAACCATTTTTGCAGGGAATTGCAGATCTGAAGGTGAAATTGGTCCCAAACTGGAGTGTTCATCTGTCCAAGCAAGTGCTAAGCTTTTACAAAGTCCAATTGAACTTCTTACTCTACGGCCTAATCAACTTGATCTTTGATGTCAGCACTATTAACTTTGCCTCAACCACTCAACACAATGGGCCTTAGTACTACTTAATCATGAGGATATTCTCTTTGTAAAGAGAGATATCATGTGTTCTATGTAAATATAAACCTCCAAATATAACTGAATGTTCTAACACATGGGGACATATGTTCCAACATGTATATCAAGGCCATCAAATGCAATAATAAATAACTCAATCAAGTTGGTTACCCAACATTGGTTAAATATAAACATGGTTTGCATCTATTAAATGTTTTGACCCTATTCCTAGTTTCCCTCAGTTGGAAAGAAGAATTGAAGCCACTTCAAGAATGTTAGTCCATTTAAGGTTACAAGGAGATAAAGATTGAAGTTAGTTTAAGAACTTTAATCTATTTGAGGTAATGTTCACAAATCTCAGCAGTTCTCTTGATTTAGAGGATAGAAATATTAATTATAAATATATTAAGAAATAGGTAATCAATATATGCATTTCGAATTTCAATAATTGGACAAAATTCCTATTTTCACATTTGTTTATTTCATATAGAGAGGGGTGCATCATCGCTTTAAATGATCCCTTAATAATATTGATCAGTCCCAAAAGAGGAACATGTAAATATCTCTGTGAAAGAGTTGTAAAGATGTTTGTAGAACCCTATAAAGTAAGGATGTCTCCATTTAAAAATTATCACAATATTAAACAAATTGCTCTCATACGAGCTTTCCTGCCATATGTTCCAAAATTATAAACTCTTGAACAAATTATATAACAACTCCCCATAACTAATATTTTCAACAACATTCTTAAAAACATCATACCCACTGAGAATAAGAATTAGGTACAAGTAAATACCAAGTTTCGGGTGTCTGATAAAAGGCAGCGGATGCACCAAAACATGATGATAGTAAGTCGGTATTGATCACTCCTGGACTCAATGCAACAACAGCTATTCCTTGTGGTACTTCCTTAGCCACTGACTTTGTTAAACCCTCAATTGCCCATTTGGACGCACAGTAAGGTGAAACCTGTTCAAGAAATATTTATGGTGACAAGCTTGAAAATCAAATTGTGTTCTTATCTATGCAGGCACTGCTAAGAATTTTCAAACCAACAACATAGGATCAAGAACTAACTTCACCTCTCCAGCAGCAGAACGACCCCATCCTGATGACAAATTCACAACTATCCCCCTTTTCTTTGCTATCACATGAGGCAAAAAATGGCGAAGCACATTGGCTGTTCCCTTCAAATTGATGTCTATGACTGCATCAAATTCCTCTGCAGGGACCTCCCATAGCTTGCCATTCTTATTGATGATGCCTGCATTATTCACTGGAAGATCAAGTACATCCCTTGCTTAGAATACCTTCCAATATCTTGTTTAAAAAACGCCTTTATCTCATTAAATCATGTATACCTGCAACTACTTTGACATAATTCATTTAAACCAAAACAGAACTCAGAAAATTACTCGAGCCCTTGGCATTAATGAAATAAAGGAAAAATACCTTCTAAAAATAGGAGTAAAAGATCTTATTAACAAATTTTCTCCATATGTTTAAAATCTATGATATTTTCTACCACCTGAGGAAGTTACGAAATGAAGACCATGTAATTTGACCTCAATTCTCTTTTCAGAGAAACGAGTTATCTCTAGAAGGCAATGTAAGTGCACCAGGCCTTATCTTGAGGTCTCTTTAGAGAACTAACCAACACGGTATGCAATAACATCAAGTTTGAGTTGGAGATAATACAGTAAGCAAATTTAGCAATACAGTCCAATAAATTATAATACAGATATCAAAGAGTTGCTCAAATATTTATCATGCATATTGCAAATATTATGCTTCCTGCATGATGCATGTATACTGTATAGTGCAAGTATCTTGTGCAATGTCACTCCAAAGTTCACACAATTCAAACAATTTCAACAGTAATTGTGTTATGATTCATGAACATGCTCACTGGACTTAGCTCTGGGCTAATGCAATGATTAGATTGTGTGCCATGCAAATAACATTTGGTGTTTTGCAATTGGAGCAATATTTCAAGTACGAACAAAAATGAAAGCAACCTTCAGGATATTAAAATGCTTAGAAAAATCCACTTGGTCTGGAACCCCTGCTCCACAAGTGCTGCAGGTATGAGTAACAAGGGCAGAGCATGACACTAAATTATCTCTTTCATAGCAATACAATACTATAGATCGGAGTTTAGACTCATATATTCAAAAATCCAAACAGGTATAAATACATGAAAAACTGGGAGACTGCAGGATCGCAAAGAAGCAAGCTTAAAAGACATAAAGACCTGATAGGCTAGAAGGTCTTAAGGTCATCTGATTCTGAGAACAGAGGAAGCATAATGAATCATGTTACCCCCCATATTGCATGGGTGTCCACTTGTAATTTGCATCACAATTTTCGGTAGGGATGACATGTTAATGAGGGTTTGGATGGTATGTTGATGATTTTCCTGGTGGTGTTGAGCTCTTGGCATTTCTTCATATTTTGCAGCTGGTTTTTTCATGGTTATTCTAGGGCGAATTGAGCAAAACAGGACACTGCTTTCAAACCCTTGGTTCTTTAATGTCTTAGCTCAGATAAGGGGATGTGATATATGGTTGGAAATCTCTTTCCGAGCCCTTCCAAATGTTATAGAATGCTTAGTCAGATTTCTAGTAGTTTGGGAGTGCCGAAGTCATCTTTCAGGCCGTTTTTGCTAGTTTCTGGGTTGTTTTTCAACAGTTTGGTACCCGTCTTCAGGAGGGTGGATCTCATACATCCTAGCTCTGTTTGGGAAGTGCCATATATGGTTTGGAACATAGTAGATAACATCAACATCAACAAAAAATCAACGAGGGTCCCGAATACAACTTCTTGGCAACATCGGCGAAAAAACCAGGAAAAATCAGCAAACCACGGCAAGCATTAAAAAATACAAAATAAATTCATTTTTTCAATATTATAAATATATAAACCAACATCATCAAATAAACACATTGGCACATAAATATAGGAAAAACACCGATATATATATGATGTAATGGATGCCAAATCAAAAATGATGCCAAAACAAAATGACAGCAAATATATACATGTATCTCATAGTCATGAGTCAAACCATGGTGTACCACTTGGCATTTGTATAGGATGATTGAGAGGAGAGGAGTCCAAGTAGGTGTATAGTCAGTGGTCCAATAAATGAAAAGGTTTGTCCTCTAGCTATGTTCATGAACCATTTGTGTTTCTCAAGGCTTCCTTTGCAAGTATCTGGCCATGCCATGAATATAAACACAAAGCAGTTGCAATCTAAACCCTAGATCCATGAGGATGAATGTATACATAGATGCTAATGTTTTGGTGTCTTCCTATTAAATAATAGTGTTGCAAAAGCTGAAGGTGGTGGTCACTTAAAGCAAGGTTACAAGAACCGAACCGGTGGTCGAAACGGACGACCCCGAGAACCGGAACCGGACCAAAACTGGATCACAAAACCGGTCCACCAAAAATACATAAAATATTCAAATTTTGAAAAATTATATATATATTCATGTGCATCCATGTGAATTCAAACCATTACACACAAATATGCAAAGTTTCTCATCTATATAGCAAATAAGAGTGCATAGAGCCAAAATAGCAGTTAGCACCGAGTGCAATCCATGTCTGAATCAACAGAAACATCTGAATCTAATCAACAGAACCATCTGAATCCGCAGGCTCAAAGGCCTCAGACTCCGTCAACCCACAAATAGTAAGACTAGAGTCGACCCACATTTCGTTTTTTTTAATTTAAAAATTTTAGTTTTTTGGTCCGCCGTACGGAACCGGTACGGACCGGCCGGTTTGAGGAAAAAAACTGGTTCTGTACAGAACCGGCCAAAAACGGTTAGAGCAGCAGTTTGGCCCAGAAATGGTCTGAAACCGGTCCGACCGGCCGGTTTTTCCAGTTCCTGTAACACTAACTTAAATTGTGCAAGACAATAATTGAAGTTATGACTCTACGCTAAAAAACTTCGATTGTCATGAGAATATTGGTTTGGGATTGTTGATGATGGTAAACACCCCGCCTCATTCCCCAACAGCTGCAAAGACAAATAAGTTAAAAAAACACTATAATAGGATCAAAAATTGTCTGTCGATTTTTTCCCCTGTTTGCTGATTTTTTCAAAATTTTGCGATTTTTTTGAGCCGATTTTTCGTTTCAAGGTTTGTATCACAAAAAATCACGATGTTGCCTATCTTTCGACGATTTTATCAACTGTGGATTGGAAAGCTCTTCCTGGGACCTTTCCAAAGGAACAAAACACTCAGCTAGATTCCTAGTAGTTTGGGAGCATTGGAGTCATCTTTTAGGCTCTTTTTGCTGGTTTCTCGGACGTTTTTCAACAGTTTGGTACCTTATCTTCAGGAGGGCGGATCTCATTCATTCTAGTCCTGTTTTGAAAGTTTCATATATGGTTGGAAAGCTTTTTCCAAGATCTTTCCAAAGGTGTAGAGTGCTCAACAATATTACAAGGGATTTGAGAGCGTTGGGTTCATCTTTCATGTCGTTTTATCACCTTTTTGGAGCTATTTCCAGCACTTGGTTTATCCCCCTCGTATGATGGGGGGCATCCCACTTCTTTTGAGTTATTTCCTCCTTGCATTGAGAAGCACATCTATTCTGTATATATATATTCTTAAAATACGACAAAAATATATTCTGTATTCGAATTTAAAAAAATGTGTCTTATTTGTATGTCTGTATTCAAATTTTATAACATAAAAAGTATTATCTATATAATGGAAATAATATTATATAAAATAAAGTATAGCATTTAAAAACTATAATATCCTAACATAAAGTATACATACATAATAACCTAAACTATATACAAAATAAACTTTAGTGTAAATATTTCCCCTCCCATATCCACAACCATAGGGCATCGAGCATCAAGCAGCACTATGCACTCACAGAGATCTAAAATAGTGTGTTTGGCATCAAGTTTCTAAACCACCATCGAGCAAGACAAAATCCAGTCATAGAGTTGCCTGAGGATGAGAATGGAAGCTCCCATAGAATGATATGCATTTTCTGTCAAGAAAATTGTTGATTATCAAAGGCACAAATTGTCATCTTGGATCAACATAAAATATGGCATCTAAGGTAGACCCACACACAACCATATATGGTATAATAATATGCATTGTCTAGGGTAACGGCACAAACTGTCGTCTAGGGTAGAAATCTATTGCTTGAAAGAGAAAAATCAGTGTCCAAGCAAAAAGATAATATTATGCAATTTTCTAATTTCATTCTCAAAAAAATAGCAAGCATGGCGACATTTGCACCATATCCATATTGCAAGTATAATACAGCTGAAATGTACTGCGACCATATTTCCAGACACCTACTGGTTGTACGGTTGAAGACTATGACCGTGCTATAGATGTAGATATTGGATTTCAACCGTAAATGAGTATCAAATGGAAGTATGTGTTATAGCTCTAAGTCTTTTCTTATGAACTTTGCAAGCCAATGTTTTGTCAAAGATATCCCAATATATAGAAAGATTTGCACTTCTATATAAATAAAACAAGAATCTAAGAGTGCACCTTAGGACCCTGGAAAAGACCTCAACACAACAATGCTTTCATTAGCCCAAATTCAGCCCCAATAATTAGTCTGCTCTAAAGCAAGCACTTTCTCAAGCCTCCCAATACCTTCTTTGGTAGTAGATCAACACACTATAAAGGCTATACCAAGAGACATCCCAACCACCAAATGTGTCCTCTTCTCCTCTCACCCCATTGGATTTCTTGCCTACGTTTAAGATCTTTAACCTCTTCAAAACAGATTTGTGTAAGTCAGAGGCCAGTTCGGACACGTATATTCTCTTCCTTTGGCCTGATTTTGCTATCTTAGACTCGGTTTCTTGGAGAAAGACGGTTATGGAGAAGTCTAGATGTCATTAGGCTATTTGGCTCGCATCCTTGTTTGCTTTAGTGCTAGGTTATGCATGTATTTTGGGCTCTTTCTGGCTTTATTTCTTTTAATAGTCTCTACCTTTAAAAAAAAATGAAGTCACCTTAGAAACCTTTAAAAAAACTTAAACTATATAGCTATTACTTAATCATATCTGTAAAAATGAGTTAACCTTACACATCCTTTCACTCCCCTTGAATCGTTGGATCACAGCACAAATAAATTGAGTGTCAATCACTTTGAATTTGAATCCACGTCACTTTGGACATTTGCTGATATACACGAGAGATGAAAGTTAAGAATAATTATTTTATTATTCAAGAAGTCTGTTGGGTATGTGTTATATTCTCTGCACAACTATGCC
The DNA here is from genome assembly GCA_027924585.1 of Larix kaempferi. NCBI lineage: Eukaryota > Viridiplantae > Streptophyta > Pinopsida > Pinales > Pinaceae > Larix > Larix kaempferi. The sequence continues at coordinate 4,031,893 of BSBM01000662.1, forward strand.
CCTTCCGGCAGGGATACGAGGGCTAGCCCTTCAATGAAGGGGATCCAGAGATTTTTTGCTTCGTTATTTGGTTGTTTTCAGCCAATGGTTTTCGGCCCATTGTAATCTAATTCCGGTTTGGGAATTAAGGTTTTGGAGTTGGTGAATGCCTATATATTGTATTGTAAACGGTTGAATTAATACAATGAAAAATAAACGAAGAGGGCAGTGAAGCTCTAAGTTAAGTTGGTTTTTCCCTTCGGGGTTTCTAGGGTAAATTTCTGTGTACTGTGTGTGAATGCCATTGTTTACTTTCTGTTTTGCTTAAGAATCATATGCATTGTTACATTTAAACAGGTTTAGAAATTTCAAAGTCAGCATATACAATGAGGTGGAGTCCATGTTATTACATCAATGTGGTGGCTATACTAAATTGTCCCACAACTTCTTAACAAATGTCCTATTAAGTTTATTAATAACACCATAAACGTTCCAACTTTAGTATTGAAGTGTTAATACTCAAACATGACTTTCTACATGAGCATTTTCAAGAAGATGCCCTGGGGCATCGATTGTAATGACATATAAATAAGGGGGCAAAAAACAACCTCCTCTGATAAATTGTTGGAGAAAAAGCTTTTATGGCAATTGTCCATTAATGCATGCATTGATAGATCAATTAAAAACTCCCAATTGCCAACTACAAGAGCATATTGGGGATGAATTCCCAACCAATTCTATCATAGACCTTGTTGAATCTAACCTTTGGAAATTGAACCTTTTGGTTGGTCTCCATCAACTACTCTAGTCATTCCTAGGTGCTAATAATATCATTTAGGGTGAAGCGGTCTTTAATAAACCCTATTTTCTTATGCCAAGCAATTTGGGCAATGACAATTTTGATGCGATTTACAAGAGCTCTAACAAACACTTTCTAGGACATCACTTTAAGCAAAATAAGCCAACAAGAATTCATTGTATTTTTTTGCTCTAATCAGGAACCAGCTTCAAAAGGCCTTCATTTGTTTGCACAACCCACTTCCCCTAAAAAAATGTGGCTTGCTTCCAAATCCTCTTGGGATATACTTTGGTAGTAATATCATTTAGGGTGAAGCTATATAAGCTTTTTTAAGGTGTCTAAGGTGACTTTGGTTTTTTTAAAGGTAGAGATTATTAAAAGAAATAAATCAAGGAAGAGCCTGGAATACACGCATAATCTAGCACTAAAGCAAACAAGGATGCGGGCCAAATAGCCTAAACATCTAGACTTCACCATAACCATCTTTCCCCAAGAAACCACGGTCTAAGGAAGCAAAATCAGACCAAAGGAAGAGAAGATATGTGTTCACTCTCAACTGACCTGACTTATACAAATATGTTTTGAAGAGGTTAAAACTCTTAAAAGCAGACAAGAAATCCAATGATATGAGAGGAGAGGGAACGAGGAAGATGCCATGGCAAGAAGAAAGGCACATAACATTATGTTGAAAAGAATAAAACCATCATAGTAGTGGACATAATCGACTTGAACAATAAGAAAGGAGCAGAACAAAGTTGCTAACCCATAGGTAGAATACATGCCCTGTGAATACTGTGAAATACTGAATAAAGACAGAGGCATAAAAACAAGTGTAAATCGTGAGACAGAAGAGCAATTTTATTCTAATTTCCCTGTGAAAAAGAGGTTCACAATAAGAAGAGAACATTTTTTGTTCTAATTTCTCTGCAAGAATATATTCAAGTGACACAGAGGCAATGATTGAAGTTGATTTTATACCTTGTTCACATCACGCTCTCAACCACAATAGAAAAGCAAAAACCAATATAGAGGTATTTGACTAAGGATTTTTTGCATAGGACAAAATCCCTTTTGGACACAAAGGCAGCATTCCCAAAGACTTATGAATTTATTTTTCCAAAAATATAAAGAATTTTTGGAAGGAAAACAAAAGGCACTAAAAACATAACAACCATTAGAAGAAATTTAAAATATTATATATTAACCATAATGTTTAGAGATATAACAGTTTTTCGATCCATCACAAAGGCACACAAAATCTCTTCAACTTTATTTCCAAATGGTACATTTTCGGGAAGTGTAATTCATGGGCTAGTTTGATCAAATTCACTGGTTTAACTCCATATTTTGGGTAAGAAAAGAGAATAAAATAAGGATAGAAACGATTATATTGAAAGAACAAATAAATAAGATAAGATAATTTTATTTTTGTCCAACAAGTGACCATAAGTAGGTCAAAGGGACTACCAAATACATCGAAATCAATACATTATGGGAGTCCAAAAGCAACTCCTAGCTCCTTTAAAAGCATATCTAACCTCTACATTCAAAGACCTAGAATTTAAAGTCTATCAACTAAGAATTAAAAAGATACAAAGTTGGGAGTATTGGAGAAGAAAGGATTTCTCTCAAGAACATGAAAACCAAGAAAAAATTAAAAATATCTCCATCAATGGTGCTTGGAGAATGTGTTCAAAGTCTGGAGTTGCCATCACCTACTGATGAGGGGGAGAAGTTGCTGACCTCTGAATTTGTACTTGCAGTAGGTGGACCTCTCCTACCATTCGAGGACAAAGAAAAGTACTCTTGACGGAGGACTCTTTGGATGAACTGGGAGATCTAGAAGTACTATAAGACCGGTGTACAACCTACTGCCTAGAAGAAGCCACTCTCTGTTGGGATCTAAATGAGAAAGAAAAAGGTTGTTTTTTGTTAACAAAAAAAAATTTCCATACCCAAAACCCAAAATTGTTGCAAAGGTTTCACTGCTAGGCGTTGGGAGTCTACTTGAGATCTCATGGACCTAGAAGTTGAGAAAATTATTCTCAGCATACTCTGTGATATGGGCACCGAGAAGGAGGTGATCATCCTAGTAGTGTCTAATGGTGAGGGTGGTCTAAGCAAAGACAATCTAAAAGCCTAGTTGAATCAATGAGCATATCCATCAAGATGCCTACTAATTGTAATAGGCACATAACCTTCGCAAACCAACAATGGGCTCCTCGAATGGAACCAATCAAGGTAATGGCAATGGCCTTTGAGGAGCGGTATGCAAGGTAAGGGTATCGATCTCTACCAATAGTTGAATCAATGATATTACAAACTTAATGAACTAGTGAATCTAGTCAACAATGTAGATTTTTCTGGGTTTTACCGCTTGCTGGTTTATGTCAACATTTCAGTGATTTTCACCAACAGGCAGTTTTGCATTGGCTGAAGGTTACTTATGAAATTTTCATTAACAATTAAACACGCTGTAAACTACCACTAACAGGCAGAAATTAAATATTCAACACATGCACACCATAAACAGTAGACACTCAGATTTTTCGGCAACTGTGCCCTGGAAAAACCCCCACGGAGAAAACCAGTAAGAGAGAGAGAGATTTTATTTCTTCAGCTAATCTTAGTACATAAATTTATACAGCAGAAATATTTTTACTTATCTCCACCAATAAATTTCTCCCAGCACTTTTCTCAAAATCTGTGCCAAAAACAGCAGCCTCGAATTCTGTGCTGTTAGTGCCTCGAAAACTGTGCAGAAGGTACAGTCACTGTACTGTACGGTTCACCTTGGAAACTGTGCAATGACTGTCTCAAAAAATCGAGCCCCAAATCTGTCTCGAACTGTGTGCAGCAACCTCGAAGTCTGTGCCCACTCTATCTCCTCGAACTGCATGCTGCAAAACTTTGAGAAGTGTGCCCAGAATCTACCTCGGGCTGCGTACAGAATGTCTCGAACTTTGTGCCCAGATTCTCTTGAAACTCGAGCCAATGATTTCTGCTGTACCTTCACCTCGGGATATGTGCCTGCTGAAGACAATAAAGAGAAGACCGTACTGTGCATTAAATGCCCAACTCGTGCCTCGATTTCTGTGCCAAATGTGGAATGGCTGCCTCGAAGTGTGTGCAGTCGGCTAGCTCTTCTTCTCTCGACTTCTCTCTTTTTCAAAAACTCAAAAGTGAGCTCAAATGTGCCTCCCTCATGCTTTTCGTCTAACCCTAAGTGGGTATCTAATCCGACGGTGGAGATAAATCCAATCCAAGGGACAAGATTCAATGAGTGTAAAAAATCACTTTATTTAAATCACTTAAATAAATATTTACTCACCCACTTAACTTTTAGCAAAAAGTGACTTTCATTTTATAAAGTCTCATTAATGACAATTAATGTGAAGGTCACCCCTTTTCCCCCTTCTAAGTGACATTAGGCTATTGTCACTAGGGGAACACTTCCCTAGGTACAAAACTAACAAACAAATGGCCTCAACCATGAAAAGGCACATGGGTTGAGTACTATACCTATCAAGGTGAATTTTACCCTGTTTTTTTAAGAAGAGATGGAAATAAATTTTTGCTTAGGTGGATTCTTGCTTCAGTGAGAAGAGATGGCAACAAAGTTGCTTAGGTCGATTCCTGCTTTAGAAAAGAAGAGATGGCAAGTTATTTGCTGAAGTAGATGTCTATTAATTCTACCTTCAAGTTGGAGTAGACAACAATTTCATGAAGCACTGACATAGGTCCCAAGATTTAGAAAATATGAAAAGCTGAAGATAGAATAGTTTCAATAATCCAGTTTTTAGATGTCGGGGGGGTAATCGTTAAAATTAGCATTGTCTTGTTGCGAGGGGGATGTTGGAGTATTAACACTCCAATACTAAACATCAAATGTAATAAAGCATGGTGTTATCAATGAATTTAATAAGTAATATTTGAGCATTTGTTAATAGTTGGTTAGGACAATTAGGTAGTAATAATAAGTATAACCACCACATTAATATAATGAAAGGGAATCCCCCTCATTGTAGACTATTAACTTATTGAATAATAAAATAATTCTTAACTTTCATCTCTCGTCTATATTGTCAAAAGTCAAACACAAGGAGTCTCTCTCCTTGGCAGCAAACAGTTACTAAATGTCGATTTTACTAATGACTTAGTTATCACTTTGGAGCAATGGGTTTAAGGGGCAATGGGTTGCCTTAGCATTTTTGTTGAAGTCACTAAGGTAATCGTGACAGTGGAAAAGACAAAGGCTCTTATTGTAAACAAGAAGACTTTTCTACTTTGCCTAATATGAAATGAAGGCTCATTCAGGCAAAAGGCATGTCATCTACTATTTAGGAATCCAATTTGGAATTCATGTTACCTATAAAGGTTCTCTTAGATGGATTTTGCACAAAGTTGAAAGCAAGCTTTATAAGTTTATAGTTGAGTTGCTCAAAACGTTTCACTATCCTTGCTACAAGTTATGTATTTTATTCCTCATGTATCTTTCCTTCCAATACAAGGTACAAGCAAATGGAAATGTTTCCTCAACATTTTCTTTCAAGGAGGCAAGGCAAGAGATGTGGTCTTCCTCTCTACACTTTATCCAAAAAGGATGGACTGTTTGGTTTTAACGGTTATACACACTAAAGTCTAAAAGTATTGTGTTGGCAATTAAAGGGATTATAGAAACATGAGAGGCAATGCACCTCAGCACATACTTATAAATCACCACATACATAATGCTACACATGTAAAGGCATACCAAGCCTCTATTGTATGTACGACAAAGTTGGTGGAGATGAAGTTCTAAAATCTCTAGTTCATGTATTCTCAAGATGATATGGCAATCTCCGCAACTCATCTTGAAATAGTTGCATTGGATTGTGTGGATTATCATAGAGGATGAGATTTCAAAACATGATTAATTTGGACTTTCTCAACAAAAAGAAGGCAACTTGAGTTGATTCCTTCCTTTGTAGTGAAAAGGTTCACAGGGAAGGCTTTCATACTAGAGGAGATTTGCATTACAAGGAAGAATGTATGTGGCTATCTTGGAGAACTCTTGATCAATGTTTAACACTTCAAGTTGTGGACCTACCCACTTTTACAACAATTTGCCAAATGACACTAAATGATTGTGTGTTTAAACTAATCAAGATCCTCATTGGCCTATTTAAAAAAGATTGCCAATGGTCTCGTGGGAATCCATTTATGGACTACCGAACCAAGGAGCTTCGTGCCAAGATTTGGCTAACATGTACAATAGCATATTGTCCTAACTATGAATTCTAATGGTCCACCATATTAAGCAAACAATTATTTCAAATATGTCGCACTAATTATCAAATAAAACAACTGTACAATTAAGAAGGAGATGTGGAGAGTGTTACCAACTAAGTTGTACTTAGTTGGACTTTCAAGCGAGCGTGCAGAAGTTGAACATATTACATGTTCATTATCAATGTTCTGAAGTCCATCAAGCCTTTCAAGGCCCTTTTTTTAATTTTCTTCACATGTTCATGCCCCGCGGAGTTTGTAATAAAGTGTGCTAGCATGGTATTTTTATGTAAAGGACTTGGCTTCCTAGGACTTATCAATCAAGTCAGGTATTCAAAGGAGTTTTTTCACTTATTAATTATGTTTTGCATTTTAGCAGGGCATAATTTTTGAGTTTTTATCCTACTCCTCCAAAGCTAGAATGCATGTCGTGGTGGTTAGGCCTTAGGAGGTTATTAAAGTCCATGGATCAATGTATATGAACATGCTAGACATTAGAGTAAATTCATATGGACATGTGCTAGGTTCCCTAGGTGTTTTTTTTAAGTTTCAAAAAAATAAAAATTTCCCATAAAATTAGGTCATTTTTAATGGTTTAATTCGGAAAATTAAAAATGTTATAAAAAAGTGGTTTGTGGGCGAAATTTGGAAATGGGATGCTTGTTTTCTAAGCCAGAGCACCCATTTAACCCATAAAACCACTTTTCCTAAGTTTCGAGTAAGTATTTATCTCAAAAAAACGATATTTACTCGAAAACGCCAAAAAGACCAAATAAATGGCCAAATAAGACATCATAAAGTCAATTTGGGAATCCCTTTGATTAAGGAAGTTTGTCGGAGCCATAATTTTAGTGATTGGAAATCAAATCATGGGGGAATATTGAGCAAATTTGATTGAAGATTGAATCCCCACTAAAGGGACGCGCATTCCACCATAAGAGGAGGGCGTAGATGATTTTGTGGCAGCATTAAAGCTGTTATGTGGCAGCCCAAAAATAGAGGGCGCATCTATATGAACAAGTGACGCCTCTCCCTTAATGGGAGATCAATCTAATCACATGATAAAGGGAATCAATCCCCCCATCAAAGGAAGTCGCCCAAGCTGCCATATGGGCCCATTTGGGACTGTGTTTTCCTATAAAAGCAAGGCTGCCTCATTCCTTTTGCTCTTGTTGGAGTTGGGATTTGAGAGCTTGCTTCATTGTAACTCTTGCATTATTTTTCTTAAGAAATAAAGGAGACTTTGGAGGTCACTCTTGTGCATTGCTTTTGATGAGTGGATGTACTATCTTGGTTTAATGGAGGTAATTTGTACTTAGGCTTTGTTTTACATTGGCATCAATGTGTAGCTTGTTTGAAGGATTGGTAGCAATTTTATGAGAAAGGTTAATTCAGTTTGATAATTGTTTTAGCTCTTTATATATGTTTGTGTAGAGATCTTACTTGCATTTTTCATGTGTTTATGAGCATGCAATATTGATTTCTTACATGTATATGTCTACACTTGATCTCTTGTTTCCAAAGTTTGTGATGTGCAGATTCTCTCAGTTGGATAAGTGAAGATCTTGCTTATTTCTTCTCTTTTTTCTAACACGTGTTATTTTCTTGCTTCTTGAAAAATGCAAGCAACTGATAAGCACTCTAATTGCTAGATTTAGATTTAAATTCAAAGCTAAGCATTCTAGTTCAAGTTTTAAAATGGATGATTTTTTGATAACTTGAAATCAAAAGCTTAACAAAAGAGGTCTAATCTAAGCTTTTTTAAAGAAAACTGATTAGATCTTTAATAAACAAATCTACTTAAGAATGTGAACTAGCATGTAAATCAACTATTACTCTTTTAACAGTAACCAGTAACCATAAAAATGATATAAGAGAGGGGAAGAAGGGAGAAAGCTTGAGGTGAAACAAGGAGCTTCAAAGCTTTGCTTGTGGAATGCCGAGGTACTATATTTGCAAAACACGTGTTAGAAAAAAGAGAAGAAATAAGCAAGATCTTCACTTATCCAACTGAGAGAATCTGCACATCACAAACTTTGGAAACAAGAGATCAAGTGTAGACATATACATGTAAGAAATCAATATTGCATGCTCATAAACACATGAAAAATGCAAGTAAGATCTCTACACAAACATATATAAAGAGCTAAAACAATTATCAAACTGAATTAACCTTTCTCATAAAATTGCTACCAATCCTTCAAACAAGCTACACATTGATGCCAATGTAAAACAAAGCCTAAGTACAAATTACCTCCATTAAACCAAGATAGTACATCCACTCATCAAAAGCAATGCACAAGAGTGACCTCCAAAGTCTCCTTTATTTCTTAAGAAAAATAATGCAAGAGTTACAATGAAGCAAGCTCTCAAATCCCAACTCCAACAAGAGCAAAAGGAATGAGGCAGCCTTGCTTTTATAGGAAAACACAGTCCCAAATGGGCCCATATGGCAGCTTGGGCGACTTCCTTTGATGGGGGGATTGATTCCCTTTATCATGTGATTAGATTGATCTCCCATTAAGGGAGAGGCGTCACTTGTTCATATAGATGCGCCCTCTATTTTTGGGCTGCCACATAACAGCTTTAATGCTGCCACAAAATCATCTACGCCCTCCTCTTATGGTGGAATGCGCGTCCCTTTAGTGGGGATTCAATCTTCAATCAAATTTGCTCAATATTCCCCCATGATTTGATTTCCAATCACTAAAATTATGGCTCCGACAAACTTCCTTAATCAAAGGGATTCCCAAATTGACTTTATGATGTCTTATTTGGCCATTTATTTGGTCTTTTTGGCGTTTTCGAGTAAATATCGTTTTTTTGAGATAAATACTTACTCGAAACTTAGGAAAAGTGGTTTTATGGGTTAAATGGGTGCTCTGGCTTAGAAAACAAGCATCCCATTTCCAAATTTCGCCCACAAACCACTTTTTTATAACATTTTTAATTTTCCGAATTAAACCATTAAAAATGACCTAATTTTATGGGAAATTTTTATTTTTTTGAAACTTAAAAAAAACACCTAGGGAACCTAGCACATGTCCATATGAATTTACTCTAATGTCTAGCATGTTCATATACATTGATCCATGGACTTTAATAACCTCCTAAGGCCTAACCACCACGACATGCATTCTAGCTTTGGAGGAGTAGGATAAAAACTCAAAAATTATGCCCTGCTAAAATGCAAAACATAATTAATAAGTGAAAAAACTCCTTTGAATACCTGACTTGATTGATAAGTCCTAGGAAGCCAAGTCCTTTACATAAAAATACCATGCTAGCACACTTTATTACAAACTCCGCGGGGCATGAACATGTGAAGAAAATTAAAAAAAGGGCCTTGAAAGGCTTGATGGACTTCAGAACATTGATAATGAACATGTAATATGTTCAACTTCTGCACGCTCGCTTGAAAGTCCAACTAAGTACAACTTAGTTGGTAACACTCTCCACATCTCCTTCTTAATTGTACAGTTGTTTTATTTGATAATTAGTGCGACATATTTGAAATAATTGTTTGCTTAATATGGTGGACCATTAGAATTCATAGTTAGGACAATATGCTATTGTACATGTTAGCCAAATCTTGGCACGAAGCTCCTTGGTTCGGTAGTCCATAAATGGATTCCCACGAGACCATTGGCAATCTTTTTTAAATAGGCCAATGAGGATCTTGATTAGTTTAAACACACAATCATTTAGTGTCATTTGGCAAATTGTTGTAAAAGTGGGTAGGTCCACAACTTGAAGTGTTAAACATTGATCAAGAGTTCTCCAAGATAGCCACATACATTCTTCCTTGTAATGCAAATCTCCTCTAGTATGAAAGCCTTCCCTGTGAACCTTTTCACTACAAAGGAAGGAATCAACTCAAGTTGCCTTCTTTTTGTTGAGAAAGTCCAAATTAATCATGTTTTGAAATCTCATCCTCTATGATAATCCACACAATCCAATGCAACTATTTCAAGATGAGTTGCGGAGATTGCCATATCATCTTGAGAATACATGAACTAGAGATTTTAGAACTTCATCTCCACCAACTTTGTCGTACATACAATAGAGGCTTGGTATGCCTTTACATGTGTAGCATTATGTATGTGGTGATTTATAAGTATGTGCTGAGGTGCATTGCCTCTCATGTTTCTATAATCCCTTTAATTGCCAACACAATACTTTTAGACTTTAGTGTGTATAACCGTTAAAACCAAACAGTCCATCCTTTTTGGATAAAGTGTAGAGAGGAAGACCACATCTCTTGCCTTGCCTCCTTGAAAGAAAATGTTGAGGAAACATTTCCATTTGCTTGTACCTTGTATTGGAAGGAAAGATACATGAGGAATAAAATACATAACTTGTAGCAAGGATAGTGAAACGTTTTGAGCAACTCAACTATAAACTTATAAAGCTTGCTTTCAACTTTGTGCAAAATCCATCTAAGAGAACCTTTATAGGTAACATGAATTCCAAATTGGATTCCTAAATAGTAGATGACATGCCTTTTGCCTGAATGAGCCTTCATTTCATATTAGGCAAAGTAGAAAAGTCTTCTTGTTTACAATAAGAGCCTTTGTCTTTTCCACTGTCACGATTACCTTAGTGACTTCAACAAAAATGCTAAGGCAACCCATTGCCCCTTAAACCCATTGCTCCAAAGTGATAACTAAGTCATTAGTAAAATCGACATTTAGTAACTGTTTGCTGCCAAGGAGAGAGACTCCTTGTGTTTGACTTTTGACAATATAGACGAGAGATGAAAGTTAAGAATTATTTTATTATTCAATAAGTTAATAGTCTACAATGAGGGGGATTCCCTTTCATTATATTAATGTGGTGGTTATACTTATTATTACTACCTAATTGTCCTAACCAACTATTAACAAATGCTCAAATATTACTTATTAAATTCATTGATAACACCATGCTTTATTACATTTGATGTTTAGTATTGGAGTGTTAATACTCCAACATCCCCCTCGCAACAAGACAATGCTAATTTTAACGATTACCCCCCCGACATCTAAAAACTGGATTATTGAAACTATTCTATCTTCAGCTTTTCATATTTTCTAAATCTTGGGACCTATGTCAGTGCTTCATGAAATTGTTGTCTACTCCAACTTGAAGGTAGAATTAATAGACATCTACTTCAGCAAATAACTTGCCATCTCTTCTTTTCTAAAGCAGGAATCGACCTAAGCAACTTTGTTGCCATCTCTTCTCACTGAAGCAAGAATCCACCTAAGCAAAAATTTATTTCCATCTCTTCTTAAAAAAACAGGGTAAAATTCACCTTGATAGGTATAGTACTCAACCCATGTGCCTTTTCATGGTTGAGGCCATTTGTTTGTTAGTTTTGTACCTAGGGAAGTGTTCCCCTAGTGACAATAGCCTAATGTCACTTAGAAGGGGGAAAAGGGGTGACCTTCACATTAATTGTCATTAATGAGACTTTATAAAATGAAAGTCACTTTTTGCTAAAAGTTAAGTGGGTGAGTAAATATTTATTTAAGATCCTAAAGGAAGAAGCCTTTAGCTCACTTTCCTTAGTTATTTTTGCCTTTATTTCTCGTTTTTTACTTAGAATTTTTTCAAGTATTTTGTACGCTGTCCCAAAGCACTCTTAAAGTGTTTTTGGGTGTTTTCCACTAACATTTACTTGTTGGTGTTATGATTTTTATGAACAGGTAGAAAGGCATGCTGGCCAAATTTTCAAGATCCGAAGCCTTTAAAACATTCCAGACACCTTTCTTTACAAGCAACATTTTCCCAAAACCATTGTAAGCCTACTGAATCCTCTATTATAAAGGATCAGAGGCATTCCAAAAGAAAGAGGAGATTTGTAATAAGCATAATAAAGAGAGCAAGTGGGCTACCCAACGCCCACACCCATCTCCCTAGGGGGGGATTGTGTCGACTCCATTTTTGTGGTTTGAATTTCTTTTTGTTTAGATTTCCTTTTTCGTAACTAATAAAATCAACCTAGGAATAAAATTAACCTTGTTGGATATGTTTTCAACGGCAGGCCACAAGTGCGCTTAGGACTTAACTTTTCACATTTTTTTTTACAATTTCCTACTTTCTGAATAATTTTGTCCTTGCTTTCCCGAAGTACGGTGCCACGAAAGAGCTTGCTCGAGTAATGGAATTCGGCCAAAAAAGAGACTCTTGGAAGTAGATTAACCAAGTACAAAATCCAAAATTTGTTTAATAAAATAAACCAACGCTTATCTTCCCGTATGCTCTGGACCGTTGCAGCATAGTCCAACCAGTTAGTCAACCACAAAGGAGGTAAGCACTAGATTAATAGGAAAATCCACATAAGCTAACCTTCAAAAATTCGAGAGGTCGCAAAGGGTGACTACCATAGAGTCAGGGGGATACTCATTAATGAGGTTCGTCCTCTCCTCGTTGGACACTTGGTAAAGCTGCTTATGCGCTTAGTTCGAGAAGGTAAGTTTTAGTGGGCCAAACCCCCAATAAACCCACTCCTTTAATACTCACTAATAAATCTTAAAATTTACCAACTAAGACACTTGCAATACTTACACGACACAACAAAGCACTCCAAAGCACTTTTTTCAGTTTTTTGCATCTTTTATATTGGGCACTATCTTGTTGTTTATTATCTTGTTCAATTTATGTATGCAAAGTGATGATGATGGATGCCATATGCTGTTGAATTTCAATCTTTATTGTTGTCCTATTTGAAAGAAAAAAAAATTCATTTAATTAACTCCTAGATAAGTTGTTTTTCTTTTTTCATAAATTAAACACCTTAGATTTTTCTTTATTAGGGTCCACCCCCCTTGGCTTCGCTAGGAGTAAGCCTAGACGGAGGAGTTAAGTTTCGAGTGACAGCTCTTAACTCTGACTTGCCCCCAAGGCCACACCAAGCGGCTTGAAGATTTATGTCGTGTTCCCCCCTAGGTGTGCGTTCCTTCCTTTGTAGTGAAAAGGTTCACAAGGAAAGGCTTTCATACCAGAGGAGATTTGCAATACAAGGAAGAATGTATGTGGCTATCTTGGAGAACTCTTGATCAATGTTAAACACTTCAAGTTGTGGACCTACCCACTTTTACAACAATTTGCCAAATGATACTAAATGATTGTGTGTTTAAACTAATCAAGATCCCCATTGGCCTATTTAAAAAAGATTGTCAATGGTCTCATGGGAATCCATTTATGGACTACCGTACCAAGGAGCTTCGTGGCAAGATTTGGCTAACATGTACAATAGCATATTGTCTTAACTGTGAATTCTAATGGTGCACCATATTAAGCAAACAATTATTTCAAATGTGGTGCACTAATTATCAAAGAAAACATTCGTACAATTAAGTAGGAGATGTGGAGAGAAAAGAGCTAACTCCCTTTACTAAACTCTAGACAAAGATACAAAATAAATACAACTTCCTCAAACTGCAAAGGAGGCACGATAGTGTATAACTGACTATATTCTTGTGAGGACACACAATGATATATTCTTATCACATGTAAACCCACAGGACAATGGTTGAGTATCTCAACCCACAGGCCACCATTTCTAAAAAACATGATAAACATAAACAAATAAAAAAAGTAAAATAAAAGAACAAAAAAATAATTTAATTAACTTAATTTAATTTGAATTTTGAATTTTCTAGGCCCTGTGAGTTGAGATACTCAGCCACAGGGCATAAAAACATTAAAAACAAACTCAAAATTTGAGAAATAAAATTAATAAATGAATCCTGTGGTTTTGAATCTTGATGGCTTCAACCTCCTTCAGAGTCTCAGACAGCAACTCCAGCTTCCTTCAACCTCTTTCAAATAGCTCAAGCAAAGAACAATGAATTGCTTTCAATCCACTCAGTAGTGAATACTCTTTGTGATTGATGAATGAGGAATAAGAGGATAAGAGGTATTTATAACCTCTTTCCCTCTCTTCACTTTGTTTTTCCCTTGAAAAACATACCCCCAAAACTCAAGCAAATCATAAAAAAACTTGAAATCCAGTTTCAGTTCCGCGGGGGTCTTTTTTCTGCATTTTGGCGAGTCCTAGCAAGTATCTGGAAAGTCTCGACGAGTCTGGGCAAGTTTGACAAGTGAGTCGAGTCTCAGCCGAGTTTGACGAGTTTCCAACGAGTCTTGTCTGGTTACTCATCCTAGGAGCTAACTCGGGCAGATTCGCAATTACCCACGAGTCTCCAACGAGTCGTGCAACAATTCATTCTAAATCTATAAACTTAATCTTCCATCAATGGACCTAAGATTCATGTAAATGCCAATTTTGTTATGGGTGGGTTTTGAACTCAATCTAGGTCTTTGCCCCAATCTAGCATTCATACTATTATCAGATTTCAAACTAGTAAAAAAATTTATCCTGGCATTATAACTATTGTGGTATTTATATATGTTAATAATATATATAAAGTTAAATTGATGTTAACTTAAGTTAATTATAAATATTGTATGTTCATAAAATTATTTTTTTATTTAAATAATGTATAAGATCAAATTAATAGTCATTACGATATATTAATAGTCTTAATATTATTAGTAATATTAATATATTATTAATAATATGGTGTGTGTGTGTGTATTGCAATATCGTAATATTATATATATGAATTTTATTATATACAATGAATACATAAGCATTATTATATTAATTTATAATTCAATAATAAATTTGTAAGTATTTAATATTTAAATATTATATTATATATTAGTAGAACTTACATGATTAAATTATTCTTATATAAGTATATTAAATTAATTATGATTTTTATATTTTATATTTTTTTAATATATTATTGTCACTCCCAACCTGCCACTTCCTAAAAATTTGGGCAAAACTTCTAACAATAAAGTATACTCATCCATGCTCCCAAAGCTCCCGCGTTCTAAAAACTCGTCCAACATAGATGAAAATAGATCCTTCCTCATTGCATTAGACAATTAAAGTTTGGTGCAATTCCCTTTCATCTTGAGACTACCTTCAGTGTTTCCTCTAGATCTTCAATGGCCTCATTATACAACCAAACTACCTTCAGTTTCATTTGTTACACAGGATTTGTTTTTCTCTTGTCCAACTTTAGGTATGCTAACACCAATTGATAGTCAAGGTTGGTCACCATCTCCCTAAGGAAAAACAAATCTACAAACATTATTCATTGCATGAGGTAGTGAGAGAGGAGCATTTTATCTTCACATGTTCAATCTATTGGGAGATTAAATAGAGGTTTCATTGTCTCTATAGGGTCTTAGCCTTTAGGTAGATCACTATCAAAACAAGGGCTTGAGTAAATAGTTGCAAACTTTCTTTAGAAACCCTGACCAATAATGCCTTGCCTTGAACATTAGACAGGCATTTATCTAAGGCAATATTTACTTTAGAGTCCTTTTGTGATTTGTTGAAATTTCATTTGCACTAAGCAATTAATGCATATCTAAAAATTCACCTTCTTTTCAAGAACGTTCCTCAGATCTTTACCCTGGAATTTTCAGCCTTTATGATTGTTGTAAATTAATGTGTAAAATAGCAACGAAACAATCACAATAATTCACTACTAGTAGCCCAAAATTCACAGCAATTCAAGAAGAAAACATACCAATCATTCCAATGAGTTCCCATCCCTCTAGGGCAACTTCACATGTATAAAACAGATTTGAAAACTCTTCTTATATAGCAAATATAAGAGAAAACACAACAACAATAGATGGTTGTACTATTATCTTCAATCTTACTATTAAGTCCCTTAACAGTTTTCTCTTAAGTGTGTCAAATCAACAAGACAATTAAGACTTGGAAATAACCATCCCAAGAAGATAAAATATTGAAATCAAATCCACAATATACACAATATGTGGATAGCTGGAAATCTCATATATATATATGGTTAATGAACAAAATACAAACCATAGTTGATAACATCGGCATCGGCAAACAATCGGTGAGGGTTCGGATTACAACTTCTCGGCAACATCGACAAAAAAATCAAGAAAAATCGACAAACCGCGGCAAGCATTAAAAAATGCAAAATTTGTACTTTAATAGGGTCAAAATTTGCTTGCCGATTTTTCCCCTCTTTGCTGGTTTTCCCGATTTTTCTGAATTTTCTCAATTTTTGCCATTTTTTGCCTTGTTTCCCGATTTTTGCCAATGTCTAATTTTTTAAAAAATCACGATTTTTTTGGCCTAAAAAATCGCCAACCCAAAAAAATCGTGATTTTTCAGGACATTGGCGATTTTATCATGTGAATGCCATGTTCAAGAAGC
The DNA here is from genome assembly GCA_027924585.1 of Larix kaempferi. Lineage (NCBI taxonomy): Eukaryota > Viridiplantae > Streptophyta > Pinopsida > Pinales > Pinaceae > Larix > Larix kaempferi. Next base: position 4,048,206 of record BSBM01000662.1, read on the forward strand.
CATGTTCTCTCCTTTTTTCATGCGAATGCCTTTTAACTTTACTCTCAATACCATTTTTCTGTTTTCATTTGAACCTTGGTAAAGATTAGTTAAGGCGATCCACATACGAAATGCATGGTCTTTTCCTGTAATGTGTGGAAACACATGATCCTTCACGGAATCAAGCATGATCCTTCTCGATTTTACATCCTTCTTGAGAAAAGCAGCCTTATCTGTAGCATCAGTAGGTACTGTGACTGGATTAGTTGTGGTACTGTTCACTATCTCCCATAGTTCATTTTCTTCTACTATCAACACTATTCTAGCCTTCCATGGGCTAAAATTTACAGCCCCATCCAGCCTATCTTCTATTCTAAGTCCGGTGGCCATAACCCCACACTGTTCAAGAACCTGTTTTCTTCACAAAATTCCTGTTCTCCCTCATTTCCCAAGTCTGAAATTTTTCTGAGTAGTTTATTTTCTACCCTTACTTCAGCTCTGATACCATGAAAATTTTGGAACCCCAACCCGGTTTCAAGTTGGATTTTTCACATAGAGTTTAATGCCCAAACCCCATGACTGCATATTAGCTTCAATGCATAAAAATTTATTTTTTCTTGAAACAAATGGAATTTCTTTTCACTTTTTCAAACTCAAAAAATTGGCAGTCGCACATAAAATTTAAAGACTCGAAATTTTAGCCAAATAGGCTCAGGAAAAACCCCAAAGGGAAAACCTGTTTAGAGAGAGAAACTTTATTCTTTTCAGAGACTAATTATAAAAATTACAGCAGTACTTATCTCCTTCAATTAATCTTGAAAACAGTGCCAGCATCCCACTGACAAAACTGTTGTACGAAATTCTGGAAAACAGAGATGTACAACCTCGAAAAACGTGTTGTACGGCTCACACGTGTGAACAGTACAAACTAATTTCCTTCCTCGATTTCTGTGTTAATTCTCTGCCTCAAAATCTGTGTCAGAATCTGCCTGTACGGACAGCATTAATTTATGTACCATTGCCTCGAAAATCATGCCAATTTTCAGCCTCGAAATCTGTGCCTTCTCCTCGATTTTTGTGCTGGTACAAAAAACAATAAATGCCTATACAGACTTCTCGAAATCCGTGCCCTGTTTCTTGGAACTTGTGCCCTCCTCCTTGGGAATCGAACCAATCTTCAATCTCTTTCTCTCTAGGATGAAATCTATTCAAACCTTAGGTTTCTCTTTTTTCTCCTCCTCTCTTGCTCTCCAAATCTCTTAAGATCACAATGATGAATGAATGCCTGAATCCCTAGTTTCTCCCCTTTTTGTTCATGGTAACTTCTTGAGATTCAATGGCCAAGATTAGATCTTGACTCAATGAGATCTAAGGCTCACATAAAAGGCTCATTAATAATTTAATAAATGAATTTAATCCACGTATCACTTTAATTTCTCACCCACTTAATTTCTCATAATGTCAATTAAAAAATAGAACTCTGAGCAACTTTATAAAGTGACTTTAAAATTATAAAGTGCTTCTCACTTTAATAAAGTGGCTAGGGACCACTTTTAATGTTTTATCCACCCCTAGGCATCACAAGGTGAAAAAACACTTCCTTGGTACTTTTTCAACAAGTTTAAATTCGATGGTTTTAGCAAAAAATTATGAAAGTTAAGAAAGACAACACAAGGGTAGAAAGGAGAGAAGTAAGGGAGTGATTGATGGGCCATCATTCCTCCCGTGTCAATAGTGATCCTACATCCTCTAGAAGTCGTGGGATGGAGGGTGTGGTTTCTAGGGAAGATAGATCAATTCCCCCATCTCCCCTAAGAAAACAAGCATTCAATCTTCAACATTTAGGGAAGGATGTAGCATTCTAGAATATTCCCTTCTCAAAGGCTCCAAAGAAAAAGGTGAAATTCTTGGACTCTAAAGGTAGCTCAAACCACTAACCCTTTCTCAAGACCTTACTAAATTAGTATCACCATACAAAAGCCCTCACAAAAGATATCTCTTACGATCTTGGAGCCCCAAACCAGAGAAGAAAAGAAACATCCACATTGGGACGATGATAGGGATTTTTATCAAAACTCAAACATTATAAAATCCAATCAATGGAGGAAGGCCTTTTGTTTAATTGGAAAAGGAATGGGTTGAAGCAAAAGTTCACTGTAGAAAGCAATAGTCAATGAAGGAGGCCCTTAAAGTAGGGACAACCTCTCAAAAGAGGCATAAATTATTTGTTCATCTATGAACATCTATGGGTTGGGGGCATCCCATAAGAAGATATCACTCAAAACACTATCTCAAAAGTATGTGCCAAAGGTGATTTTCATAGAAGGGATGATGGTGAAAGACGATGATGTAGCGATTCCTTTGCAAAGCTTGTTGCCAAGTGGGAATTTTGTTACTAAAAGTGCTTGGGAGAGGTCGAGGGGTTTGGCAGTACGATTTTATACCCACATGTAAGCTCAACAATTTCACCTTTCTTGGTTCCACCATAATTTCTCTTAGCCACCATTTGGGATGCAGCCCTCTAATCCTACCCTCACTCCACCCGGGGTCCTCCACCTCCCCAAAAAATAAATCCTTCCCTATGAACCAATGGTACAACGAAGAATTGCAAGGTCCTCCATTGCCAGCTTCGACATGCATTCACCCATGCTCACCCCTCCTACCCCAACCTCAAAGCTTTGTATCATTGCCTCCTCCATCGCAAGAAATGCATCTTTATCTCTCAGAGGAGATATGACTTATCCATTTCTCTTACTCACTCCCCAAAAAAATTTTGGGTTGTACCATCCTCCCCCGTCGTCCCCCCCCTTCCATCCGACCTTGACCCCGACTCCATGGTTCCCCACATATCCACTCTATGATATTCCTGGGCCGGCCCAAATTCAAGTTACCTCTCCACCCTCCTCATGCTACTTATTTTTAGACAGCGACATCAGAGAGGCCATTTGGGTGATGAACAACAGCAAGAGTAGGAGATGAGGAAGGATTTTAGGCAAAGTTCTTTAAGCACAATCTTTGTGCTTTGGTCTCATACTTGGTTGATCTCTTCAACCATGTGGTTTGTGAGAGATTTTCCTTCGACTTGATCGCATCACATCATTCACCCGATACACAAATCGGGCCCCAGCTCGATCCCAACAATTACAGAACAATCAAGGTGGGCCATACATTTTCTCAAAGCTCTATGCTACAACTCTCCATATGAAGCTCTCTAGTGAGCTTGAGCGGAGACACCTCAAAGCTAAGGGACAGACAGGATTTTGTCCCCGCTCATCAGACCATGATCACATCTTTACCCTTTAGGCCATCATTGAGGAGCACAACATCGGTCTTCAAAAGTCTACCGCTGCTTTGTAAATTTTCGAAAGGATTTTGACTTCGTCTCGAGAGAAGCCCTATTTCAGAGGCTCACAGACATTGGCATCTCCCATAGCTTACAGACTGCCATCATGCGCCTCTATGAGTCAGTTCTTGGTCTCCCCTGCACAGTTCACGGTATGTCAAACTTCATCAAGAGTACCATCGGAGTTAAAACAGGGCTGCCCCCTGTCCCCCACACTGTTTGGGATTTATATTGATGAGCTAGAGGCCTTTCTCCATGAGCATATCCAAGAAGCAATGGATGTCTCCTCCACCGGGTTCTAATATCCATCTTGCTTTTCATTGATGATGTGGTCCCCCTAGCCTTGTCTCCAACAAGATTACAGAGATAATTGGATGTTCTAGCTCTCTTCTGCGACCTTCGACGGGTTGACGGGTCAACCTGGGTAAAACCAAGGTTATGATCTTCAACGAGTCGAAGAAGTCCGTAGACCTTCATTTCTTTTTCGAAAGAGGAGGAGATTGAGATCACCAACGCCTACACGTACTTGGGAGTATGATTTTCAGGACCCTGTTCAGTTTGCAACCAGCCCTCCAGCCTCGGATTGCCAAGGGCTATGGGTCTCTAGCCCTCCTCAAGAGACAGTGTTTTCGTCACCATTTTAGGGTATCTCATCCAAGATGTCCCTTGTGGACTCCCTTATATGAACCACTCTAAGTTGCACGAAATGTGGAATCGTGTAAGAGTTTCGAAAGCAAGTATGCTTGGGAACGTGACCCCAAATCACCCAAAATGGGTACACCAAGGGAATCACGATATATATATTTATATATATAGTTTTTTGAATAACACATTATCTCACAATAAAGAATAAGAATGAAGAGGTTAATTTGTAGGTAGGTTTAGAAACGATTTCAAGGTAAATTAGTTTCATTTTCCAATAAACTAGGGTTTTTTTTATTTCCTATGGGTCCCAAGTCGCTCATGGACCCTTGGAGGTTTCCAAGAAGTTTGCAAGAAGTTTCCATGTTTCCACAAGTTCTGGTACCAATACGTGGGCATTTTAAGAGTTTTGTGCAACATAGGACCCACTGTTCTCTAGGCTAGGAGATCTGTGGGCCTTCATTACTTGGAGTCTAAATTGGGCCTCAGTTGAGAGAGTCCAAACCCTTCTCCTCCGACACATCATTAGATGCAAGTAGAGGGTTCCTCATCACTACATCCTAGCAGAATTTGGGGCTCAACCCTTCCGACTTGAGGACAGTGTTCGGACTAGTCTCTTTTCTACATCGCATCCAGGACTTAGCCAACTCGACAAAGGGGCGAGACCGATACTCGTAATTGGATTACTGCTCTTCTGATACCATTGCCCTCTCTAGCTCATTGGGTCGAGTTCGAGGTTAATTTGGCAGGTGTTTCAGATCTTTTAGGGTCCATGGGCATTCAAATTGATCGACCTCCTACATTTTCAGTATTCCTTGGATGCACCCAGACATCTCCTACCAACCAGACAGGTGCTAAACAAGATCATCAAAGATGACATTTATAGGAAGTTTATCCAGATAACATGGGTTAACCCCCCTGGTGGGTTGCGCCCAAAGATGGCCTTTTATGCTGAGCATTTCTTCGAGCTTAGGGATGGGGTCATCGTTTGACCACAGTATACATTCTGGCAATAGGTCTATGCTCTTTGCATTCCTCTAGGCCAATTCAGAGTGGGCTCTCATAGACTTTCAGCTAGAGACGTTGCAAAAACCAACCAGTGGTCGAACCGGCCGACTCTGAGAATCGGAACCAGACCAAAACCGAAAAAAGGAAATAAAATATAAAATAAAATAAAAAACTGGATCACAAAACCGATCCACCAAAAATACATAAAATATTCAAATTTTGAAAAATTATATATATATATATATATTATAAATGAGAAACTTGCATATTTTGTGCATAATGGTTTGAATTCACATGGATGCACATGAATATATATAGCAAATAAGAGGTGCATAGAACCAAAATAGCAGTTAGCAGTAAGTGGCAATACATGTCTGAATCAAAATACATCATCAAAAAGGCTCTAAATGGCCTATATAAAAAGACTAGAGTCCAAGACTAAATAATCTAATCATCATAATCATCTGAATCCTCAGGCTCAGAGGCCTCCGACTCAGAATCTGAGCCATCATCTACATCCCGATCCTCAATATGGGGAGTCTGGGCTAGGGCCACCTGACTTGACTACCCTGGTCCAAGAAGGCACTTGTCCAACATCACTTTCCACATCCTGTTATTGTGGAAGTGGGTCCAAATCCATCCATCCAAGCACAAACTCGAATTTGGAAAGACTCCAATGAATAGTGTGAGTGAAAGAGAGGGGGTGGGGGGTCTTTTTATAGCTTCGTTGTGGTGTTTAGGGTTGTCCACATTCATCCCCCCAACACCAACTTCTTCTTTTTTAAATTAAAAAAAAAAATGATTTTGGTCAGTCGTACGGCTGTTTGTATGGACCAGTCGGTTTCATGATGAAAACCGGTTCCGACAGGTTCAATCACACCGACCGGTTCCGAACGGAACCGGGCTGACGGGTCGGTTTTCCCTAAACCAGTCCAATTTTTTGTTAGCCTTGCTAGAGATAGACCACTAGATCAAATTGACCAGACAAGATCTATCAGCTATGCCAGAGCTACAGGAGGTCGAGATTGAGGAGCATTTCTGTTAATAATCAGGCTTTTGAAGCCATTCAACCACTCAGCAAAAACACTTAAATTTCAAACTTAAGTTGTCACAGCTAAATGACAATTTACAGACATTTAAACAGTGAATCAGCAAACTGAATAGAGATGCTGAGATAAATAAACAACGGAAGACAAATAGAACATCAGACTGTAATTGTAATGCACAGTGAATTTTTGGTCAAACTAGACCCTGGAAAAACCCACGGGGAAACCTAGTCGAAGAGCAATTTTATTTAGCAATTTATCAGGCATAAAATCAGAGTTACAGCAGCAATAAATTCAGCATTTAATGATTGTACCAACACCTCGAAATTTGTGCTCAGCAGTACCTCTAAATTCATGCCCAGCAGTACCCTTGAAATTCATGCCCAATAGTACCTCGAAAATCCGTCCCACGCAGCAGCTCCTCGAAATCTGTGCCACCGTACGACTAAACAGATGTACAGACTGTGCAAAAAAAAATCTTCTCGAACTGTTGTGCCACACCCTCGAAATCTTGTGCCTAGCAATTTCTCGCAAAACGTGCCAACTAAGAAGTACGGCCCAACTGTTTGGCCCAGCAAAAACTTGCAGCAGAGCTGCCTTGGGATTCGAGCCACCTTCTATTTGGGATGAATCCCTCTCCTAGGGAATCGAGCCACCCAAAAGAACTCTAGCTCTCACTCTCAAAACTCACAAATGCCCAAAATGCTCACTCTTGGAAAAACTGTCTTTGCACATTGCCCTAGGCTTGCTCTTATAACATGAAAGTGACTTTTCACCTTCCCAATCCCTAAAATCCAACGGTCAAGATCTAATCTTGTCTTGACAAGATCAAGGGGTGAAATTCATTCCCTCTAAAATAATTCACTTATAATTTTTTAATAAACTATTTTCACTTTATGAAATATGTGCACTTTTACTTCATAAAGTCACTTTATAAAAATCACTTTATAATGGACTAGGAATATTACATAAAAGTCACTTTATAAAAAGAGCCACTTTATTACAACTTAGAAAAAGTCAAGTGCCTAGGTAATGTAAATGTAAGGTCACTTCCACATACAAGACAAAATTATGCGGAGTGCCTCCCGAGCTAAACAAGCTAACACTCCCTCTTAGCGAGGGAAGGTAACTGACTGCCATCACTATCCATTGGTCTGGTCCTCAGGTCCATCACACTGTTCATAGTAGGAGCTCCCTCTGAACCTGGAGCCAACGCTACCACCTACACTGAACTGGAATCTGAAGACATCCTTCTGGAAACAACCCTGAACCCTAAGATCCTAGGAGAATCCATCCTCCTATCCCGAGCATTGGTCCTCTCATACCAGCTGAGTCTCCTGCCGGTACTCTGAAAAGAATCCCTCTCCTCCATCGGAAATCGAGACTGAAACCTTGGCACCATTGTAGTCTCAGGGGCCTCTTGCTCCTCTTCCGATTCTGAATCATCCATCATGGGTTGTCCAACAACTTGTATAGCTCATCAAACCGATCACCAATCAACTGTGGTTGGATCAGTTCTGCTCCCTCTGAGTATATAAGAACATTTCCCCAAATTGCCCTTTCAGGAAAAATGTACACATGTCCCCTCCGGAACAATGTCGAATACCCTGCATCCTCCAAGGCTGATACAGAGAGCAAGTTCACACTCAACCCTGGAACAAACAAAACTCCAACCTGCTCAAGGAATTCATCCTTGTAGAATCTGGAATCTAACTCTCCCAAATCCTTGCACGAAACGTGTCGTTCCCCCTTAACTCTCGACCATTCCGGTTTGGTTCTGTCTCAGTAATGCTGCGAAATATATGATACATTATGGTCATGTGACAAGAGGCTCCACTGTCAATGAACCAACTCTTGTTCATCACATATCCATTGCTGTCGGCAAATAGATTACAAGAGAGAACATTGAGAATTATTTCTCAAACCTTTCCCCAAAATCATCTATCTCAGCAGTTGCAACAATAGCCTCTTCCTTCTTCTTCTTCTTTCTTCTCAAGACACTGAGATGCAAAATGACCATACTGGTTGCAAGCAAAACATATGACTGTGCTCAAGTCCTTATTGGAGTTCTTCTTGCCCTTAGCTGAAAGAGCAACATTTTTCTTCGACAACACCCTCTATCTGTCCACTACCCTAAGATCCTTCCCAGATCTCCTCCTGAGTAAAATCGTCCCACAATCTTGCTCCAATCTGGAAGATGTTCCCCAACCAACAACACACTTCACAAAGACTTCCCAGTCTTTGGTGAAGCCTCTCAAGGCTTGTCCTCACAACTCCGAGTCAGAGATGACTTCTTCAACTGCAACCAACTCATCTTTTACTTGTGCCACCCAGGTAAGATAAGATCCACACCTTCACCCTTGGCCATCTTGGTCCCATGCAGTTTATCTTTGAGTGCCATCTTTCGATTCTCATTCTTTGCCTCATACAAGTTTTTCAATGTGTCCCACATCTCATAAGCTGAGACTTCTTCTCAGCCAAGTGTGGGATGAGATGGTCCTTGACACATCCAAAATAACCCTTTGTGCTCAAGCCTCTTTTACTTCATGAATGTCAAGAGCAATAGGGTCAGAAGTGGGAGGGAGTTATCACGGTGCTAACATTAACCCACAATCTGCTTTCTTTCAGTACAGCAGACATCCTGACTTTCCATAGCAAATAGTTGGAAATGCCATCCAACCGGTCCTCAAATCCGATGCAAACAGCCATCTCTCTTTATTGTCCAAAAGAAAAGAATCCACAATTTTCCTTGTCTGCTCAACACCTGCAAAACACTGGCAGATGCATTTTTCCAATACACAAGTTGTCAAAAATCAACAAGACTCTTGCCCAACAATAAAATACTATTATCTTCAGAGTCCCAGCTCTGATACCATGTTGAAAATCAGGCTTTGAAGCCATTCAACCACTCACAGAAAAAAACACTTAGATTTCAGACTTAAGTTGTCACAGCTAAATGACAATTTACAGACATTTAAACAATGAATCAGCAAGTTGAAATACACATGTTGAGATAAATAAACAGCGGAAGACAAATAGAACAGCAGACTGTAAATTGTATAAACAGTGAATTTTGGTCAAACTAGACCCTTGAAAAACCCACACGGGGGAAAACCAGTCCAAGAGCAATTTCCAGGCACAAAATCAGAGTTACAGTAGCAATAAATTCAGCGTTTAATGACTGTACCAGCACCTCGAAATTCGTGCTCAATAGTACCTCGAAATTCATACCCAACAGTCTCCCAAAATTCGTGCCCAACAGTACCTCGAAATCTGTGCCACCGTACGACTGTGCAAGAAAAAAAAAAACTTCTAGAACTGTGTGCCAACCCTCGAAATCTATGCCCAGCAATTTCTCGAAAAACGTGCTAGCTAAGAAGTACGACCCAGCTATTTGGCCCAGTAAAAACTTTGCAACAGAGCTGCATTGGGATTCGAGCCACCTTCTATTTGGGATGAATCCCTCTCCTAGGTGAATCGAGCCACCCAAAAGAATTATAGCTCTCACTCTCAAAACTCACAAATGGCCCAAAATGCTCACTCTTGGAAAAACTGTGTCTTTTGCACATTGCCTAGGCTTGCTCTTATAACATGAAAGTGACTTTTCACCTTCCCAATCCCTAAATCCAACGGTCAAGATCTAATCTTGTTTTGACAAGATGAAGGGATGAAATTCATTCCCTCCAAAATAATTCACTTATAATTTTTTAATAAAGTATTTTCACTTTATGAAATATGTGCACTTTTACTTCATAAAGTCACTTTATAAAAAATCACTTTATAATGGACTTAGGAACATTACATAAAAGTCACTTATAAAAAGAGCCACTTTATTACAACTTAGAAAAAGTCAAGTGCCTGGGTAATGTAAATGCAAGGTCACTTCTGCATACAAGACAAAATTATGCGGAGTGCCTCCCGAGCTAAAAAGCTAACAATTTCATCTTCCAATGCCCCAGTTACTATGAGATATGGGGGCGTTTTCATTGCGTATTCAAGGTAGACTCCAGACCCTCACATGGGTTCTTCAAAGATCTGGATCAGCGGTGTCTAGCCTTATACATACAGGAGGCCCTCGGGCTCCGAGACCATACTCTTTGAACTCCTATGAGACCAGAGCCTATTCGATAGATCACCTCTTCTTCTCAGTGCTACCCTCGGGAAGGGGCACAAAGAGAGACCAACACCAATGCAGCCCTGCAATCCAGATCAATGCGGACTCGTGGGACCTTCCCTCGTCCCACGAGATCTCAACGACATGACCAAACTAGGTCCTCCTCCAGGAGACAGATGGGATCCCCCAGACCTCATCGATGCACTACCTCTACCAGTCAACAGCGCAGCGAACGATCCATGCGTCCCACCTGATTGCCCTCGGGACAACTGACTATACTCAGCTTTCTTCATTCCACCTCAGATGGTAAGAGAGATGGATCCATTCCCATGACAGATCTACTTCCTTTCTTCTAGTTCATGTTGTCCTTGGATCTTCTCTTACGATACACCCCCATCACCAGCGCAGGTATCTAAGCTCGAGGGCTGAGTGGTTCTTCATGCCTCGGAGAAGATTTCACTTCCTACTACTTTATCTTATTGCACTTTACTTTCTACATCTCGCCTTTTATAGGGAGACCTGTTATCACACAACTTGTAGTTGTCCTTAATGGTATCCCATCCGGGACGGTAGAGGAGATGGACAACTAAAAAGGTGACCCAAGAGATGCCACGGTTCCCAAGGCAAGGTGGAGTCACGTCAACCGAGGCACTCTTCGCTTTAGATCTAGATAAATCAAGACCTACGGAGAGACCCTACTACCAATCAAAGATGATTGGACCCAAACAAAGGTTCCTAGGGATGAGTAAATGGTAAGTTACGGAAACCAATGCAAGGCAAAGTGGACCTAGAATTAGAAAATGGTTGAAGGTGGTTTGAGAGATGATTAGTGTTTCAACCAATGTATGATTTAGGCCGCATGATGAGCTAAAAAGACAAGATCTAGTACCATGTATTACACATGTGGGACCCACTTTCTTGGGATATGTGAATTACTCAAATGGGACCCACAAGGTGGACTTAAGGGATGAAATTGGTACTAAGGGGGCATTTATGAGTAGATCTATGGATCTAAGTTGAAATTAGGAATACCCACCTATGGGATCTAAGGTTTGACACAATTCCCAAGGAGTGCGACTTGCCTAAGGAAGACTAGTGCCTTGTTGGATGGGTTAATGGAGTCAAAAGATATGTCAAAGTGTAGATCGGGACACCTAGAGGTCAAGACAAGTGGGCTAATTGAGGTAAAGTGATTGGATCTTGCTAGATCTAGGGTTTCATGAAATGACCCAAGTGGACCACAATCCCTTTAAACAAGGAATGCTACCCCCAAGGCAGATCGTCACAAAATGATACTCTAGATATAGGTTTCAAGGTATGCCCGTTCCATATCCACTGAAAACTCAAATACGCAGAGGTCCTAGAAGTGGGGCAAACTCAGTTACCTAAGGAAGTGCGACCTTGCTCAAGGAGGGTTAAAAGGTGGATAAGGGTGTGTCAAATCAAGTCCAATGGCCACCAAATTGTAGATCCAAGTAGCTTAGGCACTGATCTATGTGGATCTAGAAAATTAAGTCAATCCAAGGGTTAGATCTTACTAGATCTGAGTTTTAAGGTGCCAAGTAATTCAAAAGGGGGTTTTAATCCCTTAAAATGTGGAATGATGCCCACAAGGTAGAAATCACCCAAGTAAAAGTCTAGGGGTAGGTTATCAAGTGTGTAGATTGCAAATCAAGTGGGATCTCACCTACCCATGTGCTAGTTCTAACCAAACAAGCTCTCCAAGGAAATGCGATTTTGGTTCAAGAGGGCTTTGTTGCCTTGAAAAGTTTGTCAATTTTAACCAATCACCACCAAACTATAGATCCAACTAGGGGTGGATGCTATAGAGGTGGGTTTTTAATATCTCTTCAAAAGCAAGGCTAGATCTAAGTAGATCTAAGAAAAACCAAATGAGGGTTTTGATTAATTAGGGTTTTTATGATCTATAAATTATGAATGACTCAAGGAAGAAGAAGATCATACCTTTGGAGCATACCTGGATTAAGAGATGAATGCTAGTTGAGATGAGGATTACTTTTGCCAAAGATCAAATGGAGAATTTTTGAAGCCCTCTTGCCAAATCGATTTTTCCAAGCCACATATGTGTCCCCTCTAAACCTGTCAAAACCAAGGAGCAAAGCATCAATCAGTTTAACATGTTGAAGGTAGATACAAGCAAGAAAGAGATAAGCAAAGAATAGTTGGTGCAAAGACAAAACCACTCCTTGTTTAACGCAAAGCGTCCTCCTCCAAGCTTGAAGCGCAAGCCTCCCCCACCAATTCGCACTTGTTTGAAGAAGTCTTCTCCACCTGTAAAAAGATATGGCAAATATGCAAGATAGCTACAATAGATCCTCCAGTGCAATGGACAAAAGCATTTACAATCAAAACAACCAACATCCACTCCAACCCAAGCATATACTCCAAAAGATAGAAATTTTATTCCAAGAGCCAAGAGCCAAAAATCTCTAGATGATGTTACAATGAGAGGCTCCCTCCTTAAATAGGATGGGGAGAGAGCATAATCCTAACCACTTTTTACATGAGTGGTTAAGATTAAAAGATCAAAAGATCTAATCAATGGTTGAGATGAGCTCAACAATAAAATACATGGATCAACCATAAAATATAATAATAAGTGGATAAAATCGCCCTAGGAGAGGGGATCCCACCAAATCATGATGAGAAAATATAATAATAAGCTTATGGTGGGTCCAAGGGGTAATTTTAACCAACCCTTGGTCAATCCCCATAGCACAAATAATAATAAAATAGTCATCAATATACCAAATCGTGCCTCTATGGACAAATCGTAGGCCTCAAAAGACCTCAGAAATCACCAGAAAGTGCCATAAGTGATGGATGTGGGCCCCGATGAAGCTGATGTGAAACTGCGTGTAGAAGGTGCGGAAGACATCCCACTCATCATCATTGATCATCCCATGCCAAAACTTTGCCTCATTAGCCCAAATCGAATTCCTTTGTAGCCATTTCTACCAATCCAAACTGCCTCGGGAAGCGTGTGTTTTTGTACCTATCCCAAACTGCCTCCTGGAGTGCTGCGCTATCAATGTGAGGGCACCAGTGTGTCCGGAAGGGGGGGTAATATGGTAAAAACAAGTGGCTGGACCACCCCCTCCATCATCAGCGCCCTAGGTGAACCAAATAAAAATCATATCTGCTCTGACCAGGGTCTCCGACAGAACCAAAACTGCACTAGGACAGCCTGCTGAGGCTAAATCATCACTGTAACTGCCGGAACTGAAAATAGACTATCTCATTGGACTCAGAAGGTCCAAAACCATCCAAGATGTGTACTCATACACCATATAGCTCTCTGCATGATCATATAATATACCCAATATACCGGAACAGGTGAAATAATAATAATCTGTAAATGATCAAATAATGCTAAAAACCATAGATCATCATCATAAACCTAGAACCATCATGTACATGTACATAGACCATATATAATCTACCTGTGTCATCATAAGGTCCAATAATCTCATGTCCTGTGACTAACCTTGGTCAAACTAGGTTTGACCGGGTCAATATTGACCCAATATAACTGCTGCAAAGTGTCAAAGGTTAATGCATGCTCTACAAACTCATTCAAATAGCAATTATAACACAAAGTAGTCATTACTGGCGATCTAAATCCAAATATATATTGTCATTAATTATTATATGACTCAGACTAGACTTTCAGGACCATACTCACTTCATAGTTGTGATCAATTTGCTAGTGAAGGGTGAAGGCTAAAAATAAACTGACTAGGCCAAAAGGGTGACTGACTGACTTAACATTGTGACACTTTGGATATAGGAAAGGGAATACACACCATAGTATATACTGAATGAGCAACAACACAGGGAATGGCGGTGTCTCACAAATGGATAAGTTGTTTAAAGAGTGCTTATTCAACTTAGGCTTCATGTCTACATCAAGTTGATCCACGGTCATTAGGATCATTCAATTTCATTTCATGGCCTTTTGGCCTACATAACCCTTCGGATCTCAGGTGTGCTGATAAGCACAACTAGTTGCAGCTTGCATCCAGGGCATGTTTTTCATACATATATAAGGTCAGCAATTGTTTAGATATAGCTTTTAAGAATCATTGCTTTTTTTGGACCTTTCTTATACTCTTTGAGGGAGTATTTTTCAGCAATTCATCGCTCTTGCCCTTTATAGTTTCCATGGGCGAATTTATCAGTTTCCATAAGTAGTACATGAGCTTTCAGTTTTAGCCAACAACATCTCAAGTGACTAGGGGGAGTTCGAGCCAATGCCAAACATCGGGACAACCAACCAGAATGATTTAGGCCTACAATCCAACTCACCAGAGGTAAGTTTTGTCACCAACTCAGAGCCGAGACACAATAAACAGGGAAGCTCATCCAATACAGAGGCTACAGTGGGGAAAAGATCCTCCATGCCACTAGTCAAGTAGTAAGTCAGGGTGATAAACTAAAAGTAGGTAATGGATGGATGAAGACAATGAGTAATGGAGCCAACACTAGCAAGCCAAGGTATGGTGGAATGATCACCTCTATTCTCCCCTAGGGAGGGTGAAACCAATGAGTATGAGTAGTGAACTTCTAGGTCTGAGTAAGGACAGTAGAATATATATAATATGATCAACCAAGTCCACATATCTATATGATCGCCAGATCATGACACTAAGTGCTAAGACATGCCATAAGAATGAATATAAAAGCAATATAACCATAACACCATGATATACCTGCTGAGTCATATACCTGAATGCTCATCCTCTGAACCATCATTTGTCCTCTGAAACTGCTACTGTAACTCTAGGCACCACTAACTGCTCTGCATAAATGGTATAATGGCTACATCGGTCATCTCTCTGAGTGTCCTGAGACTCAGTCATGGCATGGGGAATACATATACTGTCCAAAATCTGATAGTGATCCATAGATAGATGCTC
Source organism: Larix kaempferi (assembly GCA_027924585.1). NCBI lineage: Eukaryota > Viridiplantae > Streptophyta > Pinopsida > Pinales > Pinaceae > Larix > Larix kaempferi. The sequence continues at coordinate 4,063,278 of BSBM01000662.1, forward strand.
ATCTCATCATCTCAATGTAAAGGAACTGGCTGAAAAGTGCTCTGGGAATCTGAAAAATAATGTATGGTAGCCGGCTACTATATATGTGAAAACAAGACCTTTTGGTACTCCTGCATTGTATTGACGTCATTGTAATCAGCAGTCCCTTCGACCTACGTTTGTGGTCATTAGTCAAACATTAATGAAATTATCTTATCTCATCTTATTTATTTATTTATGCCGAGCCTCAACAAGGAGATAAATTGTTAGAATTTTGATGCTTCCAGTATGGTTATGTTAGATCTTCAAACAATTTATATTATTATCACAATAACCATATACAATAGGATCACTTAAAGATAAGACAAGCAAAACATAACAAGAGAACACAAAAATTTACCCTGGGAAAACCCTCTCACGGGAAAAACCCAGCAAAACTTCTTCAGTATAGATTCATCAGAAAGTACAATGTCAATCTCGTACAATAACCCGAGAGACAAGACACAATAGAAACCCCAAGAAAAGATGTCTTCAATGCAGCTACTCTTTCTCCCAAGCGAACTTGCCTTTCTGCTACTACTCCTACGAACTTGGTTGAGTGAGATGATGCACAAATGAGCTAGGTGCCACCCTATTTATACTAGTCACAAAACTGGCCTTTTTACATAACTGGGTCGACCTGACTTTCCCTAAAATGGGGCCAAACTGACTGGGGGCAGTTCTGCTCATTGTTTAGGGCAAACTGCCCATTGTTTGGGGCAGTTTACCCACTGAGCCGACTTGACTAATTTACATGATTTCTTTTAGGGTTTTTACATAATCAAATACAATATGAATATTTCCCGAAGGAAGTACAATAAAATACAATAAGTATATCTTCCGAAGTTACATTCTTCAACACTCCCTCTTAACAAGGAAGGTATTCTTCCAGCGCTATCATCATCATCTCTATCACTACTGCTGAAACTTTGTACTCTAACCATCGACTTCTGACATCTCTCGAATCTATACATCACTAGAAGTTCTACAGAACGAGCACTTTTTTATATTGGATGTACCCATCTGTGCAGTGCTAGCCCTCTGTCATGCTAGATGCAAACTTCTACAGTGCCAGCTGTTTTTCAACCTGGATGTAAATCTCTTTGCAGTGCCAGCCCTCTTTCATGCTAGATGCAAATCTCTACAGCACCATCCCTTTTTCATGTTGGATGTAAACAATCCTTGCAACTTGCAGTGCTGGCCCTTTTTCATGCTAGAAGCAAACCTCTACAGTGTCAGTCCTTTTCATACTGGATGTGTCCATCCTTGCAGTGCTAGCCCTTTTTCATGTTAGATGCAAACCTCTACAGTGCCAGTCCTTTTTCATACTGGATGTATCCATCCTTGCAGTGCTAGCCCTTTTTCATGCTAGATGCAAACCTCTACAGTGCCTGTCCTTTTTCATACTGGATGTAGCCATCCTTGCAGTGCTAGCCCCTTTTCATGCTAGATGCAAACCTCTACAATGCCAATCCTCTTTCATACTGGATGTACCATCTTTGTAGTGCCAGTCCTTTTTCATATTGGATGCAACTCTACAATGCCAGTCCTCTTTCATACTGGATGTAACCATCTCTACAGTGCCAGTCATTTTTCATACTGGATGCAACTCTCTCTGCAGTGCCAGTCCTTTTTCATATTGGATGCAACTCTACAGTGCCAGTCCTCTTTCATACTGGTTGTAATTATTATCTCTGTAGTGCCAGTCCTTTTTCATACTGGATGTGACTCTATAGTGCCAATCCTCTTTCATACTGGATGTAAGCTATCAGCCCTTTTTCATGAACCAAGCAAGCCATCCGATGGGTCCAACCCAGGAGCATACATTACGTTGCAAATACGCCATAAAATGGAGTGTGAGGGGAAGTGAGTGAGAGAGGAGGAGTTGTTGAGTTAACGATGGAAGGTTCGTGGAGATGGGGAGATGCGGAGGATGCAGATTTGCAATGGTATATCTGCGGTGGAGCAAGTGGGATTTGGGCCAAAAGCCAGATTTCAAAGAAACTCTGAAGGCAATCAGATAATATCTGAACTTATGGCCAAAGACCGGATCAAAGAGCCAGGCTCTGATACCAAATGAGCCAAACAAATGTTCGCTCACGCAATAATCACCAAAACACTTGGAAGATTAAATACGCCATAAAATAAGAAATGAATAAAAATATTGATTATGGATAATGAGATAGATGATGAATTACAAATGATTGTGCCCCCTTAAATATGGTTGGGTTATTTACATGAGGAGTCGGTCCTCTTGTTTACATGATAATTAATATTTAATTAACTATATTAAATTACTATTAGTTATTAATTATCTATTTACTTATAATATTCATAACAGAAGTCTTAGTCAATGGGGTTGCCACATCTTTCTTCCATCTTTCTTAAGTAAGGATGCCCTCTTTCTTCCCTCTTATTTCTTCTGGTAGCTTGTAGCATATAGGTTATCAATGTCACAAAGTATAAAGTGAATGTTTATAAAATAATTTATATTGTATCATATATGATAGATGTTGTTACAAGGGTGTCTAGTGTATGTATGAATATAAATGGGTGTGACCATTATTTGAAGATTCGTGCCTTTTGGGGAATACACAAACTAGACTTTAATAATATCTAATTTATGCACTTTAATATTTATCATGTAATATTTTTTATGTATAATTACATATCCCGCCCCCTTCAAAGTTGTTATGTTCCCAAACGATTCTCAAAAGGAGATGCTACAAATGATTTCATCTTTTTGGAAAGTCTTCCTTGGCATTTTTTGTATTTGGTGGGGGAGGGTCGTCCTAGTTCTTGATTTGGGTCTTGAATGTTAACAAGGTTTGCTTGTAGCATGAGCATAATACTTCAAAGTTCTTCTCTATGGTTTCTTAGATTGACATTGATGTGTGTATGTTGGCATTTCCTTGCAATTTTTCCTTTGTCACTAGTTACGAAGCACTTCCCTTGTACGAAGGAGTTTCTAACCCATATAATTTATACATCTTTCCTTGCCAATTAAAATCGATGAATTGTATCATGAAGGTGCGTAATCATAATGTAAGTACCTAGCTAAAAGATCCCTTCTGCACCTAAAACCCCTATCAATCCCACCTAGTAGTAGAGCATAGAATCCCATTTGTGGTTTTAAATTGTGTATTCAAACAAAAACCTTACGGCATCTTCCTACTCCTTTGACTTGTTGTCCATTCCCAACTGCAACAGTGAGATCTTGTATAGGGCATACAAAAAGGTTTAGGTTTTTAACGATATTGACATCTACAAAGTTGTTTACTTTCAGAGTTTATCAACACTCTGACATTTCTAATATTTTATGACTCTTTTGAATTTTAGGGGTCCTCTGATCCAATCTTCGTTTTTGTCCCCAAGGTCCTAGATCTTATCACCTTTCCTTGGAGGAGGTGGTGCAATATTTAACTGTAGGTTTTTGTGTGTCTTATTATTGAGCTATAGCTTCCTTTGGAACAACAATTCTCCATTCCTTTGAGGTTGCCTACTGCACGTGAGTGCTGCTAATTGTATTTCTAGCATGGTTTCATTGTCATTGTTGTTATAACTGCTAAATAATTGATGTTATATGAGTATTAAATGGTTGATGCTTTAATAGTCATCATTAATCCAGTAGTTAAATCTATGTTTTCATGACTTCTGCAGCTAATTCAGCATTCTGCGTTTTTATTTTTGAGTATATATGCATTAAAATATATTAAAATATGTATTGTATAATTAAAAAATGCTACAAGAATGCCCCACTCCCACTCCTGCTCCCAACAGCCTTGGTCCAGATTCCATCCCATCTTTAAAGTTCTATTACATTGCTGCTATCACAGCCTCCAGACACGGTTGGGAGATTACCTTCTTGTTCTTTTAGCAATATGTAACAGGCATTTTCAGTTCATAGCTGCAAAAACAAGAATAAATACAATTTGACAGCTAACATCCCATAATTTCCCCATATATAACACTAGAGAAAACATCACCACAGAAATCAATTTTTTCTACAGTTATCTAAAGCGAAATATTCCCTATACAAACCCTGTATGAAATATATATGTTATAGAATTAGGGCATTACCATTGCCCAAAACAGTTAGTCCAAATATATACCTACCTGCCAACACACGCATGCATGCATGGACACACATTCTTGAAGAAAACACAATAAGAGTCAACGCTGAATTATCGGAGTCGCTCACAGCATGCCTTAAACATGCTCAAATGCATAACCCAACAAAAAATTTAAAAAACAAGAAAAAGCGATGGACCTAAATTCTAGCAGACTGTAACAGGCATTTTTATTTATCGTTGCAAAAACAATTAAAACAATTTAAATAACTACCATCACACAGGTCCCCCATACTAAAAATAAAGAAAACATACCCTGAGAAATCAAATTTTATACATTCATCTCAAAAAAACAATAATCCCCGTACATACCTAAAATGTCTGTAATAGAATTAGGGCATCGCCATTGTCCAGAGCATTTCATCCAAAATTTAACAAAAAAATAAAAAGGTACTGAACATATCCCTCCCCTACCTAGCTAACTACACCTCACCTGTGTATACCAAGTTACTGAATCATCACATACGCCCGTGATAATGCATTTAGACGTGCTCAAATGCATAATCCAAGAAAAATGTATGGTTTAAATTAATTTTAAAATAAAATAAACCAACAACATGAGGCTTTTTAGGACATTGTAGAGTTAATGAGTAAATATAAATAACTTACCAATAAAAATTGAGGCAATAACATGGGGTTTGTAGTGCATGTTGTAGTGTTAGTGTGTCCAGAAAAAACTTCTTACCAATAATACCCTGAAACATGTCAAATGGCTATCCCACCAAAACATTGTGGTTTAAATAAATTTTAAAATTTGAGAATAAATAAAAGAAACCAAAAACATGGGGTCTGCAGGGCATTTGTAATGTTAATGGTAAATAAAAAAAATCTTCCAGTAAATCCTTGAAACATGTTCAAATGCAGAACCCAGCAAAAATTATGGTAAACCAACAACACGGGGCTCGTAGAGCCTTTGTAATGTTAATACGTATATAAAAAAATCTTACCAATAATATCGGGTACGCCCTTGGTTTCGACCACGACATTCACCAATTCTCGCACACTGATGTCTGAAGACTGTAAATTATAAGTTGAGTAATCGAGAGAACATGTGGAGTGAAATTAAGGAAATGGGGATTCCGAGTGTGGTGAAGAAACAAACCACATCTGCAACCCGTAAAAGATGCTTTGAAGGATCTTCCGCGCAGAGCTGCGAACGAAGAGTTGCAAGTTTCTCTTCAGACCGAGCGCAACCGATGACAGTGTGTCCTCTGGATGCCAATTCCACTGCGAGAACTCTTCCAAGCCCTTTGCTCACGCCTGTGATGAATATCATCTTCTCTGTAGAAGAGCCCTTTTCTTTGTTCATTATTGCCCCCAACATCGATTTCTGATTCTGTTTCCTTTGTTTTGGTAACGCTGGTAATGATTGAGATTGAATGCCGGAGCAGCGGGTGCCAATGCCATAAGTACAGTCTTATCGTTTATTGGTGTGTGAGATAAAACATATATAGGGTCATTTTCGGTGTTAATTCCAGTGTTTTTTTTTCATAACAGCGGTTGGGAGAACAAGAAACCATAAACTAGTTTGTGGTGCACAAGTAGTCAATGAGAGTCTGGGACCGAGAATATGGGGGAATGTTATAGGTGTAGAAACATTTTCAATCCATTATTTATGGTCTATAAATAGAGCGGAATTATAGATTTATTTATTTTTCCATTCAAAAAAAACTGTTTATTTGAATAAGAAATTAGAATATAAATAAAGTTTTGTACATTCTATTTGAGTTGGGATGATGAAAAATATAAAGTAATTTATATTTTTATTTAATTAAAAGGGGGATCTACCAAGGGCGGAGAGGGATCAAATTTCTTTATGTGCAAACCCCTTTTTAAAGTGTTAAATGTTGAGGAAGCATTTTAAATCTAATTTTAGCTGATATGTTGTTTTCTATAATATTCTTTTTCTTTTTTTTCTTAAATGACACTTGTAAGCTCTAGGATTAGCACGGAGTTAACACATCCCTTCAATTTATCTAATTTGTATAATTTTACACATCTTATATGATTTTATTTAATAAATCATTGCAACAAATTAAAACAATTTATAATGTACGTTTAAGAATGGTGGAGAGTAAATTCTCATTTATGGAAATTATGTCATACCATATGAATAGGCAATAACAATATAAGAAAATTGAGCAGAAAGAAAGAGAGACTATATAAGTAGAAAGGAGATTAGCATGGGCCTATATATATGAGATACTTTGTTTGACTTGCATTAGTTTGTTTTTAATCTATAAAATTTCACAAAGTTTTCTAAATGTTTACTTGATTTTTATAATACACATAATTTTTTGAAAAAATAAAATAATTTAAACAATTTCGAAAAATACAATATTTCAATTTTTTATTGGCTTAGCACATCTTCGATTAGACATCAAATCCCTTAAGGAGCACTTTCATTATCATAATATAAATTTAAATCAAATTAATTTATAAAATTTAAAAATTTTACAATCACAATGTGTGTGCCCATAGTAGTACATTGTAAATTTAATCCCTCATGCGGGTGGTAACGCGGCAGATGGATTGCATGCGGAGGGCGACGTGGTACTGGAGATTGGAGTTGCGCTGTCGGGAGCAACATTCCCAGTTGACAGAGGTGGGACAACTGAAATAATGAGCAAAGGAAGGACGAAAAAAGGACGCAGAAGTTAAGGAAGGAGGGGACGTTGGAGGTGGTCCGGTCTGGAAAAACGTCAACGGTGGTTATGACATGGAGAGAAATGAAGGTGCAGTATGTGAGAATGTCGTGTGCTTATGGAGGGGAGCAGGAGGATACTTGGTTCGACGGCGGGCTCGAACTAGGTGAATTTACTGCCATTGTGGCAGATTTGATGGAGGAATTTAATAGGAGTTCAAAGGTGAGCGCAAAGGCAGATATATTCTAAGAGGGTGGACAGAAGGGCCACCGAACACTATGCTCTAAGTCTGCAAGAGGTTGGCAGGTGAGGTGAGGAAGAGTAACAGCAGTCCTGAGTTAACATGTAGTTTTGCGATGGCCCTACGAGAGCGAATGCGAAGTCGTCGGGGAGAGAAAAATGAGAGAGAAGAACAATGGGTGGTGGAGGAGGAAGTAGAGAAGGAATATATGGAGGGTGTCTCGTCGGGCATTGATGATTCCATTACGTAAATGGAGGAGGATGAGATGCAAAGGAAGATTGATGAGAAGGGTGTCTGCGGCGATGTTGGATCCATATTGGATTCTCAAAAAGATAGCGGCAAAATTCACGATGGAGCAGGTCAATTTTGGAGGCTTGGTTGCAAGCAATTTATGGGGAACGCAAAGAAGACCTTCTGCACAGTGTTATAGATATGGAGGGAGTGTTGGGTCTCGTGAAAGCCTCCCTCGCGACTTCGACGGCCCGCAATTCGCCCCAGCCTGAGGAAGAAGCGAACCCAAACAAGGGATAATGAAGGAAGGATGCAACCAAGAGCAGCCTCCAGCAATGGTCGACCCAGCTCTATGAACATGAATTCTGGTGATGTAGTAGTGTGGTTTTGTTTTGATAATTTTGATAATTGGAAACATGAAGATCTTTACATTTCTTGTATCGACTTGTTCGAGGTCCAGTTATGGAAGGTCGTTCGAAGTCTAGTGTTTTTTTTGTAATGTTCGACGTGTAACAACGGCCTCGGGTAGGATTTTGGAACCTTTGTGGGCTGAGAAAATGAATGAATCAGTTTTTGGTTTTGTTTGGTCAGGGACCATGGGGAAGGGGAATCTTGTAAAGGCAAGAAGATGGGAAGGGAACGAAATTCTTTGCAAGGCAATATTGTAAAGTTGTGAGGGATGATTTCGGGGTTGTGATTCTGGGTAAGGGGGTGATTGATGTGACTAGCAATGCTCAGGGAAGCATCTTTTTGTAACATTATGTATATTTTTTCTTTTATATCGGTAATAGAATGATACCATCTTATACACACACACAAAAAAGTATACTGTAAATTTATGAGGTAGAGGGTTTTATAAATAACATTAATTTATACTACCATCACCATGTGTCCATAGTGGTACAATGGAGGACCAATTTCCTTGATGAGTATCATCGACGTTAACTTTGGTGTTTCCAAGTATCACCAAAGCGATTGTCGATAGCTTCCAAAAGCATGTTCTTGCGATACAGTTTCCCACACACCCAATCCACTAGATCTGGCGCGAGTTCTCCAGTGAAGTCCCCTGATCAGTCCGTGGGAGACTTTTAGCTTGTGCCAACCATCTTTCTTTATGGGAACTTATTACAGATGCAGTTGAAGGACATAAATGGTCTCAAACAGGAAAAGAATAGACAATGAGCACAATCTGGGAAGTTTCGAACGAGGAGCAAGATTTGGGTTACCTGATGTCTGATGTGGTGTAAGGACCAGTGAATGATAATGGTTATGTATTAGCCTTTCTAACAATCACCTATATCACAGTCTGGAGTTACAATTGGAAAATATTGCATAAAATCTTGTTCAAAGAAATGGTGGATCACCAGTCAAATTGTTCCATGAGATCCAATGGGATCACTTCCTCTCTCATAAATGCACGGATGTTGACTACATAACACATTGGGATTCAATCTCATGATTAGCTTGGAAACGTAGAACCATGGGAAACAACAAACAACATCATTGGATCACTGTAAAGGCAGGAAAACGCCATCATTGATATCATCTTGAAGTTCTTGGATTCCTGTAAAGAATAAGAAAAATCATAATAATGCATGTCTGTGGAGATCATTGACATCATCTTGTAGTTCCCATTGACATTGTGACAAAACAAACAAGAATCCATTAATTCGCTCATATCATATCATTAACTATATAAAGACTTCAATATCATTCCATGCCCTTACTCGCCACCTGAGAAGAGGCTAAGCTTCAATTGCAGCTCAACATCATTAGCAGGAGCAAAAGCACCCGAAGCCATGAATGAATATTTACAACCATTATCAATGGCATCTTCCTCACAAGGAATTAAACTTCACTCTTTTCGAGGATGTGGTTTGGTTTCAGTCTCTCTTATTCCATTTATAAGCACTTGCTTTTAGATTGTTGATGCATCTCTAGAAGATAGTTATCACACCCAAACTGCTCCTAGTATTATAGAAATGAATTATATGAATCCCACAAAAAATCAATCATGGAGTCCAACAAATCAAAACGAAAGTATGTAGACATATGTAACGTCCCCCTCACCCAATCCGACCATCAGGAGGGGACGCTGGCAAATCCTGGGCTCTAAAAATTCGCCCAAATACATAATAGGATTTTCAATAATAAAACAATGTGTGCATAAACTTAATAAACATGCATAGTGGAATTTAAAATCTAGCCCACACACATCTAGCAAGCAAATGCAAGCATAAACATTACAAGCATCAATTAAACAATTCAGATTCAAATACATGAGAGTACTTATCTTTATTCAACGCATATCCAAGCAACTGCTGCTGAGTAAGAGCATTTTTTCCACCCAACCATAGGCACTTCGTCCAACATATACTCTTTCTGTTGGGAGGCCACCCCTAAGCTGGGCTATGAGTCCACCAAGGCAAAGGAAGCACCTATAGGCTTCTATATCTCAATCCACAATCCGTTCTATTCTCTGTCTTCTAATTTGAATTCCTGGGTTTGATACACAGTCTGGTAAAAATGGCCATCAACGGCAATGGAATAACTATACGTGGAGTAGCAGCTTGCAGAGAGAATGAGAATGGAATAATAATAATCAACAGAGTGTTGACTCTAAGGATATGTGGTAAGGGTGAAAAGACAACTGACATGGATTCTGACCATAGAAGAAATAGGACTGCTAACAGCTGACATAACTCTCACAAAAGTGCAGTCAGTCTCATGCTTCAATAACTACATGAGGTGACTTTTCCCACCAACCCACACACATGCATTAATGATTGGAAAAATGGTTAAAAAAGGAGATAATTGGCTTATTCCCATCACATGACAGAATTTTGGGTGAGTTCTAAGGTTGACACTTGGAAGCATAGGATTTAGTTTCCCATAGCCCCCCTTCCTCTTCCCTCTGGTGGAAATCATAGCCCCTTTGGTGCTCTTTATACAGCCATTGTTGGACCATTTTATTATTTATGCACATAATATTTACATATACTCTAAATCAGCATAAATCCAACCAAACAGTCCAAATAACATCATACATGCATATCCATTCACTAGTCGGGCCTTGGCCTTGAGCTTCGCACTAGGAATTCACACTAGCATATTTACATCATTTACATTTTAATGCAATGGGGTCAAAATCGGGATATTACAATCCCCTCCCCCTTGGAATAACACTGTCCTCGGTGTTCCAATACTTAGGAATACATACACACTTTACACATGTCCAAAAATTTACAAAATGTGGCAGGCCTGTCCTGCATTTCATTTTTTACTTTGACCTTCCAGGGACCAAGTCCTTGGTTTCAACCAGGCTGCTCCTGTTGAATTTGACCTTCCAGCTGATCCACACTTTTCATGCTTTCCCAACATACACATGAACTCATTCATGTTCATCCTTTCACGGGGAATAAAACTATTTCAGCATTCAGAATTCATTTCAAGCAATTAAACACAATCCATTTTCAGCCATGACATGCACTCAACAATCTTTTGTTTCTAAGATGCATCAGTCAAAAGGAAAGAGAAGAGTAAGAGTTTCACCCCTTTTAGTCTTGTTCCAATATGGAGCCACACCACCACTATGATTCCATGCTTCTTAGCCTCTTTCACTTCAATGTGAATGCTTGACTTGCCCTTTCTCGGCTATGACACTTAGTGTCTAAGGTTTTTTCAAACCAGGGAACCCTTCCCCATGTTGCCTACAAAACCTTTGGCTGCTAGGGCCTACACAAGTCCACTAGCACCATCTTTATTTACCTCATGATGAGCCTTTTAGGATAGTCACATGTCCACATGCATCCTTAGGATGCCTTCATAGTCCTTGCTTCCAACAATACCTACACTCAAACATTGAATCAATTCACATGTTTAGTTTATTATCATAGGGTTTGTCTAAAAAAAAGAGTTTAAGAAATCATGTACACATGTATTTCATAATAAATTAAGCAAGAAGCTGCAAGATAACCAAATACTTATCTGTATTGGGCAGTTCCTCTCTACTCCACAAGTTTCCTTCTCTGCTTTGCAAGCCTTGGATCACCTGTGGGGTGGATGTTTGGCTAGCACACATGCTGCTCCACAAAATCAAGTAGTTAATGCCCAACCAGTTCATCGACTGGATTTACCAAGCATCGGTGATGCCAAACCAGTCCCATACCTGGTTTTCCCTCTCCATTGCCAATCCAACACATCCGTCTAGGTAATCAGCCAATGAAAGGAAACTGCACCACGACCATTTCTAGGTCAAGGCTCTACTACGGAGCCATAGGCATCTCAGGGTTTCTTGTCAATCTCGGTACCTCACCTTACTGTTGAACCCAATATAGATTTTATGCCTTCATCAATATCACCACACCTTTACACACCACAACCCTTCACACACACACATCAACTCTTCATCCACACAAGGATGGCACTCCTTCTCCAGTGCAAACAGTGGTTCCCTCTAGGAACTCTATAGGTGACTTTCTTGACTGCAGGCTAGCATGGCCCCACAATACCCACTTACACTACACAAGGATGATACCCCTTTTCTACCACACATCTCCTAGGGCCTATCCATCCCTTCTAGTGTTCTTTAGTGTGAGCATAGAAAGGTTACCATTGCCATACAGTCCTCCTGAGTACCCTTTTCTTCACTTTGCCTTCTTAATGTGCTGCACCAAATCGCATCTGGTAAGCTGAAAACATAAGAAGGATAAGTAGCTCATCAGTGTTGTTGTTCTAAAATTGTAACCATATTTCATAACATTCACTATCAAGTATTGAAACACCAGGAATGCGTCCATTCCTTAGGGTGTAGTTAATATTGACAACCCTATCATAACCCATCACCAGAAAGGTGTGCACCCCTCTCTGATGTGAGCCATGTAGGCCCTAATCACACTTCAAACAATCTGAAATGATAATGAAAACAATAAACATGTTTTCATATTAACTCTAGTAACCATACATGCATATTCTTAGCTAGGGGTTACAGAATAACTCGTCCCTTTTCAGATGTATTCTCTCTTCATTTGCGAAGAATGGGGGCTCCCTTCTCTGAGTCAACAGTCCTTCGATTTGCCACCCCAATCTTTTCACGTTCCATAACCCACATATGCCTTCTTGGCATGATTTTACCATCTCACTCACATGGTTTCTCCAACATGCATTGCAGCTGAGATATTATCAGAATTTACAATGGCGTTTCATCTGAAACCCATTTCCAAAGCATGGGATCCTTCCCATGGAGTTTGGCTTTTGCGGGACATCACACATGGTCTTCCTGCAATGTGTCTTCCTGACACACTTCTCAAACATCCAAACAATCAGTGGCATTTAACAATAAATTCTAATCCGGTCTTTCATAACTAATCAATGGCAACTGATAATTAAATTCAAACATGAATTTACAATTCTGTCTCCTACAGAAATTGATTTGTTTAACCATGAGGGCATCCTCATATTGTTTGGCTCTCGTAAGTGGTATCACTCTGTCCATTATGGTTTTACACTTGCTACCATACATGAACATCCACCTACAACATGTCCTCCTGACACAATTTTATATAAGCCAAATAGTCATTAGCAATTATTAGCAAAATTTCAAATCTGAAATTTACAAATTTGTTCCATGCATAAATTAAATTTCACAACCATGAGAACTTTCTCATAACCCTTGACTTCTTCACATGGTAGATCCCGGGTCTTTAATATGGACTTATCCTCATTGCCATACTCAAGACATTTCTACCTGAAATCTGAAACTTTCAATCAGCCAAACACGCTGTGAGTATCTATGCAAATAATCTTTTCATTGCTACAACAGTCACTGAAGTGATCTCAGAATTACAACACTCAATAATTTAAACACCTTCCGATGTTAATATTTAAATGCAAAGAAATATACATATCTGTATATGCATCATTACCATAATAAAAATTGCAAGGTACAGTGACACCATTTATGCAATTTAAATGAAACTTTAGATACTCATTACTTCGCAACCCTATCATTTATACAACTATGCCCTTCCACAGAGCATTTTGGTAGTCCATCAATCCTGACTACCTTCTTCGTGCACTTACTCTCCTGCATTCACAGCGGCTCATGAAATGATCCCAGAGTTATCATCAATTCATCATCTCATCCATTATTTAGTTTGCAATAACACATACACCACAACCATGCATTCACATAATGCATCTCAGCATGTGCACCTACACCTATGCATGCACATTTACAACACTCACATAATATTTTCGACGTGCATTCACTCAATGCAACCACAAGATTTGTAAAATCTCTTAATGCATATCCACCTCAATGCCACCTTGCACTGATTCATGAATACTACACTGTCGTGTCATTCATCCTATCATGATCAGGGCCATAAGTCCTTACTTGCTTTGGTTATAAACTCATAACCAAACATACACAAATGGCATGATATAAATTTCATATGAATGCATTGAGGTTTTCTAAGCAACTATAGGGTGTAAGGTTCCTTACCTTCACTTACCCACACCTCACCATACTCGGTAGGATGACATTCACATTCAGGCACTCAAGTACCACATGCAAACCAAGTCAACATAGTTTAAACATAGTTGAAGGGATCTTACCAAATCCTCCTTCAACATTCATGCAATTAAGCACAAATAACCATTACCTGCATGGTTATCATTAACATTGCTTGATATTACTCTGATTAGTTGGCCTCTTACCAAGGCTACACAATCCTTTTCCAACCTTTTGATCATGAATCATTACTCTAGCCCTTCACTCTCAAGGTTTGTTGGTCACATGCTATGATTTCTTTGCATTTACAGTCATGCTTCTATGGTCTGATTCCTACAACCATTATCAACAACATTAATTTTCATTAACCATAGGCAATACCATCAATGGCTACTGCATATGTAACTTCACTAACTTTACCCATATGCAACATCATATACGTGCACAAACATCCTCACATGCACTGTGCAATGTTTATTAATATGCCATCTAGTGCATATTCATTTCATCTATCTAATCTCTTGCATTTTTAACATTCCTATGCCATAATTTTAGTATATAAAACTCATAAAATATAAGTACAATAACAAGAGAGGAGTTAAGGAATTCTCCCTTTCCAATCATAGCATGGAATTTTCCTCATCCACATCATAGATGATCCAATTTCATGGCCTCTTAACAAGCACACAAGGAATCATTAGCTATGATTTCTCAACAAACAACAATTCAATGCATATACTCATGTATAACATTCCTACTTGCTATTTTCCAAGCATACAATTGTTATGCTATAAACATAAATTAGCTTAAGGTGAGAAATTTCCCTCTTATCAACATTGTTTTACTATTCCAATTGCTTTCAAAAATTATGGCCAAGTTCAACTTGACCTTTCTTAACTTCCCTACACTTATGAGCAATTGTAATTGATTCCATTCTAACTCCATAAGGAGTCTTTTCAAGGCCCCTTATATGCCCTTGCACCTCATTCAAATGTGATACTTTCTTCCCTTTCTCATGGAAATATTTCCCACAATTCTGAACCACATACCTAATTTACACATGGAATGCCTCATTACATTCACAGAAACATACAAAATAATTTCCATGCATGATGGAGACAATCCATATTGACAATTTCTGTCAGCCACAGAATTCTCTCACAATCAATGACTGTCTCCGGGGGACGACGGGGGTCAAGGAGGCTTGCCCCCTTGTGGGTAGGGCGGGTCGAGAGCAACACCCTCATTTTTATTTTATTTTTGCAAATCATTTGATTTCGTGCAATCTGGCGCATAAAATCAACTGCAATTTTTTTATTTCGGGCACCCATAAATCGACTGGGAAAAAACATTGTTTTTCCCCTTATTCGCACCCTTCAGATGCCACCTACCTTGCTGTTGGCGAATTTTGCAAACATTATAGAACAACGGTTCAGATTGAAGCGGAGATCAAGATCGACAGCGGAGGTAAGTTTCGCAGGAGGAAAAAAGCGAGGAATATAAACACATTCAAAATTGCCGAAATAACCGTTGAGACGTGGTTAAATAGGGGAGAAAATCAATGGCAATTGATCGATTGTGTGGCAGATCAATGGCTTACATTCATTTCGCGCTGCAAACATGCATGCCAGAATAAAGTGATAAGTGGTTGTGAAATCATAAACCGCCATCCATGTGTCAGCATCACATGATTTCGCAAGTTGGTAGGGTGGTAAGGGAAACCACCTTCCACCACTACGAAACCACCTTCACGCTTTCTCCTTTACGGTTAAAATGGTGGAAAAGATAAACGGTTCAGATTGGAGCGGCAGGTGAGATCTATGGTGGAGGTAGGTTCCGCTGGAAAAACAAGCACGAGATATAATGCCGCGAAGTGACCGTTGGAGTACGGTTAAATAGTGGAAAAGATCAATGTTCGTTGATCGGGGCAGTGAAAAGATTGACGGCCCACATCCATTTTGTTTCACCAACATGCGTACTAAGAGGGAGTTGTGGGTGGTTTCGAAATCCAAAACCACCTTCCACGTGTCGGCACCATATGATTTCGCAAGTTGGGAAAGCGGTAAGGGAAACTGCCTTTGGCCATTGAGAAACCGCTTTCGCACTTCATCCCTTACGGTTGCTGGCACATACGGATATGATGTGGCCGGTCCACATCACACCCTTTGCCCACGCAACTCCTCCACGTCGAACCTCCTACCCATGTGGATCCTCCACGTAACCCTGCAACCTGGCACGTGTGGGGCCCAACCAAATCTTTCCCAAATTTCAAAATTTTTGGTTTTTACAAGGTTTTCATTGGTCAATGACAGGGAATTTTGAAGTTGTTTTTGAACTTATTCCAACTTGGTTAGCTTACATTTAACAGAACTTCACCCTGCACAGCCGTTTATGATCCTGTTACCTGTAGATCGTGATTTCTGGCCCATACAACTCCGACATTGCAACCAAAAGCTCTGATACCACTCTGTAACGTCCCCCTCACCCAATCCGACTATCGAGAGGGGACGTTGGCAAATCCTGGGCTCTAAAAATTCGCCCAAATGCTTAATACGATTTTCAATAATAAACAGTGTGTGCAGAAACTTAATAAACATGCATAGTGGAATTTAAAATCTGTCCACACACATCTAGCAAGCAAATGCAAGCATAAACATTACATGCATAAATTAAAACAGTTCAAATTCAAATACATGAGAGTACTTATCTTTATTCACGCAGATCCAAGCAACTGGTTGTGTAAGAGCACTTTTTCACCCAACCATAGGCACTCCGTCCAGCATATACTCTTTTTGTTGGGAGGCCACCCCCAAGTTGGGCTATGAGTCCACCAGGGCGAAGGAAGCACCTACATGCTTCTATATCTCAGCCCACAATCTGTTTCTGCTCTCTGTCTTCTAATTCGAATTCTTGGGTTTGATACACAGTATGGTAAAAATGGCCATCAACAACAATGGAATAACTCTACGTGGAGCAGCAGCTTGCATGGGAGAATGAGAATGGAATAATAATAATCAAAAGAGTGTTGACTCTAAGGATATGTGGTAAGGATGAAAAGACAGCTGACATGGCTTCTGAACATAGAAGAAATAGGACTGCTGACAACTTACATAACTGTCACAAAAGTGCAGTCAATCCCATGCTTCAATAACTACATGAGGTGACTTTTCCCACCAACCACACACATGCATTAATGATGGAAAAATGGTCAAAAAATGAGATAATTGGCTTATTCCCATCACATGACAGAATTTTGGGTGAGTTCTAAGGTGACACTTGGCAGCATAGGATTTGGTTTCCCATAAGCCCCCTTCCTCTTCCCCTCTGGTGGAATTATAGTCCCTTTGGTGCTCTTTACACAACCATTGTTGGACCATTTTATTATTTATGCACATAATATTTACATATACTCTAAATCGGCATAAGATCGAACCAAACAGTCCAAATAACATCATACATGCCTATCCATTCACTAGTCGGGTCCTAGCCTTGAGCTCCGCACTACGAATTCACACTAGCACATTTACAGCATTAATGCAATGGGGTCAAAATCAGGATATTACAACATATAACTTTGACATTCTCGCTATCCATCATTAATAATTCATCTCGATCTTTCTATATTCTACGGGTTATCATTTCAATCTTGACTTGTTATGTTGTCTACGTTATCGTCGATGATAACAGAACTTCTCCAACAACTCCAAGGAAAAACCTCCAACATCTGGAATGGAAAAACCAAGTATCAATTCAACATCGGAAGGCGATAATTTACATTGGATGGAACATTTTCCTACGAGCTTTCAACAAAGTTCACTATATTGAACAAAACTGCATCGATCGAAACTTCATTCACCTAACCAACACAAAATCATGACTCCTTTCATATGCAAGAAAATTGCTTTCACCAATGAATACATTACAAAAGGGCAACTTCTCGATACCGAAGTTATGATGTAAACATCAAACATAAGCTTAAACATTATTATTCTTTAACGATTAATTAACTCCTTCTTGGTAAGACATTACAAAATCACAACTTCTCGATACGGAAGATATGATGTATGGATATATAAAACATCACAAATAAGGTTAATTCATTATTATTCTTTAACGACTGTGCTTCTTTTGTAAACTCCATGACCTTTAAGTAAATGTACATGTCATTCGAATCACCTTTGATATTTTCTCTTTGTTCACCACAATCTAATCCTTCGCTCTTAAATAAATAAATGAAGAGTTGTCCAAATAAGCTTTGATGTTGCCAATTTGTTCACTACAATCCAATCTATATTCATCATTTAGAATCTAATTCATAATTCTAATGAATTTTAAGTCAGTGACAGCCCATGACTCCCATGAATTTTAAAACAATTACAATCTAAATGAAGATGTTACTCTTCCCATTTTTTTCATTAATATCTTCTCAAATATTTTAGGCCCATATGTCACTATAATTGTTGTAATTTGCTTCATAGCATTGCTAACTATTACTAGCAACTAGAAATAGAGTTAATATTCATATCTATCCAATCTCAGATACATCATATAAGAAAAATTATGGTGTTTGGACGACCTTTGCTATCAACATTTGAAGTCTCAAATAGAAGGGAAGAGTAAATATTCATAGAGTTTCGATCTCTTATCTTTAAAGATGCTTCTGTCACTCCTGCTCCACCATCGGGATAGACCCAAGATGAAGAGCCGTTAGATAGTAGTAGGTAGGTGCAAAATGTTCGAAAAGAGCTGAGAATAAAGAAATCATAGGGTGAGTGACTGAACTTTAGAGGTGAAGGCAACACGTAATCCAGTGAAATCCCATGGAAAACCTGATAGAGAACAATCTAGATCTATGGAACAACATGTGTAAACCACAAGTTAGAAATAGTTTATAGAGTTAAAAAAATGTTTGGAAAGGTAGAGGGGGATGAGAAACTCGTGAACAGATTCCATCATAAAAATTTTATGTTCAGGTGCCACATGGTGATGTTGTGGAGCACTTTCACCTTTTGCTTATCTCCAATGCCATCGAGTGTTATCCATCGATGCTCCGATGGTTGTGTCCAACATCGCGAAGCTCTTTCCATTTGTGCTATGATGCTTGTGTCCAACACCACCAATGTTTAAGTAAATTCATCCTACGGATAGTTAAATTTACTCATAGACCAAACAATATTCAAGCAAGCCTAATCTAAGACAGCTAAATAACAAATGGAACCTTAAACCCCTAGATCTAGTTCAATGAATGAGGATAAAGACATTAAGAGATAGAGAAGAAAGTATAGCTTACTTCAAACCTGTCGATTTTCCAAGCTCCAACTCTAAGCTTGATGTCCAAGTTGTGAACCTGTGAGAGCAAGACAAGCAAACTATCTCCAAGTACCAAGTACAAAGATCAAGATCTAACTTCTAGTGAAAACATATCATGAATCTAAGCTAACAAGAATCATCATATGGGAGAATAAGCCAAGTTCTATTAAGGTAGCTTAAAGAAGAATAGTACAATGTTACCCTTGATGACCAAGTAGTAGCGTCTCCTTCCAAGCCTTCCTCCTTGCTATCTCTGCAAAATCTCCAAGACCATAGGTTTGATGCCTCCAATGTTCTCCCCTTATCTCATGGATGGCCTCCTTCTTATAGGATTAGGGAGGCCAACCACTAAGAGAGGAAGGTGGATCTATATGAGTGAATGGTGGATCAAGAGGTTTAACTAGGCCAAAAAGGGGGGGTAAGTTAGGATCAAAAGGAGCTTCAATCCCCAAAAAATATCCTGAAGGTAAGATCCACTTTCCAAGCTAAGGTATGGTTAAGGCAATTTTCGCGCCCTAGACAATGAGCAGAGCACGAAAATGATGTAATTTTCGCGCCCCTGCAGGTATGCAGAACGCGAAAAATAAAGAATTTTCGTGCCTTTCAACACTAGCAGGGCGCGAAAATCCTAATAAAAGATGCTCAATGATGTGGCATGTGGACTTCATGAGATGGCATTTGGCTAAGGTAAGTTGGATTTATCTCTAAGAACTTTAATGAAGACCTAGGAGGGGACCAACTAGGTAGGAGTAAGGTTTGATATTCGTTAGGAGGTAGCGCCATTAGGTTCTGCATGGTGTTACGACATGAAGATGTGAAACGACACTCAAAGTGGGACTTTGAGATATAACAGATGCCCCCTAAAGTGTGAGGCCAGAAGAAACTGATGGCCGAAACACTTTACCAAAAAATGAGTCCGCGGAGATAGTAGGAATGAGGTTGGAGTGGAGCTGCAAGGAAACATAAACAATATGTCAAATAACACTGAGGCGGACATACCCATGCTCAAAACAACTAACTCAAAGCATGGCTATCGACCAATATATTGTAGATCCATGACAGAATTCACATGATATAGACTGGAGACAAATCATGGCTACTAAGAAAAAACGTAGATCCATGACAAGATAACGACACAGCCAAGACCAATACAATAGTGGATATGTGTGACAGTACATTAACGAGGTCGCCAACATGATGTCGATCTGGGGAACTACTCAATAATTGCCATCGCAACCTCGACATGAGAGGAACATCGGGACCGTCCAGGGTCTTCTACCCAAATATGGAGCGATATGAATCTGACCATGTGATTGCAAGGTGTTGAAGTCGAACATGGCAGAGACTACTTGATTTCCAGCCAATGATGTAAGCTATAAACAAGTACGAGGGTAATCACCAATGATGAATATAATCCCCAAGCCATCTCTAGTACAACCCAACGAATGTGAATAAAGTTCCTGAAGTCGAACATTCGAGGGATTATTCGATCAGAGGCCAATAATGAAAACCCACTGTCGAATACGAGGAAACCTGCTATTGAGGCATGCAGGAACCAAGGTACTATGGTTGGTTCCTAAGCCTAATTCCCGGATAGTGAGTTGATGTCGATAGGAATACACATAATGAATCCCACATCATCGACACGAAACTGATATAGGAAAGAGGTGTGGAGCAACAGAAAATGAGTATGGAATGACACAAAAGTGGAGGCTTGACAATATTGCAGAAGGTTGACTCAAGTTAACACCGACCCTTGAACATATAACAACATGAAAGATGACTTGGCAGCGGGGACTGGCAGTAGAAACGACTACAGGGCGAGCTGACTCTAATGAAAAAGAATGACCCATGACTGTAGACTGAAATATAGATTGAATACCCAAAGAAGATAAGGTGTGGACAAATGCCATGTTCAAAGGTGATGACGCATAAGCTACCAAAAGATAAACTCGGCTCATTCCCCTATCATAGTTGACAAGTACCTCTTTGTTTTTTAACAATCTTGAGGAGGATAACAGATGCTCGATATAGCTCACTCTTAAGTGAGTCCAACCTTGCACATTTTATGAACCCAAGGAAGGAGAGGTTCGGCTCCATAAGGATCCTTCGAATTTTAATTTCACGAGTCCAAAGAAGGGAAAATCGATGATTTTTCATGTTTAGAGAGTCTGAAATAACCTAAAGAAAACTTCAAGGTTTGACTTTTTCGTAAAAAATAGTCCCTAGACCCCAAAAGGTATAAAATAATATCCAGAAGAACTCTCCTAGTCATGACCGACTAAGGTATACCTTTCTTGTAAATAGTCTAAACGGTCCGAAAAAGAGATAACCTACCACCGAATAGACTTCCTTTCAAATACTTTTACAAGTGTGAAAGAGACAAGTTCACTTGGCAATATTTTCTAAGCGAGGGAGCCCGAAAAGAGCTTAAAGAGAACTCCAACGGTTCCATTTTCGTGAGTTAATCAACTTAGTCCGAAAAAGAGAGAAAATAATACTAAATTGATACTTTGCTCATCATTTTACGAGCACAAGTAAAGCAGACTAAGCTCGACACTGTTTTACTTGGGTTTAACAAGCACGACTCAAGTGTGAAAAGCGCTTGGAATCACTTTCATAGTTCAGGTCCAGAGCACGAAAGAGAGAAAGTAAGCTCGAAAGAAAGTCAAACACATAACTCCACCAATGTGAACAACTCATGTGAACCTATCAAAGGAGGTAAAAAAACCTAGAAAAGACATTAGGTCATAATAAATGTGAAGAATAAATGCTCAACAAAGGTGTGTAATGTGAAAAATAGGTAAAAATGACTAAAAGAAATGTATAAGAGAGGGTAAAATGGGAAATTACCCATTTTAACTTGGCCATTTTTACACAAAGAGGATTTTTACCTTGTGGAGAGCAAAACTTTAGTTGAGGATATTGGGAGATCCAAGGCGTCATTTCAACCACCGTTTGAAGTAGGTAAGTCCTCTCAACCTCCTCTTTCTTTTCATCCATTTAGTTTTTCATTTCATGCAATTTTTTGGGGTTTGCAAGAGCCTTAGGGCACCAACTTTGTGCCCTGAAATTTCCGCGCCCTCTCTATGTCGAGAGGCGCGAAAATTCAGAGAATTTCATGTTTTGGGCTTTGGCAGGGGCACGAAATGATCAGTTTTCAGTTTTTGTGTCCCCTGCACTACCCAGGGCGCGGAAATCTGCAGACTTGGGAAATCAAATGCTTGCCTCTCCTTCATGGCACAAAAATGGGTTTGCATCTTCTGACTGAGATCTCCCTTGATGATTTGCAGGATATTCCAAGTGGTTAGAGCGAAGATAGTGGAGTGGAAAGAAAGAGAACATGAAGGGGATGAAAGGGTCGCTTTGAATGATGATAACACACTAGCCACACTAAGAGAGTATGGTCTGTTGAAAATTTTCAAGACCAGGGGTATCCGTAAACAAGGAAAGCTACTAAACCACATTATCCAAATGTGGGACGCTGATATCCTGGCCTTCCGCATCGGAGAGCACGTCCTCGAGATAGAGCTTGAAGACATCTATTTCTTGACCGGTCTCTCCAAGAGAGGAGCACGGGTCAATCTGGCAGGGCACCGGACTATTGAAGAAACTACAGATACCTACATTGCTCAGTATTGTAGGTAGGGATCCTGTAAGAAGAGCGGGAAAGTGCTCATCTCAGATGTGTTGGATCTTCCCTTGAGGACAATCCTATATACTATCACTCGAGTGGTGGGAAGCGTGGGGGCTCACCACGTAACCAAAGCTCAGATGACGTATGTTGTGGAGTGCATGGAGCATAAGTTGTTCAATTGGTGTGAAGGGGTCCTGGTCAACCTCAAGGATCGGGTGACTAAGTGCAGCAATGGAACCATCCACCAGTTCGGGTATGGTAGTATCCTGGTCACCTTCTTCTTGGAGAGGGTGTCGTTGTTGCTTCCTCAGATAGAGAGGCCTCATCATCCCGCATCCGAGTCACGGATGGGGCGATGGAGTGACTATGATGGGCGGCTTGGTGGGCCGTAGGTCCTAGCCTTTGGTGAGGACTTCTTCTCATGGCTTGAGGAGCAGATCATCATGATCGAGGACTATCCCTATGTTGGGGTGGACTTCCGTGGCGATATCGATCTAGCCCTACCTGAGGATGATGAATGGTACGAGTCAGGTATATGACCCTCAAACTTGTTTTTAATTTTTTAAGTTTGTCATTTTTTGTTTTGTTTTGATAATGTGTAGAAAGTCTAGTGCATATGTATACTGTTACAGGTCGAGGGCCGATGAGGCCATCATGATCATCTCCACTGCAACGACGTGGGGCAAAGTACCAAGCTAAAGAAGATGAGGCAGGAGGCCTCCGCGATGTGGAGCGAAACTTAGAGGGACTGACTATGGGTGTTCCTCCTATGAGAATGCCCAAGGTCCCATATCATCTCCAGAGGCACACTGTAGGCATTCTAGAGCAGATTGGGAGGCTGCTCCGTCGAGTTGCCAAGGGAAGTGGTGTGCTACCATGAGCACCATGCACCTCATGAATATTGTTTAGGCAGTAGTATTGTTAGTGTCGTGTAAATGATATGTAGGCCAGAGAGCCAATTTTTGTATGGGTTGTGATCCCAATTTTGACTTTCGACACATTATACTATTTTATATGGCAAAAAACACTTTTTACATGATATATACATACGAATCTATCTCTATTGTTTACCTATGATGACTTGTATGTTACATTTTTACATGTGTTATTTTATGGTGTATTGATTATGTGTGTGCTAGATGCCAATCTAACATATAGTTAGCTAACGAATCAACCACCGTGTTGAATTCCCTTGGTACATGTTGAAATAAATGTAATCAAATGATCATTCAAGGAGGCGTACCCTTCTATATAAACGAAGTAGTGCAGGATCACGGATGGTGTACACGTGATTCAACTGGGATACCACGAGCTGAGAGTCCAGGTAGACTATGAAGGAATGGATTCCTAGGGAAGAAACTTCAGTTAGAAGTCCAATGATTGCATGATACTCCGCAATATTATTGGTTGCGGGGCCCAAGCAAATGCCACCTAAGGATATCAACTCCCCGACAGGCGAATAAAGTACCCATGCTATAGAAGCAAGGTTCCTGGTATGCCGACTAGCACCGTCTGTGAATCCAATGTACGCCGACATCTGTGCATAAAAGCACAAGTCGAGATAGATGATCGTGTACGAGATAGATTCCAAACATGCAAAAACTGAACCAAAGTCACACTAAATACATTATTTAAAAAGTGTTTCACGCAGGATGACCCTACGCATAGAATCTCTTTAGGTAAATCTCGTTGTGGGGATCTCCCAAAGATATACCATCACAATCTACGAGCTCATAAGCTCCCTTCTATAACACACGTTTAACAATGTAGGGACCATACCACATAGATTCTAATTTTCCTTTACCTAGCTTATTGTGCATCTGGTCGTAGGTTAAGACTAGGTCACCTTCATTAAAGACCCGAGGTTGGACGGATTTATCATATTGAGCTTTGACACGTTTTTATGGGCCTCGTTGGCGAGTGCAGCGTCTTGGTGAGTTTCATCTAGCTCGACTAGGTATAGAAACCGTTCTTCCTCGGTGGTTGTGTTGGGTAAGAGTTCTACGACTAACATGAGGGATGGTATATCACACTCAATCGATAGGATTGCTTCCAGGCCATAAACTAGTTGAAATGGTATGAATCCGGTTGCATTTTTACCGATGTCCTGTAGGCCCAAAGAGCTGAGAATAGAGCTAAGTGCCATTTATATTTTTGGGTACCCACGTTACATCGGATCATACGTTTCAAGACTTTATTGATTGCCTCTACTTGACCGTTCGCCTGTGGGTAGTATGGGGTTGAGTTTTCATGACTAAAACCCAATTTGGAACTCAGTTCGTCCATCATATGGTTCCTGAAGTGGGAACCATGGTCAGTCACGATGGGCTGCAGGACTCCGAACCTAACTATGATATGATTGAATATGAATAACGTTGTTGTCTTGTCATCTTCTGCGTACATAGGCATGGATTTAGCGCATTTAGTAAAGTAGTCAACAACTACGATGACGTAGCTATACCCCCCGGCTGAAGTGGGATTACAATGCATAAAATCAATACCCCATTTTGCAAAGGGGCCAATGACAATGACAGGATGAAGTGGAGCGGGGTGTGAACGCTTCTTGGTGTGAAAGAATTGGCATGGGGGCACTTCTTAACCGCTTCAACACGGTCTTTGAAGATTGAAGGCCAGAAGTAACCTGCGCACAAGATTTTTTGGGCTGTAGCTATCCCAGAAAGATGACCACCACATGCTCCAGAGTGGTAGTCATTAAGAACATGTTCGACTTCATCAAGGGTTAGACAACGTTGTAACATGGAATCAATACCATGGCGGTAAAGGGTATCGCTGATGATAAGATAATATTTAGCGTGGTGTCAAATGCGGCGATGTTCATGACTGTTGAGGTCAAGCCGAAAACGTTGGGTCTGGAGATATAAAATAATGTCTCCATACCAAGGATCAATCGTGCCAATGAGGAACAGAGATTCATCTGGAAGAGAATCAATGGGCTTAGATTGATCATTGACACATGGCAATGCACAAATAAGCTCTACAAAGACCAAGGATTTTTTGGATTTTGTTTTGGAAAACTCCAAATCGAATTCCTGGAAAATACGATCCAATGGGAATATTTCCCCCTAGCACTTGACGTCTTAGGATATAGTACATCGGATTGAATTTCGCAATGACGGTGGTTTTGCGAAGTAATATGTAATGGTGAAATCTCTGGACCGCAAAAACTGTGGCCAGAGCCAGTTTCTCCACATGCAAGTAACGTGTCTTAGAGTCGATGAGACTCTTGCTGAGATAGTAAACCACATGTTCCTAATTGTTGTTATCTTCAAGTACGAGCACCATTCCAATGGTGGTAGTCGAGGCAGCGAGATATAAAATGTAGTCCCATGTATAATTGGGGGTATCATGGGAGCATTGGTAAGGGCTTTTTTCAAATTGTCAAAAGACCATTGGGCTTCGTCATCCCAAATGAAAGGAATGTCTTTCTTAAGAAGCCTCGTGTAGCCCTTAGTGATCTCGGCGAAATTGCAGACAAAGCGGCATAAAAATTTCGCATGCCCTTGCAAACTTTGGAGTTCTGGAATGTTGGAGGGGGAAGGTAAGGCTAGAATAGCCTCCACCTTCGATGGGTCTAGGAGAATGTCGTCATTAAATATTATGAATCCTAACAATCTATTGGCTTCGACATTGAATACACATTTATGCGGATTCAAACGGATGTTGTAGTACTGGCATCATGAGAATATGACACTCAGATGATCTGGATGGTCCTCTCGTGTATCAGAGTGAGCGGGTAGGTCATCCAAATAAGGCTCCACAACATGTTTGATATTGTGAAATGCATATAACATGGCCCGTTGAAATGTGGCCCCGACGTTCTTGAGACCAAATGGTAATTTGCGATAGGAAAAGGTCCCCCGTGGGAATATAAAAGCAGTCTTATGCTGGTCTGATGGGAGTATCTCAATCTGATTGTAGCCATAGAATCCATCCATAAATGAAAATATGACACTCTCGGCACAGTTGTCGATAATCTGGTCAATGAAGGGAGTTGGGTAGTTGTCTTTGGGACAAGCTTTGTTCAAATCTCTATAATCGACACAAACCCTAATCATACCCTGTTTCTTAGCTACAGGAACTTGTTGCTGTTGCAACCTAATCCCCAAAATTTTCTTAAAATTGTAGGGCCCCTCCTTCTATTTTTTGAGCAGTCTTAGAGTTTAACTTGTCCAGAGACTTTCACCCTCAACACTTAGGTTTTTTTCTAAAACTCAAGCAAAGAAGGCAAATTTTTGACTAAGTAAAACTCAGGTTTTTGCTCTGAAACGGTCAGAGAAACTCAGTGAGTTGATCCGACACGGTCGAAGAAAAACTTGGTTTTTGGATGAATTCCCTATTTCGGAGCAACTTGGTGAGTGTCGTCGAAACAGTCGGAGCGTCTTCAAGATCGCGCCGAAAAAATTGGATTTTTTATTACGCTTTTGGTTGGAAGAAAAGAACGAGTCACACTGACCGTTTCGGTGTTAAAATCTCAGGGATGCTGAAACGCGTCGGTGATAAAACACCAGTCACGCCGATGACAAGCTCGGCGAAAAGAAGATTGACAAAAATGGCTAAGCACCGTGACCCGTTTTGCAACAACTCAATGAATTCCTCCAAAATGGTCACCGGTGAAACAGAAAGAGTGACGAGCGCCGATGCAAGATCATAAAGGCAAACTCGTGAAGTAACACCGACGTTTCGGCTAAACTCAGAAAGTCTCGCTGAAATGGTCACAAGCAAATTTTGAAACTCGCAAGGTGACAACGAAAAGCTGCCATCGGCACAAGTTTTAGAACGTCGCTGACGCATTTCGCGACAACTAAGTGAGTTGCTTCGAAACGGTCGGAGATAATTTTTTTTGGCAGCGACACGGAAACAATATTTTCACGTCTAAACGAGGTTTGGTCATTAATGACCCCACCAAACCCACCCCGTTCGCATTAATGACTAGGTTTTCATTTTGTTATATATAGGGTAAGGTCCAATTTGTTTGACATTTGTAAAATACACCGTTTCACGAGTCCATCTTCGACCAACCACCAGAATCCAAGCACCGACGCTGTTTCAACTCTCTCTCGCAGCCATTCCGAGACTGCGAGGTAGGCCATTTTCCTGCCTTCGTTGTCATTTTTTTTATAGTTGGTACTATCATTCGGTTTTTACCATGTGTTTAGGCGTTTGCGCTATTTATATTTCATAGATAAATCTTGGTCCTTGTCGGTTCGGCACTTTCATTAGTTGCACCCCATTTGTTAGAGAATGGTCCCAACCTAGGGCTACCGATTTTACCTCGTCCGGTTCGCCCTAAGCCATTCTTTCCAGTTTAAATGCAAAACGTAGTTCTCTCCTTTTTCTTGTAGTCTGTGTGTTCATTTGCCGCGGTCCAAACCTCTCAAGGTAGCTCCTTCCGGCTTTCATTTTTTTGTCCAGTCAGTATTTCCAAGCACACAACAAGAGCACAGTTTCTCAGCCTACTACGAGCCAGACTCAAACAAAGGGCTTTCCTTTTGAACTCCCCGTACTGCTGCAGTTAAACTGTATTATGCTTGGGATGGCTATGTTGCTTACTTTGGTAGACCTTGATGTTATGGGGTTAAACGCATTTTGTTTTTCCAAGGTGACATGAAACATAATCTAATTCTACAAAATTTCACATGAAAGAAATTGTTCCGCCTGTATTCTTACCACCTGATGGCGCTAACTTAGATGCATATAGAGATGGAGTTTACATGCACATTGTCCGAGCAGGATTAAAACTTAAAGCATTTGTCGACTAACCTCGAAAATATATATTCCAAAAAATAAACTCGTCATTCATACAAGGAATAAGGGCTTTAGAGTCAACCAGAATTTATAAAAACCTTTAAGATAAGCATCCTTGGTTTATTCTCACAGTTGCATTTAAAACTTTCACACGTCATTGTGGTTTAAAGCTAAACAAACATTGACAAAATTTACCCAACAACATGGAAATATTTGTTCTCTCAACTCAGCTTATTGTCAGTAATATGAAAGAAAATACTTTACAGACTTCTTGTTAAGTTTTGCTTACACATTGTTTCTACCATGCCACAGGATTTGAAAATGCCAAAAAAGAGTGCCAAGAGGAAGTCTAAGGTAATCGAATCGGAATCGGACGTGGAAGTTGTAGTTGACACCTCGATAGAAACCATGTTCGAAGATACTAAAGTGATAATGGGAATTGTCCCAGAGTATAAGTGGGGAGAATTGTATCAAATGATCCGGGACTAGAATATTCCTAATGCAGATCTCGAAGAAATGATCTTGTATCAAAATATTAAAAAATCAGGTATCACCAAAGAAACCACACGCCCGAAACTTTTTCCCTGCTCAAAAGTCTTTGGATGGATCCTGCCGCACATGGATGTCACATCAAGAATCATCTCTGACACAAAAGGGGAAGGATTCGCCTCTTTCCATCCAGGTCACATAACAACAACATACAAACTACCATCGCCCAAGGTCATGTTAACCGAAGACTGGATCAAGAGTATAAACATGGACCACTTCGAATATGCTAAGAAAATGGTAGTCTCAGGGAAGCAACTGAGGCAGAAAGCAAGTGGGGAGTATGAAATCCAGAGCTTGAGGACCCCATTCAGAATTATAGCTCTAATGCTAAGCAAAATCTTCGGTAGAGCAAATGTGAACATCTACAAGCTGAACTGGGTACCCCTAATTTATCACATAGCCTTCCACGACACTGTGTTTAACTGGGAAGACATCATCTCGGATAGCATGTCATCAACAATTGCAACATCATAGGGAGGTTTCACACAGAAGAAGGCAGAGTTATACATGTCCCCATATCTCATGGACTAAATACTGATTAGGCACCCATTTCCTAATTTGGGGTGTATCTAGAATAAGGTCGAGTTTCCTATCTATGTGTCCTACCATATTACACGGGCCCACAAATATGTAAGCCAATACAAACTCCAATAAAGAGAGTTGATCATCTCTCTTTATTGGCTGATTTTTAATAAGGAACCAAACTGCTTATCTGAAAACAAAATGGCAGTCATAAATGAATACAGAGATTATTAGTTTTCGCAAGAAGGCACTTATATCAAAATGTATGAGTGTTCAAGAGCTCCATCCCTAATTCCCAAGTATGTGACATACTTTGTGGTTCACAAAGGGGTCGTAAGGCAGGTATTTATTAATGGGATTGGTAATTACTTGCAAGATAACAAGAAGGCCTCCTTCCCTCCGTTACCCTTTTTGTATGAGGGCATACAAGTTCTCCAAAGTTAAAGGTGTCGAAGATTTCATTAAAGATTTGGAAGCATTTCATTTTGGCGAGAAGAGTTTTGCAAGAAATGATAGCCACAAGAGGGTTGTCGAGCATTGTGCGTCAATCTGAATACATTATGAATATGTCGATTACTTCGACAAGGACGAAGAGGTATACAGAAGATCAAGCAACATGACTAAGATGAACAAATGTTTTGTTCGAAAGACCAGTGCCTACCCCAGTCATGCTTCCATTACTGCAACAGAAACATAAAAGCAACGAAAGAAAAGAGAAGAAGCCGTAAGGCTACAAGTGGCCGAAGAAGAACAAAAGATGAAGGAAGAAGCAGAGTGGAAGCTGAAAGAAGAAAAATAAAAGAAGGAAATAGAGGAGGCCCAAAAGTTGCAAAGAATAGAAGAGGAACGACAAAGAAAAGAAGAGGAGGAAAAAAGACAAGAAGAAGAAAGAGAAGCAGCTGTGAGGAAAGAAAGAGAAGATAAGTCCAAGGAAGTTGTGGAAAGCACGGAAACTCAAGGTGGAAGCCCAAATATACAACACATGGACATAGACCCACTTGAAGTATCAGGTGTCACTCTGACCGGAGGTCACCTCCCATTTAAAGAGTTGGGGCTCACACCTTTCACCCCGTCAAAGCAACACACCGTGGCTAGATTGGACACGATTATTTTGTATTCAGGGAGAAAGACCATCACAAGGAGGACAGAGAAGAGATTGAAAATGGGCGCCCAACCTGATGTTGTTACTATCCAGGAAAACACGATCATGGAGGTTGCTCATAAGGACCCTAAATTCACTGCCTCTGTAAGTATAGCAGCTGCAGAAGCAAGTGCAGACAATGTAGACAAGCTGTTCAATGATATCGAGCGCAACGAGGGAAAAATGTTGAAATTAAAGGATAACTTGGTATAGGCATGTGGAGAAGGTATAGAGTTGAAAAGGAAGTATGAAGCCATAATCGCAGAAAATGACAGATTACTGTCCAACTATTAGGGTCTGGACGCAGAGAGAAGATGCAATGACTGTACAGTTAGTGATAATGGAGGGTGAAAGAAGCGACTGTGAAGCCTGCATCAGTGAATTGGAAACAAGAGAATCGATAGCAAATCAGCAGGCTGAAGATTTGCAAACTCAGATTGGGGAATTAATCAAAGAAAAAGAATCTTTGTCAGGACAGTTAGAATTGGCAAACAATAGGAGACATGACCTGACTCCTTTCTATGAGAAGGCATGCAAAATTCATGAGAAAATATATCACTCACAAGAATTGATCACTGAAGAAATATACAAGATAAAAATAATGATAGAAAGGATGAAAGAGATTGATGCAGAAGCAATGAGGACCAAACAAAGATTAGTGAACACTGCACTGATATTAGGAAGCAAATGACATGGAGAGAAGAGAAAGCGAAATTCCTTGATCACCTGCCTCAAAAGACGATTGTAGACTCTAATTTAGACATAGCTCTTCTTGATTTTTGTAGAAAAGATGGCAAAAGGATAAATGATAAAATCCCTAAGACTATCGAAAAGTGTGTGGGTTTCTACCAGAGGATTCAGCAGATTCATGAAAAATGTCAGCTCGCTATACCTCCAACTATGGATGAGCTTCCTGACAGGGATCAACGTTTGATGGAGTTGCAGAATGCGCTGAAGGATGACCTCAACTACATTAAAAAACTGGACATGTTGATAGAAGAAGATCTCCATCGACGCTTATTTTCTGGAGGATAGCTACAAAGAAACAACAGAAGGAGTGAAGAGTGTGGAAATAGAGCCGTCACATCATGAGATTGAAAGTTTTAGAACCCACACAGTGTAATATTATTTCTAAAGAGACTGACATGTGGGACAAATTTATCTCTAGTCTGGGCCAGCTGGAAATTAATATTTTGTAATTTATTGTAATATTTTTTGTGCAAACACTAGAGGATGAATTTTGGAAGTCCAAAAGTTAGGTAAGGTGAAACGAACAATCACATGAGGACAAATATTTTGTAATATAAATAGAAGGTGAGGAATACAAAGAATGGACTTTTTCGCTGGTGAATGATATGCTGAAGGAATTTTGTAAAAGAACTATTTCTTTGCTAATGAAAGAGGACTTATTCATTGGGGAAAAGTTTGCACTGATGTTTGCATGGAACGTGTGACTGCTGAAACAAAACTACTTCTTTTTCTGCTTCTATCATGCTGTGAAATCTTTCTGATTCCGTCGAACTATTTCAATGATGATGAATGTTTCTTTATTTCATGCAAATATTTACGTGTAACAGAGTAATAAATCGCTTTAATTAATATCAGAGCTATCTTTGATTATTTCTATTGTAAATGTGAATGTTTCTTTTAATCGCTATCTGTTAATTTTTTCTTGAACATTTCAGCTTATTACTCTCACTTTAAATTTTCTCCCTACAGGGATAGGATAATTAGTTTAGCTTAATAATAAGTGAATTGATAAGGTAGGTGTGGTAAGAAGAGAGGTAAGAACCTGTGCATCACTTGTGAGTCCCCTACCTGTCTGTTCCCACTTAATTTGAATTTAAATAGGGCACTTGCATCTCATTCCTTAAATTAAAATTACTTAAACAGTGGACCGGGCCGCAACTTGTAAAGAATTTAAACAAACTGATTCACGGTAGCCCGACCGTAAACCGGACGGATTCCCTACACCAAACGATGAATGATCTAATTGGGATTATTTACTGGGGAGAATCCCTACTGTCGATGCTGAGAATTTTTTAGCATCAACAGAACGATATTGGACATCCAATATGTCAATGGGATGGGGTAAATGAAACCAACGCGAAGAAGTTTTTCAACTTCCGCTTTAATGGCTGCAGTTTTGCGGGGATGGATGTGCCGGAGTTTTTGCCGAACGGGTCGGGCACCAGGATAGACTTAAATTTCATGAACCACGATAGAGGGGTCTATCCTTGGAATTTCTTCACAACTCCAAGCAAAAACATCGCGGAACTCCTTGAATAAGGCAATATAGAATTCCACCTTAGTAGGTGTGCAGGTTTTGCCAAAATGGATTTCTTCCATGATACCAGGTTTCACGGAGATGTCAATTGGAATGGTTTCCATAATGTTTGCTAAGTTTCCTTCGAAAAACACATCGTGTGTAGGAATGGGAATCTGAGTGTTGATAATGTGCGGTGAAACAATGGATTTTGAATCAAGTTCTACCTTCTGGATCGTAGGGAAAGAAGATCGATGATGGTGATATTCCCAGGGTGGTTCATCGATTCTCATGACCTCCATAATAGACTCGTCGAAAGGAAAAGTCTATGAAAGGAGTCAGTATAGGGAAAAGACGAATGGATTCGAGGTGGAAGATGTGCCATCGTATGGTGGTCAATTGTGTCGATCCAATCAGAAGCGGATTGAATCGCATGGTAAGTTGCCCGGTTTCGGTTCAGAGGCATGTAATCGCCAATGGTTTTACATTTGGCGGGACTTGGTATAACCAAGGAATTGTGAGACTCATGAGGTTGAAAAGTATTCGACGAGATCATGTTGATTGAAAAGATCGAGGGTGGAAGCTCCATAAATACTCCAATGATGGAGGAATCTTTCAACATATCAACACCAATGTCTTCGTAGTGATGCTGAGATTGTGTCAACAGGGAGACATTATTGGCAGTGTTGGAGTGAACTTTCAGAGTGCAAAAGTCTAATTGATCAATGGTAAAAAATTTCCCCTGATGAGGAAATTGGATCAAATGGAAAACGAAAGATGCTATGACACTCATGGCATAAAACCAATTGCGGCTGAGTAGGATGTTGTAATCCAATGGAGCATCTACGATTTCAACATGGATAGATACAGTTTCCCCCCCTAGTTCTATCAACCATGATGTGGTTATAGCATAGGTATCTAATATTTTATTATTATTTAAGCACATTTTGTGTTGGCCTCTCAATAACTTAGCATGCAAATCATGCCATCCCAATTATTGCAATAGATACTTAATGGTAACAAAACACATATTTAGTACTTTAATGTAAATCTCTAGTTTATCAATATTTTGCAGGTTTTGTCAATCTCATTGTAAAGATAATGCATAGTTTTATTTTTTATTTCCACACACAAGTGTGTTGTAGATTTTGTTTGAGATCAAAAACTATATTAAGCTTGCTGAAAATTTCTAGATTTTGTGCTCGTAACTAAGTTCATATGTGAACCTACACAAAATGAATCTTGTCAACATAAAACTAAAATTGGGATTACATTGGTGAGAATTCATTCAATTTTCTACATCCAAACCCTCACTTCTTTGTTGGCTAGCTTGATCATTCCCCTTTTATCAATTCTAGGCATATTTATCTATCACGCTCTTTCAGTTCCTTCTTGTTTGTTTTAGCGACATTGATATCATCATGACAATGCTTTACATGTCAAATATTTTGAGAATGCCCCAAATCTCTCCTTCCTTTTGCCTCACACCCAATATCTATGAGACGTGTCATTTGTAGAATTAATTACTGTAGAAACATTTTTTATTCTGTGGTGTTTTTAATTAAGATATGAAGAGTGTAACATAATTGTTGTTATCATCAAATCTATGCATTAAGGATTACACTGTAACATCCACTTTGACATGCATTTTTACATGGTTTGAGAGACAAAGTGAATGATCAATATCCACAATAGAATAACATACTTGAAGGTTTTGATGAAAAATGCCATTTATCTTTGTGTCTGCATGGATCTTAACAATGATCCGTAGACTGTTGCGGATATTTCACTAGAATAGTTCGTCACAACTGATCTTACAATTTGCTTCTCTTTAATAGCTTATTTTCACTGGATGCTCAATAAATTGGAAAAACAAAACAAAACAAAACAAAAACTAGAGCAAATAAATACACAATAACACAAGATTTATCTTGGGAAAACCCACTATGGGAAAAAAAACTAGCTAGAAATGAGGATAATGCCTTGCTCTTTATATAGAATGCAAATACAAAGGAATGGGTACTCTCTATGGAGTTACTTGTGACTCTACGACCATAATGGCCACTACGGAATCTCTTAACTCCTTTGTTATACTCTATTATCCACTCCCGTGTTGTTGCTCAATTATGAAATAACACAACAACATCAAAAGAATGGAACCCCTTCCTCTCCTAACAACCTAGTATTTAACATAACCTGATAATCATTTAGGGTTAATTTTTAGGGTATTCACATGCCCCAACTCTCGATTAGGGTTAGGGTTTTGGACATTCTAGAATGTTCTTGAAAGTCCACACCTGACTAACTCCACATGTGTGAGAAATGAGAGCTGCTGTGGAATACTCTCAGTACCATGGTGGCCAACTGGATAGGTCAACTTGCGAGAGGGATAACTTCTTCATACATAATCCGTTTGAGGTGATTCATGGACTGCTGGAAAGGTCTTATAGTGTAGAATCGCGTCCAGGGGCATTGCACACATGATAAACTTTTGATCCCAAAAAACATCGTTTAGACCCTCAAACAATCCCCAAAACGTTTTGGACCCCAAATCCACAAAGTGAGAGCTACCCCTAAAATGGGCCTTGTAAGTCAATTCATCCAATCTCTCCACCCAGTAAGCACCAAAATGGATGAAAAATTATAGATTGATCCATTTCAGATCATACTTCCCCATTTTGGGAGGATTTTGGCCCCCAAAATCTTTTACTAAATGAGGTGAGTAAAATTTTCCTATGTCTTCTCCTTGGAGTACCATTTAGCCTTGCTTGGAAGTTGTCCTTTCAACCCCACCTACAAGAGTTCATATTCTCCTAATTTTGTTATTCTAGACTTCTTCTACAAAACTATGTCTTCTGCTAACTCTACTTGATCCTTCAGTGCTAAGTCCTCTACAGAAGGTAAGACCTGTTCATGTTCCTAGTCCAATATGGAAGGTTCATGGAGTTTCATATTTTCCACATTCACTACTGATTAGATGTGCATATATGGGGGTAAATTGAGTATGTAGGCATTATCTCCCACCTTATCCAACACTCAAAAGGACCATATTGTAATGCCTTGATATTCTTACCAGGACCTTGCAATATTTCCTTATTCACGTCCAACCAAACTTTCTCTCCCACCTTTAATGTTTTCTCAACCCTGTGGTTGTCCTGTATTTCCTTGTACTTTTCATGTGACCTCTTGTACTTGTAAATGGATTTGCTTAATCTTATCAATGAATTTTCAACTCTTAATGCTTCACTGGTGGTGCCTTCCCTCACTCCCCCTTGTTGTCCATAAACAACATCTAGATGTGAAGGTGGCAGATACCCAAAACAAGTTTCATAAGGGTACTTTCCATTGGAAGCTTGGACTACTTTGTTATAACAGTGTTGGATTTAGATCATATTTTCATCCCAAGTATTCAAATGCTTCTAATTGTAACCCTTCAAAATTTGAACCAAAGTCCTATTGACTACTTATGGCTGTCCATTTGTCTGTGGATGAAATGTTGTAGATCTCTTCAACTTAGTGTCCATATTCTCCCAAAGTGTAGTCCAAAATACACCAAAAAATTTGGTATCCCTCTCTAAGATGATGCTCCTTCGTATCCCAAAGTACACCCAAGTCTGTTTAAAGAACACGTTTGATGTTTCTTTTCCTTTGATGGTCTTTTTACAAGGCATAAGAATGCACATCTTGTTGAATCTGTCAACTACCACAAATAAAAATTCATGTCCCTTCCTAGTGGTTGGAAAACCACCCACAAAATCCATGAAGATGCTATCACATGGTCTCGTGGGAATGGGTAAGGGATGCTATAGACCTTGCTTCCTATTATTGGGCTTGTTTGTACAACAAAGTATGCATCCTCTAATAAACCAAGCTACATATTCTTGCATTCCAGGCCAATAAACATATCTTTGTAAGTTGGCAATTATCTTCCCAACACCAAAACGCCCTGCAACTTTGGAGGTGTGAGCCTCTCTCATGAGTTGCAATTTCTCACCTTTATGAACACAGAGCTTGTCTAGCTTGTAGAGTAACCCAGCCTGGATATGATAATCAGCTTTGTTGTCACCTTCTTCTACATGGAATTGTCCTTGTAGCCGTTGAAATACCTCCTTGATGTCCTCATATTCTGCATATTCCTCCTTCTATGCATCATGAGTGAAAGGATCTATGTGCATAATAGTACCAAAAAATGTGATCTTGGCTTCAGGTTTCCTTGAGAGCATGTATGCCTGCTTGTTTGTATTGCCCTTCTTGTATTTGATGATAAGATGGAATTGCTGTAAAACCCCATTCACTTGTAGTGTCGAGTTTGGTGTAGCTTACTTTGGGCCTACAAATACTGCAATAGTCAGTGATCAATATGAATGATGGTCTCCTTTCCCATCAGACAATGCTTCTACTTCTTAACAACTTAAACCAAGGCATATAGTTCCTTATCATATGTAGGATAGTTCAGGATGTTGCCATGGAACATTTCATAATGATAGCATATTGGCCTCCCTCCTTACATCAAAACCACTCCCATAGAATACCCACTTGCATTTGTCTCCAATTTGAAAAGCTTATGCAAGTTAAGCAATGCGAGAATTGGTGCTTGATTGATCTTTCACTTGAGTTATTCAAAGGCTTTTTGTTGATTCCTTCTCCACTGGAACCTCTTGCTATTGGTTGTTATGGAATGGAAAGGCGTAGCCACAGTTGAAGAGGATGATATACAATTCCAAAAGTATTGCATTTCCCTAAAAAATCTCCTAACTTTAGTGACATTTGTAGGAGTAGGCCACTTCGTGATGGCCTCCATATTTGCAGGATCAATCTTAAG
This sequence comes from Larix kaempferi, assembly GCA_027924585.1. NCBI lineage: Eukaryota > Viridiplantae > Streptophyta > Pinopsida > Pinales > Pinaceae > Larix > Larix kaempferi. The sequence goes on from BSBM01000662.1 coordinate 4,101,070, forward strand.
TTCTCCTCCACCAATCACATACCTTGAATACACCAAAGATTGCTGAGAAAATTCACATTTCTTGATGTTTTCCAACAATTGATGTTTTTCCAAGGTCTCCAAAACCTGCTTGAGATGTGAGATATGCTCTTCCTAGTTAACACTGTAAACCAACATATAATCTAAATACACTATCACAAATAAATCTATAAAAGGGTAAAATACATCATTCATCAAACGCATAAATGTAGTCGATGCTATACACAAACCAAAAGGCATTACTAACGTTCATATAGACCTTGCCTAGTCTTGAAGGAAGTCTTCCAGGTGTTTTCTTCCTTCACTTGTACCTAGTGGTATCTCGATTTGAGATCCAACTTGGTGAAGTACTTGGAATGCTGCAACTAATCTAACAAAGCATTGATCCTAGGGTGATCTTTTCAAATCTATGTAGTCAATACACATCCTCCAAGTCCCATCCTTCTTGGTCACTATGATAATAGGTGACTCACAAGGTGAGGTGCTTGGTCAGATTACTCCCTTCTCCAACAGTTGCTACAACTGTTTCTTCACTTCTTCTACTTCTAGAACAATCTGTCTATACAATCTGATGTTTGGCAATGTAGAATTCGATAGTAATTGTATCTTGTGCTCCACATTCCTCCCAGGAGGTATCCCTTTAGGCTCCTGGAACACTTATTTGTATGCTTACAAAAGGTTCTTCAACTGGTGTTGTTGCTCTTCAGTACATCCCTCCAGGGATTCCTTTACTTTTACTGATTCACCTTCTTGTTGATTATGTCTTAAGACAAGAAATACAAACTTTATACTTAAACTCGTCAGCTTTTTCGCCTGGTTAGCACTTACCAAAGAGATCTTCGATTTACCTTTGTGTGCATTGATGATGAAATATTTTTCATCCTTGATCAAGCGGTATTGGTTTTCTCTCCTTGTGAGAAGATCACATCCCTCTTATACATGTAAGGAATTCCAAACACTACACCACAGACATCAAGAGGTACTACGTCTACCTCCACTTCATCAACATAATTTGCACTGATGGAAAAATTATTCTTGCACTATTTTGTGACTCTAAGTTATGTATACTTATTTACCCATCCCAATGGATAGGGGCTAGGATGATCAAGTACTTCCAATCCAAGCTTACATACTAGATCTTTTGCCATGAGATTGGCTTGTATACCGGAATCGAATAGAGCATATACCTTGGTCATCTTGATCTATATCTTGATATGGAAGAGTTTTGTCATATCCTTCTCTTCCTTGTGATGAAGGCTACTCATATTCACCTCCTTCTGTACTAAAGTACAAAAAATATTCTCATCCACGACTGATCTGATCTCTACTTATTTGCTGGATTCTGTGGCTAGAAGGTTCTTCTTGTTACGATTATCAAGGTTTAGCTTTGGATGTAGCTTCCAACACTTTTCTTCAGTGTGACCATCGATGTTACAATGGTTATAATGGTTTTTTTAATCCTTGCATTGATGTGTCATGGTTGTAGTCTTCTTGTATTTCCTTTCCACTTCTTATTCCCCTACTTGGAAGCATCTTGGTTCTCTTTCTGTTTAGAACCACTTGGTGGTCCTTTCTTGTGGCCTATATTTTCCAATTATTGTGCTTGAATACAGGCCTCATCACTTGTCATGGGCTTGAAGAGCATCACTTGCTTCCGTAAATGACTGTGTAAACACCCCAAATACTTAAGGAATACATATAGATTCTTGGGTGAGATACCCAATATGATAGCGATCTTCTTGAATTCGGTGGTGTACTCTTGCACACTCTTCCCTTTCCTTTGCCTGAAGTAATGTCAACAAATACACTGGTTCTTTGCATGCCTGATCGGTTAGAAATTTGACTTAATGAGGGTTTTGAAATCCTCCTGCTTAGTTATTGATAGATCACCCTCTATCCTAAGTGCCTTTGTGTGGCTTTCCCACTAGGTAAATGCATGGACCTCTAATTTCAGTCGTACAAATGAAATTTTATGCTCCTCATCTATGTTGTGGATACTAAAATAAACCTCTAAATAAAGAATGGGAAGGGGTAATGGCATTGGCACTTGGCCACTCTTTCTTGAGCTCTTTCCTCGGCTCCTTTTCTAGGTCACCTTTATCTTCCAATTTTCCCTCTGATCTTATCTCTAGGTTTGAGCCTCCAACATCATCGAAAGGTCCAACCTTGCTCTCCAGAGATTCCATGGGGATTGAAATTTTGCATGCGATGTCGACGACTTGTATATCCAATGTTGTAAATTGTTGCTCATATTCGTTTGTTCCTCATTCACCAGACTTGTCTGCCATGGCTAGGGTTTGAAGGCTTTTTGTTTATTCTGTCACTAGATCCTGCATTTTCCCACAAAACCCAAAAGAAAACTGCTATGATACCAGTATGATCTGTAAACAACCGTGGATATTCCATTGGAACAATTCATCACAACAACTTAGTTCTATTTATTAGCTTATTTTCACTGAATGCTCATTAACTGGAATTGAAAGAAAAATAATTAGAGAAAAGAATACACATTCCACACAATAACACAAGATTTATTATGGGAAAACCTAGTATGGGGAAAAACCTATCCATAAATGAGGACTATGCCTTGCTCTTTTATATAGAATGCAGATATAAAGGAATGAGTACTCCCTACGGAGTTACCCATGACTCCTACCTCCTCTATTCTACTCTAATATCCACTCCTGTGTTGTTGTTTTTTTGTAACTAGGAGAATTGACAATTGGGATGGAGTTGGTACTTGCATGACATGGGGTCCAAGGGTCCAATCATGTCCGCTACCACTATACCCCTAGGTGTATCCACACAACTCGCAAGCATGGGGCATGGGTAAGCTGGGGTGATTTGAACTCGTGACCTCCATTTACAACATTTCGTTCATATCAAGCGACTCATCCACTCCTGTGTTGCTGCTCAACTATTGAACAATACAATAATGTCAAAAGAATGGAACCCTTTCTTCTCTTAACGGTCTAATATTTAACATAGCTCGATAGCCATCTAGGGTTAATTTTAGGGTTTTTGCATGCCCCAATTCCCAATTAGGGATAGGGTTTTGGAACTTCTAAAATGTTCTTGAAATTCCACATGTGAATATCTCCACATGTGTGAGAAATGAGAGTTGACGTGGAATCCACTTGGTACCATGGTGGTCAACTAGATAGGTCAACTCGTGGGAGGCATAACTTCTTCATACAGACTCCATTTGAGGTGATTATTGGACCGTTGGAAAGGACTCGAAATGTAGAATCATGTCGAGGGGCATGGTGTGAGAGATGAACTTTTGAGCCCAAAAACATCGTTTATACCATCAAATAGGGCCCGTAATGTTCTTGACCCCAAATCTACAAAGTGAGACGTGTGACTTAAATGGCCCCTTCAATCCAATTCATCCAATCTCTCGACCTAATAAGCACCAAAATGGATGACAAATTATATATTCATCCATTTCGGATCAAGGAAGCTCCAAATCATAGACATGTTAGCCTAAATAATAAGCAATGTATGCAATCATGCTAGATTTGCATTTTCTTATAGGCCCATAAAGGAAGTAGACTCTCTTCATGGCTCTTAAAATGTTTTAATATAATTGTCACCCCTCAACTAAGGTCTTAAGGTTTACCATAATTTTTATTTTTCTAATTAAATTTGCAATGAACATTAAAATGTGCTTGGGATTTTCAAGGATGTTGCCTTCCATGGTTAAACATGATTGTGATATGCTTAAGATATGAATCCAAGATGTAGTCCCTCCTCAAGTAGAATACAAATACATGGAATAAATCCTCTCTTACATCAGCATCCACAAAAATGTTTGATTCTCATATTGTGTATGAAACTTTATATTGTAATTTTTAACACTTTGAAATTTCTATGAAGAAAACAATAGTGGTTTAATTTTTATGGAATTTATTTATTTTAAATGTGAATATAACCCATCAAAGGTTACATTTGAAATTAAAAACCATGTTTATTATTAGTTTAATTGAAATTACAATTTATTTATTTCCTAGTTTCTTAACTTTTAACCTTGTAAAAAATTGGAATGTCAATGTTGTTGTTTTCTAGTGTATACCTAGTTTACTCTTTTCAATTGAAGTACTACTATTTATACACATTATGTAATACCCCAATTTTTACCCTTATGAAATATTGGCTTTTAATGTAAATATTGTATACATGCGATGTATGTTTCCCCTAGCGTGGAGCTCAAGGCCAAGGCCCCGTTAGTGTATGATCAGATTTTATTTAGAATGGACAAACATTTGATATTTTGTTATCCATGTGCTATTAAGCCATGGAATATTGTAAATGATGTAAATATTTGATATTGCAATAAAATACCAAAACTGGCTATGGGAGGAACGAATGAGAAGGGGCCATGTGTATCCACTAGGGAGTGGCGAGGGGCTTGTGGGGATGAACCATATGCTGCCAAATGTCATTGTGAGAACCCATTTGACTTTCCTTGATGACATTTATTTCTGTTGTAAGGAAGTTGTTGAAGATTTCAGTTCATGGCTTTAATGGAGCATGGGCAACCCATAAATTCCTATGGAAGAGTATGGGCTCTATTTTCTTGTATCACAAGTCACCCTATCTCATGGAAATTGATTTTTCCTCATCCCCATTCCATTGTGGAAGAACCCAACATCAATTTTCATCCATTACGAATTCCTAGCAATGAGAAAACCAGAAATCGCAACTTTGCAAGAACCCACATTTTGAAGAGCCAAAAACGCCCAGATTTGGTATTTGATAGAAAAATCCAATGGGGGATCCATAGATATGAACCTTAGGGAAAATTTGAGAGTATTAGATGCCCCGAAATCCATGGAAAACCCTGTTTTTATACCCCAAAAAACCAGTGACGGGATTGAGTTATTTGATGAACAGAATTGTGAGAAATCCAATTGTGAATGACTGAGCAGAGGTTGGATTTGCTTGACAAACCCAGTGAAGGCTAGAATCTCAAGGAATTAGCAGCTGAACCTTTTTTTGCCCACCTTGAAGAGCACTGGAGGGAAAGGATGCCTGAGGGACTGTGCAACAGAGAAGGGGACCTTCCTTGTGTTGGGTGAGGTAGGTATTGTGGGTGCCATACTGTTGAATTCATTTGAGATGCCTATAGCTCTACAGATGAGCTCACTGGCTTAGCATTTCCCTCCTTTGTCTCTTGTATGCTTGAAAAACCCAATTGTGTGTTGGCTTAGCATAACTATCGAGTGAAACCATGGCTGTGAGTGAGCCTGTTTAGTTCCTCCTTAGTGGATACACAACCCAGCTTGGGGGTGATCTCTCAGCTGAAAGAATATAGGCTGGACAAAGATCTATGGTTGGGTGGAACGTTTCTCTCACATAGCTAGTTGCTTGGACAACTTCATCTCAAAGATAAGTGTTCTCTGTGTTTTAAATTATATGCATTTTGTGTTCTGTAATGTGTTAATTCGGAATGGTAATTATTCATGTTAATGGAATTGATATGAAGCCTGTGCATAGCATTGGAATGGAATTGAATCCCTGGGTGTTGAATCATCCTCTGCTAGTGATAGATGTGTTGAAGCATTATTGTTTGTGTGTGTGCAATTGTATTTTAATTTCGTCGTGTTTATATTGTGTATGAGCTTGCACACATAAGTTTTAAATTGTTATGAATTGTTGAGTAATGTATGGGCTGAGCTTTCCAAGTAAGCCCGAAAGATTGGTCATGTTTCCTTATTTGCACTGGATTGATGGAAGGAGACGTTACAGAGTGGTATAGAGCCCATGTTGCAGCACTCGGGCTGCTTGGGCCAAACTGTGAGTTATAGGCATATAACAGAAGGTTTTAACGTAGTGTTGATGAAATTTGGGCGGCATTTTTTATTGGAAAAATGCCATGATCAGATTTACCAAGTGTGGAAGAGGATCACACAGGTGCATAGATCTCGGCAAGAGATTTCCAATGGTACCAGACTCGTCCCATTTGGCCAAGGGATGAAGGAGTTATGAACCCCGGAAGTTGCAGGGCCAGAGGTGTTCTAGGGTTGCGGATGTTGGGTTTTCGGAATGCAATTTTTCAAAAAAATTGCGTATTGGATTTCTGGAATCCCGCACCTGCAATTTCGGGTTGCAGGATGGTCACATTCCCGTGACCGGGACTTGACTTTCCGCACCCGCAATTTCGGGTTGCAGGGTGCAGGTTGCGGGTTGCGGGATGGTCACATTCCAGTGACTGCGACTTGACTTTCCGCACCCGCAATTTCGGGTTGCGGGGTGCGGGATGGTCACATCCCCGTGACCACGACTTGAATTTCCGCACCCGCAATTTTGGGTTGTGGGGTGCGGGTTGTGGGGTGCGGGTTGTGGGTTACGGGATGGTCACATTCCTGTGACCGCAACTTGACTTTCCGCAACCGCAATTTCGGGTTGCGGGTAGTGGGGTGGCAACGAAAAAAAAAGAAAAAAGTATAAAGCCCGAAAATTGATTTTTGAATTGCAGGAGCATGCGAATTCAAAATTGGATGAGTTCGGTGGCATTCTGAGGCCATTGACGAAGGCCATGAATGAACTAGCGAGGATTCCGAGCCCCTTATGCTCCAATTTGACATAAAATTGAGATTAATGGCTTTTACAAATTGGTGTCCCGACGCTTGACAGAAGGTCGGATGGAGCTGAAACTGATATGGAGCAGTCATGGAGCAGGCACGGTGTTAAGTTTGGAGTTTTGGATCCAAACTCCAAAGGATGTGGAGTCGGGGTGTGCAAGAAGGCCAGAGAGCACTATTCCGAGCCACGTTTTTGGAATTTTGAAAAGCTTGCAGTGGTTGAAAGTGACCCTATAATTTTGATTCAAGAAAATTACTGAACTCAACATTTCATATTCTCATTAAAACAGACATTTTCTGTTGGAAAAAGATTTCCCATAAATGCACCGTTTGGGAAATAGGTATTTTTGGCCCAAAATTGGAATTTTGAAAAAATGTGAAAAGTGGAAAGTAGTGAAACCCATAATTTTATAAAAGATGAATGGTGCATTGGAACAGAGATCCGCGAGTTGGTGAGTATTCCTTGTTATATGGACTAACTTCACCTAGTAGAATTTTTTTTCTTTCTGAATCTTCATAGATTTTCTTCCACAGATGGCTGAAGTTGGCATCCCAGACCAAAATACAACTGTGTAAAAATGTGCAGAATTGTGGTAAAAGTTGTCATTTTTGAAGTAACGTAGTTTCCACACCCAAAGTCGGAATGGAGCACGAGGACATGCATTGGAAATCTTGTCCAGCAGGGAATAATGACACATAATCATAATTTGAATGGGCTATCATACATCATAGATAATTAGAGCAGAAAAGTGCCAGTGACTGTTTTGTCAAATTGTTGACAATATGGGAAATTTCCAGAATTGCATGAATGGACAAAAGAAATGAATGTATAACAGCTATGTGAATTATTCCATGAGTTGATTATGTTAAATATTGATTGTTGTATATTTCTATATACATTCTTATGATGTCTAACGAATATTTTCATAATGCACAGTGCTTACAGCTCATAAGATTTAATAATTGTAGCAGAGGCAACCTATAGGAAAAATGGTACCATAAATGATGCTTAAGATCCTTATGATCATGAAGAAGGTGTGCTAGGAGAAAATGTGCATGAAGAGAATGCTGAGACTGAATCTAATGGGAGGAGGGAGTAGATAACTCCTCAGAATTTGGTTGAAACCATGGTGAGCTTCAATGAAAGATTGATGAAGGCTCATGAAGAACAAAACCAACTCAATGCTGCTATTTTGCAAAGCCTCACTGATATGCAGCAGAAGATAAACCTTGGGTCCAACCCAAGTCATGTAGGTGAAGAAGAAAGAGATGTAGAGAGTCGTTCTAGAGGTCGTTCAAAGAAGAGGACTCCAAGCCCAAGGAAGAGTTCGGTGAGCAAGAAGCATAGAACACCTTCCTCTAGATATTATTTTAGCAAATCATGTGACTCCAAAGGTTCTCAAAGAAGTCCAAGGCATATGCCTAGGAGAATTGATGCAAGAAAGAAGTTTAAAGGCATCCCACAGGGAGAATTCAGGAAGGCAAGACCTCCCACATTTGATGGGGAAGGTAAGACTGGCCAAGAGGCAGAGGCATGGCTTCTTGGAATGAAGAAATGTTTCAGAATTCATGACTACTTAGGAAATGAGAAAGCCAGAATTGTCATTTACAATCTAAATGGCAGAGCTTCAATTTGGTGGGACAATCTCTTGCAAGTGAAATGAATCATTGAAAGGAAGATCAGTTGGGAGATATTTAAGAAGTACTTCAAGGAAAAATACCTTTCTGCTAGGTATTATGACAATAAGAGAAAAGAGTTCAATGAACTCAGTTTGGGACAAAAATTTATGGAAGAGCATGTCCATAAATTTTTGGAATTGTTGAGGTTTGTGGACTATATTAAGGATGAGAGAATACAAATCCAATGTTTCTTTGGGAGTCTACCTCAAAGTTTCAGAGATAGGATTGAATTTGTTAATCCACCAAGTCTTGATGAAGCCATTAGAATGGCAATGTATTACTATGAGCAGAGTAAGGGAAAATCGAAGGTAAACCCAGCATGGAAAGGAAATATAAGAGGGAGGTTTGACCAAAAGAAGAGTGGCTTCAAGCCACCATTCAAAATTCAGCCTAGAACCTTTCCACAGGGGCATCCAGCAAGGAGTGGATTCAAGCCAGCAGTAGCAGCAGACAAAGCATCGAAAGGACCACTTCAGTGTTGGGGATGTGGAGAAAACCACATGCTAAAGGATTGTCCACATTGGAAGGATAATCCTCGAAGGTTGCACAACTTAAAGGGAGCAACAACAGTGGAGGACATGGCAAGGCCAACACCTTGAATTTATGCAGCATTGGATAATCATCAGGCAGATCATCAATCATCAATGGTGGAAGTTGAAGGTAAGATTGCTAAGCAATCTATTTCTGTTTTGATTGATCCAGTATCTACTCATGGTTATGTTTCTCCAAAAGTTGTTGAAGGTTGTTCTATTTGAAAAGTGAAGCACAATAAGTCTTGGCTAGTTCAATTAGCCACAGGGACCAAGAAAAAAGTTAGTGAAGTAGTGGTGGAGTGCGCCATAGAATTGAATGGACTCCACACACATGCAAATTTAAATATACTACCATTAGGCTCTTATGATGCTTTAATTAGCATGGATTGGTCGGAAAAGCATAGAGCCAAGTTGGACTGTTATGAGAAAGCACTTGAGTGCATTGATGAAGAGGGAAAACCAAGATTGGTAAGAGGAATCCCCAAGCAAGTTTCAGTAAGACAAATTTCAGCTTTACAGTTGAAAAAGTTCTATAAGAAAGGTTGTCAATTATATGCAGTCCATATATCAGATTCGTTAGAGGAGAGAGGTCCAATGATAGAAGACTTTCCATTGTTGCAAGAATTCCAAGATGTATTTCCGGATGAAGTGCCAGGACTACCACCAAAGAGAGATATTGATTTTACCATCGATCTTGTTCCAGGGGAAACACCAAATTCCAAAGCTCCTTATAGAATGAGCACACTGGAATTGGTAGAGTTGAAGATGCATCTACAAGAGTTAATGTACAAGAAGTATATCAGGCCTAGTGTGTCCCCTTGGGGAACACCGGTATTATTTGTTAAGAAGAAGGATGGGACCTTAAGGCTGTGTATTGATTACATGCAGCTCAATAAAGTGACAGTCAAGAACAAGTATCCATTGCCAAGAATTGATGACTTGTTTGATCAAATGAAGGAAGCTAAAGTGTTTTCCAAGATTGACTTGAGGTTTGGGTACCATCAAGTGAGGATTAAAGAAGAAGACATTCACAAGGTGGCTTTCAGAACTAGATATGGTCATTATGAGTTCATTATGGTGCCATTTGGTTTTACCAATGCACCTGCTACATTCATGTGTCTCATGAATAGTGTCTTCAACAAATATTTGGATAAGTTTGTGATTGTGTTCTTGGATGACATTCTTGTCTATTCAAGGAATGAAGAAGAACATGAGGAACATCTAAGGATGGTGCTGCAAGTCCTTAGAGAACATCAGTTGTATGCCAAGTTAAGCAAGTGTGAGTTTTACCAAAACAAGGTGCAATACTTGGGTCATATCATTTTTGAATAAGGAATTGCAGTGGATCCATAAAATATTAATGCTATCATGGATTGGTCTACTCCAAAGAATGTTCCAGATGTTAGATCTTTTATGGGTCTTGCTGGTTACTACAGAGGGTTCATTGAAGGATTCTCCAAGGTAGCTCACCCAATCACTTCATTGCAAAAGAAGAATATCAAGTTTACATGGTTTGAAAAGTGTGAGAAAAGCTTTCAATAGTTAAAGGAACTACTTATCAGCGCTCTTGTTTTGAAGATAGCAGATCCAAAGAAGGATTTTGTAGTGTGCACAGATGCTTGCATTGAAGGGCTAGGTGGAGTGCTCATGCAAGAAGGAGTTGTGATTTTCTATGAGTCAAGGAAGTTAAAAGAACATGAGAAGAATTATGCCACATATGATTTAGAATTAGCAGCCATAGTACATGCTCTCAAGATGTGGAGACATTATTTGATGGGAAGAAGATTCGAGCTTAGAACATACCACATGAGCTTGAAGTATTTGTTTGACCAACCAAACTTGAATGCTAGGCAAGCTAGATGGATGGAATTCCTTTGTGAATTTGATTTTGAAATTAAGCATGTAAAAGGGAAAGAGAATAAGGTTGTGGATGCTCTTAGCAGAAAATTTCATGTTGCAGCATTAAGTGTGCGTAAATCAGATTTGAAGACAAGAGTTCTTGAAGCCTAGAATAGTGATGAAACTTGCCTTCAAATTAAAGAGAAGTTGCGGCAAGGTAATGTGGATGAAAAATATGCGGTATATCGGCTTGGTGAAGATGATATCCTCATCTATAAAGATAGACTGTACATTCCAGACAGTGCAGATTTGAAGAAGCTAGTGATGGATGAAATACATCAAATGCCATACTCGGGACATCCAGGATATCAGAAGACTATAACAGTAGCAAGAAAGCAATACTTTTGGCATGGTATGAAGAAGGACATAGCTGAGTACATTGCTAGGTGTCATAAGTGCCAACAAGTCAAGACAGAGCACCAACATCCAGCAGGATTGTTGCGGCCCTTACCCATTCCAGAATGGAAGTGGGAAGTGATCTCTATGGATTTTATAACAGGTCTGCCCATGACAGTGAAGAAGCACCATTGATCAGATGATAATTTTGGTGCCGGTGTTTCTTGGAGCGAGTTTCTTGGAGCGAGGGTTCTTGGAGCGGAATTTTTTGCTGTAGCTTGGGCGGCCAGGGCTTGGCCCAGCCGCCCCTCCCCTGTTGATTGTTGTTTCCTTGCAGGAACGGAGTGCGGTGGAGGCAGTTCTGGAGCGTAGAGTCTCAGGGTTCGTGTGGCTTTGCCATTGAAACGGTGGCTCTTGAACGGCGACGACGATCTTGGTTCCACCCAGATCTACCAGTTCACCTGCTGTTTCACGACTTGTGGCATCGTTTGGGTTGATTACTCGACGGTGGCGGCGATTCTAATCAGGTGGCCCTCTGTTTTGGGTTGCTATCGACGATGGTCCATATCTTAACTGGCGACCCTCTGCTGTTCTTGTGGAGGGGCGTTTCAATTGCAATGGTGGGCGTGGCAAGGTGGAGGTGCCTGCACATCGGTGCTCCTCCTTGCGGCCGGAACAGCGATCGTAGTCGCAGCTCAGATCTGTGCTCCTTCAACCCCGCCAGCATGCCCAATCTTGGCTATGGCTCCGTGTTGGCTACGTTACGGGCCTGAGCAACGACATGCTGTCTTTGCTGGGTCACCAGAGCCTGACTGAGCCAGATTCGGCGAGCATTGATGGGGTTTTCGTTTCAGAACCGGTGGCATTCACACCAGTGTGTTTCCTGATCGTTTTCTTCCTTCTGCGAAGGTCTCTTCCTTCCTTTTCAGCACAATATGAGTGGGTTTATTGTTTTCATGCCAACGTTTGGCTGTTAGGGCTTCGTCATTCATGGCTGGCCTGAATATATGTACATTTTTGAGCCACTTTTGCGGCTTTTAGATGTAGTTATGATTTGTTTCTGCTTATATGGGACAGAAATTTGTGAAAATGTAGGGATCCTTGTTGATTCTACTACATCTGCAATATGTAATTTTGATCATCTTTTTGAAATAAAATTACGGACATTTTCCAAGGAAAAAAAAAAAAGACAGTGAAGAAGCATGATTCAATCATGGTTGTGGTGGACAAGCTATTAAAGGTAGCTCACTTTATTCCAGTCAAGTCCACTCACAAGGCTAGTGACATTGCAACTATATTCATGAGAGAGATATTCAAGTTGTATGGATTGCCTAAGGCAATAATTTCTGATCGTGATACAAAGTTCACTTCCAATTTTTGGAAGGGATTGTTTCAAGAATTGGGAACTAGATTGAGTTTCAGTACAGCATATCATCCTCAAACAGATGGCCAAATTGAGAGGGTTAATTAGGTTCTTGAAGACATGCTGAGAATGTATATGATGGATAAACCATCCAAGTGGGAGGATTACCTACACTTGGTAGAATTTGCATATAATAATGGACATCATGCATCATTGGGAATGGGTCCATTTGAAGCATTGTATGGAAAAGGATGCATGACTCCAATGAATTGGGATAGTCTGGTGAACAGGGTAGTGCTTGGGCCAGAGATGATTAAGGAAATGGAATAGGAGGTTGCTAAGATCAGGTAGAATTTAAAGGCAGCTCAGGACAGGCAGAAGAGTTATGCAGATTTGAAAAGAGTGCATAAGGAATTTCAGGTTGGGGAGTTTTGCCAAGTTGTCATCGAGATATCGTGGGCCATTTGAAGTCCTATATAGGATAGGGCTAGTTGCATATAGAGTTGCATTGCCTGCTAACATAAGAGCTCATAATGTTTTCCATGCATCTTTGCTTAAGAAGTATGTACATGATCCTAATCATATGATTGATTGGAATGTGATATAGGTGGAACTCGAGGGAGAGTTCCAGGTAGAGCCTATGCGCATCCTCGACAAGAAGGTCACTTTGCTCCGGAACAGAGCCATCGGGCAGGTAAAGGTCCAATGGGAGCACCTTAGTCTTGATGAGGCTACATGGGAGCTGGAGGATGCCATGAGAGAGGCATTCCCATTTTTGTTCAGTTTTGAGAACACTGAAGACGGTGTTGTTCTAAGGGGGAGGGGAATGTATGTTTCCCCTAGCGTGGAGCTCAAGGCCAAGGCCCCGCTAGTGTATGCTCAGATTTTATTTAGAATGGACAAACATTTGATATTTTGTTATCCATGTGCTATTAAGCCATGGAATATTGTAAATGATGTAAATATTTGATATTGCAATAAAATATCAAAACTGGCTGGGAGCAACGAATGAGAAGGGGCCATGTGTATCCACTAGGGAGTGGTGAGGGGCTTGTGGGGATGAACCATAAGCTGCCAAATGTCATTGTGAGAACCCATTTGACTTTCCTTGATGACATTTATTTCTGTTGCAAGGAAGTTGTTGAAGATTTCAGTCCATGGATTCAATGGAGCATGGGCAACCCATAAATTCGTATGGCTGAGTATGGGCTCTGTTTTCTTGTACCACAAGTCACCCTACCTCATGGGAATGGATTTTTCCTCATCCCCATTCCATTGTGGAAGAACCCAACATCAATTTTCATCCATTACGAATTTCCAGCAATGAGAAAAACCAGAAATCGCAACTTTGCAAGACCCACGTTTTGAAGAGCCAAAAACGCCCAGATTTGGTATTTGACAGTAAAATCCAATGGGGGATCCATATATATGAACCTTGGGGAAAGTTTGAGAGTATTAGATACCCTGAAATCCATTGGAAAACCCTGTTTTTATAGCCCAAAAAACCAGTGACGGGATTGAGTTATTTGATGAACATAATTGTGAGAAATCCAATTGTGAATGACTGAACAAAGGTTGGACTTGCTTGACAAACCCAGTGAAGGCTAGAATCTCAAGGAATTAGCAGCTGAAACTTTCTATGACCACCCTAAAGAGCACTGGAGGGAAGGGACGCCTGAGGGACTGTGCAGCAGAGAAGGGGACCTTCCTTGTGTTGGGTGAGGTAGGTATTGTGGATGCCATACTGTTGAATTCATTTGAGATGCTTATAGCTCTGTGGATGAGCTCACTGGCTTAGCTTTTGCCTCCTTTGTCTCTTGTATGCTTGATAAACCCAACTGTGTGTTGTCTTAGCATAGCTATTGAGTGGAACCATGGCTATGAGTGAGCCTATTTAGTTCCTCCTTAGTGGATACACAACCCAACTCGGGGGTGATCTCTCAGCTAAAAGAATATAGGCTGGACATAGATCTATGGTTGGGTGGAACGTTGCTCTCACATAGCTAGTTGATTGGACAGCTTCATCTCAAAGATAAGTGTTCTCTGTGTTTTAAATTATATGCATTTTGTGTTCTGTAATGTGTTAATTCGGAATGGTAATTATTCATGTTAATGGAATTGATATGAAGCCTGTTCATAGCATTGGAATGGAATTAAATCCCTGGGTGTTGAATCATCCTCTGCTGGTGATAGATGTGTTGAAGCATTATTGTTTGTGTGTGTGCAATTATGTTTTAATTCCGCTGTGTTTATATTGTGTATGAGCTTGCACACATAAGTTTTAAATTGTTATGAATTGTTGAGTAATGTATGGGCTGAGCTTTCCAAGTAAGCCCGGAAGATTGGTCATGTTTCCTTCCTTGCACTAGATTGATGGAAGGGGACGTTACACATTATCATCATGGATGGGTTGGATGAATATCTACCCTTCATATTGAAATTAAGAGTATCCCTTCAAATTCGATTGTTGCATAGGACCTATGTGTTGGTTGCCATGAACCGACATCATATTGGGAGGTAAGTGTTTGTTGAAATGTGACATAGTGCACTAGTGTTTATCAAGAAGAAGAAATATTCTCTTTTATGATGAGTTGTGTATGCCATGCACTACTAAATGTAGTTGTAGGAAGTTATAACATGTAGATATATGTGTGGAGGGGAACCAGGAACAAGGAGTTATAAAGAAAGAGGCAATGATATTAGCCTCAACAATGAAGTGTGTGCAGTAGGGACTAAAACAAGATGTGGAGTGGGATGTGGACTTGATACTTGGAGTGGCACCTCCTTGCTAAAGTATAAATCCTGTGGGGAATGATGTGGCCAGGCGCGCGGTGAGCATCGAAACATAACATAATGTTCTAAATTTGTGTATGTTTACTTGTCACCCTAACTAAGGGGGATAAAATGTCATTTGGTAGCTTTTATAATCCTCGTGAAGTTCATTGATGTTTAAAAACCCATCATACTATGCCTTTTTATCACATTGGTAAGGCTTACTTAGAACCATGTGATCACATATATAATTATAAGGGATCACCTTGGTGACTTTACGTGAAGGGTTATGGTATTAATTCATTTAGTTATCTTATTGTTTATTTATCTCTTATTGCTTTATTTATTTATTATTTAGTTTCTTTCTTTATTAATTTAGGTAAATAACATTGCCCTCTCCTTTAGAAATGCTTTGTCCTTGAAGCAATCTTGGATGATTTCATCTTGCATTCTAAAGAGTCATCTTGATTTCAAATTTGTTCTTGAATATTTGTGAGGTTTATATGTAGCGGAAATGTGAGATTTGTGAGATCTTTTAGAGGATTATTTAGGCTTCTTGATGTTGATGTATTTGAAACTTCGGAATGTATTTCGTATATGTATATTGTATTCCTATAGAGATGTTATTATTCCTCTATACGGAAGTTTCGTCATTCATATTGTAAGTGTCGTAACTTATACTTGATGGGTTATTAGACCACCTTGATGGGGTCGGCCCTGTATAAGTCATGTGGGTTAAAGGGTTATTAGACCACCCTATTGGGGTTCGGCCCTGTCAGCATTATGTTATGTGGTTAAGTTAAAGCCGACCTAGTAAAGGTTATTAGGCAAGTCAAGTCGAGTATAAATAGAGTGCGGGAGGCACTTTATTTGATCATTCACTTTCTCACTCACACACTCATTGGAGAGTGGCGCACTAGTGGAGGAGGATAAGCTGCTGCTAGGAGGACTATCTCTTGTACTTGGGTTGTATCATTGCTCTATCTATCTCTGAGGAAGTTGTGGGGTTTTTAATCTTCTTGGTTTTCCCTGGTGAAACTTTGTGTCTCTTGTGTGTTTGCATTATTGTGTCCATAATTGATATGCTGTAGATATGTTGTACATGTTATTCTCTCAGTTAAGATCCTAGATCAGATTGAAATTCTGAAAAACTAACACTTGAGCCATATAACGTGTAGTTATTCCCTTGCTATTTGAATTCCATAAATTGTTCTTGGAGGTTTGTAGCATAGGTGGTTAGTTGCGTCAACCATTATGCTCCTCACACAATGTCCATCCCACTAAGTGGTAGAATGTAACATCCAGTTTGTAGTTCCAAGATTCGTATATATACAGAAACTTCATGGCACCTTCATATTTCATTGACTTATTAACCACCAATGACCTTAACACTGAGATCCTTTACCGAGAATACAATTAAGATTAAGTCATTTTTTCAAGATTAATATCCACAAATTTGTGTGCACTTCTTGAGTCTAGAAGGATAGTGATATTTTTATTATTTTTGCTTCCTTGAGTTTTGATGTCCTTGGTTCCATTTTTCCTATAATTGTTATAAGCGATATCGTGGTTTTTATTTTTATTTTGTCTTGGAGGCTATAGTTATTCCCATTATTTCTTAGATGAGATGAGGCATATCTTACTATAAATTGTTGTGCTTCGTCCTTTTGGATTATAACTTCATTGTGGGTCTTTGATCCTTCTTCCTTACGAGTCTACCTGACACATGTGATTGGAGGTAATGACAAATTCAGTGTATTTCCATCCTCATTAGAGTCTAAAATGTCTTCTTCAGTAGAAAACTCTACTTCCCTATTATCTATAATTTTACATGATTAATTGATTGGATGCACATCTCTGACGTGGAGCCCACTTCTTACCACATCTAGGACAAATGTTTTCTTTCCTTTTTACTTCTTCACCAGAGTTGATACCATATGTGTTTAATTCTCTTCCACCTCAATATCTATGTGATTTTTATTGTTGAATTTGTGTCAAGGTGACCACTTGTCTCCACAATATCTACTTTTGCACTCCTCCTGGCATTAGTTTTCCAAAATGTAGTTATCTTTTTTTTATATATATGTGGTTTGGGGTAGCTTCCATCTTGAATAAGCCTTGTCAATTTTTTGTAATGATGATCTTTCAAATTTAGCTTTCACAGTTTTTACCTTACATAAAGTCTTTTTCATGAATGTAATACCATGCAGTTTTAACTTGGTATAGATGTGTGGCCTTAGTCCACTCACATGTGATTGGATTAACTATTATGTTGATAACCTAGGTACATGTGTAGTAAATGCTTCCCATTCATGTGTGAATTCATCCACATCACTTTTTGTTGAAGTCTAGTGTTTTTCGCAAAAAAATTGTCATCGAAGATACCTTGGAATCTTTTAAAGAAATAATTCTTGAACTTATCCTAGTCATATGAATATATCGACTTTTTCTACCACATGTACCAATGTATGTGTCACCTTCAAGATACAAGAATGCATGATTAACTTTTTGGTCATCTTTTTCTATATTATATATGTCAAAGTATTATTTGACCTTGTTAAACTAGGCCACGCAATGCTTTTCATTCCCATTGAACTTTGATGACTCTAGTTTTACCCTCATTAGGTGCCAACAAAATGGTATATCTATATAGGGTGGTGAATGGTTGGTGATCACACAGACATTTGTAGGTGTGCTCAGATGTGTGTTAGTAGTACTTGGAGAACTTGGTTGTGGATTAGCTATATTTGGAGAACTTGGTCGTGGATTAGCTATACTTGGATAACTTGTTTGTGGAGTGGTTGTATGTAGGTTATTAACACTATACGAGATCCTTGACATGAGTGCCCTTAGTTCACTTATATTTATATTTAGTTCATCATTATTCTTCCAAACTCCCCCCTTGAGTTATGTTTATTCTTGCTTCAACTCATTATGGTTATGATCAACCTTCTTCCAGAGTTTATCTTGCTCATCAATGACTTGTTTTTATTGAACATCTATATTGTTACATTGTTTCTCTAGTTTTTTCAATCTAGATTTATTGTTTACCATTTTATTAGTTACTACAGGAGTATGTTTATGCTCAATTTTAAATATTTTTTTAACTGATGTACGACTTAGCTCATGTGTACGAAACATTGATGTACGAAACCTGTAATGTCCCCATTTTGACCCCCTTTGCATTAAATTGTAAATGATGTAAATATTGTTATTTAATCATGGTAAGGAGCTCAAGGCCAAGGCCCCACTATTGATTTAGCGTTTTATGTATCGACAATTAAAAATAGATGCATGTGGTTCTTGTGCTAGATAGACACAATGTAAATTAAGACATCATGTAAATACAAGTTTTAATGAAAAACCCACAACTGGCTATGCTATGCAGCAAAGAGATGGGGGCATGATTCTACAAGGAATAGGGAGGGAAATTATTCAAACCCTTGAGCCAATGATGTTAATCCATGTATTAATGAGAAAACCCATAAACCACCAACTACCCATTTTGGGTTATGGACCCAATCATTTAATTCTTCCAGAAATTGGTTGAGGTAGTTAATGCCTTGGGAATGAAGAGGTATGGCAGCCAATTTAGTGTATGGGCAAGCCATCAACCTGGAAAATCGTATTTTGTCTCCTTGGGCAAGAAAACACCCACAAAATGGTGCCCAAAGCCATTCTAAACCCACAATCTTTTCTCTCTCACGCAGTATGAACTACTGGGTCTTTCCTCATCACGTTTTTACCAATTTCCTGCATTTTTCCATAGTTGGGAGCTTGTTTTTGTGTTGCACAGTGGCTGGGAGAAAGGGAATCACGTTTTGGGGGTTTATAGAGGTTGTTTTTGCTCCAAAATACCCATGGGCGTTTTTCTGAAAACGGTTTTTGCTCTCCAGGGTTGAACCCCCAATTGCCATTTCGTTTTTGGGTCTTCCCACGTTTTTCTGGGCTGGTAGAAACCCCATCTTTGGGCATCTCACTGTAAAAACGTTTTTATCATGCCCAATAATTGTGGTTCTACTGTTATGTGCATCCTTGTTTTGGTTTGAATCTATGAGCAAGAGATTTGGAGTGGTAGTGGACAGAATTGGCTTGATAAACCTAGTGGGGGGGGGGGAAATAACCTCTCAAGAAGATCAAGAGGGCTGGCTACTCTTCTATGCACACCTTAGACACTCTATATTTGAAGGTATGGCCTGAGGGACTGTGCATTGGTGAAGGGAATAATTCCTTGAGTGGGGTGTGTAAGCATTGTGGGTGCCAAGCTAGATAGATCTTGTAGAGGTATCCCTGGCTCTGTGCTTGAGATCAGTAGCTTAGCAATTCTTCCTCTCCATTTCCTAGGAGCCTGATAAACCCAATTGTAGATTGGCTTGGCTCATCTTGGTGTATGCTTGGCCATGTGTGAGTCTGCTGTTCCCTGGTTCCTTGTAGAAATCATGCCCAGCTCGGGGGTGGCAGTTGTATCAAGAGGTTGATCAGCACAACTGGCCTATGGTTGGGTGGAACGTTGCAGTTGCACAACCAGTTGCTTGGGACTACTTTGTTATAAGATAAGTATTCTCTTGTGTTAACTTTGCAATTATTTATTTGATGAATATCTTGAATGTATGATGGATGAGTAATTGAAATTACTTCCGCTGTGTTTTCTTATAATTATACATTTCCATATGTCTTTTATATTATGTGAATGCTTATGTAAGAGTTCATGGGGCTAGATGCCCTGGCTTTAGTCTAACGTTCTCTCCATCGCACTGGTATGATGGGTGGGGACGTTACAAAACCCTGTAGCAAAGTACAAAATTTGGTTTTGGAAGGTTGCATGGCTGATATGTAGATTAAATTGGTACAACTATGATAGTACAAGACTTCAAACCATATGGATTGTTGATTTGAAGAATCATACATATGATATGTAGTGGAATTGGTTGTGCAAATCATAGACTAGGTGTACAAATGACAGTGTGTGGTGTGTGATGGTAGTGGCATGTACAACAACCACTAAATTGGAAGGTGGTACGGTGGTACCTGAATGGACAACTAGTATGACAAAGATTGAATTGGCAGATGGTACGACGATGTACGAAAATGTTAGATGATGTCTATGACAATATGGTGGCCTTGTATAGATAGAGGATGATGTCACAATTGTTCACAGTGTACAATCCTATACAACATAGATATAATACTAATAGAGCACATAAGCCCTCGATAAATTGTTCAATAACACAAGAATAGTAGTGTATTTGATGTACAAAAGATGAATAATAAATATGAGATTTTTTTACAATGAGAGGGCCCCATATAAATAATCCTATGGGGTCACCCTGGTCACTTTTCATGAAGGGTTATAGTTATTGAGTTATTTACTTATGTTATTGTCTGTTTATCTTTTAATGCTTTATTGATTTATATTATTTAGTTTATTTCCTTATTAATTTATGTACATAACAACAATCCAATGGTATAATATCACAATGAATTGTATTAATTAGGGTTCCAATGGAAAAAGTGATAGAACATCTATGTGTGATAGATGTGGATGACTTACTTGATCCCTATACCCATTCAAGATGATATGGTTGTGGATGTGGTGTGATAAGGAGTCATAGTGAGTAGACCAATTATTGAGAAACTAGGTTCTTTTGGTTGCCACTGTTAATCATGAATTATCCATAGTTTTTCTACTCTAGAAAGTGTGAGTGTAGAGATTGTATTACTCAATATCAATACATTGAGATAGAAGGACCAATGGAGGGTTGGAGGAACTAGGATATTGGAACTCAAGGTCTTATGGGTGTAATTCCTTAGTTACAAGTTCTTCAATTACCTATTGTAGTTTATCAAGGACATCCTTAGCATGTTTGGTCTGTAAGGTATAACTTTTATCATCAAAATTCCCATATCATTGATCAAGAGAATAGAGTTTATGCTTCCATTTTTTAATGGATTGGTTGTCTATGGGACATAACGAACGGTTGTTAAGAGAGTGGGGGATGTAAATCCCTTTATGTGCGAGAATTGCGGAAGTTTATAATCATGGTGAGTAGCTCTAGCTTCAATTTTGGAAGCTAGTTAGAAGGTATGATCCATGATTAGATGGGGAAGATTTTAGTTCTATTGTATTATGAGGATACAAACTATAATTGAATCTTACGCAACAGGATCCCTTGTAGTCTCAAGTTTAATGGAGAGTACTTTTGAAGTCCTCAATGATCTATTGGACAAACTATTCAAGATTTTGTCAAAGTTGCATCCCCCATGCCAACATTTCTTCCTTGCATCTTAACAAGTAAAACCACTTGTGGACAATGCCTTTGGAATCATCTAAAGTGTTGATTGGAAGTTGTGAGTTGTTGGTGTGTGACTTCCACCATGCAACAACTTGTTATTCCATATGTACCTCAATTGCAATAACTTTTGAGCATCTTTTAAAGTATGTTGACTTTTGCAGTAGGCTTCCAAACTATAGATTCATGAGTAAAGTTTGTCCCCATTTATAACTTTGATGCATTTAGGGACAAAAATATCTATGTATAATGGGAACCATTCTTGGTTAATGGGTATCCATGTGTAAATATTACATTGAAGCTATTAATAGTGTTGCAAGGTCTACTAGAAGGCTTGTTGTTGAGTATTCATGAGTTGTTGGAGCATATTTATCATGTCCCACGTAATTTTGGCCCTAAACTTGTTTTTTTGAGTAGCAATGCTTTCAAGCAAGAGACACATAGCTTCCTACATTTGTTTGGCTAAGATTTGGGCAAGAATGGAGTCTTGAAAGTCTTTAGAGATAGTAGAGGTTTTACAGGGATCCATAGTATATATAGGAAATGTTTCAACAAATAGTTTATTTTACTAGGAATAATGATCCACAAGTTACAAGCATAAATTGTTTTGTCCCAATTGTTGATATATTGATGGTGGTAAAATAAAAAATATCATCACTTTATTTGTCACCTAATGTATTTGAAGAGAGGTTGGAGAAAGATTAAGGTAGAAAAACATTTGCAAATGATTCTAAAATAGTGAGGGTCTTTAGAAACCTTTATCTCAAGGTTCTAATAAAATGGTGAGGGTCTTTAGAAACCTTTATCTCAAGGTTCTACTATCAATGGATATGGCACACAACAAGAATTCAAATATTTGGATGAGAGAGAGAGAGAGAGAGAGAGAGGGTTCTAATATCAATGGATATGGCACAATAATTCAAATATTTGCATGAGAGAGAGAGAGAGAGAGAGATTGTTGCAATGTACACATTTGATATAATTTTCATTTTATTATCAATTCATTGAGTTACAAAACTATCAGAGATATACATATTTAAAAGAGTAATTAAGTGTAACCATACCCACACAATATTATGCATGATAATAAGATAGGAAAGGTAAAGTGAAAAAATATAGTCGTTTAAGAAGGACAAGATCCTGGGTCCATCTGTGGAATTCTACATTAGTTTTATGACATTAGAATATGAGATTTTGAAGGTGGCGAAGGAATCAAAAGAATTAGGTAAATTAATAGGAGCAATAAATTCAACCTTCATTGCTTTAATCCATAGGAAGAATGAGCCAACTTCTTACGAGGATTTCAAACCTATCTCACTGTGGAATGCTATCTACAAGCTCATTCCGAAGAGTATATCAAACAAGCTCAAGAGAATGTTGTCCAAAGTAATTTCAGAGGAGCAATTCAGGTTTATGTTTAACAAGTAGATTCATGATCGCCTATGTGGACACATATATTTTGGTCTAATATCAATCTAGTACCAAAACAAATAGGCCAAGAAGAGAATGAGGAAGAGGATGTTGACGTCAGAATTGTGGACTTTCTGAAAAAAGAAAAAACCTAGAAGGAAGCAGGGTAGTAGAGAAAAACCACTTTATATGGGAGACAAAATTTATTGTATACAATAATGTATTATATGTATTTTTGCGAGAAGACCTTGATTCGTATAGCCTAAAATTAATATTACTAAATGTCGATCTTTATATTTTTGTAACTATGTTTTACATTTATATATATTTTTTCCTATCATGTTTTATATACATTGTTTTATTCGCTATATTTTATACGCTTTTCTAAAATTATTAGAAATAATTTGTTAGCATTCAAACATTCTACTTAAAGTGTTTGATTGTAATATTAACATTTAGTAGGTATTGTCTATAAAAGTTTATTGCACATTGATTTGACCATGATGAAGAATGAATCATTGGATGTGGGTCTTTTTTATGTACGAGTAAAATAATTTTGTAATTAGCCTTTATGTTCATTTTGTTTGATTTGTTCATGTTGACGTATGAATCATTGGGTGAAGGTATCTCCGAGTAATAACATTTGCGTTGGTGCTGAAGAACATTGCAGGTGGTCATATGATATAGCATGGCTTCATGGCCATGAAGTGAGGCAAATGAATCATGATCACTTTGACAACATATGGATACACACACTGTTATTCAGTGCTCACATAAATACAATTTTGTTAAGAATTTCCACATTCCAGTTATGTATGAGCAAATAATTTTGTAATAATAATTTTTCTTTACTTTCTTTGTAATTAATAAGTTGACTATTTGAAGATGCATCATATTGTATCTTCTTGTTCTTAGGGTGAATAGAAGTTTAAACGAGAGTTATGTTTTATGTTGTTGTGTTTCTTTCAAGTATGTTTTAGTAGATAGATTGGGTATGGGGAATTGAGAGTGACATGAGTGGGGGAGGGGCCAGATGCGCTTCCACTTTCATGTGGTTGACCATGTTCTGTAGAGAATACATTATTCTCAAAACAAAGAGAAGCTCGTACATGTATTCCCCTTTAGTCTTCTTAGAGTCTAATACATGTTAATTTTCGTATTTATTTATCATTCAATATAAACTTATTATTCCATCGTGATTTATGTAGGTATTCGCCTAAAACATAAATGAAACTAATAACTATCAGTAAATACCATGACTTTGGTTTATCATTAAATATCTTCATCTTCTTTTTGCTAGGTATTTTTAGATTGATGTCGTGTTATTTTTTACCAATTTACATTGAATTATGTTATATATGCAATACATGATCTTATACTTTTTGTTTTCTTTTTGTGTAGGTATGATGCTTGGACATGCACTTCCTCCACCTTGCATGTTGATGACTATGGGTTAAGTAAGTTGTACTTGCCTTATTGAGAAATAGAAGAGTTTGACAAGGTTAGAGTCATGGATTTTTGTGATCATGTTTTATATGCATTGTTTTATTCACTCTATTTTACTAGTTTATCTAATATTGTTAGAAGTAATTTGTTAGCATTCAAACATTCTACATAAATTGTTCGATTGGAATGTTAAAATTTATTAGGTATTGTCTACAAAACTTTAGTGCACATTGATTTGATGGTGATGAAGAATGAATCATTGGGTGCATGTCTTTCAGATCGGAGAAAGAATATTTGTGTGGGTTGGAGGAACCATATATGTAGCCGTATGATAGTGTATGGCGACCATAATGTAAAAAAATGAAAACCATTCAATGCCAAAGAACATATAGCACACACAAATATAAATTTGCAAGGTATTACCACATTCTTATGTGTGAGAAAATCATTTTGTAATAAGCTTTTGTGTTCACTTTCTTTTATTTGATTATGATGAAGTATGGGGATTTAAGAGTGATGTGAGGGGGGGGGGGAGGGAGGGGCCAGATGAACTTCCACCTTCACATGGTTGGTCTTGTTTAGTAGAAAATAAATTATTCTCAAATAGAGAGAAGCTCATACATGTATCCCCCTTTGGTCTTTTTAGAGTCTGATACATATTGATTTTCTTATTTATTTATCATTCAATCATATAAAGTTATAATTCCATCATGATTTCTACATGTATTTGCGTGCAACAGAGATGCAACTAATAACTATTAGTAAATCTAGTGACTTTGGTCAATAAAAAAATATCTGCAATTTCTTTTTGCTTAGGATTTTTAGATAGATGTTTTGTTGTTATTTTTTACGAATTTATGTTGTATTTAGATATCTATGCAATATATAATCTAATACTATTTGTATATTTGAGTGCAGGTATGATGCCTAGACATGCATTTTCCCCACCTTGCACGCTCATGATTGTGTGTCAGGTAAGTTCTACTTGCCTTATTAAGAAATATAAAAGTTTGACAAAGTTAGAGTCATGGATTGAATCCATCAAAATACAGTTACTTGTATTCCTTATATATGTTGCAAATGTGCATTGGAAATGATTGTGCCAAAGCATGCATCTTTTATCTATGATGTTGCTTTTAGTTTATTTCTATTTTTGGTGCATCTACTTCAAATTCAATGAATATCACATGATTGTATTCTATGGACTAGTTATATCTATTGGAGGCCTTCTAATTTCTTTGTGTAAAGTATACTTGATTGTAAAGTATCAATATTGAGACCTCCTATATAAATCTCAAAGCACTCAACCTTGAGACTTAATTAACTTGAGGACCATGACCAAACTTGGTGGAAAAGCTATATTGAGACACTTACATTTGAAGGCAATTCACTAGGAGCTTAGTAAGTGGGAGGTATTCAAATACCTCATTAAGTCTTATTTTTATCATATTGGGTACAAAGAGGACCAAGGATCCATTGACACTACTATAGATAGAAACAAGGAAAAAACTAAATGAGTATACCACCAAGTTTAAAAGCCAAATCATTTAGTTGGAAATATGTCCCAAGAGTCTAAACATAGTTCTTAAACATTTAGTTCATAAGATAACCTCATGGTAGAGGATTTCACTAGTAAGTCCGATTTTGAAGTCCATGACCAGCCTCTTCCATAATGACTTAAATGGGTCAACAAGGATGCTGAGTTAGGAGTTACCAAACCATGTAAGATCATATTTTCCACTAGTGTTGATTTCATTGATACAATGGAGGTAGATGTGGTACCATTGGATGCATGTGTAGTGTTTGGAACCCCATAAATGTAAATGAGGTGTGTTATCTTCACTAGAATATGCAACCAACAACACTTTATTAGGGATGATAAGTTATTCATAATTTATGTGTATAAAAGTAAATCCAAATCCTCATAAATCAATCGAATGTCAAACTCGTCCTAATGTCACAAAAGTAAATCAATCAAATATTTACCTCCACCTAATTTCACAAAAGTAGGTAAGCTTTATTTTTATCATTTTGAATTGTTTTATGGAGTAGTCCCATAACACCCCATATATGACAAGGATCTCCATGCCTTAATGATAGTTGTTAAAAAATGGAAGCACTCTTTGCTGGGAAAGGGATCACCATCCACACCAATCACCTACCTTTACAACATTTACAAGCCTACAATAATCTTCTACAAGAATAACATTGCAAATGTATGGGATTTATGTAGTCGCATCATCTCATGATTGAATATAATAAGGAGAAAACTAAGACATTTTGTCAAAACCACAAATGTACAAGTGACGTGGGCTAAGTGTCAATAACATAACTCAAACGTTGAACCTATATACGTTAACTGAAGTTCATTCCACATCTCTTGGACATTACTTTCACATTTTGTTTTGTTCAAGTCATGTTCATGGCATGGATTGAGGGACTTTCAAGCTACTTATTCCACGTACAAGTGGCATGGGTTGGGCATCGGTAGTATAACTCAAACATCGATTCTTTATAGGTTAACCGACGTTCATTCCATGATGCTTGGACTTTACTTCCACATTTTTTTTTGTTCAAGTCACTTTCATGGCATCACTTAAGGGACATTCAAGCAATGTTTGATCCATGTTAGTTTCACATTTCAAACATGGCTTACATGATGTTCAAGCCATGTTAGTTCCACATTTCAAATACGGCTTAATGGATGTTCAAGCCACTTTTTATCCATGTTAGTTCCACATTTAAATTGTGGCTTAATGAACATTGAAGACACATTTTATCCACGTTAGTTCCACGTTTCAAACCTGGCTTATTGGATGTTCAAGCCACATTTGATGCACGTTTCAAACTTGGCTTATCGGATGTTCAAGCCACGTTTGATCCACATTAGTTCCACATTTCAAATGTGGATTAATGGTTGTTCAAGCCATGTTTGATCCACATTAAATCCATGTTGTTGACGTCGCTTAAGCAATGTTAGGTCCATCCTTTTTAATTAAAAAAGTTCAAAACACGTGTTAATTATGATGTGTCTGATGACATTAACGTGGCTTAAGAGACGACACAATAATGACGTTAACCTGACATTAAAAGATACATTAGTTCGATGCAAGAATCCATCAAACAAGTGTGTAAGGAGACACAAAACCTACAAGTGAATCATTTTCTTTAAATCCCAATGATTTCTCTTGCATTGAAGACTATCTATCTAAATTTAAAATAATTAATCTCTTACTTGAACAATGTAAGATACCTAAGAAGGGTATTCAATACATTTATGTTATTCTTGTTAATCTTGGTAGTCCATATTCTATTTTTGGATATGCTTTTCACTCCACTAAAGAATCTCTATGGGCTACTTATGAAAAACCCACTCCTGAAGAGTTTTGTGATTATTTGATTACAGAGCAATATAATCTCTTGCATCTTGGAGTGATCAACAATTCAAGTGCATATAAAAAATCCTTAGTGAACAATAGAAGGATAAATCTAAGCATATGGAGAAGCAAGATCCTCACAACAAGCAAAACAAGGGTCCCAATCCCTCTTATCCAACTCCTACTCCCAATGCTGATAACACAACTAAATTGAAAGGTAAAAGGATTGAGATACATTGCAATGTTTGTAGGTGCAAAGGTCATATGGAGTCTAAATGTTTCAAAAAGATGGAAGCCTTAGAAGAAACAATAACGAAGAAAACATAAATCTTCATTCTTATTCCTCTAACTCTTATTCTCATGGACATGCACTTTTTTCTTTTAGTTTTTCCTTCAATGCAACATCTACTTCTTCTTTTAATGAGTGGCTTATTGATTTTGGAGCATATTATCATATGGCTGAAGATAAAGACATTGATTATTCTCTTAATGAATGTAACACCAAACAAATATTTGTTGGTGATGATAGATCTCTTAGTGTTGTAGGGTTTGGAACAATTTAATTAGATGATGGTCACTTGAACTATGTATTATTTGTTCCAAGTCTTTCATGCAATCTTCTATCAATGTACCAAATCACTCACTTAGGTGAAGAAAACAATAGAGTTTTCAACTCATCAAGTTGTAATTGAGGATTTAAAAGATCCTAAGGACGTTCTTATAATTATAATTTTTGATGATATTACTAAGTTGTATAGATTTGATAACTTTGGGTCATCATATTTTCCATCGGTTTTAATTTCTCATAATAATGGCTTGAACAAACCTTGGCATGAGTGATTTGGTCATCTAAAGTATCACTCATTGCAATAGGTGTGTAATAAAAATATGGTAGCTAGTTTTCCTCTCATTTCTTACAAAGATGGTGTTTGTCATAGTTGTGTTCTCAATAAACATCATCTAGAAAGTTTTGAAAAGAGTGCCTCGACCCCCTTGTAGCTCGTTCATAGAGATTTGTGTGGTCCATTTCCTTGTGCTTCTTTTGCTAGGTTCAAATATTTCTTAACCTGCATCAATGCCTTCTGTTTATACACTTGGGTTTATTTATGAAACTTAAGAGTGAATTTTTTGACATATTTTTGGTTACAAGGCCCTTGTAGAAAAACAATCTGGACACCAAATGAAAAAAGTTAAGAATAGGTTATGGAGAAAAATATGTTAACAACAAATTTACAACTTATTACTACATGAGGTATTCATATACAACATATTGTTCCCGACACACCATAGAAAAATGATGTTTCTAAGAGAAATAATCAAACATTAAAGGAAATGGAAAATTGTATGATCCAATCTAAGGGGTTAAGTCATCTTTTTTTGGGGAAGCCATTAATTGTGACAATTAAATAATTAATTGCACTCCCACAAAGTATTTAATATATATAACACCAAAAGAATCATGGAGTAAAATTATACCAAATGTGAGCCACTTTTGTGTGTATGGTAGTGAAGCATGGACCCATCTTCCTAATGAGAAAAGGAAATCCTTATAGTTAAGAGTGAGAAGTGCATTTTTGTTTGAAATTTTGAAGATGCAAAAGGTTATACACTTCAATCTCATTCCAATGAAATTAATATTAGGAGGGATGTTAAATTTGATGAAAATATCTTAGCTTACGACCCTAATTTGGTATTTGTGCCACATTTAGCTTGCAAGCCATCTTTAGTGATTATGTCATCTATTCCCAACTTTTTTTTCTAGTGATCCTATTCTAGTTTCTTCTTCAAATAATAACAATGAGAATTAAAATCCACCTTTTCTTGCTCACTCTCTTGCAATTGGGTCTATTGAACATGAACTTGTACAGACACCTCCACTTCCTAGATGGATTATCTAACAAGAGAAGTAGTTGGTGATATTTCTAGTGATACTTTAGATTGATGTCATACACATTCACAGTTATAGCGAGCCTCTTCTATTTTGGCTCAAGTTTTAAAGATTCATGACCTGGATACATTTGTAGAAGCTTATGGCCATTTAGATGGGGGTGCGACAGTGAATGACGAGTATTGTTACTTAATGGAAAATGATACTTGGGATTTTGTCACGATTTTGTACCTCTTCCGAAAGAAAGAAAACACGTAATATGTAAATGGGTTTATAGAACTAAGTATGCATAAGATGGAAGTGTTGAAATTCATAAGGCCCATTAATTGCCAATGAGTTTTCTCAAGTTGAAGGGCTTGAGTACAATGAAACCTTTGCCCTCGTAGCCAAAATGAATTCCATCCATCTTGTCCTATCCCTTGACACTTCATATAATTGGGAGGTCCATCGAATGGATGTCAAATCCATATTTTTGAATCCAACTATGTTTAGAATGACTCTAGCCTTGTTTTCTGCCTTAGGAAATCTATCTATGGTCTTAAGAAACCTCCTCGAGCTTGGTATGCTAAAATCCATACCTTTCTTATTAACATCGATTTCTCTAGATTTCATTATGACCCCAATGTATAACAAGAAATTAGGAAACCATATCATGATACTTGTTCTTTATGTTGATGACCTTAGTCTCACTAGTAGTGAACCTAATTTTTTAATACGTATGAAATCTAGCCTTAAGAAGAAATTTTAAATGATAGACTTAGGACATTTGCATTATTTTGTTGGCCTTTAAGTCTTGCAAACCAAGGATTATTTTTCTTTCCTAGTCTAAGTATGCATGTGACCTCATTTTTCGCTTTCATAAGGAATATTGTAAAGAAGCCCTATATCCCTTCTAGTCTAGAGTCAAACTTGTTGCCACCAACAATACACTGAAAGTAGATGCCACTTTGTTCCATTAGTTAGTTGGTAGCCTTTTATATTTGACTAATGTCCGTCTTGATATTTCCTTTATTGTTGATCTTCATTCCTTGTATATGAAAACACCACATTAAAGCATCATAAAGAATAAAAAATGACACTTCACTATATCTAGGGTATAGTTTAGTTTGAGATATAGTACCATTCATAGGGGACTCCTTTATTGGTTGGTTTCCATGATTTCGATTAGGCTAGCGACCTTGAAGATCAAAAGTATAATACATGTTATGTTTTTAGTTTTTCTTTTGGACCTATCACTTGGGCCTGTAAGAAGCAATAATATCTTTCTATTTCTTCAGTAGAAATAGAGTATTAAGCCACAATTAAAGTAAGACAAGAAACCTTGTAGCTTTGAAGATACCTTCAAAATTTGGATTATATTAGCAACATTTAACTACCCTCCAGTGTGATAATCAAAGTTCCATCAAGATCACTAAATATCCAGTTCCACATTAGTGCATTAAACAGCCTGATATGCACATGCACTTCATTAGAAATTTTATTCAAGATCATGCTCTCAAAGTGCTCCTTTCCCCTACAAATGATAAGTTGCAGACGTTTTCACAAAGTCTCTTACCGAATATTTTTTTTCCATACTTCAATCTATGTTAGGAGTTCAATAATTTGTTAAGGGGGGATAGGCTCTAATGCCTCCTTCCTTCTCTTATTGTGTCATCTTTGTAAATCCTTCAATCCCATCCCAATTTTTTCATGAGGGATGTTAGGATATTTAAACACCTAGGAGTTAGTTAAGATTGTTGATGTATATGTAACTTCGGAATGTATTTCATCTATGTATTTCATATATATTTATTGTACCCTTATAAGAGATGTGTTATTCCTCTATAAGGAAGTGTCGTCATGTGGATTGACAAGTGTCGCAAGTGTGTGTACTTGCCGATGGGTTATTAGACCACCATGTGTGGTGTTGGCACTAAAATATATATTATATTGTGGATGTATCTAGATAGACAAGTCGGCCCCATAAGGTCACTAGGCAAACCGGATAAGTATAAATAGAGATCAGGAGATCTCTATTTGAATCATTTGGAAAGTCATATCTCTCTCACTCAGAAAGTGGCGCACTAGTGAGGAGGAGGATCATCTGCTCTAGGAGACTATCTCAAGTGTATTTTGGTTGTACTTTGGTTGAGCCATTGCTCTCTATCTCTGAGGAAGTTGTGGGGTTTTTCACCTTAGGGTTTTCCCCATGGAAACTCTATGTCTCTTGTCTCTCATGCTTTTGATTCTTGTGATGATTATTGTGATTGTTATGCATTGATATACTGTATATGTTATTCTCTCAGTAAATATCCAAGAGTATTGTGAATTAATGCTCAAAATTTAACATGGTATCAGAGCTAACCTAAGAAGAAGACATTTTGCAGTGACGAAAACTTGAGTTTCTTGTTTATTGGGTTTCTATCCACAGTTTTTGGAAAAGCAGTATAGTAGATTGACTCTACTCATCAAGGAGAATCTATCTGTCCAATCCGAATTCAATTCTGAGCATTTTCCGATTTGGCCCTAAAAATTAGGGTTTCCACAAAAATAGGAATTTCTGAAATCTGAAGACATATCTGGAAACTCCTTGCAAAAATCGAAGTTTAGAGCTTTGGAGCGAGATTTTTGGATAGGTAGATCTCCGGGAAAATCAAACCCTAATTCAGGGCTCTCCCTAGTGAACCTGGGAGGAAAAAAAAGCAAATCTGAAGGGTAAAGCTTTGCTGATCTCAAATTCTGAATACACCAGGCTGATCAGCTCATCAAGGCGCATCTTTCTATCCTTTCAGAAAGTTGAAATTCACATTTTGATTTTTAGGGTTTTTCCGACAAACCTAATCCGGGACCAGATCCAGTTTTCAGCATTTCAAGTGGTAAGACCTAAATCTTTTCTATTTCCATTTGAAGTACTCTTTAAGATGTCTCACCACACCAAGCTTGAGGATAAGATTGAAGGGGCTGATAACTTCCGATCTTGGAAGTATAGGATTGGGTTAATCCTGGAAGAGAATGAGTTGGACTCATATATAAAAGAAGACATCCCTATCCCAGAGGATGGAGAGGCTCAGGTATTGCATAAGAAGAACTTGGTCAAGGCAAATAGAATCATCGCTGATTCTATCAAAGACCATCTCATACCCCATGTGTCTTCTCTAAAGACACCCAAGGCTATGTTTGACTCTTTGGCCAAGCTATCTGTAGGAAAGAACATAAATCCCTGCGGAATCAATTGAAAGGGGTCAAGATGTCGAATGGAGAAACCATTCAATCCTATTTCTCCAAGGTCTCTCAGATCAAGGAACAACTTGAAGCTGTACATGAAATGGTGGAGAATGGTGAAATTGTTATGACTACTTTGAATGGCCTACCTAGGTCATGGGACTCTTTTATCCAGGGGATCTGTGCCAGAAAGAAGTTAATCTCCTTCAGCAGTATATGGGAGGAATGTTCTCAAGAAGAAGAAAGGCTTGTGGCAAGAGAAGAGAAGATGGGAAATCAAGATCAAGCTCTCACAACTCACACTAAGAAGGGCAAGTTCAAGAGGGAGCCATCCCATCACAAGAAGAAATATTCTCATCATTTTCACAAAGACAAGAAAGATCTAAAGTGTTTCACTTGTAATGAGAAGGGTCACTTTGCTTCAGAATGTCCCAAGAACAAAAGGGACAGACACAACAACAACAACTCCAACAACAAGAAGAAGGGTAACAAAAGAAGGTACCATGCTCATGATGCCGAAGATGATGAACCTCCAAAGAAGAAGGCTAGGCAAGAAAGTGATGATAGTAATGATGACTCATCAAGTGAAGAAGAGTATGTTCTAATCTCTGCTCTCACATGTACTATCTCCCATGGTTGTAATGATTGGTTGATTGATAGTGGGGCTTCCAAACACATGATTGGGTTTAAGGAATATTTTGTGAATCTATCTGAACATGAATCACCCCATAAGGTGAAACTTGGGGATGATTATCAATACCCAATCAAAGGAAGTGGTGAAGCCTCCTACAACCTAGATTCTGGAAAATCTTTGAAGATGAAAGAAGTCCTTTATGTACTTGGGCTCAAGAAGAACTTACTCTCCATCTCTGCATTCGATGCAAAATGTATGAGGGTTGCATTTGTGGATGGCCAAGTCCTAATGTGGCCAAAGGGAAAGACCATAGATGATGCAGTAGTGATTGGAGAGCAAGAGGGAGGTTTGTATAAATTAAAAAAGATAACCCGAACATGCCATGGTGCATGAATCCATGGATCCAAGTGAACTTTGGCATAGAATACTTTCTCATATGCACTATAGGGCACTTCCAATTGCAAGCAAGGCTGTAGAGGGTCTTCCTGAAATCAATACCAAACATGAAGGTGTTTGCAAAGGATGTGCAAAAGGTAAGAATATTAAGAAGGCTTTCCCAAGCAGTGAAAGCAAGGCAAAAGGTATCCTGGAAATCATCCACTCAGATGTATGTGGTCCTATGTCATCCAGTTCTCTAAGTGGGTATGTTTACTATGTCTCATTTATTGATGAATTCTCCAGGAAGAATTGGGTATACTTCTTGAAGAACAAAGATGAGGTGTTTGATAAGTTCAAGGAATTCAAAACCTTGATGGAGAATCAAACTGACAAGAAGATCAAAACTTTCAGATCTGATAGTGGTGGAGAATTCAACTCAGGAGACTTCAAGAATCTTTGTAGTGATTCAGGGATTAAGAGGGAGTTGACTGCTCCTTATAATCCTCAACAGAATGGAGTTGCAGAAAGGAAGAACAAAACAATCATGGAAGCAGCAAGGGCAATGCTGCATGACCAGGATCTACCTATGCATCTATGGGAAGAAGCAGCTAGAACAACTGTATATGTGCAGAACAGAACACCCCACAAGATATTGGACAACAAAACACCAGAAGAGGTCTTTTCTGGCAAGAAACCTGAAGTCAGCCATCTCAGAATATTTGGTTGTCCAGTATACACTCATGTCCCAAAGGAAAAGAGGACCAAACTAGATCCTTTAGGAAACAAGGGTATCTTTGTGGGTTAGAGTGAAAGCTCGAAGGTTACAGAATATACTTTCCAGGGTTCAATAAGATTGATGTCAGTAGGGATGTAACATTTGATGAAAACTCATCATTCATCAAATCAAGGAAGGCACCTATCGAAGTTTATGAAGAACGTAAGGAAACTAGATTTCAAGACACTACCATGACTGAAGCAATTCCAGAAGTTGTTCGTGAGTTTGAAGATCCGCAAGAACCTATAGATCCACCCCGTGAGGATAACTCTCACAAGAGGAAACTTGCATGGGCTAGAGAGCTCATTCAAGATGCAGAAAGATTTGGCATTCCAGAAGAAGAACACAGAGCAAAGAAGAGAACCAGATCACATACCAGCTATGTTGCTTTACTCTGTGACATTATGAACAAAGAACCTTCTAGTTATGTAGAAGCAGCGGAAAAGAAAGAATGGAAGGATGCCATGGTTGAGGAATACCAATCAATAATGAAGAATGATGTTTGGGATGTTGTCCCAAGACCTAAAGAGAAGTCTGTTGTGACTTCCAAATGGATCTACAAAATCAAGCATGCTGCAGATGGCAGTGTAGAGAAATACAAAGAAAGATTCATAGCTCGTGGCTTCTCTCAGAAAGAGGGAATAGATTATGAAGAAAATTTTTCACCTGTAGCCAGGTATACTTCCATCAGAACAGTACTTGCCCTGGCTGCAGCAATGAAATGGAAAATACACCAGATGGATGTCAAGACTGCTTTCTTGAATGGTGTAGTTGAAGAGGAAGTATATGTGGAGCAGCCACTCGGTTTTGAAATACATGACAGGGAGTCATATGTGTGCAGATTGAAGAAAGCTTTGTATGGCTTGAAACAAGCTCCCAGAACCTGGTATGGTAGGATGGACAGTTTCCTATCTAGTTTGGGATTTACTAAGAGTAAAGCGGATTCCAACCTCTACTACAAGGTTGAGGAAGGGAATCATGTGATTCTACTCCTATATGTGGATGACTTATTTGTAACAGGAGATGACAGACTGATTGCAGATACTAAGAGGAAGCTTGCTGCTGAGTTCGATATGAAAGATTTGGGAATGATGCATTATTTCCTAGGTATGGAGGTGTGGCAGAATTCAGGTGGGATCTTCCTTGGTCAAGGGAAGTACACAATAGATATCCTGAAGAGATTTGGGATGATGGATTGCAAGGCCATGGCCACACCCATGGCATCGAATATAAATCTTCTATGTGATGCTTCATCTGAGTCGGTTGATGTCTCTATGTATCGTCAGATGATTGGGTCCTTGATGTACCTGACGAACACGAGACCAGATATTTGCTTGCTGTGAACACATTGAGCCAGTTCCTGACGGATCTGAGGAGTGTTCACCTGGTTGCTGTAAAGCATGTTTTGAGGTACCTGAAGTGTACAGTGGATTATGGGCTCAAGTATGCAGTGGATCAAAAGTTTAACCTACAGGGTTATGTTGATTCAGATTGGGCTGGCAGTGCTGCACATAGGAAGAGTACATCTGGGTGCTGCTTTAGAATGGGATCAGGTGTGATCTCTTGGTTTAGCAGGAAGCAGTCCTGCGTAGCACTGAGTACAGCTGAGGCAGAGTATGTTGCAGCCTGTGCAGCTAGTTGTGAGGTAGTATGGCTACGGAAGCTACTGTCTGAATTATTTGATCTCCCATTGGATGCTACTGGTATATTCTGCGATAACCAGAGTTGTGTGAAGCTGTCTGAGAACCTAGTGTTTCATGACAGGTCAAAACACATAGAGATCAAATATCACTATATCAGGGATATGGTGCAGAGAGGAGCCGTGAAGCTCCTGTATGTTGCGACGGGCGAGCAGATTGCAGATGTGCTGACGAAGCCACTAGCCAGGGTGAAGTTCGAGTACTTCAGGGAGAGGCTTGGTATTCTTCAGATCGACGACACTTCGAGGAAGAAGTGATGGAAACATTTGCTGAAGCCATTCCAAGCATGTTGGAAATAGGATCCTTCACATGGCTGTGGATGTAAGCACTGGATGATGAGTATCAGGACGATGCTCTAGTTACTGCTCTGTAAATGCATCATGTTGGATGCTGGATATGATCAGTTGGATCATTTATATTTGTATGTATGTACGCATCGTGTTGATGCTGGATATGATCAGTTGGATCATTTATATTTGTATGTATGTATGCATCGTGTTGATGTTGGATATGATCAGTTGGATCATTTATGTATGTATGCATCATGTTGGATGTTGGATATGATCAGTTGGATCATTTGTATGTATTTTGTATATGCATCATGTTGGATGCTTGGACCATGTATCTGTATATGTATCAGGTGGATACATTGTATGATCAGGTAGATCATGTATGTTGATATGTATCAGGTATGATCAGGTGGATCATGTATTTGTATTTGTATCAGGTGGATACACTGTATGATTAGGTGTATCATGTATGATGATATGTATAAGGTAGATACTTGGTATGCATCAGGTGGATGCATTGTATGATCAGGATGATCATGATGATGAGCTTCATGATGTTGCTCCAGATGATATGTACCAGGATGGTACAGTGATGATGATCAGTATGATCATGGGCATCAGGATGATGATCCGTTGGATCATGAGTATCAGGTTGATACTTGGAGGTCAGAGATGATATGTGGCAGGTTGTGCAAATAGCATGTAATCAGTCCTGGGAGATCTTGCCGGTCGTGCTGCGGCACATAAATGTTCCTGGGGTACTCTTTCCGGTATTGCTATGTAGTATGTAATCAATCCTCAGATATCTGATAGGTTGAGCTGTGTGCTCGTAATCAGTCCTGGGATGAGGTATTACTACGGAGACATGTAATCAGTCCTGAAGATCCTAGAGGTTGAGCTGTGTGCTCGTAATTAGTCCTAGGATGCTCTTTAGAGATCTTGCCGGCCGTGCTGTGGCACATAAATGTTCCTGGGATGCTCTTTAAAGGTTTTGTCTATCCACATGTAATCAGTCTTGGAGATCCGAGAGGTTGAGCTGTGTGCTCGTAATAAGTCCTAGGATGCTCTTTAGAGATCTTGTCGATCGTGTTGCGGCACATAAATGTTCCTGGGATGCTCTTTAAAGGTATTGTGGAGGAGATGCATGTAATCAGTCCTAGGAGATCTTGCCGGTCTTGCTTAGGCACATAAATGTTCATGGGATACTCTTTCCTGTATTGCATCCGCACATAAAATTATTCCTGAGAGGCCACCTCTATCAGACCGTTCGCACAGATGATGAAGACTTGCAGGTGGTGGGTCTACATCTAGTATGAAAAAGGACTGGATCTGTAGAACTTCCTATGACGAGTAGAGTTAGAGATTGGTTGAGATAGCAACAGGAGTGACGATGATGATGACGATGCATCGATGATGATGATCCCGAGAAGAAGACTTGTCTAGCAGAACTGTGTCGAGAAATACCTTACTAGTTAAGAGGGAGTGTTGATGTATATGTAACTTTGGAATGTATTTCATCTATGTATTTCATATATATTTATTGTACCCTTATAAGAGTTGTGTTATTCCTCTATAAGGAAGTGTTGTCATGTGGATTGACAAGTGTCGCAAGTGTGTGTACTTGCCGATGGGTTATTAGACCACCATGTGTGGGGTCGGCCCTAAAATATATATTATATTGTGGATGTATCTAGATAGACAAGTCGGCCCCATAAGGTCACTGGGAAAACAGGATAAGTATAAATAGAGATCAAGAGATCTCTATTTGAATCATTCGGAAAGTCATATCACTCTCACTCAGAAAGTGGTGCACTAGTGAGGAGGAGGATCATCTGCTCTAGGAGACTATCTCAAGTGTATTTTGGTTGTACTTTGGTTGAGCCATTGCTCTCTCTATCTCTGAGGAATTTGTGGGGTTTTTCACGTTAGAGTTTTCCCCACGGAAACTCTGTGTCTCTTGTCTCTCATGCTTTTGATTCTTATGATGCTTGTCATGCTTATTGTGATTGTTATGCATTGATATACTATATATGTTATTCTCTCAGTAAAGATCCAAGAGCATTGTGAATTAATGCTCAAAATTTAACAAAGATCAACTTGGTCTAATGTGTCTTTAGGGAAAGTGTGTTTACTTAGTATGCATTTGTACTTATGTCATCCAAGAGTCACGATATGTTTTATACATAAGTGATCCAATATTTCATCTTCTCCTTGATATCAATGGCTATATCAATCTATGTCTTAACACTTGATTGGTCCATGATCTCTATTTAAAGAGCATGCAGGGTCGTTTGCTGATGATCGATTGTGAGAAACTCATATATAAAATATTTTCCTTTTTCATTAATATATTGCATCAAGTGGTCACATTGCTTAGGGACATGGGTTGTTTCAATATTTGAGGATTTTAACCATGTAATACATTGGTGTGACAATCTTTGATATGTTTGTGTAAGTGGTTTCTTAAGGTGTTTGACATGTGTAGAAATACCCTGTTTTTTGAAATAAGAATCACCCAATGCCTTTAGTGTGTTGAATCCTAGCTCTCTTGCTTGATACAAACACAACAACAATTCCTCTTATTCAACCAAATTATTGCTATCATCAAATTCTAATTGAAAAGACTAGAGAAAAAATCTATCACCAAAAAAGGTGAAAATCACCCTTGCACCTACTTTGTACTTGCAATGTGCACCATAAAAATACATCTTCTAAATCCCCTCCAACCAATTTTTTTTTGTAAAAATACCTCTCTCATTGTTGGTTCATTAGAAGCCATAAGCGCATATGCATCCAAATCAAGCTTGGAGTAAAGAGGCTCATTCTCAGGTTATTTAGGCTCTTCAACATTATGGAACAACTACTGATCTCAAGTTATTTTAACTACACAACCATCTCCCACTACGATTTTTGCATATGACCATTTCTTTTGAATATTCCCTTCAACATGAACATCCCACTGTATTAAAAACAACATACCTTATTTTGATGGGTAAGTGACCACTAGCACATCCATCATTAAAAATTGTTTGGATACACGTACAAACAAACTTGAAGACCCTTGACCATACCCCACAAATTAATCGCCCTAGAATCCATTTCAAAAACATTACTGTAAGGTATATAAATTTATAATGCAACCTCCATCATCACTTCTAATGGAATAAAATGAGCACGTTCATCGCATCAGGGGAAGTTGTACCTTTATGTGGTTGCATCATTTACAATTATGATTGTATAATTCCAGATCTCAAATTATAAGTTTCCCTCTCCGCACCTTCACTAGTATTTAGGTCTCCCACCACAATGGGTTGTTTGACATTATAAATAATTTGTCCCCTCGAGCATCATTGCCACCATCACAAGTCACAAGGGACATCTACTCTAGTTTTTAGAGTTGACCCTTAGTCTCCTATTATTGTAATTTACTTTGATAGAATTTCACAAGTAGAGGGATGCCTATTTCATTTGTATGAAATCATTATTTATGGTCCACCTATCAATTTGTTGGTTTATAGGTAATCACCATCACTCCCCCACGAGTTATCTGTTACTCTCAATAATTTCTCTCACTCTCACGACCACGACATATCAACATGAGGGAAAGAAATGATGATACATTTAAGCTATATAGTCCCCTCCTAATGTCATACATTATAGGGCATCTATTATCACCTAAATTTAGCACAACTGTGGTATTTCGTTATATGTAATGGAAAGGCATCATTAACATACAACTCACAAACTTTCCTTTTCATAAAAAATCAACATGTGGAGTGAAGTTATTAATGTACAATCAAACTTTTGTTGACCCATGCAACTTCACAAAGGAAAAATTTGAGTGGCATGACGTGGAAAATCCTTCGATACCTATGTGGTTATGAAAAAGGCCATAATCGTAAAGTCTGTAGTGCATTCAAGTCTTCCCAGCTACATTTGAGAGCTAAAGAGGTTCGAATTGGCTTCTACCATGTACTTGGGCATTTATTAGCCCCATCCTTGTACTTAGAATCCACTTTATAAAGAGGAGCATTTACATCTTAAACCAGTTCTTTGAAGATCTGCATTTTGGCTATAAAAGGAAGCCATGGGTAAGCATTCCATAAGACAAAATTTAGAGGCTACAAGAATTTGTTTGGAAGACATCTCTTTTATCAACACTTACCACTCATTAGTATTTCAAGCTCCCTTGAATTCTTCCTCAATAAGCAAGTGTATTCCTTAATTGTTCAATGTCAGTTTGAGAACAATTAGAGAGATCTCAAAGTACCCTTCCCAAAGGGAGTGATGGATTCTTCTTTGGAAGCTACATTCCTTAAGGTGATACAATGCATGCAGGATTTTCCATTAGACATATGCAATTTGGTTGAATCCCATATCATGTGTTTGTTTTCATGTCATTTTGGCAAGTTTAATTCTTGAAATTTATTTTATGTTTGCGATTCTTTGTTTCAACACTCTAGTACTTGTTAGACTAACCCACTCATGATCTATTTTCTTGTTTGCAACCTACAAGAAAAGGATATTTAGCTCACCATTGAGCCATTTTTCCCACAACAATGCGACATGAAAGCGAGTCTTTTGTCTTGTGAATTGATTATTATATCCACTTATTGAGCTTACTAACTGCCCCCCAACTAGGAAGAAATTTTATGCATCATGGCTTGTGCTCTTATATCCTCCATGAGGCCACTAACGAAGCATTCTGTATAAAATGAATCAGTTAAGCCCTCTACATGGATTGATAATTGCTGAAAGGCTATGATAAAGTCTACTACTATTCGTGTCTGATGCAACTTTGTTAACCAACCCAAATAGTGAGTTTCTCGCTTGAAATGAACATAGATGGAGTTAAAAAACCGACTCCATACTATGTAGCCACCATGTGATATTTTATGCCGTTCCCATCATTTCCATCATTTCAGGTCAAAGTACATAACCCCCACTCTAAGTTTCATCATGTCATTAGTAAATCCATGGAGGGAGAAGTAGTGTTCCATTTGGGTGACCCAACCAAATGGGTCAAAACCATCAAACTTGTTCATATCCACTTTAGGAAAGTGGTTCCAGTTGTTATCAGTGAAGGGTGGTTTATGGATGCGAGGACTCAAAAGGAGTTGTTTATGGTGATTTCTCCCGTCTTTGAATATTCCTCACTATATATCTCTATGTATGGTTCATTCTATTGGTTATCATATAGGGGGAAGTGACTGGTTATCCAATTGTGTTGATCTTACATAATCCCTAGAGGGGCCATTGAATTTTGTAGGGTTTTGTATAATTCTTGGAGTGTGTTAATCTGTTGATATTATTAGGCATCAATGTCTTTGAGTACTGATCATCTAGGTTGTCAAGTTTCTTATCGAACTACATGGTGTTGGAGTGGGTCATCATGGTGTCAATGGGTACCCACAAAAAATATTACCAATGAGTGATACCACAATGATCATCATCTCACAAGGAGGCTCATGAGGTAGGTTGT
Source organism: Larix kaempferi (assembly GCA_027924585.1). Classification (NCBI taxonomy): domain Eukaryota; kingdom Viridiplantae; phylum Streptophyta; class Pinopsida; order Pinales; family Pinaceae; genus Larix; species Larix kaempferi. The sequence goes on from BSBM01000662.1 coordinate 4,143,129, forward strand.
CCATGATGTTGTTAGGTCCACAACAAAATGTTATTAGAAAGTGGTACCACGATAATCAACACAAAAAAGGGGCCTTTTGAGATAGAACTCATGTAAGGTATAGTTAGGTTCCATACGGAGTGCTAATCATGTGGGAGACTACTCCCTTCTAATTATTATTGCGGTGACACAATTTCCGAATTCTTGATATTCCAAATTATGTAGGAATTTCAAGCCTGTGTAGTAGAGGCTAAGGTTTGCAACGTCCTAAAGACAAGGGAGTGTCACATGCTATAGCTTTTTGATATAGTGGAAGGGTCCCAACATAGTACTCAGATCAATATCTTAATTTAGTAACTAAGGAGATTCGATTGTGCCCTTAGTCAAGTACTAACTAACTAGCTCGGTAGTAGAGAGTAATCTCCATGAGTGCTATGACATCGATGTCATTACAACAACAAAATGATGGATCAAATGAGATAAATCTGGTTTTAGGTAACCTAGGGGACTTCCAATATACTCGAGGGTACATGGAAGTGGAATTCCATATACAAGTGTTATCTAATGCAATACTACTCAAAGTGATACCAATATGGGTACAAGGGTTTCCAAAAAGGTGATTCCACTTGTATTTCTTGTGTGTATTCTTCCCCAACCACAATTTTACTTATTGCATGATAGATCTCTATTTTATTTAAAGACACTAAAACATGTCTCTAACCTATAAAAAATTCTAAAATGTGGGTGCTTGGTTGGCCCAAGAAGATGCTCTAATACCACTTGTAATGTACTTAACCCAAAAGTTACAAAGGAAAATCACAGAATGTGATAGAATACCACTGTTGAACAAAACATACAAGAGAGAAACATATAGAACCTAAGAAAGAACCCTTGTATTAGTGATATTGAAAAGGGAGAGCAATGTCCACTTGCCTATTTGAGGGTGAAACCTCCTATGAGAAGAGATCCAAATACATAACAATCACTGATCCCTTACATAACCTTCTACTCTATATATAGTGCACCAATAGAAAAAACCCTAACTACCTATGGTCCCACTAATAAAGAGGGCCTACTACCTAGTGGGTCTTAATTAATAAAGAGACCTTTTTACATTAAGCAACTAACTATCTAATAGGCCTTATTCAAAGAATATGGTCTCATACACCAATAAAGTACTAACATGTATCTTCAAAATATAGGGGTTAGGGTAGGATCCTAACAAGTTGACTACATACTCATACTTCTATGGATCATATCTCAACTTGAAATGACTTAACCCCGAAAAAATACTCTTGTCCTTATTCATTGAGTATACATCATTTGTACTAAACATGTTACCCAAGTCCAAATCCATGACTTTCTATTAAGTATAATTTCAATTATTCAATGAAATTCACGTTGTATACATAGATTGCACTACATTAAACAGATATTTTATTATCCTTTTTGTTCTTTCTTTCTTTCTTTTAAGGAAAACCTCGTTTGTAACTCCTTATCACTTCTCCATATTAGAAAATGGTATCCAATGAAAACTCATTGGTGTTAATTACAACACTTGACCCAACAAGGACATCGCGTGAGTCACTCAATAGAGGCAACCAACACATAGAAGCAACCCCAAGACCTACTACATGAAGCTCAAAGAACTTAATAACACAAGCTAACCCACCAAACTATTTTGCTATTTTTCATATGTGAGGGTTAACAATTCAGTCCAAATGTGATTGTTAAATTGTTAGAGATTATAGTTTTTTAAGATCATTTGAGTGGTGTATAAGTTGAAATGAGTTTATGAGGGGTTTTATTGCCAACCTATTATAATTATAATAAAGAAAAATAATGACCCGTTAAGCAAATAATTATTGTAGCAAAGATAAGTACAAGTCTTTAATAATAGTAGTAATATTAATAATAATCTAATATTAAGGTTACATCATAGCCAAACACCAAATTGGTGTATGAGAACCTTTTTTCCAGGACAAGGGACCCCCTCTAGACATTGATTTGATTACTAAATTCTATGGATGTTTATATACCTTACCCCACTCTAGATTTAAACGCGTGACCACCTAGAAGGAAACACATGTTTTTAATCATTAAGCTCACTTAAATTGTACTCTATAATATTTAGACATAATTAATTTTTAATATTTAACCATGTTAACACACACTCTATATATATAAATGATGAGTTAGATATATACATAAGTAACACCAATAATAACATTGTCCCAAACTAAAATTAGTTTGATATAATACATGAAAATGTGGTGTGTACAAATAGAACCTTGACAAGGGCCATGTTTCAAAAATCATCTCTTACATTTTTATAAGTGGTATTTTGTCCATGAGGTATTTTCAGCATGTAGAATGTAAGTATATTAAGGAGCGAATCCCACTTTATTGATGTGTTTGGTGGAGATTTAATGTAAAATAAACTTTGATCATGGATGGATATAAAATTATATCCATCCATGATCAAAGTTTATTTTACATTAAATCTCCACCAAACACATCAATAAAGTGGGATTCGCTCCTTAATATACTTACATTCTACATGCTGAATATATATATATATACAAAAAAAAAGCCATTTCTTGATATTCATAGAACTAAATAAATTTTTTTCATACATCCTTCACTGCATCATTCCTGTAGATCAGCCTTCAACTATCATTATATATCCAACATAATTACATTAAAAAAACATCACCATTCCCAAGTCTGGAGAGACTACTATCAACAAACTGTAACTATTGTTATAAGCAAAAATAAGCATCCTGACTACAGACTCATGCTACCAACCATTCCATTGAAAAAGGAACATACATAGAGCTAGAGGAGGCCTAACATACACAACCAGTCAAGGAAACAATACATATTAGGCTATTAAAAAAGCATAGCCTTCAGAAATTAGTTCTCCTTCCAAAAACTCCTCATAAAAAAACATTCCTTCATTGGAGCCCACAACCTTCTTGGATAGATAACCTAGTTCAGTGTTGTATATCTTGTAGATGTGAGAAATGGAAAAACTAAAGAAATCCTTCAACGAACTTGATATTCTTTGATACCAAGCATCCAGGTTTCATACCTGAAGATTTTATTGTCCATTAGCCCACTGGACAATCACCATAAACTTGGATTATATATATATATATATATATATATATATATATTTTTTTTTTCAATTTATTAATTTTTAAGTAATACATAATATTCATTATAATTACCATTTAGATGCTTACAAATACATAAAAAATTGCACAAAAAATTGGAAGGAAACATAAATATAAAGATCACATGTACAACATAAATAACAACGCAATGCTATCTATCATAATAATTGGTTTACATGCATATTTTCCTATTTTTAGGGTAAAGGGAGCTCCTACTAGATCTCTTTCCCTGTTTTTAGTGTCAATAGTGCTCCTACTGCAGTTGTCCCCCCTTTTTAGGGATTAGAGTGCTCCTACTGCAAGTTATTCCCCATTTATAGGGGTTAGGGCACTCCTACTTGAGTTGCCTCCTGTTTTAGAGATAAGCATGCACTTACTTGAGTTTATCATTATTTTAGGGTTAAATGCTCTTTAGTTGGTAGTTCTAATGCTATTTAACCATAGTTGCACATGCATGGCATAGTTAACTGCTTAATAAGGCCTCACTTGGATATCATGGTCAAGTTAACTCTAGAGTGCTCATGTATATCCTAGTTAACTTCCTCACAGGGGCACGATTGGCTATTTTAGGCTAGTTAAACACTAGATTGCTAATGCATGGCCAAGATAAATACCTCACAAGGGAGCACTTAGCCATTAAGGGAGTTTTTTCTTGAGTTTCCACTAGCTATTATGCTTGTGCATGTAATTAAGCTTGGCTTGGTTACCTATATATGAAGTATTTTATCTCATTAATGAAGAATTCAGTGATGTATAATATTGAGCATTCATTTGATTAATGCATATTACATTGATTGAATATTTTATTTTCTTCTCTTCTCTATATTGCTAACTGTATTACTTCTCCATTTAGCTTCTAGATCCACTAGTTCCAATTCTCATATGGTATTAGAGTCGTGATTATTTAAATAGAGTTATACATGTTTGCAAGTGAATGATAGAAATTATAGTGCATAAGTCAAGATGGATCGATATCCCTAGATTGTTGTTGGTGTTTTCACACCAGTATGTGCCAAAAGGCACCTACTAAGGTTCAACATAACCAAAGTAGTAGTTGAATGGAAAATATAAATAAAACAAAATAACAGAAGTTACTGAAGTAAAAACTATATTTACTGCGTGCATGCAAAGGAAATAAGCTAAGCAAATATGACAACCATTCTTCAATCAAAACATTCAACAAACATTTTTATGAATCAAAGAATGATTTCTCTTGTATTATGTAAAAAATGTTTTTTATAGTTAAGAACTACCTCGATACAATAGTGGAAAATGGGCCCTTGCTTCCTTCCCAAAGGGGATACTCATGGTCTCCAAGTCCTACAGTTCTCTCCAACTACCATTCACAAGGTGCCAATCTCAAATGTAGGTGAAACTTGAATGCAAGGGATGATTTAGGGTTTTGGTAGAAATTTTGGTAGAGTGATAGTAAGGAAAATATTGAGGGAATTGTGTTTTGAAAGGGACCTTCACACTTATTATATAGGAAAAATGGATTATGATTTACCAACCCTTGGTATTTTGTTACTAGTGGTATTACTATATGATATTTGGACACGACTTAGGGTTTTCCCGCTTATTTTAAGTTTGAAAACTCCCCCCCCCCCAGGAATTTTTCTCTTTTTTGGATTTTTTTTCCCTTTTTTCACCTTTTTTTGGGATTTTATTTTTCTTTTGGGTATTTTCTTTAGTTTCCCTCTTTTGTGGAAAGGGGAAAATGTCCAAATATGCAATTGTAAGCCAATTTTGAATCCAACATTAGGATATTGGGTGTGTGAAGGTTGAAATTGTGGAAATAGAAAGTGGACACAATGGTGTTGCTAGGGGATGAGTTAAGTGATCCATTTTTTGGTGTTAATATATTGCGCCCTGATGTGTGAGGGTAGGATCTCATCGTATGGCCGACAAAAATCATAGGATATTTCTTTTCCAAGGGATAGGTGTGATGGTAGTATAGAGAACGGATATTATGTCAGAGGGTGGAGCATACTATTCATCAGGACTACAAGGGATGAATCTGTAGATACAACACTCAAAATGGATGAGGTACATATAATCTAAAAGAATGTGTATGAGGCAGGCATTCCCATACTTGTATCAATGTTTCAATATACAAAAATAGGACTAGGCCCAAAAGGGGACTTGGTCAATACATGGATAATTGTTGTGTACATCATAAAGGTCAAATGATAGACTCAAGTCTTGAATGTAATCATGATTCAACCATGGATGATATGAAGTATTGAGACTGGGAACAATCGCATTGACTAGAAATGCGGTACCACAATAACTAATGCTCTGCTGGATTTGAGGGGGTCCAACAACTATAAGGATTGACATGTTGGATATCTGAATCTCATACGTACACTGAACTGCATTTGAAACTGGATATACTAGGAAGCATATGACTGAATGGATACATGACACTGTCGTCAATGCAACCTGGATATCCTCAGGAACATAATACTGAAAGGGTTCCAAGGATACTCACCAATGTGCTAGAGTCAGGGGACATCGTGTGTCTTCAACTAAGAAATGAAAGAACCAATACCTTGTACAAATCTCAATGGTGTGATGAGGTAGCTGATGTCAAGCACATGAGAAAAAAATATGAGGGGCAATGAGGAATCCCTTTAAATAGTTCATAGGAACTCATCAATGATGGTGATGAGGCCAAGGTACAAGGACCATTGGGTCTATCCTCTTGAATAGATGTGTTGACATCAATAGAGAGAGACCTGCAACTGCCAAGGCAATGATGTTTCCTTGACATGAGTGCAAGGGATACAACCAAGATGTGATAGAAATGGACATGGTACTAAGATACTGCTGGGAGATACGAGGGAACACGAGTTGGAGGGACTCAAACTTCCTTTGTTCAAAGTATGATGACAGGGATAACCTAGAAACATATGTGAAATAAAACTCGGGGAGGGACACAACTGGGATACCATGGATTGTAACTACAATGTGGGATAGTGTTGCTTGGTTTTTCAACCAAGCATGTGCAAGGATGCACCTATTAACTTGTAATAGCAGTTTTAATATAAAGCAAAAACAACTATGAATAAACTAATATAATATGATCTAACATAAGCAATAAGATCTAAGACAAAAGCAAGAAATTGAGAAATTTAATCTTTTGTATTACCTCAAATGGTGAGGATGGTGAATGTTGAGCAGCTCCAAGGTTGAGAAGCTCCAATATCCAATGGTCTCTTCTTCTCCAATGCTTCAATGGGGTTCTTCAAACTTGAAATGGGAGGCAATGGCTCTCAAAGGGAATTTGGCAGCATAAGGATAGGATGAAATGTGGATGAATAATGAGGAGCCCCTATCACCTTTTTATAGTTTTTGGGTGATGGGTAATACCATTATGGTTTTAAGGAAACCAATGGTATGGACCAACATGGTTTAGGTCTCTTTTTCCCTCTTTTTCATTTTTTGAATATTTTTTATATTTTTATTCCCTTTTAATATTTTTTGGGAATTTTGGACCATTTTTGAGGGTTTTTTGAGGAAAAATACATATTTTGAGGGGAAAAAGGGGTATTATGGTCTTTTTGGTGACCTTTTGAAGGTTTTAGAGGCTCAAATGGTGGAAAAAGTGGACAAATGGGTCATGTGAATAAGGGAGTGAGCTAGTGAGCACTTTTTGGGCGTTAACAGATAGTGAGAGAGGGAGACTGATAGGTGATAATAGAGGGATTCCAAAGGTGACTCATCACATAATACTATGAAAAAAGGAGACCAGGGAACACTGCCATGATAAGGGACTATATGTGATCAGGGGCATCGAAAGGTATCATTTGAGCCCTTTTAATTGTTTAATGAGCTCAAAGAAGGGATATAAGTGTGCTCAATATAATATTGTCTTGTGGATTTGAGTTGAGTTCGAGACAGTAAATGTTCGTTGATTTTTTCAATTTTAGGGAGTTTGCAAATAGAAAGAAAACCCCATGAGTGGTCTTTTTCGTAAAGTTAGTCTCCGATGCTCGAAAAAACATAGGAGTATATAGGGGAGAACTCTTCTAGCCAAAGGGACTAGAGTATTCCTTTTTCGTAATTAGTCCATTTGGTTTGAAAAAGGGGTAAAAGGCATAACGAACAAACGCCCTTTCAAATACTTTAACGAGTATGAATGGAAGGAAGTTTGCTCGGTAATATTTTCATTCTTTAAGGAGTTAGAAAAGGGATTAAAAAAAAATCCATATCAGGATTCCATTTATAAGTACTGGCCAATGTGAATGGAATGCATGCGACATCATTTCTAGATGTCAAAATACAAGGAATCCCGATCTTATGAGGATTCAAATAGCATGGGATCCAAATGCAAGGGGTGCTAAAACAAACACCAATGGAAGGTAGGTTCTATTGCTGAGCAAGGGAAAATGAAAAGATGGTTGGACCGGTCCACTCACTCAGATAGGGGGGGATCCTATAGGTGCAAAGGTGAAGCTTGATCAATGTATAAGATACTCTAAGGGAGAAGATGACCTATATGTGAGTTAAGAGGTTGTACCAGCAGGGGCATACACCACCAAAGAGGAGGAGCACCACCATAACCTGTATTTGTATAAAAAACAAGGATACCCATGCATAAATGTGTGTTTGGAAATCAAACCAAATAATCAAGTGACATGTGACCTCGAGAAAGGGTCGAGATCATGCATGTGAAAAAGTGAGTAGGGTTAAGGTCCTGCCCCCATGCAATGGGCATGGGGTTTGTCATTATGGATAACATATGTATTGGATTGAGCTATGGGCTCATTGAAATACCAAGATAGATGTGACAGGGTAGGGTCAAAATGATTGAGCATGCCCCCTATCCCAGGGTTGAGGTAATCTATTATGCCCCCCATCCTAGAGGTGTCAATGCGGTGTGGATGTTTTCTTGGAGAGGTATCGACAGGGAATTGATAAACAACTAGAAGGGGGGAATTCCAGGAGGTTATTGGCCATGGTGGCACATTGAATTGGTGGTATGATGATGGGGGATGCCCCGTGTAGGGTGGTTTCCCTTAGTATCATTGATGATTATGACGATGATGGGTAGGAAGGTTTGGAGGATTTCCCCCATGCTGTGGACATGGTATTTCCTCATCGATTCAGAATGGTTGAGTAGATAGGTCCAAGGGACTCGTGTCTATTGACATAATCATAGTGGTATGAGATGTTGAGGAAAGTTTCTCAGAATATGAGATGAAACAAATGGTGTTCGTCCCGCTCGAAGAACACGTCAAGGGGTGGACTTATTCGATGATGGTGACTTGAGACTCAAAGGAGAATCTATGCAACTCAACTAGCAAAGATCGATATTCGAGCATATCTAGGCAGTGATGTGAGTAGTGTCCGTAAAGGCCACATACCGCACAAGAATGGTTTGTGTGCAATGAATTTTTGTGAGGATGGGGAGGGTTAGACACTTGGACCACTAGAAGGTTTTATCCATCATCCAATGCATATGAGTACGTAGGATGGGAAACTTTAGACAATTTTGGGTAGTGTGACCCAAGGTATTGCACAAAGTACAAGGCGGGGGATCTCGAGTTGAGGCAGTGGGAGGAGGGTTCATGGATTTGTTCGTTGTTTCCGGTGTGGTTTCCTTCTTAGTATTGCCTCTAGCCTTGTTAGCCGGAGGAGGTACGAGGGCCGAGGGTGTTGTCGTGAATAAACCGAAAGGCAGATGAGTGGCAATATCAATTGATTGCACAAGTTGCAAAATAACTTGTGGTGTTGGTGGTGGGTTTGGTGTAGGTAGGTACACAACAAAATTTGAACCCAAAATCTGACGAGAAAATCCGATGAATTCCAACGAAATTGACCGTGTCGTCGGATTTCACCTTTAAAATTACAAATTTTGCTTAATTTTTTTTAAATTGATATCTACATTTATCGAATATCCGACACCCATCGGTTATCCGACGACACTTGTTAGATCCAATGACACTCGTCGGATATGCGATGAGTGCTATCAGATATGCGACATATAGATTATAACGGTAACTATGATAATATCGTCGGATCTCTGACGAACTTTTAATATTCGAAACTATAAATTATAGAAACATTCTAACATGTTTCCTATACAAGCGATGATTTACAGAAATTATATTCTTCACACAGAATGTTTTCCGTACAAAAGTACAAAATTATTTCAATTGTTACTGTGATTAAAAATAGTGAAGTGTGGAGCTTGAATTTTTAAGATCAATAATCTTCAGTCAAGCTCTTTATTTATTTATTTTTTTTATCAAAAATGGCTAACCAACTTTGATTATATAAAAAGGAGAATTACATCACAAAAAAATAATCAGATTGCTCCCATGAGAGGAAGACATCCATCACTCCAAGTTCATCATGTTCCAGCTGATAACTATCATGATACCTTCCTGTCATGTGAAAAATATAACATCTAACAAACTGCCCTAGAAGAAGTATGCAGAAGAAGAACATTTTTGATAAACTGACTTATACAAAATATGGGCATTAAGCCCTACCAAGATGCCAAAAAATTAGCTAGAGCCTATACTAGAGGTATTAGAGTTCTTGAACATATTACTAAAAAGCATAAATAACATAACAGAACTAGAAAGGCCAACCCGTGACCAGAATATACAAGCTGCTAATGAGGATCCATGTCCATGTCCATGGCCACGCCCACAGAGTCCACTGCTACATTCTTCTCAATGCTGAGATCCACAAAATTCGCAATGGTTGCCATGAACTTCTGCAGTTTCTCCATTTTCCTGTTGATGTCCTCGAGTTCATTTCTAGAGACTTTGATTTTTCAAGCCTTGCGGGGATAAGCCAGACCCAGGGTTTCCTCCAAATGTTCGATTTTCTCAGCCACACAAATGTTTTGAGCTTTAACCTCAGAATGGGATGCAGTTGCAAAGTTGTAGAGACGGGAAATAAATTTCTTGAACTCTATATTCTCACCACGGATCATCCTTACTTGTATCTCCAGCTCCTGCAAACGGTCTAGAAACTCCACCTCGAATTTGGAAATGCTGCGCTTCCCGTCCTGTCCAGTGATATTCCCTACCCCTGCGTGCCTGCGGCAGGGGCCAAGCCCAGGATGGCTCTCAATTTCGATCGAACACCCCACATTTCCTCCGGCTGAACACCCCGACTACAACCAGCATTGGAGCCTCTTCTGGGCTTACAACACCTTCCACAATTAGGGTTCACCTCTCCCTGACAACGCCCAACACCACGGTATTAGTTTTCACCACCTCCCTGAGGCCGCCCAACCCCATGATGAGCCATGATCCTTTCAACACAGAGACAATTCCAACAAATGAGCAGCAAAGGCAAACAGTTCGGGCAGGCGAGGAGTAAGGAGACGATGATAGAATGAGTTCTAAAGGGCGCCCAAAAGTGAAGATAAACCTCGAAAACAAGCCCGCATGATAGCCAACTAGAAAGTCGCTGGGGAGCAATAAATTCATGCATGCAAGGGGGACGACCGAGGATGAGGAGAGCCATCAAAATTCTGTGGGAAGCTTCCCAAAATTTTTCATAAATGTTGCAATTCAAATGAAATGTGTCCATTGTTGTAGGAGGGGCCAAACTAAATGGGTCATAAGACCAATCCCTAAGGGCGAGCCTTGTGTTAAGGGATCTAAGAGTTTTCCAAAGAGTCATTATCAAGCCTTAGAGTACCATAGGATAGCCCGACTCCAATATTCGCCATCTCATCAGCTTGTCCATTTAGATCTCACAAAATATGAAGGAAGGTGAGCTCCTAGAAGTCTTTACTGATGCATAGTAAGAGGTGGTTCAATTTAGAGATGGGGTCTTTCCTTTTGGCGACAATAGGCATGGTTTCTCTAATAATGATTAATGAATCTCCTAAGACCACCAGTTTCTTTATTCCTAGGCTTATAGCAATCTCCAGCCCTTTGATAAGTCCTAGCCACTCTGCTCCATTGTTGGTCTTCCTCTCAATGCCCCAGGAAAATTCCTTCTGCTTGTTCCCAGTGGAGTCAAGAATTACTCCCCCCGTGCCTGCCAACCCAGGTCAAGCTCTTTATGAGAAAAGGTCACATAACAATATTCCTGATCCAGACGAACAAAATCGACAATTGCTTGCTAAATTGTGGGATGGACTGAAAAGAAAGGGTGATGGGAAATGTTATTGTCCATGTAGTCAACGCAGGGGCTTTAAAAGGATAAGAATCAAGATCACAACAACCATAAGACATTGTAGGGAACATGGACACGCTAAGGGGGGACATGAATATCGTCCATTGGTAAGTTTTTCATTATATATGTCTTTATATTGATAGTTTTTGTAAATGTATGTATCATTTAAATATTTCTTATATTAACTAATATCTATTGATGGTTTCATGTAATTATAAAGGAAAGACCTCCTACGACATATCACCCGGAGGATGTGCTTTCACAACAAGTACCGGAGGAACATGGAGCTATGAATAATGGAGAAAAAGTTAATGATCATATTGAAGAAGATGATCATACTGATAACATAGTTGAAGGTGATGGTAAAAATACATTGATCGATGATACATTTAATGTTATAATGGATGATGATGATGATGATCACGAAAATTATGAATTTGATGATGTTCACGATTTACCTCTTCTTGAGAAGGCATACGAACCCCTTTATGAGGGCTCCAACACAACTATTCTCTCTGCTATATTGTTGATAATGAACTTGAAAGTTATGAAATGGTCTTTCAAACACATCAGTCACACGGATGTTATGGTATGTAATATATTCCATCACATATATATGACCGTGCTAAAGGTTATCTTTGTTCATGTAATAAATTTATTGTTAATTCATAAGTAAAATTAATACGAATGAAATGTGTTTCATTAATATTATTTATATATTATATTAAATAGTTTTTTATTTTAATTTGTTGTAGCTTGATAGATGAATTTTTGTTACCACTGTCAAATATTTTACCTTGCACATATCGATATTTATCTGCCACCATGAAAGAAATTGGAATGCAGTATGAAGCAATTGATGCATGCCCCGATGACCATGTTATTATCATCAACATCACTTTGAAACTGAATGTTCGGAATGTCATATTAGTAGATATCGAACATATCAAGTAACAAAAAGGTGCCTCACAAGGTTCTTCGTTATATTCCCATTATTCCACATTTGCAACAACTGTTCAGGTGCAAAAACATAGCGCAATTTATGGATTACCATGCACGAAACAGAATTCAAGATGACATTATTCGAATTCCTGCAGATGGTTCCGCATTTAGAGATATGGAGGAAAAATGGCCTCACTTTAAAGAAGAACCTCGTAATGTTAGGATTTATTTGGCAGCAGAAGGTGTCAATCCATTTGCAGAGATGAGATCCATTTACTCGATGTGGCCTATTTCTGTAATCAACAATAACATTCCTCCATGGTTGTTAATAAAGAGGGAGCACATAATGTTGGCAATGATTATTCCAGGTATGTGTCTACAACATTTTTTTTTTAATGTAGTGGCATATCATTTGTCGTATTTTGTTGCATAATGTCATATATATATATATATATATTTCTCTTGTGTATGGTTTATATATCTAAATGGTTGTAATAATTACATATTTTATATGTTCAAATCAATCAGGTAAGTACCAAGTTAAAGATATGAATGTATATATCGAACCTCTTATTGACGAGCTACTAAAGTTATGGAATGGAATCACTTGTATGATGTATCTAGACCAATACGACAAGGAAATTTCAATTCCATGCAATGCTTGTATGGACAATACACGATGCCCCAGGGTTAACCCATTTTTGTGGTTTGTAATTACAAGTTCCACTTTAATTGCATTTATTTTTATGAACTAGTTGATATATTATGCACGCATGTTTTTTTAAATAATCCATTCATTTTTTATATAATTATAATTGACATAGTTAATCCATCTCTTTATGTAGGTCTTTAGACAAAGGGAAAATTTGCATGTCTAGTTTGTCGTCCTAAGATCAAATCTCGTTGTTCAAAAAGTTTAGGAAAGGAGGTGTTTGATGAGTATAGGCACTTTCTCTCTAAGAATCATAGGTATCGAACTACCGAAAAATGTCTATTCAATGGGAAGCAAGAGACTGCATTAAAATCATAGAGAATGAAACCTCACCTATGGAAGTTGCAATATAATAGAAATCGTCAAGGTACGTATGGATCGAATTGTCTATCTATCATCGTATATGAAATGTTATGATTTTTTTTATTGTGTGTTGTTTACTGTAATTGACATTGATTTCTGTAATTTCTTTATAAACTATGATTCACGATGGTCGTCGTGATCATGAGGGCATTAATGGGATTACACGAGGAATGAAAAGTTATCCTAAACAATTCAGTAGGTCGCCCTACTATGAGCACCTACAAATTGCTCATTTGTTTGATACAATGCATATCGGAAAGAATGTGACTGAAACATTATGGCGAATATTGGATGGAAGGAGTGACAAAGAAAAAATTGTCAAAATTTGCAATGACATTCAAGAAGCCAAGCATGCAATGAAAGACCTCATTCAATTACATAGAAACGAAGACCAAATTAATATAAACTCACTTCCATGGTTGTTAACGGAGAAACAAAGTAATGTTGTAAAAGAAGTCATGCGAAAAATTAAATTTCCCACCGGATTTTGTTCGAACATGAAGAATATCATAACAAAGAAAGGTGGTTTTGCGGGGGTGAAAACGCATGATTGGCTTATCTTCATCAAGGCAATTATTATGGTATGCATATTGGTATATTTTTTATTCTAGTGCATATTGTTGGTATTTTTTGTCTACTTTTTGTAAAAAAATGAAACAATTTGTATATTGTTACAATATGTGCTACCTCTATCTCTCCTAGACAACTTCAAGGACAATGTCAAACAAGTTATATATAATCTTGGGAAATACATGAGGTAAGTAGCGATTTTTCGCATGCACTTAGTGTTTGTTTAATTCATTGTAGAACTTATATTTGACATTTTTTGCACTAATTGTTATGTAATATAATGTTTTTTTTTGTTAAATCTCGTGATTGGTTTGCATCACTTGTAGATGGTTGTCATCTAAAGAAATCCATAAAGAAGATATAAAGTATTGGAGGAGAGAAATTCCTCGTCTCATGTGTGAAATGCAGAAGCATCTACCTTTGACATTTTTCAATGCACAAGAACACTACCTCATACACCAAGTTGAGGAGATTGAATTGTGGATATTGAATTGAGACGAAATTGTGTGGAGATTGAATTGTTTGACCTCGTTTGACTTGTTTCAAAAACCTAATATTGTGTCCTTTGGGGAGGCCATGCCTATATTATTTTCAAGTTATAAAACTATCCCATATTAGGAAAGTATATGTTAAATCTAATTGGGTCAAATTTCATAAGATGCAAGGACAATTTCCAAATTTTTTAATGTTGGCCCCTTTCACTAGTCACTTGTAGGGTTCCATGTGAGTCGCGCCATGTAGTAGATATTATGGAAGAAATTTTTCTCTCTTTTAACAAGATTTAATGATTGAAACCTATAGTTATATGTATAATATTTCCAACAAGCTATAATTTTACCAATTTTGGTTCTTTATGCTTAGTCTATGAAGGGTGCAAGTTGCAACATATAGTCTGTTATGACTTCACTATCTATCCTAGTGATGTATCATTATAGTTAGTTAAGCCTTATAATACAATGTGTTTTTTACAATAAATATCCATGGTATGCCTCACTTGCTTATGTTATACAAGGCCGTAAATCCTCATTCCATATTTTCCAAGCGTACTACTCACCATTGAAATAATTGATAACTCAAATTAAGCATCCGTTAATCTATTTAAGTCAATGCAACCCTCCTCACAAAAGGTCTCTAATTCCATTTGACCATATATCGAAAATTTTCTTATAACTTGATAGCTTACTTATGATTTATCTTTTATGTTCCACATCCCATTCTCTTGGGTCTACTTGTATTTGTTATATCCTTTGATCCCCTATCATATTGGATGAAACTACAATTTATATTTTTTCTTCCATTTCAATTTGGATTTCCTTTGCTTCTATAATTGTTTTGATTGATATTTTTGGACTATACCCCCCTCTACATACAATGTTCCAACTTAATGTCTTACAGGTGGATTTAGAACAATTTTGTGGTTACTACAATTTCATTTGATAATGGATCATTACCCTTTCATTTGATTGATTTATTTAGTTAAATTTTATTTTATTTTGTGGCCCTTGCTTTGTATTATTCGATATAGGTAGTCAATATTACTTATGTAGGAGGAGATCACCTTATATGTATACAGGGAATTATTTAAAACCCATCCCATTTCTCTGTTTACATCTACATCCCAATTTTCTCCCTCTTTGTAACATTTTAAATTATAGTTAGATTGTGCTACACCTAGTTAATGGCATTTTCACACTTGAGAAAGTGATAAACCCTAGGTCCCCTTTCCTACATTTATTCATCACGATATTGAAAGGGGATAATATAATTAATGTATTTTTTTCATTGTATTCATTAGGTAGAAAAGATAGAATATATAGTTATTTCCTTTGTTTTCTTGCACCTCTTCATTTCATGCAAGTGGATAACGATAATTCATTTGAGATAATGCAAATAGAGTGAGGATAATGGTGAAGGTTGTTGTGTCAAGGAAGAATCCTAAATTTAGTTGATTGAGGTCAAGCACAAGGTGTGTGCATTTGTTGCAGTAATTAAATCACACACATGGACTACCATCACTATCGTTTTTAGGCCTTAGTGCATCACTAATTATTTCCTTCCAATGGCTTACAACAAAATTTACATTCTATTACCTATTTGTAGACATCTCAACTATATTGTCATGCAAAATATGTAACATATTCCTAGTCTGAACACCCAAAAATTGTTCCATGACTATGCAAAAACTTTGTGCCTCCGTGACATATTTCTCCACCCCTCAAGAAAATATCACCTGCTGAGTTATCATTGTATGGAAAATACATTGAAGAAGGGTCATTCATGGATTAATGCACAATTCAATGCCATCCATGCCTTGGAGAATGATTCCAAATGAGTTCATATTGACATGTAGTTGGTTTGTAACAAACAAAAACAAGTCTACAAATTTCCCCATAGATTGCCACTCCCATGTGGGGATTATGATCATATAATTCTATTGATTCTATAGGAATCTAACCACCCATTGTGCACCAATATCAACATCCTATTACACACAAAAATGAGATAGAATAGTTCATCTATGAATTGTTGGAAACGTGTGTGGTCCATCCTAGTACCAACCCCTACTCTCTACTCATCATGGTTATAGAAGTATAAGGTGCTTCACCCCTATGTCCTAACTTTTACTAATGATGATGACGATGATGCTAATGTTGCTGTTTCTGATGAAAACCATAATGATGATAATGCTTATCATCTATATGACAACAATGATGTCCATGACGATGACGACAACGATGGTCATGATGACTACGAAGATGAGTCACAATGATTATGTTATCAACATCATCATCATAATCATCACTGATGATGATGATGATGGTGTTATTTATGATGGTGATGATGATTATTGATGACGACGACGATGATGAAAATTATGATGAAAATGATGTTCTTGATAATGATGATGTTGATGATATGATGATGATGTTGTTGTTGTTGATGATGTTTTTGTTTCTAATGATGACAATGATGATGATAATGATAATCATATCTATGACAACAATGATGGTTGCTATGACAACGATGATGATGGCTGTGATGGCTATGACGACAATGATGCTTATGATGACAATGATGTTCTTGATGTCGATGTTGATGTTGATGACAATGATTACCATGGCGACGGCGATGATCTTGTTGTTTATGATGATTGTGATGATTAATAGTGATGACGTCAACGCTGAAGACGATGACACTGACGACAACGATGGCGATGATAATGGTGTTGTTTATGATGATGATGATGATGATTAATGACAATGACGACATTAATGATGATGCTTATGATGATGGTGATGATGATTAATGATGACGAAAATGTTAATCATGATGCTTATGATGATGATGACGATGATGGTGATGATGATGGTGTTGTTGTTTATGATGAATAGCGATGATGACGATTATGATGGGGATGGTGGTGGTGATGATGATGATGATGATGACGATAATGAAGATGAAGATGATGATGATGATGGTGATGATGATAATGACGGTGATGATGATGATAATGAAGATGATGATGATGTCGATGTTGTTGTTTATGATGATTGTGCTGATGAATAGTGATGAAATCGACGTTGATGATGATGATGATGACGATGACGATGATGGAAATGGTGTTGTTTATGATGATGATGGTGATTGATGACGACGATGACATTAATGATGATGCTTATGATGACAATGATGTTCTTGATGATGATGATGACAATGATTATCATGATGATGATGATCAGGATGGTGGTGATGGTGATGATGATGATCATCATCCACGCCGATGTCATCAACATCATCATCACTAACATTGTCATTACATTTTTAATTAAATTTTTTTTATCAATTTTTTAAATAAAATATTATTTTTAATTTTAAATTAATTTTTTTTTTCAATATATATATATATTAAATACATAAAAAATAAAAAAATAATACAAACAAAAAAATCTCACCTTTCAACCTCTCGTGCCAAAGCGTGTTTCATTTTCATCTTTAGCCTCTCGCACGTGCACTCGTTGAGTTCACTGAGCCGTGAGTAGAGGATTTCAGCCAGAGAGGATCTGAGTCGACTGAGCTAGCAACCAGTGAGAAAGGAGATTTGGGCCGACGGAGATTGAGCAGAGCAATGTGTGCACCCATTGAGTTCAGTGAGCTGTGAGCAGAGGATTCCGACCAGAGAGGATCTGAGTCGACTGAGCTAGCAACCAGTGGGAGAGGTGATTTGGGACCACAGAGATTGATTAGAGAAAAGTTGGATTGTGGCCGTGTAGGGGAGAGGGAGTCCGAGCAGAGAAACTTTGAGAGGAGACAATGCCTCCCACATCTGTGAGTACCAAGTCCTAAATTTTATGGGGTCAAATTCATAGTTTGAAGGGTTGATTTCATTGTTGTATATGTTCGTTTTCCCTTAGAAATCACTATAAATTCCAATTTGATTCAGATTTGAACCCCATCTCTCTCCTTTGGCAACGAATTCATTGGGAGGGTTTCCGATTTTAGAAGTGTCGAATTCATTGGGAGGGTTTCCAATTTTAGAGAGGTCATTTATCTCTCGGGTCTCCAATTTTAGAGAGGTTGTTTATCTCTTGGGAGGGTTTCCAATTTTAGAGAGGTCTCTTGGGTTTGGGTAGGTTGAAATGATCACACCCAAAATGAATAGCAACAATAATTTGTGGCAAACGAAATTTCAATGTAACTGAGAGCAAGTGAAGGTAATCATTTCAAAATCTTTAGGCTTGGTACAAATGAAACTCAAGTGAAGACATGATGTGGTGAATGCCCAAGTCCCAATAGAGTAACAATAAGGGAGCTCACAACCATATAAACATGTTCAAACGATATAGGTCAATATACCCATTAAATGGTGAGTTTATGTTACCATCTAAACTCAAACAAGAATGAGAGTCATCGAGAATCATTCATTCCCAAGAAATCAAGCATGACTATAACAACCATAAGGAACTCATCAAAATGCTAAGTATACTAAGGTCAAGACACCTTATAGCCAATTAATCTCTATTCAAACCAAAATTTGAAGAAAAATGAACAAGTATCATATACATTTGGTGTAGCTTGAACAAGTATCAAAACATGCATTCATTATATGTACACCTACTATGAAAACTACTATACAAGGAGATAAAAGGAGATGCACAGATTTATAAAAAAAAATTTGTTACAAAAGTCTATAGAGTAATTGATATATAGTCTACTCATGCATTTAAGTTTGGTGGATATGTTTCTTACTAATATGGTAAATGAATTTGAATTGGAGTTGGTTCAATACATTCAAATTGTGGCAGGACCAAGGTTTGAAATCCATTGTTTCTTGAGGCATTTTGGATTGGGAGGGGAATTATTAGTAATAAATGTTATTAGGTTTGTTTTTGAGTTATATCATGGGTGTTGTCTCATTGTAACTTCCATGAGTTGAAGTCAAGTTTTTGTTCCTTTCTCTTGTCTTAGTTTTAGGATCTTTTGCAAGTACAAGTGCATGCATTTTATTTTCCAATCTCAATCATTTATCTAGATATTTTTTCGGTTCATTGCATTCTGTGAATGTTGTCCTTGTATGGACTAGCCATTGTTAGAACCTAGGATTAAACCTTTTCTAATCTTGGTGATAACTTTGACTTATATACTTGCATCCATTAATTGTCAGTAGTGAGGAGTAAATGGAGATTTGTACCACATGTCAATGTGAGACATATTTCTAGGGACCATCTTCATCAATTCTCCATAGTGAAACCTAGAGTTCTTGTGTGGTTACATGCAAGTCGTTCTTTTGGTTTTACATTTTTAGACATGCATGTCGTTCTTTTGGTTTTACATTTTTAGACATGCATGTCGTTCTAGTGTTTTACATGCATGCCATTTTTTTTTTATTTTTTCTACATTTTTTAGGTCATTGCTATTTTTTGTAGTTGAAAGCACGAAGATGATTTACACTAACCAAGTGATAGGGAAAGTGGTTAGGGTTATAAGAGTTTGATTTCTATGCACATTAGTCAAGATGATTTTAAGAAACCTGTCCATTTTTGATGTGCCATCAACCTTTACTATTGACAATGTGAAAAAGAGCTTTAAGGTCACAAAACATAACAATAGTAAACCATAATGATAACCTTGCCAAGAAATTTCCCAAAGTTGTACAAAAGTAATGTATATTAGAGAAAATTGTGGATGCTCCTAAAGAAAAAGTTGATGTACACCATGCGACTTGTTACCACCTAAACAATTCAAGTCTAAGTTGCATTTTTAGAGGCATTCTTTCAATAAGCATTGCACTTGCATATATGAACTTTGGAGCTTGCTATGAATCATTTCAAAGTGGTGATGTAGATCCATGTTTTCCTTTTGTTTTACATGCTAAGGGGTATTCACACATTTGGAGGAAATGTTGCACATGTAGCATACATTCACCTTTAGTTGCACTTATCTACATATTTATGTGCACATTTCTACATTGGAAGGTGCCCTTGGAATGTCATCACAGTTTTCAAGGGAAAAATGTGTGCACTTACTTTCATCAAGCTTCCATGCCTAGGCGAATAACCCTTTCTTAATGCTTCAATTTGACCTTTAAATAACAATCCCCAGCTTCTTAAAATCATCTTGACCAATGTGATAATTTGTAGAAAGTGTCCAATCAAATTGTGGCAAGACCAAGGTTTGACATCCATTGTTTCTTGATTCATTTTGGATTGGGAGGGGAATTATTAGTAATAAATGTTATTAGGCGTGTTTTTGAGTTATATCATGGGTGTTGTCTCATTTTAACTTCCATGAGTTGAAGTCAAGTTTTTGTTCCTTTCTCTTGTCTTAGTTTTAGGATCTTTTGCAAGTACAAATGCATGCATTTTATTTTCCAAGCTCAATCATTTATCTAGATATTTTTTAGGTTCATTGCATTCTGTGAATGTTGTCCTTGTATGGACTAGCCATTGTTAGAGCCTAGGATTAGACCTTTTCTAATCTTGGTGCTAACTTTGACATATATACTTGCATCCATTAGTTGTCAGTAGTGAGGAGTAAATGGATATTTGTACCACATGTAAATGTGAGACACATTTCTAGGGACCATCTTCATCAATTCTCCATAGTGAAACCTAGAGTTCTTGTGTGGTTACATGCATGTCGTTCTTTTGGTTTTACATTTTTAGACATGCATGTCATTCTAGTGTTTTACATGCATGTCGGTTTTTAGTTTTTCTACATTTTTTTAGGTCATTGCTATTTTTTGTAGTTGAAAGCACAAAGACGATTTACACTAACCAAGTGATATGGGAAAGTGGTTAGGGTTATAAGAGTTTGATTTCTATGCACATTAGTCAAGATGATTTTAAGAAACCTATCCATTTTTTGATGTGCCATCAACCTTTACTATTGATAGTGTGAAAAAGAGATTTAAGGTCACAAAACATAACAATAGTAAACCATAATGATAACCTTGCCAAGACATTTCCCAAAGTTGTACAAAAGTAATGTATATTAGAAACAATTGTGGATGTTCCTAAAGGAAAAGTTGATGTACACCAAGTGACTTGTTACCACCTAAAAAATTCAAGTCCAAGTTGCATTTTTAGAGGCATTCTTTCAATAAGCATTGCACTTGCATATATGAACTTTGGAGCATGCTATGAATCATTTCAAAGTGGTGATGAAAATCCATGTTTTCCTTTTGTTTCACATGCTAAGGGGTATTCACACATTTGGAGGAAATGTTGCACATGTAGCATACATTCACCTTTAGTTGCACTTATCTACATATTTATGTGCACATTTCGGCGTTGGAAGGTGCCCTTGGAATGTCATCACAATTTTCAAGGGAAAAATGTGTGCACTTACTTTCATCAAACTTCCATGCCTAGGTGAATACCCCTTTCTTCATGCTTCAATTTGACCTTTAAATAACAATCCCCAGTTTCTTAAAATTATCTTGACCAATGTGATAGTATGTATAAAGTGTCAAAATTAATCAATTTCAAAGGTTTCAAGACCTAAGTTGATTATTGAGCAAGGTTTTGATCCATGGTGTTAGACCTAAATAATTATATGGGACATATAAGCTACACACTTTTATTAACAATTTGGAAAATTAGTATTATATTGGTATAATAATTTATGTAATAAGGCACACAATAATATGTTTCAAGACCTACGCTGATTATTGAGCAAGGATTTTATGTACGGTGTTAGACCTAGATAATTATATGGGACATATAATCTACATACTTTTGTTATCAATTTTCAAAATTAGTATTATATGGGTATAAGAATTGATGTAATAAAGCACACAATAAGATGTTTCGAGATCTAAGCTGCTTATTGATCAATGATTTGATCTAGGGTGTTAGACCTAAATAATTATATGGGACATATACGCTACATACTTTTGTTAACAATTTACAAATTTAGTATTATATAGGTATAAGAATTGACGTAATAAATAACACAATAAGATGTGTGCCTATTTACCTTTGTTGAATATTCCTCTATAAGTCTTAATAAATGCTAATAGATAAACAATAGAAGTATGGAAGGTGAATATGTCAAACCAAAATTTAGTTTCCTACACATGCCTTAAACTTAGGAGACCCTCGCATACCTTGAATCCCTGCCTATGAGACAAGTGGAAAATTTCTTGCTTTGGCACTATATTAGTTTGGAGACAAATATCCTCTCTTTTAAGACAATGCTCGTAATAAATATGTTAGCCAAATATATATATATATATATAAATAGAAATGAAAATATATTTATATATTTTAGAAGTTTGATATGTACACCCACTATGAAAAATACTATACAAAGAGATAAAAGGAGACGTACATATTTATAAAAAAAAAGAAATCTGTTGGACAAGTCATTGGCCTCCTTAGGATGTCTCACCATATGTATAATACAGATATACTGAATTTGTGATGAACCTCTCATCTACTTGATTATAAAGGAAAAATACCCATAGCTCTTTCAATGGAATTTGTAGCAACGGGGGTCAACTTTTCACATTTTCATGTTTCTCCATTTCATTATGAGCTATGAAGTACATGTGTACAATGTAAGCTTGGACCTGAGGTAATGGATATGGAATGTCTCACATGGTTTATCAGCCAATAAGCTCAGGATTTTTCATGATTCCTTCTACAAACTTGAGGCATTAAAAAATGGATTTCGACCAATTGTGCCAATTTTGGACATGCTAGACAATTAAAGGAAAATTTACCTTCCTAATCAAATAATGCATTCTCAAGATTGGGGGAGTCAAGGTAACTATGGATGATGATAGTGAATATTATTTCCCTTTTTGAGGATTCCAACTACATGCTTTGAGGTTTGGTTTGCACTTAAACATAAATAATTTATACTTAGGAAGCTCATGGACATGCCTTTAATTTTGTGAGATATGAAGTACAATATGCATCTAAATTTCCTCAAAATATAGATTTAACCCTCTTTTTTAGACACCCCTTTAAAATATGCCTCCATAAGCCCAATTTTATACCGTATGAGATTCATCATGCCTCATGGATATCTCAAATTGTGCATGGAATTTGAGGGTTAACACACACTACTCCTTGTACAATATCTTTCAATGGAGTTTGCAGCAAGGGAGGTGAATTATCCCAGGGTGCTCAGCTTTCCACATATCCAGGTTTCTCTGTTTCATTATTAGCTATGAATTACAGGTTTACAAAAGTTTCCATTTTCCCCAATTTCACTTTTTTTTTTACATAGTTGCCCAAATATAATCTATTCTATGTAGGAAAGTTAAAAATGAGATTTGAAAATTATTGAGTCTTCTACTAGACATACTTGACCTCTCTACATTTCCACTTTTTTATATCCAAATCTCAAAGCATATTCCATTAGTTTATGTCCACTTTTTTTATATCCAAATCTCAAATAATATTCCATTATATTTCAAAGTATGTCTCACATAGTTTATCAACCCACAGGCTCGAAATTTTGATGATTCCTTCTTATACGAACTTGAGGCATTCAAAAATTAATTTTGGCCATTTTTTC
The DNA here is from genome assembly GCA_027924585.1 of Larix kaempferi. NCBI lineage: Eukaryota > Viridiplantae > Streptophyta > Pinopsida > Pinales > Pinaceae > Larix > Larix kaempferi. The sequence goes on from BSBM01000662.1 coordinate 4,167,054, forward strand.
CAATCTTGAACATGCAAGACAATTAAAGGAGAATTGCCTTACTAATAAAAAAATGCATTTTCAAGCTTGGGGGAGGCATGGTAACTATGTATGATGATAGTGGAAAATGCATGCCTTAATGCCTTGTAATTATCTAATATGAATTATGCATACTGAACAAGGTCCTATTTGAACTTTTTCCCCAAGGTACAGGTAGAACCAAATAGGTATTAATTGTCAGATTTGTCTTCCTTGAGAGAGGGGAGTTTAGGAAGACTAGAGGAAAGTGAGAGATACAGTAGGTCTACAAGAGTTATATCAACTAGATGTCAAAATATCAGAAGAAAATCCCATAAACACACGGAATTTTTTCTCGCTGAAGGGGGGTCATGTTTCTATGATGATGAGACATAGGCAACATCGAGGTGCCCTTGAGGTACAAAAATATAGTAAAACAATGGGTACCCAAGGATATTCCTCAACTAAACACAGATTTTTGTTTGAACGAGAGGATATATCGAATTGCACCATCGTCATTACATGGTTTGGGGTTGTTTTGCATGGATGGCATAAAGGTCGGTTACGATAGATGTACTGAATTTATGGAGTATGTTGGACCCTGTTACAACTACAAAGATTGGATGCGACTGGTCCAATATACATTAAGTATGCACATATATGGATTGTCAACAAATTATTTACAACTGAAAGACAAGGATGAAATAAAAGGAGCAACGTTGTACATTGACGGAAGGCCAAAAGCTACATGGAATATTGCAGGGTTTATAAATAGTACACAGCCAGGGTCTACAATTAAGCAACCCAATTTCATATTTGAGGAGCGTGAAGGAAACCTTGTTTCTGTATGTGCCATTAAATCAATAGCTATAGGGGAAGAGTTGCTTATTAATTACAATTTGAATCGAATAGATACAAACACGGTTACTATGGGAGTGGTACATCTAACAATTTATCCATATTTTATTAATGAATTTAACATCGTATGGATTTTTCGTTAGTCTATTGTTATAATTTTGTTAAAATATTCTATATTTACTTCATAGGGTAGTGATTGGGGAATCTCCCCAGCAACTGGTCAGAGGAGTACAACATCCTTGAGGCAACAGGTATACATATTTGTAATTGTACAAATATAATATGAAAACATAGTTTTTTTTGTTATGTTTTTTCATGAGTATATTTGTTTCATTTAGATAATGTTATCTATATATTTGTTGCAGAGTGTTGATAGGGTAAAACACCCAGTTGTTGATTAGATGACAACAACCTCGAGGCGATAGTTATACCTGATTGTAATTGTACAATTTAAATACATCAATATGTTTTCTTATTATGTTTTTTCCGTGAGTATTTTGGTTTCGTTTAGATAATTTTTTCTATGTTTTTGTTGCAGGGTGCTAATCGGGACACCTCCCTAGCAGTAGATGAGACCAGACCAGCCTCGAGGCAGTAGATATACATCATTGTAATTGTGCAAATATAATATGAACACCAAGTTTTTTTGGTGTTTTTTTTCATGAGTATATTCGATTCATTTAGATAATGTTATCTATATATTTGTTGCAAAGTGTTGATCAGGGAAACCAATGGGATGTTGATCAGACGACAACAACCTCGAGGCAACATGTATACCTGATTGTAATTTTACAATTTAAATACATCAATATGTTTTCTTATTATATTTTTTTCGTGAGTATTTTGGTTTCGTTTAGATAATTTTTTCTATGTTTTGGTTGCAGGGTGCTGATCGGGGCACCTCCTTAGCAGTATATCAGGGAAAGTCCCTGACCATTGATAAGATGAGTAGACGATCCTCAAGGAAACATGTATAATTCATTGTAATTGTACAAATATAATATGAGCATCATGTTTTTTTTGTTATGTCTTTTTCGTGTGTATATTGGTTTCATTATGATAATGTTTTCTACATTTTTTTGGTAGGGGGATGATTGGGGCAAGTCTCCAGCTGTGGATCAGACAACACCAGCATCGAGGCATCAGGTATACCTCATTGTAATTTTATAAATATATCATGATCGATATGTTTTTTTAATATATTTTTTTCCTTAGTCTATTGCTTTCATGTCAATAATGTTTTATATATTTTTGTTGCAGACTACTGATTCAGCATATGATACAACGTTTGAGAAATCAAAAGATTTTGATGTGGATGAGCTGATGCGCGATGCTGAAATTGGATCTTCTCTAGACCCAATTAATATGATAGAGAAGACCTTAAAAAATTTTCATGAAGATATCCTTCGTCTGCTATTCATTCTGCCGTAGACAAATGAGATTAGAGCAAAGGTTGATGTTTTGGTAAAGAGATATCAGGCCTTGAAATCAAGTTGCGGGATATTGAATTAGAATATAAATTCATTAAGTATTTTATAATTTTTACTTGTATATGATGTTGAACTAAAATATGGTTTGTATTTACAGGATTTTTTTCGCCCACACACTAGTGGTCAAGGCGGTGTCGGCATTAGTGATGCTCGTGGAGAGTCATCACATGAGCAAATGACTCCACTTGCATCTCATGTGCCATTGTTGTCGACTAAACAGTCGGAAACACATTCCGCGACACCCTCAAGGCCAGCTGTGAGTGCACCCACTAGTGACCAGCGCATGGAAGATCGTGCAGAAGAAGGGGTCAATGCAGATACTGCTAGTATTGATATTGCTGAAGCAACATTTCTTGTATCTTCCCGTGTCACTAGAAAAGGTACACTACAGACCACATTTTTGGTGGACGAAGAGATCATTCCCATAAAGATAGAGAATATCCCAGGTATTTATACATTGTTCAAGTTAGTGTTTATAATTTGATTGTAATATACTGATAAAACATTGTTTTTCAACTAATGATGACATGATAGTTTTGCAGGAAATGATGTTTTTTATAAAAATATAAATGATTTTTCATTGGAGATCTTTGGTCCCACCATCCGCACAAGGTGGGATAAATAAAGTAAAAATCTAAAAGATGAGCTCACTAATCGCTTGGTTGGCTTGTTCGACAACGAGACCTTTAATCGAGCCGAGGTTCTAAAGAAGTGTAATGTCCCCATTTTGACCCCCTTTGTATTAAATCGTAAATGATGTAAATATTGTTGTTTAATCATGGTGAGGAGCTCAAGGCCAAGGCCCCACCATTGATTTAGCGTTTTATGTATCGACAATTAAAAATAGATGCCTATGGTTCTTGTGCGAGATGGGCACAATGTAAATAAGACATCATGTAAATACAAATTTTAATGGAAAAACCCACAACTAGCTATGCAATGCAACAAAAGAGATGGGGCATGATTCTACAAGGAATAGGGAGGGAAATTATTCAAATCCTTGAGCCAATGGTGTTAATCCATGTGTCAATGAGAAAACCCATAAACCACCAACTACCCATTTTGGGTTATGGACCCAATCATTTAATTCTTCCAAGAATTGGTTGAGGTAGTTAATGCCTTGGGAATGAAGAGGTATGACAACCAATTTCGTGCATGGGCAAGCCATCAACCTGGAAATTCGTGTTTTTGCTTCTTGGGAAAGAAAACACCCACAAAATGGTGCCCAAAGCCATTCTGAACAGTTAGTCTTTCATCTCTCACGCAGTTGGAGCTAGCTGGGTTTTTCCCTACTCGTTTTTCATCCATTTCCTGCATTTTTCCATGCCTCGGAGTCGTTTTTGCATTGTACAGCAGCTGGGAGAGAAGGGAGTCACGTTTTGGGGGTTATAGAGGTCGTTTTTGCCCCAAAATATCCATGGACGTTTTTCTAAAAACGGATTTGGCTTCCCAGGGTTGTTCCCCCATCTTCCAGTTTCGTTTTTGGGTTTCCCACGTTTTCTTGAAGCTAATGAAAACCCCATCTTTGGGTACCTCACTGTAAAAACGTTTTACCATGCCCATTAAGTGTGGCTTTGCTGTTATGTGCATCCCTGTTTTGATTTGAACCTGTGAGCAAGAAACTTGGAGTGGTAGTGGATAGAATTGGCTTGATAAACCTAGTGAAGGGAGTAACCTCTCAAGAAGATCAAGAGGGCTGGCTACTCTTCTATGCACACCTGGGATACTCTATAATTGGAAGGTATGGCCTGAGGGACTGTGAATTGGTGAAGGGAATACTTCCTTGAGTGGGGTGTGTAGGTATTGTGGGTGTCAAGCTAAAATAGATCTTGTAGAGGTATCCATAGCTCTGTGGTTGAGCTCACTAGCTTAGCAATTCTTCCTTTCCATGTCCTAGCAGCCTGATAAACCCAATTGAAGATTGGCTTGGCTCATCTTGGTGTATGCTTGGCTATGTGTGAGTATGCTGTTCCCTGGTTCCTTGTAGAAATCATGCCCAGCTCGGGGGTGGCAGTTGTATCAAGAGGTTGATAAGCACAACTGGCCTATGGTTGGGTGGAACGTTGCAGATGCATAACTGGTTGCTTGGGACTATTTGTTAAGATAAGTGTTCTCTTGTGCTTAACTTTGCAATTATTATTTCGTGAATATTATAAATGTATGATGGATGTGTTAATGAATTTACTTCTGCTGTGTTTTCAAATGATTATGCATTTCCATATGCTCTTTCAATTACTTGAATACTTAGTTAAAAGCTCCATTTTAAATTGAATGATTGTTTACTAAGTATGGGACTAGATGCCCGGTTTTAGAATCACGATCCTCTCCATCATGCTGGTATGATAGGAGGGGGTGTTACAAGAAGGCTGGCCAACATATGAAGATTGTTAGGGACCAATATAGATTTCATCTAGAAAGGAACCCTAGGTATGAGCACCCTCCAATGATTCCCGGAAGAGAGAGGAAATCCCTAGTGGAGGTGGAAAGGAGAGGGATTTGAGAAACGAAGGAAAGCTACCACCAGGCACAGGAAGGTATGCAATAATTTCCACAATGTAATTCTAAACCTTATTATTATTATTTTTTAGATCAAATTTGAAACATCTAACGTATTTCAACATTTTCATAGGCTGTCAAACACATCAAAGGCCACAAAGGCAGGACAAGAAAAAATTGGTCAACACAAGCTTGGGCCTAGTGGTTATTCGAATTTGGCGGCACAAATTGTAAGTATTGAAAAACCAATATTGCATCTAAATAATAAATTGCAAATGATTTTTCGTTTTATTGCACTGCAAAAGGTAAGTTCATGACGTTATGCAAATATCTAGGCTGAACGATTCAAGGAAGTGCCCACTGAGGAAGACTTGAAGCTTGGCTTCCAGCACGACTTTGGAGCTGTTGTTGAATGCCGAAAAAAATTGTCTGGGCAAACACAGTATTCCGGTGATCCATCTTGCGCACATGTATATAAAATCAATATAGTTTAATGAATATTTATTACTTGTGCAATCTATTTGTTATAAATATTTGCCATAAAATATTGACTCTGTTTTGAGCAGGAAAGCAACAATCCACTTAATGTCGAGGATGGAGAACAACTAATCGAATATCATGCTTCGAATCCTGGTAATGAATTTATTCATATGCTACAATTTTAAATATTGCATTGCAAATGGTGAATATTAATTGTACTTTTCCATGTTTCACCTGTAGAGCATGTAGAGGGTCACACTGTACAAGATGATCCTAGACAAGAATATGAAGTACATGATGTGGCCACATCAGGTAAAAAAATACCCTTGTAATGTTTTTTTTAAATGAAATACTTGTCATTATAATATCAGAAGATATCAATGTAACATTTTCATATTATTGCAACAAATTCGGATCCCTTGCCGCAACATCCACATCGCAAGTAATCTATTAGGAAGACAACACAACAAGTTGTAGAACCCCAAAGAATTGAACAACAAATTGCAGAAGATGAGTTGCTTGCTGATTTTGTCAAGAGAAAAAAACCTAGAAAGAAGTGTCTGAAGAAACACCATGTGTACTTATTTTTGCTAATATAATGTCATGCATAATTTTTTTCCTACTAAATGAATGAGTGGTTTAATGAATGTTACATTTTATTGAATGAATGGTAAATATTTCTTTGTGATGAAATACGCATGTTTGCACATAATTTTTTTTCAAGTACATGAATTGGGTATGGGGAATTGAGAGTGATGTGGGGGGGGGGCATAAGAGCTTCCACCTTCACGTGGTTGACCCTGTTCAGTAGATAATATCAAATTATTCTCAAAACAAAGAGGATCTCAATGAGGTATTTATACCTGCCATCAATGAAGTAGCTTCAACACCTATCATAAGTGAGACCACACTATTATGATCACAAGATCAACTAGGTTTCAACCCATCAAGTCCTTCACACATGCAAGTGCTCATCTCAAGTACACAAGGATTTCACCATTAAATAACCACTCCTAGGTTCACCAACCGAAACACTTGTATTTCAAAATAGAAAGAAGGAAATTTCAGCCCAATAAAGCTGGTCACTTCGTCATCAGTCAATTCCAACCAAAGATGGCCGCTTCATCATCAGTACCATATAAGTGAACATCCAAGTACATCATCACATCACGTTCCCAAGAAAGGCGTCTCTCAAAACTCCATCAATCATGACATCACATCAAGCTCCAAGTCCTCCTAACAAAGCATCTCACCATGCTCAAGGTCTTCACGTTAGTGCTCTTGTCAACAATAGGTCCATTTATCACCGATAAAACCTACCTTATACAATATATAGTCTTTCCAAAACCTGATAAGTTTTCCCATACTACAGATTACATGATTATGATGCCTAAAGTTTCCCATACTAGAAAATATTTTGTGAACATGTTGAAGGAATCATGCCTTCAAAGTTTCAAAAACCAACTACATTTGTCATTCTCAAAGATACTGATGCACCCGCAGAAAACAGTCATCCATGACATGCAGACTGGATTTAGCACACCTAGGGTCTATAAACAAGACAAAAAAACAAATGTTTAAAAATTGCAAGCGATTCCGGTGCAACCAAACAAAGAAGATACAAAAAATCCTGCCCTAGCAAAGGCTAAACAAAGGCAAATTGTTGTAAGTCTTAAAATATGGAAAACACTTGTAAAATCATGTGAGAAGTCGGATGCATGGAGGAAGTACGAAGAGGAGAGTACCCAGGCAATTAAATTTGCTCATAACATTATATCATAATGCATACACGATTTTTATGTTTTATTTGTGCATACTTAATTTTGTAAGTATATTTAAATTGTGAAATGATGTATTTTTTAATTCCTAGAAAAAATAAATGATTGCATAATAATTAGTGTAACTAGTCCATGCGTCATGTGTTTTACAGTAGGAGAAACATGGCTGACATCCAACACCATTTGAAAAAAAAAGTTTCAAAGCACTTTAAAGGTTGCATTAGAGAGATTCTAGCACTTGGATATTCTTGTTGGAGCTAGTTGGGTTTGTTGATTTACCCAACCTAGGGATTTTTGGATAGTTGGAGTTTTTGTACTATCCTTGGCGTAAGGCTCTGGTATGTACTTTACTTCATCTTGAGCTTATATATAAAGTTTATATCTTTCATATCTTAAGAAATTTTCCTAGCGATGGTGCAATAGATAAGACAACAAAGATGTCACCTTACCCAATTATCAGAATATGTGAATACAATGTTACACTGCTGAAGACGCAAACATGTACAAGCTAAGAATAGAAACCAAGATGAAACAAGATACAATGTTTTTGAAACCACACCCAATTTATGACATTTTTAGGTAGGACACATTTCCACCATCTAGAACACACACAAACAATGATTTACAAATTGGTACATTTGCAGAAAGTGGAAACACACCCACCTACATTACTAACAGTCTAAATGCACATACAAAAAATAGAAACACACTCAATTGAAAACCCAATGTCAAAATAGGAAAAAAGCCATTATACAAAAAACAAGCAAATTGAACATGACAATCACAATCATTCCCATTTCACATCCAAGAAACCAAATTATCCCCAAACCAATCATAACATTTTTTGTCTCATAATCATGTAATTCAACTCGGTCAATCACTCAAAACACAACAAAAACATATATTTTAATTTTTAATCATAAGTGATATGATGACAGTAAAACTCTAGGGAGAACATACATAAAATATCTTCACTTGGATGAAAAGGATTGCATATATTAGGCACCACATGACCATGTCAACTCAACCGTGGTATGATGTCATATGGATGCATTGGAAATAAAATACTCCAGCCTTCACTTTTATTGAACCCTTTGAGAAGAGGTATAAGAGAAAAGAACTTGGAAATATAAGAAAAATTTAGGATGATATTGAAAAGAATCTACTTATTTTCTCATGTTTATTTAATATCCTCCTTTTCATCCATGCAAGTAAATCAAGAACACAAAGAAAATAAAAGGGTTGCACTGCCCCATAAAGCATACGCATAATAGTCACTTGTATCATAGGAAGACTTTATTGGCTCACAAGAAGAACAATAGCCAACTTGGATATGTTATTACAGGGTTTATTTTATCCCAAAAATGTACAATTTATATATACAAACAATCTATAGATTTGTAACTTTTCATGCAAGAATTGAGAATCCATCCTAAGTGATATGATGACAGTAAAAATCTAGGGAGAACATACATAAAATCTCTTCACTTGGATGAAAAGGATTGCATATATTAGGCACCACATGACCATGCCAACTCAACCGTGGTATGATGTCATATGGATGCATTGGAAATAAAATACTCCAGTCTTCACTTTTATTGAACCCTTTGAGAAGAGGTATAAGAGAAAAGAACTTGGAAAGATAAGAAAAAATTAGGATGATATTGAAAAGAATCTACTTATTTTCTCATGTTTATTTAATATCCTCCTTTTCATCCATGCAAGTAAATCAAGAACACAAAGAAAATAAAAGGGTTGCACTGCCCCATAAAAGCATAAGCATAATAGTCACTTGTATCATAGGAAGACTTTATTGGCTCACAAGAAGAACAATAGCCAACTTGCATATGTTATTATAGGGTTTATTTTATCCCAAAAATGTACAATATATATATACAAAAAATCTATAGATTTGTAACTTTTCATGCAAGAATTGAGAATCCATCCTATTTATCTTTCTGCATTTGTTTTTTAGTTATTGCTAGCAGTGTGATATTGATGTCATTTTTCTATTACATAATTAAGGTCTACAAAGGAACAATTTTGGAGGGCAAGTAACATATTGTGGATTGTGGATTCAATAGTTGATATGAGAGTCTCTAATTATGTTTTATGTTAAGGAAACTTGGCTGGGAATGGGTTTGAAGGTATTGTCTCATCCTTGAAACACCTTCCCTAAAAAAACGCATTTCATATTTCGAACTATGAGTGCATAATTTAGAAATAAGAAGATATAGGACCCATAGAGAATGTGATAGCATCTTGCATTAAAACTAACCGGTCTCAATGTGTACAATATTGTGTTTGAAAACATGACTTACCTATAAACCTATTAAATCCCACATGGTACCAACTTGTGCTCTTATTTTCAAGGACTTGACTGGCAATAAGGTTATGAATATTTGAGAAACTTTAGTCCCCCTTTTACACTATTTATTACAGTTGTGCCAAAATTTCAAGCTAAGGCCATCTTAGAAAAAGAGAGATGAAGATTCAAGAATATTCATACAAGATAAAAGTAACCATGCATGAAAAATTAGGACAAATTTGGAGATTCTATAACTGCAATTACTTACAAAAACAAAATGGGCTGTCTCAATAAAAATATGGAAAATTTGTAAATGAAACTTAGTTGAGTACTTGGATACCTACAATATTATGAGGCAAAGCAAGGAGCTCATATTATAGTAGGAATGAATTAATTCATTGGCCCCAAAGTGATATTAGGATGTCATGGATATTGGAGTGATTACCAATCACCTATCCAAGACTCAATCTTCTTTCTCTCCAAATTTTGCTGAAATATTCTCCGTATATTAGTAGACTATCAAAACCTTAAAATTATTTTTCTAATAAAATACCGCCATTTGCATAGGTGTACAATGGTGTATTATGTCAACCCATACGCATGCTTCCTAGTGTTAGTTTTACTAGTTGAACAACAAATATCTATGTTTATAGATGTTGGTATAGGTCTCTATCCTATCCAGTATTGAACTTGTTACAAGTTTACAAATTCCAATTCTATGTTGATGAAATTTTTACAAGATATACTTTGATATGTGCTTTTCGAGATACCGGTGATATCATGCAATTTGCATATTCCAAAAAAATGTATAGTCATAACCTATTAATTTATGAGAATGAATTGGTGTGGCCTTCCCTAACAAGACTGAAATTTGAACCTAAAACACCCAACACTATATTCTTTCCCAATCCATTGGTAACACGCCATCAAAATATTGTAAGTAAAATATCATTATTTCACTAAAACCACATATTTAATCCTAGTTTAAAGACTAGACAAAGCCCTTAAGCAATAAACTTGGAATTCAAAAATGGTAACGAACCAGATTCTTTCCTCTTTTGAATAATGGCCTTAGCGACTGCCTATTCAAGAAGTTGGCATTTTGTGATAGGCCCGTTTGACTAATTTTGATGTTTGCAGTTGTTAGAAACATTCCCATAAGTCAAGAAGACATCGCAACATTGTTGCTGCAATATGTGTTTAGTTTAAAATGGGTTTTAGGTTTTTTCAATGCTATGTTTCATTGTTTTTAAATCTATAGGTAGACTAAGATTGGAAACAAGCCTCATAGGATAAACTATAGTTATTTATTTTCTGCTAATTTACACGATCGAGGTGAGTCATACGTTTCTATGGTATTTGTTTATCTCATGTATACGTTTGGAAAAATGTCCATTCTTCCCTAAATAAGTCAGCCAAATTCTAATAACATCAAACCTTGGATTTTGGTATAAGGAAAAAACTTTCCCACCAATAGGATCCAATTTTTTTGTTGTATTTTTTTTCCCCTGCAATAACTGATAAATTTTCTATTATGTGATATTGGACATGGCTCACTAGTTGCTATGGTACTTTGATAATGGAGTGTAATGCCTTTTTCAATTAGGCCTCTATAACAACATCAAGCTTTTGCAATATCATTGTAATGTATCATATGCTCTAGTTTGAAAACCTCTACAATTTGTCCCAATGGAAACTTGTCATGGTTTCCATAGTGCTACTATGTTGTTTGCCAACATTTTCTCATATGATATATTGTGAAGTTGTTGTCAGTGAAATGATTTCCATGCTTCCAAATTGTTGTACATAGGAGCTCAGGTACCATGTAAACATTGGTCATGTGAAATGACAATGGAATATAAAGAATTTTATATTGCAAATTAGCAATGCACAATAAAGCATTGCCAAGTGTTCAAGTTTCCAAAAAGGGTGACTGGCTTGACAATATTGACTAGATTTCAATGCACTAAAAGAAATAATCGTTTGTTCAAGTTGGTTTTGCTTTGCTATATCTAGTTGTAGATTTAAGATGAAAAACCTTGACATGGATTCGTTGTTGAAATATAGTTTGTCATTGCCTTCAGTAAAAAAAAAATACAAGAAAAAATAAATTTATGGTTTTCCTTGTTTGATTATGTAATTGTCTTTGTTTATCTTGTAAAAGAATGTTAAAGCTCCATTTGTTACTTGGCCTAATTTTAAAAAAATATGATGCAACAAGTGTAGTTTCCTAGGATATTTTCCCTATTCCCTTCGATAGCTATATTTTCCCTATTCCCTTTTTACAAGATATACTTTGATATGTGCTTTTTGAGATACCAGTGATATCATGCAATTTGAATATTCCAAAAAAATGTACATTCATAACCTATTAATTTATGATAATGAATTGGTGTGGCCTTCGCTAACAAGTCTGAAATTTGAACCTAAAACACCCAACACTATCTTCTTTCCCAATCCATTGGTAACACTCCATCAAAATCTTGTAAGTAAAATATCATTATTTTACTAAAACCACATATTTAATCCTAGTTTAAAGACTAGACAAATCCCTTAAGTAATAAAACTTGGAATTAAAAAATGGTAACGAACCGGATTCTGAGTTAACCAACCTTTGAAATTTTCCTTTAGTTAACCATTTAATTCTTAGAGGCATTGTCCTTTAGGTAGAGTGTCTGGATACTAATATTTGTCTCCATCAATACCTATATCTAAAAACATTCAAGTTTTCCCACATTGAGAATGGATTATATACTTACATTATGTGATAACTCCAACTTAAAGTTGGAATTTAAAATGCTCCATCTCCAAATAGCCTTGATCTCACACTCTTTCCTTTGAAGTTTTTTGTTTTCTTAACAAATACAACTACACTTCTCTGCTTGTGATTGCCTAGATGTTTTCCACGATGCATTTTTTTATTTCTTATCCCTATAATATTTTCTATTCTACTTGTGCATTTGATTAATTTGCTCCATTTGTACTATATAGCGATTTTCTTGTGCCTATTATGTGTAATGGGATCCCTAAGGTCGTAATTTTTCTTTTAGTATAACGCACTCTATAAAAGTGCGTTATACAAGTTGAAAGTGTAGTTTTCTTTCAGTATAACACACTCTATAAAAGGTCATTCTTATGCTCTATAAAAGTAGCACTGAGGAAGTCAAAGTGATGAATTCTCTCCTATATTGCACCTTTCCATGTCAATTATTAGAATCCTGGACGTTGGATTTCTCAGAAGTTAAGGAATGTATGATCAATTAGATGCTTCAACCTTCATAATGGGATTGTAAAACCATTGATAAAGGTGGAGAGACTCTAAAGCTTGGAAGTTCAATATGTTGAAGAGCACACGGCTTGAAAGACACCGTTGAGTGCTTTCCCAACTAGTGGTCCCAGGTGAACCCCGTTTGGAACTAGTAGTTTTTTTTTTTTAAATTCCTCAATTACGTTGCAAATATGACGGAAAATCCACTACATCTGATGACGTTTCCATACCTACAATGAAAAATGTCTTCGGACTTTGTCTTCTATCTGTGGTTACATCTATCGTAACTTCGACGCCTCCTTCGTTGGATATCCAACCGCTACTTATGTAAACGCTGTCGGATATTCGAGGTGATCTTGGTTGGATATCCAACTTAGGAGTATGTAAATTATGTCGTATATTGGACGTATTCTTGGTCGGATATCCGACCTTGTCCTATGTAACTTTTGTTGGATATCCTATGGCAATTTGGTCGGATATCTGACCATCTGGAAAGTAAATGTCGTCGGTTATGCGACGTGTATATTAAAATAAATGTGTAGGTTATTCAACATTTTAGTGTTGGTGATTCGACGAGACCTTGTTGCTGTTGGATATCAGTTGAAGTTTCACTGACGTTTAAAAAAAGAAGGGTTTGTCGGATTGTCGACAGAGTGATGTCGAAATTCAGACATATATGCCATCGGATTTTGGGTTCAAATTTTTCCATGGTACCAAACGTGAATACCCAATGTCAATCCTGGAAGGTTAAGAGTTGCCATCGCAAGCATGTTGATAAATCCCGAAAGTGGAAAACAAAATGGGATCGTATGTATAGGTGTAGCTCCCACCATGTGGGGAACTACTGTTGGTTGTGATTGAGATTGCGGTTGGGGTTGCAGTTGGGACTGCGATTGAGGCACAATTTGAGTCGTAAGTTGCGGTAAGGGCACTAGTTTCCTTAGGAAATGGTGCATAAATCCAACATCACTGCAGTGGAGGGGGGTGGGGGAAACGCCTTAAAGGTGGAGGTCATGGGGGCGTCACAAAAAAGACCTGGCCCTAAGGATATAAGTGTGGGTATGGAAGTGCTGGAGATAGTACTGTCAACAATGGGGAGGACATTTTTTGGAGTGGCCGACCCCTTGGGGTTGTAGTAAGTCAACTAGTCAATTTTGACGACCTTCCCTTTGTGCGAGAACATCATGAGCCAGAAAAATAACGAAGCAATGAATTTCATAACATACACGTAGCTACTCCCAAGGAGGAGTTTGTAATCAAGCTTCGCATTAACAAGCTTAATTTCAATCAGAACGATTTTTCCGGCTAACTCGATAGGTACATTTGGGAGAAGTCCCTGGGGTTGTGCAGTGTGACCATCATAAGCACGTAATGTTGTCATGGATGGTTGTAACTTAGGGGACCCAAGATTCTGCCAAATAAATGTTGACATAAAGCATGTGGAGGCACCCTCATCAATAATGCATCCATGGATAACTAAGTTCAAGATCAACACAGGAATATGGAACACAATGGATGAAGGAATGTAGGGCTCTAACCAATCCAAGTCGAATGTCATCAAACGTGAATCAGATGGATCGATTGCACCTAAATCCAATAGTAAGGCTTTGCGTTGCATGGGGAATTTCCGGAGAACTTCCAAGGTTGACATGGAGAAGGGATATCGGGCCAAATCGCCCACAATGATATAATTGAGAGCGAATCAAGCATTGGGATTGTTCGTAATGCGATGCAAAGGGAATTTTGGGACTTTGGGAGTCCCTTCATTTGGGGGTCTAGGTAGATGTAGAGACTGGTCCAATGGGGTGGAGTCGACATCCTTGTCGATGGGGATGGTTTCGGTAGCTGAACCATATTGGTTATGTTGAATCTGAAGGTTGATATCAAATGAAAACATCAAAAGGTGTCGTATTCTTGAATCAGGGGGTTTACTAGAGGAAGTAGGTGCATCAATATACGTCACAAAGGGTTGTGTTGCTACTACCCCTTGAGTGGGTATAGGGTTTTGAAACAACATTGGTTTTTTAACTGGTTGAGGTGGGTTAGGTTGTGCCTAAGGGGTGGTAGTGGCATCTCATCGATTAGTCTCATATCAAATATGCTGGAATTTAGCCAAATGGGTATAGTGATGTGTGCAATGTCCGTAGACATTGCATAAAGAACAAATATGGTTGTTCCGTAGCTGTGAGTTATTTACCTAATTAAGCAGTTGGTTAGGGTTTTGATTGGAAAGATTGGATCCATTATTGTCAGGGGTTTGGAGGTTGTCCACCCCCTCCTAGTGCAGATTCTTTCCTTTGTTCCTACCTTCTCGTTGGCTAGGATTCCCTTGTTGGTTATTGGGGAATGGTTGGTTCCGTTGTGCTTAAAATTTCTACTGGGGAAAGGGTGGAGCTTGGGGAGTGGCTTGTGATGGAACTACTTGTTGTGTGCAAAGAATAGGATAATAGGGTTTGACAGGAAGGGGTGGTGTGTATCCTTGAGGAGAACCTCCATAGGCAAGTAATTGATAGGAAGGTCCATGGACATGAGCGGTAGGGGCTGGAGGCACGTGCAATGGTGTCGCTCTAGAATGAGATGATGCACGGGATGGATAAGGGCCATAACCTGGTGCGGGAAATGAGGCCATTGGGGGATGGGAAATGCTAGGGGAATTACCGTATGTGTAAGTGGATGTTGAGGGAGGTAGGGACGTATGTTGTCTAGGTTGGGATGAAAATCCACAAATGAAACCATCAGCGGCATGATATGCTTGCGGTGGATCCTTCCGAGAGGAGTCTCTGCGAGGGGGGTCAAGAAGGATGGTGTACAAATAGTCGGATTGAGCATAAATTAAGTCAAACTATCGTGCCTTGAGGATTTCATCTTCCTTAGACTGTGGGTGTTCAGAAGCCACGTCTTTGGAGATGGGGGGGAGGAGAGACTTGAGGAACTAGTCTAAGAATATCCTATCATCGAGTTTGATTTTATACAAACTGTGACGTCTACGCCACTCGTGGATATGGTCCATAATGTGTGTAGTGGAATTTTGTCGACAAGACAGGAGGATCTCAACTTCGGTCTCGTAATGGACATGTAGATAGAAGAACTGTAATAAAGTGGAAGTTAAGGAAAAAAAACTGGGGTGTAACCCATGTGGTTGATTGATATACCACTTAGCTGGAACGCGAGTGAGGGTCCTCTAAAAGAGATACAATCCAATGGAATTGTACACTATGCTTTTGGAGGAACACCATATGTGGAAGGACATGATATGGTTCTTAGGTTATTACCCAACCTTCCCTTCAAACTTAGGGATGTTTGAGGGGAGTTTGGTAGGCATGGGGATCTAAGCCGGATCATGTCTAATAGGATCATTGGCTAGTATTTCCAAATTAGGTAGGTTAATACTAGCCATGAACGACAAAATCGTAGTGGGATATGACATGGTAGGACCAAAAATTGTGTTGTATGTGGATGCGATCGTGGATCCACCAACTGTGTTGGTCATGACTAGGATTGTGGGGATACTCCCCCCTAGACTCAGAATCACAGTGGAACTGGGAATGGTGGATCCAGTGGAACTAATGAGTGTGTTGGTCATGGTAGCAACTATTGGGCCGCTGCCACTTCCACCACCCATGGGTCCCCTAACAAAAGGGGTTGGGATATTGCAAGCCCTGATGTTTTGCATGGGTGAGTGTGTAGGTGACTCTAACTGATACGAGTTGGAATCAAACTCAAATGTCTTAGAAAGTTTCTCTCGAGATGGTGTAGTGTGCCGAACTAGGGTTCGACATTGATGGTCTAAGAAACCATACTGTGGTGACTACCCTCAAAGTCTACAAGAGTACCTCAGAGGATATATAGTGATAGGAGAGTGAATGCTGAATGGGTATGGTCTCGATATTGAAAGTAGGCTCGAAAATCCTAATGCAACTGAGTGTGCAAAAGGAGAGCTCTAAAAAAAGGGGCACCTAGGACAACAGGCTCAAAAATCCTAATGAAACCGAGTCTGCAAAAGGTGAGATCTCAACAAAGAGGCACTTAGGCCAACAACAAGCTCAAAAAAACTTCTACAATCGCGTGCTACAATAGGTGAGTGACAAGAAAATGGCTAGAAAGCCAACAAGAATCACTCATATAAAAAGAAAATGACCTTCTAACCAATCGAATAGAGGAGCAAGCAGTCACCTAACTAAAATATGGAAGCCCTAAAAAATTGTTTCCTCTGTAGGGTGATGAAATCCGTAGTTTGAAAAATGAAATGGAAGACCAATATGGCTCTGGATATCCCTCTACCAAAAGGGATCCTGGGTAAAAAAGTCCCAAAAGAAATGCTTGTAGGCTACCACATTTAGGACACGTCGGGAAAGGTTTCCTGCAGCTTCAGTCCCAAGACAACAATCTGGATGATCTTCAGTACTGAGTTGAGTGACACATTCCACCCAACCATTCGATTGTAGTCTTTCCACTTTCCCTTGTCAGACGAGAGGCTCCCCATAAATCGGTCTCAACCGTGCCCACAAATACTAGAGGATTCTAGTACCCTAGGAGGACAACAACTATGTCTCAAATGTAAATGACAAAGGGGAATTGTTTGGATGCCTATCCCCAGTGTCCTACCTAAATACAAGATTATTTTTGGGTCCTCAAGTGAGGTTAATGTTTGTTGAGTTAGGATTAATGTTTTTGGTTGAGCTCAGGGTCATGAACCGAGCATTTGATTTTAAGGTGTGGATGTATGCATGTGTGGTGTGTACTCATATATACAACTAAAAAATAAATGCCGAATTTAAATGAAAACAAAAATAAAGAATTGAATGAACTCCTTTTATTTTGATTTTGTTTCAATTAAGACCAATCATCTAATCTTTAGTAAAAGAAATCAATGATTTCTAAACACACAACTTGCTAAAACAAGAAAAATGCAGTCCTAACAAATATATATGTCCTTCATGAAATGCAACAAATACTTAAAACATATTTTTTCTTCACTACAAAACTGTCACTAAAGTAGATCCGAGGGACGCTACAACAAGCAAAGGACTGTAATCATAACATACAAGGTGCTTCAACCACAGGTGTGTAAAAACTAGAACAATCTGCAAGGGGTAGAGGCTGAACAAAGGGTCAAGTGGGATAAAAAGCAACTAAAAAAGGTAAGAACTGTCATAGGTCACACCTATCGAAGGTACATAAGTGACCTAGGAGTCACAGATCTGGAGAACAGGTGCGATCGGGGTAGGAAAACCTAGAAACAGACTAGGTCACTCTTATCGAGAAATAGAGGGTGACTAGTTCTCTCACAACATGACAAATAGAGCGACGGGGTTGCTCTTAAAGGCTGTATAGGTGCAAATTGGCCTGGGGAGGCAAGTCACCCTTATAGAGAAAATGGCGGAAACTAGTTTGCTTGCTCCAGGAAAAATAGGGTGACTAGGTTGCTTAGAATGACCACACATGTGCGACCTCGACCAAAAGGATTTTTTTTAAAAGACACCATCGACAAGGGATGAACTGGGAGGTTCATGCCAGTTTCCTATGCCAGAACTGTTAACACCCAAAAAGTGCTCACTAGCTCATTTCCTTATTCACATGACCCATTTGTCCACTTTTTCACCATTTGAGCCTCTAAAGCCATCAAAAGGTCACCAAAAGAGCTTAATACACCCCTTTTTCCACTCAAAATGAATATTTTTCCTCAAAAAAGCATAAAAAACCCTAAAAAAGGGTCCAGAATTCCCAAAAATATTAAAAAGGGAATAAAAATATTAAAAATATTCAAAAAAGGAAAAAGGAGGGAAAAGGTACCTAAACCATGTTGGTCAATACCATTGGTTTCCTCAAAACCATAATGGTATTCCCCACCACCAAAAACTATAAAAAGGTGGTAGGGGCTCCTCACTTTCTATCCATCCATCTTCCTATCCTCATGCTGTCAAAATCTCCCTTGAGCTTTTGACCATTGTAGCCATCTTGGAGAAGAGACCTTTGGAGCTTGGAGCTACTCACCTTGGAAGTTGCTCAACAATCTTCACCATTTGGAGGTATCACCATTGCAAGCACTTGCTTGCCCCTATTCTTAATACAAAGTTATTCTTTATTCTATTTCTTGTTCTTGTTTTCAAATGCACATGCTAGTTTAGTTTAGTTTTAGATTTAGATTTACAATTGTTTTTGCTTTCAATATTGAAACTGCTATCACTTGTTGATAGGTGCCCATTGCACTAAGCTTGGTTGCAAAACCAAACCAAACAGTTTTTGGCGACTCCGCTGGCTTCAAATTCTTAGATCTCAAATTTTGCTTTAGATCTTAGTTTTTGTTAGTATTAGTCAGTTTAATTCATAGATCTACCATCCTAGACAGCAGATCCATTGCTGTTCTAGATTTTGCCCTTTTTTATTGCCATTAATAGCCCAAAATTGCCATTTTCGGGTTTGTTTTTCGGCGTCCGTGTACGGCTTTCACCTCGCGGCTTTTCGCCCAACAGTCGCACGGCTCATCGCGACTTCACGGCTCTTTTCCGTGCGGCTCCCCGCGGCTTCGCGGCCAATTTGCGCGCTGCCCATCGTGGCCATTTTCCGCACTGCACATCGCGACTGTGTGACGAAATCCCGCGCTGCGCATCGCAGCTTCGCGGCTGAAACCCGCACTGCCCATCGCGACTGTGTGACAAAAACCCACGCGGTCCATCGCGGCTGTTCCGCCAAAACCCGCGATGCAAGTTTTTTCAATTCGGCCAATCCGTTAAAAAATTAATTTTTTACTGTATTTTCTGCCCACTTAGCTATTTTACAATATTAAAATTCCTACATTATTACAGCCATATAAATATTTTTAATATTTAGAATGCACCTTTAAAAAAAAAGTCTTTTTACAAAATTTTCAGAAATTGAAAGAAGGATTTATTTGCATTTTATCTAGATAAAATTTTTACTGTTTACTTCCTTGATATTTTGCCCATAGCAATTTTTAAAAGAAATCCATTTATTTCTTGAAGAATTCATATTATTTGCTTTCCTATTTCAAAGATCCTTTGTTTTTGAATAGTTTTTGCAAAGCATTTACATTTTCAATTTCAGTTTAAAATACCACACGTGCACCCACTCAAACACATAATTTAAATTGAGCCTTAAAATTTACCCTAACTTCAACCAAATTTTAACCCCACTTGGGGAGCACTTAAAAGAACTTGGTAGCTAGGTAGAATTGAGGGGATAGGTGTTCCAATAACACCCCTCAGTTATTACATTTGAGACATAGCTGTTGTCCATTAGGGAACCGAAATCTCGTATTTTTTGGCACGGTCACAACCAGTTTATCAGAGGGCCTCTCCCCTAGGAGGGTTGAAGTCGCGAGGATGGTTCCGGAAGCTTGAGTGGAATACCGAAATCCATTTAGTAACCGAAGGATACCATTCGCAGTTCTCGAGATATCCCTGTATGGGGGTATTGCGGTAAAAGGACCAAGCGACAGATTCACCTTTTCTGAACGTGTCATGAACGGAGTATCATAGTTGCCATTCTTTAGGATTGATTACCCGGTGTCCCTCCCGATAGGGGGATATCTAGCCGTTGATTCAACACTCAATATTGTCTGACTTGGATTTCATCACCTTACAGAGAATATCGTTTGTTGACTCACAGTACTTCTAGTTAGGTGTTTGCATGATACAATCCACCTTTGGTCTAGTAGCACCTCTTTTTTCTAGAAGCTGTTTGACTGTTGGTATTCTGACCATTTTTTGTTACATCCCTCCACTTATTATAGCACAACTGCTATAATAAGTGCTTTTTGAGGTTGATTTTTTGGCCTGAGAGCCTTTATTTTCACTCCCCTTTTTTGCACCCTTGGTTGCATTAGGGTTTCGAGTTTTTTATACATCACCATCTTACACTGAAATTTTTTTACAAAACATATTTCTCACCATTGAGAATTTTAGATGATCTCGTCGTCTTCAGGGTGAACCCCCTCAGTTCAGTCTACTTCGCTCTCCACGTTACCAACGTCGAGCCTTATCCCTTGACTCGACACGTCATCGGCCAAACATACAGTCATCCGATTCTGATACGCCTCACTTCACATCTGATTCTGAGGCTGAATCCGAAAACCCTACTGAATTATTACCAACCAACCTCATGGCCGGAACACAATTCGACCCACTTTTTACCAGTACTATAGGAGATACATCCACAAACCCTTCTACTGCGGTGCCATCCATGGCAACAACCATCCCCCTAGGTATGCCTAATATGGGGGACACTCCACCTTTAGGAATGCCCAACACAGGACTACCTCCTATTATGGGTATGCTAAACATAGGGGTCACACCCCCTCTCATTACCACAACCCAGATCCTAGGAATTCCTACTACTATTCCTAACCTCGGTGTAATCCATGTTGCACTTGGAAACGCTGGCCCATACCAAACCACAACTGTTGGAGGACACATACCTGCAATACCTAGCATACCCTTAGGGGCTACTGGACCACTACATCATGCCACCATGAATAGTCATGTCCCAGTCACTACGCCACACCCATCTTCTAGTTTACCTTACATGGCTAGTATGAACTTACTAGACTTAGCCAGGCTAACCAACGATCCTATGAGGCACAACCCTACATGGCCACCCATGCCTACAAAGCTCCCCTCGGACATACCCAAGTTTGAAGGAAAACCTGGAGAGGACCCTCAAAACCACATAATGTCTTTTCACCTATGGTGTTCATCTAACTCCATAGTGGATGACTCCATTCGTCTAAGACTATTGCAACGAACATTCACTGGCTCTGCAGCCAAGTGGTACATCGAACAACCACATGGGATCCACCAGACTTTTATGTCTCTCGCCTCCACTTTCCTTCAGTTTTTTCAGCTACCTGTACGTTACGATGCAGGAGTTGAAATACTGTTGTCTTGTAGACAAAACACAGCTACCCACATCACGGACCACATCCACGAGTGGCGCAAGCATCGTAGCCTCTGTAAGATTAAACTGGATGACCGTATATTTTTGGACTGGTTTCTTAAATCACTCCTACCCCTCATAGCAAAAGACGTAGCCTCCGAACAACCCCAGTCAGAGGAAGAAGCTATCCTAAAAGCTCAGCAATTCGACCTAATTTACGCCCAATCAGGCTATCTCTACACCATCATACCGGACGCCCCATGAGGTGATTCTTCATGCGGTGACGCGCCGAGGGCATCACATGCCACTGATGGTATTATTGGCCAGGTCACATCGTAAATTAAACCTTTTAGCATGGTGAGCACCATAAATGCCCCAGACCTCTCTAGGGCTACATCTAATTCTGGAGCAACAACTTCGTACGCTCCAACGAATCAGACTCATCACACTCATGGACCCTCTTGTCCACAACATTGCTATGGGAAAGCGCCATCGACATATGTACCACCCACATACTTTAACCAACCGGCCACCAAGAACCAAATTCAGTTTCTGCCACAACCAATATATTACCCACAGCAAGCTACAACAGATAGCCCAACACCTCCAATAGCTCAGGGTTACCAACAACCCCAGTAGGTAACTGGACCACCTCCAGCCCCACCAGCTTATTATCCACCGCAACCTGCTCCCGCACCTGCGGAAAACCAAAATCCTCCCGCTGCTCAAGGGCAAGTGTACACACAACACAATCAACCCCAACATCAAAACAACCAACACAACCAGGGTGGACAACAAAACCGTGGAAGAGGACGTAACCACGGCAACAATCAACAACATAATCAAGGTCCACCACCTCCCAATCCCCCAAATAACAACAATGCTGCTCCTCCCAACCAGAATACGGATCGTCATCCCAGGCAGCCCAAAAACCATAACCTCAGAACAAACCATCCTTGTTCTATTTGCGGGGTCTATGGCCATTACACACATGCTTGCCCACATTTGGAGTGAGCTCGGCAACTCTGGACTGACGATTCCCATCGTCAAGGGCAAGCGGCTCCTCAGGCGCCACCCAACCCTCCACCACCTTAACATCAACCTTTGGTGCTGCAAAAACCCTTTCCAACCCAAGGTGTAGTGAACACTCAGCCGTTAGCTCCCCCTCAGGGAAACGCGCCACCACAACAACAAATCACTTATGCTGCTCCTGATCAACCCATGTTCGATTCAGATACCCACCACTTGTTAATGATGTCATTTGCATATGCCAACCTCCAAACCTGCCAAAACCAATATGGCTCCACCCCTGAAGCCCCTCCCGCCGACAAGAACACTAACGTTCATCCCATGGATCAGACGTTACGTATACCTCTGGCTCCACTCGATGGCGCTTCTAAAGCACCTCGCTTCCCACTTCGTCGCATCAACAATAATCCCAATGCTCGTGCTGCGTCGAATTATAGCATTGTAGATGACTTAGCCCAGTCTCCCGCAGCCATGTCTGCTTTAGAAGTCTTAAAAAACTGTCCTTCACAGCGCAAGACTTTTCTCTCTGCCATTGGCGCTATTGACCCCAATGATTCACAACTGATGGCATTCAATTCAGACCAGTCCGAACTATGCTTGCCTTCCACTTTAGCATTCCAAGTTTCCATTTCCATTCGGAATCTTGTCATCCATCGGTGCATTATCGATGAAGGTGCCTCTACATGCGTTATGTCCACATTCGTTTGGTAGAAGTTGGGATCTCCTACTCTCCAGCAGTCCACCACCGCATTGCGAGCCTACGACGGCCGTTCGGCTCAACCCCAAGGTCTCTTAGCTAATGTCCCCGTCCAGCTGGCTGGTAAAACCGTGCTCATTGACATAGAGGTCATCAATGCCCAACTTGACTATAACCTCTTACTTGGCTGCAGCTACATGTATGCCATGCGGGCTGTTGCCTCGTCTGTTTTTCGTACCATGATGTTCCCTCATGACGGACGCATGGTCAAGGTCGACCAACTCAACTATTACGATCCCAAGGCCCCCGCTGCACCTGAAAATGTTCTCCCTATGGTTGAACAACCTGTTTGTGGTACAACTACCTTGTTTGTTTCCTCCGTGGGACCCAGACTTTACTCCGACGCGCCGATGACGTCTACATTCCAATCCATTCCACCCCCATCAGCCGCGACCCATGTCTCTGACCTCTGTACTCTTTCCCACAATACACAAACACCCAACAATCAACCACCCTTGTTACCAAAACCACCATTGGTACCTAGTCACATTGGTGTTACACCCACCCACACAATCCCCTTCCTATTCCCTCCATCGGGAGTAGTAAGCGCCCCGATCATGGCTACCCTCAGCCTCCCCGGGTTAACCTTAGGCTTACCCGTGTGGTATATTTCACCTCCCATTCCCCCGCCGACACCAAATGTCATCCTACAACCGGTACAACCCATTGTCACTACTAGTCAACCACCTCCCGGTGTCACTCCCCTTCGTCATCTACGAATCCCCCTCCTCTTATCAAGCCCACTGGGGGCAGAGGCCCACAACCATACACT
This sequence comes from Larix kaempferi, assembly GCA_027924585.1. NCBI lineage: Eukaryota > Viridiplantae > Streptophyta > Pinopsida > Pinales > Pinaceae > Larix > Larix kaempferi. Next base: position 4,191,182 of record BSBM01000662.1, read on the forward strand.
GCAGTACCCCCTCCCAAGACATTTAAACCCCCCCGTGTTTTGTGCTCCCCCCAAATGCTCGTTGTGTGATGAGTTAGGCCATCCGAATCATCAATGTCCACAATTACCTGCATTACAGGAACACATGCAAATGCTTGACGATGACCCCTACATCCCGGTTGTCGAACTAGATACAACCCCTAAGCCTCGTGATTATCATTGTGCACAAACCATCCTTGTGCAATATGTGGAATCTACGGCTATTATTCACATCACTGCCTGGATCTCCCAGATTACAGAGCAGCCTTGTACGAGATGAATAACGTCGACCTCGAGATATCCCCTCTTCTCATTGAGGAAATTCATCCCCCACCATCTTCCTCCTCGGAATAAATTAACACCATTTACACTATTTCCACTGGATACCCCTCTGTCTGGTCGGCCCCTTCCATTGATCCCTTTGACAAACATGTTCAACCCTTTCAAATCGACGAGGAAACCACATGTCCACAACATGGGGGAAGGACCAAAACCTTGCCTACTCATCATCATCGTGATTCTCGTCGGAGATACTGGGGGCATCCACCCCACAAGGGGAATCCCTCATCATCATATCATCACTTCAGTATGCCACCACGGCCCACAGCCTCATGGTACACTCCCCCGCCAACAGTTGCTCAATGCCCTATTGATCCCTCTTTGAGACAACATCTGCACCACATTGACACCTCTAAGTTAGGGGGCATAATAGATTACCTCGACCCTGGGATAGGGGGCATGATCAATCATTTTGAACCTTCCCCATCATCTCTATCTCAACACCTCAATGAACCCATCGTTCAAACCAACACACATGTGATCCACAATCACAAACCCCATGCACATAGCATGGGGGCAGGTCATTAACCCTGCTGACTTCTTCACATGCATGATCTCAACCATTTTTTGAGGTCACATATCACTTGTATATTCGATTTTATTTGATACACCTAGTATTCTCCCCCCGCGGGTCATCATTTCTCCCCACCACTGCATCCTTGGCTTGGTGGGATCACCTTTATTTGTAGCCATTTTTTAACCTAGTTATTTGCTTTGACAATTCCGGAGTCCTTATGACCTCCGTTTTTCACACCATTTGCACCGCCAGATTCATATTTCCGCGCTCGTGATGACGCTTGAGATCATGTCTCACTCTCACGCCCAGATTTTTTGGGCATATTTTCCTGCACGCCCTCGTTGCCTCGGTTTGCGTGCCACATCGACCGTCGTCCGTTTTTGACAAGTCTTATATCGCCGGATTCAGTTTTCCGTGCTCATGATGATGCTTGAGATCATTTCTCGCTCTCACGCCCAGATTTTTTGGGAATTTTTCCCATGCTCCCTCGTCACCTCAGTTTGCATGCCACTTTGGCCGTTCTCCATTTTTAACGAGTCTTATATCGCCGGATTCAGTTTTCCGCGCTCATGAGGATGCTTGAGATCATTTCTCACTCTCACCCCATAATTTTCGAGTATTTTTTCAAAATGCCATCCATCACCTCAGTTTACGTACCACATTGGCCGTTGCCCCTTGTTGACAATATTTATGTCACCGGATCCAGTATTCCGCACTCATGATGGCGCTTGAGACCTTTCCTCGCTCTCATCAATCCTTTTTTGTTCGGTATAATTTTACCCCTTTTTCGGGCCAAGCAATCCCTTTTACGAAAAAGGCACTTAGGGAGTTTCTGTTAAGCTCTTTTCTAACTCCTAAAACAATGAAAATATCACCGAGCAACCTTGCTTCCTTTCATGATCGCTAAACGTATCTGAAAGGGCGTCTACCTAGTATAAGTTTACCCCTTTTGCGGACCTTGTAGACTAATTACGAAAAAGGAATACTCTAGTCACATCGGCTAGAAGAGTTCTCCATTTGCATCATTTTATGCTTTTTCGGGCCTTGGAGACTAACTTACGAAAAAGAACACCAATGGAGTCCACTTACCGCTTTCAGACTCTCTAAACATGAAAGCGACCACGAGCAATCACCATCCTGGGCTCGTAAAACCAACAGGACAGTACTCACAACCACTGCAGAGTCTTCTTATCGTTTTCAGACTCCTTAAAAATGAAAGCACCCATGAGCACGAACAGTCCTGGGCTCACAAAGTCCACAGGACGGTACCATTTCATAGCACACTTTTATCCCTTCTTGGAGCTCATTAAAACTACGAAGAAGGACCCAATGGTGCCTCTTTGCGCCACAACAGATCACGTCTACTCATATGGCAACTTCCCCATTTTGGTCGCCTTTGTTCAGAGTATTCTGCAGTATGTCACCCTGAGAATCCCTCGACAACACCCATCAGCTCGTCCCCTCAGTAAATACATACCCTTTAGTCCTTAAAAGCTATGATCCCCGCACCTACAAGTCAGTTCCCTACGCTGCCAGGTCAACCATGTCATCATACTCTGAACAAAGGAAGTTTGAGTTTACGCACTATATAACCAGTTACTTCCCATCCCCACAAGTATGTCAATCCTACCATCAATACTACCACACTTCATTTCTACACCTCGCGCTCCTATCAAGGAAACATCATTGCCTTGTTAGTTGCTGGTCTCCCTCTGTTGACGACAACCAAATTTATTCCAGAGGATAGACCTAGAGGTCCCTGTGTCTTGGACTCATCACCATTTACGATGAGTGCCTACGAATCATTTCGAGAAGAGTCCTTAGTGCCTTTCCAAATGGTTGTTTCTCACATGCTCGACTTCAACACCTTGATCGCATCGTTGAGACTTGCACAGGGTATTGGTCAGTTCAGTTATTTGTTCAAGACCCCGGATACCACCCGATTCTTCCACATTTGAGAGTCTACTTATGGAAAACAACCGGTTACATTTTTCCTATAGATATCCGGGTTGCGCATGGCGACAGTATTCAGATATACCCCAGTTTTTATACTCCCTCGAGTATACAGTTACATGTACATGTACTTCTCAGAGATGACTCTCATTCTTTGAGTCCCTATAGATGTTGGACACCTTCAGTTTCAGCAGCTCATCAACCCTTCTGAGACCTTATTCAAAATGGTCGATGCTTTATTCTAGTGTATCAGTTATTGAGATCAGTCATGTTATGATCATGAGTACATCCCCAAATGATGTCCCCTTTGGACCATTATGATGCACCAACAGATTTTTTATGTATTTTTCAGGTCCCCCTTCTTGGGACTAATTGTTATGTATATGTATGGATACGAGCATGGGTATGCCCGCCTCGTCCATTATCAGAGATTATTCCTCATTCATATTGAGGCCATGTAATATTGTTTATTTTGCAGCTTCCAAGGGCCGTGGATCCAGTTTCCAATCGGTCTCTTCTCTTCCCCAAACCCCAGAAAAACGACAAAAGAACTATGATTTCTATCGGCCATACGATGAGCTCCTGCCCTCACACATCAGGGGGCAATCTGTTAACACCCAAAAAGTGCTCACTAGCTCATTTCCTTATTCACATGACCCATTTGTCCACTTTTTCACAATTTGAGCTTCTAAAGCCATCAAAAGGTCACCAAAAGACCTTAATACACCCCTTTTTCCACTCAAAATGAATATTTTTCCTCAAAAAAGCATAAAAAACCGTTAAAAAGGGTCCAAAATTCCCAAAAATATTAAAAAGGGAATACAAATATTAAAAATATTCAAAAAAGGAAAAAGGAGGGAAAAGGTACCTAAACCATGTTGGTCAATACCATTGGTTTCCTCAAAACCATAATGGTATTCCCCACCACCAAAAACTATAAAAAGGTGGTAGGGGCTCCTCACTTTCTATTCATCCATCTTCCTATCCTCATGCTGTCAAAATCTCCCTTGAGCTTTTGACCATTGTAGCCATCTTGGAGAAGAGACCTTTGGAGCTTGGAGCTACTCACCTTGGAAGTTGCTCAACAATCTTCACCATTTGGAGGTATCACCATTGCAGGCACTTGCTTGCCCCTATTCTTAATACAAAGTTATTCTTTATTCTATTTCTTGTTCTTGTTTTCAAATGCACATGCTAGTTTAGTTTAGTTTTAGATTTAGATTTACAATTGTTTTTGCTTTCAATATTGAAACTGCTATCACTTGTTGATAGGTGCCCATTTCACTAAGCTTGGTTGCAAAACCAAGCCAACAAGAACTAACATAAGGTGTCTGACAACCATAAAAGCAAGCTAACTGAACAATATAAACTAAAAAACAAAATAGAAAAAACCCGGAAAGGGTGGTAAAACCAAACCACATATTGATCGAGATCAACCCGGTTGGAGTCACCGAAACCGGTGCTGGTGTTTTCACACCAGCATGTGCTAAAAATCACCTACTAAGACTTTGGGAAATCTTAGTAGTAGTTCAAATGGACGAAAAATAAACTAGCTAAACCTAGTAAACAACATTAAAAAAAATCTAAACTACGTGAAGCATGTGCATGAAAAATAAATCTAAGCTAATATTTTTCAATATTATTTCACAAACAAAGGGTAAGAGAAAGAATCCTTTTAGTTTTTATCATGTAAAAATAGTTTTTACAGTAGATCAAAGAATACCTCAAAATAGTGTTGATGGAGGCCCTTACCGTTGTCCGAATTAGAAGGTACTTGGTCGCCAAGCAGTTTGGTGCTCTCCAACCGCACGTCACAAGGTAGGGAAATCTCCAAAGATGAAACAAGAAGGCTCAAAATGAGCTTCAAGGTTTTCGGTATAAATTTTGGCAGAGCGACGGTAAGAAAATGTATGGATAGGAATGCGTGTAAAATGAAAGACCTTCATCATTAATATATAGGAAAAATGGCCCTATCTATTAGCCTGTACTTACTCCATTCAATTACTATGAATGGAAGACAAAAGTTGTGATTCAATTGCGTTGTAAAGGCATCTATAGGATCACATTGGGAACATAGATTGAACCAAATTCTAGCGTGGAAAAGGAAAAATAGTTTAACTGGGTGGATGAATATTTTGGATTGCTATGCCTCTTTATTTATCCAAACCTCCTATATCACATTGAAGCTGCGAAAAATTAGAATGAAGTCTAGACCAAAATGGAAGGACTATTTGGGAAGCAAGATGAGACGAGAGGACATTAAATGGAGAATGGGCTCATTATTTTGAGCCAGAGTAGCTTTGAAACTATCCAAGAATTATTCACAAAATTTAAATCATCATTGCTTCAGATCAAGTTATATGGAGTTACAAGAAGGATGGGTAGCTAAATCTCTCAGTGATATCCAAATTGAGTTCTGAATACTTGATTTTTGTTTCTCCCTTGCATGAAATGAAATTGGCACTCAGAGTTATTTGGAAGATGCCTAGTTTGGATGATTTTGTTTCATCCTTACGCATAAGAAATATAAAATTATTCAAAAGGGTTTCCTGAAGTCAACACAAGTACATGCACTTGCTACAAATAAGGGAAATGAGAACAACAACAAATAGAAACAACAAAGCAGAGGCAAGAAGGACTACAATTAGAAGAAGGAGAAATATCCAAGATATACATAGGATACCTCCAACTCCAAACATGGGAATACAAAGAAAGAGAAAGTGATAGGAACTTATTGATAGAGACCAAACCATGTTGAATATGATTTAGTGAGGAAGAAGATTGATCAGTTGGCCCATATTTTTGAATGGAGCAATATTAAAGTACCTAACAATATCAAGAAAAAACCAAACGATGATAAATGCAAAGGCAAGGAAACAACTCATGCACTTATTTATATATCTTTCTCATAATCTTCATGGGTTATTGATTTAAGAAATTCGAACCATATGGCCCCATCAAATGACATATTTACTTCCTTAGATCCATGCACCATCCCTCAGATCATAATGGGAGATGATAGACTAGTTCATGTATGCGGGAAATGAACCATTTATTTAGATCATGAGAAATTTTAGACTGTATTGTGTGGAACTTCTTTGTCCATGAATATTCTTTCCATCTATCAGATAACCCATTTAGGTATAGGCAAGCGATTTGAGTTCACACATGATTCAATAGTCATTATAGACATATCTGATGGAGCAAAAGTTGCAGTTGGGAAAGAAGATCACTAGTCTAGGTTGTATGTATTTTCCAATTTCATTCCAAAATCTCCTTCTACTATACTTATAATACATTGTGATGAAGTATGAAAATTATGGCATGAAATATTCACTCACATTAACTACTATTATTTGGAGCAATTCAATAAAAAGTGTATTGTGACATGTATTCCAAACATTAATTATTCTAATGATGTCTTTCAAGGTTGCATTCTTGGAAATCATCGAGAAGAAAAAAATGACAAGGGAAAGACATGGAGAGACTCATCATCTCTTGAACTTGTTCAAAATGATATCATGAGTACAGTTCTTCACCCTTCCATGATTAGAAAGTATGTTTTGACTTTCATTGATGACTAGTCAAGGTACATCTGGTATACTTCCTCAAGTACAAATTAGAAGTTTCTGAGTTTTGCAGACTTTGAAGCTCTTGCATAGAAGTAGTTAGGAAAGGTAATCATGATCCCATGTACAAATAATGGGGCGGATTATGTGAACAAAGATGTTGAGCATCTACATGCAACATATCCTTAAAGTAGATGGCCAATTGCATTCTCTATTCCAAATATCTTGCTCCAAATATTTGGGTAGGAGCTATAAACTGTGTTGCCTAAATCTAGAACCAAGTTCCTCACAAAGCATTGAATTGAAAGGAGTCACTCCATTCAAAGCTTGGAGTAGATGAAAACCAGATGCCAAGAAATTTAAAGTGTTTGGATCTTGTGCATGGGTAAACATTCATTCAAAGAAAAGGAGGGATTTGGAACCCAAAAGTCAAGACTGCATCTTCGTGGGATATCATGATGGTGTAAAGGGGTACAAACTACTAAATCATTTCATTGGAAATATTTTCATTGAAAGGAGTATCAAATTTGAAGAGGACCCCTTGCAGGCAGTTGAGGAAGAACCTGCTATAGATAGAGTTCATGTTGATGTAGATCTTACTACTGTTTCTTCAATTTCCTCATATGATATTTCAGATCCAGATGAAAAATAAGAAGTTGTTGAAATTGATGAATGGGTCATTGCAGATTTGATAAACAAATCGCTATAGTTACAAGATACTCTTCAAGATATAAGTAATATAGTTGGAGATTCATTGGATCCAAAAAGGACTCAATCATAGTTTTATGGTGCTCCATAAGAACCCACCGCAATAGAGCCTTTGATTCCCATCCACTGTTACATGGTCATTACCACATATACACAATTTTATGCAAAATATACCAATAATCCACATTGGAAGTCTTCCATGGACGAGGAGTATCGTTCTCTCATGAAGATCCAAAATTGAGAGTCGGTTCCTCTACGTCATGGTAGGAAACTTGTTTGTTGCAAATGGATTTATCAAACAAAGATGGTAGTAAATAGAATTATCAGTAAGTAAAATCATGACTTGTAGCAAATGGCTGTTATACCTCATTTTGCCATTTTTTGTCATGTATGCTGTACCACCATGGGAAGTGTGAATTTCATGACCTCCTAAGTGTGTTAAACCCATTTTTGTATGATAAATTCATTATACAACTAAGTTGGAGAAGTCACCCAATTTCTTGGAGCCGAATCCCACCTCACCTAACCACTTTCAGCCATTCATGGAGGAATTTTCGCGCCCTGTTGAACTATGGAGGCGCGGAAATATCAAATTGTCGTGCTTTGCTCCACTACAGGGGCGCGATAATTTTGGTTAGCTTGTTGTGCCTTAGATCTAGGATCCCTCATCTCGAGAATCTCATCATCCATTCGAGATCTAATATTTTTTTTCCTTATGAAGAATGTTGGGACATATGAGATCCATGATATCCTCTCTTGATCCACACTCTTCTCCATGATGGTTGGGCTTTCTCACCCTATATCAATTCCATTTCTCTTTAGTTTTGAGATTAGACACATAGAGGCTGAGTCTGAAATATAGTTGCATATTTATTTGTGAAGGAGTCCTTATGTTCTCAAGGTTATCAAAGGTGGCTTGTTGAAATGTTTAGGGGGAGCTGCTATTGGATTTACCTCAGGTATAATTCTGTATTGTACTTCTTCTTCTTTGGCTTTCTTAATAATAACTTGGCCTATTCTCCCATGTCACGTCTCTTCCATATTTGATATATGATATGTTATATTAGATCTCGTTGACGAACTCGTGTTTGGAAGGTTGGTTTCTATCTTATGTTGCAGGCACACAAGCCTTGTACATCAAGCTTAGAGCTGGAGCTTGGACAATATCCAAATCAAAAGGTAAGATATTTATCTTTTTCATTTCATTTTCATATTTGAATACTTGTGCATGCTTGATCCAGGAGTTTAGGATTCTATTTGTTTTCTTTCTGTCTTGGATTTGGTTTAAGGGAGCCACTTTGTTATCCAAGGGATTTTCATCTTACCCGTAGGAAGAAAATCTCACCACAGAAACTAGATACCGTACTGGGGAATTTTACCTTGTTTGTTTAGCCATTGAATCTTTGAGATTTGGATCTTTTTCCTCTGCAAAATACTTAGTCTTGACTTGTCTTATCATCCTGGTCTTCACTGATAGGCTCTCTGAGTCTTAGATATGATATGTTGGGAAACTTGAGCTCAGATCTTCGTCCTTATCACTATGGAATATATTTTCACGTCCCCACTCTGTATTATAGAGTGAAAATTTCAAAATTTTTCGCACCCCCACAATAGTCTAGAACGCGAAAATTTCTAATTTTTGCGCTTGATTAGTCTGCCAGGGAGCAAAAATTCCCTGTAACTTTCCATAGTGCTTGTTTTTTGCTTGATTGGTGTTTTGTTTTTTTATTTTTATTTTAGCTTGTTTCTACCATCTAATACTGATCAGCTGTGTGTGATTCCACTTTGATCTTTACCATTTGGTCCCTTTTAACCCTCATTTAGGCTTTGGAGTAAATTTGCAAGTGTTAGAAGTGTGTTGTAAATTGGAGAACCGTCATATCCTCCCCTATCATTTCATCACCTTCTCAAATCTTTGAGTTTGGTCTGATAGCTTATGATCTCCTCTACTCCCAGTTTGAAGGTCTGAAAGGTTGCTTGGTTTGCTTGATTTTACACTTATAAGGTTTGTATTTTTGAGTGAAAGTGACAAGAAGGATTTGATCCTCTACTTAGCTTCTTGATTTGAATATTGCAAAAATACTTATTTTCTTGCATTTTGTTAGAAACAAAGGAAATTATCACACACTCACTGGATATTTGAAACGATTATTGGAAATCAAGGCTTGCTCTTCCATATTCAAAAGAATCATTACTTTGATTGTGAAGAATCTATGCTTTGTTGAGCTTTGAAAATTGCTTGGAAAATTTCCAAGATCTTTATTTTCCTTTACTTCTTTGATTGATATTAAAACATTTTGCAATTAAAAGAAGTTTCTTTCCCTTAAGTTGTCATTTTAGGCTCATGTGAAGAAAAAAGAAAACAAAAAATTGTTTTTGGATTTGTTAAAAATTTTCGGATTCGTTTGGTGTGAAAGAGTGTTTCATGGATTGATTTGGCATGTAATTTGAAAAAGAAAAGTAAAAAGTGGATATTTTATTATTTAGAAAAGTTACATTTGTGTTTTCGCTTTTGGGAACGAAAATAACTCTTCCTTACTTAGCTAGAAGTTCATCGAAGTAAAAGACTTGCATAATTCATCCAAATTTGCATGGTTTGAGTCAAGTCTACACACCATTGAGTTGCTCTTCCGCTCCCCTTGAGTAAACACCAACCTCTAAAATTAAATACCCTAACTAAACACACATTAAATGAAATAAAAGAACAATGTAGCTAGGTAGGGCATCGAGGATAGGAATCCAAATAATCCCCCCTTGTCATTTTACATATGAAACATAGTTGTTTCCTCTTAGGGTGCTAAAATACTCCGGTATTTGTTGACACGGTTATAATCCGATTTGTTGGGTCCTCCTGTTCCATTGGGGTAAGTAGCAAGGATTGGTTCTGGATGGAATTTGTGGAATACTGCACTCCACTTGGCGCCTAAGGACATCAATCCATTGTCTTCCTTGTATTTTTCGGCCTCCGTATTGGTGGTACAAGGGCCAAAAGGCAGAAGCTTCAGAAAACCTTCCCAGACGTGTCATGAACGGGGTATCCTAGTGACCATTCTTCTAGGGCTCTTTTACCTGGGATCCCTTTTGGTAGAGGGATATCCCTCCATCTATATTGGTCTCTCATTTCGTATTGTCTGACTTGGATTTCATCACTAGGTGAAGGATACATTTTGTTGATGTCTCCAGATCTTAGATAGGAGGTTGCTTTCTCTTTTACCTTGTAGAGGGTATTTTTAATTTAGTGTTGCTTGTTGGATTTCTGGCCTCTTTTTTATAACTTGTTTGCCGTGGCATTGGTTACAGTAAAGTTTTTTGAGCTTACTTTTTGTCCTGTGTGCCTCTTTTTCTTCTAGCTCCCCTTTTGCATGCTCAGTTTCCTTAGTATTTTTGAGCTCTTTTCTCGAGACTTAGATCACATCATTTAATATTGTTCCATGGCAGATCCAAGGAAATCCAGGAGAAAACAAGCCGATGAGTCCCAAACCATCCACACCTATAATTAGTCGACCACCACCTCCATGCACCCAAGCTCCCCCTACTAGCAGACCAGTTAATCGGGAGGTTGTCTTGGGACAAACAAGTGCGACACCACTAGTTACTACAGTACCACGGGTTTTTGCGGCACCAGAAGTCAGTGTAGCACCTAAGGTTAGAATCATACCAGAAAGTAGTTTCACATCAGAATTCGACGTCGCGCCGGAGGTTAATATCACTCCGGAAACTAGTGTAGCCCCGAAGATGCCATCACAAGATGACCTCCCGAAGGGTATATTGAAGTTATTGAGGAATTTGATCCTTTCCCTTCTACAACTATTCATTGGCTACGAATTTTAACCAACCATTGGTATAGTTGACAACACCAACTGTTATCCCTAATACCTCTGTTATGCCCAACTATCAATCTAAATCCTCTATTAGAAGAACGCTAGGAATGCCAACATTTGAACTTCCTATGGGACAAGATATTATGGCATCTATACAAGCGGAAATTAGTAATTTATCTCGCGAATGCGCGACAATAGACATGTTTAGACATGATGCTGCAAAAAGGATGGTTCCCCCAAAATCAGAACTTTCATTACCTTCTACATCCAAAGTGGTAGAACCTTATCGTTTGAGAATTCCCCAATCTGCTTCCCGTGATTCGACCTATGGTATGCCATTTGTAGGTCGATCTGCACCCACAGATTGGGTATTTTCCCAACCTCTACTAGACAACTCAAGAACCAAAAACGTTTTTGATCCATCATCATCGTTGTGGAACATGACTTTGGGCCAAGCCCTCAACGATTTTTGCATTTTTCCAGCACCTATGCAGTTAAATCAAATCAACGGCGATGAGTTTTGGAGATGCGCGGAGGATAATGGTGTGGACCTTGCCAACGGGAAATGATTCAAAGATAAAACATGTCGCGCAGCTCCACCGTGGATGCAAAGCAGGGGATGATCGACGATTCACGATGATTGTCGCATCGGGAAGATGCACGATGGTTAAAGGATGTGGTGGTTGCGGTAGATGAAACCACTCGATAGGTGTCGACGCTAGGCTCTGTCGCTAGGAGGGAAAGTGGTATTGGAAACCACTTTAGAGCAATGTGACACCACCTTGAAGAAATACAGTGCTAATTAAAGGATGGCAAGGACCAGGACATGAAGGATGATCCAACGACGGATGGAGAAAGGTGTCAAATCAATTAAAAGAACATCGGATCTAACGGTCTATATCACAACACATGAGATCAGCGGCCAGGAGGAGCGTAAACCCAGAAAGATGCTAGGGGGATAAGGCAAAAAAGTTATATATATAAAAGTCAGTATTTGAAGTTGATATTTCTGTCTTGAAGCTGTCGGAGTCAGAGGCTTCCAAGCATGTGGAAAACGAAGAAGACGACAGGCAGAGTCATTCTCATAGCTTTTCAGTGACAGGTAGGTCATTATAACCGCTGCTATTAGCAAATCTAAGTCTATTTGCAACAAGAAATGGATGAAGAACCAGTTTCTGGAAAGGTTAGGGTTAAATTCACTCGGGAAGGTAGGGTCTCGATGCATTTGATGCAGAGTTTTGGCTGACTATACCTGAATTTAAGAGAAGAATGAGGGTTTGATGAAAGGGGGTTTAGACATGCATAGAGGGTTTTAGTCACGTTTTTTCCTTTGTTGCATTGACCAAATTATTCTTTTCCCCAAGTTCGAGGGTTTTTTCCGAGGAGTCTATTATCGCTGCATATAGGCGGTTTTCCCCTTGAGAACCACCAAAATTTCGACCACCTGTATTAAACCTGAGACAAAAGGTAGAATATCTAGAAGCTAAATAGGAGACTAAAGAGGCCAGTTGCCCTATTAGTAGATGTGATTGGAATTGCAGAGCTGGAGGGCCTAAAATTTGCGAACATGGTATGACCTGTGCCATTCAAAGGTCGAGATGAAAATGAGGTTAATATCTATGGTGTAGATTTGACCATGCGAATAGACGGCTTAAATGCATATCTACTGCCACCAAAATAATTTCAAATAGGACAGGGGCCACCTCAGCGCCATTGTATACTTTTCCACCTATCTAGAAATCCTAGCCAAGCATGTTTCGCGTCAGCTCAAACCTTAGACATCATTGTTGCTTGGTTGGGAGATTCGGTCAGGTCATCATGGCGAAGGTGATTGCACGTAGCTTCCGTAATTGTCACGGCCATTATAGACATGGTTCCTGCGTCCCCTGTTCGAAATCAATGCATGGGAAAGGTGGTGCACTTGGCAGCCCAGGTATCTTTCAGTTAGAGTCTGGTCATGGAGAAGGATCAGGCATCCAAATCGGTCTTTATGCCCGAGCAGGCGTGGTATGAGGTGGAGGAAGAACGCGCGCCTTCATATCTTGTGGTATTTGACCATGTAGAAACCGACACCACTAGCGAAGATGAGGATCCCAAAGAGAGACAGGAGTGTAGGAGGGTTCGATGTTGGGGAAGAAGGAGATTCCTGAAGATGATCGAGACATCCACCGGGACATGGGGATTCTCAAGGATTTTGTAATCTCCACTGAGGACGTGACACCTCCCCCTCCAGCAGAGGAATTGCAGGTGGACAACTCTTTGAGAATAGAGAATTTCTTTGATCCGCAGGGCCAATTAAAGGCTCTGGAGTAAGGTGGCGTTCTACTCACCGTATTCTTGTTTCCCATCTTAATCAAATTTTTTTGAGCTCGACACATATGTAATATTTCCAAATTTTGAGGCTGTCAAGGTGGCAACATAGTTTTAACTATTTCATGATGATCAATTCGAGGCTAAAAGCCTATAAATATCATTATAATAGAAGAGCAAAGTGGGGAAAAATCATTTGGCTGAGGCCTGGGGATCGAGCTTTGTTTTGAAACTTTTTTCCATTAATATAATGTGTCGTGCCTATGACAGGTCATTTTGCAGAGATTCATTTGTTGCTTTACTTGTAGTCTGTTTTTTCTTTCTCCTCTATGTGCTCATGCTTCCTGTTATACATTTACATTATGTTTTCCCTTTCATATCTGAGATCAATGTATAATAGCTTAGAAATGATTGGAAACAAGATCTGGTTATTATCTCAGGTGTTCACTCAATATTGCTACTAAAATTGATATCGAATTCATCTTTGCTGGATGCCCATATCAGTGGTCTGTTCTTACCTTCTTCTTTTATCACCAGAAACTAGTATTATGACAGCAAGAGAGTGGCTACCTTGCCTCTGTTTTAATAGTCTGTATTGTAGCACTGTTGTTCGATATTCATGTGGTATCCTAAATCCATCGTCCAATTTGTCCCTTCCAGAAATCTGACCTTCTGTCTATGATTTGGATGTATATTTTGAGTGAGAAGAGAGGTTGTATGTTTATGCTTGTTTTACCTTTAGTATTCTATCGATATTGAGACATCCCTCTTTGACTATGCTGGGTCAGTAGCACAAGTCTAAAGTGGTTAGTGGTTACCCCGATTCTGCCTCCCTACAACCTTGGGGTGCGTTTTGGGTGCTAACAAATTGGCGTCGTTGCCGGGGAATGATCGTCTTATCATCCCTGGGAGAATGACAAAGTTTCAGACCTGATTGTTGATGGTGAACAACTGTCAGACATCGAGAAGGTTGTATACCTTTCACCTGGTGACTCCACTCATGATTCAATCCAATTTGTAGGATCCACTGGAGAAGGAGCTCAGCTGCCTTGGATATGGAAGAATTAAGGTCTAGGTATCAAAGTATCAATCTCTTCGAAGAGCTCTTGTTCTTCTGTATTGGTATCCTTTTACCTTTATGTATATATATATATAAATTCCTATCTCACCAAAGAGTTCTAGGTCATGAGAGAGCATCCTTTGTATATCCTTCACTAGATTTTGAAAATGTACATCCTCCTTTCACCCCTAGAGCTGATCCCATCCCTTCTTTTGAACCATCTAAGATCCATAGCCAGCCTTGCAGATCCCATGAGAGTGAGGCTGATGATTTTCTTCCTGCACATACTCCTTTGCCTTCCAAATCTCAACAGAGATATAGCCCTTTAAGGCTGCCCCCTGTTCTTCATGATTTCCCTCCCAAGTACCATAAACACCTTCCTATTTTTGATGGAGGATTCGAAAGTCTTACTGTTGAGAAGCACCTTCAAGGCTTCGAACATTTCCTGGACCTTTTTGAAATAGGACATGATGATGTTTGTATGAGGGATTTTTCCCAATCCCTCCAAGGAGATGTGAAAAAATGGTTTAAGAATTTGCAACCTGAGTCTATTGATACCTGGGAAGAGTTGTCTAATGTCTTTTCGGGGTTTTGGGGTAAGATAAGCTCATGGGACCTAGTTCTTTCAGAGTTTTACTCCATGAGAAGGCAAGAAGATGAAAACATGTCTAGCTTTAACAGGAGGTTTGCAAACTTCTATTATAACATGCTAAAGGAATGTCAGTCCCTAGAGAATGCTGCTAAATTACACTATGCATCTATCTTTCCTCCTGATTTAACTCTTCATCTTTTGGAGAGAAGGTCTTCCAATTTGCAGCATATGTTCATTGATGCATTAGAGGTTGAAGAAAATCTTAGGATGTCTGGAAAATTATCAAACGAAGATAGTGATGAAAGGATTGAAGAAGAAATAAGATTCGAAGAGAGACATGAACAAGGAGAACTTGCCTTGCATTCCCATTTTTCCCATGATGAATAGAGAGGTGATCAGCCCAGTGAGGTGCCAGAAGAAGGTAATTCTAATTTGTTTTGTGTAAATTGCAATCAGCCTGTTGAGATTTCTGTTAGTGATGGTTTTAATGAAGATTTCAGTCCACCTATGTATGATGAATATGAAGAGGACTGCTTGGAGAGCTTCATAAGACTTTTTGAAATTGATAATAAAGAGGAAGAACAAGTGTGTAATCAGTCCCAACACATAGAAGAAGCATAGGTTTGCAATAGAGAGGAGAAGTACCAAATAGAAGATCGGGGCTCTCTTTCAAATTCAGAATTTTTATGTCAAGAAGAGTTTGTTTCATTTGATTTTATTGAAAAAACTAATAATATTTCTGCTGCGTTTGATGAAGAAGATCAAGTTTCAAATTCTGAAATTTTGAATGGAAGTATTGATGTCTCACTTGTAAACCACATGGAGAACTCCCTTCAAGATCCTTTTGAAAAATGGTTGAGTTTGCTATTGGAGCAGCCCTGTCTTGGCAAACAAGTAACAGAGCTTTTTGAAGGTTGTCATGTCCTTTATGATCTGGTGGCAGATTATATGAAAGGAATTTGCAGCAGTAAAGATTGGTTATATCTTCGCCTCAAATGTCAGAACCTCTACCATACATTTCTGCCACTAGACTCTTGTGTTCTGATTTTGATTAAGCATGATAAATTTTTTTTGCTATTTGACGAGTTGCTGGATTGGCTTCATTGGCACTTTTTCATTACTTGATTGAGCAGTAATCTTCAAGCAAGGCGGAGTGAGTTGTATATAAATAAGCTTGACATGGCAAGCATCTCTTTCAACAATTTCCAGTTTGTTCTCAAAATCTAGTGTTTCAGTTTTGGGTTTTGGCTTCAAGGAATTTTCAGTTTGCAGTATGACAGAGCATTTTTTGGTTTGGGTAAAGATCGCCACAGGATACACCTCACAGAAAAATTCCCCATGTGTTTTCCATGAACGCTTTCAGGCAAACCCCCCAAGTATTCTACACCAAGGAAGTGTTCAGCAGGGAAGACTTTCCTGCCTAGGCATCCCAATGGATCAGGCACCTGGTCTACGAGGTTCTTTGCTACCTCACAGGGAGGATATCATCCCTAGTTAGAGCCAGTTGTTAGCACCTATTTTTTCTGCATTAGTAGCAAGGCATGGTGGACAAAAATATTGAAAATACCCTGGAGGAAGCCTGAAATTACCTCGTTTCTCATGGCTAGGTGCTAGGGTATGAGAAAGGTTGATTTGGAAGGGTTAAATATAAGAAGACCAAGGGAAATCCAAAGGAAAATGCAAAAATGCGACCAAATTGAGCAAAAGGAGGTAAAATACTATGGTCTGAATAATAAAATTGCAAAGAGTAAATCCAGGGCAGGTTGTGCCATTGATCGGGCACGCATCGGAGATCAACGGTCCTTGTTGATCGTTGCATAGCCAAACTGCACAGAACATATGGGAGATAAGTGGTTGCGATGGATAATACCGACAGACAGGTGGCAGATGGAGAATGCGTCGCAAGTAGGATAGGCGGTAAGTATAACCACCTCAGTGGGATGTGACACCACTTTGGAGGAAGATAAGGTGCTAAAGATCGACAGTTGGGATTCGTGGTCAAAGACCTGGCGGTCAGGACGGGATGTTGTTTTTCTCCGGGTAAGTTTTGTGAGATCGACGGCTCAGGTTGCAGGTAAATATCTCAAAGATAAAACATGTCGCGGAGCTCCACTGTGGATGCAAAGCAGGGGATGATCGATGACTCACGATGATTGTCGCATCGAGAAGATGCACGATGGTTAAAGGATGTGGTGGTTGCGGTAGATGAAACCGCTCGACAAGTGTCGATGCCAGTCTCTGTCGCTAGGAGGGAAAGTAGTATTGGAAACCACTTTAGAGAAATGCGACACCACCTTGAAGAAATACGATGCTAATAAAAGGACGGCAGGGATCAGGACATGAAGGATGATCCGACGACGGATGGAGAAAGGTGTCAAATCAATTAAAAGAACATCGGATCTAATGATCTAAATCACAGCACATGATATCAGCGACCAGGAGGAGCGTAAACCCAGAAAGATGCTAGGGGGATAAGGCAAAAAGGTTATATATATAAAAGTCGGTATGTGGAGTTGACATTTGTGTCTTGAAGCTGTTGGAGTCAGAGGCTTCCAGGCGTGTGGAAGACGAAGAAGACGACAGGAAGAGTCATTCTCAGAGCTTTTTAGTGATAGGTAGGGCCTTATAACCGCTGCTATTAGTAAAAATAAGTCTATTTTTAACAAGAAATGGATGAAGAACCAGTTTCTGGAAAGGTTAGGGTTAAATTCGCTTCGGAAGGTAGGGTCTCGATGCATTTGATGCAGAGTTTCGGCTGACTATACCTGAAATTAAGAGAAGAATGAGGGTTTGCTGGAAGGGGGTTTAGACATGCATAGAGGGTTCCAATTTCCTTTTATCCTTTGTTGCATTGACCAAATTATACTTTTCCCCGAGTCCGAGGGTTTTTTCCGAGTAGTCTGTTATCGCTGCATATAGGCGGTTTTCCCCTTGAGAAGCGGAAAACTTTTTTGACCACCTGTATTAAACCTGACACAGAAGGTAGAAGATCCAGAAGCTAAAGAGGAGACTAAAGAGGCCAGCTTCCCTATTAGTAGATGCGATTGGAATTGCAGAGATGGAGGGCCTAAAATTTGTGAACATGGTATGACCCGTGCCATTTGAAGGTCGAGATGAAAATGAGGTTAAGATCTACGGTGTAGATTTGACCATGCAGATAGACAGCTTAAATGCATCTCTACTGCCACCAAAATAATTGCAAATAGGACAGGGGCCACCTTAGCCCCGTCGTATACTTTTCCACCTATCTGGAAATACTAGCCAAGCATGTTTTGCGTCATCTCAAACCTTAGACATAATTGTTGCTCGGTTGGGAGATTCGGTCAGGTCATCATGGTGAAGGTGATTGCACATAGCTGTTGTCATTATCACAATCGTTATAGACATGGTTCCTGCATCTCCTATTCAAAATCAATGCATGGGAAAGGTGGTGCACCTGGAAACCTAGGTATCTTTCAGTTAGAGTCTAGTCATGGAGAAGGATCAGGGATCCGAAGCGGTCTTTATTCCCGAGCAGGCAGGGTCTAAGGTGGAGGAAGAAGATGTGCCTTCATCTCTTGTGGTATTCGACCACGTAGAAACCGACACCATCAACGAAGATGAGGATCCCGGGGAGCGACAGGTGTGCAAGAGGGTTTGACGTTGGGGGAAGAAGGAGATTCCTGAAGATGAGCGAGAAATCCACCAGGACATGGATATTCTCAAGGATTTTGTAATCTCCACTGAGGACGTGACACCTCCCCCTCCAACAGAGGAATTGTAGGTGGACAGCTCTTTGAGAATAGAGAATTTATTTGATCCATAGGGCCAATTAAAGGCTTAGGAGTAAGGTGGCGTTCTACTCACCGTATTCCTGTTTCCCATCTTAATCAATCTATTTTGAGCTCGACACGTATGTAATATTTCCAAATTTTGAGGCTGTCAAGGTGGCAACATAGTTTTAACTGTTTCCTGATGATCAATTCGAGGCTAAAATCCTATAAATATCATTGTAATAGAAGAGCGAAGTGGGGAAAAATCATTTGGCTGAGGCCTAGGGATCGAGCTTTGTTTTGAAATTTTTTTCCATTAATATAATGTGCAGTGCCTATGATAGATCGTTTTGCAGAGATTCATGTGTTTCTTTTCTGTAGTATGTTTTTTCTTTCTCCTCTATGTGCTCGTGCTTCATGTTATACATTTACATTATGTTTTCCCTTTCATATATGAGATCAGTGAATAATAGCTTAGAATTCTTGGAAACAAGCTCTAGTTATTATCTCAGGTGTTCACTCAATATTGCTACTAAAATTGATATCGAATTCATCTTTGCTGGATGCTCATATCAGTGGTTTATTCTTACCTTCTTCTTTTATCACCAGAAAATAACATTACGACAACAAGAGAGTGGCTACCTTGCCTCTGTTTTAATAGTCCGTACTGCAACATTGCTGTCCGATATTCATGTGGTATGCTGACTCCATCGCCTAAGGTTTTTTCTCTTATGATTATCCTGCCATACTTTTACACAATTTGTCCCTTCCAGAAATCTGACCTTCTATTTATGATTTGGATGTATATTTTGAGTGAGAAGAGAGGTTGTATGTTTATGCTTGTTTTACCTTCAGTCTTCTATCGATATTGAGAGATCCCTCTTTGACTGTGCTGGGTCAGTAGCACAAGTCTAAAGTGGTTAGTGGTTATCCCGATTGTTCCTCTCTACAACCTTGGGGTATGTTTTGGGTGCTAACACCTCCGCCACCTGTATCTTATGGAGTTGGTGCACATTCATCTACGCAAGTTGGTACTACTTCCGCAGTCACCCAAACTACACGATCAATCTCTTCTAATGTTTCAGTTGGAACACCAATTGTTACTGAAAGTCGATTGTAAGCCACAATTTACACCATATTTAGAGGCCAACCTTTCATTGCTGCCCCAAGCAGGGCCAGTGGCCAACCTCCACCACTAGGACCATCTGCCTCATGGGGACAACAAATACCACATGCTCGGGGGAAACATACCATAGGTAGCCATAATATTTCTTGGGGGAAAACAAATCAATTTCAACCCTTTTACCCCCCCAACCCTAATTTGTATCATGGGTCACCTTACCCTGGCATTGCGAATAATCAATAGATCCCACCTCCCCCGACACCACCTCTTAATCAAGTCGCAAAAAACAATCATTGGGTTCCACCTCCTCCAACGCCTCCCCCTAATCAAAGTATGGTTAATGCCACTAATCAAGGATTTGTAAACACTACATGAGTCCCACCACCCTCTGTACCTCCACCATTTAACCCCATAATGCAGAACTTACAACAACTGGTTTATCCTACGATTCCGAATCAACTGGTAAATTCCATGATCCCGAATCAACAATCGATTAACCCTATGGTCCCCAACGCACATAACTTCCAACAGTACCCTGCGGGCAACGTATATGGGTATAATATGCAACAAAATTTAGTGCAGGCCCTACGGGCATTTAGGACCCCATCAATACTATCCTTACCCACAACCAAATAGATAACTTCCCTTTCTGGAAACACTGGACTTGCCCGATTTTTCAAGATTAGTTAACGATCCCATTTGGCATGAACCACAATGGCCATCTATCCCTACCAAATTACCATCGGATATCCCAAAATTCGATGTGATACCAAGATAAGACCCAAAAAATCATGTTATGACATTCCATCTTTGGTGTTCTTTGAACTCATTGATGGATGATTCCATACGATTGCAACTCTTCCAACGCACACTCACTAGGACGACATCTAAATGGTATATTGAGCTCCCACAACATTCCTTTCGAGATTTCAACTCCTGTGCAATGTAGTTTCTGACGCATTTTCAACTACCCATTTGATAAGAAACTGACACAGACCTATTAACTTCGTTGCGACTATCCACCTCTACTCACATCTCAGATCATATTCATGAGTGGAGGAGGCACCAAAGGTTGATTAAGGCTCATATCCATGATCAATTATTAGCTGATTGGTATACAAAATCATTACTGCTACCTATTGCTAGGTATTTTGCAATGGGAGGGGCCATTACAGCAGAGTAGGCAATCAGTCGCGCTCAGTATTTGGAATTGGTTTACTCCCAATCCAGAAGTTTGTATGAATTGATCCCTAATGCTCCTCGCCGCATCAGCGATCCATCTAGGCCCACTACCGAACCTCTTATTGATGGCATAGTTGGTTGCATAAAGGCCCAACATGTATCAAAAACTAGTGGACAACAAAATACTTCAACTCCACTTCAAAATAAGGATGCATCCAAAAAACAATACTTCCCCTACTCAGACCTCCGAGGTGAATGCGGTTCAATCCTCGTCACAACAATCCAGAGGGAAAAAGAAGAAAAATAAAGGGAAATCCAAGAAACCTTCTCCTCAATAGGAAAATCCAAAACCCCAACAAAATAATGCTAACAATAAACCCAAGAGGAAAGCTAATTTCCCATGCCCACTTTTCCAGGAGGACCATTATACAAAAGACTGTCCTTACCGTGAGGAAGTAAAAAAAATTGTGAAAGGCTATTCCCACCCGACAGTGCTAACTAACTCTTTCCCATATCAACAACATCAAATGATCACACGCATTCCTCCATAAGGGGGCACTACAAATGATTCCAATCAACCAGAGTCATTCACTAACCAAGATATCCTCATGATGAGTAATGAGACTGCTCATTTATCCACGAGGACAAAGAATTATGACTCTGTTCCAAATTCAAATATAAATGGGAGTTTTAAAGATAAATATCCTTTGGAATATTCTCCCTCCACTCCTCCATGTACTGGCCCTCTTCACATCGAAAGGCCTATTCCTGACACTGTGTTGCACCCACCAAAAGCCACCATTCGAAAAGCAACATTCAATCCGAGTGCACGAGCTGCTCAGAACTACAATATTGTTGAGGACTTAGCTGAAGCACCCTGCGTAATGTCAACTCTCGAAGTTATACAACATTTCCCTAGTCAGTGTAGAACCTTGTTGTCAGCACTTGGAGCCGTTGAACTTGAGACTTCCAACACGATCATGTTCAATTTGGAATATTTCAAGGCAAGGATTTCCCACCAATTGGATTTTCAAATTCACACTAAGATTTGTGGAAATAACATCCATCGTGCCGTTTTGGACGAGGGTGACTCCACTTCCATCATGTCCTTGTCCTGCTAGAGAGCTATTAGCTCTCCTGAAGTAACTCAGTCTCCTACCACTTTAAAGGATTTCGATGGTCGTGGTTTCCAACCAGACAGACTCATACCATCACTAGCAGTGGAACTGGGGGGAAAAACTATCTCCATCCACGTAGAAATAGTAGATGCTCCATTGGATTACAATATCCTACTTGGTCGAAACTGGTTCTACGCGATGACCGCAGTAGAATCATCAATTTTTCACCTGGTGTAGTTTCCTCATCAAGGAAAAGTGATCACCATTGATCAATTGGACTTTTGCACACCGAAAATTCATTCCAACACCACCAATAATGTCCCGCTATTGACTCAATATCAACATCGTTACGAAGACATTAGTGTTGTCCTTTTGAAGGACTCTTCCATTATCGGAGTCTTCTAGAGCTTCCACCCCCAATCTATTCTATCAACATGATCTCTTAAAGTACCTCTCAATCCCACGAATCTCATGATTCATGGGTTGTATCGAATCCCTCTGAAGAAGAAACCATTGCAACTTCATGCCTTTTAACTTAAATGAGGTGACCTATCATGCGATTTAATCTGCTTCAGATTGTATCGATTCTGCTGACCACCATCCGATGGCACCAAACCCAAAACATCTTCTGTCTTGGATCGATTCATCCTTGCTCTCTTTTGATTCCCTTCTACATAATTTTCCCTCAGATAAGTTTATCATGACAATAATGAGCATCGATGAACCTCCGTGTAAAGATCACCATCATCAATCATCTTTCCTTACCAAGATCCAAATGGTAGAAACCAATATCAAATCCATTGTTTCACATGATGTTGTCCCAAATCCTCAAACTCCCATCCTCACTCATAATGTGTTTTCAGAGGTAAATTTAGCTAAAATATTATGGACACTTTTCCTATAGACATATCAGTGAAACCTGGTGTCATGGAACACATCCACCTAGGTAAAACCTGTACACCCACTGAGGTGGAATTTTACATAGCCTTATTTAAAGAGTTCCACAATGTTTTTGCATGGAGTTATGAAGAAATTCCAGGAATTGACCCTTCTATGTGCTCCACGAAATCAAAGTTTATCTCGGTGCAAGACCTATTCGGCAGACACTATGACCCGTTCACCCTAGAAAAATTGCAACCATTAAGGTAGAAGTTGAAAAGCTCCTTCGAGCTGGTTTTATTTATCCTTCCCCATTGACAGGCTGGGTTTCTAACATCATTCCTGTAGCTAAGAAACAAGGCACGATTAGAGTTTGTGTTGATTATAGGGATTTGAACAAGGATTGTCCTAAGGACAACTATCCTACCCCCTTCATCAACCAAATTATCGATAACTGTACCAGGAGTGTCATATTTTCATTCATGGATGGCTTATCTAGCTATAATCAGATAGAGATACTCCTGGTTGACCAACATAAACCATATTTCATCTTCCCATGGGGAACCTTCGCATACCAAAAGTTACCTTTTGGCCTTAAAAACGCTGGGCTACTTTTCAACGGGCCATGTCTTATGCATTTCACGATATCAAGCATATTGTGGATCCTTATCTGGATGAATTACCCATTCATTCTACTTTGCGAGAAGACCATCCAGAGCACCTTAGTGCCATATTTCTATGGTGCTGTCACTACAACATCTGCTTGAATCCTCACAAATGCATATTTTGTGTTGAAGTTAGCAGATTATTAGGTTTCATAGTCTCCAAAGATGGTATTCGCATCGACCCACTGAAGGTTGAAGCTATCTTAGCCTTACCTTCACCACTGATTTTACGAAACTCCAAAGTTTGCAAGGGCACACAAATTTTTTACACCGCTTCGTCTGCAATTTCACCGAGATCACCCAGGGCTATATGAGACTACTCAAGAAGAATGTCCCATTCATTTGGGATAATGAAACACATTAATCATTTTAAAACCTTAAAAGGGCCTGGAATAATGATATTGTGTTACAACCCCCCAACTATACACATGACTATATCTTATATCTCGCAGCCTCTACTTCCACTATCGAAATGGTGTTAGTGCAGGAAGATGGTAGTGTTCATGAACATGTGATATATTATATCAGTAAAAGTATTATTGATTCTGAAATGTGCCATTCACATGTGGAGAAACTGGCTCCGACAACTATTTTTGTTGTCTAGATATTCTGACATTATATCTTGCTCCGCAAGACTGTAGTTATTTCCAACTTCAATCCCATGTACTATATCCTAACAGGTCAAGTATTGGGGGGAAAATACTCTCATTGGATTTTTGTCCTTCAGGAGTTTGATTTGGAGTTTGCAAATCTAAATCCAAAAAATATTTGGTCTTAGCTGAGCTGATATGTGCTCTGCCCCGTTTCAATGAAGCATCTGAGCCCATTGACTCTCTTCCTAATGAGTCATTGTTCCTCATTGTCATGACTGATCCTTTGTACGGAGACATTGTTTTATATCTCCAAACCCAGGGATTTCAGTCTGATCTCAATCGTGATGAGCGACGTCGCATCCGACACCACACCAAATATTACCTAATCATTAGTAATAATTTGTATTGTCGTGGTATCGACTCCATCCCACGTTGATGCTTAAATCTAGATGAATCCGAACGTGTACTTAATGACTGTCACTTCGGGTATTGTGGCGGTCACCTCTCTAGGATGGCTACAACCCAAAATATTTTGCATCCAGGATATTTCTGGCCATCTATCTTCAAATATTGCATTGAAGTGGTCAATAGGTGCCCCCCATGTCAATCCTTTTACTCCAAGAAGCGCTCCCATCCAGCTCCACTGCATCCCGTGATTGCTGTCGAGCTCTTTGCAAAATGGGGTATCGATTTTATGCATTGTAAGCATACCTCCGCCGAGGGAATGGTTATGTCATCCTAGAAGTTGAATATTTTACCAAGTGGGCTGAAGCTATGCATACATATGCTGAAGACAAAAAAATGACAACACTCTTCATATTCAATCATATTATTTCAAGGTTTGGAGTCCCTCAAGCCATTGTAATTAATCATGGTTCCCATTTCAGGAATCATATGATGGCTGAAATAAGTACCAAATTGGGTTTTCGTCATGAAAAATCATCTCCCTATTACCCCTAGGAAAATGGAAAAGTAGAGGCAATAAAAAAAGTCTTGAAAAAAATGATCCAACGCATGGTGGGGACCCATAAATTAAATTGGCACTTAAAACTATTCTCGGTTCTATGGGCCTATAAGAATTCCGTAAAAAATGCGACCGGGTTCATGCCATTTCAATTGGTCTATGGTATGGAATCTATCCTCCCGATTGAATGCGAAATCCCATACCTAAAAATGGCCGTTGAACTCTTGCCAAACACTTCCGTAGAGGAAGAACGATTCCTATATTTAACCAAGCTTGATGAAACTCGTTGCGACATTGCACTTGCTAACGAGGCTCACAAAAAGCGAATTAAGGCTCAATATGACAAATCTATCCAAACTTGTGCTTTTAATGAAGGTGACCTAGTCTTGAATTACGATCAAATGCATGACAAAATAGGAAAAGGCAAATTGGAATCCATCTGGTATGGTCCTACATTGTCAAACGAGTTCTAGAGAAAGGAGCCTACGAGCTAGTTGATTGTGATGGCATACCTTTGCGAAAGGCTCATAATGGGAAAGAGATTCTATGCATAGGAACATCCTGCGTGAACACTTTGTATATAGTGTATTTATGGTGTGATTTTGATTTTTTTTTGCATGCCCAGATCTTGTCTCATTCACAATTGTTTATCCCGATTTGTGCTTGGATGTACATATGGCAGTGTATTTCATATTTTTGGACGGTGCTAGTCGACATACCCAGAGTCTCTTCTGTAGCATGGGTACTATATTCCCCTACTGACGAGTTGATATCTTCGGGTGGAATCTACTTAGGTCCCGCAATGAATAACATAGCGGAATACCATGCAGTCATTGGGCTTCTAACTGAAGCGTACTCTCTTGGAATTCACCATCTCATGGTCTACCCGGATTCTCAAATCGTGGTATCTAAACTAAATCGCATTTACACCGTTCATGATCCCATATTACTTCGCTTATATCGAAGGATACGCCTCCTTGAAAGATAATTTGATTATATTTTATACCAACACATACCAAGGCAATTGAATACAGTGGCTGATTCATTAGCTAACTACGTGTTGAATTGGCATCTAGCTCATACATAACCAATATTATAATAAAAACATGTAAATAATGTAAAATACAAATCATCATAGATAAGTAGTCGAGATAGGTCAATGCATATATCATGTAAAAAGTTTTGATCATGTCACAAATAGTATCAAAATGCGTCAAAAAGACAAAATCAGGATCACTGCCCATATAAAAATCGGCACTATCGCCTATACATCATGTAAATTCTGCTAATAGCAAAAATAACTATTTCCTGGATCTCATCACAAGGAGCATGATGCTCGTGATAGCAAACTACCGCTTTAGTGACACAACGAAGTAATTTTCCCATACGCTCCAGCACACCTACGGTATGCCTCTGAAGGTGATAAGGGATCTCAAGTAATCTCATCGGAGGGACACCCATGGTCAATCCCTCGATATTTCACTCTACATCATGAAATCTCCCTACCTCCGCCTCCTCTACTTGATACTCCTCTCCTTGTCACCGCAGTGGTGAAGATCCTGCTGTTCTCACTGGTCCATGATCTGCAGCATTACACATGTACATATTAGGTCTTTTGTGCGACAAAATATATATATAATATCTTAAAAAACTCAAAAAAAATGTTTAAAGGTCACATACCTGACTCATCCCACTCCTTGTCCTCTGGTAAATCCAAGTCAATATCACCTCAGAAGTTTACCCCGGCATAAGGATAATCCTCAATCATTATAATCTGTTCCTTTAATTAGGAAAAGAAGTTGGCAGCGAATGCTAATACTTGTTTCCCACCTATACGAACAACATAATCATTCTATCTCCCCATCCGTGGCTCAGATGGAGGACGACGAGGTCTCTATATCTGTAGGTGTAGTAGTGGAACCCTCTCTAAAAAGAAGGTGACTAGAATGCTTCCATATCCAAATTGCTTGATATGATCCTTGATGTTGACCAAGACTCCCTCACACCAGTTGAATAACCTTGGATCAAGGAATTACAAGGCATACGTCATTTGGGCATTGGTAGCATGATGAGGCCCTACACTTCCATCCACTTGAGAAATGGTATATAAGATCATCCTCAAGGGAAGAGATATCACATTAGCTATGAGTATTTTCCTGCTTTTCTTATGGGATCCTTGCCTGCAATACTGAGCTATGTAGTCCTCTGTATTCTCCTTGGTGGTATGATGTCCAACTAGGTTGAATCGTGCCCCTGTCCTAGAGAGATCGGTCAATAAGTATATGTCATCAAGCTCTATCTTGAGGATATGCTCCCCTATATGGAAAGCTTGTAGATTTGGATCCCACATTTCTATTATGTGCTTTAGAAGTGTCCCTTGTTTCCTGATGCCTCTTGTGTTGAAGGACTTCAGTAATCCACACTCTCTGCTTTACTTATGCTTGTAAAACGATGAGGAAAGTATCAACCTAGTATTATTTTATCTCTTTTTCGGACTAGGGTGATTAACTCATGAAAAATGAACCCTACATATTTTTCTTTAGGCTCTTTTTTCAGACTCTTGAAATAAGAAAAGATTGCCAAGTGAACTTGTTTCTTTCACACTTGTAAAAGTATTTGAAAGGTCGTCTATTCGGTGATAGTTTATTACTTTTTTCAGACCGTTTAGACTATTTACGAAAAGGCATACCTTAGTCAACCTTTGGCTAGGAGTGTTCCTTCGGATATTATTTTATACTTTTTCGGGTCCGACGACTAACTTTTACGAAAAATTCAAATCTTGGAGTGTTCTTTAGGTTATTTCAGACTCCCTAAACATGAAAAATTGTCGAGTTTACCTTCTTTGGACTCACAAAATTAAACATCGAAGGATCCTTATGGGACCAAATCTCTCCTTCCTTGGGTTCATAAAATGTGCAAGGTTGGACTCATCCAAAAATGAGCTATATCGAGCATCTGTTATCCTCAAGATCGTTAAAAAACAAAGGGGTACTCGTCAAACATGATGGGGGAAAATGGGGGGAATAAATCGAGTTTAATTTTTTGGCAGCCAGTGAGTCATTACCTTTGAACATGGCATATGTACACATCTTGTCCTACAGTCGGGTATTCAGTATGTTTTTGGGTCATAACTAAAGTTGCGAGCCGTCTTCCTTCTTTGAGTCATCCAAAGAACACCTCAGTTATAGTCATGTCACATTTTTGTTTTTTCCTCTTTAAGTCCATGCTGCCAAGTTGTATGTCATGCCGTCGTATGTTCAAAGGAAAGTGTCAACCTGAGTCAAATTTCTGCAATATCGTCAACCTTTACATCCTTGTCTCAGTCCATACTCATCTGATTCATTACTTCACCTTGTCGGTTTCGTGTTGATGATGTGGGATTCATTATGACCCTCCTTCGACGAGTCTATTGCTACCGAATTCAACACATCATCTAGGATTTAAAGTTAAGGACCATTTTATTACCTTGGTACCTGGAAGCCTCAATGGAAGGTTTCCTCGCGTTCGACAGTAGGTTTTCATCATTGACCTCTGATCGAATGATCTCGCGGATGTTCGACGTCAGGAACTCATCTATTCGCATTTCGTCGGAATGTAGTATGATACCTTGGGGATCATTGTCATCATTGGTGATTTATGTCGTGCTTATTAACGGTTCACATCGTTGACCGGTAATCAAGTGGTTTCTTCCATGTTCGACTTCAACACCTTGTAATCACATGGTTAGATTCGTATCGATTTGGGACCGGGTAGAAGACCCTGTATATTTCTGAAGTTTATATCCAGGTTGCGATGGCGATTCATTGAGCAGGTTTCCACATGGACATCATGTTGGTGACCTCACTAATGTACTGTCACACAGATCCACTCTTGTATTGGTCATGGCTATGCTGTTGTCATATCATGGATCTACGCTTGTGATCTAGTAGCCATGATTTTAGTCATGTGTTGAGTCAGTACTATCATGGATCTGCGATGTATTGGTCGACAACCATGCTTTGATTTAGTTGGTCCGAGCATGGGTATGCTCGCCTTGACGATGATGCAAGTATGTCGATCTAGCTCTGCTCCGACCTTGCTTTTTATTATCCTTTAAGAATCTACAAATTAGTAAAGTGTTTCGTCCATCATAATTTTTTGACCTCACGCTTTAGGGGGCATCTATTATACCTCATTTTTCCATTTTTTGTCATGTATGCTTTACCACCATGGGAAGTGTGAATTTCATGACCTCCTAAGTGTGTTAAACCCATTTTTGTATGATAAAGTCATTATACACCTAAGTTGGAAAATTCACCCAATTTCTTGGAGCCGAATCCCACCTCACCTAACCACTTTCAACCATTCATGGAGGAATTTTCGCACCCTTCTGAACTATGGAGGTGCGAAAATACCAAAACATCACGATTTGCTCCACTATAGGGGCACACAAATTACAACTATGTTGTGCTTTGCTCAGTGTCTGGGGCACGATAATTTTGGTTAGCTTGTTGTTCCTTAGATTTAGGATCCCTCATCTCGATAATCTCATCATCCCTTCGAGTTATAATCTTGTTTTTCCTTATGAAGAATGTTGGGAGATATGAGATCCATGATATCCTCTCTTGATCCACACTCTTCTCCATGATGGTTGGGCTTTCTCACCCTATATCAAGGCCATTTCTCTTTGGTTTTGAGATTAGACACATAGAGGCCGAGTTTGAAATACAGTTGTAGATCTATTTGTGAAGGAATCCTTATGTTCTCATGGTTCTCAAAGGTGGCTTGTTGAAAGGTTTAGGGGGAGATGCTGTCGGATTTATCTCAGGCATAATTCTATATTGTAATACTTCTTCTTTGGCTTTATTAATAATAACTTGGCCTATTCTCCCATGTCATGTCTCTTCCATTTATATATGATATGTTATATCAGATCTCGTTGATGCACTTGTGTTTGGAAGGTTGGTTTCTATCTTATGTTGCAGGTACACAAGCATTGAACATCAAGATTGGAGCTAGAGCTTGGATAATCTCCAAATCAAAAGGTAAGATATTTATCTTTTTCCATTCATTTTCATATTTGAATACTTGTGCATGCTTGATCTAGGAGTTTAGGATTCTATTTGTTTTATTTCCGTCTTGGATTTGGTTTAAGGGAGCCACTTTGTTATCCAAGGGATTTTCATCTTACCCGTAGGAAGAAAATATCACCACAAAGGCTTCTCATAGTTACAAGGCATAGACTACAATAAGGGTTTTTCACTAGTTGCAAAGATGGAGTCCACTCGACTTATGCTCATCATTGCTACAAATCAACATTGGGAGGCTCATTATATGGATTAGAAGAGTGCGTTTATTCACATGGATCTTGTGGAAGATTCCTACATGTCATAACCACATGAGTATATCCATGGCTTATCTCATGTTTGCAAATTTCATAAATATTTGTATGCCCTCAAGTAGGAACCATGAGCTTGGTATGAAAAGATGGATTCCTTCTTACCATCCCAAGGTTTCTCTCACTATCATTCAAATTCCAATGTTTAAATTATATGAAAAGATTAATCTCTCTTGGTATTTCTTTATGTAGATGACTTGTTAGTCACAAGTAGTTCAAAATCATCTATTATAGTAGTCAAATATGCCTTGCACGACAGGTTTTCTATGGCTCATTTGGGATTGTTGTACTACTTCCTTGGTCTTGAAATCACCCAAACTAATTTAGGAATTGAGATGGAACAATCCAAATATGCATAAGACTTGATTACTAGATTTGAGATGAATAATTACAAATCTGTTGCATCACATTTTCTTTCCAGAGTCAATATGGAGGATAGTTGGTCCACACCCTTAATGGACAATTATGCTACAAACAATTGGTTAAGAGTTTTCTTTATCTCTCACACAATAGACCTGACATCTCTTATGTTTTTGGAGCAATTTTCAAATTCTTGTAGGAACCTCGTGGACTACATTGGAAGGTTGCAAAGAGAATTATATAGTATGTTAAGGGTACCCACACTTTTGGGATACACTTTGTAGCAAATTTCCATCTTGGTCTAGTTGGATACATAGATTCTTATTAGTTTGGTGATGTCACAGACCACAAATCCTCTTCTAGGTAAGTATTCAGTTGTGGCTTAGACCTATTTGTTGGTCGAGTAAAAATAAGTCATCTATTGCTTTATCGATTACTAAGGACGAGTATAGAGGTGTAGTGAATGCAACGACATATATTCTCATTGAGTTTGTTATTTAGTATCACTACCCTACTGTCATATTTATGACAATCAAAGTACTATCTAGATCTTTAGAGAACTGGTTCAATTATAGAGGATAGAGTATATCGAGATTCACATGCATTACATTTGGGGAATTGATTCATAATCAAGTCATTGATATGCAATATTGTCCATCCTTAAAACAAATTGCAAACATATTCACCAAATCCTTTATAGAGTGGAAATTCAAAGAGTTACGAGCTCACATGTGAGTGCAAGATACTTCCACTACAAAGCAAGCTACCTAGACTTCTTAACATTATCCTCCTTTATTTTTGGGCGCGGTGAGGGGTGGGGGGGTTTCCAACTAGGTTTTCCCTCTTTTCTCACTTTTGAGGATATACTTTTGTACTTGGATACTAACATGGCTTCATATTGTCAAGACCCAATTTTTGTGCATCATATTCATTATGTTAGGATTAAGGGGGTGTGTGTTGGTGTGCATGCTTATTTTCCTATTCCTAAGGTCAAGGGTGCTCCTACTAGAGTTCTTTCTCAGTTTTTAGGCTCAAGAGCACTCCTATTGTAATTGTCCTCCTTTTTTAGGGATTAGAGCATTCATACTGCAAGTTATTCCCCTTTTATAGGGATTAGGGAGATATTACTTGATTTTCCTTTACTTTTTAGGGATAAGGGCACACTTACTTGAATTGCTCCCTATTTTAGGGTTTAGTGTATTTCAATTGGCAGTTGTAGAGCTAGTTAACCCTATTTGCACATGCATGTCCTAGTTAACTTCCTAATAAAGTCACTTGGCTATTATGGGATAGTTAACTCTAAAGCACTCATGCATAGCCTACTTAACCACCTCACGGGGGCACACCTAGATATTTTGGGCCAGTTAAACACTATATTGCTCATGCATGACCAATATAACTACCTCACAAGGGCACATGTAACTATTCAGGGAGTATGCTCTTAAATTTTCACCATCTCTTATGCTTGTGCATGCAATTAAACCTAGTTTGGTTACCTGCATATGCAGGATTTCATCTCATTGAATAATCATTTAATGATGTATAATATTGAGCATTCAATTGATTGATAAATATTACATTGCTTGAATATTTTATTCACTTCTCTTCTCTATATTTCTAACTATATTACTTCTCCATTTAGATTTTAGATTCACTGGTTCCAAATCTCACCGTGGCAATAATTCTTGAAAAAAACAACTCATTGTAGTATAGACAACACTGCATTGTCTAACAATTCCTCCATATCCACCTAACAAGGAAATATACGTAAGTTTTAATAAATTAAAAAGAAAGATATGAGAATGTGACAACACACTCAAGGATATCCAATCATGATAATAAGGATTGTCATTGTTATGGAATTATCAGGCTCATCTTTGTCTAAGAAGTGTTTGTAGCCCTCTAAGCCACATAAAGCATTGTGATTTCTTCCAAAAATCAAATTTTTTCTTGATGTCCACGTGTTTCCCCTTAACAACACCCCCTCAAGTTTCCTTTTAGCAACATTTGGGGGAATATTTAAAATTGCAAAAAAATATAAAAATATGTGGTAATTACCTTGAGAAAATTTTCCATTTTCCGTACACTTGGACATGGATAAGACCCACACCAACCACCTTAACTATTCACTTCAATGATAAATGGAGGCCTCGAGGTTGGCAAAGGGCATCTCATGATCAATATACCCTCATGTTGGAAGGATTGTGCATCATTTGCTTTGGTTTTTTACATGCTCTCTTTGATCATAAACCTCTTGTTTATGATATCTTACCTTCCCAAGATTGAGTTAGGATTCCCATTTTATGAGTTGTCCTTCCAATTCAAATTGGTGAAGCGGTTGAAGATTGGTTGGTTGTTAGTGGCCTAGGTTGGAGGAAGCCAAGGTTTGGTGAAGGAGGTATCAAAATGGACACTCATGTATAATTTGTATTTGTTGTTATCTCCTCTTCTTCTCCCCCCCCAAACAATCTGTGTTAATGTTTTTTACATTGGTTTACATTGTTGGTGGAAGACTATCCCTAACCTGAAGGGTAGTTACTTAGGTAGTTATGAGTTTGAAATTTTAATTAGTTATTATAATTATGAGTTAGAACAGTCCGAGAATGGTACTTTCTATTGTGTTGTGTGATGATTTCAATATATTATCCCATTGGAATATAATGCAAGACTTGGATTAGAAAACGTTGTCAAGAAGGCTAACAATATAGCCCCGAGTCTTTCCCTTGCGTTTTCTGATCAAATTCTCTATTTAACTAGTCAAGTAGGAGATTATAGTTCATATTTTTTGACTTGATCTATTGGAATCCCCCCACTCCTTTTTTTAATTAATAGATGCATGCATTGTGAATTATGGCAGGAAAAAAATGCAAGGGCTCGTGACTTTCCTTGATGAAACTCATGGGTACTCACACATTTCCTTAAAGCAAGATACATGGATAATCCAGGTGCTATTTTTTAAGATTTAGATTAATTTGGTATATTGGATATGTGAGTCTTTCTTACATTTTCCAAATTATTATTTTTAATCCTTCATAATCACCAATTAGTGTTTTTTTCATTATGCCTTTGATGAAAATAAAAAAAATGAATATTGCTTGAAATTTATAGTTTCTTCTGGTTCATTTGGGATCTCTTGGGAATTTTGATGCCCTTAGGAGTGTTTGCAATTAAAGGAAAATATTAGATTGCTTTCATTATCTTGTTCTTATGAAAATAATAAAGAATTGCTTTCCTTGGTTATAGTAATTTTCTCAAACATTTGTATTCAATTTAGTGTTTGAAGGGTTATGCTTGGTTCTTCGAGAACATTATATTTTTCTCACATATGCATCCCTATGAGAACAACAACCTTTAAAATCAATGTAACTAAAATGAACTAGACAACACCAAAAACACAGGCTTCCTCATCTTCAAAATAAAATGAACTAGACATGTTTTTCTTTGATAAAAATCCCATAGTATTCTCAGTTATGGGGCCTTGGTTGTAGGATTGGAGAGTAAATTCTCTAAGGGCATGTAAAAAAAACCTAGGAGTTTATTAGTTGAGTGTAAAATCCATTGGTATCAAGTGACATTTGTTGGGAAAGTGCATCTCACACACGCGTCAAGCATGAGGTCAAGATGAGTAAGTGAATAAGATTATCCCCTGATTGATTACTCAGCAGGCTATGCATGTACGTGAACTTTAGAACAAGTGGAAATTCCTTTTGGTGACACCATTTCTATATAAAGTTTTGGGTCTAGGACTCAATCCTAAGTTCCCTACCCATATAAAGACTCCTGACCCATGATTGTTCCACCCAACTATCAATTGTGAAGTGGTAACCATAGTTTCCTCTGTTAGGGTTTTCACATGGATGACTGCAAGTGGGGAGTGTTTGTGGTACTTGAGACCTATGCTTAACATTTTCTTCAGATCCCTTGGAGGGTTCATGTATTCTTGAGGGTAAGTGTACCTTGGGTGAGGGTTACGATAATTGTCTCTCATACCTTCATTATTTGGACTTGGGCCCTTATTATCCCATGCTAACCTTTAGAAGGAATTTGTCCAACCATTCACTGATTAGAGCGATGACTTAACCACCCTACGTTGATTTTTGGGAGAGTGAGTTTACTTGGATATATCTTAGAGAGTCTTCTATAGGTGTGTGTTGATTGTAATTTTTGACCCCATATAAGGCCTTACAAACAATTCTTCTTTTTGGAATCAGAGTTTATGACTATAGTTCCTATGGATACCAACCAAGGGATCCTTGTGCAAGGGGATCCTTGTGCTTTTCCTTACTTTGGAAACATTGTTGCTCCCTTGATGGCCACCTTGAATCTTCTTGGATTCACCATAGGATTTTTGGTTTGGTTGTTCTCCACTCTAAATGTGCCAAATACTCCTGATGCTTCTCAAATAACAATACAAAATTTGAACCCAAAATCCGACGAGACAATCCAACGAAATCTGACAAAATTGACTGTGTCGTCGGATTTCACCTTTAAAATTACGAATTTTGATCAATTTTTTTCTAATTGATTCATGTCATTGTTGGATATCCGACGAATCCCGTCAGATAATGGACGGGAGTTGTCGGTTATCCGACATATATTCTATAACGGTAACTATGATCATATCATCGGATATCCGACGAACCTTTAAATTTTAAAATCTATAAATTATGGAAACATTCCGACATGTTTGTTATACAAGCAACAGTTTGCAAAATTTTTATTGTTCGACGGACTGTTTTCCGTAAAAGAATACACAATTATTTATATTTTTTTTGTGATTAAAAATAGTGAAGTGTGGATCTTGATTTTCTAATATTGATAATCTTCATTCACTCTCTTTATGAGAAAATGTCAAATAGCAATATTCCTGATCCAGACGAACAAAATCGACAATTACTTGCTAGATTGTGGGATGGACTGAAAGAAAGGGTGATGGGAAATGTTATTGTCCATGTAGTCAATGCAGGGGATTTAATAAGAGAAGAATAAAGATCACAACAACCAAAAAACATTGTAGGGAACATGGACACAATGAGGGGGGACATGAATATCGTCCATTTGTAAGTTTTGCATTATATATGTTTTTATATTGATTTCTTTTGTAAATGTATGTATTATTTTAATATTTCTTATATTAACTTATATCTATTGATGGTTTCATGTAATTATAAAGGAAATCCATCCTACGGCATATCGTCTGGAGGAAGTGCTTTCAGAACAAGTACCAGAGGAACATGGAGCTATGAATAATGGAGAACAAGTTAATGATCATATTGAAGAAGATGATAATACTGATAACATAGTTGAAGATGATGGTACAAATACATTGATCCATGATACATTTAATGTTAGAATGGATGATGATGATGATCATGAAAATGATGATTTTGATGATATTCACGATTTACCTCTTCTTGAGAAGGCGTACGAATCCCTTTATGAGGGCTCCAACACAAATCCTCTCTCGGCTATATTGTTGATAATGAACTTGAAGGTTATGAATGGTCTTTCAAACACATCAGTCACATAGATGTTAAGGTATGTAATATATTCCATCACATAATATATATGATCACGCTAAAGGTTATCACTGTTCGTCTAATAATTTTATTATTAATTCATAAGTCAAATTAATACAGATGAAATGTGTTTCATTAATATTATTTATATATTATATTAACTAGATTTTTATTTTAATTTGTTGTAGCTTGATAGCTGAATTTTTGTTACCACCGTCAAATATTTTTCCTTGCACATATCGAGATTTATCTTCCATCGTGAAATAAATTGGAATGCAGTATGAAGCAATTCATGCATGCCCTGATGACCATGTTATATATTATAATCAACATGAATTTGAAACAAAATGTCCGGAATGTCATATCAGTAGATATCGAACAAATCAAGTAACAAAAAAGGTGCCTCCCAAGGTTCTTTGTTATATTCCCATTATTCCATGTTTGCAATGACTGTTCAGGTGCAAAAATATAACACAATTTATGGATTACCATGCACAGAACAAAAGTCAAGATGACATTATTCGAATGCCTGCAGATGGGTCTGCATTTAGAGATATGGAGGAAAAATGACCTCACTTTAAAGAAGAACCTCGTAATCTTAGTGTTTCTTTGGTAGCAGATGGTGTCAATCCATTTGCAGAGATGAGATCCGTTTACTCGGTGTGGCCTATTTTTGTTATCAACAATAACATTCCTCCATGGTTGTTAATAAAGAGGGAGCACATAATGTTGTCGATGATAATTCCAGTTATATTGTTTCTACAACTTTTTTTTTAATGTAGTGGCATCTCATTTGTCATATTTTGTTGCATAATGTCATATATATTTTTTATTTTTCTCTTGTGCATGGTTTATATATCTAAATGGTTCTCATAATTATATATCTTATATGTTCAAATCAATCAGGTAAGTACTAAGTTAAAGATATGAATGTATATATCGAACCTCTTATTGACGAGCTACTAAAGTTATGGAATGGCATCACTATGTATGACGTATCTAGGCCAATATTACAAAGGAAATTTCAATTCCATGCAATGCTTGTATGGACAATACATGATTCCTCACCAGGGTTAACCCATTTTTGCGGTTTGTAATTATAAGTTCCACTTTAATTGCATTTAATTTTATGAACTAGTTAATATACTATGCACGCATATTTTTTTAAATAATCCATTAATTTTATATATAATTATAATTGACATAGATAATCCATCTCTTTATGTAGGTCTTCACACAAAGGGAAAATTTGCATGTATAGTTTGAGTCCTAAGATCAAATCTCGTCATTCAAAAAGCTTAGGAAAGGAGGTGTTTGATGAGTATAGGCACTTCCTCTCTAATAAGCACAGGTATCGAACTATCGAACTATCGAAAAACATCTGCTCAATGGGAATCAAGAGACTCAATTAAAACCGCGGAGAATGACACCTCACCTATGGAAGTTGTAATATAACAGAAATTGTCAAGGTACATATGAATCATCATATATGAAATGTTATGTATTTTTTTTTATTGTGTGTTGTTTACTGTAATTGACATTGATTTCTGTAATTTCTTTATAAACTATGATTCATGATGGCCGTTGTGATCATGAAGGCATTAATGGGCTTCCACGAGGAATGAAAAGTTATCCTAAACAATTCACTAGGTTGCCATACTATGAGCACCTACAAATTTCTCATTTGTATGATACAATGCATATCGGAAAGAATGTGACTGAAACATTATGGTGGGATGGAAGGAGTGAGAAAGAAAAAATTGTCAAAATTTGCAAAGACATTCAAGAAGGAAACCATGCAATGAAAGACGTCATTCAATTTCATAGAAACAGAGACCAAATTAATATAAAATCACTTCCATGGATGTTAACGGAGCAACAAAGTAATGTTGTAAAAGGATTCATGCGAAAAATTAAATTTCCCACCGGATTTTGTGCGAACATGAAGAATATCATAACAAAGAAAGGTGATTTTGCGGGGGTGAAAACGCATGATTGGCATGTCTTCATGAAGGTAATTATTATGGTATGCATATAATTATTGCTACATTTTTTTATTCCAGTGCATATTGTTGGTATTTTGTTTGTCTACTTTTTGTAAAAAAAATGAAACAATTTGTATATTGTTACAGTATGTTCTACCTCTCTCTCTCCCGGACAATTTCGACAACAATGTCAAACAAGTTATATATAATCCTGGGAAATACATGAGGTAATTAGCGATTTTTTGCATGCGCTTAGTGTTTGTTTAATTCATCGTAGAACTTATATTTGATTTTTGTGCACTAATTCATGTTATGTAATATAATGTTTTTTTTGTTAAATCTCATGATTGGTTTATGTCACTTGTAGATGGTTGTCATCTAAAGAAATCCATAAAGAAGATATAAAGTATTGGAGGAGATAAATTCCTTGTCTCATGTGTGAAATGCAGCAGCATCTAGCTTCGACATTTTTCAATGCACAAGAACACTACCTCATACACCAAGTTGAGGAGATTGAATTGTGTGGACCTGTACACTCAAGGTCCATGTGGATGGTTGAGAGACACTTGAAATTTTTGAAGGGTTTGGTTAGACAACGAGCACGTCCTGAGGGTTCTATGATGGAGGGATATATGGTATACCAAAACATGTTGTATATTAGTGAATATATTCCTAAATTAGCATCAAAGCTCAATTTACGTCACATTTGTGATCCAGAATCCAAATAAAAATTTCGAAGGGGAGTACCCGAAGGGGAAAGGTAGATCGAGGAAGGTGAAAGGTAATTATCAGCTAGTGGAGATTAATTAATATAATACATTTGATTGTTGATTTTTATGTATATATCATACATATTCTATTTGTATATTCAATATGAATAAATTAATAGTGTATACTTTGTTAAGTGGATATACATTTGTATTGAATTTTAATTTTATTTTCATCAAACAGTTGATTGAGAGTGGGATGCACTTCATTTATACATCGAAAACAATCTTGACTGAATGTAGGTATGGATTGAACGATGTGAACAATATGGTCATGGAATATCATAGGAAGGTGTGGCTTC
Source organism: Larix kaempferi (assembly GCA_027924585.1). Classification (NCBI taxonomy): domain Eukaryota; kingdom Viridiplantae; phylum Streptophyta; class Pinopsida; order Pinales; family Pinaceae; genus Larix; species Larix kaempferi. The sequence continues at coordinate 4,230,655 of BSBM01000662.1, forward strand.
ATTGGTTAAAGCAACACATCGCAATGGAGATACCAATATTACACAAAGGGAAATCGATTTAGCATATGGTTTAAAAGATAAGCAGACAAGCATATTAATCAACCACGATTTTTTTTTTTTTGCAAGCATATTGATGTACACGTTGATTTTTTTTTCCTTGTAGGGCATAAACATGCACTTAATCATAAATGGATCATTATGTAATCTTTACGTGTATGGCTTCTTGTAGGTAAAACACCATAAGGCTATGTGGTGCAATGGCTGTAGATATCACATCAAAAAGTTGGATGAAACGAAGAAAACATCAGATTGTAGGATATCTGCAGTCTTTGAGGTGACCAATGTTTCCTCTAGAAGTGACAGACATCCATAACTCTCAGAAAATCGATACTATGGGTATTTGGAAGATATTCTTCAATGTGACTTTAACTCCTTCAAGGTAGTTATGTTCGTTTTCAAATGGTATAGGTTATGATTGCATCAACATGATCCCAATAAAACTATTATTGAACATGATAATGGATCTACGATGGTTAATACAAGGTTGTTTGAGCCAGGAACAGAGCCCTATGTTCTTACAAGCCATTGTGAACAGGTATTTTACTCGAAGGTTCCAGGTAGAGGGGGTTGGTCATTTGTTAAGAGACACGATCCAAGGGGAAGGCCGGTAAAGTATAATGTAGAGGAAGGTAATGAAGAGGGTCTCGAAGAAGAAGACGATGTTGAAGATGATCAACATGAGTTAGATGATCATGTTCCAGAAGAAGATGTCGAAGAATTAGTTGAATCAAATGATGTAGCAGGAAATGTCCATGAAGATGATATCGATGATGACATGATCATCGTAACTGACATCGATGACGATGATGATATGGCCAATCCTTACGATGTTGACTTTGGATCGGATGATACAGATGATGACTTGGATGAAGAAGATGATGAAGTCCATTGAAGTGTATGAGGTATGCCTTAATATATCTATTCTATATATTTTGATTTAATATTGCGATAGAAATATTGAATTTTATTGGTACGTATAAATTAACTGTTTGTTAGTGTTTTTTCCATTTTCCTGTATGTTGGCATATGTTATAATTAGCAGCATTGCTTCTTATAAAGTATGACAAAAAACACAATTATTTTTTTTTTTACATAGATTTGGTCGGGTTATGGAGAATTGAGAGTGATGTGAGGGGGGGGGGGAGGCCATAAGAGCTTCCACCTTCACGTGGTTGGCCCTATTTAGTAGTGAATATTAAATTATTCTCGAAACAAAGAGAATATTAGTAAGGAAATGCACAATTATCATGCTAACCCAAATGGCGTGCTTGATCATGTATTGCACGGGGCCAACGTTGAATTTTTTTAAATTTGTGCTTGCTTGGACTGAAATTTGGCATGGTTAGACTAGACACATGCATTGACGGTGTGGGAGTGTTTCCAGACTCAAACATGACTGACACTAACAATTCGAGCATCAAAAAACATACCTAAAGATTAATTAATGTGCTACACAGGGACAACGTTGAATTTTTTTAAATCTGTGCATGTTTGGGATGAAATTTGGCATGGTTAGAATAGACGCATGCATTGACGATGTGGGAGGGATTCCAGACTCAAACATGACCGAAACTAAAAATTCGAGCATCAAAAACCATACCTATAGATTAATTAATGTGCTACATGGGGCCAATGTTGAAATTTTTTAAAATTTGTGCTTGTATGGACTGAAATTTGGCATGGTTAGACTAGATGCATGCATTGACTGTGTGGGAGGGTAAAATCCCAAGGTAAAATCCAAAGCACATTATCTCATTCAAGGATGGTACAAGGTAAACCCTATATTTTTCATGCCACATATGGTACAAGGTAAACCCTATATGGTACAAGGTAAACCCTATAAAGCAATATTGGGATGGAATAAACTGCAAATATATAGAACACAACTAGAAATATGAGACAATAATAAGATAATATAGCAGGAAAAGAGTGTTGTCGTGTTCATAAGATAATATAGCTGGAATTTAGCACTTAAGCACACTTGACAATACATTGCAATGCATTGTTTTCCATAACACATAATGATCTCCTTGAATTCTCCCTTATTTGTGCCATAATTGACGATTATATTCTAATTGTCTAATTAGTCAATCTGTTAGTTGATTCCTCAGATAATCAGCTAGTCCAACTAGTTGAGAGCCTAGTTGACTCCTCCGATAATTGGTTCCATCATTTTCATCTCACTCAAATAGTGTGTGTGTAGGGGAAGGGTTTTATAATGGTGAACATGTTGGTGGTTTGAAATATGTTATAACATATATGTTAATGCATATATTAACATATATAATATTTCATATATATTAATATATGTCATAAAATATGCATGGTAATGCAAATAAACAACTCTAAACAACATATATCATTGTCTCTTGTTGCGATGAAGAATGTAGTGAAATGTGATGCTTGGTGTGAAATGCAGAATCTCATGAATTGAGTTTTTGAATACAATTTACACCCAAGGAATCCACCGAGGGCACTTATATTTGGGCCTCACATCCAATTAATATAGGTTCTCCTTGCAAGGTAGTGGGGAGGAGTTGTAGTGGTCACTCATGTGCCCCAATGTGGTGCGTTTGGTTGAAATACATGCCATGTTCTCTACCTTGCATTGGTGAGTTATGGTCATGTCCCCTTGGTTGGGTGAGTTGAAATTTCTTAATGCAAAGTATATGGGGCATTGAGGGAATTTTTTTTACACACTATCCTTTAGAATGATTAAAATAAATGGAGAGTAATACTTTGTATATGGGATCTAGATCCCCCTTTATGCCTTTAAAAGTATTCACTTAAACAAAATCATTGCCCATTATGAGAACATAACATCTAAAAAGTGAAATTGATTAACTTAATCAATTGTTAAGTTTGAATATTCTATTAAATATTTTTTGGTGCGTTTCCCATTACACTATCTACTTGTCCTCAAATCCAATAATTTTTTCAAAACATCAATTAAAATTGACACTTCTTTTAAATCCCCTTGAATATGGAAATGACACTAGGAGTGCAAGTTTTGCTGGTATGGGATGATATTATTATCACTATTTATCTATATATAGACACACACACACACACACACACACACACACTCCAACACTAATATGGACACGATTCTGGAGGCTATGATAGATATTAAAATTGGTGCAAAGGGTTCCACCTCACCAATGAAATAACACGATTGATGATGTTAATGGCAACTCTACTTTTGATGCAAAAATGGAATTAAACTTATCATTGAGTTTATGGACAAGGATTTGAAAATTTTATGTAATTAAAAACACTACAAATAGAGGCTAAAAACAACTAAAATTGCCTATTTTGTTGTAGTGTGGCAAGAATCACCAATATAAAATGTATTAGACCTTAGGAACTAGAAAAGGATGGCATGGCATGCTTACTAGATAAGGGATTGAAAGTGGAAAGGGAGAAACATGTCATCCTATCAAATAGAATGTTGGAGTTCTATCCCATCATTGATCATCATTTTTTAATGGAAATACTTTATTAGAGGGGAATTTATTCACATCCATATCCAATTCATGCATCCTTGTCTTTATAATCATAATCGTACATGTTTGAAAAAAGTATACAATATTAACTAATATTGAATTTGAAATAACTAGGTCATAGGTCATCCATACTATAGAAAGTACATGAAAATATTAAAGAATTATTTCAAAATACAACTTCATAGGATTAAGCCTCTGGGATAAGGATGTTATCTAAATGTGCACCAATATCATGAACATCCTATTACACACAAAAATGAGATAGAATAGTTCATTCGTGAATTGCTGGAAACATGTGTGGTACCAACCCCTACTCTCTAATCATCATGGTTCTAGAAATAGAAGGTGCTTCACCCCTATGTCCTCACTTTTACTAATGACGAAGATGATGATTCTTATAATGATGAAGATGGAGTTCTTGATCATGATGATGTTCATGATGATGATGGTGATGTTTTTGTTTTCAATTATAATGACGATGATGATAATGATTATCATCTGTATGATGATGATGATGGCCATGAAGACAATGACGATGATGGTCATGATGACTATGATGATGACGATGATTTCATTATAAAACATAATCATAATTGTCACTAACCATGATGATGATTATGATGACAATGGTGTTGTCTAGGATGATGATGATGATGATTACTGACGACGATGACGACGAGGATGATGCTTATGATAGTGTTCATATTTAGGGGGTGTGTGTTTTGAGGTGGGGTAGGGGTGATGAGGTACTATTTAGGGATAAGAACTTAATGGGGAGGATTTTGTGGGTCAAATGGCTGTGATGACTATGACGACGTGGATGGTTTCTTTTTCAACATCATCATCGTCATCGTCACTAATGATGACGATGATGATGGTGATGATGATCACGATGGTGTTATTTATGATGATGATGATGATGATGATGATTATTGACGATGATGACGGCGATGGAAAATTATGATGACATTGATGTTCTTGATGACGATGATGATGATCAGGATTGTGGTGATGGTGATGCCGATGATTGTCACTGGCCCTGATGTCGTTAGCGTCATCAAAACTCACATCATCATTGCATTTTAATTAATGTGTTATTTTTTAATCAAAAGTTTTCAAATTAGATCTTATTTTTAATTATATATATATATTTTTCGATATGTATATATAAAAAAATCAATTAATTATATATATACACACAAAATGTTTTATGTATTATTTTTATTAATATGTTATTTATTTATGGTAATATATATTGTATGTATTTTTTTTTTAATATTATATATTTTTAATTATTTATGGTAATATATATATATATGAAAATGAAAACAAAATTCACTCACCTTACTAGTTCCCACGCACACGAAGAGAGAGAGAGAGGAATCCCTGGCCATAGCCTTCTATTTCGAACCAGTTTAGTTTGGGGATCAACATATACCTATTAACCACCACCAAAAGCACATGAAACAAAGGTGAAAGAGGTGGAGGTCATAGAGGTTGTAGTCCAGAGGTCATAGAGGTTGCAAACTGGAGGTCACAAAGGAGGTCACAAAGGAGGCCACATTCACCAAGCAGAGGAGACAATGAACCCTAAATCAGTGAGAAAATCGAATCCCTCTGACCTGGTTATAAATTTATCCTCAGTTTACATGAATTTAGCTTGTTCTTGGAGTGGAATTTACCCTAGTTTACTTGAATTTACCCTATTTTGCTCCAACCTGCTATTCCATTTTGGTAATGGGTGGGGTCTTGGCAGCAGGCTTAGCTCCATTTTTTTTGGTAGCCTTGGAGGGGTTATCCCTTGGGGGTATCATTTAGGACTTTGGATATTGTATTCTCTATGACCCTTAACATAGGCAGGACTCACTACTCCTATCATTTAAACCAAACCTCAGGCAAGAATTGCTACTCCTAGGATTCTCTGGAGTGAACGTGTCTTTCTGCTGCTGAAGGCTATATACATTTTGATGAATGGTTGGACGATCGACTTCAATACTCAGGAAATTTCTCCATATTTTGATTGTCGTTTCCTTAATGGTATCGACATTTAATAATTTCTTGTTTTTTGTATTACTGTATTTATATTCATACTATCTGCAGCTCCTTTGTAGCAAGGTGGTTTTCTGGGTTGGTCCTCCTTTCACTGGATCATCCTATGCTTCTTGTGGTGTTGGGTTCTATTGGACTCTTGCGTGAGGTTTTGTATCTCTTGTTTGGGATGGTTTTGTTTATCGAGTTATTGAGCCTTGTCACAACCAAAATTGAGTATTTAGGTTGTGCACGAGGTTTCGTATCTCTGGTGCCACAGTTGTCTATGTACCTCTAGTTATTTTGGCTTGCCATGCTGTCCAACATTTGATCCAATATTCTGCTGGCATAACCGGCTTCTGATTTCTTTCTCTGATTGTATACTTTATATTTATCTAATATAAATATAGAATTTTTTCGTTATGAAAAAAAACCAAACCCCTATATCAGGCCTATAATATTACTATAAAAAATTATATTACTAAGCTATAAGGTAATATTAACAACAAAAAATCCTATTACAAACTCTAAGGAACTCATGGACTAGATATGGAAATACTAAATAACACCCATTTAACCGGGGATTCAAACATAGCTCCAGTACCAAGAACTGAAAACCTGCTACAACTAGATCACCATCAACTTACGTTTTTTTTTCTATCACCACCCTTATCTAACAAAAGCCTTCAGACACTCTATTGCAAGAAGGAATAGTGTGTGTATATGCAGTATGTGTAGCTCTACGTTGTAGCTCAATGAATACACCTCCTCTCTATGTAGTTGTAAGAGTTGTAAGAGTTGTAGGAGTGGGTATAATATTAGGCCCTTTCGTGTGATTAGTCCCTTGTAGCCCCTATGAATGAGATCCCTCCCTATAGGAAGATATTCGAGGTGTTATATTTTTTTAAATAATTTGCAGATTATTTCTGAAGGTATGAGAATGAAGTTGCCATTACTCTACACAAAATTTGCAAAAAATAATGCCTAGAGTGACTACATAATGGCTAATGCTCCAATAAAAAAATATCTACAATATTTGAATGCAAATAGGCTTTCAGAATAATATCACATGGGTTTTGCTAATATTTACTGGACCACCTTCAAATAACGACTTCTTTTTTTAATTCTAACATGGAGGCCTCCAAATGATATGGCAGTTTGGCTTCATCTACTCGGAATAAGGATAAACAGAGGTGGTTCCACAAAATTCGTTCAACAAGTGTAAAAATCCAGAATAATACATGTGGTTTAGTGTATTTTTTTTTGAGATGCCCTTGGCTTATCCTCTCTTATTTTTTTTCAATTTTATAATACTTTCAAACTTCCAAGATACTTTTTGAGAAGTTTGAATTAAAATACCTTTTAATAATCACACATTGTGTTTCTTTAGAGAATCACACAAACTTCTATTTCTCTTTCTTCCAATTTGTCTTTTTTGACTTTTGTTACCACTCTAGAATCTTTCCATTTTGATACCATGTTAAACATTTAAGCTAACAATAAAGACATATACATAATTAGAAACAGAATCATGTAAATATATGCTTTTATTACAGTGACTATACAATGGGGTTGATCCTATTTTATGTCATTTGCTAGGTAGTTGGTTATTCCCATATTATCCATCCCAATGAATCCTTGAAGGAAACCATCATTACAAAGGGTTGAGGAAACCATCATTACATTAATAGAGCAGATGGAGGTAGTTACAAGGAGCTATTGCATATAAGAGGTATTTACAAGGAGCTATTGCATATAAGAGGTAGTTATAAGGAGCTATTGCATATATTTGACCTTCTATCTCTTTGGCATGTCAAATAAGAGGTAGTTACAAGGATCTAGTGCATATAAGAGGTAGTTACAAGGAGCTATTGCATATATTTGACCTTATTTGACCTTCCATATCTTTGGAAGGTCAAATAAGAGGTAGTCACAAGGAGCTATTGCATGGATGCATGGTTACCCCACATTGTCATGATTTTATATAAAATTGGCATCTAATATGTTAGTTTAGATGTTATATTGCTCATACTCTAGATATCGGGTGTGCTTGACAGACTCAAACCTTAATTATTTTCCAAATTGCGTGCCAACAATTATGGGCATTAATATATGAGATTTGTTTTTTTAGCATCATACTCATTCCCATGGCCGATATACCTCATCATGACCACATGATCCGTGTGGACCCTTCTTCATATAGTGATGATGAACTTTTAGGTTATATGGAACATTTGTACATTTGAGAGAGAGATGACTAGTTGTACCTTCCCCACAATGGTTGATTTACTTTTGGTCCTTACACCTTGTTGTTTATTGGTTTTGTGGTACCTTGCCCTTGGCATGTGGTTAGTAGGGCCATTTCACCCATATTGAGTTGTTTGTACCACCCTTTAATGTTTTTGGTCCTTTGGATACTGTGGCTGTTTGTCCCCTAAATGACCCTAGTACCCCACTTATGATTTATGTTATTATTTATGACTCCTTTTTATTTTATTATTTTAATTTTAATTTTAATTTTTTAATTATATTTTAATTTTTAATTTTTGTATTAAGTAGTTAAGACTTGTCTTGTCAAACAAAATTGTTGGTGATCAGATATGTGTTTTTTTGTTAAGCTTTTAATTGCACTAAGACTTTTGTTGTAATCATTCTTTGTGCTTTATTTAACTTCTTTTATGAATTTAACTGCCTTTGTCTAACTACTGTTGCATACAACATTCTCTCTCTCTCTCTCTCTCTCTCTCTCTAGTTTGTACTTACCCTTTAGTAGGGTTAGTGGGTTCCTAGTGTTGGCTGACCTCTGAGAGGTACAATTTTCACTGAAAGTAATGTTTCTGAGTATCCGACAAGAAGGTTCCTCATTATGGTGTAAGTACCCTAAAATTATCTTCTTTACTCATGTTAATGTTGATTAACTATTGTTAGTAATTACATGTTACTGAATATTACTTTAACACAATGAGCCAACTGGTAGTGTTAATGTGGAAAAGTCGAAAGAGATGAAAAATATATTTTGTTAATGTTGTTCTATTTAGTTTCAACAATACTTGTTTATTAGATGTAATAAAATAAAGGAGTTTACATTTGGTGGAGGCATGCTAACTATGTATGATGATAGTGGAAAATGCATCCCTTAATGCCTTGTAATTTTCTAATATGGATTATACATACCCAACAAGGTCCTATTTGAACTTTTTTCCCATGGTGCAGGTAGAACCAAACATGTATTTGTCTAATATTTCTTCCTCGAGTGATGGGAGTTTAGTAAGACTAGATGAAAGTGAGACATCCAGTAGGTCTACAAGAGTTATATCAACTAGATGTCAAAACACTAGAACAAAATTCCATAAACGCATGGAATTTTTTCTCGCTGAAGGGGGGTCATGTTCCTATGATGATGAGACAATAGGCGACATAGAGGTGCCCTTGAGGTACAAACATCTAGTGAAACAATGGGTACCCAAGGATCTTCCTCAACTAAACACAAATTTTTGTGTGAACGAGAGGATATATCGAATTGTACCATCGCCATTACATGGTTTGGGGTTGTTTTGCATGGATGGCATAAAGGTCGGTTACGACAGATGTACAAAATTGATGGAGTATGTTGGACCCTATTACAACTACAAAGATTGGATGTGCCATGTCCAATATACACGAAGTATGCGCAGATATGGATTGTAAGCAAATTATTTACAGCTGAAAGACAAAGATCAAAATAAAGGAGCAACGTTGTACATTGACATAAGGCCAAAAGCCACAGGGAATATTGTGGGGTTTATAAACAGTACACAACCGAGGTCTACAATTAAGCAACCCAACTGCATATTTGAGGGGCATCAAGGAAACTATGTTTTTGTATGTGCCATTAAATCAATAGATGTAGGGGAAGAGTTGATTATTAATTACAATTTGAATCGATTAGATACAAACACGGTTACTATGGGAGTGGTACATCTAACAATATACCCAACCTTTTATTAATGAATTTAACATCTTAAGGATTTTTCGTTAGTATATTGCTATAATTTCATTTAAATTTTCTATATTTTTTTCGTAGGGTAGTGATCGGGGCAACTCCCCAGCAGCTAGTCAAAGGAGTACAACTTCCTCAAGGCAACATGTATACATCTTTGTAATAGTAAAAATATAATATGAAAAATTAGTTTTTTTTGCTGTGTTTTTTCATGAGTATATTCGTTTGGTTTATATAATGTTATATATATTTGATGCAAAGTGTTGATCGAGGAAACCACATGGATGTTGATCAGACGACAGTAGCCTTAGGGCAACATGCAAACATTATTGTAATTGTATAGTTTAAATAAGTCAAAATGTTTTCTTATTATGTTGTTTCAGTGAGTATTTTGGTTTCGTTTAGATAATTGTTTCTATGTTTTTGATGCAGGGTTCTGTAAGGGGAACCTCCCTAGTAGTAGATGATACCGGACCTGCCTCAAGGCAACATGTATACATCGATGCCATTGTACAAATTTAATATGAACATTTTGTTGTTGTTGTTGTTGTGTTTTTTCAAGAGTATATTCGATTCATTTAGATAATGTTATCTATATTTTTGTTGCAGAGTGTTGATTGGGGAAACCACCCGACTGTTGATCAGATGAAAACAACCTTGGGGCAACAGGGATACCTGATTGCAATTGTACAATTTAAATACATCAATTTTTTTTCTTATTAGGTTTTTTCTGTGAGTATTTTGGTTTCGTTTAGATGATTTTTTCTATGTTTTTGATGCAGGGTACTGATCGGGGCACCTCCCTATTAGTAGATCGGGGAAGGTCACCTATAACCATTGATCTGATGAGTAGACGATCCTCGAGGCAACAAGTATAATTCAATGGAATTGTACCAATATAATATAGCATAATGCTTTTTTTATGTATTTTTTGTGTGTATATTGGTTTCATTATGATAATGTTTTCTACTTATTTTTGGCAGGGGGATGCTCGAGGCAAGTCCCCAGTTGTGGATCAGACGACACCATCATCGAGGAATCAGGTAAACCTAATTGTAATTTTAGGAATCTATCATGATCGATATGTTTTGTTAATATAGTTTTTTCCTCAGTCTATTGCTTTCACATCACTAATGTTTTATATATTTTTGTTGCAGACCAATGATTCGAAATATGAACCAACGTCACAACAATCAATAGCTTTTGATGTGTATGAGTTGATGCACGATGATGACATTGGTTCTTTTCTAGAACCGGTTAAGATGATAGAGAATACCTTGAGAAAAATTAATGAGGATATCCTTTGTATGCTATTCATTCAGCCGCAGACAGATGAGATTAGAGCCAAGGTTGATGTTTTGGTAAAGAGATCTCATGCCTTGAAAGTAAGTTGCAGAATCTTGAATCAGAATATAAATTCATTTAGAAATTTATAATTTTTACTTTTATATGATAGTGAACTTATAAAATATGGTTTGTATTTACAGGATTTTCTGCGACCAAACTATAGTGGTGAAGGCAGCGTTGGCCCCAGTTATGCTTGTAAAGAGTCGTCACATGAGAAAATGACTCCACGCACATCTCATGCGCCATTGTTGTTGACTGAATAGTTGGAAACATGTTCCGCGACACCCCTGAGGCTAGCTGTGAGTGCACCTGCTAGTGACCGACGCACACTAGATTGTGGAGAAGAAGGGGTTGATGCAGAGCCTTCTAGTATTGATATTGTTGAAGCAACATTTCCTGGATCTTCTCGTGTCACTAGCACGGGTACACTACATACAAAATTTTTGGTGGACAAAGATCTCGTTCCAATAAAGATAGAGAAGATCCCAGGTAATTATACATTGTTAATTTTAGTGTTTATAATTTGATTGTAATATAACGATAAAACATTGTTTTTCAACTAATGATGGCATGATCATTTTGCAGGAAATGATGTTTTTTATAAACATATAAATGATTTGTCCTTGGAAATATTGTAACATCCCGATATTTTCATAAAAATTAAAAACTTTTTAAATCACCATAAAAAGCTAATATTGTAAAATGCAGAAATAATAATAATCAATAAAGCAACAATTAATAAATGTGACGCTTGGTAGGAAACAATTTAATGGCTATGTCTTTTTGTCTTCTGATGGCGTATCGTGTCGACGTCACGTCATGAAATCCAATTAATGATTATGTTCTTATTTATATGCTGGAATGATTGAAAATTTTGATGCATTTGGAAAATAGAATTATTCTCGACAAGTACTGACAGTTTAATTTTTCTAGATGATGATGAAAGGGGTCCCACGAGGTGCCCCGAGGCTTACTTATCTATTCAGCTAAAGCATTGTACTCATCCTCCATGCGTAGATTCACATGTAAGAGATAACGATAAAATTCAGAGTGTTTAATAACCGTGTTATCAATAAAAAATGCGTATGATTTTCGACGCTGCAGGTATGGTCTCCTTCCAATTCTGTAAGATGAACCTGACTATCTCAAAGACTGCAGATATCATCAATCTCAGGGTGTGTTTGTTATGAATGTTTCCGTTAAGTGTTGATGACTTTACGTGTGGTCATTCCATAAATGACTTGCGGTTGTTAAAATGAATCTTTTATAAATTTTGATGGTGACAGGTGTAGGACAAGGGCACATGGTCCTAAGCGTACTATAGAATGAGTGATAAGGTGATTTTGGTCTCTATTACTTGGGTAATTAAAATGGTGATGTTCTAAGCTTTAATACCCTACCATGCAATGTATGTGATGGGTCCTTGGGTGGAACCATACCTTAACAGTGTATTTATATAACTTATGGTGTGAACAATCTTTAAGAGCTCTACGATGATCCCTATGATGAACTTTATAGTATACTTTTTATGTTGGGGCAGAGTCAATCCATGCCCTATGATTGCTTGCGACCTTGGTGGATATTTATATGCTATGAGTGTGCTCGAAATTGATTAAATGGAATCATATAAGACCTTTGTTATATGCTATCGATGGACGTTATACCTTGATACATTTTATATGTTGATGCTATTAATGTTGATCCGTAGGGTTGGCAGGTGGAATGATGGCATTGCAAAAGCCTGCGTAAGAAGCTGAGGGTGTATTAAATGATTGAGTTTGCAACTACATTGCCTAGACACCGGGTTAAGGATATTGTTAGGTGTAAGTTGTGATGGATGATTCAGCAAGTGATGAGGTTTGGTAAGCTGAGTTGTAACAGGCCTCCTACCCTGGTGTCAACAGAAATGGAAACCTCGTGGCTTGGGAGGTAGATGAGCAATTTAATACTACTCCTGCCACCCTCCAACATTGCTTAATGAAAAAGGATCTTCGTTGTTGATAATTGTGTATAGGGATTGAGGTGAACCCTAATGTAACTTATGGATTCTTGTAACGTTTTCTTGGTCATTGTTTCGGTGGTAGGGTTTGGGAGGTGAGGCCAACTGGCCAAGAGGCACTTAGGGTTTCAATGTTTTTCTAGCCTCCCTCCGGCTCGATCCTGAGACCTGCAACAACCTTTGGTCTGTGAGTAATTGTTATCCATGGAGGCCAAGTCTGGAAACGATTTGTGTAGCAATCTACAGGTGGGATGAGTGCGTCTGTTGTGGCGTTGCAGTAGCTTGCAAGTCTGGGGTTTTCAATTGAGTTGTAAGTTTTTGGGAGGCATCCCACATCGTGGCCTTTGAACTGAGTGCTTCTCCTTCGTAGTGGATGGATGTTGGCTTCGTCAAATCTCTGTCACGACTCAACTATGGTAATGTTGCAAGGGTTTTCAAATTATTCTTTGTTGCATGCATTACTATCTCATGATCCGATATTTAACTTAGTGTTTGGTTGTTGGTAGGTAACCCTCGACGAACAACAGGGTGCCGAAATAGTTGATGGGGATAAGAACTAAAGCAACCCCACCGGTAAGCTTCGATGGTATCCCTCCCTAGTGGTTCTCTTGGAATCGGACTTGATGAGCAAAGTGTTGGTAGCATGCCTTCGCGGTAGTGGCTTTTGTCTCGCCTACGACATTTGGGAAACGTTACAGTTTTAAGTTTTGTTGATAGTGTAGATGATGTAAATGTTTAAAATGTATGGCCGGCCATTCTTGGGCTCGGCGAGCTTAGTAGGGTTGAACCCTCGTGTTTGCAAAGAGTCTTACAGCTTTACGTTTTATGTCTATCTTTTTGGTACTTCTGGGTTGATGAAAGAAGAGATACGTTGACTGTAATTTTGTTTCGACATTAGTTGTGTGTGTAAATAGCATGGGGTTTCGAATGGAACGTTCAACAAAAGAATTCGACAACTATAGGGTGCAACCATTGTTAATTTGAATGGAAATGATAATTATTTAGGGTTTAATGGCTATGTATGGTGTTTTCAAACTATCGTTTTTTGAATCTGTAAATGGAAGCCTGTTTTAAGTTGTTTATTTAAATAGTGGCTATAAGCCGAGAGCGATCTACTTGGTTCACATTGTGTCTGTGCATGTATGGATTAAGCCGAGAATAGAAAGGAATTGGTTTTGTTTTGAAAACATAAGTGATAATGCTAAACCCTAGCTGTCGATGTTAATGAAGTTTTCTCGTCTATAATGATGTTTAAAGGAACAAGAATAATAACTCTTGATTCTACAGTTAGATCATCTATGGTAATGAAACATTTGATTTGGCAGCTGTTTAAATGTTTGTAAATAATAATGTAATGAGAACAGGTTAACCCCAGTTTGGGTGTAGAGATACCGTAATTTACTCTGTCAATTCAATAATGCTATGTTTGTCCTTGCTTTTAATAACATGGTATTCTGTGATGTAAATTCTATCACATGCAATTGATAATTCAGAAAACAAGAAAATGACGTCAGTGCATTTGTCAGTTAATTTCATTGCTTATGAATATAACAGTTTTTCTATTCTAATTATATATTCCCGTATTCATCCAATTTGGACCTCTGATGAAGGATAGGATAACACAACATCTTTCTTTCTTTCTTGTACAAGATAATACAGTGAAAACAATATTTTCTATAAGACCGATCAGATTCTAAAAACAATAAGAAAATAGAAAAGTGGGAATATGGTTAAACATAATGCATGGTATTGTTTTCTTTGAAGAAATTATTAAAGACCAGTAACCCTAGTTGTTAACACAATGTTCACCTTCAGAAATAAGAAAAGAACCTATTACTATGACTAGATTTTGGTAGGTTGTTCAGCATACAGATTTGAACAGTAAAAACATTGCATGCAAGGATATAATCTACAGCTGCTAAAATATAAGATGCATGATAAACATGAGTCTGTGCATGGGTGGTATTTTTGGTATAGGTATTTAGATGCATGCTAGGTTTCACTTTTAACTGGACAGATTTAATGCTACCTCTTTGTACTGGAGTATGATGCAGCTCCACGAATGGAGAAAAATGCAGAGGAGTCAATTTGTCAGTTCAACACATCTAAATTAATTAGGATCTAACATTTTACTACTATTGATCAGTACATAACATTACCAAGCCATTTTCTGAGAGCATTCATATGATTGAAAAAGAAAACACAAAAGAATAGAACCTGAGTGTAATGGGAGGAACAAATCACTCAAGAAGCCTGTTCCACCCAACCTGCTCCTAAGCAGCCAAGCTGTCTGCCTTAGGACCCCCGAGCCTATCCACTGATCCACCAGGAGGAAGAAAGTTCCGAAGCTTAAGGTCTCTGCTTGTAGCAACAAGAAAATATATATCCAGCCTTATAGGCTTAGTAACCAATGGGACTAGCACTGGCACCTCTGGTATGTCCTTCACATAACATTTGCAGACTTATACTTGCACACTCCACAGCCTCCGCTATTCGAATCTCTCAGCCATCATCTGATGAGCATGAGGAATGTTTCTACAGAAAACATTGTAAGATCTCCTCGATCAATTCGAATTTCCCTTTATAGGCTGCCTAGGTCTTTTTGTAATTAACTGGTCATTAGTGAGCTACCTGCTCACCTCCCTCCACTCAGAGGGGGAAATGCCACAAAATTAGGGGGAGTTGTCCCATACCAACAAATAATGGTAGAGTGCAAATGCTGCCATCTGTCCCAATCCTTCCAGTAGATTCCATTCCTCCTAGTGGGCCAGTGGACACTCTTGTAACAACTTTCTTGAGTGTTTGTCTCCCATTTTTATTTATTAAATAATAATAATGAGTCATTACATTCATTTTTGACCTACTTGTTCATAATTACAAAACGTGTAATTATAATTTAACCCAATTTTTTTTTGCAAAAAGGATAATAGTAGAAAATAATTATTCTAAAAAAATTGGGTAGGTGACATATATTCGAGCCCACCATCTGCGCAAGGTTGGATAAACAAATGAAAAATTTAAAATATGAGCTCGCTAATCGGTTGGTTGGCCTGTTCGGAAAAGAGACCTCTGATCGAGCCGCGGTCCTAAATAAGGATAGAAAACATACAAAGATTATCTGGGACTAATATAGGGTTAACCTAGAAAGGAACACTAGGTATGAGCGCCCTCAGATGATTCCAACAACAGAGTGGAAATCCCTAGTGGAAGATGGAAAGGAGAGGGATCTGAGAAAAGAAGGAAAGCTACCACCAAGCACAGGGAGGTATGCAATACTTTCCACAATGTAATTCTAAACCTTTTTATTATTAATTTTTATATCGAATTTGGAACATCTAATGTATTTCAACACTTGCATAGGATGTCAGACACATCAAAAGCCACAAAGGAAAGACTAGAAAAAAATGTTCAGCACAAGCTTGGGCCTGGTGGTTATTCGAATTTGGCGGCCCGAATTGTAAGTATCAAAAAACCAATAATGCATCCAAATAATAAATTGCAAATTATTTTCATTTTATTGCACCGTAAAAGCTAAATTAAGGAAGTTATGCAAATATGTTGGCCGACTGATTCAAAGAAGTTCCCACTGAGGAAGACTTGAAGCTTGGCTTCCAGCACAGCTTTGGAGCTGTTGTTGAACACCGGAAAAGCTTGTCTGGGAAAACACAGTCTTATGGTGATACATCTTGTGCACATGTATATAAAATCTATATAGTTTAATAAAGATTTATTACTTGTGCAATCTATTTGTTATAAATAATTGACATAAAATATTGACTCTGTTATGAGCAGGAAAATAATAATCCCCTTAATGTGGAGGATGGACAACAACCAATCGAAGATCATGCTTCGAATCTTGGTAATGAATTTATTCATATGCTACAATTTTATATATAACATTGCAGATGGTGAACATTAATTGTACTTCTCCATGTTTCAACTACAGAGCATGTAGAGGGTCACACTGTACAGGTTGAGCCTAGACAGGAATATGAAGAACATGATGTGGCCACAAAAAGTAAAAACCACCCTTGTAATGTTTTTTTTAAATGAAATACTTGTCATTATAATCAAATAACATATCAATGTAACATTTTCACATTATTGCAGCAAATCCAGACCCCTTGCCACAAAATCCACGTTGCGAGTACTCTACTAGGTAGACATCACTGCAAGTTGATGAAGCACCAAGAACTGAACAAAAAGTTCTAGAAGATGAGCTTCTTGTTGATTTGTAAAGAGAAAAAAAATTAGAAAGAAGTGACTGAATAAATATTGTGTAATTATTTTTGATAATATAATGTCATGCATGTTTTTTTTCCTATTGAATGAATGAATGGTTTAATGGATGTGAGCTTTTATTGAATGAATGGTAAATGTTGGTTTATGATGAAATCTGCATGTTTGCACGTAATTTTTTTTCAAGTACATGCATTGGGTATGGTTAATTGAGAGTGTTGTGAGGGGGGGGAGGGGCCATAAGAGCTTCCACCTTCATGTGGTTGGCCCTTTTCAGTAGAGAATATTAAATTATTCTCGAAATAAAGAGGAGCTCAATGAATGGCTACGGTGGTGCCTTTCTACAACCAATTCGCGTGTCATCTAAATTTTGACAATTTCTTGGGGCTTGTTATGAAACTAAAGCATCTTATCCTACTTTCCAAGCCTCTGAAAAGGTAAGGAATTATTCATTTCTCACTTACTTATGACAGTTTGATAAAAGGTAAAATCAAATGATAGTAAGCACCAACAATATATACATAAGCAAGTAATTATTACATAGTGATATTGTTAGATAGAAGTCGTTGAAATCAAGTTCCACAAACCTATTTATGTTCAAGATCCATTTTCATTTGAAAGACATAGTGGATCCTACAGATCTCTGCACATATTATCTCTTGCCCCACAATTGTCAGAATGTCCTTATAGATTCATGGCAGTGCTAGATCTCATGTCAACCTACAAACTTCCTTGGTGGTCTGTGTGTCTGACTACCCACCATGCTCTCTAGACACACCAAAAAAATACTAAGACTTAGAAATAATTTAGTCTTAGAAATAAAATTATAAAGTCTTAGAAATACCATCTTACCTATGCTTGTGAAGGAAAACCTGGATTTAATTTTCATAAGATTGGCATGATTGTTCCACTCATTTCTGATGCGGAGCTATTATGTATATACATTCTCATTGTAATGGTGTTTCCGTTACAAATCCTACCTATGCATGTGGAAGTCAACCTGGATTTGTTTGATGTTCATAAGTTTGGCAGGACTGTTACACTGGAATATCTGACTTAAAGGAAGTCTAATAACCTACTTTTTCATTTTACCAATTCATCCCCACGTGTCGAATAACTGACAAAATATACGTTGAATATTTGGCATCGTGGAGATCGAAGATTCGATAATCGGGCACAAATAGACGTAAAAAATCTGACAACTACATGCTACAATCCAACACCAATATCTGATGACTTATGTCATCAGAGGTATAGCAAAGTCGTCGAAGCACTGTTTAGAGTCGTCGAAAATTCAATGGATATGGAGGATTTAAAATAAAAATAAAAAATTATAACACGCATGTCTTGTATCATTTTCCAGACACTATTCATCCTTGAAATGATGGTAACCAACAAGATCCTTGGTGTTGAACTTAATGGAATATTGGACCCTCATCTACTAGACCTACATGAAAACATGCAGTCAGAGAACAAAGTAATGTGACATCGTATGGGTTTATGTTAGAGTGTTGCATTTATTTAAAGAGTTTGAGGGCTTCCCTACCAAAAACATGCATCATATATTCTACAATCACGGATGTCCAGGAGATGTCATTTCATGAATTCATTCTATCGCAAAGCATGCGCCTTGTTTATGTTTCAACATTTTTCATACACATCTACAAGGGCACACCCCACAAGGACATCAATCTGAAATCTACTTCTAATTTTTTCTCCATGGGTCTCCAGACCTCGTTCTAAATATGCAATGCTAACACAAGTAAGGAGGAAACTAGAAAACATATTTAAGTATGAATTCACACCAACAACTTGCAAATTTTGAAAACCCTTGAGAGACTCCAAATCATTCCCATTTTGTGCATATCATGTAATCATAACTGTACATGATATTGTATTTAAGAGATGTATTTTTGTCAAATATGATGCATGCCTTCTCTACATTGCTATATTTTGTATACATGAATACAACGACAATCCCTATAAAAACATTATATTGGAATCCACCTCTAACTATTTCTTCATGGATCACCATACCCTATTGTAGAGTTATCAAGCTAGCACATTGGCAAAGGTTATGGAGTTTGTTACTACATAGACTAGCTTCATTTTCTGAAAGAGATTTAGGACCTCATCAAAATGTTCATTATGTGTGGACCCTACAATCATTGCATTCTATGATGCCATATCTTGCGAATGCATTTTTAGAAAAAAATCATATGACTACTATTGGCTTTCTCATTTCACCTACATGTCTATGAGAGTAGTTCTCACAAAAACACCATAATGAAATCCTCTCCCAATTATTTCTTTATGGGTGTTAATTAACATTGATCCAGAGCCACTTCTTTGACACATGATAGAATAATCTGTAGTATGGGGGTATTGATTAATGAAGAATCATGTCATTTTTTTATAAGGATACATAGGAAATATCGTTGCAAAATTTTTGTCCTCACAAATACCAAAATTCAATATGTTTCAATAAAAGGATTTATCAATGTCACAAGTTGTTATGATCCCCTTGGTTACATAGATTTTTATACCACTAGCATATATTGATGTGCCAAATCCACCTAATTTATTAACTATGCCACATATGACTATTTTACTAGTATCTTCTGATGAGGACAATATCACCAATAATGTCACTACCATTAGTGACCTTCTACTCTATTTCTAGATTTTTCATATCAACAATTTCATTGATCTCCAAAACACATCATGCTTCCTAAAAATTAGCTTGAAATCTGCCTGGGCTAGTGGAAACTATGCCTTTCTTTTTTTGGAAAATATTACTTCTAGTTCTTTAAGTTAAGCCAAGGTTTCTTTGGAAGGGATACATTTAACTTAGATAAATTTTTTGAGGAATGATACACATATTCACTTGTGTTCCACTATTATCTATGAATAAATTAGCAACATCCTTTCTCATATCCATTTTGACATGCAAATCATTACTACCCTATCTCCCTATTGGGGTAATGTGTGAAATGCACTATGTATTATTTTTCATCACAACTGATTTATGAAAACATTTTTTTGTGTCTCTTCCTCCACCATAACATCACTAGTAAGAGTCAAAAGAGCAGTCATAAAAGGAGGTTTAAGTTCCCATATTTCCCTTTGTGTATAAATAGGATATGTGAAACTGTCATGTGATCATATACTTTATCATTATTTTATGCAATTTCTCTAAAGAAAGTTTTAGCAAATTTATGTTTTCTTTAAACATTAGGATCATGGATCATTCCAATGAGTTTTCTAGGGTTTCTTTCTTCAATCTTTGGAGGACATTCCTAGATTTGGGTTTGGTTCCACACAAAGCTAGTAAACACATATATTTTACTTATATGTAATTGAAAAACAATGTTGTCATTTTAGAGTGGTTTATCATGGTAATTAGGATTTTTCCCGTTGAATTCATTTTTGCAGTATGCATGGATGTGTTGGCAATGATTCGTGATACACCTTGTAAAATATAAATTTTTACATCATGAATTGAAGCTCCTAGCCCACATTTCACCCAACTTATTTCCAGCCACAACTGAAAGAATAGATTATTCCTCGGATATTTACATTTGATCCAAATTCCACTAGCACCGCTTAATATTGGATCAAGTGGTTGAGAATTGTACATTGTGTCTTCAATTAATGCCATATATATGAAATCAACCAAATTATTATAGTGGAGGAGGAAGTATGCATCTCACTTCATATTCAAATTCATGTTTCAATGAATAAGGGATGCATGTTTGTTTCATTGATTTTTGACTAGTTGATGGAAATGCTAGTATTATTTCTAAACATATGCTCCTTCTTTTCTAATCAATGCAACTATTATCTTTTCACTTTTTTAGTTTTAAATGCATGTTTAATGTATTATTTGAATTCTCGATATATGTTTCACTTGTTCCAAGAGAGAGAGCACCACCTTCTACAAAGAGAGTAAGAAGAGGGACCTTTTTATATCTCCCACTTGAGAAGATCTTGGTAGCTCATGGCACTTAAAACATAATTCTTCATCAACGACATCAATTCCCTCTACAAATTGATGGATGAATTTTTCACTTCAATGATCAATTTCTCCATACTCATACATTTCTACAAGTTGACAATTTTCTCTATGTAGCATCTTTGTAAGCAACCTACAATGTAAAAAAATTGAATAACGCTGCAATATGTCTTCTACAGTTGCTCATACATGAAAAATAGAATGTGAAAACCCTCTCTTCATCCTTACAACAGAGGAGAAGGCACTCATACCAACACCATTAACACCAACTCAATTTATATTGATCAAGACAAATTTCATTGCTATATGAGAAACAATGTGTGAGCAAAACCATTTGAAATATGCACTTAACATTCTACGCATCTCATGGGATACCAAGACATTCTCCTAGATTCCTCTACTCATGCTTCCCTATTGTAGGCTTGTGTAAACAACAATGATTTGCATGAAGGAGAGGTTTCTTTGGAAGGGATACATTTAACTTAGATAAACATTTTGAGGAATTCTACACATATTCAATTGTGTTCCACTATTATCTATGAAATAAATTAGCATGCTACACATAGTGGTCTCTGTATGGTTTTCTTTGGCTTAAATTTTCCAAACTGGAATATATTGAATTACTTAGCGAAAATAAAAGACATTTTAGGCATCGAATATCTCTGTATTTTTTTTTGAATTCCCCATATTCGTCGGATCTCCGACGACCCCTTCGAAAGAATCCAACGACGTCGAATATCAAACATCCTATAATGTAATATGGGTCAGATATCCGACGGCCCCTTCAAAAGAATCCGACGAGCTCTCCATACCACCGACTTCAAACGTCGTTGGACTTTGTCGTTTGTATGTAGGTATATGTGTTGAATATCTGACCACATTTAAAGTAATGGGTGTCGGATATCCGACAGCCATGTGGTCGGATATCCGACCACCTGTAAAGTAATGGGTGTCGGATATCCGACCACATTTAAAGTAATGGGTATTAGATATTCGACGTGTATATTAAAAGAGTTGTGGTTGGATATTTGACATAGTCGTGTCAGATATCCGATGAGACCATATAGCTGTGGGATATCCGCTGAAGGGAAACCAACATTTAAAAAAGGAGGGGCTTATCGGATGGTCGACAGTGTGATGTCGAAAATCATACATATATGCCGTCAGATTTTGGGTTCATATTTTCATGTGTAAGCACCTTATGTCAAGAAAATAAACCTACTGTTTACCCTTTTCCTTCTTCGCCAGTGAAATCTTATTCTTCCCCTTCTACCTCATTTGGTGAAATTCTAGCTCCTAGTAACTAGAAGTCTAAAAGGAATAGAAAAAGGAAGAATAACAAGAATAAGCAAAGACAAGGGTTCAAGTTACCAATCAGTACAAGTCATATTGGAGACAAGAAACCAACCATTGCAAGTCATGTTAGGGGAAATTAACCAATTGCTTTAAGTCATATCTGGGGAAAACAACCAGCCAATGAAATTCATGTTGGGAGTATTTATACTATTGATAAATCTATAAAATAAGGACATAAACCTAAGTTCCTTTATAAGATTTGAAAGGGAAATCACCTTACTCATATTTTCCCTACTATTCCAATGGTACAAAGAGTGTGGTTCTTATCTCAAGGATCTTCTGCTCTTGAAAAACCTATGGTTTTCCAACATCCCATTCAAGCATTGGTTGATGAAGTTGTTGAGTCAATGCAATTTTTGACCAATCGCACTCTTCCCTTGGAGAGTGTTGATATTGAAGTGGTCGAGTCAAAATATTCGATTGACCCCACTCTTTCTTTGGAGAGTGATGTGATTACAATGTAAGTTTTGTTTACTAGCATTTAAGAATATTCTGTATAAGTGGGAATCCTAATCACTTCGAGTGATCCCTCTCCAATATCTAGGATCATTTGATAGGAATAGTATAGCTAGGTATTTCTTTTCCTTCTTCTACACCCTTCCATATAAGGGTTGAAATTTCTTTCATGCATGATCCATTGATGTGTTGTATATGGAGCCTCAATTAGTATTTTATCATCATTTGCTTGGAAAGGTTTGGGGGTTGTCCCAACATTGTGTCAACTAGAAATCAATGGTTGGTCTTTGATAGAACGCCTAGTGAACCCTTGGGGATTCTTCCTCAATTTCGTGTTAAATTAGGTGGGGAGACTATCTTAGTTGATTTTTTTGTTATGGAAAGCCCATTGAATTTCAATATGATCCTTGGGATGATTATGTATATTCTATGAATGTTGTAGTGTCTATGTTATTTCATGTGATGCATTTTCCTCATATTGGAAGCATTGTCACTATTGATAAGCTTTCATTTACCGATCCTTCTCTTTATTTGGCTTTAGACCATGTGGTCCTTTTGTTATTTTCTAGTGTTTTGGTAGACACTACCCTACCATGGGTGAATTATGTGGCCTCATATCCCATGCATTCAATTGATACTGAGAAAGGGCCATTGCATTCATGTTCACCTTCGTGGGACTTGGTTTCAATAGTTGACTAGGTGATCTCTCCAATGGGAGTATTGGAGCCAGTGCTCCCCCCTATTGGTTTAAGTGTTTTTTTTCATATGTTCTCTATATGATGATGATATTCCTTCAAATGAAGCTCTCCTAGAGGTTATGAAATTTTTTTACATTCCTTTGGTCCATCCATTCCAAAGGTCATCTCCCTAGATTGGACCTAGTTGCAATCAAATCCAATCTCAATTTTCCTTACGATGTTACAATTCATGGATCCTCATAATTTTTAATTCTTGAGTCTTTAGACTATGTCATTGAGTTTTAGGTTAGTGTTCCTTGCAACTCTAATTTATTTAGTAGATATTTAGACCCCTTTGATGATGAGTTTGTTCCTATAGGCCGTGTGATGTCTTACTTATGATTCTAATCTTATTGATTATAGGTCGTCAAGCCTTAGTGTTATTCAGTCTTCACTAGTAGAATTTTCCATGGTAATAAATATTGTTGAACAAATCCAAGTTGAACACAATAATACGATACTTTGGTTTTCATTTGCAGATGCTTTTCCTTATCTAGCTTTGGTGCACTTAACTTTGGTCCACTCATATACCTTCCATTTTATTATAATATATGTTATCCATCGGTCACTCTTTTGGCCTCATAATTAGCGGGAATCTATTATAGCATTATTAGGCTCACCACTACGTGAGAAGTATTTGTAGCTCTCTAAGCCACTATTTGCAGATCTTATATTTGAAGATACTTGCATGTTTCCTTTTAGAAACACGCAGGTGACCCACAGGTTTCCCTTTATCAACATGTGGGGGGCATATTTAAAATTGCAAAAAATATATAAAAAACATGATAATTGTGTGTCTCTAAGTGTTTTTTCCATTGTCCAAACACCTATAAATGTTTAAGATCCACACGAACCACCTTCACTATCCCCTTTAAGTATAAATGGAGGCCTTAAAGTTGGGAAAGGGAACCTCATGCTGGAGGAATTGTGCATCATTTTATTTGGGGTTTTACATCCCCTCTTTCCTTAGAAATATCATGTTTATGATAACTTATCTTCCCAAGATCGAGTTAGGATTCCCATTCTATGAGTTATCCATACCCTTTGAATCAGTGAAGTAGTTGAAGATTGTTTTGTTGTTAGCAGGGTTTGGTGAAGGAGGTATTGCAACGATCACTCATGTATAATTTTTATTTGTTATTATCTCTTAAGAAATGGAAGATATCTCTTCTCCCCCCCCAAACAATATATGTTAAATTTTGTTTGCATTGGTTTATATGTTTGGTGGATTACTATCCCTAACATAAAGGGTAGTTAGGTAGTTACGAGTTTGAAAATTTCATTAGTTGTTGCAATTATGAGAGTTAGAATGGACTAAGAATGGTACTTTATGTTGTTTTGTGTGCAGATTTCAAGCATAAGCGCATTGGAACGTGATGCAAGGCTTGTATAGACAAAATTTGTTAAGAAGGCTATCCATCTAGCCCCATGTACCTTGCCACCATAGTTTCTTGTCATATTCTCAATTTAAATACTTAAGTAGACGATTAGAGTTTTTTTTTTTAATCTTTGACATGATCTATTGGTGACCTGAACCTAGTCATTTAGGATAAACAAATTTCAAACAGTCATGCACACAAAGTAGTTTTCACATAACTTGTATATTCTAATGCATAGGGATGCAACAAGGATAGTAAAATTATGACATATATAATTAAATCCTCCAAACTATATATTATTATACTGCACAGAGACTCAACGCCCTCATTAAGCATAACTAAACCAAAGAAATAAAGTGATAATCTATTTTATAAACAGATGTGGGTAGATCAACAACCTCTCCACTTTATTCTAACAATATGTGTCAAAATAATCTAATTTCCATGGCCACTATACAATGAATCAAGATATAAATCTTGAAATCCCACCCATATCCTTCCGACATTAGATGGATCCAATATGGGAAGAATATCCACCTAATTACCAAGTATTGCACATTCCAATATACAACCTACCTCTAGTAAGACAATGTAATACCCCTATTTCGACCCTTAGGGTTTACTAGCTTCAATGTAAATATTGTATACATACAATGTGTGTTTTCCCTAATGTGCAGCTCAAGGCCAAGGCTCCACTAGTGGATGCTTAGGTTTTATTTAGAGGCAATTATTTGGTGTTATGCTACCCATGTTCTAGTAAGCCATGGAAAATGTAAATGATACCATGTAAATACAATACCAAGGAGCTAGCTATGGATGCAACTAAATGAAGGGGCTATGTGTATCCACTAGGGAATGGTGAGGGGTTGTGGAATTGAACCCTAGGTTTCCATTTGTCACCTTGAGAACCCCTTTGACTATCCTAGATACCATTCAATGCTAGTGTAAGGTAAGTACTGCAAATAACTGTTCATGAGGTAGATAGAGTATGGGACAACCCTGAAATACGTAAGGCAGAGTATGGGGCTCTATTTTACTTGTCCCATAATCCACCCTACCTTGTGGGGGCCGTATTCCTCATCTCGAGACCTGGGTTGATGATACATGCATCAGTTGAACCCCTACAAAACCTAGCAGACCGGGCAGAGAAGAAGAAAACCATAAATCACGATCCCGAGTAAGGCCACGAATTGCCGCAAATTGTAGAGCTAAGATCGTCCAGAAATTGGAGTGAGAAGCAAGACCAATTAGAAATCCATAGAACCGAACCCTTGGGTGGATGTGAGTGGGTGAGACGCCCAAAAAATCAGTGGGAAGAGACCAGGAGGGTTTAATTCTGCATGCTAGAGCCAGGGACAGATCACTTACCTTGATTTAGCAGTCAGGACTAGCCACACCTTTCCAGGTCAGTGCTAAGGGAAGGGGGTGCCCTAGGGACTGTTCAACGGTGAATGGGAGCTTAATTAGGCTGAGGGTGGAGGTGATGGGGGTTTTTGAACTGTCTGAGATCACTGGGATATGCCCAGATCTCTGTGGACGAGCTTATTGACCTGGAAAACCCCACCTGCTTCCCCACTTACTTGACAAATAAAATATGTGCTGGATGCCTTGATGGAATGTGAACCAAATATGTGAGTGATCCTGAGAGGGACTCCTTAGTGGATACATACCCCCAGCTCGGGGGTGGTCTCTGAGTGCTGAAATAATATAGGCTGGGAAGAGACCTATGGTTGGGTTGGAACGTTGCAGTCCATAACTAGTTTACTTGGGGAGTTCAATAAATAGATAAGTGTTCCTCATGCTTGATTATTCCTATTTTACATCTATGCATGTGTGCTTATTCATGTCAGAATGTATAGATCAATCCAAATGATTAATAGGTCTGAATTCCCATGCTTTATGTTTCATTTTGTTGTGCATGTCATTGCCATACTTCTGCACCTTTGCATATTTATATTATGTTGGTATTCATATGTATTTATGCTTGAGGAATAGGGCTAAGTATCTGTATGTTATTTCATCGATCTATTTGGGAAAATAGGCTGAATTTATTCCATTATATGTGTGTGGACCATGTTCCATCCTTTGTGTTCATGGAGTATGCTTATGCACATTTGCAATTCCTTTGGTGTAATGTCTTTGGAATTGTCCCTTGATGAATTAGAGCTAAAGTTTGGTAAATGTGCAGGATACTCCAGCCAGAACTTGGGATCAGATGAAGGGGAGAGGACAAGACATAAACACCCCTATGGTGTTCATGATCCCTATGGACCAGATGAAGGGGAGAGGACAAGACATAATGGAGTAGAGCTTCTTCACAGAATGGTAAAGAGGTACATATGGGGCTTAAGGTAATATTTTGGAGTGGAATAAGGGAAGGAAGAAAGTCCTCAGGTGTGGATTAAGATCCTGCATCTTCATAGTTCTCTCCAAGATCTTTCCAAATATACTGGATTTTCCCAATTTGCACTTAGGATGAAGAAGTTATGGGTTGGAGAAGTTGTGCAGTTGGGCTTCTGAATTTTCGAGTTTCGCATGCGGATTGTGGGTTGCGGAGGTTGGAAGGGAATTTTATATGGGGTTGTGAAATGGTGGTTCCCACTTCCGAGTTCCACATGCGGACTACGGAGGTCAGGGAGGTAATTTCCTGGGGTGGAGAAATTGGAGTTCCAACATCTAAGTTCCTCATTGCGGATCGCAGAATTCAGAAAGGTAATTCATCGAAGGTGAGTAATTCGGCAAGGGGGTTAAATTGACATTCTAATTTTTAATTTTTGCATTGAGGATTGCGGATTGTGAAAGTCAGAGATGTGGTTTTCGGTGCTGTGTAATTGGGCCCTCCAATTTCTAATTTTTGCACTGCAGAATGGTGGGTTGTGGATATTGGAGGTGCATTTCGTCGGCGATGTGCGATTGGGGATTCCGAATTCCGATTCTCGTAAGGAAGAATGCGGATTGTGAAATTCAGAGAGGATATTTTCATCAAAGTTGTAGTTTGTAGTTCGACTTCTGACTTTCGATTGTGGATTGCGGATTGCAGACTGAAGATCAATGTGGGTGCAAAGTTGCAGAACCTTTGAACTGCTTGGAAAAAGAAGAAGAAAAATTATTGTTCGGGTACATAGGGTACTACCAAAGGAACGAACACCAAGAGCAACCACTTCACACAAACAGATCACATATCAACACACCGATATTTTGACGTGGTTTAAACCCTCTTGAGGGAAACACTCCACGGCCCTGGCCAAATAGCTTCTACGGGACAATTTATTATGCAAAGAAAGAAAGTTACAAATGAGATTCTCATAATCGATCAACTAAACAATGACCCTCCATGCTCTTTAAATAGAGATCATGGACCAATCGAGTGTTAAGCCACGTATCAAGGTTAGGTTTGATCTAAGAGAAGTTGATCCGTCGGATCACTCTATGTTGGGAACATATCGTGACCGTCGGATTAAGTATTTACAAATGCATACTAAAGAAACACACTATCCCTAACGGATATATTACACAAGTTGATCTTAACTAACTCCTAAGTGTCTAAATATCCTAACATCCCCCCTTAAGAACAACTTGGGATAGGATTGAAGGATTTACAAAAGTGACACTATTAGGAGAAGGAAGGAGGCATTAGAGCCTATTCCCCCCTTAATGACAAGTTCCTGAACTCCTAACATAGATCGAAGTTTAGAAAACTTCGCTTCTGTAAGAGACTTGGTGAAGATGTCTGCAACTTGATCATCTGTAGGGAAAAAGAGCACTTCAAGAACACGATCATGAACAAGATTTCTAAGGAATTGCATATGTAGCTCAATGTGTTTGCTGCATTGATGTAGAACTGGATCTTTGGCAAGCTTGATGGCACTTTGATTGTCGCACCAAAGTGGAGTAGGCTGCTGCTGCTCGAATCCAAACTCTGAAAGGGTCTGTCGAAGCCATAAAGCTTCCTGACTGGCATTAACTGCTGCTCGATATTCTGCCTCTGCTGAAGAAAGAGCAAGAGCTTGTTGTTTCTTACAAGCCCAAGTAATAGGTCCAGATCCCAGATTGAAAACATAACCTGTAGTAGACTACTCCACTTTGGTGCGACAATCAAAGTGCCATCAAGCTTGCCAAAGATCCATTTCTACATCAACGCAGCAAACACATTGAGCTACATATGCACTTCATTAGAAATCTTGTTCATGATCGTGTTCTTGAAGTGCTCTTTTGCCCTACAGATGATCAAGTTGCAGACATCTTCACCAAGTCTCTTACAAAATCGAAGTTTTCTAAACTTCGATCTATGTTAGGAGTTCAGGAACTTGTCATTAAGGGGGATAGGCTCTAATGCCTCCTTCCTTCTCCTAATAATGTCACTTTTGTAAATACTTCAATCCTATCCCAAGTTGTTCTTAAGGGGGGATGTTAGGATATTTAGACACTTAGGAGTTAGTTAAGATCAACTTGTGTAATATATCCGTTAGGGATAGTTGATCGATTATGAGAAGCTCATTATGAGAAGCTCATTTGTAACTTTCTTTCTTTGCATAATAAATTATCCCGTAGAAGCTATTTGGCCGGGGCCGTGGAGTGTTTCCCTCAAGAGGGTTTAAACCATGTCAAAATATCGGTGTGTTGATCTATGATCTGTTTGTGTGAAGTGGTTGCTCTTGGTGTTCGGTCCTTTGGTAGTACCCTGTGTACCCAAACATGGTATCAGAGCAAGAGGTCACGAGTTCGATACACACTCGGCTCGCGCTGAGGGGGAGATTGTTGCACGAAATTTCAAGTAGTCAGCGCTTCCCGGTGTATTGTGACAAGGGACTAATCGCCTCTCGTGGATCCTTGAAATATGGTGGTGGTGAGTTTACCAATCACTTGTGGGTTTTGGTATAACGACAGTCGTACTACCAACAATAATTACTAGGTAGATCCAAGGGTTGTCTCCCATCGCCTCTGAAGGGAATTGAGGTGATCGAGGATGTGACAGACAAGGTGATGTGTGACACTGCATATTTTGAGATATGAAACATGTTTTGGTTTGCTATCCTTGTTTTTGGGAGTGATATCGAGTTTATTAGTTGAGACATTAGATGTTATCTTGGAGATCGAGGAAAGCAATTTTGTATTATAGAGGTAAAATCTAAACTAAATATCTCTTTATTTTCAACTACCCAATAATCATGTACTAAAAATTCCTCGTGTTAATTATCTCATTCATCATCACACATTAGATAATCACGATGAGAACAATATCCAACACTAGGAACTATAAGCTTGTCACACTTTCAATGGATCACACTAACATTCCGTAGGAACATTCATTATATATTAAAAAAATAGGACTATATAGTTCTTCCTCATATTACCCTACCACTCATTACTATGTGAGAGGAGCTGGTAGGGATTATGACAAAACCATGCATTTTTTCTTCATGTCCATCTATAATTTCTCCAACTATGACACACCTAATGGAAAATATATTGTTTGAGTATGAAATTAATCATGACACACTTCAACCATCTCATTGTTAGGGTACTTGTAAAATCATCCTTAGATTTCTCTTTTCTCAGTGTGCACCATGCATATCACTCTTTATTTAATGTAGGCACCCAAATAACATATTAAGATTGGATGAGAAGCTTTTAGTTGTCTTGGGCATGCCATTTATAGTCACACACTCATTCATATCCATGATGATTCCACGACACATTATAGCTCTTTTGATATTGCCTAACAAACAACGTATATGGACATTCCCTATACAAGTCTTGTTACTCAAAGTAATTCTAACTCTCCATAAAAACATCTACTTTATAATATTGAGCTCTTAAGACCTTACAATCCTCCTTTACTTTGAGTAGAGTGATTCAAAACTAGATCTTCTAGTTAATATTGATTTTGGGTTTAATATATTGATTCTACTTATCCAAGTTATATGTCAAACAAGTCTATGTCAAACAAGTCAACATATCATCTAGGTCACATGATTACTCTCTTTTATGTTACAGTTTGAGCCCTAGTGAATGTTGAAGTTGTTAGAATGTGTAATGATGACTAGCGTGATGTTGTTGGATGTGTAATGATGTCTAGTGAGATGTCATAAGATGTTATAATGTCCTAACTAAAAAATAATGCATAATACTCCTCATAAATATCTAATCTTATGAAAAACGAGTTATCCCACACGCATCATGGAGTAAAATTATCTTATTACCATTCTTTATATAAGAGAGGTGGAAAAATATTTATTCCACATGTATTATGGGATATTATCTTCCATACCTATAACATATATAATAGAGGTGAAGGAGACTCATTTGGCACAACATGACAACAATGGAAAGTCATTGTGACATGAACTCAAGATGGAATGTCATGTGATGCTTATGCGGGGATGCAAAGCATTGTAAGAGTGAAATTTTCCTAAAGAATAAGAAGATCAACCTCCTTTGGATGTTTCCCCATGTTGGGATTTACCATGTAAAATCTGTCCTCTCTTCTCTCTTTCCTTTCTTGCATATTCTATTGATTATAGATGCTTGTGTTGATAGGATATTAGACTAGTAAGATTCTGGTTATTGGTTTACATGTTAGTTATCTATTGTTATATGTCAATTCATATTTATCAATTCTAACATGGTATTGGAGTCAAGTTACTATGCTCTACCTCCCTTAGTAAATTTTTGTTAATTTTTTTTTTCAGGAATCAAATTTCTTCAATTTTTTTGGGCCCTCCTTCTTTTGTATATATACCATTAGATTTGGACAATCAATGATGTTTTACACCAAATTTGGGCATTTTTCTACATCTATGAGTTTTTTTTCTAAAAAACTTAACCTCACCATTATTTTTTTAGAAAATTTTGAGAAATTTTTAATTTTTTTACTTAATTTTTCTTTAGATTTGAAATAGAAATCCATAGTATCTTAACTTTCTGTCAATGATCTCTCTCTATTGCAAAATATATGGTTGTTTGTCTCCGTGTAGCTGCATTTTTCACAGGTATTCATCTAGATAGATTTGCCATCCATGAATTTTAGTCGCAAACATTTCCAGTCACACACACAGATTACAATCTCCTAAAGCATATACATGTAGTTTTCTTCTCTTCATTTGCATACACACGTGAATTCACCTACAAGAAAGTGCGTGTACCCCTTTTATGAACCAAAATTTCTTGTAATTTGATTTTGTTAATGTGATTTTCTGTAAGTTGATAGGTTCTTAGGGTTTCGTCATTGGTGAGTGTTTATTTGAAATTCTAGTCATTAGCTTCTTGTCTTTATTGGATTAGTTTTTAGTTTCTTAGTTTTAATCATTTTGTTTGTAGAGGTTGTTTTTGTTCTTGAGTTACTTGCCACTAAATTTCTTGTTTAGAAGATGATTGAAATTTTTAGGAGGATGGATCTCTAGCATTTTGTCATGGTGAAAACAAGAGACCAACCAATGCCAAAGACTCAGATGTTTGGTGGTAATCTTTTTCATCTATATGTATGTTTTTTTTGCATCCATAGTTTTTCTCAATATTTATATGCTCTTTCTAACCCTTATTTTTTTTGGAAGCTAGTACCCATAGAGTTTTGAATCAATGACCTAACACAAGGAGTGCCTTAATACATTCACCATCTATTCTATGCTCCGTGGGCCTTGCTAACCCTTATTTGTGTAAAAGCAAGTTCATGTTTTTCTATCTTTCATGTTTCATGTCTTGATTTTTCTTTGTCATTTTTGGCTTATCATGTTGATTTATGATTTACTCTTGGAATTTATTTTGTGCATATTATCTCTATGTTTACTTCTCCACAAGGGTATTTGTGAAGAGTTGTGGGACAACTTGGTTCTACAGATTATTCCTTTTTTGAGTTTCTAATCATACTGATGGTCATTCAACATTTATTCATGAAAGTAGTAGGTCTTCTCCTTGCACATTATTGAGGATTTGATTGCAGTTGTAATGGCTTCCTACATTGGTCGACTCTACAACTTATACTTGATGGCACCAAAGTTGAAACCTTTTTCCAGTTTATCCAAGATATTTGAAGTTTTCATTAAGGGGGAAGATAATAAAATACCATATAACAACACCTTCTTCCAGTGATAATGTAATGAAATAAAAGGCCATCTTCTTCCTATAAAATCATGATCCATCTTCTTCCTATAAAGTCATGATTATCTGTGGTACACATTTTTCGATGTATAGGCCATCTGAGGTTTTTGTATATGCTATGAGGTTTGTTTTAGAGTTATTTCAGATTGAGGACTATCTATTGGACATAGTTTCCGATGTATAGGACCATCCGAGGTTCTTGTATTCGAAATGAGGTCTACCATAAGTGCATCTTTTAGCTTGGTTGTGAATACTGTCTGCTGGACACATTTTCCGATGTATAGTCCATTTGAGGTTGTTGTATTCACGATGAGGTCTACTATAAATTTCTTTCATCCATCATCTTGGTTTAGGTGCAATTTAATGATCCGGTAAGAAGTGGTTGTTATCTTCATCAAATCAATGAGGTGAAGTGTGTTCATATTTGCATCTTATTGGGAATTCTGGAAGTTTTCATCGAGGGGAGAATGTTAATGTAATGGCATCTTCCTCCATTTGTGTTCTACCTCCCTTGTAATCATTAAGGGGTAATGTTGGAATGTGTAATGATGAATAGTGTGATGTTCCATGTGTAATTATTAGTTTTTCACAATTTAATCAATAGTTATCTAGGATCCTATTGAGAGAATAACAAGCAAAACATAAACACAAGATACACAAATATTTTCCTCGGGGAAACCATAAAGGATAAAACCCCACAACTTCCTCAGAGATAGAATGATCGCCAATACAATGTCACAAAAGTAAAACCCAAAAATAGAGATGGTCTTCAGCAAATTCTCTCTTCTCCACTTGTGTGAACTTGTCCTCCTTCTCACTAATGCGAATTGAGTGAGAGTGAGTGAATGAATAAATAGAGAGCCTAGCTCTCTATTTGTAATTTACCTTTCACTTTCACTTTACCACTTGACAAGTCGGCCTCAACTAAAGTTGACTAGGCCGACTCCTTTAGGGGACTTAAAAACCCCAATACAAATGAATCTAGGGGAACTAATGCCCCTACTTACATGGGAGGATTTACCTCAATGACCCAAATACAATAATGAATTCTCCGACCGAAGGAATAAACATCTCCGTCGGAGGTACAAACAAAAAACAATAATAAATATAATATAAAATACAAGTGAATATATTTCGAAGTTACTATTACATTAACACTCCCTCTTAACTAGGACGGTATTTTCTTGAAAAATTCATCAACAAAAGTCTTCATCACTGGATCAACAATCATCATCAACATTGGATCATCGTCGTCACTGCTGCTACAATCCTTGTCATCTCGACCATCGATTGGTGCTATCTCTCAGTTCTTCTCGTCATAGGAAGTTCTACAGAGCTAACCCTTTTTCATGTTGGATGTAGGCCTAGCCTCCATGTAAGTCTTCATCATCTCTGTGAGAATTGATCAAGTAGGTACAACCGAGGACTTATTATATTGCCCCTGCAAAAACCTGTGCACATCCCAGGACTGATTATATTGCCTCTGCAAAAACGTGTGTGCATCCCAAGACTGATTATATTGCCTATGAAAAAACCTGTGTACCCTACTGTCGCCTCATCAAATCCAAATCATCTCAATGTCAACGGAGCACATCCCAAATGCACATCACCCAACACTTACATCAACCGACATGGGAGGAAAAAAATACCACCATTCGGGAAAGGCTCAACACTTACATCAACGCACATGAGAGGACCAACCTACCACCATGTAGGAAAGTCTCTTCACTTACATCAATGCACATGGGAGGACCAACCTACCACCATGTCGGAAAGGAACTACACTTACATCAACGCACATGAGAGGACCAGCCTACCACCATGTCAGAAAGGCACAACACTTACATAAACGCACATGGGAGGACCAGCCTGCCACCATGTCAGAAAGGCTCAGCACTTACATCAACGCACATGGGAGGACCAGCCTGCCACCATGTCAGAAAGGATCATGTGCATCTGCATCTTTCGGACTCATCACTTCCCCTTGGAAGGAACCTCGATCTGGAGTACACCAAGATTCTCTTTGAAGTAATCGAGCTTCACTCTGGCTAGCGGCTTGGTCAACACATCGGCTATCTGCTCATCCATCATAACATATTGGAGCTTCATTTCTCCTCTCTGCACCATATCCCTAATATAGTGGTACTTGATTTGAATGTGCTTCGACTTGTCATGGAACACCGGGTTCTCAAACAACTTCACACAACTTTGGTTGTCACAAAATATACAAGTCGCATCCAACTAGAGATCAAACAAATCAGATAGTAGCTTCCTAAGCCATACTGCCTCACAAATAGCCAAACAAGCTGCAAAATACTCTGCTTTGGCTGTAATCACACCAAGAGATCACACCTGATCCCATACTGAAGCAGCACCCCGAAGTGCTCTTCCTATCAATGGAATGTCCTGTCTAATCTGAATCAAATAACCCTCCAGGTTAATTTCTGATTCGCATCTTACTTGAGCCCATAATAAACTGTACCCTTCAGGGACCTAAGAATATGCTTTGCAACAATCAAGTAAACATGTATCGGATCTGTCAGGAACTATCTCAATGTGTTCATAGCAAAGAAAATATCTGGTCTCGTATTCGTCAGGTACATCAAGGATCCAATCATCTGACGATACATCGTGGCATCAACCGAATCTGATGAAGCATCACTAAATAGCTTCAGGTTCGATTGCATAGGTGTGGTCATGGCCTTGCAGTCCATCATCCCAAACCTCTTCAGGATCCCTATTGCATACTTCCCTTGTCCAAGGAAGATTCCATCCGCACTCTGCCACACCTCCATACCTAGAAAATAGTGCATCATACCCAAGTCCTTCATCTCGAACTCAACATCAAGCTTCCTCTTTGTGTCCACAATAATCCTGTAATACCCCATTCTGACTCTTAGGATGTATTAGCATTTAATGTAAATAATGTGTACATGTGATGTATGTTTTCCTAGTGTGGAGCTCAAGGCCAAGGCCTTGCTAGTGAAAGCCTGAATTTTGATTAAAAGGGCAAGCATTGATATTTGATGCCCATGTGCTCTTAAGCCATGGAAATTGTAATAGGATGTAAATAAACATCATGCAATATAAAATACCAAAATTGGCTACGGAGGCAACGAATGAGAAGGGGCCACGTGTATCCACTAGGGAGTGGTGAGGGGGCTATGGGATTGAACCATAGGCTGCCATATGTCACCTTGAGAACCCATTTGACTTACCTTGCTGACATTTATTATGTTGTAAGGAAGTGGTTGAGGAATTCAGTCCATGGCTTCAATGGAGCATGGGCAGCCCAGAAATTCGTATGGGAGAGTATGGGCTCTGTTTTCTTGTACCACAAGCCACTCTACCTCATGGGGGTTGCTTCTTCCTCATCCCCATTCCATTGGGAAAGAAACCAGCACCATTTTCCATCCAAAAACGAATTGCCAGCAGAGGGAAAAACCAGAAATCGCGACTTTGAAAGAACCCACATTTTGAAGAGCCAAAAACGCCCAGATTTGGCATCGGACAGTGAAATCCAATGGGGGATCCATTGGTATGAACCTTGGGGCGAATTTGGGAGCATTAGCTATCCCGAAATCCATTGGAAAACCCAGTTTTTACAGCCCAGAAATGAAGTGACGGGATTGAGTTATTGGATAACAGAACTGTGAGAAATCCAAGTGTGAATGACTGAGCAGAGGTTTGGTTTGCTTGATAAACCCAGTGAAAGCTAGAATATCAAGGAATTAGCAACTAGACCTTTCTATGCCCACCCTGAAGAGCACTGGAGGGAAGGGACGCCTGAGGGACTGTGCAGCAGAGAAGGGGACCTTCCTTGTGTTGGGTGCGGTAGGTATTGTGGGTGCCATGACTGCCGAGTTCATTTGAGATGCCTGTAGCTTTGTGGTTGAGCTCACTGGCTTAGCATCCTCCTCATTTGTCATCCGTATGCTTGATAAACCCAACGGCGTGTTGGCTTAGCATAGCTGATGACCGAAACCATGGCTGTGAGTGAGCCCAGCTAGTTCTTCCTTAGTGGATACACAGCCCAGCTCGGGGGTGATCTCTCAGCTGAAAGAATATAGGCTGGACAGAGATCTATGGTTGGGTGGAACGTTGCTCTCACGTAGCTAGTCGTTGGACATTTGTGTTAAAAGATAAGTATTCTGGTGAATTAATTTATATACATTATGAGTCTGTCAAGTGTTAAATCTAAATGTTATTTATTCATGAGGTTGAAATTGAAATGAAGTCTGTGCATAGCATAAGAATGGGATTGAATCCCTGCATATGGAATCATCTTCTGTTTGTGCTAGATGTGTTGAAGCATTGCTGTTGGTGTGGGTGCAAATGTGTTTTAATTCCGCTGTGCTTATATTGAAGCTCGAATCTGCACACAGAAGTTTTTATTTGTTATGAATTTATGAGTAAAGTAAAAATATTGGGGCTAAGTCTGCCAAAAGCCCGGTGTGTTGTTAATGTTTTCCTTCCCTGCATTTGTTGATGGAAGGGGACATTACAGAGTGGTATCAGAGCTCTAGTTTCAACACTACGGTTGTTGGGCCCTTCACAGAGATATAAATCATTGTGTGTACATGCATTTTGTATTTGGAACTAAAATGCATTAAAGAAACCTCAAGATTGCATGGCTTCTATTTGTTGGAATGGGAAATCATTTCCATGACTGTTTGGGGATTTTTGCAAGATGCTTGCATTGATTGCATTCTATGAAATAGAGAAAGGAGCGAGAAAATTCATTTTCAGGATGAATGCTTGCTCTAATTTGTCCCCAATGCTGTAGCATTCAATTTGTATTTGTCTGTTTGAGGAGAGAAAAGAGGGGCAACCTCTGCCATCTTATATTGTTGTTGTTGTTGTTGTTGTTAATTGTTGTGCATAGGAGATGATGCATCATGTGCTTGAGACCTTGATTAATGATGAATCCATGTTCCTTGAATGTCCATGATGCTTTGAATGCATGAACTTGAATGTTGAGCATGGCTGAAAATGAGTTCTGTTTGTTTAAAAGCATGAATAATCAGTTGTTACAGCCCCATGTCTTAATAATGATTGTTAATTACAATGAATCCACATTGTGTGGCCAATTGATGGTTTTCAGAAGTGAGGAAAGCCTGCAAATTACGCCCTTATGCTCATGAGTCTCCTTACCCATGCTTATTGGCCGCTTGGAGATTAATTGTGATTCCATTGGTTGGATTGTTGAATGTGAAATGAAAAGAAAATCCCTTATTAGAGATGCAAGTTCTTGTCATTCTCTTACTGTTTTTATGCAAGTCTGATCTGTATTAGTTCACCTCTGTAAGGGGATGAAAGGGCACATTCCAGAAAATTTTCTAACTGTTGTGAAAAGTTGCAGTTGCAGGCAAGAGACAAAATGGTTTTGATATAAAATTGGGAAGTTGGGGGTGGCATTTTGACTGGAAAAAATGACAGGGTCAAATTTCTCAGATGTAGCAGAGGATCACACCATTGCATAGACCTCTCCAAGATCTTTCCAACGGTACCAAATTCGTCCAATTTGGTTAAGGGACGAGGGAGATATGACCCCCGCAAGCACGCAGGTTGTGCACAGATTGCGCGCAGATCGCGTACAGGTAGTGCGTGGATTGCGCGCAGGTCGCGCGCAGATTGCGCATGGATTGCGCGCAGATTGCATGCGGATTGTGCGCAGATTGTGCGCGGATTACGCGCGGATCGCGCACAGATTGCGCGCGGATTGCGTGCAGGTTGCGCGTGGATTGCGCGCGGATCGCGCACAGATTGTGCGCGTATCGCGCACATATTGCGCGTGGATTGCGTGCGGGTTGTGCGTGGATTGCGCGCGGATCGCGCACAGATTACGCGCGGATCGCGCACAGTTGCGCGCAGATTGCGCGCGGATTGTGTGCGGGTCGCGCACAGATTGCGCGCAGATGGCGTACAGGTTGCGCGCGGATTGCGCGCAGATGGCGTGCAGGTTGCGCGCGGATAGTGCGCGGATTGCGCGCAGGTTGTGCGCAGGTGGCGCACAGGTGGAGCACAGGATGCAAAGGGAGTTAAAAATGTGAAAAGTAAGAAGTAGTTAAACCCAGAATTTTATAAAAGATGAATGGTGCATCAAAATTGAGATCCGCGAAGTGCCGAGTGTTCCTTGTTATATGGACTAACTTTGCCCGATATAAAAGTTTTTGCGATTCTTCATGGATTTTCTTCCACAGGTGGCTGAAGTTGGCATTCTGGACCAAAATACAACTGTGTAAAATGTGCAGAATTGGAGTAAAAGTTGTCATTTTTGAAGAGATGCAGTTCCCGCACCTGATGTCGGAATGGAGCATGAAGACAGGCATTGGAAAGCTTGTCCAGCAGGGAATAATGATGCATGACCAGAGTTTGAATGAGGTCTACATATATCACAGATATTTAGTGCAAAAGAGTGTCAACGACTGTTTTAACAAACAAATTTTGTTGTCAATGTGGGCAATTTCTACAATTGCATGATATGGAAGAGGAATTCCATGTTACAGTGAGGGATCGAAAAGGGAAGAATTCTTTAAACCCCTGTTTGTTATCATACTTATAATTATGAAATTGTCATATGGCATAAAAATGTTAAAAATGTAAGGGATTACATAGATGTATATGCACTAGATGGCATCTTAACAAACATTGCATAGCGCATATGGAAATGCTTGTGCATAAATTGGATATTGCATATTGGTAGAATAATGAAGTCTGCATATGCAATGAACCACTAATGGAGAATATTGTGGTTGATAATCACTATTGATGTTGGTATTGGTTGTAGGACCAAAGATAACAAAGAGCATGGCTAAATGTGCTGAGGATGTTGCTGCATGAAGCCAACAACCTTATGCAGAAAGGATGGTGCAACAAATCTATGATCATAAAGTTGGCAAAAGGACCGAGTAGCCTTGGTAAGAGGCTAACTGATCAGGTAACATCAGGCGATGTATATGGTAACCATGCAGGTAATGATTATTGGTGCCAAATTGCATGAATGTTGAAAGAGGATTTGGTAAGATCTCTTCAACTATGTTTGAGCTATGTTGAGTTAGTTTGCATGTGATATTGAATACCGATTGGGACTGTTAACCTACCAAGCTTGGTGAGGTGTGGTTAAGTGAAGGAAATTATCCTTACACCCTATGACTATTTAGAAATATCAATGCATTCATATGAATTTATATCATGCCAGGTGTATGTGGTTATGTGATTAATAACCAAAGCAAGTGAGGACTGGTGGTCCTGATTATGGTAACGCAAGTTATATGAGATAGTCATGTTCCGATCATAATATGCTTGAATGCATAGTACTCATGAAACAATGCAAGGTGGCATTGAGTGGATGTGCATTAAGATATTTTATAAATCTTGTAGTTAAGCATTGAGTGAATGCATATGAAAAACTTGAGTAAATGTTGTGAATATGCATGCATGTGGGTACCTACACCTGAGGAGATGTATTGTGCGCATGCATGATTGTGATATATGTATATGTCTCATTATAATTGAGCAATAAATTAGATGATGAACTAATGATAATTCCGAGATCATTTCATGAGCTGCTATGAATGTAGGGGAAGAAATTGCATGAAGGTAGTTATGATTGACATACTTCCAGAGTGCTCTGTTGGAATGATAGAGTTGTATAAATGATATGGCTATGAATTAATGAGAATTTAAAAGCTTTAAGTTAATTGCATAAATGATGTGACTGTACCTTGCAATTTTAGTATGATAATGATTTACGTGAAGTAAATGAGTTTGGTGATATGGATATGTTAACAGCTAGAAGTGTTTGAATTATGGAATGTTATAAGTCTGGAAATGCTTCAGTGACTGTTGCAGCAATGAAATATTATATGCATGGGGACTCACAACATGTTTGACTGATTGAAAGTTTCAGACTCCAGGTAGAAATGTCTTGCGTATGGCAATGGGGATAAGACCATAGTAAAGACTGAA
Source organism: Larix kaempferi (assembly GCA_027924585.1). Taxonomy (NCBI): domain Eukaryota; kingdom Viridiplantae; phylum Streptophyta; class Pinopsida; order Pinales; family Pinaceae; genus Larix; species Larix kaempferi. The sequence continues at coordinate 4,271,824 of BSBM01000662.1, forward strand.
CTCTACCATGTGCAAAGGCCAAAGGTATGAGAAGGTTCTCATGGTTGTGGAATTTAATTTATGCATGAAACAGATCTGAAAATGTTCTGATTTAAGTTTATGAGAATAATATCATGGCTGCAAGTCTAATTCTGTAGGGAGCAGATTTGCGAATTCGATTTAGAGCTCTAAGTTATGTTAGTAAGAACAGTTGTAAATCTCAGATTTGTAAATGTTTCAGATTTGAAAATTTGCTAATAATTGCTAATGACTGTTTGGATTACATGAAAATGTGTCAGGAGGACATGCTGTAAGTAGATGCTCATGTATGGCAGCGTGCATAAGACCATAGCGGGCAGAGTGGTGTCCCTTACAGGAGCCAAACAATATGAGGATAGCCTCATGGATAAGAAAACCAATTTCTGTAGTAGACAGAGTTGCAAATTCATGCTGAATTTAATTATTAGTGCCATGGATTGGTTATGGAACAATCAGATTTGAATGATACTGTTAAATGTTGCTGACTGTTTGGCTGTTTAATAAGTGTGCTAGGGAGACACATTGCAGTAAGACCAAGAGAGAGAGGTCCTGCAGAAGCCGAACTTCATGGGAAGGGATTCCATGATTTGAAAATGGGTTTCAGGTGAAACGCCATAAGACATTATTAATGTCTCATCTGCACTACATGATTGGTAAACAATATGAGTGAGATGGTGAAGATTATGTCAGTAAGATATGTGAGAGGCATGTAACGTCAAAAGGAATTGGGATGGCAAACCGAGGGACTGTCAACTCAGAGAAGGAGCCCCCATTCCTCATTAAAGGAGAGAAATAACATCTGCAAATGGATAAGTGTTCCATAAACCCTGATTGATATATATATGTATACATACATGCATGTCTAATTATTAGAGTTAATATGCAGAGCATGTTTTGATTTTATTTCCATTATGGTAGACTGCTTGAAGTATGATTAGGACCTTCATAGTTCACATCAGTAAGGAGTGCACGCCTTTCTAGTGCTGAGTTATGTTAGGGATGCCAATATTGACTACGCCTTAAGGGAATGGACGCATTCCTGGTGTTTCAAGGTTGGATAGTGGATGTTATGAAATATGTTTACAGTTTAGGGAAGCAATACTAATGAACTTGTTTATCCATCTTGTGTTGATAGCCTAAACAGATTGTAATTGATGTTACACACTAAAGAATCTAAATAAAAGGATGTTGTGAGGGGTTGTGGTGGAAGGGTTAATCTAAATAAAAGGATGTTGTGGAGGTTGTGGGGATTTTGATGAAGGGTTGTGAAGTATTGATGAAAGGGCTATTATGTGCCTATGGCTCCATAGTAGAGTCTTGACCTAGAAATGGTCGTAGTGAAGTTTCCTTCCAGTCAGCGTGAAGGTGTACTAGTAAGGTGTTGATTATTTGATGATTTGGAGCAGCCTGCATGCTGGCCAAACATCTTAGTCCGCAGGAGGATCCCAAGGCTTATAAAGTAAAAGCAGGACCCTGTGGACCAGAGAAGAAATGCACAATACAGATAAGTATTCAATTTCATTTATTTCTTGTTTGGAATAATGAAGATTACAAGTATAAGTCTTGTAACAGTTAAGCTGATGCACTATTGTTTCTTTGTTGGAAACCTTGGTCATACAGGAAGCAAGGACCCTGAAAGAACTATAAATTGCTTGGTAAATAGAGAGAGTGGCTGGTTGGGCAAGAATTATTGATGATTTGGAGCAGCCTGCGTGCTGGCCAAACATGCAAGATTATTGATGATTTGGAGCAGCCTGCGTGCTGGCCAAACATGCGAGATTTTTGATGTTGTGGAGCAGCCTGCGTGCTGGCCAAACATGCAAGACTATTTGATGTTGAGGGGCAGCCTGCGCACTGGCCAAACACCCAAATCCATAGGCGATTTCAAGGCTTGTAAAGCAAAGAAGGACCCTATGGAATAAAATGAAGACATCTAATGCAGATAAGTATTTGGTTATCTTGTAATTCTTGCTTATGAATATACATGTGTATATGATTTGGTTATGATTTCCTATGAAAATAAACTAAACATGTGAATTAATTCAATGTTTGAGTGTAGATATTGCTGGAAGCAATGACTATGAAAGCATCTCAAGGATGCGTGTGGACATGTAACCACCCTAAAGAGCTCAGCATGAGCAGTAATGAAAGATGGGGCTAGTGGAACTGTGTGAGTCCTAGCAGCCATAAAGTTTTCAGACTTATGGATGAGCTGGAAGATCCGAATCAGCAGGAGCAACTCGTGAAAATCAAAGGACTTGGTCCTGAAAGTTCAAAGTAAAGAAAAGAATGCAGGGCAGATCTGCAAAGTTTTTGAAGTTTTGGACATGTGTAAATTGTATATGTATGCCTAAGTCTTGGAACACCGAGGATGGTGTTATTCTAAGGGGGAGGGGATTGTAATACCCCATTCTGACTCTTAGGATGTATTAACATTTAATGTAAATAATGTGTACATGTGATGTATGTTTTCCTAGCGTGGAGCTCAAGGCCAAGGCCTCGCTAGTGAAAGCCTGAATTTTGATTAAAAGGGCAAGCATTGATATTTGATGCCCATGTGCTCTTAAGCCATGGAAATTGTAATAGGATGTAAATAAATATCATGCAATATAAAATACCAAAATTGGCTACGGAGGCAACGAATGAGAAGGGGCCACGTGTATCCACTAGGGAGTGGTGAGGGGGCTATGGGATTGAACCATAGGCTGCCATATGTCACCTTGAGAACCCATTTGACTTACCTTGCTGACATTTATTATGTTGTAAGGAAGTGGTTGAGGAATTCAGTCCATGGCTTCAATGGAGCATGGGCAGCCCAGAAATTCGTATGGCAGAGTATGGGCTCTGTTTTCTTGTACCACAAGCCACTCTACCTCATGGGGGTTGCTTCTTCCTCATCCCCATTCCATTGGGAAAGAAACCAGCACCAGTTTCCATCCAAAAACGAATTGCCAGCAGAGGGAAAAACCAGAAATCGCGACTTTGAAAGAACCCACGTTTTGAAGAGCCAAAAACGCCCAGATTTGGCATCGGACAGTGAAATCCAATGGGGGATCCATTGGTTTGAACCTTGGGGTGAATTTGGGAGCATTATCTATCCCGAAATCCATTGGAAAACCCAGTTTTTACAGTCCAGAAATGAAGTGACGGGATTGAGTTATTGGATAACAGAACTGTGAGAAATCCAAGTGTGAATGACTGAGCAGAGGTTTGGTTTGCTTGATAAACCCAGTGAAGGCTAGAATCTCAAGGAATTAGCAACTGGACCTTTCTATGCCCACCCTGAAGAGCACTGGAGGGAAGGGACGCCTGAGGGACTGTGCAGCAGAGAAGGGGACCTTCCTTGTGTTGGGTGCGGTAGGTATTGTGGGTGCCATGACTGCTGAGTTCATTTGAGATGCCTGTAGCTTTGTGGTTGAGCTCACTGGCTTAGCATACTCCTCATTTGTCATCCGTATGCTTGATAAACCCAACGGTGTGTTGGCTTAGCATAGCTGATGACCGAAACCATGGCTGTGAGTGAGCCCAGCTAGTTCTTCCTTAGTGGATACACAGCCCAGCTCGGGGGTGATCTCTCAGCTGAAAGAATATAGGCTGGACAAAGATCTATGGTTGGGTGGAACGTTTCTCTCACGTAGCCAGTCGTTGGACATTTGTGTTAAAAGATAAGTATTTTGGTGAATTAATTTATATACATTATGAGTCTGTAAAGTGCTAAATCTAAATGTTATTTATTCATGAGGTTGAAATTGAAATGAATTCTGTGCATAGCATAAGAATGGGATTGAATCCCTGCATATGGAATCATCTTCTGTTTGTGCTAGATGTGTTGAAGCATTGCTGTTGGTGTGCGTGCAAATGTGTTTTAATTCCGCTGTGCTTATATTGAAGCTCAAATCTGCACACAAAAGTTTTTATTTGTTATGAATTTATGAGTAAAGTAAAAATATTTGGGCTAAGTCTGCCAAAAGCCCTGTGTGTTGTTAATGTTTTCCTTCCCTGCATTTGTTGATGGAAGGGGACGTTACAAATCCCATCCTCACTTGTCACAAACATGTCATCTACATAAAGTAGAAGTATCACTGGGTTCCCTTCCTCAACGTTGTAGTAAAGGTTGGAATCCGCTTTACTCTTGGTAAAGCCCAAACTAGTCAGGAAGCTATCAATTCTTCTGTACCACGTCCTGGGTTCCTGTTTCAATCCATACAAGGCCTTCTTTAATTCGTGTGTCTCAAATCCAAGTGGCTTCTCCACATACACTTCCTCTTCCACTACACCATTCAATAAATCTTTCTTGACATCCATCTAGTGTACCTTCCATTTCATCATTGCAGCTAGAGCAAGTACTGATATGATGGAAGTGTATCTAGCTATAGGTGAAAATGTCTCCTCATGATCTATGCCTTCCTTCTAGGAGAAGCCACATGCCACAAAAATTGCCTTCTGTTTTTCTATGCTGCCATCTGCAGCATGCTTGATCTTGTAGATCCACAGACTTCCCTTTTGGTCTACCTCCCAGACATCATTATTCATAATCGACTGGTACTCTTCGACCATGGAATACTTCCATTCTTTCTTCTTGGATGCTTCCTCATAGTTGGAAGGTTCTTTGTCAATGATGTCACACAACAGGGTTACATAGTTGGAGTATGGCCTAGGTATCTTGATTTCTCTGTGCATTCCCTCTAAAGTGCCATACCTCTCTGCATATTGTATTACCTCTCGTACCCATGCTGGCTTCCTCTTGTGGGAGTTCTTCTCACGAGTTGGATCTACAAGTTCTTATGGTTCTTCTATTTCACAGTCTTCATGGTCTTCAGGAGTTACTCCTTCCATTGCTGTATCTCTGATCCTGGGAACTTCAGGTTATTCACTGTCTTCATCTTGAATTCATAAATCTTCTTAAATGTTATAGCTGAATCATAGTCACTTGTTCTTCGAAACAAGTCTCTCTTGTAGTACACGATCTTTCCTACAAGTCAATTTAGTTGCGTGATTAGAAACATTTCATAATTTTTCTGTAACGTCCCCTCCCATCATACCAGTGTGATGGAGAGAACGTGATGCTAAAGCTGGGCATCTGGCCCCATAATTACTAAATAAAAACTCACATAATATAAAGAGACATATGTAGATGTATAAATGTAAGAAACACAACGGAAGTAAATTCAATTACACACTTATCATACATTCAAGATATTCATGAGAGTCATCAAATAAATACACTGCAGAGTTAACACAAGAGAGTACTTATCTTATAACAAAGTAGTCCCGAACAACTGGCTATGCAACTACAATATTCCACCCAACCATAGGCCATTTGTGGTCATCAATTCCTCAACACAACTGCCACCCCCAATCTGGGCATGATCTCTACAAGGAAAAAGGGAACAACAGACTCACACATAGACCAAAGATACACCAAAATCAGCCAAGCCAATCTAAAGTTGGGTTTATCAAGCTGCTAAGGAAATGGAAAGGGAGAATTGCTAAGCTAGTGAGCTCAACCCCAGATATATGGACACCCTTTGCAATATCTATCTAGCTTGGTCCCCACAATACCTACACACCTGGTACAAGGAAGTATTCTCTTCACTACTACACAGTCCCTCAGGCCATACCTTCCATTCTAGTGTTCTTCAAGGTGTGCATAGAAGAGCAACCAACCCTTTTGATCTTCTTGAGAGGTTACCTCCTCACTAGGTTTATCAATCCAATTTTGGTCCACTTCCACTCCTAATTCTTGCTCACAAGTTCCAACCAAAACAGGGATGCACACAACAACAAAATCACAAGTGTTGGGTATGAAGAAAAACGTGGGCAACAAAAAACGAAGTGGTAGATTGCGAATTAACCGTGGAAGAGAAAAATAGTTTCCTGAAAACGTTCATGGGCATTCTAGGGGAAGAAACAACCTCCATAAACTCCCAAAACGTGACTTCCTTTCTCCCAACCACTATGCAATACAAAAACGAGCTCCCAGCTATGGAAAATGTAGGAAAATGATAGAAAACGTGAAGGAGAAAGACCCAACTAGCTCAGACTGCGTGAGAGAGAAAAGACCATGGCTGAAGAATGGCTTTGGGCACAATTTTGTGGGCGTTTTATTGCCCCAGAAGAAAAAATACATTTTCCCAGGTTGATGGCTTTCCCATGCACGAAATTGGCTGCCATACATCTTCATTCCCAAGGCATTAACTACCTCAACCAACTCTTAGAAGAATTAAATGATTGGGTGCATATGTCAAAATGTGTAGTTGGGGTTCATTCATTGACATTTGGCTTATCACCATTGGCTCAAGGGTTTGAATAATTTCCCTCCCAATTCCTTGTAGAATCATGCCCCCATCTCTTGTTGCATTGCATAGCTAGTTGTGGGTATTTCATTAAAATTCGTATTTACATGATGTCTTAATTTACATTGTGCATGTCCAACACAAGAACCATAGGCATCTATTTTTAATTGCCGATACATAAAACGTTGAATCGATGGCGGTGCCTTGGCCTTGAGCTCCTCACCATGATTTAATAACGATATTTACATCATTTACAATTTTAATGCAATAGGGTAAAGATGGGTACGTTACATTTAAAAAAAACAAATCCTTATGCATAAAGACATAGGTCACACAGTCATGCAACTATCTTAGCCAATGATTCAACACAACATTCATCCATATCCCATATTTATACAATAACTTCCTAGATGCCTTCCATCTCTACTAGAACATTGTTAAGAGTGTGCACTACTCCCAACATGTCAGCAAAGAGGATTCATTCTAGATAAGTAGCAATGGGATGTTGTACAATACCATATGCCACTTACCCATTACTTGCATATTAGTAGTATCTTGTTCATTAATGCAACTTTTCTAACATGCATGATATACATACTAAATATAGGAACATAAGTATGTACATGATTGAACAATATCATTTAAGTAATCAGATATACAAGAAATGACAATTCAAATACTTATCTTTGTTTGGTTGTTGGGTGGACTCCCTCTCAATCTTTGCCTCCTTACAGGAACTATTGGAGTGTGCTCCCTCTTGATCTTTGCTTCCTTCATTAGAATAAATATTCTTCATCACTTGAAGAATCTTCTCTTTCTTCTTCTTTGGTTCTTTTCCTTGTGGGTTCATCATCTTCAACGGTGTGAGCGTGATGTATCTTCTTATTTGTCTTCTTGTTGGAGCCTCTATTTTTGGGACAATCTCTAGAGTAGTGTCCCTTCTCATCACAAGTATAGCATCGAATGTGAGATAGATCTCTCTTGGAATTTCTGAAGTTATCCCTCTGATTCTAGTGGTGGTGTCTTTCTTTCTTATGATGAGGATGCTCCCTCTTGTTGTTATTCTTCCTGGTGTGTGCTATGAGATCCTGGTCTTCATTTCCCATATTTTCTTCTCGAGCTACAAGTAAAGCTTCTTCTTGTGAGAATTCCTTCCACAACTTACTGAATGTGATTAAATTCCTTCTAGCACAAATCCCTTGAATGAAAGAGTCCCATGATCTAGGGAGACCATTCAAGGTGGTCATTACTATTTCTCCGTTCTCTATATATTATCCCACAGCTGCAAGTTGCTCCTTGATTTGAGATACCCTTGTAAAATAGGAGTGCATGGTCTCTGCATTTTGTATCTTCACATTCTTCAACTAGTTTCACAAGGTCATCTTCCGATTTATGTTCTTTCCTTCAAATAGCTTGGTCAAGGAATCAAACATCTCTTTAGGTGTCTTTAAGGATGACACATGTGGGATGAGGTGATAATTAATAGAATATGCAATGATCCTCTTGGCCTTGGCCATGTTCTTCTTGTGAAAATATTTAGCCTCATCTCCCTCTGGAACTGGAACTTCTTCATTTACATATGTGTCCAATTCATTTTCTTCAAGGACTAGTGTAATCCTATACTTCCATGCTCATAAGTTATCAACCCATTCTAGCTTATCCTAAAGCTTGGTGTGGTGATACATATTTAATGAGAACCTCAAATGGAAATACAAAAGATTTAGATCTTACAAATTTGAGATGCTCGGGATGGATCTGAAGCTGCTTGGTCTAGGGTTTGTCATAGAAACCCTAATTTTACAAAGTTGGAATTTCGAACTTCTGGTTGGGTAGATAGATGTGCCTCCTCAAGGAGAGTTCTCCAATGTACTCACTTCCCTAAATATGTGAACATAAACCCAAAATATCTGATGCCCTAGGTTTTCCTACGGTAGTTGTGATAGGTCGAAAATGAAAATTATTGGAATTGAATTCTGTTTTCATAGGAAGACGCACTTGTATGAGGCGATTATGCTGGTACACTTGGTTTCTGAAGATTCCAAAAATTCACCCTTGAAAATTGACTTGCGAATTTCGGATCTGCAGTTTCTGGATTTTTCTGGTCCAAAGTCAAACTAGGGTTTGACTTTCCCGAAGTTTCACCCACTCAAAAACTTCGATCCTGGTATCTAAATTTTGATTTTGAGGAGGAGCACTTCCCTATGCTGATTTCACTCCAAAATTCCACTTCTGTGTAAAGCCCTAATTTTCGGCAATAGTGATGGGCCAAAAAATGAAAATTCTCAGAATCACTTTATGCTTCGATAGAAAGATGCACCCTCCCAAGGTGAGTTAGCCTAGCCTCTTTTTGTTGATGATCTGTGGAAAGTCCAAAAAATAAGAATCCCTAGATTCCGCAGCTGCACAATGTCTTCTTCTCAGGTTAGCTCTAATACCATGTTAGTTTTTCGCAATTTAATCAATAGTTATCTAGGATCCTATTGAGAGAATAAAAAGCACAACATAAACACAAGGTACACTAAGGGTTTTCTCGAGGAAACCATAAAGGGGAAAACCCTGCAACTTCCTCAGAGATAGAATGATCGCCAATACAATGTCACAAAAGTAAAACCCAAAAATAGAGATGGTATTCAACAGCTTCTCTCTTCTCCACTTGAGCTAACTTGTCCTTCTTCTCACTAATGCGAATTGAGTGAGAGTGAGTGAATGAATAAATAGAGAGCCTAGCTCTCTATTTATACTTTACCTTTCACTTTACCTTTACCACCTGACAAGTCGGCCTCAACTAAAGTTGACTGGGCCGACTCCTTTAGGTGACTTAAAAACCCCAATACAAATGACTCTAGGGGAACTAATGCCCTGACTTACATGGGAGGATTTACCTCAATGACCCAAATACAATAATGACTTTTTTGACCGGAGGAATAAACATCTCCGTCGGAGGTACAAACAAAATACAATATAAAATACAAGTGAATATCTTCCGAAGCTACAATTACATTAACAATAATAATTTGTAATGAGATGTTATAATGTACTAACTAGCAAAGAAGGAATAATACTTCTCATAACTCTCTAATTTGATGAAAAAGGAGTTATCCCACATTCATCATGGAGTAAAATTCTCTTATTACCATTTGTTATATAAGATAGGTGGAAAAATATTTTTCCCAAATTTATTATGGGATATGATATTCCATATCACTAGCATATATAATAGAGGTGGAGGAGACTAATTTGGCACAACATGAAAACATTGTAAAGTCATTGTGACATGAAGCTAATATGGAATGTGATGTGATGCTTATGTGGGGTTTCCAAGCATTGTAAGAGTAAAAGTTGCCTAAAGAATAAGAAGATCAACATTCCATGGATGTTTCCCCATTTGGGGTTTTACTGTTAGAATATTGAGAAATATGTAGTAAACATACAAAAATATATTTTCCAACAAGTAAATCGATAGGAAGAATCTACTAGTCTAGCCTTCTATCAGTACAAGCACCATATAATCAAAGTAGTAAGTAGGAGACAAGAGAAAAATAAATGATACAACATATATATGTGGTAAAACCCCAAATGGGAAACCATCCACAGGAAGGTATTGTCTTCTTATTATTTGGAAATTTCTAATATTACACTTGATCTCCACTCCAAATATGCTTATCACATCTTCACAGTATGCACAATAGCATTCCAATACAATAAACAAAGGGTCTCCTTCACCTCTATTATATATCTAGAGGTATGGAAGAATAAAATTCGATAATACATGTGGGCTAAATGATTTCCCATCTCCTTATATAATGAAAGGTAATAGGATAATATTACTCCACGATGCATGTGGGATAACTCCTTTTACATAAGATAGAGATAGTTATGCCTTCCTTTGCTATATAAGACATCATAATAGCTTATAAAATCACACTAGACATCATTACACATGTAATATTAATATTACACATTCCAACACTCACCCTTAATGATGACTGGGGATAACAACACACATATGGAGGAAGATAGCATTACATTAACATTCCCCCTTGATGACAACTTCCCACATTCCCAAAAAACTTCAAATATACACAAACTTTGCTTCTATCATGGATTTGGTGAAGATATCGGTTGCTTGCTATTTCGTGGGACAATACTCCAAAGAAATAACACCATCTGCCACAAGATCTCAAATGTAGTGAGTATCAAGGTCAATGTGTTTAGTCTTGGAGTGATACATTGAATTGTACACAAGATAAACTACATTTTGATTGTAACATCTTAATTAGGTAGGATAATTCTAAACTAGTACAAGCTTTGGAAGAACATGCCGAATCCACTAATTCTTTAGATGCCTTGTACTCTGCTTCACAAGAAGAAAGAGAAAGAGTTCTCAACTTCTTACTGGACCATGAAATCATACTTAAACCAAGCTAAAATATGTACCCTATAGTAGATATTCTATGTGATGTATCCCCTACCCAATCATAACCTATATAACCAAGAAGTGAAACTATAGCCTTGCTAGAATAGAAAACACCATAATGCATTGTCCCTTGTAAATATATGAGAATCCTCTTTGCTACTTTCTAATGAATTTCATGAGTCTTTTGCATAAACCTAGAAACCATGCTGACGTTAAAAGAGAGATTAGGCTAGATATGTGTCAAATATATCAAACTCCCCACAAGATGTAAATACAAAGTGGCATCAACAAGAGGCGTATGACACTCAACAATTAACTTTACATTGTACTGCAATGGCATAGGGAAAGGCTTACAATCACTCATACAACACCAATCAGGTAAATATGTAGCATACTTAGGATGAGAAAGGAATATACCATCAGCCATATGGCAAATATGAAGACCCAAAAAATAGTGCAATAGGCCTAAATCTCTCATTTAAAATTCATTCTGAAGATTATTCTTCATTTCATGTATAAATGTTAGTTGGTTTCCATTAAATATAAGGTTATTCACATAAAATACCACATTGAGGACATCATCATCAAAATTCTTAACATACAAATTTGGATCATATATACATTGCTTAAAACCATTCTTCAAGAAATAAGTGTCATTTTTCTCATACCAAGCTTTGGGTGTCTGTTTAAGACCATATAAAGACTTGCTTAATTTGCATGCCAAACTTGAAGTTTGAGTAGTGATAAAACCAAGTGGTTGCTGCTACTAGTCTCAGATACGTTCTAAGGATGTATTTAGAACTGTTCCCGTGCATCGATATTTCCCACTATTTATCTTTTTCAATGCTTAGTTAAGAATCACGTCATTGATGTCCAATATAGTAATAATCAAACTTGGCAGAATGTGGGAAACACTTCTGGTATGTCAGTATAAACTTTGAATGAATTGTTGATGTATTTGTAACTTCAGAAGATATTCACTTGTATATTGAATGTATTACATTTGTACTTTATTGTATCCCCAACGGAGATGTATTATTCCTCCGATTGGAGGTGTCGTCATTTGTATTTGCAATTGTCACAAGTATTATTGTAAGTGTCGCAACTTATATTTGATGGGTTATTAGACCACCTTGTTGGGGTTGGCCCTGTATGAGTTGTGTGGGTCAAAGGGTTATTAGACCACCCTAGTGGGGTCGGCCCAGAGTCAGTTTATGTTAATTTGTTAAGTTTGGGCCAACCTAGTTGAGTAAAGGTCAAGTGAAAGTTCTCTCTCATTTTACACATTCTATTATTCACTCACTTCGCATTAGTGAGATAAGAGGAGGAGTGCGCACAAGTGGAGGAGGAACATGATGCTGAAGACATCTATCTCTTTTTTTTGATAATTGTGATCCTTGTATTGATGATTATTCTATCTCTGAGGAAGTTGCAGGGTTTTTCACCTTCTTGGTTTTTGTTGGTGAAATGTTTTGTGTCTCTTGTCTCTTATGCTCGATATGCTGTACATGTTATTCTTTCATTTAAGATCCTATATTTATTGAATTAAATGATGAAAAACTAACATGGTATCAGAGCTATCCCGAAGGTAGGCATGGTATGGCATTTATGACACTTGTTGCACTTGCGACAAATTGGAGGCTAGGGCTTGATATAGCAAAAACTTGTCATCGTGGCACTTCCGCTATAAATCCATTTTGGTGAAGGTTCAGGTTCTGAAACTTCTAAAGTTTGTAGATACATCCCCATGTACCTTGTGTCTGAAGCACAACATCTGATCTGTTGTACTTTGTGATTTATGATCCGTACAAGTTAGGGTTTCTGCCTCTTCCAGATCTCATTCATAAACAGGTGACCTAGGAAAAAAGGTCACAACTTGGGCTAGGAATATCCAAATTAAATTTCGTAAAAATTGATAGGTAAGGTACGGATTGCAATTTCACAGGTCCTCTTTTAAGAGGCCGAAGTTGAAAAAGTGACATGTGGCACTCCGTACAAGTTCGCTCTCCTGTTTTATCCCATAAAAAGGTCACGTTGCGACACTTGGTATAACTCTCTCTCAGAGAATCCAATTGAGGACATACCTGTGGGGTTGGAAATATGATAGGTCAGGCTACCACAAGCTGAAGTTTTAGACCCTGTGGATTCACAATTTCAGAGATGCATCAGAAACAATATGGCACATATTTCTGTCCAAACAAAATTGGATTCTGAGCACCTTCATTTTTGGATCATCACTGCTGTGGGAATTTAGGGCTTTGGAGAAAGTTGGAATTTTCAGAATCAGAGTCCATGGCTGATTTCTCCTCATCAAAATCGAAATTTAGAGACCAAGATCGAATTTTTTTGTTGGGCAGAAGGTCGGGCTTGATCAAAACCTAGTTCGGGATTTTGATCGGAAAGATGGAAAATTACGGCTTCTGCAAAAGTTGGAATTTTTGAAATATGTGACCATGTCTGGAAGCTCCTCAGAAAAATCGAAGTTTAGAACACAAGATCGAACCTTTTGGATGGGAAGAAGACCGGGCTTTATCAAACCCTATTTTGGGATCCTGTCAAGAAGATCTGAAAGTTTCAAAGGCAATTTTGAGGGGTCAAATTTTGCAGTTTTCAAAATTGAAGTATACCATCTTGATCAGCTCAGCAAGGCACATCTTTCCATCCATTCAGAAGTTTGAAATTCAAAATTTGAATTTTTAGGGTTTCTCTGACAAATCCTAATCCAGCTCCAGATCCAGTTTCAACAAATCAAAGTGGATTGGGTTAATCCTAGAAGAGGATGAATTGGACATCTACATAAGTGAATAGATTCCAGTTCCAGAGGGATATGAGGCTAAGGCCTTACATAAGAAGACTACAAGCAATCCCGACAAGTATGACTTGAGGAGATATAGGTATGTTTTGAAATCTGTTCATGATTAATTTTATCATATGTTTTTCTGCATATTATTGAGGTTAGAACAATCTTGGTTAATTTTAGACTTGTCTTATAACCTTAGTAAAAGTATGAATGCATGTAAATGATAGAAGACATTCATTGATTAGGTTTATGACACTTATGATTGTATTAATGCACTGTGGTGTTGTATGAGGATGATATTGTCCGCTAACATGAAAGGTACATCAAGAAAGACAAATCAAGTTCTAGATCAAGAACTTATGACCATGGTGACATGAAGACAAAGACTCATCCATAGTCATGGGTCACATAAAAGCTCTTCTTACGAGGTATGTATAATTTTGGTTCTACAATGGTTAACTTATGAGTTATGCAAGTTACTAGCAAAAGTCTTTGAAGAAGAACAAAAAGACATTATATGGGTATGTTAGACATAACTAGCAAGCATGATAATCTAGGTATGTTTTTCCTATATCAAGTTAGAATCCTACCTTATGTTAGGATCTTATACTTTTGTATGAATGATTATTCTTGAAGTTAGAAGTTTAAGTAATCAACAATTTATGCATATTATGTTTCTTACTTTGATTGGTGATATGACTAACCAGAAGAGTCCTATGGTCAATAAGAATATGCATGAGTAATATAAGTCTTCCCTAAAACCTTGAATACTGATGCTTATGATAAATTTCCTGTGTATGAAATGATCATGACCATACATGTCTAAGATTATTTAGAATCATAATGTTTTTGATATTATACAAATGGATGTATGATTATATATGAGATCTTGAGGATGAGACTAGTGCACAATTAAGCATGCATAGTGGTCGAGGATGGATATAAGTTCAAGGACAGATAATTCGGGAAGCAACGATCAAGAGGGAGCACACTCCAGTAGTTCCTGCAAGGAAGCAAAGATTGAGAGGGAGTTGACCCTACAACTAAAACTAAACAAAGATAATAATTTGAATTGAGATTTATTATATGATTACTTAAATGATGTTGTCCAATCATGTACATACTTATGTTCCTATATTTAGGATGTACATTTTGCATTTTACTAAAGTTGCATTAATGAACAATATACTACTAATATGCATGTAATGGGTAAGTGGCCTATGGCATTGTACAACATTCCATTGCTACTTATCTAGAATGAAACCTCTTTGCTGACATGTTAGGAGTAGTGCAAACTCTTAACAATGTTCTTGTAGAGATGGAAGGCATCTAGAAAGTTACGAGATATGGATAAATGTTGTATTTAAGCATTGGCTAAAGATAATTGCATGACTGTATGACATATGTCTTTATGCATAAGAATGTGTTTTTGAAAAAATATGAGAATTTTCTAATCATGCAATTGAATCTGACTTGTAGGAAAGATCGTGTACAATCACCTACAAGGACAACAACATTTGTTCCAGGAACGAAGTTCAAGAAAACTATCTATTTAAGATATTGAAGAATCTGAAGTTCGTAGTATCTGAGATGAAGTAATGAAAGGATGCCATGATCGAAGAATACCAGTTGATCATGAAGAATGATGTTTGGGATGTGGTATCGAGACCAGAAGGGAAGTCTGTTGTGACTTTCAAGTAGATCTATAAGATCAAGCATGCTGCAGATGGTAGCATAGAGAAATACAAGGCGAGGTTTGTAGCTCGTGGCTTCTCCCGGAAAGAGGGGATAACTATGAAGAGACTTTTGCACCTGTATCTAGATACACTTCCATCGTATCAATACTTTCCCTGGCTGTAGTGATAAAGTGGAAGATACACCAGACGGATGTCAAGACAACTTTCTTGAATGGTGTAGTCGAAGAGGAAGTGTATGTGGAGCATCCACTTGGTTTTGAGACACATGGTAGGGAGTCATATGTGTGCAGATTGAAGAAATCCTTGTATGGATTGAAGCGAGCTCCAAGGACTTGGTATGGTAGGATAGATAGCTTTCTATCTAGTTTGGGATTTACCAACTGTAAGGAAGATTCCAACCTTTACTACAAAGTTGAGGAAGGCAATCTAGTGATACTACTTTTGTATGTGGATGACCTATTTGTTACAGGTGACGATAGATTGATTACTGATACGAAGAGGAAGCTTGCTGCCGCATTTGAGATGAAGGACTTGGGGATGATGCATTAATTTCTAGGCATGGAGGTGTGGCAGAGTGTAGATGGAATTTTCCTTGGACAAGGGAAGTATGTAGTAGAGATCCTGAAGCTGTTCGGGATGATGGACTGCAAGGCCATGGCCACACCTATGGCATTGAACCTGAAGCTTCTATGTGATGCTTCTTCTGAGCCGGTTGATTTCATAGTGTATCATCAGATGATTGGGTCCTTGATGTATTTGACGAACACAAGACTAGATATTTGCTTTGCGGTGAACACATTGAGCCAGTTCCTTATGGATCCCATAAATGTTCTCTTGGTTGATGTAAAGCATATTCTAAGGTGCCTGAAGGGTACAATTGATTATGGGCTCAAGTATGATGCGAATCAAAAGTTTAACCTGGAGGGTTATGTTGATTCAGATTGGGAAGGTAGTGCTGCAGATATGAAGAGCACTTCGGGGTGCTGCTTCAGTATGGGATCAGGTGTGATCTCTTGGTTTAGCAGGAAGCAGTCCTGCATAGCACTGAGTACAGCCGAAGTAGAGTATGTCGCAGCTTGTTCGGCTAGTTGTGAGGCAGTATGGCTGAGGAAGATATTGTATGAGTTATTTGATCTCCCGTTGGATGCTACCTAATCTATTGTGACAACTAGAGTTGTGTGAAGTTGTCAGAGAACCCAGTGTTCCATGACAGGTTGAAGCACATCGAGATCAAATATCACTATATCAGGGATATGGTGCAGAGAGGAGCAATGAAGCTCCTGTATGTTGCGACGGATGAGCAGGTTGCAGATGTGTTGATGAAACCACTAGCTAGAGTGAAGTTTGAGTACTTCAGATAGAGCCTTGGTGTTATTCAGATTGAAGACACTTTGTGGAAGAAGTGATGGGATGCATTTGCAGGAGCCATTCCAAGCATGGTGAGAGGAGGATCCTTCCCATTGCTGTGGATGTAAGCATTGTGTGATGAGCATCAGGACGATGCTCCAGTTACTGCTTTGGATATGCATCAGTTGGATGCTTTGTATGATCAGTTGGATCATGTATATGTATATGTATATGCATTAGTTGGATGCTTTATATGATCAGTTGGATCATGTATATGTATATGCATCAGGACGATGCAATGATGAGTATCAGGACGATGCTCTGGATGGCATGCATCAAGATGATGCAGTGACGATGATCAGGATGATCATGTGTGATGAGTATCAGGATGATACTCTGTATGATATGCATCAGGACGATGCAGTGATGAGTATCAGGACGATGCTCTGGATGACATGCATCAGGACGATGCAGTGACGATGGTCGGGATGATCATGTGTGATGAGTATCAGGATGATACTCTGGATGATATGCATCAGGATGATGCTATGATGATGATCAGGATGATCTTATACATCAGGATGATGTATGGTGAGTATCAGGTTGATACTATGTGGCCGTGGATAGGTTGTGCAGATGAGCATGTAACTAGACCTGGGAGATCTGATAGGTTGAGCAGTACGCTTATAATCAGTCCTGGGATACTCTTTCGAGGCATTGCTATGGGAGGACATGTAACTAGACCTGGTCCATCCGATAGGTTGAGCGGTGTGCTCGTAATCAGTCCTGGGATGCTCTTTCGAGGCTTTGTC
Source organism: Larix kaempferi (assembly GCA_027924585.1). Classification (NCBI taxonomy): domain Eukaryota; kingdom Viridiplantae; phylum Streptophyta; class Pinopsida; order Pinales; family Pinaceae; genus Larix; species Larix kaempferi. The sequence continues at coordinate 4,289,211 of BSBM01000662.1, forward strand.
CTATGGAATGTAACTAGACCTGGGAGATCCGATAGGTTGAGGAGTATGCTCGTAATCAGTCCTGGGATGCTGTATCGAGGCTTTTCCATGAACACATGTAGCTAGACATGGGAGATCCGATAAGTTGAGCAGTACGCTTGTAATCAGTCCTGGGATACTCTTTCGAGGCATTGTGTTGGGGGGTCACATGTAATACGTCATGGAGATCCGGATAGGTTGTGATAGTCACGTAAAAGGCCTCGGATGCTCTTTAGAGATCTTCCTAGGAAACACACTCTTTTAAGGTTTTGTGACGGTCACATGTAAGTAGAACTCAGAGATCTTTCCGGTTGTGCTTCGGCACATAAGGGATCTTGGGATACTCTTTCGAGGCATTTTGACGCACATAATAAGTCCTGAGGATTCCATAGTATGGCCAATGTTAATGAAGACCTGCAGGAGGTGGGCCTACATCCAGCATGAAAAAGGGTTTCCTCTGTAGAACTTCCTATGAAGGTAAGAATTATGATATAGCTCATTGATCGAGATGTCGAGTACAGCAGCAGTGATGATGATGATGCTCGATGATCCAGTGTTGATGATCCAACTCCAGAATTGAAGACTTGTGCCTATATGTATTGATGACTTGTGTCAAGAGAATACCTTCCTAGTTAAGAGGCAGTGTTGATGTATTTGTAACTTCGGAAGATATTCACTTGTATATTGTATTTATTACATTTGTACTTTATTGTATCCCCAACGGAGATGTATTATTCCTCCAATTGGAAGTGTTGTCATTTGTATTTGCAAGTGTCACAAGTATTATTGTAAGTGTCGCAACTTATATTTGATGGGTTATTAGACCACCTTGTTGGGGTCATCCCTATATGAGTTATGTGGGTCAAAGGGTTATTAGACCACCCTAGTGGGGTTGGCCCAGAGTCATTTTATGTTAAGTTGTTAAGTTGGGGCCGACCTAGTTGAGTAAAGGTCAAGTGAAAGTTAGTGTATAAATAGAGAGTGTGTCTCTCTCATTTTACACATTCTATTATTCACTCACTTCGCATTAGTGAGAGAAGAGGAGGAGTGCGCACAAGTGGAGGAGGAGCATACTACTGAAGATATCAATCTCTTGGGTTTGATCATTGTGATCCTTGTATTAATTCTTATTCTATCTCAGAGGAAGTTGTGGGGTTTTTCACCTTCTTGGTTTTCCCCGGTGAAATGTTTTTTGTGTCTCTTGTCTCTTGTCTCTTATGCTTGATATGTTGTACATGTTATTATTTTAGTTAAGATCCTATATCTATTGAATTAAATGATGAAAAACTAACATGAATTGTGTTAACGGGATGACATGAGAGAAGGTACTTGCTTAAAGTAAATATTTATCTCATGTTTATAGAGAACGTACTGAGCAGAAAGAATTTAGTAGTTATAAAAAAATGACAACAAAGTAAAACCCAGTCCTCGTAGGAATGATACAATTATATCTTGATATCATGAATACTTCACAACATACATTACCAATAAATGATACTTAAATCAAATATCAGTTAAAGATAATCAACATCTGTGCTAACTTTGTCAATCATAGAATAAGTGTGAAAATAAATGAGATTACAAAAGAAGAGAATACTAACTATACACATCATAGTTTAGAATCCACATAAATTCAAGATAAAGCTTGAAGGTTCTGTCTCATTCCTTGATCATACCGAAATCATCAGAAGTTACACTTCTTACAAAACAATTCCACCTCTTGGATAGATTACTCTTATCTATATATAGCCCTTACGACCTTTACAAAATTTACAACAAAATCTATTCTAGCTCAACCACTTTCAATTTTTAGATTTGTTATCAACAAAATTGGTTACAAAGACGTCTATTTGGTATACTGATGCTGACTTGCTGGTAGTGGGTAATGGGGTCCTCCTTGCTGAGGTGGAGGATGGTTCTGTTGCGCTGATGACGTTCCAAATGCTGGAAACATTTGACTTTTAATTGATTTTGCACGTGATTTAGTTGTGCATCCTTAAGACTCATCTCTGCGACCACCTACGCGAGCTTGTTAGTAGGGTCTGCTGAAGAGGTGGTCTGTAAAGCTGCGGGTTTTTGAAGAAGGGTGTCTTAATTTTTCTTCTTGATATCATTTAATTCGTTCTCCAGAGTGATGATTTTTTCCTTGAGCGTCTAGCTATCAGCTAGAGCTTTGTCTAGCTCGAATTGTATTGCCAAGATTTCAATTGTTTGTGAATGCTACCCCGTGGGAATGTTGAGTTTTTTCTTCAGGTTGTAAATATCTTTATCCTTTTCCTTTAACATGGCTCGAGCCAGAGTCACATCACTGGGATGTTGAAACAATTTTATAATCTGCTGCTCTAGGTCAACTATCTTCAATTGCTTTTCTTTATTTGATGACTTCTCATTCTTTACTTGCTTCTCTAGTCTTTGGAATGCAACCTGTAGCCTGTTAGTACTCATAGTTTATTTCATCACATCTATATATACTCCTTCACCTATTTTTTGATGAAGCTCCATGATATATTTTGAAGGGAATGCATCTAGATTGATAGTGACCTGAGTGGTCTTTAAATTTGAAGGTATTTTCTTTCCTCCAGGAACAAGTGATTCCAAAATTTCCATATTCAAGGTACCTTTCCTTAGATTTGATGCAGACAACATCCTGGATTGGTGTCCCATCTCAAGATCTTTCTTTGGGAACAAGGTATTTTGGAGATCAATATTTTCATCTTTGATTTGAGAGTATAAACCAGATAATCCTTCTTTAACTCGCGATGTTGTGACCAAAGCGCCCACTTGAGATAGTGTCTCCTGCTTTTGAGGCCACGCTGCAGATGGAAATTTTTCCAAGATGACAGGTGCCAAAGAGGTGGGAGTTGGTTTAATTTTTAGTGTTGAGATGGATATATTTTCGGATATGAACCTCTTCGATTTTGAATCGACGCTCCCTGATTTATCCATGTCGATGTCAGAGGTCGTTCAAGCGTGCTCCTTTTTCCCAAAGTATCCACTTTATGTGGCGTAGGAATGAATGGTGTCATAGTGGTATGGATTGGATCCAAAACTAATTTATCATGTTCCCAACTATCTAAGTTGGCAATTTTATCCAAATTTGGGTGCGGCTCATGGGAGTAATCTGTTTCTCTAGCAGAATGTCTCTTCTGGGAGATGATCCCTTTGGGATCATACTTGCATGTAAAACCCATAGGGAAGCTAAAAGCGGCCAACATTTATTCGACCAACTTATGAGAAAATCTACTTCTACTTTAAAATGTCTAGCTTCATTGGGAACCTTGAAAGTCCTGGTGCTGTTACCCTTCATGAAATGAATGTCGTCACAATTGAACCTTTGGCATATGTATTCCAAGGAAAAAAATATAGGAGTCATGAATACTGGTAACTTATATGGAGCAAGTTCCGCTCCATATACTCGAATATTAGTGTGGGTCTCAAATCAAAACCAATCCCCAACCGAGTCATTAGGATTTAGCTGGAGCGAATTTTTGCATTCTGGAAAGATTATGGGTGGAGGATAGTCGAACAAGAATGTATAGATTTTAGTCACGACGGTATCCACAAACACAGAGAAACCTTCTTGAAGCGGAGCATGAGTAATTGACTTATGGAGGTCTTCTCGGATTAAGAAATCCTTATTGTGATAGATGATCATATAAATTAGAAAGGAATTGTATATGAATAGATTTCTAGAGGAAATGTTTTTGAACTGCAGGTGAATGGACTGAGCGAGAAAATATGGTAGGTCCAACTTAACATGTGCTTCTTGCTGAGATAAATTTATAAGAAGTCAACATCATCAATTGACAAGTCATGATCATACCCGAGGACCTGACATATCATGGATAAACCGGCCTGGCTTGCTCTGAGAATACTTCTAGACTGAACATTGAATGAGTACTTGGCAGGTTGGATTCTGGGGGAATTATCATGTGGATGAATGCATCCTTTATCCCTGACGATAATTCTCGAATCTTCCCTACCGGTACCTCTTCATTGAACTGAGATCTAGAAGCGTCTTCCCCGGTGTCTGTTAATTGCATGATGATTTCTCTAGTGATTGGGTAGACGACTCATCCCAACCGAGAAACAACCACCTTTCTCTCTGGGGCATATATTTCTGCACACCACTGCACTAGTTCCGGGAAGGGTCCGGCCTGTGGTAAAACCATCTTCACCAATCTGGAGCTCCATAGGATGAAGAAGCATTTTCTTATTTTGTCCTGATCTTCTGCCTCTCGAGACAATTGATGCATATTGGAGAATGAAGATACAGGATCATGAATATAAAAATGTTCGTCTCCGAGGTGGTCTTCTTGGTTGAGTGTCGAGGCTGCTGAGGGAGATGTATCAGGGTTGGAGATAGAAGTCATGGTGATGCTGGTAGGAAAATGAAAAGATGATGGATGCTTAGCTTCGGTCGCGAAGAGGATAGTGCGATGACTTATAGCAGAGGAGATCAAGGTGGTAGGAAGAAAATTCCTTGTAAAATATTTTGAAGAATACTTATAGTGGAAATTTGAAAATGGAGGGATTTAATGAGTGGTATACGTAGCACTCAAGGATTGGTCCTCTATGCAAGGGGCATGAGGATTTTAAATGCACGGGGACCGTTTCTTTCGAAATGGCAGTGGTAATAACTGTTAGACAAAGCTTAGGTGTGTTTGCTGAGGGAGGGAGGTGACAAACCTCATGAGTGTTTTCAAGTCTCATGATGAGTGGTTTGGGGAGACCACTTTTCGGGCCCTAAATGAACGTGAAGCTTCCATGTGGCCAAAGCGATTTTCATTCAGGTTTGCACCCGGATCTGTAAACATCGAGCTATTAACGGAGCTTGAAAGCAAGGGAACCCAATATTAGTTCTCGTATCGCCTTGAGATTCCTACCTAGCATGGAACAAATTGATGAGCTGGGGCCCTCTTTCCCTGACATACAACTATAAAAGGGGAAACGACCATCTTATTGACTAGTGTTTGCGAGAGAGGTTTCAACACTCGTCATAGGTGGTTTGGAGGGACCTATTTTTGGGCCCTGAATAATCCTGAGATCTCCATGTGTCCATGGCAGTTTCTTTTCAGGGCTGCACCTAGCATGGTAACTTGGTATCCCTGTCAGAATTTATTGCCTTAGGAAATCCATGTAATCTGAAAATCTCTTTCATGAAAATATTTGCAATGGCATTGGTTTTATGTGTGGACTTAACCGGTATAAAATGTGCTTCCTTTGTTAACTTTTCCACCACAACCATGATGGAATCATTTTGTCTCACAGTCATTGGGAATCCTGTAATAAAATCCATGGAAATTACTTCCCATTTCCATTCTAGAATTGGTATTGGATGCAATAAACCTACTGGGTGTTGGTGTTCAACCTTCACCTACTGACACTTCATGCACTTATAAATGTATTCAGCGATGTCCTTCTTCATCCCTGGCCAGAAATAATATTTTCTTGTTGTAGTCATTGTTTTCTGATATCCTGGGTGACCAGAGTATGGAGCTTTATGGATTTCATCCATAACAATCCTCCTCAAATCTGCCACATTCAGAATATAGGCTCTATTCTTATAAGTAAAAAGTCCATAATTCCAAATGATATCCCTCATACTTCTTTTCAAGGTCTTGCTGCTGCAATTTGTCCTTTATCTGCACATATGCTTCATCTTCAACAATATGGTTAACAATCTAGTGTCTCAAATCTGGTTGGCAAGTACTAAGTGCTGCCACATGCATTTCATGTACTTTCCTGCTAAGTGCATCTGCTACCTTGTTTTATTTCCCTTTTATGTGTTTGATCTCAAAATCAAATTCACACAAAAATTCCAACCATCTAGCTTGCCTAGCGTTTAAAGTTGGTTGATCAAACAAGTATTTCAGACCAAAATGGTCTATCCTCAGCTCAAATTTTCTTCCCATTAAGTAATGCCTCCACATCTTTAAAGCATGTACTATGGCTGCAAGTTCTATATCATGAGTAGCGTAGTTCTTCTCATGCTCCTTCAAATTTCTTAACTCATAGCTTATCATGTGGTTGTCTTGCATAAGAACTCCTCCAAGTCCTTGATTGCATGCATCAGTACACACCACAAATTCTTTTTGTGGGTCTGCAATTTTCAAAATTGGTGCACTCGTAAGAAGATTTTTCAACCATTAGAAACTTTCCTCACATCTTGGTGACCATTCAAACTTTATCCCCTTCTTTTGAAAAGAGGTGATCGGGTTTGCGACCTTGGAGAATCCTTCGATAAACCTCCTGTAGTAACCAGCAAGGCTCATAAAAGATCTCACATACGTCACATTTCTTGGAGTTGGCCAATTCATGATGGCTTCAATCTTCTCAGGGTCTACAGATATTTCTTCATCGGAGATGATGTGACCCAAATAATGAATTCTATCTTTATAAAAGTCACATTTGCTCAACTTTGCATACAGCTTATGCTCCCTTAGTAATTGCAATGTCATTCTCAAATGTTCTTCATGCTCTTCTTCATTCTTAGAATAGATGAGAATGTCGTCTAGAAATACAAGAACAAACTTGTCCAAATACTTGCTAAAAGCACTATTCATGAGACACATGAATGTAGCTAGTGCATTTGTGAGACCAAATGGTAACACCACAAACTCATAGTTCCCATACCTTGTTCTAAAGGCTATCTTATGAATAATTTCCTCTTTGATTCTTACCTGATGGTAACCAGACCTCAAATCAATCTTTGAAAATACCTTTGTTCCTCTCATTTGATAAAAAAGGTCATCAATTCGGGGCAATGGGTATTTGTTCGTCACAGTGACTTTGTTCAACTGCCTGTAGTCAATACATAACCTGAGTGTTCCATCTTTCTTTTTCACAAATAGAACAGGTTCTACCCACGGGGACACACTTGGACTGATATATTTCTTTTCCAACAACTCTTGTAATTGCATTTTCAATTCTAGCAATTCCGATGTACACAGCTTGTAGGGTTTCTTAGACATTGGTGCAGCTCCTGGCACAAGTTCAATTGTAAAATCAATGTCTCTCTTTGGAGGAAGTCCTAGAATCTCATTAGGAAAAACATCCCTGAATTCTTGCAATACATGATAGTCCTCCAATTTAAGAGTTTCATCCTATGCTGCCTCTAAAACATGGGTTGCATACAATTGAAAACCCTTTCTACATAACTTCTTCAGCCGCATGGTTGAAACCTGCCTAACAGAAGTCACCTTTGGAATTCCTTTTACAACCCTTGGGTTTCCTTCTTCATCCATGCATTCAAATGTCTTATTGTAGCAGTCATGTTTAAACCTGTGTGCTTCTAACCAATCCATTCCAATGAGAATATCATAGGAACCCAGTGGTAAAATATTCAAATTTGTGTAAGTGAATAGTGCATCCATCTCTAATGGACACTTCTCTACAATTTCCCTAACTTTTCTCTTGGTTCCAGTGGCTAGTTGAACTAACCATGATTGAATATGCTTTAATTTCTTAAAAGCACAAATCTCAGTAATTTTAGGAGTGATGTAATTGTGAGTAGATCCAGGATCAATCAAAATAGAAACAAATTGCTTAGCAATCTTACCTTCAATTTCAACCACCGTTGATTGATGGTCTGCCTGGCGGTCGTCTAGTGCTGCATAGATTCTAGGGATTGTCCTTGCCACTTGACCCACCGTTTCAGCTCCTTGGATGTTGTGAACTTGATCTGGATTCCCATTTCGATGTGGATAGTTCCTAATCATGTGGTCTCCTCCAAAACCCCAACATTAAATTGGTTCTCTTGGCTCCTTTGGATCTCTTGGCTTGTCTCCCATCATCCTAGTTGGCTTTGTCACAAGCTGTGATGGTTTCCTTTGCTAATTTCTTAGATGAGGAGGTTTGAAACCTTTATTCCTTTGGTCAAACTTCTCATTTTTCTTGTCCTTCCATGCCTTATGGAAATCAGGTTTGCTTTTGTTTTGATCATAGCAATACTTGGCATTCCTTATTGCCTCCTCTAGAGTTAGAGGTTCATGAAACTCAATCTTGTCTTTATATGATTGAGGTAGCCAATCTCAGCTCATGGAACTCTTTGATCTTATCATCATAGTACCTATCAGAGAGGTACTTCTACTTGAAGTATTTCTTGAACTGCTTCCACACGATCTTTCTTTCATTGATCTTCCTCACTTTCCTAATTTGATCCCACCATATAGATGCTCTTCCATTCAAGTTGAAGATGGCGACCCTTGCCTTCATATTTCCGGAGTAATCTTGGACTTGGAAATACTTTCTCATCCCAAGAAGCCAAGCTTAAGCTTCTTGACCAGGATTTACCTCTCCATTAAATGTAGGAGGTTTTCCCTTCCTAAATTCCCCATGCGAATTGTTCTTGTAGTGCCTCTTCCTCTTACTTCTGCGAGATGAAGAGCTTGAACCCTCAATGGATTCTTCAGAGTTAGATGATCCACTAGAAGATATTTTTGGAGTATATGTTGTGCCTATAGAAACTCTTCTTGTGCTACTGGCCTTCTTGCGGGAATTCCTCCTAGAACTACTCCCACCCCTTTCTGGATTTGATGTCCGATGCCCAGAGTTTATTTTCCTTTGGATGTATGTCAAGCTCTGCAACATGGCTGCATTCAACTGATTTTGTTCTTCCTGAGCTTTAATCATCCTTTCATTATCTTCTGTATAACTTTGCAATTCCACCCTTAGGATCCTCATGGTGGATGCAATACCTGGAGGAGTCTCTTGATTTCTTCTCCCATTAGATTCTGTTTCAGCATTCTCAACATGTATGTTCTCCCCCATGGCATCTGTCTTAGGCTCATAGGGATCATGTGCATCATCCATGATGTTGATTTTCTTGGCCCAACCAAGATCAAAATTTCCAACTGCACTATCTGGGATGTTGCCTGTGGGCTATGATTATTATGCAAAATGTGTTTATAAACGCAATTGTTAGCTGCATTACATTCTCAGAAATTCATAAATTACTTTCATGCACATGGGAAAATATCATATTGACAATTTTTCAAATCATAGAATTTTTTCACAATCAACGACATATGAGGGGAACGACGGGGGTCAAGGGGGATTTCCCCCTTGTGGCTTCACTGCTCCATTGCAGGGCAGGTCGAGGGAAACACTCTCATTTTTTTTTTTTAAACCTTTAATTTCGAGCAATCTGGCGCACAAGTTCTATGGCAATTTTTCCATTTTCGACACCTGAAAATCTCACTGAAAAACTGCAGAAATTCTATGTTTCGGTGGACTTCGCCATTCTCTTCCGACCTGTTGCAGAGCAAGTTGTCGAGTTCTAATGATAGACGAACTCAAAATGTTCGGCCTATATGTTGTAGAGCAACTCGCCGAGTTCTGTTGGTCGAAGAACTCAGCTTTTCCTGCCGGTCCATTTCGGCTCCACTTAGTGAGTTTCGCCGGTCCGCTTTGGCTCCACTCAGCGAGTTTCGCCGGTCCTTTTCGGCTCCACTCAAAGAGTTTCATCGATCCTCTTCGGCTCCACTTAGGGCGTTTCGCTGGTCTATTTCGGCTCCACTCAGCATGTTTCTTCGGTCTGTTTCAGCTCCACTCAGCGAGTTTCGCCGGCCTATTTTGGCTCCACTCAGCAAGTTTCGCTGAAATTTTTTCCATATTTTTCACCAAACTTTGTTAACTTTCGATGATTCGGCAGACTTAAAATTTCTCTCCGACCACTTCGACGCAATCTCGACAGTTCTAGCCGACCGTTTGGGCACAAATTCGCCAGTTCTAGCTGATTGTTTCGGCACAAACTCGTCAGTTCTTGTCGACCGTTTCGACGGAACTTGCAATTCGTCGTCGACCCATTTTAGTGGAAAAAACTCGTAATCGGTTACCGACACAGACTTAGACAAAATTTTCAGAAACACTTAGAAAAAATTCAAATTTTTCTTTCTTTCTGTGATGATCATTGCTCAACAAGAGGTGATCTTAGCTCTACAAATTATTCAACTTAGCCCATTTAGGCTTGATGCTGTAACCTGTGGTGATCAGGAAGGGATCTCCCCTTTGTAACTATGATCAGATTTGGCCCATAGAGGTCCAATGTTGTAGCCTATGGCTCTGATACCAAAATGTAACGTCCCCTCCCATCATACCAGTGTGATGGAGAGAACGTGATGCTAAAGCTGGGCATCTGGCCCCATAATTACTAAATAAAACTTCACATAATATAAAGAGACATATGCATATATATAAATGTAAGAAACACAACGGAAGTAAATTCAATTACACACTTATCATACATTCAAGATATTCATGAGAGTCATCAAATAAATACATTGCAGAGTTAAGCCAAGAGAGTACTTATCTTATAACAAAGTAGTCCCGAACAACTGGCTATGCAACTGCAACGTTCCGCCCAACCATAGGCCAGTTGTGGTCATCAATTCCTCAACACAACTTCCACCCCCGATATGGGCATGATCTCTATAAGGAAAAAGGGAACAACAAACTCACACATAGCCCAAAGATACACCAAAATCAACCAAGCCAATCTACAGTTGGGTTTATCAGGCTGCTAAGGCAATGGAAAGGGAGAATTGTTAAGCTAGTGAGCTCAACCCCAGAGATATGGACACTCTCTACAAGATCTATCTAGCTTGGTCCCCACAATACGTACACACCTGGCACAAGGAAGTATTCCCTTCACTACGACATAGTCCCTCAGGCCATACCTTCCATTCTAGTGTTCTTCAAGGTGTGCATAGAAGAGAAACTAGCCCTTTTGATCTTCTTGAGAGGTTACCTCCTCACTAGGTTTATCAAGCCAATAATGGTCCACTTCCACTCCTAATTCTTGCTCACAAGTTCCAACCAAAATAGGGATGCACACAACAGCAAAATCACAAGTGTTGGTTATGAAGAAAAACGTGGGTAACCAAAAATGAAGTGGTAGATTCGGAATCAACCATGGAAGAGAAAAATAGTTTCCTGAAAACGTTCATGGGCATTGCAGGGGTAGAAACGACCTCCATAAACTCCCAAAACGTGACTCCCTTTCTCCCAGCCACTGTGCAATACAAAAACGAGCTCCTAGCTATGGAAAATGCAGGAAAATGATAGAAAATGTGAAGGAGAAAGACCCAACTAGCTCAGACTACGTGAGAGAGCAAAGACCATGGGTGAAGAATGGCTTTGGGCACAATTTCATGGGTGTTTTCTTTTCCCAGAAGCAAAAACACGTTTTCCCAGGTTGATGGCTTGCCCATGCACGAAATTGGCTGCCATACCTCTTCATTCCCAAGGCATTAACTACCTCAACCAACTCTTAGAAGAATTAAATGATTGGGTGCATATGTCAAAATGGATATTTGGGGTTCATTCATTGACATTTGGCTTATCGCCATTGGCTCAAGGGTTTGAATAATTTCCCTCCCTATTCCTTGTATGATCATGCTCCCATCTCTTGTTGCATTGCATAGCTAGTTGTGGGTATTTCATTAAAATTCGTATTTACATGATGTCTTAATTTACATTGTGCATGTCCAACACAAGAACCATAGGCATCTATTTTTAATTGTCGATACATAAAACGTTGAATCGATGCCAGTGCCTTGGTCTTGAGCTCCTCACCATGATTTAATAATGATATTTACATCATTTACAATTTTAATGCAATAGGGTAAAGATGGGTACATTACATTTTCAAAAAACAAATCCTTATGCATAAATACATAGGTCACACAGTCATGCAACTATCTTAGCCAATGATTCAACATGACATTCATCCATATCTCGTATTTATACAATAACTTCCTAGATGCCTTCCATCTCTACTAGAACATTGTTAAGAGTGTGCACTACTCCCAACATGTCAGCAAAGAGGTTTCATTATAGATAAGTAGCAATGGGATGTTGTACAGTACCATAGGCCACTTACCCATTACTTGCATATTAGTAGTATCTTGTTCATTAATGCAACTTTTCTAACATGCATGATATACATACTAAATCTAGGAACATAAGTATGTACATGATTGAACAATATCATTTAAGTAATCAGATATACAAGAAATGACAATTCAAATACTTATCTTTGTTTGGTTGTTGGGTGGACTCCCTCTCAATCTTTTCCTCCTTGCAGGAACTATTGGAGTGTGCTCCCTCTTGATCTTTTCTTCCTTAACCAATGTTGAAAATGGATGAGAGGTTCTTCCATAGATTTTAATAGTTTTCCGGAGTCCAAATCTGCAGTAGATTCTTCTACTCCTTTCATGTAATACTGAAATTCATCTCTAGCTTCACGTTATGAGGTGGAACCTTCTGAATGAACCCATGTAACTGGTTACCTTCATTACAATACATATTCTTCATCACTTGAAGAATCTTCTCTTTCTTCTTCTCTAGTTCTTTTCCTTGTGGGTTCATAATCTTCAACAGTGTGAGCATGATGTCTCTTCTTATTTGTCTTCTTGTTGGTGCCTCTGTTTTTGGGACAATCTCTAGAGTAGTGTCCCTTCTCATCACAAGTATAGCATCGAATGTGAGATAGATCTCTCTTGGAATTTCTGAAGTTCTCCGTCTGATTCTGGTGGTGGTGCCTTTCTTTCTTGTGACGAGGATTCTCCCTCTTGTTGTTATTCTTCCTAGTGTGTGCTGTGAGATCTTGGTCTTCATTTACCATCTTTTCTTCTCGAGCTACAAGTCGAGCTTCTTCTTGTGAGAATTCCTCCCACAACTTACTAAATGTGATTAAATTCCTTCTATGACAAATGCATTGAATGAAAGAGTCCCATGATCTAGGGAGACCATTCAAGGTGGTCATTACTATTTATCCGTTCTCTATATAGTATCCCACAACTACGAGTTGCTCCTTGATTTGAGATACCCTTGTAAAATATGATTGCATGGTCTCTGCATTTTGTATCTTCACATTCTTCAACTAGTTTTGCAAGGTCATCTTCCGATTTATGTTCTTTCATTCAAATAGCTTGGTCAAGGAATCAAACATCTCTTTAGGTGTCTTTAAGGATGACACATGTGGGATGTGGTGATCCTTAATAGAATTTGCAATGATCCTCTTGGCCTTGGCCATGTTCTTCTTGTGAAAATATTTAGCGTCATCTCCCTCTGGAACTGGAACTTCTTCATTTACATATGTGTCCAATTCATTTTCTTCAAGGACTAGTGTAATCCTATACATCCATGCTCGTAAGTTATCAACCCCTTCAAGCTTATCCTCAAGCTTGGAGTGGTGAGACATATTTAATGAGAACCTCAAATGGAAATACAAAAGATTTAGATCTTACAAATTTGAGATGCTTGGCCTAGGGTTTGTCATAGAAACCCTAATTTTACGAAGTTGGAATTTGAAACTTCTGGTTGGGCAGATAGATGTACCTCCTCAAGGAGAGTTCTCCAATGTACTCACTTCCCTAAATATGTGAACATAAACCCAAAATATCTAATGCCCTAGGTTTTCCTCCGGTAGTAGTGACGGGTCGAAAAATGAAAATTATCGGAATTGAATTATGTTTTCACAGGAAGGTGCACTTGTATGAGGCGATTATGCTGGTACACTTGGTTTCTGAAGATTCCAAAAATTCACCCTTGAAAATTGACTTGCGAATTTTGGATCTGCAGTTTCTGGTTTTTCTGGTCCAAAGTCAAACTAGGGTTTGACTTTCCCGGAGTTTCACCCACTCAAAAACTTCGATCTTGGTATCTAAATTTCGATTTTGAGGAGGAGCACTTCCCTATGCTGATTTCACTCCAAAATTCCACTTCTATGAAAAGCCCTAATTTTCGGCAGTAGCGGGCCAAAAAATGAAAATTCTTAGAATCACTTTCTGCTTCGATAGAAAGATGCACCCTCCCAAGGTGAGTTAGCCTAGCCTCTTTTTGTTGATGATCTATGGAAATTCCAAAAAATAAGAAGCCCTAGCTTCCACAGCTGCGCAGTGTCTTCTTCTCAAGTTAGCTTTGATACCATGTTAGTTTTTTCGCAATTTAATCAATAGTTATCTAGGATCCTATTGAGAGAATAAAAAGCACAACATAAACACAAGGTACACAAAGGTTTTCCTCAAGGAAACCATAAAGGAGAAAACCCTGCAACTTCCTCAGAGATAGAATGATCGCCAATACAATGTCACAAAAGTAAAACCCAAAAATAGAGACAACCCAACAACTTCTCTCTTCTCCACTTGTGCGAACTTTTCCTCCTTTTCACTAATGCGAATTGAGTGAGAGTGAGTGAATGAATAAATAAAGAGCCTAGCTCTCTATTTATACTTTACCTTTACCACCTGACAAGTTGGCCTCAACTAAAGTTGACTGGGCCGACTCCTTTAGGGGACTTAAAAACCCCAATACAAATTACTCTAGGGGAACTAATGCCCTGACTTACATGGGAGGATTTACCTCAATGACCCAAATACAATAATGACTTTTCCGACCGGAGGAATAAACATCTCCGTCGGAGGTACAAACAAAATACAATATAAAATACAAGTGAATATCTTCCGAAGTTACAATTACATTAACAATAATAATTTGTAGTGAGATGCTATAATGTCCTAACTAGCAAAGAAGGAGCAATACTTCTCATAACTCTCTAATTTGATGAAAAAGGAGTTATCCCACATTCATCATGGAGTAAAATTCTCTTATTACCATTCGTTATATAAGATAGGTGGAAAAATATTTTTCCCACATTTATTATGGGATATGATATTCCATATCACTAGCATATATAATAGAGGTGGAGGAGACTAATTTGGCACAACATCACAACATTGTAAAGTCATTGTGACATGAAGCTAATATGGAATGTGATGTGATGCTTATGTGGGGTTTCCAAGCATTGTAAGAGTAAAAGTTCCTAAAGAATAAGAAGATCAACCTTCCATGGATGTTTCCCCATTTGGGGTTTTAGTGTTAGAATATTGAGAAATATGTAGTAAACATAAAAAAAAATATTTTCCAACAAGTAAATCGATAAGAAGAATCTACTAGTCTAGCCTTCTATCAGTACAAGCACCATATAATCAAAGTAGTCAGTAGGAGACAAGAGAAAAATAAATGATACAACATATATATGTGGTAAAACCCCAAATGGGAAACCATCCACAAGAAGGTATTGTCTTCTTATTCTTTGGAAATATCTAATATTACACTTGATATCCACTCCACATATGCTTATCACATCTTCACAATATGCATAATAACATTCCAATACAATAAACAAAGGGTCTCCTTCACCTCTATTATATATCTAGAGGTATGGAAGAATAAAATCCCATAATACATGTGGGATAAATGATTTCCCATATCCTTATATAATGAAAGGTAATAGGATAATATTACTCCACGATGCATGTGGGATAACTCCTTTTACATAAGATAGAGATAATTATGCCTTCCTTTGCTATATAAGACATCATAATAGCTTATAAAATCACACTAGACATCATTACACATGTAATATTAATATTACACATTCCAACACTCCCCCTTAATGATTACTAGGGATAACAACACACATATGGAGGAAGATAGCATTACATTAACATTACCCCTTGATGACAACTTCCCACATTCCCAAAAAACTTCAAATATACACAAACTTTGCTTCTATCATGGATTTGGTGAAGATATTGGTTGCTTGCTATTTCGTGGGACAATACTCCAAATAAATAACACCATCCGCCACAAGATCTCAAATATAGTGAGTACCAAGGTCAATGTGTTTAGTCTAGGAGTGATACATTGAATTGTACACAAGATAAACTGCATTCTGATTGTAACATCTTAATTAGGTAGGATAATTCTGAAATAGTACAAGCTTTGGAAGAACATGCCGAATCCACACTGCTTTTTTAGATGCCTTGTACTCTGCCTCACAAGAAGAAAGAGAACAAGTTCTCAACTTATTACTGGACCATGAAATCATACTTAAACCAAGCTAAAATATGTACCCTATAGTAGATGTTCTATTTGATGTATCCCCTACCCAGTCGTAACCTATATAACCAAGAAGTGAAACTCTAGCCTTGCTAGAATAGAAAACACCATAATGCATTGTCCTTTGTAAATATATGAGAATCCTCTTTGCTACTTTCTAATGAATTTCATGAGGATTTTGCGTAAACCTAGAAACCATGATGACGTTAAAAGAGATATTAGGCTAGCTATGTGTCAAATATATCAAACTCCCCACAAGATGTAAATACAAATTGGCATCAACAAGAGGCGTATCACACTCAATAATTAACTTTACACTGTACTGCAATGGCATAGGTAAAGGCTTACAATAACTCATACAACACCAATCAGGTAAATATGTGGCATACTTAGGTTGAGAAAGGAATATACCATCAGCCATATGGCAAATATGAAGACCCAAACAATAATGTAATAGGCCTAAATCTCTCATTTAAAATTCATTATGGAGATTATTCTTCATTGCATGTATAAATGTTAGTTGGTTTCCATTAAATATACGGTTATTGACATAAAGTACCACATTGAGGACATCATCATCAAAATTCTTAACATACAAATTTGGATCATATATGCACTGCTTAAAACCATTCTTCAAGAAATAAGTATCATTTTTCTCATACCAAGCTCTGGGTGCCTGTTTAAGACCATATAAAGACTTGCTTAATTTGCATGCCAAAATTGAAGTTACAGTAGTGATAAAACCAAGTGGTTTCTGGTATTTGTCCTAGAGACGTTCTAAGGATGTATTTAGAACTGTTCCTGTGCATCGATATTTCCCACTATTTATCTTTTTCAATGCTTAGTTAAGAATCATGTCATTGATGTCCAATATAGTAATAATTAGACTTGGCAGAATGTGGGCAACACTTCTGATATGTTAGTATAAACTTTGAATGAATTGTTGATGTATTTGTAATTTTAAAAGATATTCACTTGTATATTGTATGTATTACATTTGTACTTTATTGTATCCCCAACGGAGATGTATTATTCCTCCTATTGGAGGTGTCGTCATTTGTATTTGCAAGTGTCACAAGTATTATTGTAAGTGTTGCAACCTATATTTGATGGGTTATTAGACCACCTTGTTGGGGTCGGCCCTGTATGAGTTGTGTGGGCCAAAAAGTTATTAGACCACCCTAGTGGGGTCGACCCAGAGTCAGTTTATGTTAAGTTGTTAAGTTGGGGCCGACCTAGTTTAGTAAAGGTCAAGTGAAAGTTAGTGTATAAATAGAGAGTGTGTCTCTCTCATTTTACACATTCTATTATTCACTCACTTTGCATTAAGGAGAGAAGAGGAGGAGTGCACACAAGTGGAGGAGGAGCATGTTGCTGAAGATATCTATCTCTTGGGTTTGATCATTGTGATCCTTGTATTGATGATTATTCTATCTCTGAGGAAGTTGCAGGGTTTTTCACCTTCTTGGTTTTTGCCGGTGAAATGTTTTGTGTCTCTTGTCTCTTGCTTCTTATGCTTGATATGCTGTACATGTTATTATTTCAGTTAAGATCCTATATTTATTGAATTAAATGATGAAAAACTAACATGGTATCAGAGCTAGCTTGAAGGAAGGCATGGTATGGCATTTATGACACTTGTTGCACTTGCGACAAATTGGAGTCTAGGGCTTGATATAGAAAAAAAAAGTCATCGTGGCACTTTCGCTATAAATTTATTTTGGCGAAGGTTCAGGTTCTGAAACTTCTAAAGTTCGTAGATACATCCCCATGTACCTTGTGTCCGAAGCACAGCATCTGATTCGTTGTACTTTGTGATTTATGATTTGTACAAGCTAGGGTTTTTGCCTCTTGCATATCTCATTCATAAGCAGGTGACTTAGGAAAAAAGGTCACAACTTGGGCTAGGAAGCTCCAAATGAAATTTTGTAAAACGTGACAGGTAGGGTACGTACTATAATTTCACAGGTCCGCTTTTCAGAGGCCGAAGTTGAAAAAGTGACACGTGGCACTCTATACAAGTTCGCTCTCTTGTTTTATCCCATAAACAGGTCATGTTGCGACACTTGGTATAACTCTCTCTCAGAGAATCCAATTGAGGTCAGACTTGTGGGGTTGCAAATATGACAGGTTAGGCTACCACAGGCCGAAGTTTTAGACCCTGTGGATTCACAATTTCAGAGATGCATCAGAAACAATATGGCATATATTTCTGTCCAAATAGAATTGGATTCTGACCACCTTCATTTTTGGATCATCACTGCCGTGGGAATTTAGGGCTTCGGAGAAAGTTGGAATTTTTTGAATCGGAGTCCATGGCTTAATTCTCCTCACCAAAATCGAAATTTAGAGACCAAGATCGAATTTTTTGGTTGGGCAGAAGGACGAGCTTGATCAAACACTAGTTCGGGATTTTGATCGAAAAGGTGAAAAATTAGGGCTTCTGCAAAAGTTTTAATTTTTGAAATCTATGACCACGGCTGGAAGCTCCTTAGAAAAATCAAAGTTTAGAACACAAGATCGAACCTTTTGGATGGGCATAAGACCGGGCTTTATCAAACCCTAGTTCGAGATCCTGTCTAGAAGATCCGGAAGTTTCAAAGGAAATTTTGAGGGGTCAAATTTTGCAGTTTTCAAAATTGAAGTATACCAGCTTGATCAGCTCAACAAGGCACATCTTTCCATAGATTCAGAAGTTTGAAATTCAAAATTTGAATTTTTAGGGTTTCTCTGATAAACCCTAATCCAGCTCTAGATCCAGTTTCAACAAATCAAAGTGGATTGGGTTAATCCTAGAAGAGGATGAATTGGACACCTACATAAGTGAAGATATTCCAGTTCCAGAGGGAGATGAGGCTAAGGCCTTACATAAGAAGACTACAAGCAATCCTGACAGGTATGACTTGAGGAGATATAAGTATGTTTTGAAATTTGTTCATAATTAATTTTATGATATGTTTGTCTTCATATTATTGAGGTTAGAACAATCTTGATTAATTTTAGACTTGTCTTATAACCTTAGTAAAAGTATGAATGCATGTAAATGATAGAAGACATTCATTGATTAGGTTTATGACACTTATGATTGTATTAATGCACTTTGGTGTTGTATGAGGATGATATTGTCCTCTAACATGAAAGGTACATCAAGAAAGACAAATCAAGTTATAGATCAAGAACATATGACCATGGTGACATGAAGACAAAGATTGATCCATAGTCATGGGTCACATCGAAGCTCTACTTAGGAGGTATGTATAATTTTGGTTCTACAATGGTTAACTTATGAGTTATGCAAGTTACTAGCACAAGTCTTTGAAGAAGAAAAAAAAGACATTATATGGGTATGTTAGACATAACTAGCAAGCATGATAATCTAGGTATGTTTTTCCTATATCAATTTAGAATCCTACCTTATGTTAGGATCTTATACTTTTGTATGAATGATTATTCTTAAAGTTAGAAGTTTAAGTAATCAACAGTTTATGCATATTATGTTTCTTATTTTGATTGATGATATGACTAACCAGAAGAGTCCTATGGTCAATAAGAATATGCATGAGTAATAGAATTCTTCCCTAAAACCTTGAATACTAATGCTTGTGATAAATTTCCTGTGTATGAAATGATCATGACCATAAATGTCTAAGATTATTTAGAATCATAATGTTTTTGATATTATACAAATGGATGTATGATTATATATGAGATCTTGAGGATGAGACTAGTGCACACTTAAGCATGCATAGTGGTCCATGATGGATATAAGTTCAAGGATAGATAATCCAGGAAGCAACGATCAAGAGGGAGAACACTCCAGTAGTTCCTGCAAGGAAGCAAAGATTGAGAGGGAGTCCAACCTACAACTAAGTATTTGAATTGTCATTTATTATATGATTACTTAAATGATGTTGTCCAGTCATGTACATACTTATGTTCCTAGATTTAGGATGTACATTTTGCATTTTAGAAAAGTTGCATTAATGAACAGTATACTACTAATATGCATGTAATGGGTAAGTGGCCTATGGCATTGTACAACATTCCATTGCAACTTATCTAGAATGAAACCTCTTTGCTGACATGTTCGGAGTAGTGCAAACCCTTAACAATGTTCTTGTAGAGATGGAAGGCATCTAGAAAGTTACGGGATATGGATAAATGTTGTATTTAAGCATTGGCTAAAGATAATTGCATGACTGTATGACATATGTCTTTATGCATAAGAATGTGTTTTTGAAAAACTATGAGAATTTTCTAATCATGCAATTGAATCTGACTTGTAGGAAAGATCGTGTACAATCACCTACAAGGACAACAACATTTGTTCCAGCAACGAAGTTCAAGAAAACTATCTATTGAAGATATTGAAGAATCTGAAGTTCCTAGGATCCGGGATGAAGTAATGAAAGGATGCCATGATCGAAGAATACCAGTTGATCATGAAGAATGATGTCTGGGATGTGGTCTCGAGACTAGAAGGGAAGTCTGTTGTGACTTTCAAGTAGATCTATAAGATCAAGCATGCTACTGATGGTAGCATAGAGAAATACAAGGCGAGGTTTGTAGCTCATGAATTATCCCAGAAAGAGGGGATAGACTATGAAGAGAATTTTGCACCTATATCCATATACACTTCCATCAGATTAGTACTTTCCCTGGCTGCAGTGATGAAGTGGAAGATACACCAGACGGATGTCAAGACAACTTTCTTGAATGGTGTATTTGAAGAGGAAGTGTATGTGGAGCATCCACTTGGTTTTGAGACACATGACAAGGAGTCATATGTGTGCAAATTGAAGAAAGCCTTGTATGGCTTGAAGCGAGCTCCAAGGACTTGGTATGGTAGGATAGACCTATCTCTATCCAGTTTGGGCTTTACCAAGAGTAAGGCGGATTCCAACCTTTACTACAAGGTTGAGGAAGGCAATCTAGTGATACTACTTTTGTTTCTAGATGACCTGTTTGTTACAGGAGAGGATAGATTGATTACCCATACGAAGAGGAAGCTTGTTGTCGCATTCGAGATGAAGGACTTGGGGATGATGCATTACTTTCTATGCATGGAGGTGTGGCAGAGTGCAGATGGAATCTTCCTTGGACAAGGGAAGTATGCAGTAGAGATCCTGAAGTGGTTTGGGATGATGGACCGCAAGGCCATGGCCACACCTATGGCATTGAACCTGGAGCTTCTATGTGATGCTTCTTCTGAGCCGGTTGGTGTCATGGTGTATCGTCAGATGATTGGGTCCTTGATGTATCTGACGAACATGAGACTAGATATTTTCTTTACGGTGAACACATTGAGCCAGTTCCTAACGGATCCTAGAAGTGTTCACCTGGTTGCTGTAAAGCATATTCTAAGGTGCCTGAAGGGTACAATTGATTATGGGATCAAGTATGATGCGAATCAAAAGTTTAACTTGGAGGGTTATGTTGATTCAGAATGGGCAGGTAGTAAAGTAGATAGGAAGAGCACTTTGGGGGTGTTGCTTCAGTATGGGATCATGTGTGATCTCTTGGTTTAGCAGGAAGCAGTCCTGCGTAGCACTGAGTACAACCGAAGCAGAGTATGTCACAGCTTGTTCGGCTAGTTGTGAGGCAGTATGGATGAGGAAGATATTGTCTGAGTTATTTGATCTCCCGTTGGATGCTACCTGTATCTATTGTGAAAAACAGAGTTGTGTGAAGTTGTCAGAGAACCCAGTGTTCCATGACAGGTCTAAGCACATTGAGATCAAATATCACTATATCAGGGATATGGTGTAGAGAGGAGCAGTGAAGCTCCTGTATGTTGCGACAGATGAGTAGATTGCAGATGTGTTGACGAAACCACTAGCCAGAGTGAAGTTTGAGTACTTCAGAGAGAGGCTTGGTGTTATTCAGATTGAAGACACTTCGAGGAAGAAGTGATGGGACACATTTGCAGGAGCCATGCCAAGCATGGCGAGAGGAGGATCCTTCCCATGGCTGTGGATGTAAGCGCTGTGTGATGAGCATCAGGACGATGCTCTAGTTACTGCTTTGGATATGCATCAGTTGGATGCTTTGTATGATAATTTGGATCATGTATATGTATATGCATCAGTTGGATGCTTTATATGATCAGTTGGATCATGTATATGTATATGCATCGGGACGATGCGATGATGAATATCAGGATGATGCTCTGGATGACATGCATTAGGACAATGCAATGATGATGATCAGGATGATCATGTGTGATGAGTATCAGGATGATACTCTGTATGATATGCATCAGGACGATGCAGTGATGAGTATTAGGACGATGCTCTGGATGACATGCATCAGGACGATGATCAGGATGATCATGTGTGATGAGTATCAGGATGATACTTTGGATGATATGCATCAATACGATGCTATGATGATGATCAGGATGATCATGTACATCAGGATGTTGTATGGTGAGTATCAGGTTGATACTATGTGGCAGTGGATAGGTTTTGCAGATGAGCATGTAACTAGACCTGGGAGATCCGATAGGTTGAGCAGTACGCTCGTAATCAATCCTGGGATACTCTTTTGAGGCATTGCTCTGGGAGGACATGTAACTAGACCTGGGATATCCCATAGGTTGAGCAGTATGCTCGAAATCAGTCCTGGGATGCTCTTTCGAGGCTTTGTCCTATGGCATGTAACTAGACTTGGGAGATCTGATAGGTTGAACAGTACGCTCGTAATCAGTCTTGGGATGCTCTATCGAGGCTTTTCCATGACCACATGTAACTAGACATGACAGATCCGATAAGAGTAGTAGTACGCTCATAATCAGTCCTGGGATATGCTTTCGAGGCATTGTGGTGGGGGTTCACATGTAATACGTCTTGGAGATCCGGACAGGTTGTGATAGTCACGTAAAAGGCCTCAGATGATCTTTAGAGATCTTGCTAGGCAAGACACTCTTTTAAGGTTTTGTGACGGTCACATGTAAGTAGACCTAGGAGATCTTTCCAGTCGTGCTTCAACACATAAAGGATCCTGGGATACTCTTTTGAGGCATTGTGACACACATAATAAGTCCTAAGGATTCCACAGTATGGCCAATGTTAATGAAGACTTGCAGGAGGTGGGCCTACATCCAGCATGAAAAAGGGTTGGCTCTGTAGAACTTCCTATGACAATAAGAATTATGAGATAGCTCAGTGATCAAGATGTCGAGTACAACAACAGTGATGATGATGATGCTCCGTGATCCAGTGTTGATGATCCTACTCCAGAATTGAAGACTTGTGCCTATATGTATCGATGACTTGTGTCAAGAGGATACCTTCCTAGTTAAGAGGGAGTGTTGATGTATTTGTAACTTCAGAAGATATTCACTTGTATATTGTATGTATTACATTTGTACTTTATTGTATCCCCAACGCAGATGTATTATTCCTCCTATTGGAGGTGTTGTCATTTGTATTAGCAAGTGTCGCAAGTATTATTGTAAGTGTCGCAACTTATATTTGATGGGTTATTAGACCACCTTGTTGGGGTCGGCCCTGTATGAGTTGTGTGGGTCAAAGGATTATTAGACCACCCTAGTGGGGTTGGCCTAGAGTCATTTTATGTTAAGTTGTTAAGTTGGGGCTGACCTAGTTGAGTAAAGGTCAAGTGAAAGTTAGTGTATAAATATAGAGTGTGTTTCTCTCATTTTACACATTTTATTATTCACTCACTTCGCATTAGTGAGAGAAGAGGAGGAGTGTGCACAAGTGGAGGAGGAGCATGCTGCTGAAGATATCTATCTCTTGGGTTTGATCATTGTGATCCTTGTATTGATGCTTATTCTATCTCTGAGGAAGTTGCGGGGCTTTTCACCTTCTTGGTTTTCCCCGATGAAATGTTTTGTGTCTCTTGTCTCTTATGCTTGATATGTTGTACATGTTATTATTTCAATTAAGATCCTATATCTATTGAATTAAATGATGAAAAACTAACATGAATTGTGTTAACGGGATGGCATGAGAGAAGGTACTTGCTTAAAGTAAATCTTTATCTCATGTTTACAGAGAACGTACTGAGCAGAAAGAATTCAGTAGTTATAACAAAATGACAACAAATTAAAACCCAGTCCTCATAGGAATGATACAATTAGATCTTGATATCATGAATACTTCACAACATACATTACCAATAAATGATACTTATATCAAATATCAGTTAAAGATAATCAACATTTGTGCTAACTTTGTCAATCATAGAATAAGTGTGAAATAGATGAGATTACAAAAGAAGAGAATACTAACTGTACGCATTAGAGTTTAGAATCCACATAAATGAAAGATAAAGCTTGAAGGTTCTATCTCATTCCTTGATCATACCGAAATCATCAGAAGTTACACTTCTTACAAAAAAATTTCACCTCTTGGATAGATTACTCTTATCTATATATAGCCATTACGACCTTTACAAAATTTACAACAAAATTTGTTATAGCTCAATGACTTTCAATTTTTAGATTTGTTATCAACAAAATTGGTTACAACAATGTCTATTTGGTAAATTGATGCTGACTTGCTAGTAGTGGGGAATGGGGTCCTCCTTACTGAGGTGGAGGATGGTTCTGTTGTGCTAATGGCGTTCCAAATGCTGGATACATTTGACTTTTAATTGATTTTTCACGTGATTTAGTTGTGCATCCTTAAGACTCATCTCCGTGACCACCTACGCGAGCTTGTTAGTAGGGTCTGCTGAAGAGGTGGTCTGTAAAGATGCGGATTTTTGAAGAAGGGTGTCTTAATTTTACTTCTTGATATCATTTAATTCGTTCTCCAGAGTGATGATTTTTTCCTTGAGAGTCTAGATATCAACTAGAGCTTTGTCTAGCTTAAACTGTATTGCCAAGATTTCAACTGTTTGCGAATGCTCAACCCTGGGAATGTTGAGTTTTTTCTTCACGTTGTAAATCTCTTTATCCTTTTCCTTTAACATGGATTGAACCAGAGTCACATCACTAGGATGTTGAACCAGTTTTATAACCTGCTGCTCTAGGTCAACTATCTTCAATTGCTTTTCTTTATTTGATGACTTCTCATTCTTTACTTGCTTCTCTAGTCTTTGGACTGCAACCTGTAGCTTGTTAGTACTCATAGTGTATTTCATCACATCTCTATATACTCCTTCTCCTATTTTTCGGTGAAGATCCATGATATATTTTGAAGGGAATGCATCTAGATTGACAGTGACCTGAGTGGTCTTGAAATTTGAAGGTATTTTCTTTCCTCCGGGCACAAGTGGTTCCAAAATTTCCATATTCAGGGTACCCTTCCTTAGATCTAATGCAAACAACATCTTGGATTGGTGTCCCATCTCAAGATCTTTCTTTGGGAACAAGGTATTTTGGAGATCAATATTTTCATCTTTGATTTGAGAGTATAAACCAAATAATCCTTCTTTAACTGGCGATGTTGTGACCAAAGTGCCCTCTTGAGAGAGTGTCTCCTGCTTTTGAGGCCACGCTGCAGATGGAAAGTTTTCCAAGATGACAGGTGCCAAAGAGGTGGGATTCGGTTTAATTTGTAGTGTTGAGATGGATATATTTTCGTATATGAACCTCTTCGATTTTGAATCGACGCTCCCTAATTTATCCATGTCGACGTTAGAGGTCGATTCAGGCGTGCTCATTTTTCCCAATGTATTTACTTTATGTGGCGTAGGGATGAATGGTGTCATAGTGGTATGGATTGGATCCAACACTAATTTATCATGTTCCCAACTATCTAAGTTGGCAATTTTATCCAAATTTGGGTGCGGCTCATGGGAGTAATCCGTTTCTCTAGCAGAATGTCTCTTCTGGGAGATGATCCCTTTGGGAGCATACTTGCATGTAAAACTCATAGGGAAGCTAAAAGCAGCCAACATTTATTTGACCAACTGATGAGAAAATCTACTTCTACTTTAAAATGTCCAGCTTCATTGGGAACCTTGAAAGTCCTGGTGCTATTACCCTTCATGAAATGAATGTCGTCACAATTGAACCTTTGGCGGATGTATTCCAAGGCAAAAAATATAGGATTCATGAATACCGGTAGCTTATATGGAGCAAGTTCCGCTCCATATACTCGAATATTAGTGTGGGTCTCAAATCAAAACCAATACCCAACCGAGTCATTAGGATTTAGCTGGAGCAAATTTTTGCATTCTGGAAAGATTATGCGAGGAGCATAGTCGAACAAGAATGTATAGATTTTAGTCACGATGGTATCCATAAACATAGAGAAGCCTTCATGAAGCGGAGTAGGATTAATTGACTTCTAGAGGTCTTCTTGGATTAAGAAATCCTTATTGTGATAGATGATCATATAAATTAGAAATAAATTGTATATGAATAGCTTTCTGGAGGAAATTTTTTTGAACTGCAGGTGAATGGACTGAGCGAGAAAATATGGTAGTTCCAACTTAACATGTGCTTCTTGCTAAGATAAATTTATAAGAAAGAGAAAACCTAAATCAACATCATCATTTGACAAGTCATGATCATACTCGAGGACCTGACATATCATGGATAAACCGGCCTGGCTTGCTCTGAGAATACTTCTAGAATGAACATTGAATGAGTACTTGACAGGTTGGATTCTGGGGGAATTATCATGTGGATGAATGCATCCTTTCTCTCTAACAATAATTCTCGAATCTTCCCTACAAGTACCTCTTCATTGAATTGATTGCTAGTAGCGTCTTCCTTGGTGTCTGTTAATTCCATGATGATTTCTCTAGTGATTGGGTAGACGACTAATCCCAACCGAGAAACAACCACCTTTCTCTCTGGGGCATATATTTCTGCACACCACTGCACTAGTTCCGGGAAGGGTCCGGCCTATGGTAAAACCATCTTCACCAATCTGGAGCTTCATAGGTTGAAGAAGTATTTTCTTATTTTGTCCTGATCTTCTGCCTCTCGGGACAATGGATGCATATTGGAGAATGAAGATACAGGATCATGAATATAAAAATGTTCATCTTCAAGGTGTTCTTTTTGGTTGAATGTTGAGGCTGCTGAGGGAGATGTCTCAGGGTTGGAGATAGAAGTCATGGTGATGCTGGTAGGAAAATGAAAAGATGATGGATTCTTAGCTTCGCTCGCAAAGAGGCTAGTGCGATGACTGATAGGAGAGGAGCTCAAGGTGGTAGGAAGAAAATGCCTTGTAAAATCTTTTGAAGAATAAGTATAGTGGAAATTTTAAAATGGAGGGATTTAATGAGCGGTATATGTGGCACTCAAGGATTGGCCCTTTATGCGAGGGTCACGAGGCTTTTAAATGCACGGGGACCGTTTCTTTCGAAATGGCAGCGGTAATAACTGTTAGACAAAGCTTAGGTGAGTTTGCTGAGGGAGGGAGGTGACAAACCTCATGAGTGGTTTCAAGTCTCATGATGAGTGGTTTGGGGAGACCACTTTTCGGGCCCTAAATGAACGTGAAGCTGCCATGTGGCCAAAGAAATTTTCTTTCAGGTTTGTAACCGGATCTATAAACGTCGAGCTGTTAACGGAGCCTGAAAGCAGGGGAACCGTAGATTAGTTCTCGTATCACCTTATATTCCTACCTGGCATGGAGAAAATTTATGAGCTGGGGCCCTCTTTCCTTGACAGACAACTATAAAAGGGGCAATGACCATCTTATCCACTATTGTTTGCGAGAGCGGTTTCATCGCTCGTCATAGGTGGTTGGGGGGGGGCTATTTTTGGGCCCTAAATAATGGTGAGATCGCCATGTGTCCATGGCGGTTTCTTTTCAGGGTCGCACCTAGCACGGTAAAGATCGTGCACTTCAAGAACCAAATCATCGTTGTTGATCTGTACTTGATCGCGCTATTTTTTTGGGCGTCAACCTGATTCCTTTATCGTCGATCAACATGATCCGGGTGACCAATATTAGAATCCATCTTCCCGCGAAAAATGCCTCTGATCCTCAAGTGAACAAAACTAGCCTCGTCGACGATCCACGATGTTGTTTGTTGTCGGTTGTGTTAAAAATATTCGTGCCAACAGCTGCATATAAATTTTTTCACTAAGATCACCATTCAAAAAAACACTCTTGATATCCATTTGGTGTATTTCCCATTGATAAGATGTATCAATAGAAAGTATGGTTCTTATTGTGTTCATTTTAGCAACTGGAGAAAAAGTTTAGTATAATC
Organism: Larix kaempferi; assembly: GCA_027924585.1. Classification (NCBI taxonomy): domain Eukaryota; kingdom Viridiplantae; phylum Streptophyta; class Pinopsida; order Pinales; family Pinaceae; genus Larix; species Larix kaempferi. The sequence goes on from BSBM01000662.1 coordinate 4,317,288, forward strand.
TATACCTTCTTGTTGAGAAAAGACTTTTGCTACTAACCGAGCTTTATGCTTTTTAATATGTCCTTCTGCAGTAAACTTTGTTTTATATATCTGTTAAAGCTCAATTTTTGCACACACGCGACATTTTAGCTAATCTTGTAGTAAGGCGTCATCAACATATAGCATGCAGCTCATCAAAGACATCCTCATTGGATATAGAAAGCAACATGAGTCTACAAATGCCAAAAAACAGTCAAAAGAAGAGGTCGCGCAAGTAAAGCCATGTTAGCTAGTGCTACATCGCATGTTATCAGTTTTGTGCCCCAATGCAAGCCTAACGTATATTATCCTTCGATATCCATGCTACTGTAAAAAAAAACAGGATCTCAACCACCGGCTGTGCATTGAAGTGTCGTGAAAGCTCCCCCATCAACAAAAAATTGAATTTGACCTTCAAGCATTGAATAGCCCCCTTTGTGTACTTTGGAGCTAGTTCATGAGGTGATGGGGTTCACACTTGGATATAGATGTTTCTTGTCCACCTCTTGGCCTATAAAAGGAATCCATGGGTGTGAATCTAAGTAGAGAAAATAAGAGCAAGGTTTTGCTGCTGGAATTGTGTTGGGACTTCTTCTACCTCTTCCTCCACTTATTGGAAATCCTCAAGCTCCCTTTACACCTTCCTCCAAGGGTCAAGTGTTTCTCTCATTTGTTCTTCAAGTTATTTAGCATTTAGTGTGGGCAAAAAGGACCTACCTAAGGGACATTGTTTACTTCCCTTGAAGCTTTTACCTCCTAGGTGACACTACATGTAACAAGCTTGACCATTGGGTAATCTAAATTGGTTCTAGCATCTTCTTGTTTTTGTGGTTTGCACTTCTTCACTCTTTCTTTGTTTTATTTCATGTTATTTGTTTTTATTTTCCTTTTTTTACTAACAAGAGCTTGCAAGATAAATTTGGAGTCATTACATTTGCTTTAATAACACAATACTGGGCCTTGCTAACAACCTCCAAGGATTTCACCCCCCAAGTGGGAATAGCTACACACTTTTGTGTTATTTTTCCCACAACAATATTATGGCGACTCCACTTCATTTTTGTTCATTTCTTATTAACTAGGTTTTTATTTTCTAAATAGCTAATTCCAAGTTCTTGTGTTGTGCAGGAGATCAGGTTCATGCCCCCCCATTTCCAAAATTTGGCCTCCTCTTGGCCATAATTGTTGTTTACATAGTAGCACGGATATCGGTGTCACGTGCACGCTACCCACGCAAATTTTCCTTCAATGGTATCATTAATTGGAAAATTATTAGACTTTATCTTGCATAGTAATCTGCTCTCTACTAGTGCAGATTTGCTGTGTTGTAAGCACACTACTAGCGCGTCTGTATTTGGCAAACCCGTGCTACTATCTTTTATTTTATTTTTATTTTCTTTACTCAAATCTTGCAGTCCTAATGACTGCTCACTAATGAACCATATGTTAGAATTTTACTTAAAAGAAATTATGTTAGTATTTCATTCAATTTATCATATGACATCATAATAATTTCATGCATAAGGATCACTGAAAGACACACATTCAACAATAGACACAAAGATTTATCCCAGGAAAACCCTTTCAAAGGAAAAACCCAATAGAACTTCTAAGTATAGATTCGTCAACAAAGTACAATGTCAATACAACGAAGAGATAAAGCTCTCTCATAGAAAAATACACAAGAAACAAAGATAAGATGACCCCAAGAATATGTCTTCCTCCAGCTACTACTACTCTCTCCCTTTTGCGCAATTGTATCAATCTTGCTTGAGCGAACTTGTGTGATGATCCCAAATGAGGAATTCAACCCCCTTATTCAAACACTTTTCTAGCTGACTTTTTCACTATAGGCTTGACTTCATTGGGCAGTTTTTCCCATTGTTTGGGGCAGTTTGACCCATGGATTTTTGTGGGACCAAGCTGTCTATTTTCACTTGATTTCTTGAGAGTATATCTTTAGCATTTCTTTTAGGTTTTTACATTAGGGTTTATGCAATACAATAATATCTTCTGCAATTGCATATTATTTCAACACCATAGTTAAAATAACTTGCAATAGTTAGATTTTTGTCTAGTAATTAGCTCACTTAGCCCAAGATTAGGAAGTAAAGGGGTATTCCCTTGAAATATACTTAGTAAAATACTTTGGGAATTTCAATGGGACTCATAGTTGTCACTAGTGTTCAAAACATATTTCTTTCCATTTCATATAAATTGTTAGTATCAACATCTTATGTTATTTGCTTGCTTTTCATGTTTTAGGAAAAGTAGTGTAATTCACCTTTTGCACACAAGAAAGGAGATAAAAACTCTAATCTCCCGAAGTATGATCTTCAACTCACATTCCATGTGATCTTGGTGAATTAGAAGAAAGAGAGAAGTGTGAAATACCTCCATTGCACACTTTTCCATTTCATAAGCATTATTGATTAATATTGTTAGTTTCAAGCACCTTTAGTATCTTTTTGAGATGAAGTAGAAACTACATATGCATTTACGTTGATCTCTTTAGTTAATTGCAACCAACAATATAATTTCCTTATTACACATGTGTGTTTCCACTAGAACACACTAAGAGACCTAAAGAATCTCTTACTTTGAGTATGCTCTCCATATCGCACCTTGTGAGATATTGATGGATCATAAAGCAATAGGATTGTCAAATACCTCTCTTACACTCCTTAATTGAATTTTGGAACCTTAAAATAAACACTTTTAATTCTCAACCAACTAAATTCCTCCACAAGAGGTCACAAAAAAATTTATAGTTTGGTTAGGATTGATTGGGCTAGGCATCCAAATAATGCCCACCAATCTTCTACACTTTGTATGAAACAATAGATTGTTGACTTATAGGATAATTTTAAATCCTACTATCAACAAATGTCAAAAGACAACCTGAATAAGAAGGCATGGTTCCCAAGAAGGTGAAAGCTGAGGTATAGATGCCCTACTCCCCACAAAGAGTCACTCAACTTTTTGTGGAGACAACACTATACCATTGAGGCCGAACCACTTATCCACACGTGATGCATGTATTTTAGTGGCCAAACTTAGGATATCAACAAGGTGAAATTGTGAGTGCAATTGAATCCTGAAGTCATATTTTTCCATTGGGAAATGTTTCTAAGCCATTTATGGAGCATAGCCCCATTGCCGGTATAACTGATTCTTTGTTACCTTCACTAATCAATCGTTGAGTAGATCTCATTATCACTAGCGGATGTACTTTTGGAAGGTCCAGTTACAATGGAGGAAGGACATTGGTTCTTTAGAGAATTTACATTTATTTATTTTTAAATACAAGTTCACTAACTCGTAATTAAAAACAACCTTCATGTGGGATCACTTGCACTAAACCAACATAGCAAATATCACTCACTTTGTACCATTTTTCATATGTTGTGGTTAACATATTTTTTCATTTGTTCAATTGTGTTTATTTCCATCATCACTCTAATTTGTCACTAAAATTCCACCATTGAGGAAAAAAACCCGCTAAGGCATTCCCATAGTTTGTGAGGCGTTTCCGCTCTCGCAAGGGGTGTTTTCCCTCTTTCTCCTAGTGGTTCATAAGGGAGATACTTTAGCCGGGGCTACTCCTAGGAAACATTGATAGGATCTTCTGGGTGAGGACGCCCCTTGCTTGATTCATTTTCGACCCTTGAAGAAAATTTAGATCCTTTTGCTTCTTCCTATCAAGGAAGAGGCACACCTTCATTTTATCCTCCCGGAGATAAATTTGATCCCTTTGTTTCATCCTCTCATGGAAGAGGCCACTCTTTATATCCACCTTCTGAGGAAACCCACCCTTTTCTTCTCCCTCTTTGGGAGAAGGTCACACAGTATCCTCTTCCTCACATCAGAGATAGATATCATCGCCATGTACTCCCTATTCTCCCTCTCGAGGGAACAATACACATCATACGATGGAGACACCTAATACCAACCTAAATTTCATGGCTAGCTTGAATCTCCCTGATCTGGCCAAATTGATTAATGACCCCATATCACATGATCCAGCTGGCCATATATGCCTGATAATCTCCCCTCATATATCCCTAAATTTGAAGGGAAATAAGGAGACAAACCCACAAACCATGTCTTGTTTTTCCACTTATGGTATTCCTCCAACACCATAGTGAATGACTCAGTGAGGCTTCGCCTCTTCCAGTGAACCCTTACAGGTACAACTGCAAAATGGTACGTGATTTTATCATGGGAAACCCATGTCACCTTTAGGATCATAGCCACTACGTTTCTAACATACTTCCAATTTTCCATATGCCATGATTAAGGGCTCAAAATTATCACAAAATTTTGTCAGAACACTTCTACCCACATAGTGGACCATATCCATGAATGGCATATAAGATGCACATTGTCAAAAATCGATATCCAACCTCAATTCTTGTTGGATTGGTTCATCAAATCACTCCAACCTATAATAACAAAAGATGTGGAAACATCATTGGACCAAACTGAGGAAGAGGACATCTTGAAGGCCCAACATTTTGACCTCATTTATGCACAATCGGGTTACTTATACACCATCTTACCCGATGCCCCTTAGCATTGATATTTGGATCCCAAACCCACGGTTTCATCACATTTAGTAGATTGGATTATTGGATCCATTTCCAAATAGAGAAAGGTTCCCCCTCCCCTAAATTCTATGTCATCCAATATGGAAATGCAGTACCCTCCCATACCTAATGTGCCAGCACCCCCTCCAATTGTACAAAATCCTTAGTTTGAACAACTACAATATGGATCCTATATCCCTACTTACCATAATTCAAGACAATCATCGTCAGTTCCTCCATCACAAATGGCACAATCAGCTCCTACATCCACATCATATGGAGCGCAAAATGGGTTATCCCACACAGGGATATAATCCTTATTACTCATTTCATTGTCCTCCTATTTCTTCCCTCATACTATACATGGGGTTCAATTTAGTACAACTTTGTTTCTCACAACAAGCTCAACAATTTGACCAGTTAAACAAAACTAACCCACATAATCCTCAAAATCAGGGGAAGAAGAAAGGTAAGAACAAACAAAACTAGCAGCAAGGGCAAGGGAGAAACCCCCCTCCCCAATAGAACCAGAACCATAGTAACCAGAATGAGGGGAAAACAACCCCCCCAAACAAAAAAAAAATGCTAACCCAAGGACAAACTACTCCTTCTCGATTTGTGGAGTATGGTAACTATACTCACCATTGTCCACTCATCCTCAACTACTAGTAGTTGGTGGAAGCCAAGAAAAAGATAGTAGCAAATCACCCTCAAATACCTAATGTCCCACAACCATATCTATCTGTCTTGCAGTAACCCTTTTCCAACCAAGGGGTTGTTACCCAACAAGAGGAACCTCACCCCCCGATTATGGCTCCTTTTAAAATATTTACATGAACACGACAAATGCCAACCTACAAACTTGAGCCAAAGGATATGGTGGGCCTGAACCCCCACAAGGAGAGGATGTACCTACGCATTCCAGGGGCCCTTTACAAATACCACTCCCCAGTGGTGAAGAAATCCCTAGGATCCCCAAGGTACCACTTAAGCCCACCCCCCATAAACCTCACATGAAAGTCGCCCACAAATACAGTATTGTGGATGACTTGGCTTAGTCACCAGCTACCATGTCCACTCTATAAGTTCTACAGTCATTCCCAACCCAAAGGAAGGCATTACTTAACACACTAGGAGCTGTCGAACCTTTAGACTCACCCCTTATGACCTGCAATCTTGATAAAGATGAACCACAACTACCCTCGTCAGTCACATTTCAAGTTCCAATTACAGTTAAAAACATCATGATTCATCGATGCATTATTGATGAAGGTGCATCCACGTGTGTCATGTCATCTAATGTCCGGAAATAGTTGGGTTCACCTGAGTTATTTCCCTCATATATTGCCCTTCGCGCATATGATAGGAGACCATCACAACCAAGGGGGTTATACCGAAATGTCCCCATTGAGCTAGGGGAAAAAATGGTAATGATTGATATTATGGTAGTCAATGCAAAACTTGACTATAATATCCTTTTGTATCGTAGTTATATGTATTCCATGAAGGAGGTTTCCTCTTCGGTATTCCACATCATGATGTTTCCCTTTAGTGGGAAGATAATCACCCTTGAATAGCTCAATTACTATGACCCTCATACCAACACCAACCTCGAAAACATACTCTCCACTGTAGGCGGAGTGAATCAACCTCCCTATGTTGATATATGCCCAGGGGTGTACAAAGATTCCAACTTGCTAGGGGCATATTCAGGTCCCCCGCCTGAAATCCCCACCATGACAGATGGTCTTATGTGCACTATTTTCACCTCTGAAAAATACATCTGCCACCCCATCGACATCATCATCAACACCTCCGATGAGTCATATCATTGAACATATATTGAGTCCATCAATGCCTCCCATCTTTCAGATACCAGTATTGTACCTCCCCACAGGAGTGCATGGGATGTCGATTATGGCTTAAAATGACTCTACCTAGGCTCACTTTGGGAATACCTGTGTGGTACCTTACTCCACCTTCCCCAAAAATGGCCTTAAATCCAGTATCCAATTATGAGTTTGTCCCAGTCTCAAAAGTTACGCCATCTATGCTAGTCATGCCATCTATATTCCAATCCAATCCTATGACACCTGTGACTAAACCACCACCGACTATCGCTAAACCCAATAATGGGGGAACAAGACAACCCAAGTTGAAGGCCCACGTGGTAACAAACCCTCTTCTCGAACCACCATCGACATATGATAGGCCTAAATTAGGGGGCATAACTTAACCTAGGTTTAAATCCCCATTAATGACAACCACTACTCTCGCAAAAAGGGTCACCCCACTATGTGCCCTATGCAGGAAACAAGGCCATGCAACTAACCTATGCCCCACCTTTCCAGAGCTCAGGAATTTACTCAATACCCCTGTTAGTGTGATGCAAGAGGCACATACTATAGCCGCGGGCACATCTTCAACCTCATCTTTTCCCAACACGACTAGTAAGTCCAAGTCGTTACATACCAATCATGCGTGTTCGATTCACTTTTATTTTGGGCATTATACGCACCATTGTCTCTACCTCCCTTGATTTTGGAACAGCTTGGAGACCATCCACTTCACCCGTCCTTTGGTCGAGAGTCCTTCACCTCAATCGCAGGAAACCATTTCAATAAATGTTGTCACAAGATCGACAACAACACTAGTTGCGCCTGCCTCAGAATTGGCCATCTCCACTGTACCAACCACCAAGCCACCTATGCAACAAGTACCAAAACCTAAGGCCCATGCATCAGAAGCACAATATGATGAATGTACATATTGTGGGAACCATACTCATATGATTTCCAACGATATCAACACACTCATACCTGACCATGCCACCCCACCCTTAACTTCATCACATGCGCATATCCATGCTATGATCCCACTCCCATGTAGATCATGTGGCAACACTTCCCACTACTAATTTCAATGTCCCATCTTACGCACCGAACAAGAATTCCACCTTGAACTTATGAGGCAACAAGATCAACTTACCCACCTTAGGGTATTCCTACAAGGATTACCCACTGAGGAAATTATTTCCCCTTCACTATATACCATCAAACAACTCATCCATGGCCAGTCTACTTATTAGTGATCATTCATCATCTTTCAATGAAGAACAAGAAACACCCCCTCCATCACATGTTTCCTAGACACCATGGGATATCCTTTCAAGTGTTGGATGTCTGTCAATCCATGCGAGTATACTACCACCTATATATAGCTCGAGGTTCCAACATAAGAAGATCCCATCATTAGATGGGTGGAACTGTCTTTTACCCTTTACATTGTCCATTTTCACAGTAAAAAGAACAATGTAGCACTTTATTCTTTGTATTTTTTATCCCTTTGGTTAAAAATAATACCATGCTTTATTTGGAATGTAGATGGTCTCTCGCTCAGATAACTATGTCGACTTCACAGATGGTGCAGGTCATTGGTGAAAGAATCTAGCATTCGTTGCTTGGGCCATTTATACCCCATCCCAAAATTTATACCACCCTGGAGGAGTTTTCCTGGGGGAACTCACTAACAACCAAGCATAATACGATGCAGTCATTGGGATGTTAAGCGGTGCCATTCACCTTGGCATCCAAAATTTGCATGTGCGCCTAGATTCTCAATTAATTGTCTCCCAGCTCAACAATGTATTTCGTGTCCTCAACCCACTCCTCTTTCACAAATTTGTATGAGTGCGCCTTCTAGCATGACAGTTTGAAACCATTACATGCATGCATGTCCCTAGGAGAACCAATGCATTCACCGACCATGTCGCAAATAAGGTGTTGGATTGGCATTTGATACATCAACCATCTATCTAACCCTGCATAACAAACAAAGCATACATATGTGTTTTGATCATATAAACAATGTAAGTACCTACCATTTCACATAAAAAACATCAAACATACATATATATAAGCATCATAATCACTTACATCACATCAACACATCAAACACATAAAAGAGATCATAAACATGCCGCCAAAATGGTATATATATATCTCCAAAAAATGTGTCATGTACATCATGCAACCTCATGGGCCATAAATACACATAATTATATGCCTTATGGGGCTACATAAAAACAATCCTCCCATAGGCTCCATCTACACCATATACAAAATGGGGACCAAATCCATATAAAAAAATACAGGGGGCCTAACACTCACATTGCCCCTCCTAGTACTGGTTCGTCATACCCCCTGATGGCCAATGGATGCACTTCCTTTGGCTTCGCCTTAGCTTCTCCCACTTCATCACTCGGATGTGGCCTCAGGGCGGGTCCCTATCCTTGAGGTGGCACCTTCCCAACAGGTGAAGGTGGATCCTGTCCATCCCGCGCTATCTATATCAAATGGAAATATATGGCTACCCTTGGTATTGCTCGATGTCGTCTATCCCATAACTATGCTGGATTCTAAAGCGTATGGGCCAACTCATCATCATCAAGATCGACAAACCCCCGATCATCGATGAACTCGGTCAAAGAATCTAATCGGCTCTTCAGGTTAGCCAAGATCACCACATCTCGGTCCCCTAAGGATGGTACCCTTGTGGGAACACCCCTACCTACAACTATACTAACAACCCCAACAATTTCTCTAGCAACCCTTGTAGGGATGGCTCCCTCATCACACATCTAGCGATGTCATGGAACCCATGGGGGTCACACTGGTCCAAAATATGCATCACAGATAAGAATCCATGACTAGTATTAGATATACATAAGAAGTATGTGCATAATCAAATCAATGTACATAAAAAATATGTCACACATCATACTTGTGAGGTCCCACCTATGGATGAACACTGGTAACTCAATCCCCTCCCAGTAGTTTATATTTCCCCAGGGGTACTGCTCCATGTGGTTGATCTGCTGATCCCACACATCCAGATAAGGGGGAGTAAAGATGTGTCCTATCTCTCCCCCACCAGCATGGGGAATCACTTTCCCCCAATACATCATCCGGGGCTCCTGGGTACCCCTCATAGGAACAACCACCTATGGCCTCAGATATGGGTATCGCTCGAAGAAGTAGGAGAGAAACATGCTCCCATGGAAAAATGTCCTCTTTCCTACACTGCGATGAGAATATGTCAAATTCCCCACCAAAATAGTAAACAACATGGCCCCCCATGCCATGCCGTGCACTACCATAACTTGCTCTACTAATATGAGGTGCCCCCCTATGATCTTGTTGGGGGATGAAACCCCCAACACTCTAACAATGGAAGTCGTCATTGCTCGAAATACTAAGCTCTAAATATGGGAAATGAGGATCTGACCGAAGCTCACTGCAACCATATCCCCTCCATAATATCAGTTGACAAGAACTAGATGATCTGATCACCCCCCATCCAGGGTTGGTTCGATTCGCGTATTCCATGCAGGGATGGACCAATGAAGAAGTAAATATCTTGAGTAGTGATTCTCATGTCCTCCTCCCTCCTTAAAAGATCCCCTTTTCAGGGTCCCACATGAATATAATTCGGTGCTGCAAGAAATCTATAGACCAAAGAAAGGGGCACCTGAAAAAATTCAAGAGCCTCGCATCTCTCAAAGCTTGGGTCACAACCAAGTCGTGACCTACATCACTCACAACAACATCATAGTGGTGCTCTCACCACTCTGTGTAGGCCATATCGATAATCCAAAAGCACCTGCAAGCACAAACAAAATTACATGGGTTGATCTCAACATCCAAAATGCAAAATGAACATTAACCCTAGCTCGCGTGAGTTTTCCTCAGAAATGAGCGCAATTAGTGCGTCATCCTTATGTCTAAAACACACATAACGTGACTGACTATTAATATCCCATGCGATCATAGCCACAAAGGATTTATATGATTTTTCCATGATATTTGTGAGACTGTGCAATGTACAACCACATGAGATCAACGCATGGCTGAGGCATTCCTTTCCCGTGTGGTATGCATCCATTATTGGTTTTCCACGCGGGGAGTAGCACGGGAAAATGGATTTTCTCACACTTCCACATGAGAAAATCCAAAATCCCATGCAGTCGGTATTTGAATCCAAAAATAGCTGTATGGCTCTAGGAGCCCCCCTCCCTAAAAACTGACCAATGGACATGACAAGAAAGAGGTACAGGACTACCTGGATCTCGTGGCTCGGGAATTGGATGCTTGGATCTCCCATAATCAATAGAAAACACTATGGACAACAAAAAATAAATAGGTACAAATAATTTTGAAAAATGGGCCCCACCCTATTTATAGAGATTTGAACCAATATTCAAACACTTGGTACGAACAAACTATCACTCCGTTTGATGAACCATTTGTACCATCGAGATAAAAATCTTGAGATCTTCGAAATGGCTCTACCCGCCCCTCTACCTGAAGAAATTTCATCCATCACTCATTTTCTAGCACATACCTTAGGTGCACCATGTTTTTGGTTATTATTTCCGCATTGTGAATACCTTTTTCATGTTCCCTATCACACTTGGGTATTGGAATCGTGTGTGAAGGAGAATGAACAAGACACTAAGACTCTAACCCTTTCAATAATGGCGTAGGACCCGTATCGTATGTATCATTCTAGAACTGGCATATAGGCAACGTTTTCGTTTTGTTTACATTACATTTAGAAATCATGATAGTAGCAGCATAGTGATGTTCTCCATCTAGCAACTTCACAATTATTTTGGTCCCCCACACCTATTGGATACTCATGATCATCAACAGTTCCACTTCTTTGGCACTAGTAGAATCATTCCCGGGTTCATTTACTCTTACATGGATTACCTTCATCAATGTACCACCAGTCTTATGAATTGACCCCCAAGTCCCCTTTTCTTGTAATTATCTTGACATATTTTCACGAGCATGGGTATGCCCACCTCATTTGTATAAAACACCAATATTTTTTACCGCTTCAACGATTACCACCAGTAAAATTCTCCCAAGGGATCCTTCCATCCACACTCACATCAGAACTTACAAGAACAAGCGAGAACAAAAGAAAGGGTGATGCATTATCGACTCTACAATACCCTTCAAACCTCATGCATTAAGGGGCATATGTTAACGCTAAAATTTTGCACACATGTGACATTTTAGCTAATCTTGCTATAAGACTTCATCAACATATAGCATGCAGTTCACCGAAGACATCCTCATTAGATCCATTAAGTAACATGAGTCCAAAAATGCCAAAAAATAGTCAAAATAAGAGGTTGTGGAGGTAAATCCATGTTAGCCTGTGCTACAACACGTGTTATCATTTATGTTCCCATGCTAGCCTAACGTGGATTATACTTTGAGATCCGTGCTACTGTAAAAAACAACAGGATCTCAACCACCAACCGTGCATTGAAGGCTCATGAAAGATCCCTCATGAACAAAAACTCAAATTTAGCTCTTCAAGCATTGAATAGCCCCCTTTGTGTACCTTGGAGCTAGCTCATGAGGTGATGGGTTTCACACTTGGATCTAGATGTTTCTTGGCCACCTATTGGACTATAAAAGGAAGTAATGGGAATGCATCTAAGTAGAGAAAATTAGAGCAAGGTTATGTTACTGGAATTGTGTTGGAACTTCTTCCACCTCTTCCTCCACTTGTAGGCATTCCTCAAGCTCCATTTCCACCTTCCTCCAAGGGGAAAGTGTTTCTCTCATTTTTTCTTCAAGTTATTTATCATTTAGTGTGGACAAACATGACCTCCCTAAGGGAGATTGTTGGCTTCCCTTGAAGCTTGCACCTCCTAGGTGAGACTACCTGTAACAATATTGACCATTGGGAAGCCTAAATTGGTTCTAACATCTTCTTGTTGTTATGATTTGCACATCTTCACTCTTTCTTTGTTTATTTCATTATATTTATTTATTTATTTTTCTTTGTTTACTAACAAGAGCTTGCCGGATCAATTTGGAGTCATTACATTTGCTTTAGTAACACAATACCGGGCCTTGTTAACAACCTCCAAGGCTTTCACCCCCAAAGTGGGAAGAGCTCCACACCTTTGTGCTATTTTTTCCACGACAATATCCATTTACACCCAACTAAATTCTTTCAAGGATTAGGAAGGAGAATAAGAGTCCAAGTCTTGCTCTTCATTAATGAGTCATACTCTATAGTCATGGATTTTTTCCATTCAGGTTTATATTTATCGTCCATTGAGTATTAGAAGGAATACCAATCTTTGAACCTCAAGATTCAAGAGTTTCTTGGGCCCAAAAAAGAATAGGAATAGTGGTAGGAACCACTCTAGTATCTTCGAAATATTCAGGTGAATCACTTGAAGAAGAAAATGAACTAGAATCAATATTAGGGACAAAAGTAGAGGAAGGGGTAACATAAATAGGAGTAATAGAAGATGAAGGCAAATTCAAGGTGACATGAGTTTTGGCAGACTCAGGAGGAGGAGTGAATTCATTGAATTGAACATCTTGTCATATGATAACACCTTGGGTAGATGGATTAAACAACTTGTAAGCTTTGGAATCCTCATAATAACCAATGAAAATACATTTGTGAGACTTGGCTCTAACTTTTTCCTTTTTTCACCCGGGATATGTGCCCAACATTCACTGCCAAATATCTTAAAGTTACTAATATCGGGTTTCCTTCCATTCCTTTTTTCTACGGGAGTAACCTACAAAAATGATTTAGGAGGGACTCTATTCAAAATATGGTTAGCACAACAAATAGATTCAGCCAAAAAACATTTATGTAATCCTTTAGAATAAAGCATACATCTAGCCATTTCAACTAATGTCCTATTTTTCCTTTTAGCTACCCCATTTTGTGTTAGTTTTTCATCATTTAATTCAATATGATCTAGGATCTTAACTGAAAGAACAACATGTACAACATATCAAGCATAAGAGACAAGAGACAAGAGACACAAATCATTTCACCGGGGAAAACCAAGAAGGTGAAAAACCCCGCAACTTCCTCAGAGATAGAATAAGCAACAATACAAAGATCACCAAGATGAATCTCCAAAAGATAAATGTATGTAGCAGCTACTCCTCCTCCACTTGTGCGCACTCCTCCTCTCTCTCACTAATGCGAAGTGAGTGAGTGAGTGAATGTGTTAAATGAGGATCACACATCCTCTATTTATACTTTACTTCACTTGACTTTTAACTCTAACTAGGTCGGCCCCAACTTTGGAGAGTCTAATAACCCATTACCATTTGTCACTGGGCCGACCCCACTAGGGTGGTCTAATAACCCTTTAACCCACATGACTCATATAGGGCCGACCCCACCAAGGTGGTCTAATAACCCTTCAAATATAAGTTACGACATTTACAATATAACTTGCGACACTTGCAAACACAAATGATGACACTTCCAATTGGAGGAATAATACATCTCTGTTGGGGATACAATAAAGTACAAATGTAATACATGTAATATACAAGTGAATATCTTTTGAAGTTACAAATACATCAACACTCCCTCTTAACTAGGAAGGTATTCTCTTAACACAGGTCATCAATACATATAGGCACAAGTCTTCAATTCTGGAGCTGGATCATCATCACTAGATCATAGAGCATCATCGTCACTGCTTCTATACTCGTCATCTCAATCACTGGTGCTATCTCTCAATTCTTCTCATCATAGGAAGTTCTACAGAGCCAACCCTTTTTCATGTTGGTTGTAGGCCTAGCCTCCTCTAGGTCTTCATCATCTCTGCGAGCTGTCCATCCTGTGGATCTCAGGACTTATTGCGTGCATCAACAAAACCTCAAAAGAGCATCCCAGGACATTTACGAGCACACAGCTCAACCTATCAGATCTCCTAGGATCTTTTACATGTGACCGCCACAAAACATTGAAAGAGCATCCCAGGACTTTTACAAGCACACAACTCAACCTATTGGATCTCCCAGGATCTTACATGTGGTCAGGAAAACCTTAAAAGAGTGTCCTACAACCTGCAAGATCTCTAAAGAGCATCCCAACACTTTTATGAGCACACAGCTCAACCTATCGGATCTTCACGACTGATTAAATGCCTTCTATAGCAAAACCTCGAAAGAGCATCCCAAGAATTTTACAAGCACACAGCTCAACCTATCGGATCTCCCAGGCTCTTTTCTATGCTACCTATAGCAAAACCTCAAAATAGAATCCCAAGACTTTTACGATCACACAGCTCAACCTCTCGGATCTCCCAAGATCTTTTCTATGCTACTTGCACAACCTGTCCACGGCCACAAAGTATCGACCTGATACTCATGATCTACGTGATCATCCTTGCACGAAGCATCTTCCTGATGCTCATGATCATACTGATCATCATCATACAGTACATCATCCTGATGCACATCATCATCGTCCCAACATCGTCCTGATGCATATCATCATCGCATGATCATATTGATCATCGTCACAACATCGTCCCGATGCATATCATCATCGCATCATCATCCTGATCATCATTGCATGATCATCATCATGTAGAACATCACCTAGAGCATCGACCTAATACTCACCACACATAATCGTTCTGATCATCATAGCATCATTATGATACATATCATCACATGATCATTCTCTTTAGATCATCTCATCGTCCACAGAGCACATCCCAGATGCACATCATACAACACTTACACCACCGACATAGAAGAACACATCTACCACCATTTGAGGAAGGCTCCAGCCCTTACATTTTCACAATGGAAGAACACATCTACCACCATGTGAAAAATGGATCAACAATTACATCATGACCATGGGATAACACATCTACAACCATGTCGGAAAAGCCCATGTGTATCTGCGTCTTCTAGACTCATCACTTCCCCTTGGAAGGAACCTCGATCTGAAGTACACCAAGCCTCTCTTTGAAGTACTTGAAATTCACTCTGGCAAGTGGTTTGGTCAACACATCTACAATATGCTCATTCATCGCAACATACTGGAGCTTCACTGCTCCTCTCTGCACCATATCCCTGATATAGTGATATTTGATCTCGATGTGCTTCGACTTGTCATGGAACACCGGGTTCTCTGACAACTTCACACAACTCTGGTTGTCAAAATAGATACAAGTAGCATCCAACTGGAGATCAAATAAATCATACAATAGCTTCCTTAGCCATACTTCCTCACAACTAGCCGAACAAGCTGCGACATACTCTGCTTCGGCTGTACTCAGTGCTACGCAGGACTGCTTCCTGCTAAACAAAAAGATCACACTTGATCCCATACTGAAGCAGCACCCCGAAGTGCTCTTCCTATCTGTAGCACTACCTGCCCAATCTGAATCAACATAACCCTCCAGGTTAAACTTTTGATTCACATCATACTTGATCCCATAATCAATTGTATCCTTCAGGTACCTTAGAATATGCTTTACCGCAATCAGGTGAACATGTCTAGGATCCGTCAGGAACTGGCTCAAGGTGTTCACCAGAAAGCAAATATCTGGTCTCATGTTTGTCAGGTACATCAAGGACCCATTCATCTGATGATACATCATGGCATCAACCGACTCTGATGAAGCATCACTCAAGATCTTTAGGTTCGATGCCATAGGTGTGGCCATGGCCTTGCAGTCCATCATCCTGAACCGCTTCAGAATATCTATTGCATACTTCCCTTTCCCAAGGACGATTCCATCTGCACTCTGCCACACCTCCATACCTAGAAAGTAATGCATCATACCCAAGTCCTTCATCTCGAACTCGACAACAAGCTTCCTCTTCATGTCGAAAATCAACCTATCCTCAATTGTCACAAACAGGTCATCCACATACAGTAGGAGTATCACTTGATTGTATTCCTCAACCTTGTAGTAAAGGTTGGAATCCGCTTTACTCTTGGTAAGTCCCAAACTGGACAGGAAGTTGTCTATCCTGCCGTACCATGTCCTGGGTGCTTGTTTCAAGCCATACAAGGCTTTCTTTAACTTGCACACATATGACTTCCTGTCATGTGTCTCAAAACCAAGTGGCTGCTCCACATACACTTCCTCTTCGACTACACCATTCAAGAAAGCTGTCTTGACATCCATCTGGTGTATCTTCCACTTCATTACTATAGCTAGAGCAAGTACTATTCTGATGGAAGTGTATCTGGCTACAGATGCAAAAGTCTCTTATAATCTATCCCTTCTTTTTGGGAGAATCCACGAGCCACAAACCTTGCCTTGTATTTCTCTATGCTACCATTTGCAGCATGCTTGATCATGTAGATCCACTTGGAAGTCACAACAGAGTTCCCTTCTGGACTTGGGACCACATCCCAAACATCATTCTTCATGATCGACTGGTACTCCTCGATCATGGCATCTTTCCATTACTGCATCCCGGATTTTGGGAACTTCAGATTCTTCAATATCTTCAATAGGTAGTTTTCTGGATTTGTTGAGTCTTCGTCACGTGTTCTTCAAAACAAGTCTCTCTTGTAGGTGATGGTACACGGTCTTTCCTACAAGTCAAATTCAATTGCATGATTAGAAACTTCTCATAGTTTTTCAAAATCAAATTCTTACACATAAGAATGTATGTCATACAGTCATGCAATTATCTTAGCCAATGCTTCAATACAAAATTTATCCATATCCCATAACTTTCTAGATACCTTCCATCTCTACCAGAACATTGTTAAGAGTGTGCACAACTCCCAACATGTCAGTAAAGAGGTTTCATTCTAGATAAGTAGCAATGGAATGTTGTACAGTACCATAGGCCACTTACCCATTACTTGCATATTTAGTAGTATCTTGTTCATCAATGTAAATTTTCTAAAATGCATAATATACATCCTAAATCTAGAAACATAAGTATGTACATGACTGAAAAACATCATTTAAGTAATCAAATATATAATAAATGAAAATTCAAATACTTATCTTTGTTTGGTTGTTGGGTGGACTCCCTCTCAATCTTTGCTTCCTTACATGAATTACTGAAGTGTGCTCCCTCTTGATCTTTGCTTCCTTGCAGAAACAACTGGAGTGTGCTCCCTCTTAATATTTGCTTCCTTTATGATATCATCATGATTATATGTCTTTGAACTTCTATCCATCCTGGACCACTATGCATGCTTAAGTGTGCACTAGTGTCATCATTGTGTCATCCTCAATATCTCATACATAATCATAGATGCATTAGTATGATCTCAATACTTATCAAAACATTATGATTCTACATAATCTTAATCATGTATGTTCATGATCATTTCATATACAAGCATTAGTATTCAAGGTTTCAGGGAGGACTTATTTTACACATGCATATTTTTATTTGACCATAGGACTCTTCTAGTTTGTCATATCATTAATCAAACTAAGAAGCATAATATGCATAAACCCATGATTGCCCAAATTTATAACTTCATGAATTATCAATCATACCAAGTATACTTATATAAGATCATAACACAAAGTAGGATTCTAACTCAATATAGGAAAACATACCCGGATTATCATGCTTGTCTAACATACCCAAACAATGTCTTCTTTGTTCTCTTAGAGACCTTGTGCTAGCAACCTGCATAGTTAATAATTGTAGAACCAAGTTATACATACCTCGTAAGTAGAGCTTCTATGTGATCCATGAATATGGATGAGTCTTTGTCTTCATGTCATCATGGTCATATGTTCTTGATCCAGAACTTGATTTGTCTTTGTTGATGTACCCTTCATGTTAGTGGACAACATCATCCTCATACAACACCACAGTGTATTAGTACAATCATAAGTGTCATACACCTAATCAATGAATGTCTTCTATCATTCACATGCATTCATACTTTTACTAGGGCGATAAGACAAGTCTAAAATAATCAAAATTGTACTAACCTCAATAATATGAAGACAAACATATCATAAACTTAATCATGAACTAATTTCAAAACATACCGGTATCTCCTCAAGTCATACCTGTCGGGATTGCTTGTAGTCTTCTTATGTAAGGCCTTAGCCTCATCTCCCTCTGGAACTTGAATCTCTTCACTTATGTAGGTGTCTAAACCATTCTCTTCTAGGATTAACCTAATCCACTTTGATTTGTTGAAGCTGGATCTGGAGCTGGCTAGGGTTTGGTAGAGAAACCCTAAAACTCCAATCTTGGAATTTCAAACTTCTGATTGGATGAAAATATGCACCTTACTGAGATAATCAAGCTGGCATACTTCAATTTTGAAATCTCCAAAATTTGAACCCTCAAAATTGACTTTGAAAGTTTTGAATCTGCAGCTTCTGTCAAATTCTGGTTTTCTAGTTTTCTGGTCAAAATCACGAACTAGGGTTTGATAGAGCCCGGGGTTCTACCCAACCCAAAAATTTGGTCTTGGTCTCTAAATTTTGATTTTTCTGAGGAGAATACAGTCGTGGTCTCAGATTCAAGAAATTCCAACTTTTTCTAAAACCCTAATTTCTCGCAGCAATGACGATCCAAAAATGAAAGTGCTCAGAATCCAATTCTGTTAGGGCATAAATATATGCCATATTTTTTCTGATGCATATCTGAAATTTAGGATCCTTAGGGTTTGAAACTTCGGCCTGTGATAGACTGACCTGCCATCTTTCCAACCTCACAGATCTGAGCTTTAATGGATTCTCTGAGAGAGAGATATGCCAAGTGTCGCAACGTGACCTATTTATGGGA
Organism: Larix kaempferi; assembly: GCA_027924585.1. Lineage (NCBI taxonomy): Eukaryota > Viridiplantae > Streptophyta > Pinopsida > Pinales > Pinaceae > Larix > Larix kaempferi. The sequence goes on from BSBM01000662.1 coordinate 4,336,501, forward strand.
TGAAATAGTATAGTGAACTTGTACGACGTTCCACCTATCACTGTTTCAACTTCGGCCTCTGAAACCTATAACTGTGAAGCTACAGTCTGTGCCCTAACTGTCACTTTTTATAGAATTCCATTTGGAGCTTCCTATCCTGAGATATGACCTTTTTTCCTGGGTCACCTGTTTAGGACTGCATTATGGAAGAGGCATAAACCCTAACTTGTACGGATCATATCTCACAAAGTACAACGAATATGAGGTTGTCCTTCAGACACAAGGTACAAGCACATTTCCTCTTCGACCTGCAAAAGTTTCAGATCCCGAACCTTCTCCAAAACTAAGTTATAGTGAAAGTTCCACAATGACTGGTTTTTACTATACCAAGCCCTAGCTTCCAATTTGTCGCAAGTGCAACAATTTTCGTACATGCCATACAATGCCTTCCTTCAGGATAGCTCTGATACCATGTTATTTTTTCCTCATTTAATTCAATATGATCTAGGATCTTAACTAAAAGAAGAACATGTACATCATATCAAGCATAAGAGACAAGAGACAAGAGACACAAAGCATTTCACTGGGAAAAACTAAGAAGGTGGAAAACCCCGCAACTTCCTCAGAGATAGAATAAGCACCAATACAAAGATCACCAAGATGAATCCCCAAAAGATAAATGTCTGCAACAGCTACTCCTCCTCCACTTGTGTGCACTCCTCCTCTCTCTCACTAATGCGAAGTGATTGAGTGAGTGAATGTATTAAATGAGGATCACACATCCTCTATTTATATTTTACCTCACTTGACTTTTAACTCTAACTAGGTCGGCCCAACTTAGGAGAGTCTAATAACCTATTACCACTTGTCACTGGGACAACCCCACTAGGGTGGTCTAATAACCCTTTAACCCACATGACTCATACAGGGCCGACCCCACCAAGGTGGTCTAATAACCCTTCAAATATAAGTTACGACATTTACAATATAACTAGAGACACTTGCAAATACAAATGATGACACTTCCAATCGGAGGAATAATACATCTCCATTGGGGATACAATAAAGTACAAATGTAATACATGTAATATACAAGTGAATATCTTCCGAAGTCACAAATACATCAACATTTTGTTGAGGTATATAAGGAACATGCTCTTGATGTTGAATTCCATGCTTAGATACATATGCATTAAATTCCTTTTTAGTGAATCCCCCCCATTATTAGTTCTCAATATATTAATACTTTTACCACATTCATTTTCAACCATGGATTTAAATTCTTGAAAGATACCAAAAGTTTCACTTCTATGTTTCAAAAAATAAGCACACCATTTTCTACTATAATCATCAATAAAAGTAAGAAAATAGACAGTATGAGACAAATAAGGAGTTTCAAGAGGATCACAAATATCACTATGAATTAATTGCAATGATTCTTTAGCATACCAAGATTTACCTTTATCAAACATTTCCTTATGATGTTTTCCAAGCACGCAACCTTCACAAACACTTTTAGTGGAAGAAATTGAAGGTAATCCAAGTACCATTTTAGATAACATTTTCATTTTACCATAATTCAAGTGACCTAATCCTTCATGCCATAATCTAGTTTCTACTTTGTTCATCAACGTGAACACCATAGGAATAAAAATATTGATTTTTACTTGAACTAAAACCAGTAAAGTTATACAAAACAACATCAAGATCAACATCACCTAAAGAAACAATTTTGAAGTTATGTTTGATATATTTTAAAACATATTTATTTGGCCAAGCTTCAAATTTATAACCTTTTTGACAAGCACGATATATAGAAAACAAATTGATCGGCATGCCTTGAACATGAAAAACATCTTCCAATGTACCATTAAGAACATTAACATTACCAAATCCTACTACGGAAATATATTTACCATAACTAATTGAAACTTTATGTGATGTGTGCCTATTAGTGTCATAAGATGTAAATAAAGAAGTTGTACTAGTCACGTGATTAGAAGAACCAAAATCCATTATCCATTCCACAAAAGAACAAGATTTACTAGGGTGAACAAAATAGAAACACGAGGCTAGCAATTGTTCTTTGAAGGATTTCTTCTTGGCTTTAGCAAGTTCACTTCTATGTTTAAAGCAAATGTTTTCAGGGTGGTTGGTTTGTCCACAATACTTACAAGACTTCTACACTTTCTTTTATTAGATTCCATGTTAGAAGCATCATCATCATTAGAAGAGTGAGGGTTTGATCCTTTAGTATGTAATTTAGGGTTTTACTAAAAACTCTAGATTCCATGTTATAAGTATCGTCATCATTAGAAGAGTGAGGGGTTGATCTGTGAGTATGCGATTCATTGTTTTTATTAAAAACTCTATTAGGATTCATCAAGATATGGAGACCTATGTGTATTTGTGCACTCTCTATGCATGTTTCGGACTCCACAGCTGAGTCCATCGTCAAGAGAAAAGGTGTCTCATTGGAATATGATGCCACGATGTCTTATAAATATCAAATAACTAAAACAAGACTCCATCACTCCATTAATGTCTGTCAATTTTATAAATATTTGAAGTTCAACATTCAACTAACATTGACCAGTTTTCAGATTGCTTAGTTATTTAATTAACTTATGGATGTCTCATTCTTGAGACCGTGTATAACACTTTTCCAAGGCTTGCTCAAGATAATCCCATCATCTCTGTTGAAATTTTTCTGATGCTTTTATATTTCTATTTCCTCACGAATGCGTCTTTTGTTGTAATGTTCTTCAATTTCAATTACCTTCGCATCCTCCACACAAATGTGATGGTTAGATTTTCGAGAGTGCTTTGCAATTGCTTATTAGAATTAAAGAACACTATCGCGAGGCAAATTGCTTATTAGAATTAAAGAACACTATCGCGAGGCAAAGCACTCTCGAAAATCTAACCATCACATTTGTGTAGAGGATGTGAAGGTAATTGCAATTGAAGAACATTACAATAAAAGACACATTCGGAAGGCAATATAAATAGAAAATCATAAATGTTTTTTCCATAGATATGATGTGATTATCTTGAGCGAGTCTTGGAAACCTATTATACACATTCTTAAGAATGATATGTCCATAAGATAATTAAATAAATAAGCAATATGAAAACTCGCTGACGTTATTTGAATGTTGAACTTCAAAAATTTATAAAACTGACCGACCCCAATGGAGTGATGGAGTCTTGTTTTAGTTATTTGATATTTATAAGACATCATAGCATCATATTCCAATGCGACATATTTTCTCCTGAAGATGGACTTAGATATAGAGTCCAAAACGTGTGTAGAGAATGCAAAAAGACACATAGGTCTGCATATCTTGATGACTTCTCCATGTGAAAATCTATTAGGATTCTTTTTATTGTGGGCCATTAGAGATTTACTATTAGATAATTGACTAGAATCAATTAATCTATCTTGTTCACATATCAAACCTTTACAAAATATTCAAAAGTTGGTTTCATAGTGTCTTTAGACATTTCAATGCCCCTATTCCTAGTTTAGATAAATATATCAAATGAAGAAATTAACTTTTGCTCTAAAAGAATAATAAGGAAATTATAATTTTTCTTATAATCACTACCACAATTATTTAACTTTTCATTATAGGTTTTAATTTCAACCAGAAATGAATCTATCTATAAAAGCCTTTAGGGTCTTATCAACACATTGGTAGATTTCAAGTTACAGAGGATTTAAATATAACATGTAGGGATAAAATCAGAAATGACACATTACCAAAAAGTTAAGCCTATCATTAGAAGGAAGATAAACTAAGCAAGCGCCAAGGTGCTAAGGCATGGTCCAAAAGAGCAAAGATAGATAAGCGCCCGAGCGCTAAAGCCGATTCGCATATAGAATGACCAGAGCACCTGAGCACCAAAGGTTGTGGCGTTAAATGACCAAGAGTCAAGAACTGAAGGTTTATAAGAGAGAAGCACCCGAACGTGGAGTCCAATCAGTCAAAGGACCGAGGGATCGGGGCGTTTCTCGGGACTGAAACACTAAAATGTGCATTGAGAATATCTCCCACTAAACATTTCCAATCAACGGCTCGCTGCCGCAACGCTCCCACAACATGCATGATGGTTAATAATGGGCGAGTGAGGCATTAAACCAAAATCATCGTTACACGTGGCGCATTCGGATTGGTAATGCCTCGAAAAGGAGCCCTTTCAAAATCACTTTTGTCCAAGGCGATATTTCCCAGCTGGTGACAACTAGAGCCCACACAAAATCCTACTCATGAGACACTTGGATCCCACATGGGCCTGCCAAGGCAAGGGCATATGTGCCCAACATACTGAGACTATGCCTACACATTAGCACCAGGTAATACATAGATGTGACATGCACTAACCCAAGGTGACACGTGACCACCTGGGCCCAGATGATGTCATCCTGACATCATCACAAATTCAACCAACGTGAAGCTAGCATGTATCTTTTTCAAATTTGAATTTTTTTAAAAAGGGGAAAACAACCAAAAAGTGCTCGTTTTTCATAACCAAATGTTGTGCTTCACAAATCAACCCAATCTGCTGCAACTAGATGATGATTCTTTATCCACTACGTACCAGGCATTGACCAAGAAGAAAAGAAACAACTATCAACCAGTCACCTAAGAAAAGACGCCTCACTACTAGCTAACCCTGCACCATATAAATCTGCCATTTTTTTAAAAATACCAAGAAGGCCATTGCCCTAATGTGTCTAATCGTGGGCTATGATAGTGACAAGGTAGTAGATCATACCTTGTTGGGATTCATGGTTGCTTTAACCCCTCCTTTAGGTTTAATGCTAGCCAAATTTGACTTCTATCAATTCTTGGTAGACAATATTAATTATCACCTAGAGAACTTCCATACTATCGGATACTTCAGATATCAATCCTGCTTTATGTACTAGGTGTTGTATTGTAATGACCCATATTTTGAACCCCTAGAGGTAAATACAAAGGATAATTTAGGGGCACATGTGACAATCTATGAATGGACCAAAGGATTGCTATTAGGCATCCTGGAAATTGGGGTTACTAGTCCCTTGTAGACAGGTTTATGTACATAGTTTAATTTCTTCTACACAATGATCCCCCCCTAGGATATTTCCACAGTACATGGATCTATTACAATCCATCCTAGACACAAGAAAGGGATATTGGTTTGTATATGAAGATCATACTGTGATAAGGACTTATAGGTTTGAAGATGAGCCTTATCTACTTCCAACATTCCTTACCCCAAGGATATTTTCATTGGAGTACATAAGGAAGAGGCTTGTCTCTGACCAACTGTACTTTGTCAAGTTTAAACACCCTATAACATTTAAGCTTCCCAAAGAAGTGGGTCCCTTTCTAGTCAAGACTAGGAATTCCCTAGGCTAAGTGGAAGATATGTTAAAGAAGCTAGGACCGTCTAAAGGAGTAAAATGGGTAAATGACCCCCACCAAATTATATCAAAGAAAAATCAAGGCAATAAGAACTTTTCCTGTAGTCATCAACCAAACCTAGAGTGGGAAAGGATAGAAAATATTGATAGCTAGGATCAAGTGAGAAAGATATTGTGGACTGATACTAGAAAGTACAGACAAAAGCAAATTGGTAAGGCAGAGAGCCAACCCATAGTGGTCCCTACTCCTCATAAGTAGGACTAGGGGCTAAGAGGACAACACCAAAGACACATAGTGACATGGAAATAGATGAGCCTAAGACATAACATACCAACAAAAAGGCCAAGGTAGAAGGAGAAGCATGCAACCAAAAGGCCATAGTTGGGGTTACAGAGGTTGAATATACATCAAGTGGGTTAGAAGCAACTTCCATCCAATCAAGAGAAAATTCAAAACTACATGTGGTAATAGTAGAGCATCTCCCCTCAACATTCCTAGCCACATTGGAGGCACAACCCAACTCCTCATCCATAGGAACTACTCAAACTCATTCCACCACGTTTTCCCATTTCATAGACATAAAGAGGCAAAATATTGATATCATGAAGGATACATATCCTAAGAATTGGGAAGACATGTCCCAAAATAAGTTGGTCTCAGTATCTAATCACATAGAGGACACTTTCAAGATGAAATTTTAGAGCCAAAGGTCCCAATAACGAAAATATATGATGATTAGAAGGAAACACAGATCAAATTCAAATTTGATGAAATCAACCCCATTGATAGAGTTGATTTCTATGGGAAATCTAGAGAGATGCTATGCAAGGATGTCCTCCAATATTTAGCCAATGTCAGCTAGATGCAATTAATGGTACAAAATATTGAGAAACAACTAAAGCTTGAGAAGGTGGCCACAAGGGCTAAACAACTAACAATTAAAGAGTTGGAGCATAAAATTGTTGTCTAGGGGCCAATACCACTGACCTAATCCTTGTATAATCTTTAATTCAATAGAATGACAATGAAATATTGGTATTAAAAAAGAATTTGAATATGCTTGATGTTGAACATGTACATACCCTCGAGCTAGTGGTGATATAGGAGGAAAAGGAGAAGATATATAAGCAAATGTTGGATTACAAAGACTCCATGGAATATTACAGGTAAAAAGTAATTGATCTTGAACTCAAAGTGTTAAGATTGGAGTTAGAAAAAACCACGATCACCACTCAAGCCACCCCACAGTCCATTGAATGGGTAGGTAAACTTCTGATGGACATGGCCTGCATGAAACAAGTAGAGGTAGAGAACATGGTAAAAAGGTTGGAAGAGAAAGAGGGAAAAATTGCAAATCTTAACAATGATATAAATGAAAAAGAAGATCTCATAGAGTAGCTAGAGAAAGATAAAAATGAGCTACAACAAGAGGTGGGGTCACTCTCAAAGAGGCTTGTAGGGAAATCCTCCCTCAAATAAGATAAACACAAATTTAGGATAAAATATCAGAAGAGATCCTTGCACATTGGGATCATTTTGAACCGATCCAAGATGAGCTAGAGACGAAAAATTCTTCAACAATAGATATCAAAAGGACTTTAGTGGAACTGGAGGCAAAACTTGATATTGCTAGCAATGTAATCAAATATTTTAATAGTAGGGCCAAGAATCAAATGGAAAATTTGGTGGCTACTAACATGACCCAGATAATAAGAGAGGCAAATAAAGTAATAGCAAAGAAAAACTTGAAGAGCAGGGATCAAGTTAGGGTGAACAACCTAATAACATAAATTGATTTTTTCAAAAGATTCATTAAGGATGCACTAGCAAGAGGATTGGCCTCCTCTTTGGATGGGAATGGTGACCTTTATAATCAGGGGGCATACCCATAATCATTGAATGGTAAAATAAACAACGATGACAAGTTTGAAAACATGTAGGGGAAACCATAGTACAATTACTCTCTAAAGAATTGGAGATGTTAGCTATCCTAAATATCACATTCAAGAGTCCGTCACCAATATCATATAAGCACTTCACAAATGCAGAGATAACAATAAATACCATGAAAAATCACAAGTAACCCTTGAGTAAGCATTGGAAAAACAATACCAAATACTCCAAAGTGATTATGCTATCTTAGGGACAATATTCAACCTCAGGACAATCCTCAACACACTAAGGTTAAGTTAAATAATTGAGTTAGTTTTGAAAGAAGCAGTATTTGAGGAGCAGTTTTAAAGAGAATGAGTAAGAAAGACTAGCAGTTTTGGGACAACCAATAAAAGAGGAAAGGCAGTTTCAAGAAATCAAGAAAGGAAAGACTACTATAAAGAGAGAATTCAAATCCCTTCATCAGATATCATGCATATTTGGGAGAGGGATTATTTCAAGGACTACAATATCTTAAGATTACCAAGATAGGGTAGACTATGATCAAGAAAAAGCTCCATGAGATTCAAAACTCAGATCTATATCAACTTGTAAAATTCACTTTTCGTTATTGTATTCTTCTTCTATTAATTCAAAATCTATTCCCTACTCTGTAATACTTCTGGACTATTAATAAAATCATGAGCAAGATGTTATCCCATCATGCACATGTTATGAATGTGATGAATATTGAATGAAGAAACATGATTTCATTCTTATGGCCTGATTATTTATGAATGTTTGTTCTGTTGAATAGTTAATGCAGGTTTAATTGTTGTTTAATACATGAATGTTCTAGATGTTATTGTCATGAGCTTCACCATATTTAAATTACCTTGTTAAAATCGTTGAATTATTAATTGCTCAGTACATTGTTCTTTTAGCATGAATTGCAATATTTATTCTTGAGAATACCTTGCACACTTCATTTTGTTTCCACAAATTTCTCCATTCAACATCTTCAATATCAATTCTTGAATATAGATTTGACAAATGCATCTAAAGTCGAAAACCTGAAAGTCATCTTTCCTATTTGTCCTAGACATCTGCAAATTTTAAAAATAAAACTGAAAAATCCCATTTATAAAAAAGATTGAGCTCCAAATCTAAATAAATTGAGTTGTATCATTCCTTGTCATAGTTCTATTACAACCTAGAATATCTCAAGGGATAACATGAAAAATGATGTCGTTGTTGAGGACAGATATTCTAAGTAAATTTCCATGGGAATGATAAAGATCAGTGTTGGTTCTTAGCGGTGAAGAAGAATTATACACTCAGGGTGTTGTAGAATTCACTTGGTGACTCCATTGGTGTAGATCTAGCTTTTGGAAAGAGGCAAACTTGAGTGAACCCTATATTAGAAGATGTACGATTGGTTCCAAATCATGAAATTCTTGTTACTTGGTGAAATATCTATGAGAGAAAAGTATCTACATTTCCAAGTAATATTCAGATTGATTCAACTCCTTTTGTAGATCTAGAAGTTCAAGGATCATCATATATATATGAAACCCCTAAAGATAAACATTATTTTTTAGCAGAGAACCTTGATTCACCTTTGGTAGATCTCCATAACTTCCCCCTTGTATTTCTCGAGAGTGGTCTTCTTACTTTTAAACCAATCCTCAAAAATCCTCGACTTCCTGTCTCTCCTCAAGCAAATAATTTCATTCTTCAAGATCTAATGGCTGGTTTAGGAGGATGAGGTGTTATTATACCACCACCACCAATAAATCCCTCAGTAGATACCATATATGGCCCTTTGAACCTTCCTTCGAACCTACATGACCTACCTATTATTAGTCAAATTGGCACTTCTCCGTCCGTGACCACATTGCTTTATCGGTCACACAAAAGGACCTTATGGATGGAAGAGCCTCAGTGACTATAGATGCATTTGGTATAAACCTTGAAATATCACCTCCAGACTATCTATTTTTTGTGAACTATTTTAAGACTTAACCGTGACTCTCATAGTTGTCAACTCGTGGGTCACTCGCTAGAGCTTCCAATGACTACCCGCGGCTTTTCCCCAAAAGTTGCACCCACTAGTTGTTTGACACTATATTCGTGAGTCACTCGCCTGTTGTCAAGTGTTATACCCGCGGGTATATCTTAAATCATGAAAACGAATATTAAAATATTGATTAAAGATTAGTTATGATGGCTATCCTAACTACCATAACTTTCCTAACCATTTACCTCTCAAGTCGATCCTCTCAGACCTTTCTATAAATCCAAGGAGAGGGCCTTGAGAAAGGAGAGAACTATTTTGAGTAAGGAAATGATGGAGAAATATCCATTGAAGGAAGAGGAGAAAAGAGCCCAGGATCAGGTTTCAACAGTGCAGGTATAGCTAGTTACCATTGATGATTATAATACAAATATTTTCTTTCCCATTAAATGATTTGTCTATCTTGTGAATAATTCAGATCATGTTTATATATGATTTTCATGCTAGTTTATTCATCTTTATATAGTCAAAATATTTGAGGAAGGTATCTTTTGTGTTACAGGTCTATCATCTAGATCGTGGATTCGAGGATTGAAGTTTAAAGCTTGGATCATACTTCATTTGTACTCCAGGTATGTGTTTTAGCTTCAAACCCCAATTCTTTATTGATTAAAGAAATATTGAATGTTTTACTTGTTTGTCATCTAGACTCTGTATCCTAGGAGCAGTATGTTGATGATCTCTTGAACTTCCCTATCATAGGTTAAATTACCGAACAAAAAAACTAATGACTCCAATGCGGAGTTCTTTCTGTTTCTCTAGGAATCCTTGGGTTGTTTTTCTTCATTTTAATTAGTCCTTTAGTCTTCTGGGAGAGTTTACAGGGTATCTTGACCTTTGTGTCAGACTCAGACTTGGTCCTTCTTGAGATTTTATTTCTTTTTTTTGAGTTTTTTTGAAGTAGACCCATGACCTGTCTTTAGTTACAGTCATGACTTTTACCCATACTTGCGAGTTGTTGTCATAAGAACCCGCGAGTAACCTGCGCGATGCTGTAATTACAGTCGCAGTTTTTTCTGTAGGATTTGATTTTCTTCCAGGGTTAAATTTTTGGGTATCTGCTTTGATTGTGAAAGAGTGTCTCTACTTAGTTTTGGATCATTTGGACCTTTTAGTATACTGTTACTGAGTCTTTTTGCTCTCTTATTTGATTCTTTTTGGTTTTCATTCGCTCGTTTGAGGGTGTATTTAGGTCTACCGAGTTCAAAGTTTGTTTGGTTGACATTTGGAATGTTTCTTTATATCACTGACTTGTTTAAGAACGGTTTGGTTTCTTGGAAAAGATCTTAGTTTAATTTTTGAGTTGGTTGTTTCCATTTATTTCTTTTTGCAAAAGTTGGTTACTTCTTTGCATGGATTGAACAAACCTCTTGAACTTGCTATTTTCAGATTTCATTCGAGGGTAGTGTTTCTGTTTATTATAGGCTTAGGTGTAGTTAGTTTACACTTATATTTCTGAGTGTTACTTCCTTGTTCATATTCAGTTTGTTATTTTGTTTCAATTTAAAGAAAATTGCAAAAAATATAACAAGCCATTTTTCCTTAGTAAGAGCATCATTTTTTCAAAATAAATATTAGTTGCACATACTAATTGTTTGAAAAAAACAAAACTTTTAAGTTGTTTTAGGTTTACTTTGCAAACTTTTGATTTTGAAATACATAAGTGAAAAGGAGAGTAGTGAACGCATCTTATATTTTTATATACATTTCAAGTTTTCTGTCATAACCATGTTACACACACACACACTCCTTTTTGAGTTAACAACAGACCTAAAAAGAATATTTAAGTTAAAATTTTATAGTAACTTTTGTTTCTAGGAAACACACACCAATTAGCTTAGGCTAGGGTTTTTCATTAGGTTATTCAACTATCTAAAGCCATTTAAATTCGAAATCGTAGTGAACTATCATTAGGTAAATCCACCTTTGTGGAAGGTGTGATGGAAAGGTCCACTAAAACCGGAGTCAAGCACGAGGTTGTGTGAGATTGACTAGTTAGGGATACCCCTCCGCTTTTCAATCAAGCATCTACCATAATCGATACGCATACGGGGATCCACTAGAACATTTGGTGCTTTTGGATTTCAGGCTTAGTTACCCTGCCATGTGTGTTGGTTCGACCTACGTCTGTCCCCCCATACTCTTTTTACATTGCTGGTAGCCTTAGTATCTTGACCATTAGGGCTCTACACATGTGATAGTGAAAGGATATATTTACTTCACCTAGGACAGATTCGGGCGGAAATACTCTACAGCTCGTTGGGAAGGTGGTTGGGTGATTCCAGCACTTGGCCCCATCATGACTGTACCGTGGACCCCGGATAACTGTTCTTCAACACTTCACTGGTTTGTTCTGTGCCCTAATCATCCCAGACTTTCCTTTGGAAGTTTAACTGTTTTCCCTAGTTGGATTACTATAGGAGTTTTTAGCAGTGTATTGTGTGCTTATTAATGTTCTAGTTGGACCTAGATTGTTTGCATAGAATCTTTTTTGTTGAACCTGTGAAGGACCAACCTCCTCGTAGGTCATGAAGGTTGAGAAACCTTCCTCCAATCACTGTGGAGCCTCCACTGCAACCTAAGCGGTGTAGAACAAATACAAGTAGTTATTTTGAACCAACTGGTACGGCTACACCACCTAGAGAACCTCAACTCATCACTCCAATTTCATCGGTCCCATAGACCATCGAGGTTGAAGACTTTCCAACTGATGAATTTGCAAGCCACTTTAACCCTACCTTAACTGGACCTGACGATCCATTATTAGTGAGAGTTGTATCTTTAGGTTTACTCAAGTTTAGTGTATATAGGTTTACATCTAGATTTACCATGATAACAGTGGGAACGGATCAGCAGTTCCATAGACTCCCACATCTGCTATTATGCCAAGAGGTCTTTTTCCTCCTCATGTGAACACCCCGATACCAAGTTCGTTGCAAATGTCTTCTGCTCTGTTCACCTTACCAACCTTTAGCACAGGATCCTTAGGGTTTCCAAGTACTCATATTGCTTCGACCTCTTTACCTTTTGGATCTACTATTGGTTCATCTAATGTCCCTTTTAGCGGGATACCTATGGTATCGTTCACTTCTTCCCCGTTTCTTCAACAGTTCCAGGATAACCCTACTGGTTCATCTCCTTTCACTCAAGGCTTCCATTGGCATGGAGGGCATATTTCTCCTTCACCCCCATTCATAGGCTCGATGCCTATCACTTCCGTTGCACAATTACCGAGTTCAAACCCCTTTACAGGATTCAATTGGAAACAATCAAATGTTCAAACATCTAACGTGCCTGTAGGGAACACTCCTTTTTCACTTTTTGGTGGAGTGGGAGGCAATGTTCAAACTTCAACTCCATTTGGAGGAACTTATACCCAACCAAAATGGAGTGGACCCCAAGGGAGCAATCCACTAGATTACGGATGGAGTAATTTCCAAAACTCATTTTCATCACAACCGATGGCTGGGGGCAAACCCAACCAACCTTATGGGGGTCAGGTTTTGGGTTATTCCCCCTTACCAGATCCCTCAAATGTATATTACATCGGCAAGGTCTCACTTACCTTTTTTAATGACGTTGAATTTACCCAATATTTCAAATTTAATGAATGACCCAGTGCACCATAATCCTGCTTGGCCTCCAGTCCCAACCAAACTCCCTTCAGACATTCCTAATTTTGAAGGAAAAACTGGTGAAGACCCATGGGACCACGCCACTACATTTCATCTATGGTGTTCCTCTAACTCACTGAATGATAAAACGATTCGTTTGAGGCTCTTTCAAAGAACCTTGACTAGCGTTGCTGCCAAATGGTATAACGAGTTACCGGCCACAGCTTATAACAATTTCTACGATTTAGCGACAATTTTCATAAACCATTTCCAACTTCCCGTCCGGTATGAAGCCGTCAAAAATATTCTATCTACTTTTATACAGAATAAATCCACTCACATATTTGATCACATTCGAGAGTGGAGAAGACGGAGATGGATCATTAAAGCTGAGATTCCCCATAGTTTCTATTGGAGTGGTTTTTTAAATCATTGTTACCCTACATCTCTAAGGATGTTTCAACTTTTGGGGTTACTTCTGAAGAGGAATCCATTTTAAGGACCTGAATCGTCAATGTCCTCTTATTGAAGAATCCCAGAAGCTATTAAATCAAAAGAAACTAGCTGTCCCGAAGGATCCTTTTCCCAAAGAACAAAACCCAACTTCTGGAAGCTATAATACTGGGGGCACTCAGCTTGCCACGTAGGCTGATCAATCTTATATCAATATGGTTAAATAACACGCTTTATTGTGAATGAGAGCCAGGAATTATACCCCGGATTTGCCACTGAAAGACAAAGAAATCCCTGATTCATATGTTCCTCTTCATATAGAGAGACCTGCAGATCCTATGCCGAAGGTACCAAAAGGTGTTTATAAACGGGAAACACACAACCCTAATGCACGGGATGCTCCTAAATACTCAGTTGTAGAGGACCTAGCCCAAACGACGTGTGCTATGTCCGCTCTCGAAGTTTTGCAAAGCTTCCCATTGCAGCGAAATGCACTTTTAGCGATAATAGGAAATATGGGTTCGTCAAGTATGTTGGCTAGATTTGAAATGTCGAATGTCAAACCCTGGTTTCCCTATCACATGGCCTTCCAAATCGAGGTAGTCCATGGTTCGAAAACCATTGGAAAAATAGTAGTGGATGAAGGCACGTCAACGTGCGTAATGTCTATCTCTTGTTGGAAAGCCCCAGGATATCCAGAGTTAGCCCCCTCGGTTACATTACTTACCACTTTTGATTAGAGATCCTTCCGTCCACATGGAATCTTACCCTATTTCGAGATCCAACTAGAGGGGAAAGTAGTATTAGTAGATGTGGAAGTTGTAGATGCTTCTCTCGATTACAACTTGTTGTTGGGAATAAGTTGGACATATGCAATGCAAGCCATTCCTTTGTCTTTTTTTCGGGTACTTATGTTTCCCCATGAAGGAAAGATAGTCACGATTGACCAACTTTCCTTTGCCCGAAAAAATAAAACAACTCCTTCGGATTCAAATATCCTGTGGATTGATCAGGACCGTCCACCCACTGAGAGTTTAGGAGTAGGTATGTACTCATCGTTGATGGGCACCTTTGATTTACCTGCTCCCGTCAATTATATTGGTTCAACGAGTAACTCTAGTATGCTATCTAAGGAGGTCTTCACGACTGCTAAAATAACTGATCCTTGGATCCTTCCTACTCAAGAAGAGCCAATTGTGCCCCTATTTGTCATAGAAGTGGCTTATCAAGCTTCACAAAACTTTGCAACATATTATATCTCAACTCCTTTAGTCTCCATGGAGTTAGATATTGATTATGCACCTGCATGGGAAATAGACTCTACCTATTCCTTTGATTGTTTAGACACGGTCTTACCATCAGATGAATCTATTCTGGAAGCTATGATAGGTATGGATCAACCTTGGGAACATATGCATCACAAATCCTATTTCCTTCCAGACTTTGGAGAGTTCTCTATGAGACCTGGTGGAAATGTTGACTTGTCCATCAACTCTTTAACGAAAGATGGGATTTTCACTGAAGGTAATATGGCTAACATTTCAACAACTATCCCATCAATATTTCCACCAAAACTGATGTCGTGGAAAACATTTTTATTGGAGAAAATTTTTATCTTGAAGAGATTAGTTTGTACACCATCATATTTAAGGAATTTCGTGATGTTTTCGCCTGGTCATATGAGGAGATGCCAGGCATCGACCATTCCATCGTTGAACATGTCATTACGACATATCCTAATGTGAAACCCATTCGGCAACGACTCTGTCCAGTTAACCCTAGAAAGGTTGCGGCCATCAAGACTGAGGTTGAAAATCTCCTCAAAGCCGACTTCATTTATCCTATCGACATGACGGAATGGGTGCCTAACCTAGTCCTGGTTGATAAAAAGCAAAGCACCATACAAGTATGTATAGATTTCAGGGACCTTAATAAATCTTGTCCTAAGGACAACTATCCCACACCTTTCATTGATCAAATCATAGACGCGTGTGCGGGACATGAAATTTTTTCTTTCATGGATGGTTTTTAAGGATATAATCAAATTCAAATCAAACCTGAAGACCAACGTAAGACAACTTTCATATGTCCCCGGGGTACCTTTTCCTATAGAAAAATGTTGTTCGGATTGAAGAATGTTGGAGCCACTTTCCAACGAGCTATGAACTTTGATTTTCATGACATCAAACACGTGGTTGAACCTTACCTAGATGATTTACTTGCGCGATCTCGAAAGAGAAGAGATCATCCAGACCACTTACGACTCATGTTTGAATGATGTAGACACTATAAGATTCGGTTAAACCCCAACAAGTGTGTTTTCTGCATCGAGTCTGGACGACTCTTAGGTTTTATAGTGTCAAATCGAGGGATCATGGTCGATCCTTTGAAAGTTGAGGCCATTGTCAAATTTCTTCCTCCTCGTAATATCCGACAAATTCAAAGTTGACAAGGCATGTCCAATTTTCTTAGAAGTTTTATCATTAACTATGCAAAAATTACTAAAGGTTTCATGCGATTTCTTAAACAAGATTGCCATTTTTTCTGGGATGAGGCTACATAGAACTCGTTTGAGGCTTTGAAAAAGGGACTCTTGTCATCCCCCTTGTTAAGCCCATTGGATTACACCTGGGACTTTATTATGTATCTGGATGCATCTGATTCCATAGTGGGCATAGTTTTTGTTCAGGAGGATGACATACTTCAAGAGCATGTCATTAATTATCTTTATCGTTCACTCTTAACACCTGAACTAAAGTACTCGCACATTGAGAAATTGACACTATCCAGAGTGTATTCCCTTCATATATTACATAACTATATCTTACTGTACACTACTATGGTGATTGTGGAGGTCAATCCTTTCCAATATGTTTTAACCCGATACATCATCGAAGGAAAATTTAACAAATGGATTGTCATTCTTCAAGAGTTTGATCTTACCTTTCAATCCGCAAAGTCAAATAAGTCGTTGGTGTTCGCAGAGCTGATATCTGAATTCCTAGTGGTGTAGCGTTCGATGAAGAATAAAATTCATTTCCTGATGAACATATCTTCCTCATTGTAAACTTTGATTTGTGGTATGGAGACATTTTAATCTATCTCCAGACTTGGAAGTGTCCACTGAATTTCTCTAGGGAAGAACAACGAAAACTCAAGCATCATGCTAAGAACTATCTCATTATTTCTGATACATTATACAGACGAGGGGTAGATTCGATATTATGTCGTTGTTTAACTTTGGATGAAGCCGGGTCAGTATTGAATGTTTCTCACAGTGGAACCTGTGGGGGTCATCTTTCAGGGTTGGAAACAACCCAGAAAATACTTCATGTTGGTTATTTTTGGCCCACCATCTTCAATGATTGTGTGGAAGTTGTGAAACGTTGTCATCTGTGTCATCTTTTTACAAAGAAAATGAGAGCACACCCTTCTCCCCTTCATCCCGTTATCACAACAGGTCTCTTCACTAAGTGGGGATTTGATTATATGAATCGCAACCCATTTTCTGTTGGGGGGCATCAATACATTATCGTTTCCATCGACTAATTTAATAAGTTGGCGGAGGAAATACCTACTATGAAAGTGGATGGTGAAACTGCAACCTATTTTGTATTCAACCGGGTCATTACTAGATTCAGCATCCCTAAAGAGATTGTCACCGATCACGGTAGACATTTTCATAACCAAATTATGACGGAGCTGACAACTATGCTTGGATTCAAACAAGAACACTTGTCTTATTACTATCCACAGGCCAATTGTCAAGTTGAATCAGTTAATAAAATTTTAAAAACTATTCTTTAACGCACCGTCAATGCTAGTAGATCAAACTGGCACATCATGTTGTATCCGGCTCTTTGGGCATATTGTTCTAATGTTAATACTGATACTGTTTTCTCACCATTTCAACTTGTTCACGGGTTGGAGGCACTCACACCTATCGAATGCAAAATCCCATCACTTAAGTTGGCTATCCAGCTATTACCTGACACTTCTGCTTTAGAAGAACGTTTGCTTCATTTGGAACATTTGGATGAACAATGCAGAGATGCTCTCATTTCCAATGAATCTCATAAGAAACGAGTCAAAAATCAATACGACAAGTCTGTAAACCTAGGTTTTTCTCTGAAGGAGACCTTGTTTTGGTCTATGATCAAGATAAGGATCCCCTAGGGGTAGGCAAGTTCAAATCTATGTGGCTTGGTCCCTACATTGTTTCTAGGATTTTGAAGAAGGGATCATATGAATTAATTGATTATGATGGCGTTAAGCTTCCTGATCCTAGAAATGGGATCTACTTGAAGAAGTATTACGCTTAGGCATACATGTCTTTTCTTGTACTATAGTTGTACATTTTTGTAGAGTTAGTATTTTGGTTTTTTCTTATATGTCTTCTGGATTGTGTTTTCAGATGGCAACCGAGTGCTTTATAGGATTATCCAATGTCGCTAGTTGTCACGCTCGTAACTTGGCTTCAGCTGCTTGGGTGATATACTCGCCTACAAGCCAACTTGTTTGATCTGGAGGTGCTTGTTTACGACCTACAACGAATAATATAACCGAGTATACTCAGTCATTGAGCTACTCCGAGATTCTATTCATCATGGCATTTCGTGTTTGGAAGTGAGGCTCAATTCGTAGTTAGTTGTACTTCAGTTGACGGGTGAGTATCGAGGTAGAGATCCTTCTTTGCTATGTCATTTTTTTAGGGTTATATTACTTGAATGGCATTTTGATTACATTTCATATCAGCATATTTCAAGAAATCACAATTCATTAGTTGATGCATATGCAAATTATGTACTTGATTGGCATTTGTATCATACACGATAGATTTAAACCATTAAAACAAATAAAGAAAACATGTATATAAATCGATAATGTATATATATACGTCCAAAAAATATAATATGTGAGTTTGAGTCAATATCTATCAAATATGAGTATCAATATACAAAATGGGCATAACAACCTCAAAATAGTGTCGATCTATCTATGGAGAGGCAGGAGCCTCAACGTGCTTTGTTATGACCTCTTGAAAACATATAACTAGCCTGGCTACTTTCCTAAGTAACTAGATCCATGTAGGGGGAACTCCCACGACATGTTCCCGCATCTCTAAGGGAATTTGCTCAATCCTATATGTCGGAATGTCATGGGTCAACTAGCCCATCTTCCCCTCAATACTCCACAACATGGCATCACTACCACTTGGATCGGTCAGTCACACATATACCCTGGGATTCCCAGTTGGCCTCACGGGCCCAATATCTACATAAAATGTATTTTGTTAGTACTCACACTCACCAAAAACACGTGTTCATATTTGCAACAAAATTCATAAAAATTAAATAACTTATAAAAAAAAATGTGGTACCTATATCTCCCCAGGCTGCTCCTAGAGGTAACATGAGCTCTAGATCACCCCTGAAGTCCATACCGACATATGGAAATTGTTCAAATGTTGGAACCTGGCGGCTCCACCATCCGAGATAATCCTTATCAACATATGATATGTTGGTCTCACCTCCTCCTTCACGGAGGAAAATATCACCCCATCGAGTCAGCATTGGCTCACGTGGGTTGAGAGGTGGGAGAGCCACTCCTGTACTCAAGGCATGAACTCTCTCTCTTGAAGGTACAAAGTACGCTTCCGTATCCAAAATTCTTCTTCTTCCCAGTTATGCACTCTTTGAGTTGGTGTTTCATATTCACCAACAAACCAGAACACCAATCAAAGCTAACATTGCATAGACATTCCATGCCTATTTGCATGTAGTTTCGGGAAGCCAAATTTTGGGCCGCACTCCCACCAATCCTGTTGATGGTACTCAAGATCACTTTCAAAGGAAAGTTGACCACTTGCCAATCGACACTTAAATGCCGCTCTTTTCCATCCCTGCTCTGTAATAGGTATTGATATAATCTTGTACTAACAAGGCTCCAAATCCTCTGAATGTTCCTTTGAGGTTTACAACCTCTCCACGATGGGATAGTCTAGTAATGAAATAGATATCATCTATCGTGATATCTGTCATCTCCCCTTGGAGATTGAACATCCCCTAATCAGGATCCCAATATTGCACTAGCATTTGGAGTAAGTGGGATTGCGCTCGCATGTTTGAAGTGTGAAATTTTTTTAGGAGTCCACACCGTCTTAAGGCATTCAATGTCAAAGGATCCCCCATGGCTATTCTATCCATGGCCTCATGCTCCCTTTCTCTCCAAGTGAGCACCATCCTACATTACAACATTCATTTTTGCATAAGTTTCAAGTTTTTTGACTTGTTTTGCACCACCCGCGGGTTTATTTTTAACACAGTGGCGGGTATTCGCAGGTTGAATTTACTCTAACCCGCGGTTATTTCGCGTACCCGCGGTTATTTCGCGTACCCACGATTTTCAATGGAGCATACCTGCGGGAACGCAGACCTAAATTTTTAAACTAAAAAACAAGCTTTACAAAACCATTAAAAACTTTGAAAAACCATTAAATATGCAAAGCACAAAGATATTTGTTACCTTCAAGCGGAGGAATGCGAAATGGTCTTCCGGATTGGTTGTATGCAACATTTGAAAGTCGTAGGTTTTTTCTCATCTCTAATGGTAAATTTGGTAAGTGTGGGTCATTTTTGGTTTTTGTTACTATTTATAAAAAAATTGTTGATTTTTTACCCACTTTATATAGTTTCAAACCTCTTTTTGTTATGTTTCTTAATCTAAAGTGACTAATCAAGTTATTTTGACTAGGTAAACATACAAGAAGGCTCTTTTTGCACAAAATGTGTCCACATTGGTGCTCGATAAAGGTTTGATTTACCACGTCATGTCGATTATATCACTACATTGCATCTATACCTCGTCATTTTTATGTCCTAGGATCTCTCTTTTTCACCATGGATTGCAATTTTAACCCTCATTTTACCCGCCATTGTCGTTGTTCTTCCATGGTTAGGACCTTCCTTTACATGGGTCACCCTAGATAGGAAATTATGTCATGTTGTTGCTTGCCATTTTAGGAATTTGTCACTCATTATGCATTATTTTTTCACTCATATCAAGTTCCCATCCTTATGGAGTTTCTTCATGCTCTTGTTAGACTCCTTAAAATTGACAAGATTGCCGAGCATACTTGTCTTGTTCAAACTCATTAAAGGACTTGAATAGACATCCACTTAGATATAATTTTACCCATTTTCCGGATCTTAGTGGATTATTTATGAAAAATGTATACTCTAGTTCTTTCAACTAGAAGAGTTCTCTCTCGTGTACTTTTATACTTTTTTGGGCGAGGAGACTAACTTTACGAAAAAGTCCTTATGGATTTCTTGTTTAGGTTTTTCAGACTCCTTAAACATGAAAACACCGGTGAGCACGAACCGATCCAGGCTCGATATTAAAATCCACATATCAATATCCTATCGAGTATCAGTCTATCTTTTCTTCAAACTCGTTAAACAATGAAGAAAGTCTTGAGTTTCCATCTCATGGAATCATTAAACTACACATGGTTGGATCATTATCAAGCATTCTTCTCTCTCTTCTTCGAGCTTGTTCAAAAATGAAGAAGGTTTTATGAGTTTAATTTCTTGGACTCGTTAAAATTCAACAATAAAGACACTATCGAGCTTCCTTTTAATATTTTCATGCTCGTTACAAAATGAAAAGACATCCAAAAAGAGAAGGGAAAAGAAAATTTCAGTCACTTCATTCATCAAATGGAAGCTAGTGTATTCCATCCTTGAACACAACACTTCTGTTAAGTCAATGGGTCTTAGTTTTGGCTTTCGGATTTAACCTGATTCCAAAGTTTGTTCTCTCCTCCAATTGGTTA
Source organism: Larix kaempferi (assembly GCA_027924585.1). Classification (NCBI taxonomy): domain Eukaryota; kingdom Viridiplantae; phylum Streptophyta; class Pinopsida; order Pinales; family Pinaceae; genus Larix; species Larix kaempferi. The sequence goes on from BSBM01000662.1 coordinate 4,357,750, forward strand.
CTCTTCCAATCATATGGATAGTTTTTTGTGTCTCCTACATATCAAGCTTATATCATGTTTCTTGTCTGTGCAAAGCTTCCTCAGTAACTTTCCTATGGTGCTCAATGTTCAAGGATTACCCCTATGTCGGCCACTCTGCAGTTCATCTTGTCTCTTCATATCAGCCATCCCTTATGTCAATACCTGATTTTTGTTTCAACTCAATCTCTCAGTGTTCCTCATGTGAGATGATTTAGGATCATTTATGCCTTCCTTCTCATGGGTCTCCTCCTATCGACTATCAACACATTTTTCTCTAGGAAGCAGACTTAGAGTTCCCGGATAGTACCTTTATATTTGCAGTCATTATTGGCATATATTCTCATTGTTGAGTTATGGGAATAAATCAATGTCTCTTACTCGAAAAATTCTTCAAGTGTTCGACTTCAAGACCTCTTATTCACACTTGTAAGGATGTACTTAGTACCTTGGACCCCATTTTGATTATTGGTGGGTGTCCTCACATTTGTTAACGGTTCTCATTATTGACTGGTAATCAAACGAAATCCTCCATGTTCGAATTCAACTACTTTATTCACATGGTTTAGGGTTTGTACTTCTCTTGATTGGTTGGATTGAAGACCTTGGGCCTATGATAAAAGTTCTTTGGTTATTTCCCAAGCTACGCAAGACTGAGCCCTACTTATATTGGCTCCTCATGAGACATAGATCCATTTTGTTTTTATGGCTAAGATCTCCCTTTTGAAATGGATCCACACTTGTATTTTAGTGGCCATGCTATATACATCATTTCTATATATGTATTGGAGATCATGTTCTATCATTCTGAACATCTCCTTCTGTCAAGATTGTTATTGATCGCTGACCTTGTTTTTGTTTCAGGTACTCTTTGAGACTTTGTTCCCATGGCTCTCACCCTCATCCACTTCTTAGTTTGTAATGCATTTTGGCCATCATTACCCTTCTGAACTCATGCATTAGGGGGCATCTATTATTAGTCAAATTGGCACTTCTCCGTCCGTGATCACACTGCTTTTTCGGTCACACAAAAGGACCTTATGGATGGAAGAGCCTCAATTACTATAGATGCATTTGGTATAAACCTTGCAATATCACCTCCAATATATCTATTTTTTGTGAACTATTTTAAGACATAACCGTGACTCTCATAGCTGTCAACTTGCGGGTCACTCGTTGGAGCTTTCATTGACTACCCACAACTTTTCCCCAAAAGTTGCACCTACTAGTTGTTTGAAATTATACTCGTGATTCACTTTCCTGTTGTCAAGTTCTATACCCGCGGGTATATCGTAAATCACGAAAAAAAATATTAAAAAATTGATTAAGGATTATTTTAAGGTGGTTATCCTAACTACCATAACTTCCCTAACCATTTACCTTTCGAGTCGATCCTCTCAAACCTTGCTATAAATACAAGGAGAGGGCCTTGAGAAAGGAGAGAACCATTTTGAGTAAGCAAATGATGGAGAAATATACATTGAAGGAAGAGGATCAAGGAGCACAGGATCAAGTTTCAACAGTGCAGGTATAGCTAGTTACCATTTATGATTATAATATAGAGATTTTCTTTCCCATTAAATGATTTGTCTATCTTGTGAATCCATTTAAGTGAATATTTCATATCATGTTTATCTATGAGTTTCATGTTATTTTATTCATATTTATATAGTCAAAAGCTTCGAGGAAGGTATCTTTTGTGTTACAGGTCTATCATCTGGATCGTGGATTCAAGGATTGAGGTTTAAAGCTTGGATCAAACTTCATTTGTCCAGGTATGTGTTTTAGCTTCAAACCCTAATTATTGCTTGATTAAAGAAATATTGAATGTTGTGCTTGCTTTTCATCTAGACTCTGTATCCTATGATTAGTATGTTGATGATCTTTTGAACTTCCCTATCATAGGTTAAATTACCGAACAACACTACCTGATAATTACCTTAAGATTTTGCCCAAATTTGATGGATAAAGAACAGTCACAACTAATGAACACATGTCTACATTTCAATATTTTACCGATAAACTCTTTATTGAATATGATGATCTCTTCATGAGGTTATTTGTACAAACATTGGAAGTATATGTCAAAAATTGGTTTAGAGGGATGTTCGCTACATCCTTTAATTCATGGCAAGTCCCATATACTACTATCATGAGGAAATGGGGAGAAAATATAGTCCATCTCTATTATCTTATTGTGTTTGCTTCTTTAAATAAAATAAATATAGAACCTATTGCGGGTTTTAATAAAATATTTAATAAGCTATACAACAAGATCCATGTGGACATCAAACCCTCTCAAGCAACAACAAAGGTCACATATGCAATGGATTTTAAGTTGGACTTTGAAACGATGCTCAGGGAAAGAAGGTCAATAACCCTACTCCTCATGTTGGATGATGAAATTTTAAGGAAACGTGATAGCTTTAGGGAAGTTGAAACCTAGACAATATAAAGGGGAAAAGGATAAAAGAAAATAGAGAGATGAGGTGGGAACATCTAGTCTAAATAAGGATGCAAAGCATGCCAAAATTAAATAAATGTATGGAATAATTAAATGCTTATCTAACAAGCTGACTAGGCTAGGAGTGGAAGGAAATAACTGTTACACCAAAATGTCATCACCCTTGTGCAAGTGTCGCAAATGTTGCAAGTGTCATCATCCTGACTTAGTGTCGTCATCATGAACATTGCAAGTATCTTCCTTATGAACAAGTGTCATCATCATGACCTTTGTGATAAAGTCGTCATCTTGACCATTGTGTAAACTCTGTGCTCTAACCCCTAAACTCATTTTGGGCCAAAACACATCCAATTGAGAGATTTTTCCTGCCTAGTTGACCTCTTTGAGTAGGCTGTCGCACTTCTCCTTCATCTAGGGTGCGACGTCATAGTTTCTGGTCAGCTAGGTTGAGACACTGTCGCACTTTGTCTTCCTACAAAGTGCGATGACCCCTCTTGGTCACTCTGTGTCCTCTACCAGGGTGCGACGAGGTTGGTTAAAGGTTATTTTGGGGAGTCTCGAGGTCTTTCTAGAAGTTTTTTGAGGTGGATACCTATACCTAGACTTTAGTTGAGGTGGCATTTCGGTTCCTAACCTTATGGGAAGATCCCTTAACCATCTCCCCCTAATCCTCAACCTACCCTATCTCTTTAGCCCTATATAAACACCCACTCTCTCCATGAGAGGGGGGAAGGTCTATGGTATCCTTATGCTGGTAGAACCCATATTGGTGTTTGGGAAGCTTGTACCACCTTGGAGGCTTGGCTTGGACGTGTTGGATGGAGGATGCAATGTTGAGGCTTTGGTTGTAGCTTCACCCTTTCTATGTATTCCCACTTTTTTATACAGTTAATATAATCTCTTTCCATGAATGATGTCTCATTGATGATGTTTAGAAATTTCTTCCTCAACTGTTAGTTTAGATTAGTTATTGTTTAGATATCTTGTACTGCTTGTATCGTTTCCATATTGTCTTGACAGGTCTTGCAGTTGGAGATCTGACGAACGCGAGACTTGGAGCAACAACAAGGAGAAGGATCCGCGATCTGAAAGGTATGATATCTAAGTACTCAATCTGTAACTAGATCTAGGAAATGAGTTTTGTATTCTGTTCTATTTGTTCTAGATTCACTTGAACTAGGGAGATCACGCCTTAGATCCGTCTTCGGTAGATTGTCCGTTAACAATAACCCCAACAGATTTTCTAAAGGGGGAGAAACAAGAAACCCAAACTAGCATATGACACCTTTTATCCCCCCGATCATGAATAGAGAAACAAGGAATGAATATCAACCCATTCAACCTATTGTGAGGGAGAATAACAACAACAAAAATATTTTCTTTTTTTCCAGATCTTCTCCCACTTGATGAGGAGTACATTAACCCTCAAGAAGAGATGCTTTGGATTCAATATGAAGTAAACACCATATATCTAACTCAGGGTGATTATGAGAGCTGACTACGCTCTAATACCTATGATTTTAGCCAAGGAGAAAATGGTGAGTATGAGCTATCTTTAGTCCCGTACAAATTATTTTTTGACACCCTACAAGATGAATTACACAAAAATATGATCTTAGACCAAGACCTCCTACTGCAAACCAAGATAATCAACCACATCCCAAAAGGCCTCCTATAAACTAGTCAAAGGACAAATTCAATGATCCCACTTCCTTTGCAAAAGGATGATTAGTTAAATATAAATAAATAGAATGATAAACCAAAAGAACAAGATAAATTCAAGGAACAAGAGAGATCTATCGTCCCCTTTAACATAGAGCACGAGCTCAGAAAAATAAAGATTCCTATCTCTTTAATTGAATTAGAAAAAAACATTGCCTATCATAAGCAAATTGAGAGAGACATGAATGGAACATAAGCAATAATACAACCAGATACACTCAACATGTCTGGTGAGCATCCCACTGTTAAATTTGGCCCTTATATTGATGAAAGAGAAGATCCCACAACTCCTTGTTATGTATCATTAAGCATTCATGATAAAATGTTACACAACTACATGCTAGATTCAATATCTTCACACAATTTGATGCCAAAATTAATATGGAACAACTAGGATTAGAGATAACTAGACCATATCATGACCTATACTCTTTTGATTCAAGAAAGGTCATAAAGGACCTTGGTCACTCTAACTCAATCACCTATAAAGAGTATCATGATGGATGTGGTGTGGCTGATGTATATGCTAAGTATGGGATGTTTCTATCAAGAAGCTAGGCAAAGAAGCTGGGATGCACCATGTAGATGGACATGAGATATTCCACTGTCCCAATATTCATAGGAGAAACTAGGAGACTAAAGAGAGAGGAAATTTTTTCCTATATTGTAAGTGATATAAATAGCCCAAAACATTATCCTTTACATGCTAAAAATGAAGACATGGGATGCTGCATTTTATCACTAAATGAGGGGTATGAGGACTATCAATACACACAGAGCTTAGCTCAAGAAAATGAAACAAATATATATCAAGTTTGGAAATTGTGTTTTGATGGAGCATCTTCCAAAGATGACTTAGGGGGTGGTGTTCTCCTAATTCCACCAGTAGGGGAGAATATTTCTATGTCTTAATAAAAACTATAAACCATATAATCAAGGATCAACCTCTTTATAATGATGCTGCTTCTAAAATGGTGTCTAATAGAAATAAATTGTATAATCCTTGTAAGTATTGTGGAAAAACCAACCACCTTGAAAATATTTGCTTTAAACATATACGTGAACTTGCGAAAGCAAAGAAGAAGTATTCTATTGAACATGTATCCTCATGTTCCTATTTTGATCAACCTAGTAAATCATATTCTAATGTGGAATGGATAATGGATTCTAGTGCATCTAACCATATGTCTAGTACAACTTATTTATTTAATTCTTATGACACTAAAAAACACACAACACATAAATTCCCTATAAATGACGGCAATCATCTTTCAGTTTTAGGATCTAGTAATATTAATGTTCTTAATTGTACTTTGGAAGATGTGTTTCATGTTCAAGGAATGCCCATCAACTTGATTTTTATTTATCATGCATGTCATAAAGGTTATAAATTTGAAGCTTAGCATGATAAGTATGTGTTAAAATATATCAAACATAAATTCAAAATTGTTTCTTCCGGTCCTCTTGATCATAATGCTACATTATGTAAGTTTACTAGTTGTAGTTCAGGTAAAAATGAACCTTTTTATTCCTATGTTGCTCATGTTGATGAAAAAATGAAAATATGGCATGAAATATTAGGTAACTTGAATTATGGTAAAATGCAAATGATGTCTAACATGGTACTTGTCTTACCTTCAATTTCTTCCACTAAGGTGTTTATTAGGTTGCATTCTTGGTAAACATCATAAGGAAATATTTGACAAAGGTAAATCTTGGTGTGCTAAAGAACCATCACAACTAATTCATAGTGATATTTGTGGTCCTCTTGAAACTCTTTCGTTGTCTCATGCAATATATTTTCTTACATGTATTGATGACTTTAGTTGTAAATATTGGGTTTATTTTTTGAAGCATAAAAGTGAAACCTTTGGTAAATTTCAAGATTTTAAATCCATGGTTGAAAATGAATCTGGTAAAAGTATTAAGGCTTTGAGAATTGATAATGAGGGGGAATTCACTAAAAAGGAATTTAATGCTCATTTATCTAAGCATAGAATTCAACATCAAAAGATTGTTCCATATACACCTCAACAAAACGGGTTAGCGAAAATAAATAATAGAACTTTGGTTGAAATGGCTAGATGTATACTTTAATCTAAAGGATTGCAGCATAAATGTTTTTGGGTTGAAGCTATATGTTGTTGTTGTGACAAATTATCCCACTTTGGGTGAAAGCCCTTGAGGTTGTTGACTAGGCCCGGTATTTAGAAACACAAATCAAATGTGATAACCCCAAAGTAGATCCCACAAGGCTTTGTTAGCGCAAATAGAACAAAATAATAACAAAACTGACTAAAAGTGGTAAAAAGGAACAAGAGGGTGCAAGCCACAGCAAAGAACCAATGCATGAACCACTTTAGATTATGGTCAACCAAATACATGTAGTGTCACCTAGGAGGTGAAGGCTTCAAGAGGGAATCCAACAATATCCCTCAGGGAGGCCTATTTTGTTCACACTAGATTGTAGATAGATAAAAGAAACAATGGAGGGAAGCACTTGCCCCTTTAAGGAAGGAGGAAAAGGAGCTTGAAGAATTCCAAACTATGAAAGAGATGGGCTATGAGGAAGCTCCAATACAATTTCTACAACACAACCTTGCTCTTGGTTTCTCCTCCAAGATGCATGCCCATGGCTTCCTTTTATAGGCCAAGAGGTGGCCAAACAACAACTAGATCCAAGTGTGAACCCATTAAATCCATGATTTGGCTCCAAAGCACACAAAGGGGGGACATTCAATGAACCCAAGTACATAGGATACAAAATTTGAATTTTTGGAGGTGACGGGGATTTGATGAGCCTTCAATGCACCGCGGGTAGTTTTGGTCCCGCCAGTTTGACATTCACGCGGAAGTCAAAGGAAAACCCCTGCAGGGGCCACACGCACACATAACTGGTAACATGCACAATCACGCACCTAAACAGAGATTAGGCCACATGGTCTTGTCTTTTGACTGCTCTTTGGAATTTTTGGACTCATACTGCTTCTTGGATCTGATGAGGATGTATTCGGTGAGTTGCATGCTATATGTTGATGACGCCTTACTGTGTGAATTGCAAAAATGTCGCATGTGTGCGAGATTTATGTGTTAACAGATGCCCCTTGATGTATGAGGTCTAGAGGGTATTGTAGGGCTAATAACACATCATCGTTTCTTTTGTGCTCTCCAGTTTTCTTAGAAGCTATGAAGCATGTGCGAATGCATAGGGTCCTTCCATATTGGAAGATTGTTGGTGAAGCCACAACAAAGAATAATATTTTATACAAATGAGGTGGGCATACACATGCTCATGAAAATATGTCGAAGTGGCTACAAAAAGAGGAGACCGAGGGGTCCATTGAATATATTGCTGGCACATGGATGAAGGCGAATTCAATCCATGCAAGAGTAATTGAACCTGGAAATGCTGTTACAGGTGTTGAAGGAGCGGTATTGATGATAACCATGATGATCCCATGGGGGTGATGGACCAGAATACGAGTAAGGGTGTTGGATGTGGCACCTTACTAAACCACTATGATAATGATTTGTAAATGTGAACACTGCAACCTTCAAAACGTATGACTCTCCTCGATGTGATAGTTGTGTTGACATAGATCATAGGAGAGACTACTATGTTAGGAATCATTAAGGGATCTCCCTACTTAGTTCGAGGTGATCCCTTATAGTGATTGAAAGAGACCCCAAGGTACAACTGCAACTACTGCAACTCTCATAATGTAGGGATATGATGTTGATGAGATCTAAAGTACATGATAAGACAAGGGTCTTATATTGAGAACCAAGATCATTTTCTAACCATTTGTTGGACCAACATACCTAACACAAGACTGGCTAGTAAGAGTGAGGCTCATGACTTCCTTTGATTGATGTCAACTCGAGGAGTAATGGATGCAACATTCTTCAAATAAACGTACCAAGTGTAACAGACGAAGATAAACTACTGATGAAGGGCCTTGCGGGGTATACGACACCAAGGGTGAAAGTGACTGACAAAACTCATAATGCTGGGGATGGGAAGACTCAACGCCATTGATGAAAGGAAACCAAGGGTTGTTGCCAAAAGAATAGTGATGTTCCCACCGTTTTGCGTGGATTGGGGAATAGTTTGTACATAAAGAATAATTGATGGGGTCCCCACGGTTTTGGGGGTGTCGAGGGACCAATTTGATGATGGGTGGGATTCCCATGGTTTTGGGTGAATCAGGGAATCAATTTGATGATGGGGTGATTTCCCTTAGTTTTGAGTGAGTCAAGGAACCTTTTCCATAATGATGTGAGTTTTTTTTTCAAATTCGAAGATGGGTGCCCCATGATTCTACCATGCGTATTGTTCCAGTGGGAATAACTAGCTAGAATTGGTTGTGTCGGAGGGTGGGGGCCCCATTGGTGTCTTGGTTGGGGTGGTGGTACGAAGAATATTGCAGATGGTGGAGTGCTCATGGGGTTATGATTAATCAACTGTGTTTCTTGATCATAACATGTGCCGAGGAACTTGATGGCAATCTACTGAAGATGGGGGAGTAAATGCGAAGCTACAAAATGATGAACTATGGGTTAATCGTTTCAAGGTTTATCAAATTCCTTGGGCTTGTGGGGGCTCAACATCATGGGTTTCTGATGATGACTGATATGCAATGGTGAGCACACCCATGGGGGAAAAATTATATCCGCAGTAATGATATTGATGGCATATCATTACTAGAGATGAGGACCCTATGGTTATCACTGGGAATATCTGGTAAGTGCAATGAAAACAGAGGGAAGGTGTTGCCTATATGCCTGTTTTGAGGTGATACCTGTGATAGAATTTTGGAACCATCAGTGAGGGGTGGAGTCTTGTTCTTATAATGGAAAAACAAGAGGTAACCGAGTCATGGTTATTATCCTACACATGAATCAATGATTTGGTTGATGAAGGGAGTCGGGTAATTATCCACATGGAAAGTTAAGTGAAGATCTCATAAATCTGTGTAGACTTGAATGGTACCTTGATTTTTGTTGAGTGGTACAGGGTTGGAGACCCAAGACGTATAAGCAATGGGGAAGATGAATCCTTCCTGTATGATTTTTTCGATCTCAGCTTTGATAGGAGGGGCCTTAGAGGGGTGAACATGTCATTGTTTTTGTTAGACCCAGGTGGCATCGAGCCAAGTGTCAATATGGTTTTCAATGATTGATGGGTCTACGCCCAACATTTCTTCATATGACCATGCAAAGACATCATGAAATTCCTTGAAGAGGGTGGTAAAGTAAATAATTTCCTACGAATGGAAATGTTCTCGATGATGCCTGGTGTCACAGAGATATCCACCTAGATGGTAGGAGGAATATTGGCTAGATTTCCATATTCAAAAGTATCAAGGGTTGGAATGGGATTTTTGAACCAATCGAGATGACTAGGAGGTAGAAAATCCTTTGATTCAATTGTATATTGCTAGGCCACCGAAAGTATTTGTGGGTCCTGAGTATGGACAAATGAGGATCTATGATGGAGGGCATCCCATGGGGGTTCATCTAAATGCATAGATTCTATTATCTCTTCATCCATGGAGTAGACATATTCCTCTAACATGTCTTCATTGGAGGAAAAGGAATGTCAGAGTTGACTTGAGGGGATTGAGTAGTGATGTGACCGTATGGTTAGGTGTAGCCAATCTTAGTAGAGTGTATTATCGGGTGTAGAGTCACTTAGTAGAGTGTATAGTTGGGTGTAGATTCACTTAGTAGAATGGGTATTGATTCAAGATGAAGGATGTCCATATAGCGAGGTGGGTTTGTGGGAGGAGGGAGGATCTCTTCCTATGGGAAGACTAGGGGTTCCAATTCTTCTAGGGTTGTGGGGGATGGGGGATCATCATCGCCAAGGAGGGGAGGAATCAAAATCAAGTTGGAATCTATAGTGTTATCGGTAGAATGTTGATCTTCCTCGATTACTATGGGGAGGGTTGTTCCAAAAGGGGTAAGGTTATCCGATAGTCGCTTTTGAGTTGCACAAAGGGTGTGGAACGCAACTAATATAGGACATTGGAAGGAATGATGAGACATTAAATTGCATGAATGACATGGGTGGGTAGCGTAGGTGTGGTTAATAATGATGGCAGGACTTTGAGGGCGACAAAGGGGTAAGTGTTGGTCGGGTAGTGACTCTGTTCATTGAGGGGTGACATAGGATTTTTCTATAGGGATGGGGACTGTTGTCATAATGGTATTGATATAAGCTATGTCTTGGGGAGAGTTTTCTTCCAATGGTTAAGTGAGGCGTATGGTCGCCAAAGCATCCCAAAATCAAGGGAGGTTTTGGTGTGTGTAATGTTGAAAATGTGAGAAAATTGAACATGCATGATTGGTACGCAATTATTTGGACTTAGGTGGGAGCGAAGATGAGGTGCCACTTGCTACTGTCGATGGAGCATGTGCCACACTCATAGGGGTGTTGAGAAAATTCCCAAGCTCCAACAAGGTGGGGCATAGGTTGGTCGCATGGCCTTGTTGCTGGTAGATTTCACATGGTGGAGTGACCTTCTGTGTGGGAGTATTGGTCATTACTGGTTGATGCCCCTTTCTTTAGGATTAGAAACCCTCGATGATGATTCAGGAGTAGGATTGGGTAGGAGGGGGCCTTTCAACTTAGGTTGTTTCATGCCCACAATGGTATTTTTAGCGACTACAGGTGTTGGTTTAGTTGCAGATGTCATAGGTTCGACATGCAGTGCAGATGGTGTAACCGGCTTAACAACCGAAATAGGGACAAGCTCATAATGGGCTATAGGTTTTGAATCTATCTCTAGGTATGGTGGTGTATGGTACCTCACAGGTATACCCAAGGTTAACCTAGGTAGATTCAACTAAGCCATCACAGGTGTCCCTTGCACTCCCGTGGGGGGGTGCAAGAATGGGATTTGGAAAATAGGAGGTACTGATGGATTCAATAATTGATCAATTCCATGGCTCATCGTAGGTGATGATGATGCTGTAGAGGGAGATTCAGACACATTCTCAATGGTGAAAATTGTGCACATAAGGCCATCGATTGATATGGGGATCTTAGGCAATGGACTTGAATACACCCCTAACAAGTTGGAGTCTTTGTATACTCCTAGGCAAATATCAAAATAAAGGGGTTGACTTGTCCTCATGACAGTGGGTAATATGTTTTATGGATTGGTGTTGGTATTAGGATCGTAGTAGTTGAGTTCGTCAAGGGTGACGATTTTATCGTTAAAGGGGAACATCATGATACACAAGACCAAGGAGGTGACCACCTTCATGGTGTACATGTAACTACGCCCCAAGAGGATGTTGCAGTCGATTTGGGCATTGACTACCTCAATATCGATCATGACCATCTTTTCCCCCAGGTCGATAGGGACATTTTGGTACAACGCTCGCGGTTGGGATGGTCCCCATCATATGTGCGGAGAGCAATAGACGAAGGGAATAGCTTAAGTGATCCAAATCATTTCCAAACATTAGAGCACATGATGCATTCCGATGCGCCTTAATTGTTGAATCATAATGTTTTTTACGATAACAGGGACTTAGAATGCGACTGGCGAGGCTAGTCACAGTTCACCTTTGTCGAGATCATAGGTCATGAGGCATAAGTCAAGCAGGTTGATGGCACCAAGTGCATTAAGTAATTTCTTACGTTGTGTTGGGAAAGACTGTAGCACCTCTAATGTGGACATCACGGTAGGTGATTGAGCCAAGTCATCCATAATACTGTAATTGTGGGTGGATTTTATAGGAGGGTTGTGCCGAAATGGGACTTTGGGGATCCTAGGGAACTATTCATTGCTTGGGCACAAAAATTGTAAACCCCCCCCCCCCGAGAGGATGGGTATCTAGTGTCATTGCTTTTATAGGTTAGCCTTAGGATTATCTTACATGCCCCCCTAGCACCCCGTACGAGGATCATCTCCTTTCTTAATTGAATTGGTTTCTTAAAATATTAAATATTTATATTTATAAAAAAATATGGTATCTCTTAACGTTTTATTAATTTATTGGTCAAAATTACTAATAATAATAATCTAATTTTAAAGTCATCTAATGAGACACTGAATTAATGTATGAGTTCTCCTTGTTTATAATAGGCTGCTTCTGAGAAGCCCAAGAAATAAGATTGGTACCAAAATGGAAAAGCACATCTAGTTATGCTTTCCATCTTGATACCAGTCTTATTTCTTGGGCTTCTCAGAAGCATCCTATTGTGAGCATGTCTTCAGCAGAAGCAGAATATATTGATGATATGATCTATACTGGAAATTCGATGCTAAGTAGGTGTTCTTCAGCATCTTCTTTGGCTTCTGTACAATAAACAATATTTCTGTTCTTTATGTTTTGTGTATTGCAAACTTTATCATGTGATAAAGATCCTTTCCTATAATGATGTGACTATTAATGTCTTATTCCAAAACTAGCTTATATAAAAATTTATAATACAAATAATTAGTTTACCAATATTATCTTATACTTAAGAATATAAAATCCCATAAGATATACTTCATAAGGACAAAACTTTGTCCTTTACCTCATAATTTGTTATGATTTGATAGGTACCTTACCTTAAAAACAAAGTTGTAATGAATAATTAACTTAAATTTAAAAAATAAAACAATATCTAATGAAAATATATTAATACAAACACAATAATGTGTTTGATATATATTAATAATAAACGCATGTCACTTCATAATTTGTTATGAGTTGATATGTACCCTTAACCTTACCTCATAATTTGTTATGAGATGAAGATACCTTACCTTAAAAACGAAGTTGTAATGAATAATTAACTTAAATTTAAAAAATAAAACAATATCTAATGATATATATTAATAATTAATAATAAACATATGTCACTTCATAATTTGTTATGAGTTTATATGTACCCTTAACCTTACCTCATAATGTGTTATGAGATGATAGATACCTTATCTTAAAAACAAAGTTGTAGCGAAAAATTAACTTAACTTTTTAAAAACTTAAATAAAAATCCCCTTGATAATATATTAATACAAACACAATACTATATATTTTATTAATAATAATAATAACAATAGACAGATATCACCTTATAATTTGTTGTGAGTTGAAATGTGCCTTAACCTTTAAAACAAAGTTGGTACTAAATAATTAACTTAAATTTAAAAATACGAGAATATACACAAACACATTATGTGTTTGATAATTAATGTGTTTATAAAAAAACTTAAACAATTTAAACATCAATGACTAAATTTAATTAATGTGTAATGTGTTTGACTAAGTGTAAACGTTAATGTGTTTTATAAACTTAAAAAGTTTATAATATACGATAAATTTAAACAATTTTTTTATAAATTTATTTTATATCCTTTTTATCAAAATACACACATCACCTCGATATGTTTAATATGTTTATGCTAATTTCCAACTCACACATAGATATAAAGTCATATTAATAAGATCATTATCTATATATATATAAAAGACATTGGTTGAAATTAATGATATAATAAAGTTTATATTTTTTTTTGACAGAAACGTTTAATCAACTTTATATTAAAATTGAAACAAGGCATATAAAAAAGGACTTGCAATAGGGATGCTCTCTGTGAAGAAGCGGAGCCATGCCTGCAAACTTTGTATCAGCTGTGATAATTTGATCAAAATGAAACCCTATTCTAGGAAGCTTATAGCTTCTTACAAACTGACCGAGCAATAAAACATACTTGAAAGACATAGCTTAAGAAGTTTTGAGTTTGCAATCTAGGACTGTATTTACAAAAAAATATTCATGGCTCTCTCAAGAAGACTGCACACCAAAAAACCTATCATCCAGACGCAGCAAGTCGCAACAGTACTCAGGAATGCATTTTTCCTTTCCTTTGGCATCTGCGGCTAGTTCACTGATGTCCTTACGCATCTCCTTCAAATGATCTATAGCCACCATTGCAGTGCCATGAATTGCGAGCATTCTGGCATCCAAGTTGTCAAGTTTTGCCTCCACCAACGAGGCTACCTGGTCTGGAACTTTGGCATTGAGCCTGCGGAACTTGATGTTCGTTTCATTCACCAGGGCAAATAGATGGGTGAAATCCTTCTTAAGTTCATAATTCTCATTGCTAACAGTCCGAATCTGAGCCTCTAAATTACACAAATATGTCTAGAAAGCTGTTGACAAATTATCAAACCCCAGCTCGTCCTTTGTTGAATGGAGCCCTTGTCCCAGGTAGGCAACTTTCCCATGAATTTTCGAAGATGGATGCGCACTCTTGACGCCAGCACCTGCACCTGCTACCAATGGTTCGTTCTAGGTCAAATTCACGTAGATAGGTCTCCCATGAGCAATCACCTGCTTCCCACCGTGGAAGGAAAATGTAGCTTGATTCGCTGCCATCCTGAAAATGCAAATGTGATGCCTTGCCAGGGAGCTTAGAATGGGAAATTCAGAGTGTGAAACATGATATTTGGAGTTAGAAGCACGATAAACAGAGTAGGAGCTTTTCGATGCATAATTGGAAGTGGCGTCTCTACCAAATTTAACCCAAAATAACATCGGGGAATGGCCTTCATTAAGCCCTGCATGGAGGCCATGAGGGACGCTCGTGTGGGCGGATCCTGTATCCTCCTTTTGTCCTTGGATGATGCGTTGAACCTGCTGATTAGGTGTCATTCAAAGGCTTCGAAAAGGCCAAACAAATACCATGTTTTTACCATAGAAGAGACCAAAAATCAATTAAGGATTAGGGTACCCATGCTATTCCTATATCTTGATAATTGCTAAACAAAACACCACATGCCAACTTAGCTCCAGAGTTTGTCATCTTGTCCGCGCAGTTGTTATTGGATCTAAGAATGTGGAGGAAGTTGATTTCCTTGAATTCCTGGGCAATGTGCTTGAGGATATGCTGAAATTTGTTGATGGGCTTCTTTCTGCCTTTTGCGAGGCTCCTTGCTTCCCCTATGACCATAATCGAATCACTGAAGACAGTCAGTTTCTCAATTCCCTCCTTTCTGGCAAGCTCGAGTCCTTTAATGAGAGATAGCCACTCAACTCCATTGTTGGTCTTTTTTCCTATGCCCCATGCATAATCTTTCTTTTTTATTCCATTAGAGTCATAGAGTACTCCTCCCGCTCTTGCCAACCCAGTAATAAAGTTTATATTAATATATTATTGTATATTAATTTTATAAAATACATATTATTATATTAATTATAATATTTACATAAAGTTATAATAATAATAATAATTTTAATATTATAATAATATTTTGATAAATATTGAATAAATTAATATTGAATATTTTTTTTTTCAAGCCGAAAAAATGTAACTTGATATTCAACATTTGAATCAAAGTTACATCAATTCAATGTTGTTGTTCAAGCCTTTTTCAAAAAGGATTTCATAATCTTTCATCCACCTCTTACAAAATATTCTTTATTTCTAGAAACTCTATACATTCTCAAAAAGGCTATCAATATACCTTTATCAAACTAGACATATCGATAGAGCATAAAGATTGCTTTCTTAGAATATAAAACTAACAAAACAATTTTACATGAAATAGTCCAGAACATTCAATAAACAACTACATGAAATAGAGAGAGCATATAGAAGTCAAAAAAGAGAAAGAACTCCTTTATTGATGACCATCTCATCAACAAATTCTTCAAAATGTAGAAGTCCATCCATATGACCCATTACCTCCTTAGAAAGAGCATCAACGTCACTATTGAATTCCTTATATATGTGGGAAAAATATATCTCAACGAAAGACCCTTTCAAATCCAAAATCCTGCTCATCCAGTGAGAAAGGTGAATGACATTAAGACTGGATTTCCCAGAAACCCAATCAATAATTACCTTCAAATCACCAACTATATGAAGAAACTGAACACCCCTCTTTTCAACAAACCATAAAAGCCCCATAAAGCAATCAGTTCGGCCTTAGTGTTAGTTCTGTCTCTTATGCCTAGCTTGAGTCTAATGAGATGATCACTTTTAATTTTGAGAATCATTCCAACACCACATAAACCCATAGCTTGTGCCCCATTGAAGAACCCCACAAAAATAGACTCATCAAACTGAGGTTGAATTAGGACCTTGTTCTTTATCTTCACCCTAGATTTATGAAACTCCATAAAAATGCCAATAGCTCTATAGCATACTTGAAGGGGGGAAGACTGTTTACCTTAAAAAACAAAACGATTCCTTGGTTTCCAAACTTCCCAAATAATAAAGATGGAAGTTCTTTATACTTGGTATTTTTACCAAACCAAGACAACATGCTATCCTGAAAGCTTATCTTCTCCCAACTATCTATGAACTTCAAAATATCTTGGCACGTCTCCCAAACTCTGTTAAAAAAGAGACAAGTAACAAAAAGATGAGAAACGGATTCATTTACATCATAACAAAGAGAGCAAACTCCTGGACCCCAAAACCCTCTTTTAATGAGATTATCCCAAGTAAGGATCTGATTTTCCAAACAAGGCCACACAAAGCATCTAATTTTTGCAGGAATCCTTCACTTCCAAATTTTTGGAGCCCACCATTTTGGAGAGATCTGAATATTATCTAAAGTGATGAAGTCATAAGCCTTTTTTGACAAAATTTTACCATTTGAATCCTCCTAGTCCCAAACAAGAGCATCTTGAACATTTGATAATATTATGCCTATTGCATTAAGGGAGAGAATGTACTTGTCCCATTCCTCAACCATCATGCCAATAAGTCCCAGATCATAAAAGGAGAGCCATAATGATGTAGATGACCCATAATTCACATTCTTGTAAACTTGAGCTAATACCTGAATATTCTTAGAGTGGAGAAAATAGATTAATTGTTGAGAGAACTAAAAGTTTTCCCCAATACCAATGATTGGATCGATGCTGAGATAAGCTTGAATGCCCCTACCAATTTTCCAGCACAGTCTTTTTTTCAAAATTGCCAATCTCCTGTACAAACCTTCCCAAATAATAGAAGAATTGGAATTAAGTCTTGGAGTATTTCGAAACCATTGGGAAATAAAAACATATTTTATATATTTACTTTTCAAAACATCGCACCAAAGACTCTCACCAAATAAGTCCCTCCAAAGAGTTTTAGCACTCAACACATCACCAAACCAAAAGATTTGCTTCAATCCCCATCCCCCCAACTTATTCTGAAGAGAAATGATTTGCCAAGAAGTTAAATGAAATTTAGAAGAGTTTATATTTCCAGACCAAATGAACTAAAACATCCTCTTCCTAATGATTTCCAAAACAGATCTAGGAACCATTGCCAATGAGAGCCAATAAACATGAATGCTTTGTAAAAATGAATTGGCCAGAACCAATATACCACCCAAGGATAGAAATATAAAAGTCCAATTGTTAATTCTTTTCTCAACCTTTTTAACAAGCCAACTCCAATCTTCCTTTTGATAGCCATTAGGTTTTAAGAAAATCCCTAGATATATGAAACCCTGTTGAATATTTACCATTTGAAAATGAAGAAAACTAGCAATCTGCTCACACGGATCTTGTTTTGATTCAACCTTGGGACAATTATAAAGAAACATAGACTTTTCTGAGCTTACAACCATCCCTGAAGCAGAACAAAAAGATTTGATAATATCCAAATACAAACTCCATTCTTGGACAGATCCACACCCGAAAAATAAAACATCATCAACAAAGAGTAAATGAGATATATGCATAGATGAAGAAAACCAGATACCTTTGATTCGTTTATTTGATTTTGCAATTAATTAGCAAACTTAATCCTTCGATGACAAGAAGAAACAATAGAGGAGATAAAGGACATCATTGACATAGCCCTCTGTCCCCTTTAAAAAAAAGCAGTACTAAAGATGTCCATTGACAAGTATGGAAAAAGCAGTACTAAAGATGTCCATTTACAAGTATGGAAAAATTTGCACCTATAATACATGCCATTATCCAATTTGAAACCTCCATAGGTAGCCCAGATTGAATCAGGATAAAACGAAGAAAAGACCAATCAACTCTATTGTATGCCTTAATTAGGTCCATTTTCGATATAACGGACTTCATTTTATTTTGTTTAATGGAATGAAGGCATTCCCGCACCACACCAATGGCATCCAATATTTGCATGTTCGATAAAAAACCAAATTGCTCCTTATAAATTTTGTGTTCCAGAATTGGTTTAATCCTATTAGAAATGATCTTAGTAATCACTTTATAGACCAAATTGCATGATGAAATTGGTCTATAGTCATTAAAGGAAATTGGCTTGCCCTTCTTAGGAATAAGAGCAATATAAGTTGAATTCATATTTTTAGGAACAAACTCATTTCTTCGAGATTCTTCCACAGCCTCCACCAAGTCCTTTCCAACAATATAAAAAAGGTGAATGAAAAAATCGACTGTCCAGCCATTTGGGCCTGGACTTTTAGCTTTGGAAAATTGATTTAAAACAACTTTGACCTCTTCTAGAGAAATTGTTGAACCAATAAAAGCACCATCTTCCAGGATGAACATTCTAGGATACTGATTTATCACTTTTAATTGTTCAATCAAGTTTGAATTCTCACCTTGCTTGTACACATATTTGAAGAAAGAAATTGCCCCACCTTCTAAAGACAACATCAGACAAAAGAACATCATTTTTGTCTTTTAATTCCCAAATTGAGTTGTTGATCCTCCTTTGGTTCGCATAATTTTGAAAAAAAAAATGCATTTTTATCTCCGCTCTCAAGCCACACTACTTGACTCTTCAAGCTCCAAGCATCTTCTTCTTGTTTGAGAATTTTTTGCCTAGCAGAATGTAAATAAACTAATTTTTCTTTCTTGGTATCAGAGAATAAATCATCATCAATAGCCTTAGATATAATATTCAATTCAAACTCAATCTAGAGCAACTCATCTTGATTATCTTCCTTTGTTTTCTTTTCCCAAGTAATCACATCATATTTTAGTTGTTTCAATTTAAAAATGAGAGACTGTGTAGGAGAGCATAATTCTTTTTCTGAATATTCCATCCATTTTGAATAAACCATCTCACAGAACTCCTTATCATCAAGCCACGTGTGATTGAACTTGAAAGGGTAGCTCAGCTTCCTAATATCTAAGTCCATCTGAAAAAAAATGGTTTATGATCAGATAGACAAGAGGATAAGGACCAACTTCTATATCTACCAATAACCCTTCTTAAATATTCAACTATTAAAAAATGATCTAGCCTTTTGGAAATGCCAGCTTTGTCAACTTGTCCATTACTCCAGGAGGGCACCAGAACACTAGGAGTTACATCAAGTAAATTTGCATTTTCAAAAGTATGCCTAAAGTAGTCAACCAGAGGGTAAAAAATATTGCTTGATCCCCAGGTTTCCAAGGAAGACAAAGTCAGATAACCCGCAATAATAAGCGAGGGATAATTTAGGACACCACTTTGAACCACTTTGTTCCAAAACTCTTTCCTATGATTGTAAGGGCCATAGATATTGATGACTCGAATAGTCCTATTCAAGCCCTTAACCCTTCCATGAAATAGAATACTCGCCTCAATCTTGAAAGGAGAGAACTGAGCCTTCAAAGGATTCCATGCACCTAACAAACCACCCGACATCCGAATTGCATCATGACTGCAACAATTCCAAGAAGGAAACATCTTGAGAAAGAAATCACCCGCTTGAAAACTGGAAGACATCGTCTCTTGAAGAAGGATAACATCAGGATTGACCACTTCAATCTATCGCTTAAAGAAAGTTCATTTGGGAGAATTTTCAAGCCCTTTGATATCAAAGGATAAAAATATCATTAAGGAACCACAGACAGGGGCAGGTATGCTCTATGGGCCCCAAAATAAGTATCAGAAGGAGAAACAGAGGAAAAGACTTTTCCAACTAGAACAATCTCAGAAAGTTTAGGGTTCGCAAATTTTGGATCGTTGGCAAGGGTAAGATATAAATATATTGATATAAATAAAGATATATCAAATATATAATATTAAATTTTAATAAATAAATAATATTTTAAAGATAAATATGTAATAAAAAATTATATAATAATGTAATGTTTTAAAAAAATTACAAATATATTATACTTTTTAATTCTATAAACTTAAATAAAGCCAGCATAAAATGAAGTATCTCTTACTTTTAATTTTATATATAATGATTCGTTGTTGAATGCATTTTTTTATATATAACAAACACAATGGGTTAATTGGTTTCCCTTAACAGAATGGTGGTACAACACATCTTTCCATACTTCATAAAAATGCCATTATTTATGGTACTTCATGGCTACCATCCTCCTTCCATCATGGCATCATTCTTGAAAGAGAAAGCTAAGGGTCAAGCTGCAATGGAGGATCACATAGAGAACCAACAAGAGGTTCTCCATCTATTGAAAGACAACTTGGCTATAACACAAAATAGGATGAAACAACAAGCAAATCAACATCGTAATGAAAGAAAATTTGAATTGGGATATTGGGTATTTTTGAGGTTACAACCATACAAACATATGTCCCTAAAGGAGCACAAGAAGGATAATAAATTAACACCCAAGTACTATGGTCCTAATAAGGTGTTGCACAAGATTGGAAGTATGGCTTACAAATTGGAGTTGCCTCCATCTTCTCATGTAGATCCAGTCTTCCATGTTTTTTGCCTAAAAAAGGTAATTAGTGACAAGATCCCCGTCCATACTATTTTACCAAAGATTGGTGAAGAAAGGAAATTAATACTAGAACTTGAAATAATCCTTTACACTAGGATCAAACAACTACAAAATCAAGCAATTATTGAGTACCTCATGAAGTAGAAGAACTTGCCAATAGAAGAAGCAACATGGTAAGATGAGTTATTCATGAAGAAACATCCGTAGTTAAATAAGTGTTGAGGACAAAACTTGTTCGAAGGGGAGGGGCACATTAAACTCTATATAGTGTGAGATTACATTTATATTATTATATTAGTATTATCTTAATTGGTCGACTAGGACCTTAATTGTTTTTATATGGTCGACCAAAGTTGTAATTGTACCATTTGTTTCCTATATATATACGAATGAGACATAATTTTAAGATCATCTCATCTTGCCTTGTGTATTTGATACATTTTAAAACGAGGTTGCCCCCTCGAAGATGCTTCTTATTCATCTCTTACGTCGTTCTTAACGTATTGGATTACTCTCTTTCTTATTTTATGCTCTTTTAAGAATTTGGTGCAAACAATAAACCTATCAAACTTAATAACAACAATTATACATATTAAAATAATAAAACTAATTATATATTAAATAATAAAATTTCCTAGTCTTAATAACAATAAACATTTCATGTCTTAATAACAACATCTAACTGTATATTGATTATTGAGAAAAACATAAATTTCCCAATAAATTATAATAAGATAACAATCATGATCATTATTAAAAAATTAAGAGAAGACACATCGACTAATACTATTTCGATTATACTAATTAAATTTCTTTTGGAGATACATTTGAAATTTAATTAGTGGGAACTATCGTATTATTCAGTTTGCATGCATTTATTTGTATTATTATATATATATATATATTTTTAATTAGTGGGTTTTATTATATATTTTTATTTTAAATCTATTTATTTAATATATTTTGGAAGGTGATTATTCAGTTTGTATATATTTCTGTGTATTATTATATATCTTATTTTATTTTAATTAGTTGAAACCATGGTATTATTACTTTACATAATTTTTTTCATTTTATTATATATTTTTATTTTAGAAGGTGTATAGATGCAACATATCTATTGGGAGAACAATTTTTTGGCAGATAAACTTTCAAAATTGGCGTTGGAGATTGAAAAGGACTTTTGATATGGGAGGAATTCTTGGATTCTAAGATTGAATCCCAGGGTTTTGTTGTCTTTTTGGACTAAGGGGTTTTTTTGTGTTTGATTGCTATAATTTTGGGGGTATTTTTGATAGAATGATTTTGTGGATTTTGTTGGGAGTATGAGTTATATTTGGACTAGACTGATAAGTATGGAACTATGGATCTATACTTGGATGGCTCATCATTGTACTATTTGATTTATACTCATAAATAACAATAATACGTTTTTTTTTCGCTGAAAAAAAAGAGATAAAGATAAGAAGTATATATTGATTTTAACAACGATATGATGTAAATAAGTAAGGTTATGATGTCCATTAACCTTGATTCTTTAATGAAATATTTAGAAGTATATTATTTTTTAAGGTGTAAATTTTAATATTTAAAAAAAATAAAATTAGCTAATAAGATTTATATTAATGCTAAGAAAAAGTATAGAGTATTAAACTCTTAGTTTATCATAAGCAAAATAAAATCATTAGTATAACAAGAGTTTATCATTTGGAATGTATTTAAAACTATTGTAAGTGTCTTCATTGATCTATTGCTTATTAGTAGCATAAGGATTATTAGATAACACTATCTATTGATCTACAATTATAGCTAGCAATAGAAAAAGAAAAAAAGTTGATATAATAAAAAGTAAATTGGTTGTTCATCATCAGATATTGAAATCAAAGGAACCTTTTAACCAAAAAATTCAAAGGAAGGGTCTCTTCTACAAACTGAGTCCCACATGTATCTTTGCCAATAACATTGAGTTTGGCATTCTGCTTCTTGATTTGGGTCTGAAGATCATCCAATTGCAAAAAAATCTTGTTGTTAGCTTCATGCTTCTCCATTCAACGCCTTTCACATTCAAGCCTTAATTTTCTAATACAGAGTGATAGTTTTAAAGTATTTGGTGTCCCGAGTGCGCGAGGTGCCTACATTAGGGACCCAATTTATCATGTCCCACTTGACCTCATCATTATGAAGCATACCCCTTTCCATTTTCACCTCTTCCTATGGCTACAAAATTTCACCTTGAATGCACTCTTGAATTTGTTTCCAGTAGCCCACTACTACATCCTTTGCTTCCAGCCTGACTCAAGAGTAAGAGAGTCTCAAATTGCCTCTTCATATACACCTCTCTCTACCTCTTCCGACCATGGTCAACATGGAAGGGAAGGTCAAATAGTTAGTTTGTGGATTATTGGGGGGGGACAAGTCCAAAGGAGATAAAGATACCTCTGAGATAGGAGTAGGTCCAAGTGTTGGCGGATATTTCTACCCTATAGTCAGGAAACTAAACTATCAACTTGGTTGGGGTGACAGGTAAGTGCATTAATGCTATTACAGAGACGTTTTACAAAAGAAATAGATTGTAGATTTAGGGAACACACCTTTTAACCGGAGTCTGATCCTAGCCTTGACTCGATCCCGTGTCCAGCTTCCAAATCTACTTTTCCTTCGGCAAACCTGCAACAACAATACCTTCCTCAAACATTTTGGGCAATATATAAAGCATGAAATAAACAAAAACTATGTTTAATATTCAGCGTTGACCAAAATAAATCCAACTTAAAATGCCATTTCATAACACCTTCAGATTGGAACAAGGAAACACTTCAACCTTTATTTGTCAAAATTAGAATGCAGTACAAATATACCTGATAATGAAGCAGGTTCCTGCAACTAGATTCTGGGCTTTAGCTTTCTTCTGGCTTGGATATCTTCTGCAACAACTTCTCCAATGCAAGCTTCTTCAAAGTTTTTCCATTAATCAATCTCACCAATCTCCAATTTCTAACCCTTCTCCTTTAACCTTCTTGGTATTTATAGGTTCAAAGAAGCAGTTCAGGTCGAGATGTAGTTATGGAGGAAGTTGGGGGAGTTAGGAAACTGCCATCAACTAATCCTCCTCGATGAATTAATATATTTTTTAATCATCTTTTAAGATATACGTGACTATTACTCAGTGGATTAGCGTATAGGGCGCTACCCTATTGTTTAACAACTAGCGCTCATTCAGTTTTAAATGTCGAGCGCTACTTTGCTAAGAAGGAGTAGCGTATATATTGATATGGGCGCTACTATTATACATTGGAGTCGCGTATGGGCGCTAGTCTATTTAAGTGGAGTAGCACTCATACCTCAAAATGATATTTTGTATGTTTTCCAGTATTTTCAGGAAATAGGATGAGTTGTCATATGGTCCAAGGTCAACATGCTCCTCCATCCAAGTTGTCCTTTTGTGTGATCAGCAGCTCAGGGTGATCATGGACGGAGAGGTGCAATTTTGACCTATAACAGATGCCCCCTAATGTGTGAGGTCAGAGGGAAATGATGGCCGGAATACATTACAATCCAAAGCCAGAGGAGGAGCACAGAACCGCAGAACAAGTCACAAGAAACCTGCAACAAAGATCAAGGTCAGCGAGCAATTACATTGTTGACATCTTATAGATGTGTAGTGTGATACAACATGATCTACGATACATAACAAGGAGATGTATATAAAAGCATGGCCACTTGAAATACAAGCATGGATCCATGTCAAACTAAGAGATCATAGCCATAACAACAAACTGGATCTATGTCTCATGGAAAGCCATATATAAGTGAGGCTCAGTCTTGTGCAACTTGGGTGATAACAAAATGAGGTAATGTCATCAAAAATTCCAAGGTCTTCATCCCACAATAACCCTAGGTACAAACCCAAACCATGTGAATAGATGAGCTGATAGTCGAACATGGAGGGCATCGTTTGATTACCGGTCATTGATGTATACCGTTAACAAACGCGAGGACTTCCACCGATAATGATGATGGGGTCCAAGGTACCAAGTACGATTCACCAAATGTGAATAGATGGACTTGGAGTCGAACACATGGGAATCCTGTCGAAGAAGAGACATTGATGTATTCTCATCATTCCACAGCGAGGAAAATTGCCACTGGTGACTGCAATCTCCAAGGTACTAACCGAAACTCTAAACTTCAATCCCAGAATAATGATTTGGTGTCGATGGGAAGAAGTCCGTTGGAAGGGAGGCCTTGAGGCATCCTCCATCATCCAACTCGAGAAACACTCAACTGGTAAGAGCTAATATGGAATAATATGCGATAAAACTGACACTCGGAAGGCCGACACATGAGGTCAAGGTAAACTGCAGAATGGCCGACACAGGGTATATCCTTGAACATTGAGCATGACACAAAAGTGACTCAGGCAGTTTCTGACATAATGGGGTAAATAAGTCTGAAATGTAAGAGACATTAACATACCCTCCATATGGTTGGAAGAATAACCAACCGGGAGAGTAAATAACTCGGAGGAAAGGTTCACCCTGAGGCCAAAAACTAAACCCAACCGACAAGATAGACTCAAGTAGGTGTTGTGTTCAAGGATAGGACTTGACTGAAACTGCCTTTGACAATGAAGATATGATATGTTTTCCGTTCCTTATTCTTTTTAGATAAAAGAATACCCTTCTTGTGGATTTAATGAGTCCAAGAAAGAATGAAAACTCAATAGGTCCAACCATGTAAATAGTTTAACGAGCCCATGGGAGGAATACTCAGCACCTTCTTCATAATTTAAAGAGTTCGAAGAAGAGATAGAAGATTACTCTATATGTATTGATCTCTGGATTTTAATATCGAGCCGAGATCTGTTCTTGCTCGCCGGTGTTTTCAATTTTAAGGAGTCTGAAAAACTTAAACAATAACTCCATATATCTGCTCGTGGATTTTAGAATCGAGCCCAAGCAGATTAATGCTCGCCGGTGTTTTCCTGTTTATAGAGTCTGAAAAACTTAAACAATCCTCTTTTCACCTATCCGTGGATTTTATATCGAGCCCGGATTGGTCTGTGCTCGGCGGTGTTTTCTTGTTTATAGAGTTGAAAAACTTAAACAGTCCTCTACTTACCCTCTCGTGGATTTCACATCGAGCCCGAGTAGGTGAATGCTCACTTGGTATTTTCATATTTAGAGAGTCTGAAAACCCTAAAGAGAGACTCCATCAAGTCCTTTTTCGTACAGTTAGTCTCCTCCCCCGAAAAAGTATAAAACAATGAAAGGAGAACTCTTCTAGCGCATACAGGAGTATACCTAGAGTATACCTTTTCCGTAGTTAATCCACCGAGGCCCGGAAAATGGGTAATTCTATACCTGAGTGGATGAGCCTTCGGATACTTTAACGAGCTCTAAGAGGACAAGTTTGCTCGACAATCTTGTTTAGGTTTAAATAGTCCAAACAAGAGCTTAAAATGACTTAAAGGTCAGCTTCTGGGATCGTAACTTCATGTCCTGCCAAAAACTAGGTTTTCAACAAAATATTAGTCGATGTCGCAAAAATCTTAAATGATATATGAATTTGGAATGTTTAGCTAACTGACAAGGTCTATCATTAAGAAATTTGAGCTTAGGAGACGAATCCGACAACAATTGAGTAAAAATTGAATCTTGGATCAGTGTTAAACCTTATTTTGTGTTTCAATTAATTAATTAGGGTTTTTGAAAGTGTTTGAAACTATGGAAAATTAAAAATTATGGGTAAAAATTAAAATCCAATTTTATATATAATTTCATTGTTAAAAAATCAATTTTCATTTTGTGTTGTAGGGCAAACATTGGGCACCATTTCATGAATTTCAAATCTCCACCGTGATCGAACGGAGCATCCAATCACCAAACTTCTTCCACCAAGTAAGTAGAAATTAACCAAACTTGCATTTCAATAGTTTATTTTTAAAATTTTGAGCAAAAAATGGCCCGAAACGCGATGCTCATAAGGTTTTATGCGCGGGCGCTACTATGTATACACAACAGTAGTGTACGAAGGCAATGGGCGCTACTTTGCTCAAACAGAGTAGCGCCTACACGCTACTGTGTAGTATACACAGTAGCGTACATATTTACAAAGCCATTTTAAAGCGCCGAGACTCAAAATTTTTGGGGTTTTTGTGCAGGATGGTCTTACAATGGAGGGAAAGGGAGCATGAAGACATGGATAGACTAGCCATGCAAGACCTGGCTACCCTCCATGCGCTCCGTAGATGCGGTTTGTTGAAATTTTATCGAACCGTAAACATGCGTGCACTAAACAAGTTGTTTCGAAGATTGATTCAGTATTGGGATGTCGATACTAATACCTTCATCATCCGGGGGGAAAATCTAGAGCTTACCGTTGAGGATATATACTTTATTACCGGTCTTTCAAGGAGAGGAGACGTAATCAATCTAAAAGGGACATCTCGTTTGGGTGCACGATCAGTGCAAGAATATGTAAATACATACTGTGTTGCCGGAGCAGAAAAATCGGGAAGCCAAATCCTGATTTCAACTATTGATGGTCTCCCGATGAAAGTGATAGTGAGCATGATCAACCGGGTATCCGGTAGTGCATCACAACACTTAGCTTCTAGGCATTCGATGCATATCGGTGTACAGTGCTTGCATGGCCATATTTATGATTGGAGTACTAGCTTGTTGGCAAACATGAAGTATCAATTGACAAGTTGCAAATCCGGCACAATGAAGAATTTTGGGTACGGGAGTATCTTGTGTACTTTCTTTTTCGAGAGGATGCCTGCTATTAGCTTGGGGATGCCTCTACCACAGGTTAACCCCCGTGAGCCTAGACTAGGCCGTTGGGGTGACATTTTTCTCTGCCAGGGTGGTGGGGAGAGTCATTATTGTTACCATACTGATGACTTCTGGGGGTGGTGGGAGAGGCAGGTTCCCGCTTTTGAGCAGTTTCCCTATGTTGGATTGGATTTTCGTCACGATCCAGAGCTGGTGCTTCCGCCAGGTGGAGCCTGGGGAGATATTGGTATGTTTACTTTTAAGAATTTATTTAATTTTTCAAACTTTTCAAGTATTTGATTTTTATGAATGAGTTTTGGAGTTCTAATCAAGTGTCAAATGCAGATGTTGGACCTGTTCGTCCCGAGGGCCATCCTACTATCTATGTGAGACCAGCTGATATCACCGCAGCAGAAGCTATGTTGGGAACCCTGGAGAGGAAAATGAGTCGGTTGACTCATGAGATTCCTGCATGCCACATGGATCAGATACCTGTTGACATGCAGGAAGATGTTGTTGGGGTGCCCCCAGCATGGCTTAGATTACTGCGGAGAGTTGCTAGACTAGTGATATGCTATCGCAATGCGGTAGATGATGAGGAGGTTCCTCCTTCTCTGTAGGAGAAGAAAAACATTATATGTATATATTTTTGAGGCTACCATGCCCAGCTTTTGTACTTTTATGACTTGACTGGAGAGACTCATAACTCAAAACTCATATTTTTTGATACGGTACCAGTTATATATACAGTATCGGTTATTTACATGTGTATGCGTTTTAAATTTTATGTGTGGAATGTTGTTTACAATGTATGATGCAAATTCCAGTCTAACACATAGTTTGCTAATGAATCAGCTAAATTGTTTAAATTTCTTGGAATGTGTTCATATCTGATAGAATGAAAATGTCTTTCCAATAATCTAACTCGTAGAAACTGACGTAGCAATCCTGGATCTCTGATCCGATAGACACCTGTTAACTGAAATACAATTAGTTGTGAGTCAAGCCTTACCTCCAGGCATGAAATGCCATGACTGAGGGCATCTCGGAGAAGTTCTATAACTGCACTGTATTCAGCCACATTGTTCGTGGTAGGTCCCAAACAAACCCCCCCGAAGAGACAAGTTGGTCAGCGGGTGAATAAATGACCCAAGCTGCTGCAGCCAACTGATAGGTGTGGCGACTGGCGCCATCGGCAAAGCCTAGGAAATGTGCGGTTGACATCTGGTACACGAAACGAGAAACACACATAAGATCACCTAACGAGCATAACAAAACTAACTATACAAAAATATACAGTTATGTAACAAGAAAAAGTACTTCAACTTGGGCGTAGTACTCTTTCAGGTAAGGTCAATGCCTGGATCTTCCTCAGGAGGCCGGGCAAAGGTGTTATGGAACTCACGGAAAAGGTTGGTATACGGGATTATTTCATCGAGATAACATCCCATTTCAAAGAAAAAAATTCCGTTGACCCCAGTAAAAATGTTCACCAACGAGGTATGTACTCTATTTGCTTCAACAATGGCAACTTGTGAAGGAGTGAGACCAGTATTCTCATCGGGTGGTGAACAAAATTCACCTCTCTCTAATAAGTGAAGAAAAGGAAACAGGAAAGACACGCGATTTATATGTTCATGAGGATGGTCTGGGTCATTCAGGGCTTCTAACATTTCTTCATCAGAAGGTAAAGTAATTCTTGTACTGTTGAGAGAATGAATCGGGCTAGGTGTCTGAGTAGTGGCACAATCCATGTTTGACTCGACAGACACGGGTGGAGTCAATATATCTTCTGTTGTAGTTTGATAAGAATCTAAGTGAGTAACTTCTATAACAAGGGTGGGTACTGAGGGGTTTGTATTAGTTGGGAGAAACTCGGAGTCGATTGTTGAACTAACCATAGGAGTTTTAGATGATGAGCATCCCTCAGTACCAACAAATAAAGTAGGAGCGGGTAGGTCAAAAGTGCCAATTAGTGATCCAAAAAGTCCTGCTCCTAAACTCTCACTAACTGGGGTGGTTTGATCAATCATAGGAACCGTAGTTTCCGAAGAAGTCTGGTGTTTTCTTTGAGTGAAAGAAAGTTGATCGACTGTAACGATCTTACCTTCAAATGGGAACATTACCACTCGAAAAACTGCTGATGCTATAGCTTGCATGGCATAAGTCCAACTCCTGCCCAATAACATGTTGTAATCGAGTGGAGCATCCAAAAATTCTATCTCAATAGCAACTGTCTTACCGGCCAAAGTGACATTAAATGATGGAAAAACTCCATGTGGACGAAAAGTTCTTCCATCAAATGCAGTAAGCATTGTGTTGGAAGGGACTAACTCAGGAGAACCTTGTGTTGGAAGGGACTAACTCAGGAGAACCTAGAGCTTTCCAACAGGAAATCGACATAACACAAGTCGACGCTCCCTCATCTACTACAGCTCGTCTTATGGTCATTGGACCATGAACGACCTCAATCTGGAGGGCAACCGGTATTTGACATCAGTCATGTCAAATCGCGCAGACATGTTGGAGGACTCCATACTCCCAATAGCTGCCAAAAGTGCATTTCCTTGCAATGGACAACTCTACAAGACTTCTAGAGTAGACATGGCACTAGGGGTTTGGGCTAGATCTTCAACCACATTGTAGTTGGAAGTAGCCCGTGTGTTGGGATTGTGCAATGCCCTCTTCAAGACACCTTTCAGAATCTTGGGCATTGGGTCCACAGGTATGTGGAGTGGAGTGGAGGATTCAACAATCTCCTTATCCTTTCTCTGCGTTTCCAGGGTATAGTTCTTAGCTCTGGTTTGCAAAAGTGCATTTGAGTTGACCATATTTATGAATGTTTGATCAACCGTGGCGTGCGAAGTGCCCCCAGTTTTGGAGGTGCCAGAAGTTGAGCCTTGCCCTTTAGGAAATGGATCTTTCAAGACGGCAGGCTTCTTCTCTCTTAAGAGATTCTGGGCTTCTTCTAGTAGAGGGCATTGATGAGTAAGGTGGTTTTGTTTGCAAAGTTTACAAGGGAACCTAACCTTCTTCTCTTCTTTGTTACCCTCTTCGGCATTCTCTTTTTTGGGCTTTTGTTGGTTCCCCTCTCCGTTCTTGCCCTTCTTTTTGTTGTTGGGCTGCCGAGGGCCCTTTTGATTGTTCTAAACCTGATTAACAGATTCAGAAATAGAAGGAGAGGTTGTGACGGAAGCAATGTCTGCAGTCGAATGTTTGACAGTTAAGGCTTGGACCTGTTTGGTCAGTGCTTCGAAGGCTGCAGAGTTAACTGAACCCACTATGCCGTCAGCATGTGGTCCAGATTTGGGTCTACTCAGATCAGTGTTTGATCTCGGTGCGTCAGGTATAATCTCGTACAGTAAACCAGATTGTGCGTATACAAGGTCTAACTGTTGAGTCCTTAAGATGGCTTCTTCTTCATTGGAAACTCCAGATGTCGCTACTTCCTTAGAAATGTAAGGAAGGAGTGATTTCAAGTACCACTCAAGCAGGAACTCTGGAGGGATGTTGGCCTTTATGAGCCTTTTCCGTCTTCGCCACTCCTGAATGTGGTCAGATAAATGAGTGGCTTTGTTTTGTCTAAAAGTAGACAAAAGTTCTGTTCCGGCATCATACCGAATAGGAAGTTGGAAATGGTTCAAAAAGACGGTTGCTAGATCCCCAAAACTAGAGAAAGTAGCCACAGGTAACTCAATGTACCATTTGGCTGGGGGACCAGTTAAGGTCCTTTGAAACAATCTCAATCTGATGGAATCTTCGTTCAACGAATTTGAAGAACACCACAAGTGAAAGGTAGTGACATGGTCACCAGGGTCTTCACCAGCTTTGCCTTCTAATTTTGGAATATCCGAAGGTAATTTGGTGGGAACTGATGGCCACGTGGCATTATTACACACAGGATCATTTGTCAATTTCGAAAGGTCTGGCAAATTCAAAGTTGCCAGAAAAGGTAGACGAGGCCGGTAAGATGAAGCTTGATAAGGGAAACCACCCATCGTTTGTCCCATGAATTGTTGGTAGGGGTTGCCCCCAGCCATTTGGTGATAAGGGTTGCCCCCGGCCATGTGCTGATAGGAGTTTCCACCTACCAACTGTTGATAGGGGTTACCCCCAGTTAACTGTTGGTAGGGGTTACCCCCAGGTATTTGTTGGTAGGGGTTGCCCCCTTCCAGTTGTTGTTGTTGTGAGAAAGAATTATTAAAATTTCCCCACCCATACGAGAGCGGATTAGTGCTTTGCTGGTTCGTCCACTGTGGCTAGGTGTTAGCCCCGCCATATTGCTGGTTGAAGATGTTGCCCCCTCCCCCTGAAAATAAGGAAAAAGGAACATTATTTGCAGGCATGCTACCTTGATTCAAGTTAGGGCCTACAAAGGTGTTGAAACCAGTAGAAGCTGATGTGGACGGTGCAGTCATGGTGCCCATGACTGGTATGTTTGCAGAAACACTTGGTCCTACCACATGTGTGGAAACCCAAGTACTAGGGGTCTGATATAACGGTTGTGAAGTAGAAGGTGTTGCATAGTTGGCTATACTGCTAGGTCCAACAGTAGACGTGGGAATAGATGCCATTGTTGTAAAACTAGGCATTCCTAATGTACTAGTGTTGAAACTGAAAGATGGAGTAGGCACAGATGTGGTTTGTGCCTGACTAGATGTAGCAGTAAAAGAAGGGTTAACTGTGCTGGTATTCATACCTAAAGTGGGAGTTTGGGGACCCCCTGGTTCACCTCTTGTGTTAGACATCAGATGATCGGGAAACAAAAGATCTGCACTGAAAAGGGGCTGCTGGAAACCAACAGGTGACAGAAGCGGAATTCCAATATTAGTTAAGGGAGGATTGAAAGGAGTGCTATACTCCGCGGAAGTAAGATCTTCCACCTCAACAGTACTAAAATGTTGTTGATCTGTGGTACCTGGTGGTGGTTCCTCAGGAACCTCAATTTCAAGGTTTTCTATTATAAGTATTTCTTCAAGCAATTCTATTTCAGAGGTAATTTCTGAAGAAATACCGGGGTTTACCCGCTGTCTTCTAGCTGGTTGTATAGGTTCTGTTCTAACAGGTGGAAGGTTCTGAATCCTTCTCGATCTACGGAGTTGTTGATTCTCCGTGATTATAAATATAAAAAACAAACTAGAACCTAGTGGCCACTATGACTAGGGGGCAAACAACACACCAACTAAAAATTCCTAAGTATACAAACCAGTCAAACAAAGGTGCCTTCTGGAGAAGAGTCTGGGATGATTAGGGCCCAGAACAGGTCAACGAAGGAAGAAAGATAGTTACCCGGGGTCCACAATACAATGACTAAGGGTGCAAGCGCTGGAATCACCCAACCGCCCTCCCAAAGACCCGCACGGGGTTTCCTCCCACGTCTGTCTTAGGTACAGTAGATATACCCTCTGCTGTCACCTGTGTAAGAACCTAGAAGTATGATACTATGGATACCACAACACCTAAAATTCCTGGGGGAACAGTCACCGGTTGAATCAGAAAGCGTGGGTAGGGTAGCTAAGCCCAAAACTCGAAAGAGTCCCCAATACGCAATCCGATCCTGGCGTATGCTCGAACAACAAGTAGGAGGAGTATTCCCACAAACTGATCTCGCAATGACCTACTGCATATGCTCCCAGACAAATTTTGAGTGAGGTGGGTTTGCCTATGATAGTCTCACTACGATTGTTGCGCAATGTGTGATCTTGGGTGGTTTAAGGTGATTTAAACCCAAGACCCTAACCAAAACTAGTTGGTGTAGTGTACCCTAAAAAGAAAAAGTTTCTAGTTCATTTTATTAGCAAATTTTAGGGCTTTTATTACGCAAAAAGGGATAGTGAGTGTGTGAGCGTGGTTATAACAAGAAAACAAAAATGCAAATGTACTCAAATCTTCCTACAACAAAACTTTTTTATTTTTTCATCTACTTATTTTTCAAAACTGAAAATCTAAGCAAACTTTATTTTTAAAATTTTTTTGTTTTCTTTTTAAATTATACAAAATAAACTAAGCTATTTTGAAATGACAAAGACAAGTTCTAATTTAACTTAAGGTACCAAATTTTTTGCTTTTTCAAAAACCGAAAAAGAACTATGCAAAGATGGAAAGCCAAATAAAACTTTAAATGCGGAGTGTGTAAGTATGGCTAAACGTTCTTAGGCCTACAGCTGTCGAAACCCTAGCTCGAGAAAGACTTGATCTACAGGTTTTTTACTAAGAAAAAGCCTATAACCTTGGACACCAAGTGGGAGAAAACAAAGGGGAGAACACCCAAGGACTGACCTAACGTGTTTAACCCTAGCAAGACCACAAAGCCAAGTACAAGTAGACAAGCAGGCTGCCCTACTAACACGAAGAAACTGAGAGGTGAAACTAGCCTACAGCTGTTTAAAAATCACTTGTGACCAGCAGAAGACAAGAAGTCCTGGAAGAAATGAAACTTGACCAAAAAGAAGACACCCTAAAAGCTCTACCAAAGACCAAACCCTAAACAAAGGACGGGGGTAGTGGAGAGCAGACAACTTCACCACAAACAACAGACACAGGAGTGTGCAGGTTTGTAAACGGGCAACAAGCAGTCAGGGTCTGAAAAAAGTGAAAGTGTTCGTCACCAAACACCACCAAGTCTTCCAAAAAGTCAATAAAAGGTCTCAAAAAATCCAAAGGTCAACAAATGTTTTAAAAGATGGAAAAAATTTAAGGAGAGGTTCTATAACTTGAACAACAATTAAAAACCTTATGCAATCATCAAAGGAACCTTACAGCACAGTCAGCAAATCACCACAGGGTTATAACACGAGCAAACCAAAAATTGACTGCTTCAGGAAATGTACTCTACTGTGTAGTAGAGCAACTCGCGCCAATGCCAAAACGGGCGCTACTGTATATACAGAACAGTAGCGTATGGGCGCTACTATACATATATCAGAGTAGTGCTCATATTTCCAAGGCTTTAAAACTGACTTTGGAAGGTATAAAAACTGATGAAAGCAGGCAAGACCAAGACAAGGGATACCTAAAAAGGTTCTTGACACATCAAAGAAGTTAAAACAAACTAAAGAGACACCCAAAAACAAAGTTTCCTAAAGCCAAAAACTCTATTCCCCAGCGGAGTCGCCAGTCTGTTGGCGGATATTTCTACCCTATAGTCAGGAAACTAAACTATCAACTTGGTTGGGGTGACAGGTAAGTGCATTAATGCTATTACAGAGACGTTTTACAAAAGAAATAGATTGTAGATTTAGGGAACACACCTTTTAACCGGAGTCTGATCCTAGCCTTGACTCGATCCCGTGTCCAGCTTCCAAATCTACTTTTCCTTCGGCAAACCTGCAACAACAATACCTTCCTCAAACATTTTGGGCAATATATAAAGCATGAAATAAACAAAAACTATGTTTAATATTCAGCGTTGACCAAAATAAATCCAACTTAAAATGCCATTTCATAACACCTTCAGATTGGAACAAGGAAACACTTCAACCTTTATTTGTCAAAATTAGAATGCAGTACAAATATACCTGATAATGAAGCAGGTTCCTGCAACTAGATTCTGGGCTCTGGATTTCTTCTGGCTTGGATATCTTCTGCAACAACTTCTCCAATGCAAGCTTCTTCAAAGTTTTTCCATTAATCAATCTCACCAATCTCCAATTTCTAACCCTTCTCCTTTAACCTTCTTGGTATTTATAGGTTCAAAGAAGCAGTTCAGGTCGAGATGTAGTTATGGAGGAAGTTGGGGGAGTTAGGAAACTGCCATCAACTAATCCTCCTCGATGAATTAATATATTTTTTAATCATCTTTTAAGATATACGCGACTATTACTCAGTGGAGTAGCGTATAGGGCGCTACCCTATTGTTTAACAACTAGCGCTCATTCAGTTTTAAATGTCGAGCGCTACTTTGCTAAGAAGGAGTAGCATATATATTGATATGGGCGCTACTATTATACACTGGAGTCGCGTATGGGCGCTAGTCTATTTAAGTGGAGTAGCGCTCATACCTCAAAATGATATTTTGTATGTTTTCCAGTATTTTCAGGAAATAGGATGAGTTGTCATATGGTCCAAGGTCAACATGCTCCTCCATCCAAGTTGTCCTTTTGTGTGATCAGCAGCTCAGGGTGATCACGGACGGAGAGTTACAATTTTGACCTATAACACCAAGTAAGGATATACCCTCATAAGCATTGAAAAGGAGGGAGCATACCAATCCAGGTTTTGGAAAGTGGAGGATTAAAGGGAAAATATTAAGTGAAATTACCAAAAGAATGGAGGAGAAACTAATACCGGTCGAGGCCGCCAGGAAGAGGGAAATTCAAGTGAGAGCTAGGAATGAAGAGAGGATGGAACAAAAACCCGATAACTCCTTCCATCTTATTCCTATATTCTCACACTTACTGGATAATAACTAAGGATCGTTCATTCATCATTCTATAATGCCAAAACATCATTCTCTCGGCCATCAACCTCTTCATATTGAACTATATAACAAAAAAAACCAGAAGGGAACTGTATTCCAAGAAAAGAGGTGGTGTATAAGACACCATTACATCACTCAAGCACAACACATTATGATCAGAACATCACAATTCATTCTTCAACATCAAATTGCGATATCATTTAGCTCTATTCAACAAAAACCATAGGGTCATCTTTTTATAGTCTCTAAATCTAACAAACTCCCTTGAAGTGAGGATGATCTGGTCCACAAATAGAGGTCATTGGTTCTAACCGTTTCCACAAAATACACAACATCCCATAAATTAGTTGGTTATTCTAGTCGACCCGATCATGGCCTCATCAACCATTCAGGGGACCAATTAATCAACCACTCACTCGAGCCCTCAATTGACTGCTTTGCTAGTAGACTGTTGTCTATCGACTAAATGTCTCTAGAAGATCTAGAGGTGTGATGAACTTGCATAACCTTAGTTTCCAACACCTCCCCATCAGCACAACGCTCTGGAGATCCAAGAGGTGAAATTATGTTCTATGAACAACCCCCTATAATTATAGCTTCCTAAAGCCCAAGCATAGCCCGAAGTTTCACAATATTAGCTTCTGGTAGAGGCTTCATAAATATATCAACGATTCGATCATCTGTCCTGCAATAAACAAGTGAGACAACATTGTCTTGTAACAATTGTCTCAAATAATAAACATGAAGTTCAACATGCTTCATTTTTATGTGAGCAACAAGATTATCAGCAACATGTTTTGTACTTTGATTGTCACAATGGATAATAGTCGATGCTTGAAGATGAAAACCAAGCTTGTATAAAATCCAACGGTTCCAAATTGCCTCTGTACCTGCATTGACAATGCAATCAGATTCTGCTTTTGTAGTCGAAATAGGGACTACATTCGGTTTCTTACACGACCAGACCAAGGTTCTAGAGTTAAGTCGAAACACATAGCCAGAAGTGGAATTTTTGTCATCAATGTCACCTCCCCAGTCAGAACAACGAACCCAACCAGTGTTTCTGAATTGCGACAATACTTAATACCATACTAATAATTTCCTTTAATATAGAGAACAATTCTCTTTGTAGCTTTCCAATGGATTTCTTTAAAATCTTGGATGAACCAAGAAACCACACTAACAACAAAGGAGAGATCAGGTCGAATGTGAGTTAAGTAAATCAAGATATCAAACAACTGTCGATAAAGAGTGGCATCGACTCGCAGAGAGTCATGAGTCACAGTCCTTCAAGAATTGTACACCCGATTGATAAGGTGTAGCACAAGACTTACAGTCATCCATTTTGAATCATTTCAAAATATCCAAAGCATATTTTGGTTGAGAAAGGAAAATACAATCATCCATTTGCAAAATTTGAATGCCCAAAAAGAAATGCAACATACAAATATCAATCCTTTCAAAAGTATATGTACGTTGTTTCTTCAAACCCAAAATCAGATTGACATTATTTCGTGTTATGACTAAGTCATCAACATACGATGCCACAATCACAGTATCATTATGAACATGCAATACATAAATACTATGATAAGATTCACACCATTTGAATCCAATATTGATAAAGAAACGATCAATCTTGTCATACCAAGCACGAGGTGCTTGTTTCAAACTATACAACGAATTCTTAAGTCGACAAACAAGGCCAGAATCTGTCCCAAAACCAAGAGGTTGTTCCATATAAATTTCTTCAGCCAAGTTTCCATGAATAAAAGCACTTTTATCATCCATTTGATGAATTTACCATCCAAAATTAGCAATAAGGGAAAGAATCAGTCGAACATAGTTAATCTTTTCAAGAGGAGAAAAGGTTTTGGTGTAGTTTATGCCTTCTTGAGAATGGAAGCCCTTGGATACTAGACGATCCTTATGAAGTTCAACAACACCGTCAGAAGTAAACTTGGTCTTATAGACCCACCGACACTTCACAACATTCTGTCGTTGCAGTCAAGGAATCGGTTCCCAAGTTTGATTCTTCTTAAAAGAATATCTCATTCTTCTTCAAAGAATCAATTTTAGTAGCCATATGATTTTTGCATTCAGGCAATTCCTAACCATCAACATAAGTGTCAAGAACATGTGCCATTAGTGCAACATAGTCATGTTTTTTACAACTGT
Organism: Larix kaempferi; assembly: GCA_027924585.1. Lineage (NCBI taxonomy): Eukaryota > Viridiplantae > Streptophyta > Pinopsida > Pinales > Pinaceae > Larix > Larix kaempferi. The sequence goes on from BSBM01000662.1 coordinate 4,395,975, forward strand.
GGGTATGCCAACCAATACTAACCTCTCCAACATCATGTCCAATAGCTTCAATTGTTTTAGTAGCCCACTAAGGTAGACAATTCGGTGGTGATTTAGGTCGATGATTGTTAGTTGAATGATCGGGTGTGTCACAATGTTCTCAGTTAATATAGACCGAGCACCAGTTGACTTGTGAGTAGAATTCATTAGTCTGGTTGAATATCCAAAGAAGGGTATAGTCGATCCAGATTCTTCAATAATATCAAAAGGATCGATGTGCAATAGACCACGTGAATATTTAAACAACTTATTACCTGAAATATTCTCATCAAATATCACATTTATGCTTAAAATATTTTGTTATTTGATAGGTTCAAATAGTTGATAGGATTTTGACTCATCAAAATATCCCATCATGATGCAAGCGTGACTCTTTGCATCCAATTTCTTTCTACAGTTGTCACTAATATGCATCCAAGCAACACATCCAAAGGTTCTAAGGTGTTCGACAGAGGGTTTCCTTCCATACCACTTCTTGAATGGAGTCATGTCACTAGCAACTCTTGTTAGACAAGGTTCAAGAGATAGTTTGAACAATAAACTGCTTTTGCCCAAAATTTAGTCAAAATATATTGGGTCTGAAGCACGTTTGTAGTAGGCACCAAGCCATTTATATCAATGTCTAATTCTTCCTCTCCGCGACTCCATTATTCTGAGGGGTGTGAAGGAAAAATATTTTCCAAGAACTGCCATTTTGAAAGAGATATTCTTCAAGCTGTCGACTCACACATAACCCACCATTGTTTGATCTCAAACATTTGATAGGATGACCACATTGCTTTTCAGCCAATGCCCTAAATTCCTTAAATATTTCAAAGACACGACTCTTATTATTCAAGAAATATACCCAAGAAAATAAAGAGAAATAATCAATGAAGGTCAAAATATAGTTCGTACATGCTAATGAGGGTTTGTTCATGCAACATAGATCATTGTGAACAAGTTCTAGTCAATCTTGTGGTCACCAAGATTTTCCAAAATTAAAGGGTTCTTGATGATGCTTTCCAAGCACACATTCTCTATAAACTCCATCAGGTGGAACAATATTTGGGAGACCAGTAACCATATTTGTTGCCATCATCTTTAAACTTCAAAATTTTATATGTCCAAGTTGTTTATGCCAAATTTGACTTCTGTCGTCGGTTTGAGAAATTAGTGTAGTTGATCCAGTTAGTCGAAAGTCATGCATAGGATAATCACAGAACTTGTAAAGTATGTCTTTGGGATCTAAATATCCTAAAGCAATAGTTCCCCCCCCAAGCCTTGGATCCTTTACAATAAAGCAATCTGACCAAAACTCGACAATCTTCTTATTATTTGTAAGTTGTGCAAACGACAACAAATTTGTAGTCAAGCTAGCTACATGATAGACATTGGATGTTCGACCATGTTGGAATTCAACATCACCTCTTCCAACAATCGTGAGAGTACAATCATTAGCTACATAAATATTATGTTCTAGAGATCCATTTAAGGAAGAGAACATAGAAGCATCCTTAGCCATATGACGAGTACAACCAAAATCGACTATCAATTATGTTTGAGCGGTATGGGCATGTAATGCTTGGGAAGTGCTAATAGACAAGGAAAAATTTTCAGTAGGTTGGTTGATCAACTAACCAATCGATGCGCCTTCTTCAAGATGCTTGACCTTTTATTCAATTCCTTTGTCTTCTTTTAGTAGGTTTTCTTGACATGCCCCACACTTCCATAGTAGCGACATGTTTTCATCTTTTGATTCTTATTCGTCAATGACGAATCATCGGTCTTTTGTTTAGTAGGTTGTTCGATACATTCTTGTTGATGATTCACTTGAGCGTGTTCTTTATAATTTTGCTTGACCTTGATTTTGAGTAAGTGAACCTGGTGTTTACTACCAAGCTTCCCTTCTTCAAGAAAATTTTGTTGGTCTTTAATCAAAAAATCACATAAGATATCAAATTTGAAGTCCTTACTATCTTGATCGTGTGACATCCAATTGGCATGAAATGAAGAGAAAAACACATCATAAGGTGTCCTCATATTTATCAGGACTAGTTCAATGAGTTGTCCATCCTTCTTCGGAAAACCTTAACCACATATACCCAATTTAAACTATAGCTCCTTAATGCAAGCTAAATATTCCTCAATCCTTTCAAAGGAGTGGGGTTCTAGAGAGATGAAATTTTTCTCTATCTACATTACTTGACTTTCATTAAACTTGTTGAACAATGACTTCAACTTACTCCATACAACATGAAGGAAGTCGATCCCACTTATATGAAAGAAAATATCCCTTGAAATGTAAGTCTTGATTACCCCAACAATCTCATCCTTCTTTTTGTCAATGACAGACTTAGCCTGGTGATCCGTCATAATGACCTTAGTATATTGCCACAATCCCTTGCTCTTCAACAAAGTTTTCATATCTGGCGCCCTTATTGCATAGTTGTGTCCATTCATAACAATGAGTTCTATGTTGGAAGTCATCATTTTGATCAAACAAATCTAATCCAAGTTTAAAGAAGAGGTATCAGTCGACAAATCTTCAGCTCAAAGTCAATCAACCCTAGATTTGACTCATCACGATTGTAGACAACAGTCTAGGTCAAAACCAATAGCTCTAATACCATGTTGGAGAACCTATTCCTATTGAACTATATAATAGAAAAGAAAATAACAGAAGGGAAATTTATACCAAGAAAAGAGGTGGTGTCTAAAGACACTGTTACAACACTCAAGCACAATGCATTATGATCAGAACATCACAATGCATTCTTCAACATCAAATTGCGATGTCATTCAATTCTATTCAACACATCCCATAGGGTCGTTCTTTTATAGTCTCCAAATATAACGAACTCTCTTTAAGTGTGGATGATATGTTCCATAAAATATGCAATGTCTCATAAATTAGTTGGTTGTTCTATTCGATCCAACCATGAGTCATGACATCGTTGACCATTCATTCGACTGATCAATCAACCACTCAGTCAAGCCTCAATTGATTGCTTTCCTGGTTGCCTGTTGTCTATCCAATTTCTTCCTCCAGAATATCTAGAGGTGTGATGAACTTGCATAACCTTAGGTTCCAACACATACAAGTCTCGTACTTGGTATCATGATTCTTGAGTGCAACCATAACCTTAGGCATTAAAGTTTTCATACTAGACCTCACCTCTTCCACTGTCACCTGGTGCCTTACATGTCTTATATTGATGACATCTACTGTCTTGTTTTTATGGCTAAACCTTAGGATTATCTTACATCCCCCCTCTAGCACCCCATCCGAGGAACATCTCCTTCCCTAATTGAATTGGTTTCTTAAAATTTTAAATATTGGTATTTATAAAATATATGGTATCTCTTAACGTTTTATTAATTTATTGGTCAAAGTTACTAACAATAATAATATAATTTTAAAATTATACCTAATGAAACACTAAATTGATATAAGGGGCCTCCTTGTTTGTAAGATAAGAAACCCTTTCATATAATAATGTAACTATTAATATTTTATCCCAAAATTAACTTATGTAAAATTCTATATACAAATGACCATTTTAACAATTTTATCCTATACTTATGAAAAATGAATCTATCATAATAAGGACAAAACGTTTTCCTTTACCTCATAATTTGTTATGAGTTGATAAGTACCCTTACCTTAGAAACAAAGTTGGTGGTGAATAATTGATTTAGATTAAAATAAATAAATAAATAAAGTCCAAAACAATACCCAATGATAACAAAGTTGGTGGTGAATAATTAACTTAAATTAAAAAAAACTAAATAAAATACAAAACCATATCTAACAATACTATATTAATACAAACACATAATTATTATGTTTATATATATTGATAAATTTATATCACCTCATAATTTGTTATGAGTTGATATCTACCCTTAAGTTTAAAATCAAAGTTCAATATGAATAATTAACTTAAAGTAAAAAAAAAAATCTAAACAAAATAATAGTAATGATAATTTACCAAACCTAAACACATTAATGTGTTTGATTTTTTTTCCAGCGGAAATCTGTTCCTTGCTATTCCATTTTTGGAATCAAGGGTACGTATAGACCCCCCTGGAATGGATCCCGGGTTGATGTGAAACCCCCCACCATCTCACCGTTGCGCCATTCCATCCGAGTCACATTAATGTGTTTGATATACTTAGATAAACATATATCAAGCAATTTTTTTATAAACTTTTTATCTATTTGATATGCACCTATCAAAATACACAACACGTTTATATATTTAATATGTTTATGTCAATTTCCAACTCACGCATATATATATATATATATAACAATAACCTGGGTTGAAATTAATGATATAATAAAGTTTATATTAATATATTAATTTTATATAATACAAATTACTATATTAATTATATATTTATATAAAGTTTTTCAGATGGGTGACAACAGTGTTGGACAAGAGAAATGACGGCGATGGGATGGGAACCGAGCTAGCGACGACGTTCGAGGGGATGGTGCATTTAAATCACCCTCATCCTGAGTGTTAACACATACATGATTATTGTACGGAGAGGAAGTGGATTAATGGCATACACATCGACCGCTTTTTCTCTTCGGACTAGTTTCAAATGGACATTCAAACGCCGAGTGTCATGCCTCAAGCAAAGTCTTTGCTATTTCAGAGATTGATCTACAGGCTGAGGGTTGGTGCAACTGTCGTGATGGAGACACGACCATAGTAAGAGAAGTAGTAGAACTCTCCTACACCTAACTCCCATTGATTTAGGGAATTAGGTGCACATTAAAGACATTGAGACACATGTATTTGAGAATATTTGAAATTAAAATATTAAATTAAATTAAATATGTGCATGGACAGACACATGGCACACAAGAATTTGCTATATAATGAGGGAGGAGAAGGAGAGAAGGACATCTCTTGCTCCCTAATGCTGGATGGTCATCATAATCTCGGATTATGTTATGATCCTTGGAGTTGGGATTAGCCGGAATAGGGATTGGGAGATCCTTTCGGGAGGCTAGCTGTGTGTTCTTACGATCCCACTTGCTCGGGGGTTCGGGGTGAAGAAGAATAACCCCGATATGGTAGGGAGGTCAACCGAGGGGTCACTTGGTACTTCGTCAGGAGATTGGATTGGATCGTGTGGAAACCACTTCGAGGACTCCATCGATTCGCTGGACCAACCGTCGAACACAGGTTTGAAGTATTTAGTTATTTATTTGCTAACTCTTGTGGTGGAATGAATAAAACTGGGTATATAGTTTTATTTATTGACATTCATGTACTGCAATAGATAGAACTAGATCTGTGGCCTCTATATCTTCTTCTGAAAATCATACTGAAAGTTCTAAAATTAATTATACTTATATTTTCAAATTCCGTGGAAGTCTTTTTGGGGAACCCAAAATGGGGGTCCCTACAACCATACAATAACTTCAAAGAGAAAAGACTCTACTTTGATTGATGATTTTCACCACCATATATGAGTTTTACCTCAAAAGTAAACACCAGGTCTATGACAAATATAAGACAAAATACATGACTACGGCTGCCAAATAAGTTACAAATAATAGGTCTACAATAGAACTCATGTAAAAGGGTGGAAAAAACATTTTTCATTCGCCCATATTTGATAGATAATAAATGACAAATAAACAAAAAAGACTCCTTATATAGTGTGTCAGCACGTGCAAGACAAAAAATTATGACCCTCCATATGCATGGAAGGAGACAACATCTATCCTCGTACTCTCTCTAAATTCTTCAAAAAACAATTGTCCCTCTAAATTTCCAACTGCCTGCTTGGACATTATATCTGCTCTTAGATTCAATTGTCTATAAATATGCTAAAACTGTAGTGACAGTAAGGATGATTGAAGTGTTTTGATTTTGCCTTTCCATGCTTCGAGTGCAATTACCTAGAGTCACGAGCGTCCCATCACCTAGTCTAACACTGCCTGAGAGTCACCCAAAATTTGCAAAGTATGAATGCCCTTCCATATGGAAAATAGTAAGAGCCCCTAGAGGGCCAATAACTATGCTCTAGAGTTCGTTCGACACCCACACGCCATCCAACATTGGAAGAAATGGTTCCTGGCAATTTTTAGCACCATCCCATATCCATAAAGACCATTTTGTTCTGCATTGTCAAAAAACCCAACCAATCGATCCTGTAATATAATTGGCATTTTAAAATAACGTAATCGAGGAACAAAGTCCACTTGAGGATGATCCTTAAACTCCCCAATGATTTTTGTGGTGATATAGAACAAAGAATACCTCTTGTTTTCAAATATAATCATGTTCTGATGGCACCAAATGTTATAGATAATAAAAAGTGGTAGGTTTTTCAATCTTCTTGCAGAATGTATCCAAGATCTAAGATTATTTTCGAACGAGGAAGTATGCCATGAAATCACATCAGAACCTTGTTAACTGCCCAAACGTCCCGAGAATAAGAACAAGATGCAAATATATGATCCATGAAGTTGTCACTCTGACAAAAAATAACACAAGAGAAAGGCCCATACATTCCATGCTTTTGCAGATTTTTGCCAACCATAATTTTTCCTTTAAAACTAACCAACAAAAAATTTAAAGTTTTAGCAGAGCCTTCCATTGCCAAAGGATCTTGAACCACCATTTATCAGTAAGGCCTTTCGTGTAGTATGCAAAAGAATCGTATGCAGTGGAGGCAATAACCTGATCAGTGAAGGTATTCCAAGTCCTAGAGAGATGATCCTCCATATTTTTAATTCTTATACCGCCACGCTCCAGACCCCTGGTATATTGTCCATACCAAAGCGTCTATTCCTCCCAAGCCGAGCTCCTACGACTTGAACCAATAGTTTGTGTCCAATAGACCCACCATTGGATTGTGAACATGAGCCAATGCAAAAAAATCAAAGGAATTTTGGTGCCGAATAATACCTTGAGATAACTTATACCATTCAGATCCACCAATTACTGGATCCACCCAAATACGAGCCTATGCCCCATTGCCCACCTATCATGCAATCCACTCCTTTATGACAGGGATGGTTATGATTAATCCACACCAACTATTTGAACTTCAACAACATAACGATGATTCAATTTCCTCAACCAATCAATCATCGAGATCCTTTTCAAGTATTTGCCCTTTATCACCTCATACCAAAGACCAGTGACAAAGAGTCCCCACCACATACTCTTGCAGGTCAGGGCCTTAGAGAACCAATGCAAGTTTTTGAGACCCCAACCCCTAGCTCCTTTGGGAGGGATAAGGAGGACCACTTAGCCAAGTGCAAACCACCAATTTTGCGCCCAACCTTCCATAAGAAACTAAACATCAATTGCTTCATCTTATTGAGGAGAGGATGCTAACTAGAGATAGCTAATAACAATTGCCTCTCAACAATCATCGTATTGAGGATGCTAACAAATACTTTAACTAGAAATAGCCAATACACCGAAAAGTTTTGGAGAACATATTGTACTAGTAGAAACACATTCTCTATTTATTTTTAATAAATGTAACAATAACTAAATCCAAATAAAAATTACACTAATCCTCATAATGTTTTTATCCTTTTATAAAATTTTAAATTGGATATATATAATTCTAACAAAGCTTATTATTCATGGTTTATGTACGAAAATAATATGAGACAAGGGAGACATCATAATTATAACCAGGAAAATTAAATGTCCACTCACCAAAAGAATGATTATAGTATGCATTGCTTTAATAATTACGTTTGAAAATCTTGTAAATGTTTGAGTTAGATGTGTACAAAACGAACAACATCTATTAGGTAGACAAAATGTGACATGTACACAAGGAACCTTGATAAGGGCAATGTCTACAAAATCATCATTACATGTTTGTTTATATGGTATTCAAGGGTCATAATGCAAGGTGTAATGATTGTACAATGTCTAGAAAATCATCATTACATGTTTTTATATATATGGTATTAAAGGGTCATTGTGCAGAGGTGTAATGATTGTGGTTGAGAAATTGAAATAAGTATAATCATATATGAGTAGATTTGATTCCTTCTACATTCATATTTATGACTAAAAATAGAAATAAGTAGAATTATGCATTATTAACTATGATTTTTCATTTTTAATTCTAACTTAATTTGGATCGGGAGATGTTCATTTTAAATCATAATTTGTATTGAGTTGTATAGTGGATAATGCTGGCTTTATTTAAATATGATAAATGAATATTTATAGTGTTTAAACAAATTAACTTAAATAAGATATTTATTTATTAAGTAAAGATTAGTTTATAATTTTTATTTTATTTATAGTATATAATAAGGTGATTAACTTAAAAGTTAAAAGTATTTTTTTAATTTTTAAAGAATTTTTGAGACTAAAGAATTTGTGATTTTTTTTTTTCAAGTAAAAAAAAGTCACCTTTAATTAAAAGTAAAAGATGTAACATAGTATTACATATTTAAAGGGTAAACCAGAGTTCAATTCTAGTCAGAGAGCAAATACAACCTATAAATCTAAATGTTCATACAAAATAGTAGCATATGATACTCGAATGCAAAAGTACATAAAATGCATTAAAACGAAAATTCAACAATCCATGTCCAACCGCGTAGCCATAGAATGGGCAAAAAACACACGGGATAGTGTAACAGAAAAGCACTCCGTAAAACCAGCTGTCAATAGTCCAGGAAGTATTCATGAAGCCGGACACCATCAAGAAATTCGTTGAAGAAGAGTCGTCCATCCATCGTTCCAAGAGAGAGCTTCGATAGCCTATTCGCCTCTCCGTTGAAAATGAAAACCACTTTCTCATAAAATGCCTTGATAATATCAACATTAGAGCTCAATTTCAAAATATTTATTATAATATCGACTTTCCTAACTTTTTAACTCATCACAACTATGGTGATTTATGATTACTTCTCTTGAAGCTTTTGAAGCACATAAATAAATTTGTAAAGAAAACCAAGTGACTCCTTGCATTTTTAAAGGTTTTTACTTTAGCCTCTGGGGGCTGTTTTTTAGCCATGGTTGTGGGGTTGTCCGTATCATCTTGTGATTGTGGAGATCGTGTATGTAATTTCCTTCATATACTTAATATTAAAGTATAGCTATTTTTACCATGTGAAAAAAAAATGAAGTCGTTTTATACTAAAGTTGTCTTAGTGAACATTAATAACCACCACCATTATCAATATCATTATCAATAAAAGATTTATTAATTAGACCCATTGACCACAAAACCATACTACATCTTTATATAGATACTAACATAGTATAAAATTGAAATCAACTTGTAACCCACAAAACTTTTGACTTACTTACAACGCTATTCCTCTATTTCACAAGTAAGATTTATTATATTAATTACTTATTATTATATTCAAAAAATTTGTAATTTTTATTTATTAAGTAACAGATTAAGGTTAGATGTTACAAGATAGCACATGATTTGAGTGGAAGTAGTCTCAAATGTGATCACAAAGAATACTGTTTTTGATACTAGCTAGTATGAGATCACCATTTAGTCAAGAAATATGACCTAAAATTATTTTCTGATTGAAAAAAAGTTTGTCTTCTTCGTATTTAAGGAAACAGGGTAACCATCCCAAACCTTGAAAAATCACACAAGGTTATAAGCTTGCCTCTTTAAAACCAACAATGATGATGAAATTTTGTCAAAAGAATGTGAATACACCTGTAAGTTTTGAGATTTATCAACAAAGTAGATGTGAAAATAAATAAAAAAATTACATGACATGATATATGACCAAATCCATAAAGAAAATTGCGTTTAATCATTGTGGGTGAGCGAGCTCGCATTTTAAGAGATCTACCCTGATTTTGACAAAGCAAAAAAGTGGAAACCCACTGAGATTATACAATGAATATACGTAAGTCGTCCTTCAAATGAACATCAGACAGCTGTGAATGTGCCGCTGTCTGCCATGGCCCCTGTACTGCAGGCAACTACTCCATTAAAAGGGTCGACAAATTGTCAATGAAGTACTGCGTTACAGAGGTTTGACGAGACTAATGGCGCCGTAACAGGTAGGAGTTAGTAATAAATCAGCATCACCATTGTTCAGTCCTGTTTTTCATTACTATATTCCCGTTGAAACAGTCCTGTTCTTCAATATATTCTCTCAACTACGACTACAATAGTCCTGTTCAATATTATTTTATTTCCTCCCTAATCCTATTCTTGTTGAACAGTCCTGTAATTCAATATATTCTCCCCCCTCCGACTGTTCTCGTTGCTGTTTCTTCTCCCCTTCCCCCCAGTTCTCACTTGTAATTTGTCTCTTGTGCCGGGGAGCCACAGTATTTATGGTCTAACTATGCCCAAAGAATTTGAATATTTCTTTCCGGAGAGCCGGGGGAGCAATGGGCAACGCCATAGCCAGAATTTTTGATCGAATGGTCGCCTGTGGGCCAAAGGAAGTTCGCATACTGATGCTCGGTTTAGACGGAGCAGGTCAGATTTCTAACTTCTCTGCTCTGCAATTCGTATGTTATATGATTATGTCTCTGTAAGATTCTAATATGTTTGTGCAATTTTGTATGCAGGGAAGACAACCATTCTCTACAAATTCAAATTGGGGGAGTACGTCAGAACAGTGCCCACTATTGGATTCAATATAGAGACTGTTATGTTTAAGAATCTGAGCTTCACTGTCTGGGACGTTGGCGGCCAAGACAAAATCCGCCACTTATGGAGACAGTATATGGTCAATGCCCAGGTATACTCTAGAGCAAGCTAGCCCATGCATTTTTTTAGTATGTATCTTAGTGCAAGCTAGCCCATGAATTTTTTTAGTATATATCTTAGTGCAAGCTAGCCCATGAATTTTTGTAGTAGCCTGTGTTTTAAATCAATGTTTGATGTGTATATGCTAGATTCATTAGTAAGTTGGATTGAATGTTATTTTATAGTTTAGTAAAAGTATACTAAATGTTGTATATATAGTTTACCAGCAGCAGCATAAAATGGATATATATTTTTGAATCTCAAATATTTCAAAGTTATTCATATAAAATTCAACATTTATTAATGTTACTTAATCTATATTGTTTATATATAACAATGTATGATTGATCTATATTGTTTATATATAATATTGTATGATATGTATATACTAGATTTATTAGTAAGTTGGATTGGATGTTATTTCATAGCTTAACAGTAAAGTAAATATTGTATAGATTGGTATATATATCCTTGAATCTGAGATCGAACCTACATAACATTTATTATTTTGTTGTTGAATGCATATTGTTTATATATAAGCTTATATGATATGCTAGATTTACTTGTAACTTGGATTAAGTGTTATTTTATAGCTTTATAGTTATGTTTCATAACTTTGTAGTAGTATTATAAATGTTGTATAAATTGAGATATATATTTTTGAATCTGAAATATTTCAAAATCTATCATATATATGATCTAATCTATATAACATTTATTACTTTGTTGTTGGATACATATTACTTATATATAACAAAATTTTATAACTATTTGATATAAATGAGTTTATTTATATATTTTTATGAGTTTGTCTTTTGTAATGTATGTTTTGTATATGTGAGATTCACTTAATAAATTTGTGACAGGTTTATGAATTTTCATTGTTGTTGCATACTAAATTTTATGTTGTATTTTAATATAAAATGGTTTATGATTCCTTGGAAATTTGTATGTTCTGTATATGTGAGATTCACTTAATAAATTTGTGACAGGTTCATGAATTTTCATTATTGTTGCATACTAAATATTGTATTTTACTATAAAATGGTTTATGATTTTTTAGAAATTTGTATGTTTTGTATATGTGAGATTTACTTAATAAATTTGTGACAAGTTCATGAATTTTTATTGTTGTTGCAGACTAAATATTGTATTTTACTATAAAATGGTTTATAATTCTTTAGAAATTTGTATGTTCTGTATATGTGAGATTTACTTAATAAATTTGTGACAGGTTCATAAATTTAATTTTCATTGTTGTTGCATACTAAATTTTATATTGTATTTTACTATAAAATTGTTTATGCTTCTTTAGAAATTTGTTTTGATAACAATATATATTGAGATTTTATGCAATCACATATTTGTTGAGGATATCATAAAATATATATATTTTTTTTAATTTTGTTTCAGTAATAATATATATTAAAATTACCAAGTAAACTTAAGTTATTAAGAAACTGTTCAGAAAAAAATAAAAAATAACTTTATTTTTTTTCTCTCTCTTATCAAAACCGCTTTCCTGTTGCTTCTTCTGTTTTTGAAATCCACATACTTCTTATTACTTCCTCTATTTTTGAAATCCCCAAAGTTTCCTTACTCATACCAAGCTTATACTGGTCAAAAGCTTCCTCCTTATTTAACCTTCTAAAACACATATGTCCATATCTATTAATAAATTACACCCGTACAATACAATACCAAATGTGTGGGAATCTTACTCTCATCTCACCTCTTCATTACAGATTTCAATTTTTGAATAACTTAAAAAAATCTTGAATGTTACGATATTTCTAAACGAGTGAATGTTGTGTATATATATTATTTAGTGTAAGGGTGGGAAATCACACCATTCATAGTAGGATCAGGTGGTACTATATTCTAAGTTAATTATGTCTTATTCAAGATTAAAGCTTGTTATGAGGTTTAGAGGGTTACATGTATATATGCTTATGCGTAGGGGAATCAGTTTTATAATTCAGATTTTATGAGTTTTGAAATGAGTTTGGGTGATTTCTGTTTCAGGGGTTGATATTTGTATTGGATAGCTGTGACAAAGAGAGGATGAAAGCAGCAAAGCAAGAGTTGGATAAACTGATGAGCGATCCAGCATTGGAAGATGTAAAGTTGTTGGTTCTGGCCAACAAACATGACATTTCATCTGCAATTCCAGTGAGTGAGACCATGGAAATGGTGGGTCTCAATAATCTCAAGAACAGAAAATGGCACATACAGAAATGCAGTGGCAAGACTGGAGAAGGTCTCAGAGATGGCTTAGATTGGCTTGCTAACGCTATCAAGTGAGTGATCTATCTATATTTATAAATCTAAAGCATTCCAATTAAATTGCTTTTCTCAGAATCTGGCACACTGATATTACATGGTGTTTTTGTTGTTCTCTGTGCAGAGAACCATCCATCCTACAGAGAGTAGGAAGCTTGAGATTACCACGTTCTTTCTCACACTCTTCTCGTAGATCATATCCAGGTTCTGAGTCCAACTAAGGAGAATATATAAATTGTATATATCATCATACATACACATACACTCATGTATGGTTGATGAGCTGCAAGGAGGTAGAGGGCTAATTTCTAGAGGAGGGCACTCGTGTCCCGCTGATATGATTTGACCCATTGTAGAATTTCGGTTTTATTTGTAGCGCCTTGACTAAAAAATTGTAACTTGCAGAGGAATGGCTATCAATATAATAACTTTTCATGTGTATATTGTTGTCATTGTTTCGAGGGTTTGCAGTTTGGATCGCTATAGCCATAAACACTATGCCATATGCTAAGGAAAATGAGTGTCTTTTCACTTACAAATAGAAAAACGAATAAGCATATTTTCACTTATTATTAGAAAAACGATTATACATATTTTACTTATGATTAATAAATAAACAAAGATTTGTAAAGTTACTTGATTTACAAATTTCTAAATTTCTAAATTATTTGAATTTAGATTTATCAAAATCATTATATTTAATATTTTTTAAAAGTAAATCAAAATACTCAAATTTTATTTAATTTAATTTATGAGAGTTAATTTTTTTGATAATAATAATTTAATTTATGAGAGTTAATTCTTTTGATAGTAATAATTTAATTTATGAGAGTTAAATTTTTTTATAGTAATATGTGAAATTTCTAATTTAAAAAAATAAAATAAAGTTTGTAGTAATATCTAAGTTCATAAGATACCTTTAGTATAAATTTCTTTTAATTGCTTGTTGGAGAATGCCTTTCATGAATTCTTATTTAGATAAGGTATATCTTCCAAGATCAAAACTCTTACCATTTCCACATATACATGAGTGAATAAAATAGAATAAAAGGAAACCTTCATTTTTTGGTTTGGACCATATTCATGATTACCTATAAACCTAAGTTTCTTATACAACATTGTCTTTGACTAGGTATATACTTTATCATAATGTAATGTGAGAAATCAATAGATAGAGACCTAAGTTTCTTATACAACATGATCCTTGACTAGATGCATACTTTATCATAATGTGATGTGAGGAATCAATAAATACTTGACTAGGTGCATACTTTATCATAATGCAATGTGAGGAATCAATATAGATTATTGCCTAGGATTTCCTTGCTGTATCAAAGTAGCTCTTGCTGTATCAAAGTAGCTCCATGATCTTTCTTGAATAATAATATGTGACTTTAAGTACACTTTAATAGAAGCTTCTTTAATTTTATGATGCATATAAGCTAGTTCCACCTAGTATGCAACATGTGATTATAAGAGCTAAATCTTAAAACACTGTCCACCACCAAATTAACAAGAAAGAACTTTATAAACGGAAATAACTAGTCGAAAACACAATCAACCAAAATGTTTTAGCCCATTCTACTTTATATATATATACACATTTTAATTGAAATAATATCTAATATTTATTTTAATTTAGATATTATCATTAATAATATATATATATATATAATATTTTTTTAAATTTTTAATTAAAAAACTTTAATTTATAAATTCTTAATATTCATAAACTACTTTTATTTTATATTTTCAAGGATGTGAAATAATTTATTCTATAGTTTATTCTCGACAACCCGGGATATGAATTATATTTTCAAATGATGTGAAATAACTTTTTCTTGAAAACCCTGAGAATTATGACATTGAGTAATGAGTAATGTGAAAAATTATATATTATATAAATATTAGAATTATGACAATTATGACATTGAATAATGAGTGTTTGAAAAATTATGGTATTATATAAACATAAAAGATATATTTAATTATTTAAAATATATATTTACATAAATAAATGGGTAAAGAGGGTTAAGGATATGATGGTCTATCTGTTGATGGGGTTAGATGGATTTCATTCCAATGAAACCGCTCTTTTGAATTAACTCCGTACTTGAATACTTTACTCTAGTATAACTTATTTATTTTTATTTACTTGATAAATATAATTTTTTTTAAATTTAAATAAATAAATTTAAAATAATTATTTATAATTATGAATATAATTAAACTTTATCGAAAAAAATCTATTAATTATTATTTTTCAAAAAAACTTAATATTTATGTAGAATCAAAGTATTCAATACATTTAATTATTAATTAGTATATGTTATATACATTTTTTTCAAATCAATAACATATTTTAAGTTACTACATTTTATTGTTCTAATTTAAATTTCTTAAAACAAGGAAAAAATCATATTATTGGAAAATAATTACATAATATAATATATTTATAAAAAAACTGATATAATTTGGTAATATGATATTTTTATAAAGAAAATGATATAATTAAATTTACATTTAAAATTATAAATTTAAGTTGTGAAAATATAATAAATTTTGCAATTTATGGAAAAATTGATATAATTTAGTAATACCATAATTTTATAAAGAAAATGATATATATTGAAATAATTAAATTTACATTTCAAACCATAAATTTGAATTGTGGAAATATAATAAATCTTTCACTTAATATATATATATAAACAAATCCTTTATCATTTTTGTATAAATACATTTAAAGAATACAAAATTACATTTTGATAGATATTATCAGCACAACAATATAATTTTGTAAATAAATCAAAGTACATTAAATACCTTATCAATTCTACACTAATTAATGAAATTGTGGGGCATGAACTTGGACTTGTGCATATTTGCATTGTTATAAGCACATTCTAGTGGTCCATTGCCAAGTTCCATGGTTGTCACATTGACCATGACACCACATATTCTACCCAAGTGTCTTCAACTTGTTGAATGATGACTCAAATAGTTGCCACACTTCATCTATAATTGATACAATGTTTACATAATGATTATTTATCCATCAAATTCTTGACAAGTATTGTTTTTCAAGACTCTTTTAAGATAGTTATGATAGTATTTGTTCTCATGTATGTGATTAAGGCTAGTTGTTATTTGAAATCACAAGATCCCATTGTTGTGGTCTCAATATCAGTACATGATATTGTTTTTTTAGATATTATCTAAGTTGAAACCATCTTTTATTCCCAAAGTATGACCTAAAACGGTTTTTGATTAGCTAAGAGCTTGTCTTCCTTAGATGTAAGAAAATAGGTCAACAACCCACAACCCATAGACATTTGATAGCATTGGAAGTTTTCCCCCTTGTGGACCACCATTAGGTTATTTTAGGTGGCCAAGTTTTGTTTGCACACGATGAGGTGGTTGCACATCAAGGTCTTGAGATTGTATCAATAGATGTTAAGCTCCCCAATATTCTTATGAGATCAAAACTCCTCAATATGCTTATAATGAATGATTACAAACTACACTTACTATTGATTCTTTGGTTACATAGCTCTTGGATAATCATTTACATGTTACGTTGGGTATTTCTCTTCCATGAACAAATGTATTATTTCCACAGTGCCTTTCTTTCATCTGCATCTTCGGTTAGTTATTTGCTCTATCAACCCTTGTTCTTCCAGTGGCATGAATTGTGATTGTAAATCCGATGCTACATCCTCCAAAGGATCCAATGAGTCTTTGTGAGACACCCACCACCTTTTCAAAGTTGCTTTTAGTGTCATATCCAATGCCTCGATATGCCATTTTGGTTCCTCCTAATTGACAATGATTTCAACAAACTTTGTGACATGTCTTGCTTAATTAGACTTTGGTGAATCCCTACATGTCCATCTCATTAATTTTACCATTGCACATCAACATGCAAATTTTGATAGTCCCTACATTGCCAGAGGTTCATTATTTCTCATGAACTCGTGTTAAAAGAATAAACCATTGCACCAACTAACTTCCTATCCATCACAGGATTGATTACACCAATCACCAAATCTTCCTCCATTGGCACCACAAGTATTTCTCCCTCTGCAAGGTCAAAGGGATGGTGATGCCTCTCCCTTCACCCTTAAAGGAAATTTGGTATTGCTTAAGTTCATGAATGTATCTTTATCAAAATCCCAATCTATACCAACAACGCAAGGTAAGGGTCCTTGTCATGCACTATCTCAATGACTTCAAAATAGTATTTACTACATCCAAATTGACTTATACACCCTCCAATTGACCTATTCCAAATTGACTTATACACCCTCCAATTGACCTATAGAATAGATCATTGACTGGTTTGTGAGACTTATACACCCTCCAATCCTTGACTGAGAATTTCTTTCCAATTCATCACGAGGCTCTTTCCTTTGTGGAGTAGTCAACAAATCACAAAATTCATGTGACAAAAATAAAGGGTTTAAAACATAGGGATTTCCCATCACGATTCTTGTTGGCAAGGTAGCACTTGGTCGCATCATGAATATAATTGGAGGGAGGCCTTTGGTAAGCAGGGTGATGTGGATTCTCGCAAGGGGTTTCTCAGCAACCGCGGGAATATACATTGTGAAGGTATCCCCCGATGTGAAGTGACAGAAGGCCAGGATATAGGACGAAGGTGTAAATTCTCAGTTCGCCACATATCTCCACCTTAAGTGGGTCGTCAAAGGCTTCTCAGAGGAAAAACAAAACATGTTTGTTGGAGAAACGTACCACCTCCATTGTTGAAGATGATAGAATCCATTGATCGCTATGGAGTCCAATTGATGGGTGGCACAACATGAATGCATCACCTCAGAACAACTAGAATGGCATAACTCCTCCACTTGATGACTTGAAAGAGGTTTCACTTTGTATTTTCACATGTCAACCCTCGAGATTTCTTCGAACTGAATGGTCAATGATTATGGCCAAATCAATGCATTGTTCCTATTTTTTATTCTAGGGTTGTGGGGATTGTGCCCAAGCCCAAGTAAAGTGAGATAATTCCATGAGGAAGGATTTGGAGGGATCTAAAAAGACAATTCCTTATCCTCATAAGTGTGCATTGGAAAACCAATATAAGTATAGAGTCGCTGAAGTAAAGGAGGAGACCCAATAATCTTCCCCTTTCTGCCATGGTGCAAAGAATTTGAGATGAGATAACCCCCTTATTGGAAGAATTTTGTAACCCCCTTGCTAAGAAAATAAGACACTTATTGTGAGAATATTTTTCCTTTGTAAAGGAGAGAGCCAACCCCTTATTGGGAGAATACTTTTAGCCCTTTTTATAAAAGGATAAGCTCTTTGTAAAGGAGAATTAATGAAGCACTTCATTGACTTGACGAACTTAGAGATGCAACAATAATTTGTGAACTCCGTTATCAATTTGGTTTGCACATTGTCTCATTTTATTAATTTGATTGTTGTTTAATTTCAATTTTAAATGATGATTTTTTATTATTATGCCAATTTTCAAGTTAATGATGAAAAATTGAGAAATTTGTATAGTATCTTGTAAAGGAGAAAAATTGAGTCAGTTTTATAATGCTCGTTTACATATCAAGTTGGTATCAGAGTAGGTTGTCTGGAATGCTCATTAACATCTTTTCTACTTTGTGTTAGATTCCAGTTTGTTCCATTTACAATTTGAAAGTGCAAGTTTCTTGGTTGCAGAAGGACAACCATGGGAAAAGCTTTGAAGAGAGAAAGGCTTTAGGAGTTTGAAGACATAAATCGATAGATTTAGGAGGAAAACTATGAATTGGGAAGAATATTGCAATTCTTTGAGAATGAGAAACAAGAGTTGCAAAACAAAATGTTGTTCAAGGGAGATTTTTTCATGGGAATTGTTCAAGAATTGCAACGTGAGTTGCAATCCAAGGACACGATTTTGGAAAAGTTCTAGAATGGTGAAGGAGTGGGGGACAAAAAAGAGTCTACCATGCAAAGGAGAGCATCCTCTTCTATAGATTCACAAACCAATACTAAGTTATGCATCGTAAGTGATCCACCATGTTCTCTTTCTTCCCATCAAGTTGTAGATGCTTCTTTTGGTGAATTTGAGAAGCATGCTCGAGGCATTGGTTCTAAGTTGCTAACCAAGACAATCTTTGATGGAAAGGGCCTTGGCATCAATGTCCAATGAATGACTAATCCCATAAAGGTTAAGGAAAGACCTAGTTATGTAGTTTTGAGATATGTTAGTGGCAAAGGAGAAGTTGGAGAATCCTGTAAGAAATTTGGAACAAAAGAAGCTTCAAAATAATATCCCAAGCCACTAGATCTACATAAACAACTCATGCAAGGAGATGGAACACCACTCCATAATGGTGAGAGTGATTGCAAGTTAGAATTAATAAAGGTACAATGTTTCAATCATGGGAAAAACATCAATAATGAAAAGAATATCCAAAGAGATATGATCATTCCAAAGGAGGAGTTAAAAAAATTTCCCCTCATTAGACTTGCACAAAGGAAATCCCTAAAAGGTATGGCAAGCATAAGTATGCTTTCTTCAATTACGAGAAGAATTCCCATGTAAATTTTTTTTTGTGGTCTGAATTTCCGTGTATTGTCTATGGATTAAACAACCATGTGTTGGAAGAGAAAGTCCATGCATAGGAAGATCATGCCCTTCAAAAAGGAGGAAAGATGCAAAGAATACTTTCCAATGCAAAATGTGGAGAATGGAAAGAAGTGATTAATGCCCAAGAAAATGGGCAAGACTTATTGTACTCATTGTAATATGAGTGGTCATTGGGTTTGAAGTGTTGGAAACTTCATCCACAGTTTCATCCAAAGCATTGCAAGAAAGTTGTGCAAACACCCACAAAGAAAGAGGTAGCATATTATAGAGTTGGTCAAGCACCAATAATCCAAGAGGCAACCCATGAAGAATCCCACCTATCCAAGGAATATTCCACCAAGAGGGAGCAACCCAAATATGATCATATATTAGAATGGATTGATAAGAAATGTATAACATATTTGCATAGCTAACTTTTGTTTAGCAATATGCTTATGTAGCACCTCCAAATCACCTTTTTTGTTTCCATTGTTGAAAATTGTGAAGAAAACTAACTTCATTTGTATGAACAAGCGTGGAGGTAGATTACTAATTGAGAGTGTAATATGGAGAAACCATCTAAGATGAGAAGCACATCATGAGAAACCCAATACACGAGGTTGTATCATTTTCTATTTTGCATTCTCATGTTTATGTCAACAATCATGTTGCCACTTCTTGTAGCATTTGGAAAGATGGGTAAATAGGCACTCCATTGGAAAAGGTTCTCCAAATTAGTTTTTGGAGTATGACAATAGTATAAGTAGACATGTTGATGGGAATCATTAGCATGCACATGAGTTGAGGTGTTCTTCCAAGGGGGAGATGAAGTGGCATCAAAATGACAAGTAATTCCATGACCCCAAGAAATGAAAATTGTACAAGTGATGACTTGTTACAACATCTCTAATATGCAATGTAGTTTTCTGCCTTTGTGGAGAATGCCGAGTAGCAAGGAGAATACATAAATTATCCTCCAAGAGAGAGAAAACAAAGCCACCCTCAATGATCATGGATCGAGAATTTTGGTGGACCAAATGTTTCTTTTTATTGTGGAGGTGTGATCTAGGAGGATCTAAGCATCCATCAGATCATGGTATCATCCCACCTTTTCAAAGTGGGGCATCATAGTTGCAAGTCATGTGGATTAATTCAGTGGTAGATTAGTTCACTAGCCTCTATTTTTGGTGACTCCGAGCTTTGTTTTCTAGGAAATCTATGAGACCTGTGTGTAATCTCACGTTGTTTCATGAACTCAATTGAGGGGTGGATTTCTATCAACAAAGTATTGAGAACTGCTTTATTGATGGAAGTCAACTTTTATAGAGGTGTAGCAATGAGAAGGGTGAACAAAAAAACTTAGCATTTCTTTCCAATTCATTGTGAGGCTCTTTTCTTTATTGAGAAATAAATAGAGCATGGAGTTATTGTGATGAAAATCAATGGTTTTAAAACATAGGGATCACCCATCACAATTCATGTTGGAAGGGTCACACTTGGTTGCATCATGAAAGTAATTTGATGCCTATGGTAAGAAGGAGGACGTGGATTCCTACTAACTAGGGTTTCTCATCTTCCGTGGGACTAAACATTGTGCAAGTATCCCACAATGTGAAGTTGTAAAAGGATGGGATGGGATGAGGGTGTTGATTACCAGTTCGCCACATATCTTCATCTTGAGTGGGTTGTCAAGGCTTCTCATAGGAAAAAAAAACATGTTTGTTGGAGAAACCTACCACCCTCACCATTGAAATGATAGAATCCTATGATCACCATGGAGTATAATTGATGGATGGCACAATTTGAATGCATCACCCTAGAACAACCAAAATGGTGGAGCTCCTCCACCTAATAACTTGAAAGAGGTTCACTTTGTATTTTCACATGTCTCCCCTAGAGAGTTCTTCAAACTGAATGGTTAATGGATATGGCCAAATCAATGCACTAATTCCTATTTTTTATTCTAGGGATGTAGAGATTGAATCCAATCCCAAGTAAAGTGGGATAATGCCATGAGGGAGGATTTGGAGGGATCTGAAAATATAACTCCCTATCCTCATAACCATGCATTAGAAAACCAATAGGATAAGGAGCCTAGCCACCTAAGCAAATGAGGAGGCCCAATAATATTCCCCTTGCTTCTAGGATGCAAAGAATTTGAGAGGATATAACCCCCTTGTTGGGATAATTTTGTAATCCCCTTGCTAGGAGAATAAACCACTTATTGTGAGAATCCTTTTCCCTTGTAAACAAGAGAACCAACCCTTTATTAGGAGAATAGTTTTAGCCCTTTTTGTAAAAGGGGAATCCCTTTGTAAAGGAGAATTAATGAAGTGGTTCGTCTATTGAGTGAACCTGGAGACGCAGCTAGAATTGGTGAACTCCGTTATCAATCTAGTTTGCATATTGTCTCATTTTATTCATTTGATTGATTATAATTTTAGTTTTAAATGCCAAATTTTGATTACTACCAATTTTCAAGTTAATGACATAAAATTCATAAACCTATAAAGTATTTTGTAAAGGAGAAAAAATGAGTCACTTTTATAACGCTCCTCTACAGATCATCAAATTTCGAGGCACCAAGAGAAAATTTCATGGTATTTTGTTTCAACAAAGTATCCATGTATGTGTCACTCTTAGGTCTCCTTTGAGTGATGTTGTTCACTATGGTAATCCTTATCTCGATTGCAGATTCCACCCATCCAATGGGCATGGAGAAAAGTAAACCTTTGACATTGCTCCATGTTTGTTGGATAGGAAGAATCTGCAATTGAGATAAGCTCAGTGGTTCACTTTGGAACCCATTATTTCCATATGATAGGAAGTCTCAAGGCCTATGAATCATAATTTACAAAGTTATCTCTGCATTGTATCTAATCCCACTCTTCCAACTTCTCAATCAGATCTAAGTAATTTTCAATATTATGACCTATCTTTCATTAATTCCTAGACCGTGGTTGATGCATACATGGACAATTTTTATTTTTTGTTTCCAAATTCATTGTATTTAAAGCACTATGGAGGAGCCCGATAATTGTTGGGACTACCCCCCGATTATCCTAACCTTGGATTGGGATCAATTTCCTCCCATAGAATATTCCATCATAGATACATTCCTCTCAAACCTGTTGTTGGTGGTGTTTTCACACTCCAACATGAAAGAATGGAGGTTCTACCAGCTTAAGGAAGCCGATGTAGAGAGCATGCAAGAGGAGTCCTCTCGTGGCTCTGTGTGTGAGAGATGTGAGGTAAAAACAGTTAAACGCTAGTAAATCTAGGGCTAAACTATTCAAATTAAAATATAAACTAAAGTATAAGGCTCATGGGCCGTGAACAACCAATAAACTTAAAATGTAAAAACCTACTCGTAAATCCACACAGTAACAGTAAACCAGTAAGTGTAAATGGTAAATAACATGCAGTAAACACTTCACACAACTTTACGCATGCTTCACAGAATGATAAATGAAAGTTTCTTTTATTAATATAAAGAAT
Organism: Larix kaempferi; assembly: GCA_027924585.1. Taxonomy (NCBI): domain Eukaryota; kingdom Viridiplantae; phylum Streptophyta; class Pinopsida; order Pinales; family Pinaceae; genus Larix; species Larix kaempferi. The sequence goes on from BSBM01000662.1 coordinate 4,419,118, forward strand.
AGAGGATTTACATTCGATTTCGAGTTACCTCGAAGAGTAATGGGCCCTTGCAGCTGTGCGATGGAAGGTGATCTTGGTATCTGGATGTCACTAGTTATCCACTTCAAAACTCACTAGGCGCCACTCTCAATGAAGGGTTTCAAGCTAAAGATGGTAGCTTAGGGTTTCTGGAGTAAAATGGGCAGAGTTTCAGTAAGGAGAATATGATTCTTGTGAAATGGGGGGCCTCCACCCTTCTTTTGTAAGATTTTTGACTGGCGGTAACTTTGCCCTTGATTTTGGGTATACCATGGTATTGGAGTTAGGTTTCATGACTTTCCCTCTCTTCTTTGGTTTTTGAATTTTTTCCCATTTTCTTTTCATTTTTTTTCTTTTCTTTTCTTTTTGCATTTTGGGAATTATTTGTGCGGGAAAAATACATAATTAGCCAATATGGTCATGTTGATAATACTTTTGGGTTGGTGGAGGCCTAACTTTGGGGAAATGGATGTATGAATGATGTAGCTAAAGGGTAGTGAGCTAGGTGGTCATATTTTTTGTGTTAACAGATTGCCCCCTGATATGTAAGGATAGGAGCTCATCGTATGGCTAATAGACATCATAGGATATTGACTATTTCATGGTAGTAAGTAGAAAGGTGGTGGAGAAACGGAGCTGTGTCGGAGGGTGGAGCACACATTTCACACAATTTGCAAGGGCCGTAACTGGAAGTACATCTCCTCAATGATGGTTGAGCTATATATAATTCCAAATAGAAAAAATGAGGCGGGCATTCCCATGCTCGTATCAATGTCTCAATATATACAAATAGAGAGGCCCATAGGGGGGACCTAAACAATACATGGAGAAATGCTATGTACATCATAATGGTCCAAAGGGGACCCAAATCTGGGACATATTCATGGTCCAACCATGACTGATATGAAGAGATGGAACTGGGAACAATGGAATCCATCCAGAATGCGGGTACCATAAAAAATGATGCACTGCTAGATCTAAATGGGTCTAACAACTATATGGACTCAACGACTGGGAGTCAGAATCTCAAATGTACCGTGGACTGCATCTGAATTGGATTCTCTAGGAAGCATATAGTTGAAGTGTTTCCAAACAGTGTGGCCAACACGTCCCAGATATATGCGGGAACATATAACTGGGGGGTTCCGACTAGACTCACCAATGTTCTAGAGTCAGGGGAAATCTGGGGTCTTCGACCAATAAATGAAGGGACCATCACCCTGCACAAATCTCAATGGTGCGATGAGGGAGTTGGAGTCGAGCACGTGAGAAACAACCAACCAAAGAGGAACTAAGGGCTCCTCTCGGATTATCCCTAGGAACTCACCATTGATGGGGATGAGGCTAATATACACGAACTTATGGGTCTATCCTTTGGAATAGATGTGTTGGCGTCGGCAGAGGGATACTTGCAACTACCAAGGAAATGAGGTTTCCTTGATAGGAGTGTGAGGTATACGACCAAGATGTGATAGTACTGGGCCTGAGACTAAGACACTATATAGGGATATGAGGGTCATGGAATGATGGGACTCAAACCTCCTTTGTTCAAAGTATGATGGTAGGGATGACCTGGCAGCATATGAAACCGATCTCGGGGGGGAGGACCATAGCTTAGGGGATTATGAGCTATGACTGCAGTGGGGGAGACTCAACTGGGGGGGAGTGGGAACTGATTAGTGACATCAGGAGACTCTAGGGATGACTCATCGCAGAATACTCTGAACAAAGGTAATTGTACTTAGAAATACTTCCATAACATGGGGTTGTACCTGATCTGTAGGGGCGTCGAAAGACACCGTTTGGGCCTTCTTCATGGTTTAAGGAGCTCGAAGAAAGGGTAGAAGTGTGCTTTATATGGTACTGTCGTGTGGATTTTGTACGAGCCCTGAACAGTGACTGCTCATGGTCGCTTTCAATTTTAGAGAGTCTGAAAGCAATAATGCCATACCCCCATTTTGACCCTTATAATATTTTGGGCTATAATGTAAATATTGTATACATATTATGTATGATTCCTAGCGTGGAGCTCAAGGCCAAGGCCCCGCTAGTGAACACTCAACGTTGAAGAGGAAAGTATTGGATATTATGCTACCCATGTGCCAGTGTGATCTTTGTCGTGTCCAGGAAGCACGAGGGGGACAACAGTTCGACTAAATGAGTCAGCTTTGTTATAGCGGAAGCTTAATAAACAGAATGAGCAAAAGCAGGATTACGCAATACATATAACACAATTACACACAGACAATATGCAGGAATGCGAACTGTTCTAGATTGATCAAGATGATCTCCCTGTTACAATAATTTACATGGTTATATATAGAAATCTGAGATGCTTGGGTGCCTGCCCGTTACGTTCAGTTGCAAAGAAGATGTTAGAGCGGTTAAACTGTTCAACCGTTACAGTCGACTGAAAGACAGAGAGACAATCTGTCGAAGTTCGATAGTTGCTGGTCGCATGTCAACACTGCATGTCGACTTCGCAAACTGTGAGGTCGCTGAACATGTCGAAGGTGCGGAACATGTCGAAGATGTGTCGAAGTTAGCATCCGACAACAAATGCCAATTGTGATGTGGATCATATTGAACCATGGCAATTGTAAATATGCATTTTAATATAAATGCCCACAACTAGCTATGCAATGCAACAAGAGATGGGGGCGTGATGTTTACAAGGAATTGGGAGAGAAACATTCAAACCCTTGAGCCAATCAAGTCAAGCCAAGTGTCAATGAGAGAACCCATGAACCCTCAACTACCCATGTTGAATTTTGTGCCCAAACATTCATTTCTACCAAGAGTTGGTTGGGGTAGTTAATGCCTTGGGGAATGGAGAGGTATGGCTATCCAAATTCGAGTATGGGAAAGCCACCCTTCCTAGAAATTCGTGTTTTGCTTCTTGGGCAAGAAAAGAGCCATGAAATTTCTACCCAAGCCATTCTTCACCCATCAGTTTTTCTCTCTCACGAGTGGGGAGTCACCTGGGCATTTTCCTCCATGGTTTTTCTGTGTTTTCCTTCATTTTTCGAGTTGGGAAGGGCGTTTTTGTTTTGGTTAATAGTGGGGAAGAGAACAAATCATTTTTGGGGTTTTATAGAGGCTGTTTTGGCCCACTGAATGCTCATGTATTGTGGGAGAAATCGGTTTTCATCCCTGGGGTTGATTTCCTCTTCCCACAATTCGTTTTTGGGTGTGCCACGATTTGGGGAAAACCCATAGACCCTATTCTGTAAATCCCATTGTTGAAAATGTGTATACATGCGCAGTTTTTGAGTTGCTGTGTGTAAGAGAATGTTGGGGTTGAGATGGGTATCCATTGCTTTGGTTGTGTTGAGCTTGAGAGTCCCATTTTCCTTGTAGATATCATGCCCAACTCGGGGGTGGTCTTTGAGTGCTGAAAGAATATAGGCTGGGCAGAGACCTATGGTTGGGTGGAACGTTGCAGCGACATAGCTAGTTGCTTGGGACAACATTACATCAAGATGAGTATTCTCTTTCTGTGTTTACTTATGCAAATGTTTTAAATTGGTCATGTTTATCCATATGCTGGAAATTGTATAATATGTGTGTGTAGAATATTACTTCTACTGTGTTAAATTGAATGGCATCTGCACACATTTGGTTTTAATTCTGTGAATTTGATGAATGGGATGAGATTATGTAAAAGCCCCACAAATTGGTATCATGTTCCCTTCCTCAAATTGGGTCCGCGGGAGGGGATGTGACAAATAAGAAGACTTCAGTGGGTTCGTTTTCGTGTGTTAGTCCCCAAAACCCGAAAAAGCATAAAAGTATGTAATGGAGAACTCTTCTAGCCGAAGAGGCTAGAGTACTCCTTTTTCGTAATTAGTCTATCCGGTTCGGAAAATGGGTAAACTTATACCGAATATATGCCCTTTCAGATACTTTAACGAGTGTGAAAGGAGGCAAGATTGCTAGACGATCTTTTCATTCTTTAAGGAGTTAGAAAAGGGCTTAACATAAACTCCATAATGGGAGCCCGAGGGAAGGCCAATGAGCGACGATATGAGGAACTGCATGCGAATTCAACTCAATATGTTAAACTACAGGGGCTCCCAATACTAAGAGGGGATTGAATGACATGGGTGCCAAATGCAAGGGGTTTTAAGAACAGTTACCCATGTTGAGGGAGGCTCTACTGCCGGGCATGGGAAAATGCATTGGTGGCTGGGTGGGGCCACCTACTCGGGTAGGGAGGGGTGTCCTATAGGTGCAAGGGAGAATACCAAGGAAATGCATCAACTTTGTAGAGGGAAAGGATGTCCTATATGCCAGAGAAGGGATCATACATGTGGAAGCGGTTTGTACCATAAGGGGGCGTGCAATCGTAACTTGCATCTATACACAAAACAAGGATATCCGAGCATAAATGTGCGTCTGGAATATAAAAATTGTATACAAATACATAAAAACATGACTTTTGTGATGGATGCAAATCGAGGTGGACCTAAAAAATGGCCTGGAGGTGACTTCTCGAGCAAAAAAATGGATTCCATACTTGGGAAGAGCGCGAAATGTTGATTCTGGTGGTGAAAATGACATGTCAAACGAACGTCATATGACTTCGGGACATGTGAAAGAAGATTGGGGCATGGGCCTATAAAAGGGGGAGGGGACCACTTGAAACATGTCATTTTCACTCTTTGAGTTGTGGAGAGTGTGTGGAGATCCTCAGAGAGATTCAGTGATATATTTCAATCGAAGCGACCATTTGCGATTTCGTGACTTGCAGGTAAAAGATGGTCAAATTTGTCATTGATTGATGGTCACTTTTATGATATTTGGCCTCCTAGAGGCCTAGATTGAGATGCCGAGGGTTTGAGGAAGGTAGGGTGCACCTTTAGAGGGGGAAGGAGCATCCTAGGGTTCCCTTAAATTGCTCACAGGAGCGCCCTAGGGTGCTCTAAACTACCTCCCAGAAGCGCTCTAAGGCGCTCTTATCATCCTCTTAGGAGCGCTCTAGGGATCCCTCTTTCCCCAAACAGGAGCGCTCTAATCCTAGAGGGAGGGTTGCATGTTGGATGTTGATGGGTGCTTGATTTTGTTCTTGCAGGATGCCTCAGGTAGAGTGGCGGGAAAGGGACATGAGCGACCTCCGTCGTGAAGTGGATAAGGATCCACCGGTGAAGAGTACTTTGGAATGGTATGGTCTACTGAAGTTCTTTTAGAACCCATTGATGAGGAGTGCCAAGTTCCTATTGAACAAACTGGTCAAGTTTTGGGATCACGACTCAGAGGCTTTCATCATCTAGGGGGAGAGGATAGAGATCATGATGCAGGATGTATACTTCATGACAGGGCTACTGATGTATGGTGTAATAGGTGACACTTAGTCGAAATGCCCAAAAAGCATTTCGAGGGAGGATCTAGTGGAGCGCTACTGTTACGCCACTGCAATGACAGACAAGACCTACATACTGGTATGTGATATTGAGAGTCTGGAGACTCCTTCTATAGTGACTAAAGTGGTGAGGGTATTGGGAACTCATGGACCTCACAGGGTCTTAGGAGGGAAGATGTTGATAGTGGAGTAGGTGCTGAGGGGTACCTACTTTGGGTGGGCTCAGATGTACCTATCGACGGTTCGGTGTTCCCTGAACGAGGTGAGTCAGAGGGGTGGGGATTTTTGCTTCCCATCATTCCTATGTGCATTCTTCTTTGAGCATGTGCCGACATTGATACCACATCATCGAGTGTATGACAATGGGCCGAGGGATCCCAAGATGAGGAGATGGTGTGATTTGATGATTCGCGAGGGAGAGGGTCTGGTGTGACGCTTCTTTACAGGATAACTCTTTACGCAGTGGCACCAATTGCTGATACTAATTGAGGACTTCTCTTATGCAGACATGGACTACACGAGAGATCCCTAGCTTCCTCAACCACCCGGCCAGGTTTGGGATCTGGATGGTACGTGTATGCTTACGCCTTGTTCTAATGTCATATTTATATCACTAGCTTAGATGGTAGCCATTTTTTTATATGATGCATGCTGATGCAATTTTTGTGGTGTGTGTGCATATGTGGGGCCGAGACCACCAATGGGTTACCTTTAGTGTCGAGGGAGAGTTACCGGGGTTGATCCGCTGGTGGAGTGACGAAAACACCGCAGAGACACCGATGATGCACTGGACTCACTGTGGACTGGGATCGACCGACTCTTAGAGGGATGGAAGGATCTACCTGACGATCTGATTTCCATCTGCTAATAGGATTTTACCAAGTGGCGATCTACGATGCGACGCATAGCCATAACAACTGAGTATGTATGGGATCCAAGAAAATCATCCTCTGGTCCATCGCCTTGATTTCTCTGTTGTATTAAAAACCAATCAACACTTCATCAACAAAAATCGTCAGATCCCCTGTAATGCTGCTCACGTCCTTCAATCAATTCTGAACCGTGATGTTCCATGGCGAGGGTTGTTGAATCTTGAATTCGAAATCCGTGCTTCTTGCAACTCTCAATTATATTATTCAATGTTTAATTAATTATTAATGATCATGTTGAAATTAAAAAGCATTTAATTAACATCACAATTAAGTAAAATTCAATGATTGTATCAACGAAGAGTGTGAATATAAACTTTAGCAATCACAATTTTTTTTTTGTAAGTAAGCACCCACAGGGATTTGAACTTTTGACCTTCCATTTACAACTTCTCATATCAATTACTCATTACCAATTGATCTACCCCCACGGGATTTAGTAATCACAACAATTAAACATTATATTACATCTTTAGTTTAATAACCAATACATCTCAAATTTGATTTTGAAATAGAAAAATCATTAATGATGTTAACCATTAACATATACAATACATTTTGTAAACAACATTATAAACATCAATATGATATGAAAATACATAATATACATGAATGCTTACACACAAACACACATCAAATATATCAAATATTCCATGTCAAAAATTTGAAGTATGAGTGATGCATCTCGTTTTTTTTAAAGGTAGAGAAATCATTAATCATATAAATAATTAACATATAAACAATGCCGTTTATAAATAAAATGACATCAACATGCTATGAAATTGCATAATATATATGAAAAATAATATGATGATCAACATATATGTCAAACAATATACATCTCAAGTCAAATATATATGTAAAATATACATTACAACAATCAGATATATACATATGATCAATAATTGTTGTGATCTATTTGATCCACCATTGGAGATAGAGGCATTAGTACCTCCGCCACCAGAGCCATAGGAATTAACGCCTCTGCTAGATAAAAATTCAAAATGAAGCAGTTGGTATATATATCCACCAGAAGCTTTATCACCCAATGTGACCATCTTGTCTATAGTATTAACAAGTGTAGTGGGTGTAGCAGTTGGTTGGCCAACTACCAGAGGAAGAGGAGGTGGTGGTCAGTTGGCTAGTGGAGAAGGTGATAGTTCTTTGTTGGCTAGGTGAGGAGGATAAAGTGGTTAGTTAGTCCCTAGAGTACGAGATGGTGGTCGATCGTCCTATGAAGGAGGAGAGGGTGGTTAGATGACTCATAGAGAGAGAGGCGAGAGTTAGTCAACTAGGAGAGTGTGATTGATTGATTTTGTGAAAAGGAGAGGGTGGTCGATAATCCTATGTAGGAGGAGAGTTTGTTCAATTAGTTGTTGTTGTTGGAGGAGGAAGATGGGATGGTTGATCGACTATTAGAGGAGGAGGAGGGGGTGGAGGATCACCACCCTCAAAATATGAATCTAAAGAAGAATCTTGATGGTGATTGTGAGTCATCCTCCTCCTCTTTAATAGTCCCACAACACCGACAAAATGACATATCAATAGTGTCTTATAACATAGAAGGTTCTCCCTGATACTAGCAAGCTCTACGTCTTGTATGATCTGGGTCACTCATATAGGTTGCACTCCGTGTCAGGCCAACAATGCACAAAATTAATATTGCATCTCTTGGTAGAATTTTCAATCTATCCCACATCATACACAAGTTCTTTTTATTTGATGCGTATAATCTATCTCTGCCAGTTTTTCATCTTGTTGGGGAGGCACCTTCCCAACAACTGTGCCAATATCCATAAAATAATATATAACAATAATTATACAATTTAAATAATAATTAAAAAATTTAAAGAAAATGATAAATACATTACATGTACATTAACTAAGATGAGAAAAGAAAACACAACTAGAGTAATTAAAACATAACACTGATATTACCTCTAGCATGTGGTGGCTCATCTTGGGTAAATATGATTTTAGTACATCCTCACTAGTCTAACCATACATATGGTTGTTGCACAACATCCGAGGTATGATCATCCTGTTAACGGATTTTTCGATCGATGCGGACAAAGATCGAAGTCCCTAGTCCGAATGGTTTGGATCTAGAACAAAGCAAAACAAGAATGAAAACCTTTCCCTAGATCTATCAAATCACTTGAATACAAAGAGTCTAGTCCATACCTTATTTACGAAGGCTAACGTCGTGTCTTGAAGCTTTCGTAATCCCGATTGTTGATGAAGAGATTACCTACAAAATATTCAAAAGGACAGAGACAAGAGACTACAATATAACATGACACATCTAAGCAATTGACCAAATAGAACTACTATAAATGAAATCACACATCATTTATGGGAAAGGAAGACATTGATGTATTAATTAAAATGGAGGAAAGAATTCCAACCAATGAAGCCTTGGTGTTGAAGATCATTTCCAATGGAACCTTGCCTCAATTTGTCAATCATGGAAGAATGGATTTCTGGTTCAATTTCTCCAGCATTTGGCTACCCTCATTTCAACCTCCCTATCCCATGAAGAGAAGCTTCATTTATAGGCCAAAAGAGATGAGGAGGATAGGAGAGGATTAAGGGAGAAGGATGAGATGGGATCCTACTAAGCTGAGAGGCGAGTAAGATCCACCCTAAATGGAAGGGGTAAGCCTTCACGAGAGTCTCCTTTGAGATACTTATAGAAACTTCTCTTTTTTCCCTTCGTACAAGCATCGACATGCCCTATACACTAGCAACATGTGCTAGCGATGCGGTCTATAGTGGAGCAAGGCGCGTCGATAAGGAAAGACGTGTTCTACTGTAAGGAAAGGTGCGTCGGCTTCTCTAAATAGGGTTTTACAGGAAAAGACCTCATAACTCATCTTCCAAGGAGTTTTGGCCGAGTACCTTATGGATTTAGGCAATGATAAAGTATACATGGTTCGTGATCATGACGAGTACAAAAATTCCGTGTAATAGAATTCCCCACAAAGTATGAAGCTAGAGTAACATGATAGGTGAAATACTTTGATGGATAAAGTATAAAGGATCGAGGCAATGAACCATCAGTTGGAAATATATCAACAATAATCAAGGATCTTTTACAGTACAATATTTTTATCATCCCAACGGCTCACAACATGGATGTCGACCAATACATTGTAGATCCATGTTGATACTGACCGAGGATATGGCCACCAAAATACAGCGTGGATCCATATCTGAATGACTAAACACAATCATGGCTACTGAAATACAAGTGTAGATCCATGGTGAGATAATGGCACAACCATGACCAATACAATAGTGGATCTATATGATAGTACATGAATGAGGTTTACACCATAACATTTGTGTGGGAACCTACTAAAAAATATCCATTGCAACCTGGGTGTAATAATAAGAAAAACCTAGGGTATTCTACTCGTTCCTGATATGATACGAATCATGTAATTACAATGTGTTGAAGTCGAACATGGTAGAAACCACTTGATTACTGGTCAATGATGTAAATAGTTAACAAGTGGGAGGGAAATCACCAATGATGACAATGATCCTGAAGGTATCTTAGTACATCCCAACGAATCCGAATAAATTAGTTGGAGTCGAACATCCGTGGAATCATTCGATCAGAGGTCAATGATGCAAACCTACTGTAGAAAGCGAGGAAACTTGCCATTGAGGCATGTAGGCTCCAAGGTACTGACTAGTTTCTAAGTCTAATTCCTAGATGCCGAGCTGATGTCAACAGGAATAGAATCGTCGAAGGAGGGACATGATGTATCCCACATCATTGACACAAATCTAACACATGAAGTGATATAAGATGGTAGAACAAATGATGAACTGAGACAAAGGTGTAATGGTAAACATGGACGACTGATACAATGTAAGGCTTAATGATTACAAAGGTTGATTCCGACCAAAGAATTCCTTTGAACATTTCAACGGCATGAAAAGCGATTTGGCAGCATTGACTCAACATAGCAGAGACCAAGACTGTAATACCCCAATTTTGACCCTTATGATATATTGGATTTTAATGTAAATATTGTGTTCATGCGATATATGTGTCCTAGCGTGGAGCTCAAGGCCAAGGCCCCGCTAGTGTATGCTCGGATTTTATTTAGAAAGGCAAGTATTTGATATTTTTCTATCCATGTGCTATCAAGCCATGGAACATTGTAAAATGATGTAAATATTAATATTTCAATAAAATACCAAAACTGACTATGGAAGCAACTAATAAGAAGGGGCCATGTGTATTCCACTAGGGAGTGGTGAGGGGGCTGTGGAATTGAACCATAGGCTTCCAAATGTCATTTTGAGAACCCATTTGACTTTCCTTGCTGACATTTATTTCTGTTGTAAGAAAGTTGTTGAGAAATCAGTCCATGGCTTCAATGGAGCATGGGCAGCCCATAAATTTGTATGGCGGGTATGGGCTCTATTTTTCTTGACCCAAAAGTCACTCTACCTGATGGGAATTCGTTTTTCCTCATTCCCATTCCATTGTGGAACATCTAAGCTTTAGTTTTCTTCCATTACACATGCCCAGCAGTGAGAAAAACCAGAAATCGCAACTCTGCAAAAACTCACATTTTGAAGAGCCATAAATGCCCAGAATTTGGTATTGACAATAAAATCCAATGGAGGATCCATATATATGAACCTTGGGGTGAAATTGAGAGTATTAGATACCCCGAAATCCATTGGAAAACCCTGTTTTTATAGCCCATAAATACAGTGACGGGATTGCGTTATTTCATGACAGAATTGTGAGAAATCCAGGTGTGAATGATTGAACAGAGGTTGGGTTTGCTTGATAAACCCAGTGAAGGATGAAATCTCAAGGAATTAGCAGCTGGACCTTTCTATGCCCACCCTGAATAGCACTGGAGGGAAGCGACTCCTGAGGGACTGTGCAACGGAGAAGGGGACCTTCCTTGTGTTGGGTGAGGTAGGTATTGTGGGTGCCATGAATGTTGAATTCATTTGAGCTCACTGGCTTAGCATCCTCCTCCCTTGCTTATTTCATGCTTGATAAACCCAACTAGGTGTTGGCTTAGCATGATAGTTTGAGTGAAACCATGGCTGTGAGTGAGCCTATTTAGTTCCTCCTTAGTGGATACACAACCCAGCTCGGGGGTGATCTCTCAGCTGAAATATTATAGGATGGACAAAGATCTATGGTTGGGTGGAACGTTGCTCTCACATAGCCAGTTGTTGGACAATTTCATTTCAAGATAAGTATTCTTTGTGGTTGAGTTGTGCTAATTCTGTGCTCTGCAATGTTTTAATTAATGACTGTTGTTTATATGTTGAATGCATGATGAAACTGTGTGTATATATAGTGTTTTATTCCGCTGTTTTTATTGAGTATGAATATGTATACATAAGTTTTTATTTATCCATGAATTTCTTAGTAATGTATGGGGCTGAGATTGTCAAATAAGCCCGGTGTGTTTGGTCATGTTTCCTCCCTTGCATCGGATTGACGGGAGGGGACATGACAAAGACATAATGCAACAAATGATAGAAGCATTATTTGGAGTACCCAAAGGAGTATAATGACTCATGGAATTGGTATGAATCGAAGACAAGCTTACTACCCAATTGTTTGACTAGAATGCAGACACGTGCCATGTTCAAAGGTTACTTTAAGCTACCATTAATACATACTCAAATATATCTTCCCATTCCCTTAATTTTTCCATCATGATGGATGAGTGCCTCTTTTCTTTTTAACGAGCTGGAAGAGGGTAACAAATGCTCGATGTAGCTCATCATATGATGATTTCAATCTTACATGTTTTACAAACCTGAGAAAGGAGGGGTTCGATCCCAAAAAGGGTCCTTCAATGTATAATATTACGAGTTCAAAGAAGGTAAAATCAATGACGTTTCACATTTAGAGAGTCTGAAACGGTCAAAAGAAGACTCATAATGGTTCTTTTTTCGTAAAAGTTAGTCTCCTCACCCGAAAATGGATAAAACAACGTGAGAGAGAACTCTTCTAATCATGATTGAATAGAGTATTCCTTTTTCGTAAATAGTCTAAATGGTCTAAAAAAGGGATAAACTATCACCGGATAGGCGTCCTTTCAAATCCTTTTACGAGAGTGAAAGAAACAAGTTCGTGCAACAATCTTTTCATATTTTGGGAGTCTAAAAAGGGCTTAAAATGAGGCTCCAAAAGTTCCTTTTTTGTATAACTAGTCTCCTGAGGTCGAAAAAGGGATAAACTATCGCTCAAAAGACGACTTTGTCATGGTTGGTAACTGAGTATGACAAATGTAAAAAGTACACTCGGCATAGTTCATTTTCCATAAATAGTCTAGCGAGGCCGGATAAAGAGATAAACCTATACTCGATAGACACACCTTTTTCCTTAATTTTAACGAGCACGACTATGGTATCAAAAGCACTCAGAATCTTTTTCATGTTTGAACTAGAGCACGAAAAAGTTAAAAGTAAGCTTAAACGCATCTTTTTGATGTTTTTAACTAGAGCATGAAAAAGTGGAAAAAGTAAACTCAACACCATCTTACTGTTTTTAACGAGCTCAAAGATAGGTTGGAAGAATGCTCATGGTATCTGCTTAATTTTTTAATGAGCTTGCAACAAAAAATAAACTATGCTCGGGATGGTTTTCATGGTTTAGCGAGCTCGAAACCGAAAATAAAGTATGCTCGAAAAGATTCCTATTGGCGGATGTTTTCCCAACATGATGTCCAGAGGTTGGTACATGTCCCCAGCATGATTTCTAGAACTTAGCGAATTAACTCCAACATTGTGTGGAGAGGATATTGAGTTGATTTCAACATTATGTCCATAGTTTGAAGACATCCCCCCAATCTTCATTTAGTTCTCCTAATCTACTTCTTCACTCGATTAAACTCTTGGTTACTAATATGAATATGTTCACTAGTGACGAAGGAGGATCAAATGGCATAGGTGGGTGAAAATAAGGTTCAGGTACTAAGACTATGGGAAGACTTGAATCAATGGGAAATGAATCTATTTCATTTTTGAACAATCTTGACACAGATAAGGAGCCATGCTTGTAAGGAGATGTTTCATTTTAAAATGAGCTTGACATAGGAAAAGAACTATGCTCATGGGGACCTGTTTCATTTTTCAACGAGCTTGACACAGAACGGGAACTATGCTCATGGAAACCTGTTTCATTTTTTAACAAGCTTGACACATATAAGGAACCATGCTCGTAATGACCTGTTTCATTTCTTAATGAGCTTGAAATTGGAATAAAACTCTGATCATGGGGTATTGTTTCATTTTTACACAAGCTTGAAACAGAAAAAAAAACTGTGCTTGATGAGACCTATTTCATTTTACACAAGCTTGAAATAGGAAATAAACCAAGCTTGAAGTTTGTTTCATTTTTTAACAAGCTTGACAATGAATGGGAGTCTCGTGGACACCTGTTTACTTTTCTAACGATCTTGACACATGAATAGAACTCTGCTCATGGTGGCCATTTCATTTTTTCAAATGAGCTTCAGATGGAAAAGAAATTATGCTCGTAATGACCTGTTTCATTTTTTAACGAGATTGACACAGGAATAGAACTTTGCTCATAAGTGGCCATTTCATTTTTTCAAACAAGTTTGAAATAGAAAATAAACTATGCTCGTAATGGCTTGTTTCATTTTTTAACGATCTTGACACAGAAAGAGAACTATGTTCATGGTGCCCCATTTCATTTTTTAAACGATCTTGAAACGAAAAATAAACTATGCTCGTAATGACTTGTTTCATTTTTTAACGAGCTAGACACATGGATAGAACTATGCTCATATGACCTGTTTCATTTTTTAACGATATTGACATAGAAATGGAACTATTCTCATGGTTATCTGTTTCATGGCTCCCAAGAGGATGACACTCCAGAAGGAATACATATTGAAGGATAAGCCTTGGTCATGGCTTCTAAGAGTTCCTCATTGGAAGGAAGATAAAACATGCCAACTCCTGAATCTAGGGAGAAATCAAAGAGAGCCCCATGTTCAGTGGAAGTTGAAAGCATGGGATAAAATGCCACATAATTGACCTGTGGAGGGTAAGTTACTGTGTGGACATAATTTAGATGATCGGTAGTCGGATGAGAGTCAACAAACGAAATATGGTCGATAGTCACAATGCGTCCGTCATGAGGGAAGGAAAACACTTGAAAGAGTGTGGACATGAGAGCTTTCATCGCATAGACATAATATCGTATGAGGAGCAGATTAAAATTCAAAGTACTCGTAACTATCAAAACAACAATAAAGATCGTTTTTCCACCTAACGAAATAGGAAACTGAGGAAAAACCCCTAGAGGTTGATTGATTCCCTTGTTAAAAGATAACAGATTCTAAGTAATGGGAACAAGCTGCGGGGAACCCATAGCCTGCCAAGCATTTGAGGACAAAATGATAACTATGGTACCTTCATCAACTATAGTATGAGATACATCTATATCAACTATAGTATGAGGTACATCTATATTACCAACCTGCACAATGATTTCGACAGGTAGATAGGAAGGAAGGCGAGGTGCAGAGAGTCCGTTCCAATTGATAAAAATCGACTGATTCAGAACCAAAGGTGGAATACCGTAAGCCTCATTACTTGGGGGGGAACTGTAATAGAAGGAATAATGCCCTCTTGCATAGTAGAATATGTACTAACAAGAAGAACCTGAGAGGTATTAGATTCACTCTCTAACGAGAGAGTGGGATTGAATGAGGATAAAACTAGATCAACCGCTTGGGTTTCACTCTTCGAGGGAAGAGTGGGATCGACTGAGGATGAAACTAGATCGACCGTTTGGGTTTCACTCTTTAAGGGAAGAGTGGGATCGACCGAGGATGAAACCAGATTGACTACTTGGGTTTCACTCTTCAAGGGAAGAGTGGGATCGACCGAGGATGAAACCAGATCGACTACTTGGGTTTCACTCTTCAAGGGAAGAGTGGGATTGATCGAGGATGAAACTAGATTGACTGCTTGATCAACCAACAACAAGTCAAGAGGCAATTTACTACAACTTGTTGGAGGTTGTGATTGAGACACAAAAATACCCTCCAATAATTGCGAAGCTTCGTCCATGCGAGGACAAAGGTAAGTACGATGCATGTCCCTACATAATAAGCATGGATTATTGACTTTACTTTTCTGACTCTTAACCAAAGAGTCATTGGTTGAGAAGGCATCATTAGTATGATGTCCAGAGGCTGATAATACAGGCCATTTAGAATCTTGCGACCATACTTTTAAGACCTTGGGAATACCACGGAAATCCTTAAGAAAATGGGGCCCCTCGCAAAGCCTGCAAGGGAACTTAGGTTTAGGAAGATTCGAAACAGGTACATCAATACTACTCCCAGCATGATGATCAGTGGTTGGTGGGTTTCCAACATGAAGGTCAGAGGTTGGATCTTTGACTTTCTGCTTAGTGTTCTTCTTCTTATCATTCCTTTTCTTCTTCTTCTTATCCACCTTTTTACTAGCATTATGACTTTCAGTAGGCGAAGAGGAAGAAAGGGAAGTAGGATCAATATTTGATGAAGAAGGCGAAGGATCAACATGAGGTTGATGCTCTTGTGGGGAAGGACTGTGATCCGAAACAATCGGTGCACTTGGGATAACCGGATTGGAGAATAACCATATTGGTAATCCTATAGTCAATTCAGGAAGGATCAACGTGGATTCAATGAAGGGAGGAACAACACCTCCATATGGAGGAAAAAAAAAAGACATACCCTGAAAAGGGGTCTCTTGGTTGGTAGTCCGGGAAGAGTTTTCCATATCTAAAATCTCTAAGAACCTATAAATTACCACACAAATAAAACACTACTCAAATCTAAAAGCAACAAGCAGTATATGAAAGGGATGGATAAATAAGCCGGATTCTCACGGGATTGTCAAATCGTTGCAACATGGGATATACTGTAGCAGCCAACAGTTATACTTGGCCCAATGTTTTAGAGCACTATCCAAGGAGGATTTGGACCGTACCCCTGACCGTATAACCCGACTACCTAGAAGTACGTGCATAGTAATCTCCCCGAGTGTTTTTCTTGGTGTATTGCAACAATAAGATGGCTAATAGGTTTACTTGGATGGTTCCAGGATCCTAAAGGGGTCTCCCAATATATACAAGGTACGTGGGAGCTCAAATCCATAGTAGTGTTGTCTAATGCACAACCGTGCGAAAGGGGCCTTCCTATATACCGTTGAGTACGTGAACCAACCTTTCGATATACCATAAAAGTACGTGAAAGGCCGTTCGATATACCAACGAGTACGTGGAAGAACCACACAGAACCCAGAATGCAGTGTAGGCAAATAATGATAGCTCCTACACTTTAAGATGCCAGAACATGTCTCTAACCTATCATTCAGGTTGCTAAGGATTTTAACTTAACTAGCGCTTGATTTTATCTTATGCGGTAAAGTGGACAAATGGAAATTTAGACCTAACTCAAAACCATGCAAGTATGAGATTCAAATCTTATTTTCGATGAAGCCCTACTTAAGAAGGAGAAAGAGATAGTTTTTCTTCCTAAATGAACAACCCTATGCAAATGCCATTTTATATTTTTCAAAAATGGTAGAAACAAGCCAATCCACACCAAACCAAAAATTATTTTGAAACTTTAATATGGGTCAAAGAGACTATAGGATACACGATTCAGGGAATTTTTTTTTTCAAAAATGCAATTCATTTAGCTTAAAAATGCAAGCAAAATACTAGTTTTGACTAAAGGGTCCAAACATGGCTCCAAATCTCAAGAAGACCCAAGAAAAGAGGAAAATTATTTTGATTTAACAAATAATGAGAGAGTAGATATTTAATGAAAAGAAGAAGGGATCTAACCATTGTTTCCAAACAAGTAAGAACATTTCTAACCCATAACTATTCAAAATCCAAAAGTAGTTTTCTTTTCTTTTATAAAACTCAGATCTGAACCAAAACAAGACTAGCTAAAAGCAAAACTCTTTTTGGAATTTTCATAAATATTCCAAATCTAAGAAAGAAAGCAAAAATAAATCTCCCTCTTTAAAATAAGATGGAAACAAAATATTTTCTTCTTTTGAAATGCAGAAAGCAGAAAACACTGTACCAACCCAGTCACAAACCAAGCAGCAGGGAACCGAAATGTCTGGGCAAAAGACCAAGCTAAAAATCAATTGGTTGACGCAGGCTATAGGTACACACCGGAGCGTCATTAGGGATCAACGTGGTATGCTGAAGAGAAGAGTGAGGCATCGACACACTCTGTCCGAAGGGAAATAACGATAGGCTGACGACGACGCACTGTACATGAAGGTAACGCGCGTCGGGCAACCCAAAAATTGAAAAAAAAAAGGTTTTCAAGCCAATCAATAGACTTCAGGTTTTGAGACCTAAAGGGGATTATAAATCGACATATAGACAATTAGATCTACCAATTGAAAACTAAGCCAGATATAATCAGAAATAAGGCAAGTAAGGAGATCTACAAGTTAAATAACTCGATCTCTAGTATGGTCGCCAATTTTGTTAACGGATTTTTTGATTGATGCAGACAAAGATCAAAGTCCCTAGTCCGAATGGTTCGTATCTAGAACAAAGAAAAACAAGAATTAAATCCTTTCCCTATATCTATCAAATTACTTGAATGGAAAGATTCCATTCCATACCTTATTTACGAAGTCTTTCATTGTGTCTTGAAGCTTTCACAATACTACTTGTTGATGAAGAGATTACTTGCAAAAGATTCAAAAGGACAGAGACAAGAGACTACAAGATAACATGATACATATAAGCAATTGACCAAGGAGAACCACTATAAATGAAATTACACATAATTTATGGGAAAGGAAGACATTGATGTATTGATTAAAATAGAGGAAATAATTACAACCAATGAAGGCTTGGTGTTGAAGATCCTTTCCAATGGAACTTTTCCTCAATTTGTCAATCATGGAAGAATCGATTCCTGGCTCAATTTCTCCAGCATTTGGCTACCCTCATTTCAACCTCGCTATCCCATGAAGATGAGCTTCATTTATAGGCCAAAATAGATGAGGAGGAGAGGAGAGGATTAAGGGAGAAGGATGATATGGGATCCTACTAAGCTGGGAGGTGAATAATATCCACCTCAAATGGAAGGGGTAAGCCTCCACGAGGGTATCCTTCGATAGAATTATTGAAACTTCTCCTTTTTACCTCCGTACAGGCATCGACACGCCCTAAACACTAGCAACATGCGCCAACGACACGGTCTGTAGTGGAGCAAGGTGCGTCGATCAGGAAAGATGTGTTCTGTTGTAAGGAAAGGTGCATCTGCTTCTCTGAACAGGTTTTTGCAGGAAAAAATCTCATAACTCATCTTCCAAGGAGTTTTGGTCGAGTACCTTAGGGATTTAGGCAAGGATAAAGTATACATGGTTCATGATCATGACGAGTACAAAAATTTTGTGTAACACATCCCCACTCACACGAAGAATTTGCGGTACCTTCTGGAGTGATCTTACATGGAAAATCCAATTGGCCCCTCTTGGGCATCATCTACCCCCACATGTGAATATGCACATCAATACTCAAGCTGGGATAAAGGCGGTCGAATGATGGCCTAGTGGATGAAAACCTCTATATTTTTAAAAAATAGCTCAGAACCAAAGGGAAGGCCCTCCTCCCCTCAAACAAAGAACAACAATGACCTAGATCTAAACACAACTATTGTAAATAAAGGGAAGACCAACTAATACATCTAGGTATTTGCAGTAAATAATATACATGGTACAATAGAGACCATTATTGAGACAAAAAATGAGAAGCATCTAACCTCCTATGCACCATAAGATTACAAATCCAACTGACCACCAACATCCTAGAATTGACTAGGGTCAACGACATTATCGTTGGCATATTTTTGCACATAAGTCAATTGAATCTAAAAATGTCTTACACAATTGGCGTACCTTAAAAAATAGATAGCACCATCAACGTTGTTTTGCACTGGAGTAGCGAGGTGCTTACAACCTAGTATGGGGGAGATGTTGTCACATTTGTCACGTTACATAACGTAATTTTCCCATGTTGGCTCATAACTTATCAAAAAAAAAGAAAAAAAAAAATTCATGTCAGCCCATAAAAAAAAAAATTCTAACCAACATAGATCCATCTTAAAACCAGACATAGTAAGCACTGAGAGGGATCCAATTTCTTGAGGTGTAAACATTTTATTAATGTGTAAAAAATTTAAGATAAAAAAATTACAGCTTGTGTAATTGGATCCCTCTTGGTGCTTAATAGATCCAAGTTTAAGATGGATCTATGCTGGTTTTAGATACAATGAATTGTCAACATTGCATGGTGCATCACAATAATACACATTGTGATCATTGGTGCATTGAATATTGGCAGTGCACTTAATATATATAGACACACCATTGATGGAAACATATAAACCAACAATGGTGCCTACATCTTAAGGAACACAACAAAAAATTGAGTGGAATTTAATGACTAGGCTTATCAATGCACCTGACATAAATCAACACACTATGGACAGAGTGTTGATACACTCCAAGATGCATCAATTAGGTCCAAATTTTAATTAAATTTTGTTTCTTTATTGGTTTTCTTTGTCTACATGGATGCATTGCAAATGGTTCATCCATACATTCTATCACAATGACATGCATACATAAAAGCACGAACAATGCGTGTATGATGATTGTATGCATAATAAATGGTGCATATCCATCGAACAATGCACAACCCAACGACTTGAGTGCATTGTTTTTATACATTTTACCAGTGCATTTATAATAATTGGAGGCACCGTTAATAGTGCTTATGTATATCATAAAGCACACTAGGAAACCGTAAGGGTACCTATGTTTTGATGGATCAATGATCTTCTTAAAAAGAAGAGCACCATAAATGGTGTTCCTATTAAAGCATTGGTTGCAATGTCCCCTGTAAATTCATAGTGTGCACCATGTTTCGATGTGAGCTGAATGACTCAAACATGGCTTGCAAAAAAATGAAAAAAGGAAAATTTAAGGCAAATTTGAACTATTATTCCACCAAAAATTTAAATGAGAAGGTAATAAACACTCTATTTACTTTCTTGTTAAGGAAGCATGGTTGCAACGTAGACAATCAAACAAGTTTTGGGACCGTTTCCCAAAATATGAAATCCGCTAGCAAATGGAAGGGATTGAGGTACATGTGTGAAAACTTGGGAACATTGATGACAGGACAATCGTACAAGTAACTGATGCACTAGTGCTTCTGTCATCTCAAGCACTGAAAAAGATTTGTAAATTATGAATGTTGTTAGGGATTTTACCTTATAGTAGGGGATGGATACTATCAACATACAAGGGTGTAGGATGGACATATAAAGTTCTACATACCCATGTTCTTAAGCAAATAAGTTAGAGGTTAGAAATATATGCCCCTTATTCCGAAGTTTGATCCTAGCTTTATCCTCCTCTGCTCCTCAATTTGCCAACCTGTAAAACAAACCCTAGACCTTCCTCAAACCAATTTGATTACATAAAAGCAAATTGACATTCACTTAATAATCAAATTTACAACATATGACAAATATTATGTTGGGAAAGGAAGAATGTCCACTCTTATTAATCAATAAATGAAGCAAGTACAATTTATACTTGACTTCTGTATGAGGCACCTTCGTAACCAAGACCCGAGATCTTGCTCCTCTCTTGACTTAGGATTTCTCCAGCATAACAATAGCTCTTCAATTGGTTGTCCCTTTCTCATGCCTCTCCCTTGTATTTATGGCAAGGCAGGGAGGATTGGTTCGAAAGGCAGTTGAGTTGGGAAGTTGAGGAAGTTAGAGCAACTGACTCAACTAATCCCAATTCCTATTTTTAATATATTTTTTCAAGTTTCCTTAAGACACCTGCAACTATTGAACATAGCAACTAGCGAGTGACTCGTAGTATGTTGGCTCAACAACTAGCAAGTTCCTCTCTTTAATTGATAGCCACGGTTTGTCAGTATGGAGACCCGCGAGTGACTCGCAACATGTAAAGTATGGGAGTCGCGGCTTTATTGTAGGAACGCCCATCTCAGGTTCCCCAAAAATACTTTCAGTACGATTTTTCAGAAGAAGATATAAAAGCCACAACATCTAGTTCTATCTATTGTAGTACATGAATGTTAATATATAAAACTATATACTCAGAATAAGTCATTCTCAAAAAGATTTAGCAAAATAAATAAAATAAAAATACTTCAAACCTGTTTTCGACGGTTGGTCCAGTGAATCGATGGAGTCCTCGAAGTGGTTTCTGCACGATCCAATCCAATCTCCTGACGAAGTACCAAGTGACCCCTCGGTTGACCACCCTACCGTATCAAGGTTACTCTTCTTCGCCTCGAACACCCGAGCTCATGGAGTTGTAAGAACACACACAATAGCCTCCCGAAAGGATCTCCCAATCCTCGTTCCTGCTAATCCCAACTCCAAGGATCATAACATAATCCGAGCTTATGATGACCATCCAGCATTAGGGAGCAAGAGATGTCCTTCTCTCCTTCTCCTCCCTCATTATATAGAAAAAGCATGTGTCCCATGTGTCTGTCCATGCACATATTTAATTTAATTTAATATTTTAATTTCCAATATTCTCAAATACATGTGTCATCTTAATGTCTCTAATGTGCACCTAAATCCCTAGATCAGTGGGAGTTAGGTGTAGAAGAGTTCTACTTCTCTTTTGGTTCTCATTTAGTTTACTTAACAATCTTTTAGTTAGACTTATTGCTTTCTACTTTTCTTTCTTTTCCTAATATTAAGATTGAATTAAAAGATGATTCCTTTTACTAAAAGTATAATATATTTTAAATTTCCTCTTTATAAAATAATTTAAATGAATAATAAAATTAATTAAAGTAAAATCTTGAATAATAATGAAAGAAAAACAATTATTTTATTAATGACCTATTTCAATTCTTTCTCAAAATAATGAAGTCAATTAAATAGAATATTTAATAGAATGATTTAAAGTAATAAAATCCATAAAATTAAAATCTTTGAATAAAAATAATTTTCTTATTATTAATCTTTTTCAATCAGCATAATTAATCAAATTTAATATTGAATAAAATCAATCTCTTCAATTCTTTTTCAAGTTAATAAAATCAATTAAAATGAATAATTCAAAGTAATGAAATCAATTAAAAATAAAATCTTGAATAGAATTATTCAAATTAATAAAATATAACAAAATGAAATAAAGTATTTCTTACATCTTATGTGAAATTTTCATTTATACCATTGATTAATTTTCTTCCTCTCGTTCTTGTCTAGGTACCTCTTCGGCGGGGCCATATGATAGTTTCATTTCTTCCTTCTTATGGGGAGTACTGCGTAGCGACCGGGAATTGTTACCGCAATCTCTCAACTACGCTCCTTGGATACTAAGGGATGTTGAGGGATAAGGCTCTCCTTATTGCGTGCTCCTCAACTCATCGTACACGACCAAATCATTATGGCCTTGCCCGTATGACATACGCTTCCCCGGGTGAGCTGAAACAGCTTCACCCATGCATGGATTGCTAATCCAGGGTCGACAGTCAGTCGTCGTACCCCTATGTGTTCTTTCCGTTCTTACGACCCCTATAATTCCATTGTGGGTCAGTCGGTAAATCATCTTACCTGTCACTGCACACACACACACTCAAGCGCGCATTAGTAGCGCTGCACTATGAAATATTTCATCATCTATCATAATATCTCAGTCAGTCGAGCATATATTTCATTCATCCTTTTCTCTCAATCAGTAAATCATATCTATCATTCATCATTCTATCTCAATCAGTCGAGCATATGTAACATTCAGTCATCCTATCTCAATCAGTCGAGCATATCTAATATTTAGTCATTCTATCTCAATCAGTCGAGCATATCTAACATTCAGACGTTCTATCTCAATCAGTCGAGCATATGTAACATTTAGTCATCCTATCTCAATGAGTCGAGTATATCTAGCATTCAATCATTCTATCTCAATGAATCGAGCATATCTAACATTAAGTCCAATAATAGTTTCTATAACTGTCGTTCAAGCATTTTCAAATTAAATTCAAAGGGTTCGTGTTTTACTTAGCCGGTTCATTTCAAAACTAGTACCTCATTATTCTAAACAATTAAGGTACCGAGGCGGGCATTACATACACCCCCTCTTATTAAAACTTCGTCCCGAAGTTAAGTCTCATGTGCTTCCACGGTGAGTTTTCACTTCCTTTTCATATTCATTTCTTCAATATATCCACAATCGATAATAACATTTCATTTCTTCTTTTCTACCCTCATATAAGTATAAGCCGCACAATTGGTAATATAACTAAATCGTACCTTTCGTAGTGTAGTAATCCCCACAACAGTTCTCTCTTGACTCACTAATTGTAACCGGGATTGAAATCGTCTACAACAAATTCTTTCAATTCAACAAAACTATAAGTATATCATTTACGAAAATACTGAAAACACTGACATATTTTAACATAAGGGATAAAATATTCAATTCCAACTTCTCCTTTTTCTATAATTACGTATAACTATCACATGTTCAAAACAATGTCCGAATTTCAAAATAAGAATTTACCCTTCCCAATTCTGTTCTTCAACACATTCCTTAACCATTACTTAACTAATCTTATATGCAACCTCTCTCTTCTCATAATCCAATGTATAATTAAATACTAGAGTGCCATTTACTTAGTATAGCTAAAAGTATAATCTCAGATTTTTATAAACAAAGTCATGCAAGGTTTTCTTCTCTTCCTAACTTAATCACAGTTAAGATTCTATAATTCAAGTAAGTTTAACTTCTCTCTTTTCACATTTCAAAGCACGATTACAAATTAGTAGTGCATACCTGCGAAGCCATCGCCTTGATTTCAGAAAATAAACATTTACAACCAATCGATAAAATTCTTGATGCATAACCCATCATCAAAGTATATGAACCCTGAATATAATTCAATCTTTCATACTAGCAATTTTAGAGAAGAAGAATTCTAACCTGTTCGAGAAGCTGGGAGTATCCTTGCCGAAGGAGAAGAAGCAAAAATCGCAACTTCAATTTTTCTACGTCGATCTTCGTAGCAATTGTATGTCATAAACTTAGCTTAGAAGACAATTATCACCATTCGTATCCTCGCCAACATTGTAAATTTTGGGAAATGTGAAAAACTTTCATAATACTTGAAAGAACTAGAAATTTTTATGATTTTACAACCTAATTTCTAATTTCCCATTTTTCCCCAATGTCAATAAAGAATATGACAATAATTTTCAAGAGTAATAACATTTATTTCTAATTACACCAAATAACTAATTCATTACTCAATTATTTAACTACACCAACTCCTTCCATCTCACAACTTTTATAAGCACAATGGCATACCAAAATATATAAAGGGTCCTCTCCTATATTATCTCCTATATTATGCACATATCTAATTTACCATAATTCCCATTTCAAAAGTGCTTCCATTCCAAAGTCCTTAAATACAATCCTTTCATGGAATGCAATTCTTTTCAACATAAACAAAATTCTTATAATATAATCTTATCAATATGGATCAATGCCTAAATTATTGTCCATAAATTTATAATTCGTAATTCTTTCAAAACTTAACTGATCTAATTGGCAATCTGTTTTTCATTGAAATGCTATGCATATATTGTAACTCTTTTCATAATAAGGGCATAGTTAGAAAATTCTTTTAACAAGAAAATATATATTAATATATATACTTTTCATTTCCCTTCCCTAACTATAAAATATACCAACTATTCTTTTCAAAAACCAATAAACATATCAAATGGCCTACTCCTTTCAAAATGTTTTTGTTGTTGTTGTTGTTGTTATGCTTTAAGTATATGTGTCACGACGCTTTTCCTCATATATATAATATATATTTATATATCTTATCTCCACACTTCATATATATATATATATATATATATATAACTTTAAAGTGATCACACTAAGTATTACTAAGAGTATCCATACTATATATTAATAATGCTCATACCTTATTAAAAGTATCCCCAATACATCTTGATAATGTCCACCACTATTAACAAAAAGTTTCCATACCTTAATAATGTCTACCATTAATTTTTAAAAGTATCCAATCCACATCTTGATAATGTCCACTATTATATATATATGTATCATTGACTTGAAATTTATAATCTCGCCTTTGTAATTAACAATAAGAGTTTTGAATTGTATCCTAACTATTGTTAATCTTCTTACCCAAAATTGCAGTATTATATAAAGTACAATATATAATATTGAAATTTTAAAATATAATATACATTATAGTATAAATAATTATAATAATATAACAACAATGACCAAAAACTCTTTTTCCTTAACTATTACATAATTTGCTTTTGTAAGATGTATATATATATATATATATAAAATTATATATTATCATCATTTTGAATTATAAAATATAATAATACAATATTTATGAAATGTAATTATAATCATGACCAAAACTCCCTTTGCATAGCTAGAATGCAAATTTGCATTCTTATGACACTACAAATTGATTATATATATATAGATCAACGTTCTAATAACCTAAATCTATGTCCTATTCAACGTAATACATTCTAAACATCATTCGACTACATCTATTGAATTTCAGTGACATTTCCATATATATATATATATGCACCTCACATTACATATTAATAATAAGAATATATATATGCACTTGATATTACACATTCATAGGAAGGATTTCTATTTGCCCAATATAGTAATATTCTTCACATGTACATGTCTACATTATCTTATCATAGTTTAATTCTAATCATTAATCACAGATATTAAACTCATGATATACCAAAATCGTTTCATAATTCGATTACAAATATAAATAGTTGAAAGAGTATAATACTCTTATTAATTTAGTAGGGACAACATATGATCCCATCTATAGGTTTCAATAATCATTCTAAGGATTAATAACATTATACAACTCCACTTACACTAATCAATGATTGTGCATTATATATAAAATGTGTTCTCCTTCTTTTTAGATCATCAATCGATTACAAAGATAAATAACTGAAGGATTGATAACCTTATATGATTCTATTGACATATTTTAATAATCATTCATTATATAAGATATATACACCTATAATTAATGGAAAGGATATATGTTTACTCCTATAACTGATGTAATCATGATATATCTATACTTCTAACAATTCAACCATCATTTTCATTCAATTGCACATATAATTAATAGAACTATATATATATAATTCTTAATTGAAGTGTTTTCAATGTATAATTCTAATGATTGAAACATTTAATAGAAAAAATCGCAGGTATAAACATAAAACAAAGGAGCGTGAGATCGAAACCCGTTCTTCGATTCACAAACTGGATTCAGGAATTAAAATAATAGTGTTGTTTGTTGTATATGACACAAAGTTTGAAAATTGTCGCAGGGTAAAGACGTAGTACAGAGATCTAGAATAGAATACTCCATAACCTAGAGTTCTATGCATAGAATTCATTTCGTGAAATAACCATGCATTCGAAAAGGATGTCGAAATCTACTGAAAACCTTTACAATAATAATTTCCGTGTAAAGACAGAGATTGATCTATGCAGCAGATCAGGAAGTAAAACGCCTTCCACTCACATAAATTCAAGATCCAAAAGCGCAGATCGCAATAGCCATTCAAACCGAGATCCTCGTGTACAGGGATCAAGCGCTCGCCCATCAATTGACTAGTGTGCTATCTCCTAGGAGAGAAACCGTTCTCCTAAAGTAATGCAAAGAAAACAAATTCATAACACCTAAACTTAACTTTTTATCAAACAATAAAAGGATGTAGAGAAATCACAGGATATAAATATATATATTCCTGGGCTACACCTTTATCAAGGAGAGGAGTGATGCAGAGATCACTGTAAATAAATATATATTTTCCTTGGCTACGTCGTTATCAAATAGAGAAGTGATGCAGAGATCTATCGTAACAATTTATAACCATAATCTCAGAGTGAAAACAGAGTTTAAAATTCTAAGGAAAACAACTACGCCATGCTGAGATCTACTGTAACTTTTTATAACAATCATCTCAGAGTAAAAACTAAATATTTTAAAATGCTTTTAGAAAAATAACTATGCTGTAGAATGAATGCAGAGATCTATGGTAACGATTTGTCATGTTTAGGTTCGAACTCCCCTCTGATACCAAATGTAGGAAACCTCATCTCGGGTTCCTCAAAAATACTTCCAGTATGATTTTTCAGAAAAAGATATAAAAGTCACAACATCTAGTTCTATCTATTGTAGTACATGAATGTCAATATATAAAACTATATGCTCAGATTAAGTCATTCTAAAAAAGATTTAGCAAAATAAATAAAATAAAAACACTTCAACCCTGTTTTCGATGGTTGGTCCAGCGAATCGATGGAGTCCTTGAAGTGGTTTCCGCACGATCCAATCCAATCTCCTGACGAAGTACCGAGTGACTCCTCGGTTGACCACCCTACCGTATCGATGTTACTCTTCTTCGCCTCGAACCCTCGAGCTCATGGGGTCGTAAGAACACACACAATAGCCTCCCGAAAGGATCCCCCAATCCCCGTTCCGACTAATCCCAACTCCAAGGATCATAACATAATCCGAGCTTATGATGACCATCCAGCATTAGGGAGCAAGAGATGTCCTTTTCTCATTCTCCTCCCTCATTATATAGCAAAAGCCTATGTGCCATGTGTCTGTCCATGCACATATTTAATTTAATTTAATATTTTAATTTCTAATATTCTCAAATACATGTGTCATCTTAATGTCTTTAATGTGCACCTAAATCCCTAGATCAGTGGGAGTTAGGTGTAGAAGAGTTCTACTTCTGTTTTGGTTCTCATTTAGTTTACTTAACAATCTTTTAGTTAGACTTATTGCTTTCTACTTTTCTTTCTTTTCCTAATATTAAGATTGAATTAAAAGATGATTCCTTTTACTAAAAGTATTATCTATTTTAAATTTTTTTTTTATAAAATAATTTAAATGAATAATAAAATTAATTAAAGTAAAATCTTGAATAATAATGAAAGAAAAACAACTCTTTTATTAATGACCTATTTCAATTCTTTCTCAAAATAATGAAGTCAATTAAATAGAAGAATGATTTAAAATAATAAAATCCATAAAATTAAAATCTTTGAATAAAAATAATTTTCTTATTATTGATATTTTTCAATCAGCATAATTAATCAAATTTAATATTGAATAAAATCAACCTCTTCAATTTTTTTTCAACTTAATAAAATCAATTAAAATGAATAATTCAAAGTAATAAAATCAATTAAAAATAAAATCTTGAATAGAATTATTCAAATTAATAAAATAGAACAAAATGAAATAAAGTATTTCTTACATCTTATGTGAAATTTTCATTTATACCATTGATTAATTTTCTTCCTCTTGTTCTTGTCTAGGTACCTCTTCGGCGGGCCCTTTTGACAGTTTCATTTCTTCCTTCTTATGGGGAGTACTGCGTAGCGACTAGGAATCATTACCACGATCTCTCAACTACGCTCCTTGGAGACTAAGGGATGTTGAGGGATAAGGCTATCCTTATTGCATGCCCCTCAACCCATCGTACGTGACCAAATCATTATGGCCTTGCCCGTACGACATACGCTTCCCCGGGTGAGCTGAAATGGCTTCACCCATGCGTGGATTGCTAATCCAGGGTCGACAGTCAGTCGTCGTAACCCTATGTGTTCTTTTCGTTCTTACGACCCCTATAATTCGATTGTGGGTCAGTTGGTAAATCATCTTACCTGTCACTGCACACCACACACACTCAAGCGTGCATTAGTAGCGCTGCACTATGGAATATTTCATCATCCATCATAATATCTCAGTCAGTCGAGCTTATATTTCATTCATCCTTTTCTCTCAATCAGTAAATCATATCTATCATTCATCATTCTATCTCAATTAGTCGAGCATATGTAACATTCAGTCATCCTATCTCAATCAGTCGAGCATATCTAATATTTAGTCATTCTATCTCAATCAGTCGAGCATATCTAACATTCAGTCGTTCTATCTCAATCAGTCGAGCATATGTAACATTCAGTCATCCTATCTCAATTAGTCGAGTATATCGCATTCAGTCATTCTATCTCAATGAGTCGAGCATATCTAACATTAAGTTCAGTAATAGTTTCTATAACTGTAGTTCAAGCATTTTCAAAGTAAATTCAAAGGGTTCGTGTTTTACTTAGTTGGTTCATTTCAAAACTAGTACATCATTATTCTAAACAGTTAAGGTACCGAGGCAGGCATTACATTTATGGTGAAATAAGTCAGAAAAAATAAGTTTTAAGCTGAAGGAGTAAGGATTCAGCTCCAAATCATTCAACGTCAATTGATCTTTTCCATCCATAGTGTCCTTTTGTGTGATCGACAAGGCGATGTGATCACAGACGAAGAAGTGCTAATATGACCGATAACAATGAACTTACTGTTTAATATTTATTTATTTATTTAACCTTACCTTGGTGCACCTAATAGTATGGCCACACCAATGCATTTGTATAAATAAAGCACACCATCAAATAAATTTAAAAAGACCTACGATGGTGCACTACTTGGATAAACACCCCTGTGTGGTTATTAAATAACCATGCACTAAGAAATGTTTGTAAATTTTTGAAAATAAAAAAAAACTATATTTCTTTTCAATAGTTGGAATTGACAGTGTGCCTTATGTGCATCTACACCAGTGTGGTTCATGGAACTAAATGCCTCAAGTACATTTACCATTTTATTTAAAAAATACATATATTATATTATTAAATATTTTAGCCTGCTTCGATGATCTATTAGTTCAGATGCATAGATGTGCTCTCCTATCTCTAGCACATTGGTTTAGTTGTATGGACATTAAAATTTAGTGTGTTATGTATAATATCACATTGATGCATGTATATCCATTCATTGCATTGTTAATTTTTAGGATTTTTTAAATATAAAAACCTATATTTATTAATGAATATTTGACAAGATGTAATGTGTCTTACATTGTAATGCCTCGGCGCCTTATTTCATGCTAGATACATTGATGAGTGATTTCATCAAATAAAAATAAACTTATTCTTTTCTCTAACGATGGGGATTTTTAGCAATGGGGATTTTTAACATTTAGTGCATGTGATATTTGATACATGGGTGTGTCTTATATGTTGATGCACCAATGCATTAGTACAATTGAGGAGCACCAAAAAAACCTTCGCTAAAACTTTGGACATACCTCAATCAACCTCCCTTGAGATAGTGGTTAAATATTTATGATGCTTTGTCACAATTTCTAAAGTATAGGTTCAACCACCCCTTTAAATTGGAAATCAATGCACATGTGAAGTCATATTCAAAGGTTCACAACTTTAGTAAAATATTAACATTCCGATTGACATCTACATATTGTCATCACCGGTGAGGATATTTAATCAATATTTTCTTCCATTCATACATAGTTATAAGAAATTATGTCCATAATATTTAATGCTTCTCTTCGAGAAGGTACATCTACTTAATTCTTTCCACCTCCAATTTAATCTAAATGTAGGTATTTTAATAATTTCAAAATCATCAATATGAACTCCAAACTAATCTTGTAGCTTAATTTTTGTGGTGTCTAATACATTTCCACTTCCATGCATTGGTTAAGGCCATGACAAAAGAACCATTTGTTGGCTCATTTTAAGACATAGGTGTTCAACAAAAATCCGATATAGTCTAATATGCCAACATTTTCAACCTTCCAAAGGAAAGCAGTCTCACTCAAAGCATATTTGATGTTTCCATTAATGATACCATAGAGCAACAAAAATAACAATGACATATAACACATTAAATAATTTATTATTAATAAATTATATCGAAAACGTAAACTAACTCAACATAACACATAACCAAAACAAATACACCATTTATATAAAAGAATATAACAATCACATATGCAAAGCTTCAAAAATCTACATCGTATTAAAAAAAATCACATCATCATACATTACAAAAGATGGCTCATGACCACATCTCACAAAGGTAAAAGTCTCACAGAAACACACACATCCACAAATCATTAAAGATGAGAACAAAGGTATATATAAGATTCTATTCGAATTTCTGGTTATTTTTAAAACAATTTTGGTGGTGTATAAGCTTAATGGAGTTTATAGCATACCATTTTTTTATATTGTTCCATGTGTATCGTGATGATGTTGCATATTGTATCTACTGTTATGTTCAATTATTTGTTTACCTATATTCATTTTATACGATGAATTATTAAAATATTTGTTATTCATTGTTATGGTTATGAATTTTTGTGACATTATGAATGGTTGATTGGAACCTTGTGATGTGGATAGTCACATAGCTACACTAATGTATTCCCATAGTTCCTTTCATTCTAGTAGTGAACTTTGGGTAAGAGCTTCCTTCCTTGAGATATTGAATAGGCTAATGCTTATAATAATAAAATATACCTTTGGTGGATACCTTTGGGGACCTTGGTGTGAAATCTATCCAACAAATGGTTCTGTTGTTGGGACCCTTCAACTACATCTATGGCACTTTAGTAGTATGATTGGTAAATTGACACAAAGCTATATACGAGTGATGGTTTGGTTAGATCACGTAATTTTAAAAACAACATGTAAAAGGTGATTGAGATTGGTGGATGCATGATGAGCATGCTAATTACAAGATATTTTTGGTAGAATTCCCAATATTCATGTTTGAGTGGATGAAGAAATTAGGAGAATACCCATGACCCATCCTAGAAATGAAGGAGAAAAATATGGCGGAGCTTATATAATTTTATTATGCTACAAATATTTGACCACGAGGTTTCTATAGCAATGTATTTATGGGTAAAGGCAACTCTAGAAAGTACATCATTGAATTCGTAGTGGAACTAAACCAATCCTTTGCAAAAGTTGAGGAGCAATTTAGGAAGGAGCGTGTGGGAGATTGGTGCAAAAAATAGTTATGTGGGTGAAGATGTTTCTAGTAGAGGAGGATTCCATGCCTTTCAAGCTGATGGCGATGGAAATGTAAACCCCAACACTTGGGGGGTGAACTAGGATGAAGTTGGAAGATGTAAGTTAGTGAGGGTAGGAAGGTACCATGGAGGAAGCACAAGAATTGGAAAGAGTGCAAAGAGCACTGAGGAGAGAGGCGATTATTGAGAAGTAGTGGCTAAGCAAGAGCAAGGAGATCGAAAGGAGAGACGAGAACAACGGGAGAAGCTATGGGTAGAGAAGGAGTGTCGAAACCTACCAGAAGGAGTTGGAGGATTTGTGAAAGTGAGAGAACAAGCTAGTCATAGGTTGGAGTAGTAAGGAGTGACCTTGGAGCCAGGTCCAAGGAGTAGACCAAAGGATAATGTAATACATACAAAGGAGGAAAGTATCAACAATCGCAATTGTTCCATTTGATGAAGAGATTCAGTTGGAAGACCAAGGGATGGTGCGATAGGAGGTTTCTCCAAGAGAAGATAAAGACCTCACAATGATAGAGATCCATGATCAAAGGGTCACTAGAAGAAGATGCACTTGACGATGTTTTCAGGCTATTCAAAGATGAAGAAGACAAACATAAGTTAAGGTACAACCCTTGACACCGAGGCAAACTGAGAATAGTCACCACCCCTAGTGCACATGGAGACCTTAGAGGTAACCCTGCCCTTAATATTTGTTTCTAGTTTAACAACATTTAATTCTAATAGAAAACGAAGCATGTATATCCACATTTTCTATGACACACCGATGAATGTATATCCATTTAGTGCGTGTTAATTTTTAGATTTTAAAAAAAATATAAAATCCTATATTTATTAATGATTATTTGATAGGAGCCAATGTGTTTTACA
This sequence comes from Larix kaempferi, assembly GCA_027924585.1. Lineage (NCBI taxonomy): Eukaryota > Viridiplantae > Streptophyta > Pinopsida > Pinales > Pinaceae > Larix > Larix kaempferi. The sequence goes on from BSBM01000662.1 coordinate 4,452,414, forward strand.
GTGTAATGTTTTGGTGTGTCATATCATGTTAGACGCACTGAAGAGTGATTTCATCAAATAAAAATAAACTTATTCTTTCCTCTAGCGATGGGGATTTTTAATGTTCGATAGATGTTGTATTTGATACATTGGTGTGACTTATATGTCGATGCACCAATAGCATTACTACAATTTAAGAATGACCGAAAAAAACCTTAGCTAAAACTTTCGAGCATACGCCATTCTATGAGAAACATCATGACAAAAATCTCGTCAATCAACCAACCTTCCTTGAAGTACCTTCTTGACTTCTTCCAATACTTTGGTTAAATATTTTATGATGCTTTGTCACAATTTCTAAAACATAGCTTCAACCACGTCTTTAAATCAGAAATCAATGCACATGTGAGTTCATATTCAAAGGTTCACAACTTCATTAAAATACCAACATTCTAGTTGACATCTACATATTGTCGCCATTGGTGGGGCTACTTAGTCAATATTTTCATCTATTCATACATAATTACAAGAAATTCAGTCCATAATATCTAATGCTCCCTTGCGAAGAGGTACATCTACTTAATTTTTTCTACCTCCAATTTTAAATAAGGAAAAACCATGAATATGCACTCCAAACAAAGTTTTTGAAACTTATTTTTAATTAGGAAAAATCATGAATATGCACTCCAAAGTAGTTTGGCATGATATGAGATAATGTGATGCGTACAAACGAAACCGTGAAAAAGGCAATTGTCTTAAAAGCCATTGCTTAAATTCGAGTGGTATTTTGTGCACATCTACGATTAAAAAAAAGTGATGTGTACAAAGGAAACCTTGAAAAAATGAATGTTTTGAAAAATCATCTCTTAAATTTATTCCAAATTGCAGTTTTGGAGGGATCTTAAGAAACAAAACCCCACTTTAGTGATTTGTTTGTGTTTGGTCGAGCTTTAATGAAAACAACATTATGAATGATACTGGGTACGAGTATAACAACATATTTTTTATTTTTATGAATTATATAGTGTACGAGTATATGAACATTGGATATCATAAAGTTAGATTCACATAGATATGACAATAAATCTTTGACAAAAATATAATAACATGCACATTCATAAATATAAAGATGAACAAATCCTTGAACCTTCATTATTCCATCTACGAGGCAAATACATTCTAAGAATACCAAATACAAATTACATCTGGCTAGGTATTCAATCAAGAATACAAAATTACATCTCGTCAAGTATTCAATAGAATAAGAGATACAATCTTTATTTTTAAATAGATCAAAATGAGTTTGAATACCTTATATTCTTACCAATTACAACAAAACTGCAGCCCATAAACTTGGATTTATGTCCATTTTTATTGTTTTAAGCACATTTTAGTAGTTTTTTTTTCAAAGTTCTTAGGATAGTTTTTTTTTGTACTAGGGGAATCGATAACTGGAGTTGCGCTGGTACTCGCGTGACACGGGGTCCAGGGATCCAAACTCGCTACCAGTATACCCTTAGGTGCATCCACAGGGACCGAACCATGGTGAATGGGTAAGATTGGGGGTATTTGAACACATGACCTTCCATTTACAACTTATCAACTTTACCACTTGAGTTTCCCCCCATGGGCCAAAGTTCTTAGGATATATGCTTTTTGTTAGCTAGTTTTTATTTTAATTACTGAAAATAAAATATATAGTGCAACAACAAAATGGCTAACCTGCACTAGAGAAACTGGGTTAGCTAGTTAGACAAAAAATCAAATACGATTGAGTTTGAGCATCTAAATAATTGATTTTTTATCATGCAGAGATGAGGCCTGCCCAAACTAATTGGGAAACAAAAGTCTTCTATGATCAAAACTCATGATGTTTATGGTGCACAAAAATCTACCAAAAACATTATTAAACATAAACAATGCATGCCTTAGTGGGTCAAAGTGAAAACTTGTAAAAACAAAAGAGCTTCCTAGGGACTATCCTTTGTGAAAGCTGAGTGAGGAGCAATATCAATTCCATGATGAGGCTGGGTTCCCACCTGTAGAGGATTATTGGCTGCATCGATTAGGGTGTCCAAATTGCTATGAAAGTTGTTAATGTCTTCTCGGATGGCCACAATAACCATACAAATGCTCGCTTGAGTTTGATATCGCTTCATGAGGACTCTTCCCTTTAGAATTTTTAGAATCCAATTATTAGTTATGGAGCCTAATATTCTTGATTTAGAGGTCATGTTTGGATCCTATCCCATGACGGGGGGGGATTCCCCCCCACTATAGTCGCCATGGGGGGTGTAACATCCCCCGAAAATTCACTAAAATTTAAAATTTTTAAGTAGCAATAAATGCTGTATCGCTAAGCTAAAAGCGTTAACTTCAACACGACTAAACATTAACAATGTACTTAACTTGTAACATTCAACATTAGTTACTAAGAGTTATATTACTTAAGAATCGCCATCAGATGTCTTAACAACTGTTAAATTAAAAAGCGCTTATAAGGTTGTAAGTCTTTTATCGTCAAGTCAACATCGGATGTTTAAATAATGTCTTCATAAGCACTTAATTGTTAGTTTGCACATTGTTACTTTTATTCTATATTATATGTGTTTGTTTCCTAGAACTTGATCGATCGGTCTTGTGAATTGAAGGGGTACTTGAGTACTCTCTAAGGCTTACTTAGCTATTACTAGCTAATGCTCATAGTTTCTATTTGCAGAGCTCAGGTGAGACAGAAGGTTAATTGCTATGCAACGACTCAAGTATTTTAAACGTGCTAAAAGCTTTAACTCTCCATACTTTGTAATGGTAAGAATGCCTAGTTTTATCTAACTTGATGGACAAAGAGTACCTATTACCACAATTACTATTTTGCAAGGTATAAGTAAGTGATACCTATATGTTACTTCAGTACTAAAGAAGCATTGTAATATTTTTCATTACATGTTCTCAATCCAAAACTATGGAGAGAACATGTAATTACTTTACCATTTCGATATTATTAATACCTTACCGAATTATGCAGCATAATAATACTTTTACGATTATAAGTTATATTCATGAATCATAATGTATATTATATATACGTAGCCACTTTACATAAATATCATCAAGTTAACTATTGACATAGCTATAGAATTGAAGTGTTATGCATAACTAGATTTATTGGAAGTTGTATGTACAACTATATGCCATTATATAATTGTTTTAACTTATGGTATTAATTGTGATAGTGGATAGTGCACTGGCATAACTTTCGATCCAATACTTAGCATTTAAGTTTCCTTAACTGCGTTGTAGTGGAAGGCTTACTGGCAGCTATCGTGGAAACTTCACGTGATTACGCCATAGATCAAAGTGATCAAACCTTTGTTACAAGGAAACCCTACATGTTGAGTTGTGCAAAGATTTGTTTTATGTGGATTATGTGATGGCACCACACCGAGCCTTGATAGTTGAAGGTTTAAATGCTCATTAATGAAGTTTGGTGATCGTATACAGTCCACAACTTGTGGCGAGGTTTATACCGTCGATCTCTTATTGATCTTGGTTCTTGGGGTTTCCACCCCAAACTACATTGGTATGCCAACCTTCACACCACTTGGTTCATTTTGCGAAAGGTGAGGATGAGGCTGACCGGATCCCTATCCTTCAGGGTTTGTAGTCTGGTTGAGGGTGCCTCCAGGGGTTTCGATGCCTCGACCTACTGTGAATAGGGCTTTTAAGATAGTTTGCAAATGTACAGGTCTCAATCCTTACTGAGACTCGATGGTGAGATCTTCTCCCAAGCTGTAAGCGTTGTTGGAGTTTGAAGTTTTTGAGTGGGCTCCGACATTTGTAATTTAACAGGTTTTTAAGTTTTCTTGGGAAAGATGTGGGAAAATTCATTCTCAGTCTGCATGCGTTGATGCAACCGGAGTGCTTCGTCGTGCTCTAGCTATTTATAGGTGAGATATCAAAAGACATAAATGTGTTTTAGCCAGTAGGCTTAAATATGTCTTCTTATTTTCCTTGTTTCGTTTTTTCCAAACTTTTAACCGATTTCGTAAATGTATTTCATGGAAGGTTCTACCTTGGCAATGTGTTGGAGATAACCCGAAAAGAGATGGGTGCTTAATGTTCGGGTAAGCCTCGGAGATATCCCAAGGTGTACAGACTTGGTTTTCATTCGAATGTAAAGACGGTCTTTAAGCTTAAGGCATGGTGTTTGAGAGTTTATGCCAAAATGAAGTGTTTAGATTTTGGAGAGTTTTACTCCTAACTTATAGGGCTCTTGTTGGATTTCCAACGATTTATTAATACTATTGTAAGATGTTTTGTTTTTGAGCTTGAAATGAAAGGAACTGTCTCATAACGTCTTTGTTTGGGTTCAATGTTTAGATGTAAATATTTTGTTAATGAAGTAAATAGTAGACAGTCGTAATAATAATATTTTGGCATCACACTCGTGCATTGTAAAGTCTGAAGGATAACAAAAGTTTAGAGCTGAGCCCGTTTCTATATGTTGAAGAGTTAATAGTTTTAGGTTAAGATTTCAAACAACGTCGTATAACTAGCTTGTAACCCTTTTGTAGAAAACTATACTGTGTTTTGTTAAGGGTTTCGATCTATGGATTTGATGCATTCATTTGTTTTCATAATACGAAAGAATTTTAAAACTTTGAAAAGATATGAAGGCTGTAAACTTAGGGTTTGAACTATGTAGGTATCAAAACCCTGTAATCGTATTTAGGTTTTGTATTCGGGCATACAATGCTCTAGTGCAATGATAAAGTGCTCTTAAATTTACGAATGCATGGATACTATCTCTCTACTGTAATAATAATACTTAGGTTTGTTTGTAAGGATTTTACTGAGGAGTTTTCGACATTGATACTAGTATGATGTTCAGTCTATCTTAGACATATTTCTATGATAAATAAAAGTGATACGAGAAGCCTGGTAATATTTGTATATGGAGTTTGATAAATGGAAAGAATTTATTTATAAAGCATTTGGTTTTAAGGACTGTTTCTACTATTGTTTGGAAGGAAAGTACTTACAATACTATTGTTGTTTATAAATAAAGATAGGATTTTATTGTTCATCAAAAACATTGAAGTATTTGGAATGTTTGTATTTTCTGTTTACAATTCTAAGATGCCTATTTAATTTATCAATATTACAATACTTAAATAATAAGGTGAATCATTTAAACTTATCCATTGCATATGATCATTCTAATCTACTCTAATTATCCTTTCCTGTACTAGAGTATGACACTATTTCCAGTGTGTGGAAAAATACAGGAAAATAATTTTATAATCAATCATTCTATCATTTTAACTACATCATTCATATTGCATTTTATTCCAATCAGTAATAATTTACAGAAATAAAATTTTCACTAACTAAGGAAAAATATCTTAGATTAAATGAGACGAGCTGATAAAAAATACATTCCTATTTAATTTACTAACATGACAGAAGTAAAGAAGATAACACAATAAGAACCTGGAACTGTAGAAAAAGAAACAAACAACCAAAGGAGCCCGTTCCACCGAAGCAATCTCCTGAAGACAGCCAAGCTGCTTTCCTTAGGACCCCCGAACCTATTCACTGAACCACTAGGATGAAGATGCTATGTGGGTTAATGGAATAAATTCTCTTGCAACTCAGCAATAGTACTTAGCAGTAGCACTTCCTTCCTTTAGCAATATTGAACTCAACAATGTGGCTGCACTAGTTCAGAATGCAATCTTATTTCCCTCAAACACTTTTGACTTTCCCCTCATCAAATCTCTTGTGCTCAGAAATTATCACAAGGTAAGAATGAACAACCATCTGTTGAATTCGATGGGTAGATAAATAACATGCCTAGGTATTTTGGTCAGTTTATTTCGGTAAATGAGCCACCTGATTAGTTCCACTTTCTTGGGGAACATGACCATAAAAGTAGGGAAGTTGCCCCCTGCAACAGTTAGAAGTGAGTTGAGGATGCTGCCAAGTGTCAGTTTGCTCTCCACCACAGTCCATTCCCCCTAGTGGGTCAGTGAACACTCATTCAATAGTCTCCTTTGGATGTTTGTCTCCACTTTTATTTATTTATAATAAAATATTGAAAGTAATTAATTACAGTCATCTATGACCCCACTTGGTCAATAGTCATAAAACTTTACAATAAAAATAAAACATAATGTTTTCTCAATAACATAAAATGTCTAGAACTTGGGTATGTGATAGGGGGAGGTGACTAATGTGGGAGCCCCCCATGGAAGGGGTTTGGGGGCAGTGCCCTCGTAGCAAAAATTTTGGAAAAAATTCCTTGTAAAATGTAATTTCATAGTCATGAATTGGTCAGTAATGGGTAGTTTAAGGGCCCATGGTATTGGGTATCCGTGGTATTTTCCCATGGTAATTCCTCTTTAAAATGAAGGAATTTTTATATGACTGTGTATTTTAGTATTGTAAATATCTATGTGATTCCGTGAGAGAGACTATGAGAGAGTGAAGAGGAAGTTGCAGTGGATGTGTTGTGGGTTGTATCTCTTCATTTGCTAGATAGACTAATGAAAGGTATGGTAATTTCTCTGTGGACGTAGTCCATACTGGGTGAACCACATATATTGGTATATCTCTTGTATTTTGATCTTATGTGTTTTATTTCCACATTATGTTTATATTATTGCACTGTGATCCTATTTTTCTAACAATAGCGGTCCAAGTCGGAAGTAGCCCCCGTGATTGCACCCTCTATTCTGGGTATGTAATCCCATTGGGTTTCATGTGCCTCATTCAGATGAGGTTGAAAACTCATCGTGGGGATTTCCTCCTCTTGGTCAGTGTCATATCTGATGTGCCATGTAATTTATGATGACCCGGAGCTCCAACGGTCTTTTCCTTGCACCCTCCCTACCCATGAGGCCTCCTTTCTTTTTGACAGAACATGGAAAAATCCTCACTAGGAATAAGAAGATAAAGCCAGAGTTGAAGGGAGTACTTCTGTAGGGAAGCAAACAAAAATATATTGAACCCAAAGAGATCCAGGGGCCATCATTTAGTTATACCATCCTCATAGACACTGGAGAAGATGTAATTAAGGCACTCATGCCATGGGGTCTTCACTAGAAGTTAATATAATATCACGTTCATTCATATTGCGGTATTAAATATTCATGAAAACCTAAAAATTATATTGCTTATATATTAAGGGGCAAAGGGTTTTTATTTATTTAATGTAACAATACAAAAATACTTTGGGGTCTTTTTTATATGGGCGGGATGACAAATATCCGCCAAATGGAGATGGAAGGATCATGACCGGATGAGAAATTGGGTTGAGGCAAGGCTCGGGCTTACCAGTATGCAGGGAAATCCCGTCTTGAGGCATCCTTGAGGCCAGGGGTTTCATGGTGAAGTGGGTTTCCAGTCGATTATAGTTGAGAGACAGTGGTCATTGACAACCAATTGTTACCAATAACACTCAGGAAGTTGTTACCAATAGCCTTGGGAAGCTCTAAGCCTCTAGGGACTGTTATAGGCCCTCGATAGGCCTTGGGGGCTTGAATACCCAACCACTTGTTCCTATTACAGGCCTTGGGAGGTTTAGTCAACCTCCTAGAGCTTGTTACAGGCCCTAAGCGCTTGGATACCTAGCCCACGATAGGATTAGTTAGCGATTGAGGAACTGCAACATGCAATCTAAATGTTGTACTATGTGCATTGGCTCTAGTGACATACAAGAAGTGATCTCCTATCTCTTCATTAGACCATTAGATGTTGCAAATCATAATGATATGTGGTTGAGTAATTGCATTGTGGGTGAAGTAATGTGCATCCACAATATACATCGAAAGAAGCAAGGTGCATTGTAGAATGCATGTGGGGTCATAAGAGGGGTATCATATCAATATACTAGGTAGAAATATAAAGGAGTATAAAAAATGTTAATGAAAAAATTGATACATACAATATCTACTGAAAATGGGGGTTTTTTAAAATTGGGAAGGCATATTGGAAGGGGCAAAAAAAATGATTTTGGAAGGTATTTTCCAATATTTAGTGAAATTAGGGGTATTGTTTCATATGCCATGAACGAACGTGCTATGATAGAGGTTTATTGAGTGAATCCCTCGTGACTCATGCATGAACTAAGATCTGGAATACCACCATGATTGTTGTTATAGACCATCCTTCGTAGAAACCATGAATGCTTGAGTTTGGAGTCACAATCGAAGAATGAGGTTAACATCCCACCACAAAACCAAATTGATGTTGGAGTAAGCAGGCCTCCACGTGCCCACTCGTCTCTCTGTTGTGTCCACCTTCAACATTGACAACTGCTCCCTCGACGTGCCAATTAGGAGTAGGATAAGCCTCCCTTATCACCCCATCTAGGGACCTAGGATAACCATGTCATATATAAGTCTTACATTCTTTAATAAAATGCACTTTATGACTTAGTTCTATTTTTGTACTTCTTATGTACTAAAGCAAAACTATTCCACATTTATACGCGGAAACGATCTACTCCATGATAACCATATAAAAGGAGGTGAACTCCAACGTAATAAATCACACCAGTTATTCATAATATCATATTTTGTTATTGTGTGTATCTCTCATGTGTTTTGAAATGTAACTTTATATAGAGCATTAGAGGAAATTTAACGAATATGATAGTTAAGAACAATAATAAGAAGTTTAGATTCTTGTGTATACACAATATATATATATATATATATATATATATATTCTAATTTATTATAATAATAAATTCTAAAGTCACAATATACTTTATAATAGTATATTATATTAATATTAGTTCGTTATATAATATTATTATGTACCCACATATATAATATGTGGGTATATTTTAGTTGTCCATTTGATGTAGTTTGGGTGGTTGGAAGGAATGCTTGTTACCCTCCCCACTTAGGTTCATTTCTTGTAAGTGACATGATGATCTTGTTGAGCCCCTATGTAATGATTGAGTTGATTATGTAATTTGGCCATACCTTGATTCTCCGAAATAGCAGGTGTTGGCATATTTCCGAGTGAAAAATGTGGATATTTCTTAGTTAGTCAGTTAATAATATAGTCAGTAGTGATATTTAGTTAAATTATACTAATATTATATTCATAATAGTTATTTTATATCAATATTATAAATGTAGAAGTCAAAACTCAATTTTATATACTCATGTATACATGACTTTAGTTAGTTAGTTTTTAAAGTCTATAATTCAAACCATTTCTACTTAGGCTAGAATTATATAATAAAAAATTGTGAACAAAGAATGCTTAAATGACTCATAAGACATGCACCTCTTTTAAATTTTACAAGATTTTTATTGGTTAATAAAGTATGACATAGAAAGTAGTTTTAGAGTTTGTGGTTAACCGTTAAAATGACATTTCCTTTAATGTTTCTAGCTTTTGTAATATGTTAATAGAGTGGGAGCGAGCCTAGGACTAGTAATGTAGATTATAAATTTTTTTCTTGAAAAGTTAAGTATGCTCTTCTCTTGCATTGAATGATTATTTGGAGAACCATAAAGGATTGATAGAAGGACTAGGTTATGAATTACTGTGCTACCTTTCATCTTTATGGAGCTATGAAGGGAACGAGTCACATTGTTAGGGCATGAACCATCAAATGCCAATGAAGGTTTAGCTCTTCGATTCATCATCACTATTAAATGTCTTATAATTTCTTCCCAACATTTATTCTTAGAACATGGATATATGCAACAAATCAAGCATACATTTTTCTATAGCTCTAGAGGAGGGAAATCTAAACATGAGGTTTATAGAAGCTAATTTATGTTCATACATTTACAATTCAAAACCAATTCTATTATAGATTTGACTTTTCGGATCGAGTAAAAAAATAGTTTGTATTTTTTTTTTCCTTTGATTAGGATGTTAAGCATGGAAATTCCATTAGATAAATGGGTGATTCCATGAAGATGGGTAACTCTTTTTGGCCAAATATGATGGTGAAAAACAGAAATTTTACCCATGTATTAAATTGAAGCCCTCAAAACTCATATTTGCCACATGAATTTTGACATGCGGTTGAAAAATGAAATGTAGAGAGTTATGTTGGCTTTCCAATGATATTTTTTTTGAAATATACCAATGTCATTTATCGTGTCAAATTTTCATTTAATGAAACATGTGTACTTAAAAATTTCAAGAGCAATTAACAAGTAGTTTGCGTTCGTGCACAATAATTTAATGTTAAAGTAATAATTTTAAACAATGAAATATGCGAACATGATATAGACAAAATGCAATAGTGCTTACCTATTTTTTTTTATTTTTTATTGAAAAAATATATTTATTATTATTTTTCGAAACTCACCAATGAATATTTCAGTCGCATTTTGCACACATGTGTGTTCGTGCACCAAATCTTTTGATTGTTTACATAATTTGCAAAACTAAAAATACCCTTTTGAAGAGGACGCGTTTATCTAGTGCTTTTGTATTTTTTCAAATTTTTTGGATGTGTATTGTGAATGTTGTGGATTTATCTTTGAGCTCAATCGAAGTTGTCGGCAGGGTTTTTTTAGGGCAAGTTTTAGTAGAAATTTAAAAACAAAAGACATACGAACATCAAAAATCGTAAATTTTATGTACCTGGATAGAGGATTCATTGACGAATCCAATGGTATCAAGTCCGCCCGTTAATGTGCATTTAATGACATGGTTTAAACCCTCTGGAAGGCAGACAAAACTTTCATTCTGCAGTGAAAAGGGCTCTTGTCCTGTCTTTTAGGCCCTCGATCGAGGTATTTAAAATACCCCAATCGAGGGTTTAATTAGACCTCGATCGAGGGTTTTGACTAGACCTCGATCGAGGTATTTTAAAACCCTCGATCGAGCAAATTGCTCGATCAAGGGCCTAAAAAAAGGTTGCGTGCCTTTTTTTATTTTTTTCAAAATCTAGATTGAGCTTTTAAAAGCTAGATCGAGGTTTTAAACCTCGATTGAGGGATTGAAAATACCTCGATCGAGGGTATGAAAAATAAATATTTTGGGTTCCGCTTGCCAAAAATGGTGAACCAGCTTCGTGGATTCACCCAAATACTTTGATTTCAATTTCCACACTTGTTAAGTAAAAATTTAGATGAGATTAATGAACAAAAACATGAGGATAATTATAGTAAAAGGGATTGAATAATCACATATATCCCAAAGAATTAATGGAATGGAAGAGAAGAGATGATAAATCCAAAGCCATTATTGGCCATGCCCTCTGAGATTTAGAGTTTCTATATATATATATATATGGAAAATTCATTGAAGAAAATATCATATTGTCTAAATTCACTATTTGGAGAAAAAATGGTGAATGCAAAATTTTCTTCGAAGCTACAATTATTTAAATTCAGGATGTCTTTTGAAGTCACTATGTCTAATCACATAAGAATTATAATATCTCTCATCACACAACTAGTATCTAAATCATAGGGGAAGAGGAATTGGTAATGAGTAAATGAGATGAGAAGTTGTAAATGGAAGGTCACAAGTTCAAATTCCCGTGGGTACTAGCTTACAAAAATAAACTAGCATCTAAGTCAAAGCTACATTGGAGAAAGAGGGTGCCAAAGAGATTTAATTAAACAATTTTCCTTCTAAATACACCAATGTTATTTTTACTCTTAGTCAAATGTCTTCACAAGTCTAGAAGACATGATTGTTTCTCTCTTAGATAGAGAAAAGAGAACCATTACATGAAATACAAAAGATGATCTTCAACTTGAGATTGCATTATACTCAAGATACAATCATAACAAATCAACTAAAGAAAAGGGGGTGATGGAATGTCATTATTGCAAGAAAATGAGCCACATAGCCTATAACTATAGATTTTGAGCCAATGATTTTCTCAAGGAAAATTTCAAAGAAAAACTACGTGTAGCTAATGCAACCATTGTTGAAGCTCCACTACATGTTGACAGTGATGGTGGCCTTATTCAAGAAAATACATTATAAGAAGTCCAAAATTTGAATATATGAAGGGATATTGTGTAGCTAAAGCTTTGCAGGGATGGTTTCCCATATAGTTTGGGAGTTTGTGTATCTTGAGAATGATCTCTCATTATGTTTTTGGGACAAGCAGATGGATTGTTGTCCAATATTTCTCAATATCCAAAAACTCTAGAACTATCCGAGGAACCATCCCTACTAAGCTTTAGCTACATTATATCCATACATGTGGATTATTGTTTAGTAATTTAATTTTGGATATTTGTAATTCAAGAGCGTGAGAAGGTGGAATCTAGGAACTTGAGAATTCAACTTGGTAGTTACATATTTATGTGGGTTACAAGACAACTTGATGGAGCTCTATATGGTCCAAGAATTTTTTTCAAAGAACAAGCTTCTAAATAATGTTTGATTATGATTCTCATGATATATTGTTTCCTATCCAATGTGTGACTTCTTTTAGTTAGTTTAGGTTTCAATAGTGTAAGTATTAAGAAAGGTTGTTAAAATGTAAGGCTTACATGCTATAATAAAAGTCGTTTTTATGACTTAGTTATGTTTTTTTTCTTTTTATGTAAAGAAAATATATCCCATGATGGTGGCTATTGTAGTTGGGTAAACTAGTAATAGAACCATGGTGGTGGCAGTGGATATTGTAGTTGGCTGAACCATGGCAGTGGTGGTGGTGGGTTTGGCAGCTTTCATTACAAGAAAAAGGCCCTGTACTGGAGGTTATAATGGGTGTTCCTCTAGAAAGAGCCCAAATATCCATTTATAGCGGAGGCGAGTGGGAAGAGGGTTTAGCGGATGTTTGTTCTTCGGTTCTTTTATACATATAAAATGCACCAATGCATAACCAACATGAACGCACTGGTGCCTACATAAATCATGTGGAACCATGGTCAGAAACACCATCAAGCGAAATAGAATATAAAATTTTACAACCCGTGTGTTTATATTACTAAAGCGCAACGATCTGCAACCGATGTGAAAGCATTGAAGTAGGGTTAACAAATAGTGGAGGGAACCAGAGTAGATTATTTTTTAATTTTATTTTCGGTGTGGTCGTTCTCACTAACATTGCCGGGGCATTCCATATTAGGGCACACCTATTAGGGTTAAAAAATACCGAATAAAAAAACTACGGATTAGATTATTTATTTATTTATTTTTAATTTACATATCTAGTGTGGTCATTCTCACTAACCGCACTAGGGAATTTGAGTTTTTCGCTTACCATGAACGGGTTAAATAAAAAAATTTACCGAATTAAAAAAACCACCTATTATATTAATTTTTGTATTTTTAATTTCCATTGTCGGTGTGGTTGTTCTCAATTAATTCACTAGGGTGGTAGATTTTCGAGTGCACTATGCTAGGGTTAAATATAAAAAATTGAATTAAAAAATATAGGTATTAGTTTAATTTTTTATTTTTAATTTTAATTGGCGGTGCACTGGTTCTCCCTAACCGCATTGAGGCATTTGGGTTTCAAGCACACTGTAACAATGAATAAAAAAAATCCTGAATTAAAAGAAACATTTTTACTATATTTGCAGTGCTTTTGACCCCCCTAAGCACTGGTTCCATACCTTCCCTGCTCAGATACCCTACCATCGATGCTCCATGTTGTGGCATTGCTTGCTTCCATTTCTTGCTGAGTGGATTTTGAAATTTGGTGTACATCGCAACCATTCCTCTTCGACGCGCAAGTGACCATGTAAACTCTTTGTTACCTCCTAATTTGAATTTTTAGCGGATTAAAAATTAAATTTTAGCTTTATTTTTCCTTATTTAAAAAAAGTTCAAAAAACCTACGCGATGCGTTCGAGCCGTTCGATTCGAACCACTACATTGTGCACCTTGTAAATTTACATTGTGCATCATGACTGGTGCATTTGTGTGTGTATCGAACCACAACCATGGTGCGATATAATGTTCAAAACGCACCACTAAACTAAATTAATTTATAAAAGAATTCACAACAATAATCGATGCATATTGTAAACAAGAATGCACCGACAAGATGGTGTGCTGATGTTTAATAGGTGCACCGTGATCCTGATTATAAAAATTATAAAACTCACTAAGAGATGCTCCTACTATAGTGTAGTCTATAAATATGTGTGCGCTACTTACGGTGTGATGTCATGTCCACAATGCACTAGTGCATCCTATTGATGGATGCACCGCCACACTAAATCTATTTAAAAAACCACCATGTCAGTTAGTGCACTTCGTTAACATGTCCACACTGAGTATTCAATGTGCTGACGTGTAATAGACACACCATTATGGCAATACAAAATAATTATAAAACTCAAAATTAGGTGCTCCTATTATGGTGTGCTTGAAAAAGGATTGAGCACCGTTAACGGTGTGTGGACGTCTCAAGATTGCATCGATGCTTCCTATTGATGGAAGCACTGTTTTAATTTTTACAAAATATTACCGATGCATTTTAAAAGAATGCATGCATCAGTGCATGGTCCATAAAAGCGCACCACTGAAATAAATGTATTTAAAAAAATCTTCACGTTAACTGGTGTGCTTTGTTAACATGTCTGCACCAATTCTTCAGTGCATTAACATGTAACGGGCGCATTGTTATGCCAATAAAAAATAATTCTAAAACTCAGAAATAGGTGCTCCTATTATGGTGTTCCTTAAACCCATTTGAGCACTATTGACGATGTGTAGATGTGTCGGTACCACACCAATGATTTCTATTGATGGAATCACCATTTTTATGATTTAGAAAATATTGTCGATGCATCTTAAAAGCACACATGCACCAGTTCTGTGAATATAAAAGCGTACAGTTTTTGTTTAAAACAAATATGCAAATGGTGTGTTATGGTCCATGTAACACATCGTTCATGGTGCTTCTATCATTATAACGCATTGGTTATCCATGTAATTTAAATTTTAGTTTATTTTATTTACACCAGCCTATATCCAAATCCTAGGATCTATCAAGCGTCGAGAGGGATCAAATCTCCCGAGGTGAAAACCTCTCCTCAAAAATCTCCTTGAGTGCAATACCTGAGAAGAGGTTTGCACCTCGGGATATTTGATCCCTCTCAGCATTTGATAGAGCCTAGTATTTGGATCTAGGCTGGTTTTAGTCGTGGGCGGGTGACACAAAATTGGAGTTTGATCAACATTGTAAGGAACAAGTTAAGCTAAAAACACAAATAGAATTATGAGGATTATCATAATGTAAGTAATAAGTATTAAGGATTGAGTAAATTGTTAAAGCAAAGGTTTGCACCTTTTTTTAGTGAAGGAAAGCAAAGGTTTGCACCTCAAGGGATTTGATCAAATATATTACAATGTGATCACCTTTGACATTTCTTCTTCCTTTTTTCTTGATTACACTCCTGCTCCCTTTGGAATCTTCTCGTATCGATCATATGTGAAAGGAGGAATACCATCCATACCTTTTACTCATGATATTGTTGTAAATGGGAGTCCCATTCGTTCTTTGTTTCCAATATTTATAGTTTCATTCTCCAATGTTAATTCCCATTTTTTTGCACTGTTGATGTAGATATATTAAACGTTGCAACATTGGTTGGGGCCAAAAGAAGTAACGGTGACTTATCCGGAAAATAATCAATTTCTAGTGTTTGTCTAATAGCTCCAATCATGTAAGATTTTCTTGTCCCTGTAGTTCCTCAGATAATCATTTGTAGTGGTCCATTGTTCCCACCTCTTTAATGCTCAAGAATAATCTCAAATGATTTTATTTGCTTCTCCGCTAAGATTTTAATTGAAAATTTTGAGTACAATTATTATGAACAATGGCATTCAATTGTCGCTTTTCAGATATGAACTGTAGTGCACAATTGGAAGTTTCCATATCAACAAAATTAGAGTTTCAATTTTTCTTGTTATCACATTCCATGTATCCAAGTATGTCATATTCATTGGTAGTTATATATTGATTCCTATATAACCCTGAAATTATCTACCATTTATGCTTTTGAGAATCCCTTTACACAAATAACACTTCTTCATAATCTCTTTAGTTCACAATTGTGTTTTCTAGGTTCTTCTATATGTTCTAATGATTATTTTTCTCTTTCTCTTCTATACATTTGTCGAATTCTTTCTTGATCATCAATATCTTCATTATTTGCAATATTATCATGAGGAACCACAATATACCCTAAAATAGAGAAAAAAAAACTTTAATATGTTGAAATCATTGCAAATAGTTTTTCTATTAAATAGATAAATTCAAT
This sequence comes from Larix kaempferi, assembly GCA_027924585.1. Classification (NCBI taxonomy): domain Eukaryota; kingdom Viridiplantae; phylum Streptophyta; class Pinopsida; order Pinales; family Pinaceae; genus Larix; species Larix kaempferi. The sequence goes on from BSBM01000662.1 coordinate 4,468,622, forward strand.
GTATAAATGTAAATAACAAAAAACAATGCATTGTTGAAATCAATGCAAATTTTTTACTTTTTATTAAATTGATAAATTGAATACATACATGTAAAAAACAAAACAAAATATGCATTACTAAAATCAATGCAACGAATCAAATAAATATGCATCTTGTGTTATTTAACAACATTTGTGGGTGGTCTATTGGTAAGCGGTAAGGTTATCGGGCTTGTGTTAACCTAGAGAACAAGGTTCAAAACCCTTTTTTCTTGGAGTTATAGATGTAAATAACAAAAAAAAAATGTATTGTTGAAATGAATGCAAATAATCAAATTAATATGCATCTTGTATTTTTGAAAAACATTAAATTGATGAATTCAATGCATACATGTAAAAAAGAAAAACAATGCAATGAGGGAGATCTTGTGTTTTTTAAGAACATTTGTTTGTTGTCTATTGGTAAGTTTGTTTTCTATTTCTTATGTCGGTTATAGTAATTTTTGTTTACTTCTTTGTTTCTGCTTTTTATGTCTACTATAATATATTTTTTATTTCATATATTTCTACTTTTTATGTCAGCTATTTTTTTTTAATCTTTTTTACTTCTTATATTTCTAATATTTGTTTTACGCATTGTTGAAATCAATGCAACCATGTTTTTTTATGAAGGTTTAAATCCCTTCTATTTTTTATATTTCTTATGTTTGCTATAGTAATTTTTGTTTACTTCTTTTGTTTCTACTTCTTATATCTAATATAATATATTTTTTACTGCTTTATTTTTTTCTTATATTTATACTTTTTATATCAACTATAATATTTTTTACTTCTTTATATTTTATGCGTTGTTGAAATCAATGCAACCATGTTTTTTTATTTCTTATATTTCTAATATTTGTTTTACGCACTGTTGAAATCAATGCAACCATGTTTCTACTTTTTATGTCAACTATTCTTTATCTTTCTTCTTATATTTTTAATATTTGTTTTACGCATTGTCGAAATCAATGCAACCATGTTTCTACTTCTTATATGTAGTGCCCCTAGACTACTGTAGACATTCAGGGAACTTGCTTAGTGACCCGACTGTTTGAAACATTAATAAAATAATCCTTTGATTTTATTTTGAATATATTTATGATTACGATTGATTGTAAATCAATAAAATAATGATTTATGTTTGTGAGAAATGTGTGTAGCGATAGGTAAAACGGTTCAACGAAGGACACACAAAGGATTATGAAGGGTCGTAGAGTACGGGTAAATCACACATAGGGGGAGCGACGACGATGTCAACTTTCGACAAGAATACCACGCATGAGCAGATAAGCATTGATCTGCTTGCTCAAGAGGAATGCGTGAGGGCGTACGAGGTAGGCCACGACGGAGCTGGTCACGTACGAGTTGAGGGGCGCGCAGTGAGAACAGACTTACTCCTCAGCGCCATTAGTCCCTAGATAGCATGTAGACGGAGGATGGATGGTAATGATTCCTAAAATCCCTACAAGAGTTCCCGCAAGTCAAAACGAAAAGATGGTGGCAGAAGGGACCGACGATGCGGTAAACCACTTATACTATGAAACGAGAACTATATACTAAGAACGAGAACTCTAGCCATAAAAACTCATATTTTTGCATAAAAAACACCGAAAACAACCCCCAAATCAAAAAGTGTTGATGCCAGTATCATGTTTTCATAAAAAACACCAAAAACAACCCCCAAATCGAAAAGTGTTGATACTAGTATCAACGTTTTTTTTCTCTGGCTTAAAAATATAGCCATGGCTTAAAAATCTCATACTGTTTTTACGAAAGCCTTAAAATCAACCCCTAAATTGAAATTTTCTGTTTTCAACAAATAAATTCCTAACCCTAACCCCCAACAAACTATTACAAAAGTTTAAAAAAAAATTATAATGCGCCCCTCCTACCTTAACCCCCGATAATTTTTTTAAAAATTTACATTTATAAAAATAATTACATATCTAACCCTAACCCCCCAACGAACCATTAATAAATGTTTGAAAAAATTACATTTTAAAAAACAAAGTACATTTCCTAATTCCCTAGCCCCCTACATTACCCCCTACCTTAACCGCCCAAAAATTACATTTCCTAATGCCCTACCCACTACGTTAACCCAATGTTACCCCATTGCTCCTCACACATTGTTTTAACTAAAAAAAATTAAAACCCAACTTAAAAAAATTAAACAATTAAAATAAAAACCTAAACTTAAAAAATAAAAAATAAAACCTAAACTTTACAAAAGAAAATAACAAAAAACAAAGTAGACTTTACAAATTAAAAAAAAAAAGACTTTACAAAAAATAAATTTTAAAACAAATCAAAAATTTTTAAAAAAACTTAAAAAAAAAAATTTAAAATTTAAAAAAAAAAAATTTGAAAACAAATTAAAAATTTTAAAATAAACTTAAAAAAAAAAAAATTAAAAATTAAAAAAAAAATAAAATTTAAAACAAATTAAAAATTTAAAAAAAAAACTTAAAAAAAAAAATTTAAAATTAAAAAAAAAAAAAATTTTAAAAAAATTTAAAATTAAAAAAAAAACTTAAAAAAAAAATTAAAAATTAAAAAAAAATAAAAATTTTAAAACAAATTAAAAATTTTTAAAAAAATTTAAAAAAATAAAAATAAAAATTAAAAACAAATTAAAATTTAAAAACAAATTAAAATTTAAAAACAAATTAAAATTTAAAAACAAATTAAAATTTTTAAAAAAAACTTAAAAAAAAAAAATTAAAAATTAAAAAAAAAACCCGTTGGGCGCCCAAAGGGCCGCCCCGCGGGGGCAGCTCGATGCCGAGCTGCCCCCGCGGGGCGGCCCTTTGGGCGCCCAACGGGGCGGAGGCAGCATCCGCCCGCCCAAAAGTGGGCGGCGGATGCTGCCTCCGCCCCGTTGGGCGCCCAAAGGGCCGCCCCGCGGTGGCAGCCCTTTGGGCGCCCAACGGGGCGGAGGCAGCATCCGCCGCCGACAGGATGCTGCCTCCGCCCCGTTGGGCGCCCAAAGGGCCGCCCCGCGGTGGCCCTTTGGGCGCCCAACGGTTTTTTTTTTAAATTTTTAATTTTTTTTTTAATGTTTTTTTTTAAATTTTGTTTTTTTTTAATTTTTAATTTTTTTTTTTAAAGTTTTTTTTAAAATTTAAAATTTGTTTTTAAATTTATTTTTTTTTAAATTTTTAAATTTATTTTTTTAAATTTTTTAAATTTTTTTTTTTTAAGTTTTTGTTTTAATTTTTAATTTGTTTTTAAATTTTTTTTTTTTTTAATTTTTAATTTTTAATTTTAAGTTTTTTTAAAAAATTTTAATTTGTTTTAAAATTTTTTTTTTTTTTTTTAATTTTTAAATTTTTTTTTTTAAGTATTTTTTAAAATTTTTAATTTGTTTTTAAATTTTTTTTTTTTTTAATTTTTAATTTTTTTTTTAAGTATTTTTTAAAATTTTTAATTTGTTTTAAAATTTATTTTTTGTAAAGGTTTTTTTTTTTTTTAATTTGTAAAGTCAACTTTGTTTTTTGTTATTTTCTTTTGTAAAGTTTAGGTTTTTATTTTAATTTTTTAATTTTTTTAAGCTGGGTTTTAAATTTTTTTAGTTAAAACGATGTGTGAGGGGTAATGGGGTAACATTAGGGGGTTAACGTAGTGGGTAGGGCATTAGGAAATGTAATTTTCGGGGGGCTAAGGTAGGGGGTAATGTAGAGGGCTAGGGCGTTAGAAAATGTACTTTGTTTTTTTAAATGTTTATTAATGGTTGGTTGAGGGGTTAAGGTAGGATATGTAATTTTTTTTTAAATGTAATTTTTTAAAAAAATTATTAATAGTTTGTTAGGGGGTTAGGGTAGAAGGGACGCATTATAATTATTTTTTTAACTTTTGTAATTGTTTGTGGGGGAGTAGGGATAGGGTTAGGGTAGAAGGGGGCAATGTAATTTTTTTAAATATTTTCTTTTTAAATTTTAATAATAATTGGTTAGGGGGTTAAATATTATGAAAAATAATGTGAAATAGTATCATTTTTATACAAAATGACTAAAAATCTGTTAAAAATGGGTTTAAATGTCTTCTTTTTCTCGATTTGTTTACTATTTTTTCCATAAAAATATATTATTTATGATTAAATTTTAAAGATAAATGTTGAAAATGTATGTGTTTTTCATTATAGCTAGCTTCTAAATGTATGTTTTTTGTTAAATTTCTTAAAAACACACTTGAAAATAGAAATTAAAAATACTTTACAAGAAAGATGTGTCAAAGACCCAAAAAAATGCCTCAAAATGAAAATGTGTGATACTGGTATCAACCCTTTTTGAAACGGAGGTAAAAATAGCTACTAAAATTAGGAGAGAGAAAAACGAGAACTGTGTCAAGTTCTCGTTTCATAGTATAAGTGGTTGGTACCCTATCGAGAAATTAAAGAATGGACGCAAGGACCCAACGATGCGGTACCATGCCAAGGAATGGAAACCATGGATGATTGGACTCGACAGAGTGGTGCCATGTCAGAGAATTAAAGTTAAGGAACCAGGAGCCCAATGGCGCAGCACCGTGATCCTAGTGAGTTTAATTGTTAAATTTAACTGCTTAAAAACTTATAAGATTAACTCTAGATTATTACTTGGCAAATGCGTAAAAATATTTTAGGCATTTGCACATGAATAGTTATTTTTGTTGAGCATTTAAAATAATAGAAATCATTATTTAGGAGCAAAATAGAATCCTAAGATTAGACACCTAGTCAACTAAAAGCTAGGAGTTAACTAAAGTATCTGGGGACAGACTTGAGGAAACCTAGGGATTTAGGTGCATCTCCTAGAAAAGCTGACACTTGGATGGATGAATGTTTTCTTTTAAAATTTAAAAATAATTATATAATTGTGCATGAAGCGACATGTGTCGCAGGAGGTTTTCCTTTATAAGGAAGACATTAGGAAGGGGAAAAGGGCCCATAATTTTGACAATTGTCGAATTTTCGAGTGCCTCAAAGACTTGCTGCTATTTAAAGGGTTTGGCTAAGAAATCCTGGGGGGAGGGGAAACCCAAGCTGAATTTCTGAAAAACGTGTGTGAGCTCTACGACCCAAAGCTCGAGGGAGGCCATGCGACTGAAAGCATGAGCCTAGGGTTGGGTGGCGAAGCTAACGGTTGCTTCGCCTATGGTTAAACGAGCTTTGCTGGTTATGGTTATGGTTTGTTTTAATTTGCTAGTTTATTCATTTATTTAGTTTATTTATCTAGTCATTAGTTTATTTATCTAGTTTATTTATCTAGTCATTATGGTTTGTATCAAGTGGTTGAGTTTCAGGTTAAACAGGAAAGACCCTAGAGGAGGGGCCCTACATTATATTTCTAATATTTGTTTTACGCATTGTTGAAATCAATGCAACCATGTTTCTACTTTTTATGTCAGCTATTATTTATCTTTTTTACTTCTTATATTTCTAATATTTTTTTTACGCATTGTTGAAATCAATGCAACCATATTTTTTTATTAAGGTTCAAATCCCTTCTATTTTTTCTATTTCTTATGTCGGCTATGGTATTTTTTTCTAAAATCAATGCAACCATGTTTCTACTTCTTATATTTATAATATTTGCTTTACTCATTGTTGAAATCAATGCAACCATGTTTTTACTTTTTATATTTCTAATATTTGTTTTACCCATTGTTAAAATCAATGCAACCATGTTTCTACATTTTATATCAGCTATGCTTTATCTTTTTTACTTCTTATATTTCTAATATTTGTTTTACGCATTGTTGAAATCAATGCAACCATGTTTTTTTATGAAGGTTCAAATCCCTTCTATTTTTTCTATTTCGTGTGTCGGCTATAGTAATTTTTGTTTACTTCTTTTGTTTCTACTTCTTATGTCTACTATAATATATTTTTTACTTCTTTATTTTATTTCTTATATTTCTACTTTTTATGTCAACTATAATAATTTTTACTTCTTTATCTTTTATGCATTGTTGAAATCAATGCAACCATGTTTTTTTATTAAGGTTCAAATCCCTTCTATTTTTTCTATTTCTTATGTCGGCTATAGTAATTTTTTTTATTTCTTTTGTTTCTACTTCTTATGTCTACTATAATATATTTTTTACTTCTTTATTTTATTTCTTATATTTCTACTTTTTATGTCAGCTATAATATTTTTTTATTTCTTTATCTTTTTTACTTCTTATATTTCTAATATTTGTTTTACGCATTATTGAAATCAATGCAACCATGTTTTTTTATTAAGGTTCAAATCCCTTCTATTTTTTCTATTTCTTATGTCCGCTATAGTATTTATTTTACTTCTTTTGTTTCTACTTCTTATCAATGGCCGACAAAATATTTTATTACTTTTTACTTTTTATTAATACGTTTTATTAATGGCCGAAAAACGTTACTCCACATACGTTACATGTAACGTTACAAGATCTCCCTCATATTATTACTTTTTACTTTTTATTATTACATGTACCGTTACTCCACAAACGTTACACTATATCCCTCATATTATTACATTAATGGCCGACAAACGTTACTCCACAAACGTTACATGTAACGTTACAAGATCTCCCTCATATTATTACTTTTTACTTTTTATTATTACATGTAATGTTACTCCATAAATGTTACAAGATATCCCTCATACTAGGCTGTAGGTTGTAGAGCACCTCTCGGTGCAATAACCAATGCATTTGTTTTATTGTATTCTACAGTGTGTGGTGCTCTTATGTTACAAGAGCATCGATGACTATGCGTTACTATAATTTATGTGCACCGCTCATCAAATTAATTTATTTTGAGAATTTTTTTATTTATTTGATGTTAATAAATAACATGTTTATTTAATTAAACATTTGATGTTTTTTTATGCATATTTATGAGACCGATCGATGTTATATGTGATTCAAAGACATTGGCGACAAGAGATCGATTAGTAGTAGTAGGCATGAGTTGACCAATACAACTTTGTGCATGAGTGAGAGGCTAGAGAGAGGGAGAGGAATTTGTACCCTCTCCCCATGATCGATCACACACAAGACCTCTTGATGGTTTTTGTCCTCCTGAAGTTCTATCAGGAGGCTACATCCCTCAAGGGGAACTCAACTTTGTTGGTCTAATTGATCCACCCTTGGGATAATCTTAGATAGGCCTTTCACATTGGTCTTTGATCAATGATTTTAGCCCATTGAGGAGGACATTTACTTCATGACTGATAATAGATTTTAAGGTAGTGTTAGATCTACATTAAAAATCTATATTACTATGAAGTAGGTGAATCTTCAATGTCAGAAATACACAATCATTTATCATTCTCTAACATATTTAAAACCATGAATTAGAAGAGCATTGAATTGTTTCATATTATGCTAAAGAAGAAGATACATACTTGCAGTCTAGCTTGATGTGCATCCTTCGACTCCTTTGACATGAGCTATCATTTCTCCACCCTTTCCTTTGATGAAGATGTCAAGCTTTCCAATCCTCCAAATCTCTCCAGCATGCCTTTTCTCTTCCTTTTTCCTCACTCTACAATGCCCTAAATGCCTTTGTTTTATAGCATTGGAAAATGGGCTCTCAAGTTTCTATTTTCAATGTGGGATTATCCCTTCTCTTGTTTTTTAATTATTTTTGCTCAAAAACCCACTTTTCATAGTCTTTTTAGGCTTTTGTCACAACTTTAGCATATTTAAGTACAATTAATGCACTTTTGTGTCTTTCTTCTCACTATTTGACTGGTGGATATTTATATTTGAGCCTTCAATGAGTAGTTCAATCACTGAACCTTGCCTTCTTAGGCTACCTCTTTCTCCACTCAATCTTTCTGATTATGGATGTAGTGATTAGATAAGAGAGGACTTGTTCTCTTGTGTACTTGTCTTCTGTTTTCATGTTGCGGGTGCATAGTAGAATATGCTTCTTCCCCTCACTCTATTAAGGGTGTTAATTTGATTGTTAACAGATGCCCCCTAATGTGTGAGGTATGAAGCAGAGCTAAAGGCTGGAATACATTATTTTGATACCGATACTCTTCATACTGATACTCTTTATTGATCAAAGCAAGGATGAGGAAATGATAAGCTCACAGGCGCAAGATTTAGGATAACATCTGCAAGTCAAACATAAAAAATTCTCAAATATATAATATCTTCCTGAGGCAGGCATACCCATACTCAATTGTAAACAATCATGGCCACAAACAATACACAGTGAATCCATGTCAAGAGTAAAATTTTCATAAGTGTAAACATGCACTTTGATGAGTGCGAGAACATGGTCTTCATTGAACTTCTAACATGGTGTCTAATCTTGCGCAGTTAGGGCAGTGCATCAATGAGTGATACAACTGTTTTTCCCAAGGTATTCAATATAAACCGACAATAGTACGAGTTTATATCATGTGAATAAATGTACTGATGTCAAGCATAATAAAACAACATCTAATTACCGGTCATTGACGTATACGATTAACAGATGTGAAGATACCCATCGATAATGATGATTGACTCTAAGGTACTGAATACAAACTAGCAAGTGTGAATAGATGTTCTGAAGTTGAACACTTGTAGAATCAAATAATCATGGGTCATTGATGTATACCCACTGTCATTTGCGAGGAAACCTGCCACTAATGACTGCAATATCCAAGGTACTTCTGGGATTCTAGATCCATTTCCTAGATGATGATTTGGTGTCGATAGGAATCTATCCATCGAAAGGAGGGCATTAATGCATCCCACATCAACCTATATGAAACAAAGATCAATAGTCTGATATAGTTTGGTAGAACTACGAGATCCAACATTGTATACTGACACAAGGAAGGACGACATGATTGTTCATGAATATTTGAGGAATGGCAAACTCTGTTTGAACTTCCATTGAACACATAACATGACGCAGAATGGACACTTGGAAACATAGGACTTCGAGGAACCGACCTTAATGAAATTCGCCAATGCCAGATGCATTAACGAAATCTCCATAGTTAACGGGAAGGATAACCCATCGGTGGAGATCTATTCAAAATATTGGTACAGTTTCTTAAGGAAAATGTAGATGGTGGACTAATAGTGGAAACCAAATTATTTTCCATGTTTAAGGGAGAAAAGGACTGACTGTTGCCATTTTCTTCAATAATATAATATGAAATGATTCAATTCTCTCCCTTTTTGGATTTTTGTGTTTTTTAATTTTTATGCCTTTTTCATTTTATCAGCTTGAAAAAGAATAAAGAATGCTATAGTACATGGGAGGGGATGAGTGTTGCATGGTCGTACGCCTATTTTTCAAGGGCAAGGGTCAGGACAAGACAAATATCCATATTGCAAACAAGGGCTGAGCTAATTGTGCACACTCTTACAGATGTTCCCTCCATGGGTAGGCTATTTGAAGTAGGATTATGTGTTGACGGACGGTGAAATAATACCATGTAACTGAGGTTTATCCAATTTGGTATAATGACCAAGTAGGAATAGGTCAATGAGGTTTACTTCATGTTCAGTCTTGTGAAAAATGCCAAAATCATAAATCATCATGAATCATGGTCTATCTCCAAATACCTGAATCAAATAGTTCGAACTGTCAAAGTCTCTAAGTCCTGTAATCAAAACCATGTCACTACCCAACTGTTTAGTCAGAAATCGGTTCAAATGTTCAAATGTGCAAATAAAAAGATAACTAGAATTGAGGAATGATGCATCTTTCTATCATTCAAAAGGATACGGTTATACATGTAAAAGATAAGTAAAAATACTCATTATTTACCATGTTCATTGTAGGTGCAGCCGATGGATGAGAGGAAGCATCTCCTTTCAGCATAAATTTCTAGAAGATGTGAACCTTTATGTAGTGATCTGCCAGTTGTGGGTGAGTTTTGATGTCGGACTATGAAATTTTGAACGGTTTCACATGTTTTATAATTTTCCGAATATTTTCATTGTTTTTATGAAATATTTTGGGTTTTATCTTGAAGAAAAAGTAACAAAAAGAGAAAGTATTCATACTATTCTTTTTGGGGTGTGCAAAGTTACACACTTTTTGGTTTATGATGTAAGCTAGTTTATTTCAGCTTTTACTTATGTCCTTAAATGATAAGTTCAATTAAATTTCCAAGAATAATGTACATGCTTGCTTTTTTCGGTACGAGGTTAATGAATTAGATGCCAATCGAGTATGTAGTTGGCTAAGGAATCAACCAAACTATTCAGACTTCTAGGAACGTGAATATATTCAATGAACTCCAATTGATGTTCTAAAAGACGTACTCGTAGAAACTTTCTAAACAGTGTACAATTTCGAACCTGATACTGACCATTTAATTGAGATACATTTAATTCCGAGTCCAATTTGACTATTATCCGTCGGATGCCAAGGGTGATAGCCTCGACAAGAAGCTCAATGACTGCGCTATAATATGCAACATTGTTGGTTGCAGATACGAGAAAAATGCTTTCTAAACTAAAAACTTCGTCATTAGGTGTGAAAATCACTCATGCTGTGGAAGCAATGTTCTGAGAACTACTGCTGGCGCCATCTGCATATCCCAAATATGTGAAGGTTTATTGTGCTATCTGCCAAAGTGACAATGCCAAGAAAGATAAGTGTGTGCCTGAAATAAATATGTACAAAATTTTATACAAAGAATACAACATAATACAATAAGTGTTGCGAGGCATCAGTGCCTATGCGCAGTATTTATATAGATAGAGACCATTTATGATCTCCGACATAGGTTCCCTATCATAATTGATCAATTCATAAGCTCCTCTCTTTAACACAGTTTTGACTACAAGTGGGCCAAACCATTTTGTTACAAATTTACCTTCTCCTATTTTGTCTTGGTTTTGGTCATAAACTAAAACCAGATCGCCTTCAAAAAAGACTTGGGGACAGGTAGACTTGTCATATTGTGTTTTAACCCTTTTCTTGTGTGCTTCCACATTTAGAGAAGCTTCCCTTCTACTTTCATCAAGAGAATGGAGATGGAGAAGCCTTTCTTCTTCTGCAGAAATGTTAGGTAGGAGTTCGAATGCTATTTCTAATTTCACATTCAATCGGCAACACAACTTCCTCTCCATAAACCAATTGGAAAGTAGTGAATCTGGTTGTGGTTTTAATAGTGGTAGTACGGTAAGCCCAAAGAGCGGTAAACAACATTAAGTGCCGGTTAGTTTTGTTCTTATCAATCATCCTATGCAACATAGTTTTCAAAACCTTGTTGATGGCTTTGACTTGTGCGTTAGCTTGAGGGTAATACGGCGAGGAAAAGTCCTGCCGCAATCCTAACCTATTGGTAAGTTCATCCATAAAGGAATTCCTAAAATGAGTTCCGTTAATAGTAGTGATCTATTTGGGTACACCAAACCTTGCTATCACGTGATTGAATAGGAAATATGATGCAGTTTTACTTGTGCAGTTGAATGTAGGCATCGCCTCAGCCCACTTGGTGAAGTAGTCCAATGCTACGATGATGCGTGGTGGCCATCAGCTGAAGGTGGGTTGATTGTCATAAAATCAATGGCCCATTTTGAAAATGGGCCCACGGTTACTGCAGGGTGTAATAGAGCAGGATGTGCACGCTCTTTTATTGGGTATATTTGGCAAGGGTGACACTTTTTAACCGCATTGATGCAATCTTTGACTATTGTAGGACAAAAGTTTCCTGCACGCAAGATTTTCTGGGCAATTTCCAACCTAGAAAGATGATGACCACATGTCCCAGCATGGCAATAATTCAGAACTTGTTCAGCTTCCTCGTGTACTAAAAAACGTCTTAAGATCATGTCTACTCCTTGACAATACAAAGTATCCCCTATGATGAGGTATCTTCATGATTGGTTCCGAATGCGACGCCGTTCAATGCTAGAAAATTGAGGATCAATTCTTTGGGTTTGGAGATATGTGATAAATGTTCCATACCAAGGATTTGATGTTGCGATGAGGAATACATGCTCATATTCCCAATATTCAACAGATACAGTATCCTCTTTCTCACAGGGTAACTCAGACATTAGTTCAACAAATGCCAACAATTTTTTGGCTTTAGCGTTTTTGAATTCGAGATCGAATTCTTGCAAAATTACTATCCATTTTCAATATTTGCCACCAATGATATGGCAGGACAAAATTTGTTTCATGCGGTTCATTTCAGCCACTATGGTCGTTTTTCTTGGAAGTATATAATGTCTAAGTATTTGGACAGCATGAATTGCTGCTAAGGCCAACTTCTCAACCTGGGAATATCTCAATTTGGGACCTGCAAGGCCCTTACTAAGATAGTAAATAATGTGCTCTTGTGATGCTTCATCTTCTTGTGCCAATACCATTCCTATAGTAGAACTCGATGCTGCTAAATATAGAAAAACCTCTCTATTATAGTTCGGTGGACTAAGTACTGGGGCAGAGAACAAAGCTTTCTTTATTGCATCAAATGAGCGTTGAGCTTGGTCATCCCATATGAATAGTGCATATTTTTTTTAGGAGACACCTGAAACCTTTAGCTCGTTTATCAAAATCTTCGACAAATCTTCTCAAGTAATTAGCTTTCTCTTGAAGGCTTTGAAGTTGTGTTATTGTTTTCGGGGAAGGCAACTGAAGTATTGCCTCAACCTTGATGGGATACACCATAATCCCTTTTTTTGAAACTATGAACCCAAGTAATCTCTCAGAGTCCACACAAAACATGCATTTGTGTGGGTTCAACCTAATGTTGTATTTACGACATCGGTCAAAGAAGGCTCATAAATGTGCACTATGTTCAACTCTCCTTTTAGATTTGGTTTCCAAGTCATCAAGATAAACCTCAACAATTTTCTTAATGTCATGAAATGCATATGACATGGCTCTTTGAAAAGTAGTCCCGACGTTTTTAAGGCCGAATGGCATTTTCCGATATGCAAAAGTCCCCCAAGGAAATATGAAAGCTTTTTTCTGTTGGTCCTCCTCTTTTATCTAGATTTGGTTGTAACTGGAGAATCCGTCAATAAATGAAAATATTTCACTCCCGGCACATTCATCTATAATATGATCAATGAAGGGTGTGGGATAGTTGTATTTGGGACAAGCCAAATTTAGATCTCTAAATTCAATACAGGCCCGTAGAGTTCCTTGTTTTTTATTAACCGGAATGGGGTTGGATAACCATTCAGTTAAAGGAACATGATAGATGAATCTAGCTTTCAATAGTTTTTCAACCTCTGCTTCGATGGCAGCTAATTTCTTAGGGTTAACCGAACGTAGCTTCCACTGCACTAGTTTGAAATTGTTATAGGTTTTTATCTCATGTTCGATAATGTTGGGATCGATGCCCGTCATTTCTTCATAAGACCATGCAAACACATCACGAAACTCCTTGAATAGAGCAGTATAATGTGTGATTTATTCTAGAGATCAATTTGTACCTATATTAATGTTTTCGACGATGCCAGGCTTCATGGATATATGGATTGGGATGGTTTTCAAGATGTTTTCTAAATTTCCTTTCGAACTCACATTGTGTGTTTGGATGGGGCATTGGTATTTTTCCATGTCATCATCGAAGTAAAAATTTTCGGGTTTGACTTCTAATGAATCGATCTTTGGAAGAAATGAGGATTTGTGATGCATATCCTCCTAGGGTCATTCAGATATATTCATGACTTCAAGGATGGCTTCATCTGAAGAAAAAGTTTGATCCAGGATATCATGTGTACTATGAGATTTCATGGTCCATATAGGTGAAGTATAAGGATCATATTCCTCCATATTGGAAGGATTTTGATATGAGTGGCCGAAGCCATTTGAATAGCTTGATAAGAAATTTCTATGACAGATAGGGGAACACTACTCTTTGTTTCATTATGTTGCATAGAAGTTGGTATATTTCCATCACTCTTTTCAACTAGGATGTCCTCTTGGGAGGCTCCCTCCGATGAGGTGGAGCCAACTTCTGGTATGGACTTAGAATTTTTTTAATGGAAAGTATAGTTTTGATGTAATAGTGAAAATGGGAGTAGTGCTAGGGGTCAATACCGATGGTGGAATTGCGAAAGTTCCCATGAGGGATGAATCTTTGAACATTTTTACCCCAATATATTGCATCACTGTTTTTGAATCCCCTACAAAAGGTACATTTGAGTGGAGACCAGTTTCAGGTGTGCAGTAATCTAGTTGATCGATCATGATAATATTCTTGGTGGGGGAATTGAAGGAATCAGAATACTGAAGACACTACAACCATCATCTTATGTATCCAACTATGTCCCAATAGAAAATTGTAATCTATGGGTGCATCCACTACCTCAACATCTACTTGAACTGTTTTAACTCCCAGTTCAACTAGGCAAGCCATGATAAGTCCATGAGGGGGGGGGAAATGACCATCAAATGATTTGAGTATTGTATGGGATGGTACTAGGGTGGGTGATCCCAAAGCTTTCCAACATGCTAGTGACATGAAACAAGTTGAGGCTCCTTCATCCACAACGGTTCGAGAACTGTTCTTACCATGTGAAGTCACATTGATCTAAAATGCGATTTGTGATGGAAGCCTACATGTGGACTGTTCTAAGTCAAAAGTTATCAAATTTCTGTCAAATGGATCGATAGCACCAATAATAGAAAATAATGCCTTTCGTTGAGTAGGACAACTTTGCAATACTTCCAAGGCAGACACTGCACAAGGAGCTTGAGCTAAGTCTTTAACCACATTGTAGTTTTGAGCAGCTCGCATCTTAGGATTGTGCGTTGTTCTACGGAAAACCCCTTTTGGAGGTCGAGGTACTATGTCTATGGTTGGTTTCTTAATGGTTAGAGAACCACTAGGATGATATCCAATTGTTTCTGCATCTTTCGTGTCATTGTTTGAATGTTTATTTCATGTTCACCAATTGTGAAGATATTAGCATTGGGTGGATTGACCCCTTGTGGGGGTTTTCCCGGTGGAGGTACTTGCGTCGTAGCAACCATCTGTTGTTGCTGGGGGAAAGGTTGAGTTAGGATGACAAGTGGTTGTTTCCCTCCTCATTGTGTCAACATTCAATGAATATCATCCATATCAGGACAAAGGTGAGTAGGATGATCCTCTTGGAAAATTTTGCTAGGGTATTTGTTTTTCCGGTTGTCATGATTGCCTCCAGTAGGATTATTCACCTTAGGTGCATATCCTGTCCCATAATTAGCATTGGGATTTTTCTTTTGTTTCTTATTTTTTCCTTTTGGATCCACAGTTTGAACGATAAGTACTTCATAAGTTTGGGTGCGAGTTGCGGATTGCTGTGTTTCCTGGCCAGCTGTGGGTTGCGAATTCTGAACCGACATTTGTCCCAATTGTTGGGTAATCTATTCAAGTTGTTTGACATATCCAATCACACCATCGGTATGAGGTCATTTTGGTGGCCTATCTGGATCAGACGCAGGTCTTACAACATGAGGTATTAAATCATAAAGTGTGCCCTATTGGGAATATATCTAATCCATCTGTTGATCACTCTGAATGAGTTGTTCTTCGGTCATGGCTCCTAACATGGATACATCTTTGGCAAGAGTAGGTAATAGTGATTTTATGAACCAATATGCTAAGAATTGATCGGGGATTTCGGCTTTTATAATCCTTCGGTGCCTCCTCCACTCGTGGATATGATCTGATATGTGAGTAGCAGTGGATTGTCTAAGTGAAGTTAAAAGTTCTATTCCCATCTCATATCGGATAGGTAATTGAAAATGTCTCAGAAATACCATAGCTAAAGATGAAAATTCCATGAAAGTATTGTATGGTAACTCAATGTACCATTTCACAGCAGTTCCCGTTAGGGTCCGTCTGAAACAACCTTAACCTTACACTATCTTCAACTAGGGAATTGGATGAACACCACAAATGGAATGCCATCACATGATTTGATGGATCTTCCCTTGGTTTTCCATCAAAATTGGGTATGTATGAGGGTAGTTTAGTTGGTATGGTTGGCCATCCATTCAAATGTAGAACATGATAATTAGCCAGCTGGGATAGATCTGGTAGATTCAATGTGGCTAGAAATGGTGATTTGACTGGTGCCGTAGCAAACGTTTGATATGTGGGTGAAGCTTGATGGCTCCATTGTTGTTGTCCTTGGGCTTGAAAAACATTCCAAGAAGGATTACCTCCTTGTGGAGATTGCATCCAAAAAGATTGGTTACTTCTTGAATGTTGTCCATTCCATTGTGGAACAAGATGCATGTATGGATTGACCCCTTGTGGAGGTATGTTCCAATAATATTGGTTACTTGGTGGAACATTACCATTCCATTGCAGGATGGGATTAATGGGTGGATTCCCCCCTTACGGAGGTGGGCCCTAATAAGATTGGTTGCTTATCGGAATCTGACCACTCCATTGATTGTTTCCTTGTTTGTGATAAGTGTTCCAAGGTTGATTTCCCCCTTATGGAGGTGGTTCCCAAGAAGATTGGTTACTTCCTGGAACTTGCCCACTCCATGGTGGAATGGGGTTGATAGGTGGATTTATGCCCGTTGACATTCGCATGTCGACTATCAAATTCCTTTCTCCTGTCGACTACTTCGACAGTTCCCTGCTCGACTTTATTGACTTCGACAAGTCAATTTGCTTCACGCACCAGCGGTCGTCGGCACTCCCTCTGGTCGGATGCCTTATGTCGATTAACTTTGATTGATCTGCCTAGGCCCCGATGCTCTTGCATCAGACTCCCCAGGTGAAAAAGAACTTGACTGCTTCGTTAGTCTCTTGAACTCTTATTCGGAAATCCACGTCGCCTCCTGCAACTCATCATCCTTCCATCGCACCAAGTATTCTTCCCTTCGCGAACTGCGTGTACACGCGACTTCACGTTCCTCGATTATTTCTGCGATTTCTTCTTTCTGTCGATCTGGAATCTACTCCATCTAGTCTATATTTGACACTTCTGCGCTTCCACTGCTTGAACTTTCTTCAAACTTGTATAGATATGAGACATTGAATGTTGGTGAAATGTTCAAGTCATTCGGCAGCTCCAACACATAAGCATTGTCCGAAATATTCTTCAGAATCTTACATGGTCCAATATTCTACAGTTTCAGCTTGCTATATGTCCCTGTCGAAAATCTCTCCTTCCACAAATGTGCATAGACCAAGACTACTTCGCTGAACGACTGTAGTCTCTTCTTTCTGTCGGCTCTCAACTTTTATGTCGCATTACTCTTTTTTATGCGCTTTCGCACATCTTCATGCACTTCTTTCATATGCTCTGCAAATGATTTTGCATATGCGCTCTTCCTGTTTTCTGTCGGTAATTCAACCAAATCCACCATTCCATGTGGGCTTCTTCCCTGAACAATCTGGAATGGGCTCAATCCCATTGACTGATTCACAAAATTGTTGTATGCAAACTCTGCTTGCGCCAACATGTTCTCCCACTACTTGGGTCTCTTGGCTGTCAAACATATCAAAAGGTTTCCCAAACTTCTATTTACCACCTCGGTCTGTCTGTCTGTCTACGGATGATATGCTGATCTAAACTGCAACCTCGTGTCTAGTTTCTTCCATCGGGTTCTCCAGAAATGTCCCATAAACTTGGTATCTCTGTCTGATGTGATACTCTTTGACAACCCATGCAATCTGACTACTTCTTTGAAGAATAATACAACAATGCCCGTGGCATCACTTGTATTTAGACACGGAATAAAGTGTGCCATTTTCAAAAATCTATTGACTACAAAAAAAAAAGAGTCGCTCCCTTGCTACGTCTTCGGCAATCCTAGCACAAAATCCATGCTCAGGTGCTCCCATGGGGTATTCGGTACCGACAACGGTGTATACAACCTCGTGTTATGAATCCTCCCTTTTTCCAACTGGCAAACTCTACATTGTTGAACCCACTTTACGACATCTCCTATCATTCCTGGCCAATAATATTTTTCTTCGACCAATGCTCTGGTCTTGTCGATGCCAAAATGGCCTGCTAATCTACCACTATGAAACTCTCAAATTAGGTTCTCCCTTGCGAAACCTCTGGGAATACACAACTGTTCTCCCTTGAATAACTATCCCTCTTGGATAAAATAATCCAAGTATGGAGTCATGTCGACACTCCATGGTTCACGACAAGCTTCCCATGCTTTTGCAAAATCCTCGTCGGTCTCATACGCTATCTTCATCGAATCTATTCTTATTTCCTGAACTGTCACTGTGTTCAGCAATGCAACCCTTCGACTTAGTACATCGGAAACCTTATTCGACTTTCCCGACCTATGTCGCAACATGAACGTATATCCCTGTAGGAATTCGACCCATTTCATGTGCCACTGATTTAACTTTGACTGAGTATTCATATACCTTAGTGCTTGGTGATCTTTGTACAACACAAATTCCTTGGGAAACAAATAACGCCTCCACTTCTTCAATGCTTGGACAATAGCATAGAATTCCTGGTCATAGACCAAATATTTCCGCTTCGCATCATCCAACATCTCACTGAAGAATGCAATTCGTCGGCCCTCCTGGCTCAACACTGCTTCAATTTCTATTCCACTCGCGTCGCAATCGACCTAGAAAACTTTGTCGAAATTTGGGAGCGCTAACACTAGGCTGTTAGTGACCTTTTCCTTCAACTTGTTGAAAGCTCGCTGGGCAGCTTCCATCCACTTGAACTTGCCCTTTTTCATGCACTCTGTCAAAGGTGCATAAATCCGACTGAATCCCCTGATGAACTTCCTGTAGAAAGTAGCAAGTCCATGGAAACTCCTCACTCCAGTCGCGCTTGTTGGTTCTGGCCAATCTAATATTTCCTTCACCTTCTCTGGGTCCATCACCAACCATTTACCCAATATTACGAATCCCAAGTATACCAGTTCTTCCTTCATGAAGAAACACTTTTGTAGGTTCACCATCAACTTCTCTTCCTGCAAATTCTGCAATACCTTTCGAATGTGCCCCAAGTGTTTTGTCTTGGTTCGACTGAAAATCAGAATGTCGTCTAAGTAGACTATGTCAAACTTTCCCAAGAATGGTTTCAATACTTCATTCATAAATCGCATGAATGTACTAGGTGCATTAGTCAATCAAAATGGCATGACTAACCACTCATACAACCCTTCCTTTGTCTTGAATGGTGTCTTCCATTCATCTTCTTCTCTAACCCGAATCTGGTGATAGCCACTCTTCAGGTTTATCTTCGTGAAGTACTTCACTCCACTCAATTAATCCATCAAGTCATCCATCCTCGGAAATGGAAACCGGTACTTGATCATGATTTTGTTGATAGCTCTTGTGTCTGTAAACATCCTCCATTCTCCACCTTTCTTCGACGCTAATACTGCTAGTACTGTGCACAGACTCAGAATTTCTCTGATCAACCCTCTGTCCAACAACTCCTGGACCTATCAGTTGAGTTCTTGACCTTCTGTCAGACTCATCCTATGCAGTGCTTTGTTTGGAAAACTTGATCCTGGAATCAAGTCGATCTGATGGGATATGCTCCTTATCGGTGGCAGTCCCATCGGTGTCTCATCGACTACTATGCTCTGAAACTCTTCGAGCATCTTTCTGACTTTGACCAAAATTTTCTCCTCCACTGTTGCCTTCTCGACAAATGGTCCTTTCGGAATGATAGCATAACACCCTGACTCCTTTTCGTCCTCTGCAAGGAATTCTTTTGCTGAACACATCAGCACATGTTTCTCCCAAACGTTGCTCTCGCCTTGCTTACCGTCGGCTTGCTCCTTCGGTTTCGATTTAAGAGTCCTCTTCACACCCTTCTTCCACACTATGACTGTGTTGGCTCGACCATCATAGATAATTTTTCGATCATATTGCCATGGTCTTCCTAACAACAGATGGCACACGTCCATTGGGATTACGTCGCACAGTACACTGTCCTCTAACTTCCCGACCTTGAAGTTAATCAGGCACTCTCTGGTCACCTTCACATGGTGTCCTTTCTACAACCATGAGATCTTGTAAGGGTGTGGATGTTCCCGGAATTTCAAATTTTCCTTATCAATTACCTCCGTTGAAACATTATTCTCAGTGCTTCCACCATCAACTATGGTCTTGCAATGCCATTCGCCAATTCGCACCTTCGTTCGAAAGACCGCCTTCCATTGTGTCGGTGCTTGCTCGCCGTGTCTGTCATCTAGAACTAGTGTCTTGCTTACTGTCATGGCCCAAATTTTCTTCTTACCATCCTCACTGTTGTCGGATGCTGATTCCTCCCTCTCGTCGACTTTCTCATCCCTTCGACATCTGGGTTTCGACTCTTCTGCAACATGTAGGTTCTCTAGGCATTCATATGCCTTGTGTCCTGCTCCATGACACATGTAACAGATTATGGCTGGTCTGTTAGCTCCCTTTCTGTCAGATGGACCATTTCGACCATACGTGCCTCGACTGCGGTTCTCACGACCATCGCGTCGGTTCTCTTGCGCTTTATCCCTTGTCGATGTCCCTTCTGCATGTCAAATCTCTTCGACAGTTTTCTTCCTGTAACCGCTATGTTGGCCTTTTGCGGAAACAGTCCTCGCACCCCGACCAATCATCCTACCTCTGGTCGCTGCATATTTTCTCAACAGTTTCTCTTTTGCCTTAAGAGCTAACTGGTAGGCTTCACCCACTGCTCTGAATCTCGACATGCTCAATTCATCTTGAATGGCATATTTCAAGCCGTTCACGTACCTAGTGACAACTTATTCACCTTCGTTGGTTTGTCCCGACCTTATCGACAATCTATAGAACTCTTCCGTGTACTCCTTCACGGCCATCTATTTTTATTGAAAGTTCTGTAACTTCCGGAACAAGGAAATCACATAGTCATTTGGAAAGAACTTCCCCTTCAGCTTGGCGAACATCCTGTCCCATGATTTTATTTTCTCCTTGCCCTTCTTGACTCTGTCAGCCTGCACATTGTCCCACCACAATGAGGCATGACCCTTCAACCTTAGACACGCAGTCTTAACCCATTTAGGATCCTCGATCTGCTCTGTGTCGAAGTATTTCTCCATCTCTCTAAACCAATCGATCAAGTATTCTGGGTCTAGACTTCCCGAGTAGGTACGTACATCTATCTTTGTCCGACCTCTCACATCCTTTAGAAGCTTGATGATTTTTTCTTCTGGTTCATCTCCCGCTTCTTCCTGTGGTTCCACTTCTTCGACTTCCTCGTCGCTGTAGTCTAATGCATCAGGAATACAACCACGCCTTTGGATTTCTTTGATCGCTGTGACTTCATTTGTTAGAGTTCGCATCATTCGGACGCACTCATCGAACATTTCACGATCAACTGTGACTACTGCGCCATGTGCTCTTCGTCCTCAAACATTAACACCTCTGTGAGCCATTTTCAACCTCGGTTGAAACTCCCACTTGTCCAATCGCAACCAAACTTTCACAATCGTGCACAACTCTACCCAACTGCAGCTGGAGCTGTTCAACGCACTTGCAGGCTCAATACCACTGACATTATCCTTCAAATCTTAAGATGCTATGGCTCTGATACCAACTAATGCAAGGCGCCTTAGGTGAATAAGGTTCTTGCTTAACAATTACACACAACACACATGTTCACATAGACAAGATGCAAACAATTTCCCAGAAGATGGCTTATATTACTTCTCCGAATCGGTTACAATGAAAATTGCAAGGAAATGAAATAACTAACTAACTGTCAGCCTTAGCCGTTACAACATAGAAGTAACTGTGTGCTATCTCAGTGTGTCGACCTCACCCTCCTTTGGTTCACTGCGGAAATCTGAGCTATGGTTCGGTCTCTCGGCTCTGTAGATGTGTGACTTTCCTATCCAATCTACGAGACTTTTAATTTGAGCTCTGCTTGCCTATCCAAAATTCCAATTCCCCCCAACTGATCCGAACTCCCTAGTCTTCTACTCCGCTGCTGGTGTTCCCGATACCACTGTGATCCCTGAGACACGCATCCTCTATCTGACAATCTCCTCAGATCCTACAGACTTGCAACTGTTAGCGCCTCAACCGTGCTTCACAGCCTCTGCCTGTGACAACATATGTCATGTCTTAACCCACCTGCAATAACTTCCATTAACTTCCTTTGCAACCTTGAACTTTTTCCAAGTACTCTCCTTGACTTCTACGCGTCCTTCTGACAGGCTACAGTAAACCATCACGTCAGCCATACTATCTGTCAGCTTCGACTTACCAGTCGGTTTCATTCTGCGCTTAGGCTTCGCCATTCCTCCCTGTCCTCCTCGCTTGGCTCATGCCCAACATGTTGATGTCGCAGTCTGACAACATGTCGACCTTACTATGACTCTGCGAAAACTTTACGCCTGTCGACATTCGCATGTTGACTATCGACTTCCTTTCTCCTGCCGACTGCTTCGACAGTTCCCTGCTCGACTTTATTGACTTTGAAAAGTCAATCTGCTTCACGCACCAGCGGTTGTCAGTACTCCCTTTGGTCTTCTTCCTTATGTAGATTAACTTCGACTAATCTACCTAGGCCCCGATGCTCCTGCATCAAAAAGTTGGATGATGACCTCCCGAGGAATTTCCACTCACATGTGGAGCATAACCCCAATTGGAATTACTATTCCATGCTCCATTGGTTCCGCTAGGAATATTGAGATTCCATGGTAAAGGGTTTGCCCCAATAGTAGAACTTGAAAAAATGTTAGGAATACCAAGAGGATTTTGGTTTACTCCTTGATTTTTTTGACCTTGAGTAGCCAAACCATATGGAAAACCCAAATTTGGTAAGGCACACCCCCCAATAGGGATTCCTGCAGATGAAGTGGATGTACTTCTGGGATTGGAACCCAAAACTGTACCAACTGGCACTGAAGTGCTAGTTGAACTTGTGCTAATGGCAGGCGTACTAACCGTTGGGATTTGTGTAGAGGCCAGATTGGAAGTATTGCTACATCGAACAACTGTTTGAGGTTGTGATGATGTAATCCCTTGTGATCTTGATGAAGCCATAGGGTCAATTGTGGGATTTTTCAAATTAGTCCAATATCCGAAAAGAGGATTGAGGTAATCAAGTGGCTCACTGATGTGAAGTACCACTGGGTCTGAAATATTTGTCAAAGGTGGGTTTACATGAGTAGATGTGTTGTTCTCTAGTGTTTCAATTTCAACTGGAGGAAGATTATCAACAGTGTCTTTGTTTTCCTTGGTAGGTGATGTTTCAGTATTTGTTTGATGTTGTTCTTCTCTATTATTGTTAATTGAATCTAGAAGCTGCTCAGTTTCCAAGTCACAAGGTTGGGTGTTTTGTATCCTTCTCCACTATGTGGTGGGGCCTTCAATTTCTAGTCACTCACCTCGCTGCCGTTGTGATTGGAGAATCTAGAGATTAGCCCCTTTGAAGAAATTGATAAAAGGATGTGTTTAAAAATATTTTGATCAAAAAATATATAGAATCAAACAATCCTAAGGCAGTCTATACTCAAAAAAAAAAAAAGTGTCCACGTTGTAAAAAAGTCCTATAGATCCAAGCAAGAAAACTACTTTTCCAAAGATTCAAATCTCAGTGAAAAGCTAGATTAGAGGGTTGTCCGAAACTAGTAGCAATTGAGGGATATGAGGCCTCAAACAATTGCTAGCAGCGAAGGTATGAGAAATAGTTACAATAAACTTTAATCACTAGGGGTGCAAGTGTTGGTTCTTGATCAATCAACTTCCGAAGGAGTAAAAGCTTCAAAGTCTGTCTCAGGTATTGCAAGAGTTCCCCACTTACAATAGCCTATGTGATATCCTAGGAAGAGCAACTAAAGCTACCACTTCAAAATCAACGGTCGATCGAAATAGTTGTAATTCGAGGACAACTCTCATAACCTGGTACTCTAGCAAAGTGATGTCATCAGGAGGACTTGTCACTTCACATAGAATTCTTTGATGAGCTCATGTACCACTAAACTGGTCAATGATGTATACCGTTAACAAACGTGAGATGACCCACCAATATTGAAAATGGGCATCAAGGCACATAGCACAATCATTAGAGAGTGAATTAATGGGTTGAAGTCGAACACTAGGATGAATCCATCGATCAGAGGACATTGATGTATTCCCAAAATTGTTGATGGCGAGAGAGCCTGCCACTAATGACTGCAAGCCTCAAGGTACTCAACCGAACTCTAAGCCTCAAGTCCCAGAATAAATGAGTTGAATTCAATGGAACGAGACTCACTGGAAGGAGGTAATTAAGGCATCCCCCATCAACCAGCACGAGGTACCAGCAATGCTAAAAGATTTGGGAGATCTCAGGTGAAACGGACTAACTCAATAAGGATGGCCGACATGCAATAGTCAAGATATCTGAGTAGTGTCCGACACTGGTTTCAGGACTTCCTTTGAACAAGAGCATGAACAGATGGATAGACTTAGGCATCATAGACTTGACATAAAATGTGCAATGCAGGAGGCATTACAGAGGGATCCATAATGACTAGAAGCTTAACCAATCAGTGGAGAAAACTGAGAGACAAGTACAGCTCCTAAGGCCCAACTATAGTCTCGACTCATAATGTATGGAGTGGAATGAATACTCTGTTCAAAGGAGACACAACAGCTGCCAACAAGAAATAGTGACCATAATCCTGTCCGGTGTTTTGGAATATTTGATTTTTTTGGTCTTTTTCATATTTGGGAAAAGCTTGAAAAAGAATAGAATTGCTTATAGTACAACAAGTGAGGGAACGAGTGTCAAATAGCTAGCAGACTAGTCCCAAGCAGTGGAACATACTTATGCTCAATGCAAGGAAGTGCGTGCAGGATGTGGACACTCGGGGGTATGTTCCCTCAGGGTCAAAAGGTCATCAAATTGTGAAGGGAAAATATATAAGCTCTGCAGGGATTGATAGGGAAAAGTGCTCAGGCACCAGGCTAACAAGGCTCAAGCGGCAAGCAGGATGATGCAATGCAATCACAACATTATATAACTACGGGGAGTCCTTTTTCGTAAAGTTAGTCTCCTCACCCGAAAAAGTGTAAAAGAATGAGAGAAGAACTCTTCTAATCACGTATGACTAGAGTATACCTTTTGTCGTAATTAATCCACAAAGGTCCGGAAAAGGGGTAAACTTATACCTAAGTGGATGTCGCTTCAAATCCTTTAATGAGTCTGAAATGACAAGGATACTCGGCAATCTTGTTTGATTTGAAAAAGTCTAAACAGGGCTTAAAAAAGACTTTATAAAAATATTTTCCGTAAAGGTTTAACGAGCCCAAAAAAGTAAACTCGTGACCTCCTTACTATTTTTAACGAGCTCAAAGGAGATATGGAAGAATGCTTGTAATCAGAGCAGACGAGTGTCAGGGACATGCGAGACTAGTTCCAAGTACATGGGACAAAGCTATGCATAATGCAAGGAACATGAGCAAGATAAGAACACTCAAGGGGTGTCTGGGAATTCGGATAGTAATAGGCTCAAATGCATCATAGCAATGGGGAGGCATAAACCTATATGCAAGGTTCCGAATATGCCTGCCATGACCGAAGCAAATGTCGAAAAGGACCACTAAACAAGTATAAGTCCAGCTAAAAATCCTGTCTCCAAGAAACATAAGTATCAAGATCATCTCTAAAATGTAGGTAAAGAAAAATATGATACAAGTCATTGCGGTAGAAACATTTTCTACTTCACTATTGTTAACCGCAGACATAACGAAGGTAGAGCTAACCACTGAAGGTGCCATAGTACCAATACCTGAGGGATCAACATGATCATCTTCAAAATGAAGAGAAAAGATGAAGGATGTGAAGGACTCTGCAAGAGAAAATTCATCATCACGGGAGTTGGAAATTCTAGAAATAGAATCAAACTCTTCAAGAGCACTGATTTATGGATCTATAGGAGATCTCAAAGAATCATCAGACTCAAACGTCAAATTAGGGCTGGAGGAGACTGTGAATGGATCCAAATTCAAATGGATGGCAGGTTGTATTATAGGCTCATCTTGTTCAATAAGATCAAGGGGAGGAGGGGAATGAGATCTATGATAAAGACCCCCCCATGGCTTGTCATCACCACCCATGGCCTCAATAAAAACTTCATCTGAAGGTAAAATAACATTGAGGCAATCATGTGAACAAGATGAGTTGGCTGCCCAAACTGGCAGCGTAATAGGATCTTCTTCGACTGTCTAGGAAGAAGAGAGATCCAGATCTACATGTTAAATATTGTAACTTCTAAGAATATTATATTTGTACATTATTATTCCGGAGATGTTCCATCCCTCCGAGGTGACTCTATTATGTATCCGGAGATGTTTATTCCTCCGAGGATTTGTGGTAACTAGGGTTATTAGACCCACCATGTGGGGGTCGGCCCTGATATTATATTTTTGGGGTTATTAGACTTCTCCAGGAGAGGTCGGCCCCATTAGGGATTTTAGTCAGTTAGAGATTAGTATAAATAGAGGAGGAGAGCTCCTCATTTATACATTCACTCACAACTCAGAAAAGTAGCGCACTTGTCTAGGAGGTCTGCACAGGAGTTGGAGAAGGAGGTTAAGTCTTGGAGCACATCTTGTATTTTGGTTGATCATCTTATTGAGGAAAGCTTTGCTGGGTTTTCTACCCCATGAGGGTTTCCCAGGGTAAATTCTGTGTCTATCTTGTGATTATGTTTCTTTCAGTGATCTTGCTAGTCCATTTGATTTAAACTTAACACTACAGTGGTTTGTTGGATATGATCGTAAGCGAGCTCCGCTACAGATAAAGGCATAGACATCTCGACATGCGCAATGTCTCCAGACGTGGAATTCGTGGATGGTAAAGTACACAGATCATCTAAATAGGTGGTCCGAAATAACATATTATTCAAAGGAGGAGACACATTGTCGGTAATGGTTCCAATAAAATTCACAAGTGCAGAATGGTTAAAAGTTCCCATCAATGAGGGGTACATTCCAACACCTATGTTCCCAGTTCCCGGCTGAGAATTAGAAACTTACAGGACTACGGATCCCATGGATGCTGTGGAAGGAGTGCCAACATAATCCAGCTGATCGATCATCACAATCTTTCCTTCATGGGGAAATTAGATAACCCTAAATACAGTAGACGCGACAGCCTTCATAGCGTACATCCAGTTCCAACCCAGTAAAAGGTTGTAGTCAATGGGTGCATCAACCACTTCGACTTCAATAGGCACAGACTTACCTCCCAAGGAGACAACAAGGGAAGGGATAATTCCATGCGGCATAAAAGACCTACCGTTGAATGCAATGAGTGTAGTTATAGACGCGAGTAGAGGAGGAGAGCCAAGAGATTTCCAACAAGCTAATGAAATTACTGACACGGAAGCACCTTCATCAACCATAGTACGTTTGACAAAGCTTTTAAGGCAAACCACCTGGATTTGAAAAGCCACGTGGTAAGGTAAGCGAGGCTGGACATTAGTAGTATCGAACTTGATAAAACTAGGACTTCCCCCATCTTGAACTCCTAACACACTCAAAAGGGCATGCTTCTAAGAAGGACAGGCTTGCAAAACCTCAAGAGCCGACATGGCACATGGAGTTTGGCCCAAATCTTCTACGATGGAGTAGTTCTGGGCAGCTCGAGCATTAGGGTTATGCATGGAGCACTTGAGAACACCTTTTGGTATCTGTGGCATAATGGAGGGCTTCTCGATATGCAAGGAATTATCAGGAGGAGGGGGAGGCTCATTCCCCAAATTCGGTTGTGGTGCACCATAATCGCGTTGACGAGTAGCAACACAAACCTCCGACTGAACCATATTCACACATCCATAACCACTAGTATTGGAAGAAGACATGGTCGTTTCATTAGTACCATAACCAGTGGTGGGAGCATGCAAAGCCATGTTTTAATGATGAGGAAGGGGATCCTTCAACACAGTTGGGCTCTATGCCAAGTGCTTCGATGCTTCCTCAATTCGAGGACATAAATGAGTAAGATGATCCTCCCCACAAAGCTTGAAAGGGAATTTCACCTTACGCCCAGGCTTACGATCCTCGCCAGCATTACCGCCTTCCTAAGGAGGGTTGGAATTCTCTTTACGAGGAGTATTGATTGTTATTGTTATTACTTCCATTGTTTCCACCCCTACGATTATTTATCCCCTTTTTCTTACCACTAGGTTGCTAGTTGCCCGACGGTTTCGTTGATTGCACATTGTGTACATAAGACAACGGAGTGGAAGTGGACAAGGTGTGAACCTGTTCAGGAGCAGACTGTTTTAGCGACAAATTTTGCATTTGATTAGCTACCAATTCTACAGGGCGAGTGCATGTGGACCCCACAATGCCATCAGCATGTGGTCCAGGAACTGACGTAGGCTCATGTCTTGTTCTCGGTGCATCAGGAATAATGTCATACAAAATGCCAGACTGAGAACAAAGTAGATCTAACTGCTGGACTTTCAATATAGCTTGTTCCTCAGTCACAATGCCGGACATCGAAACATCCTTAGCAATGTATGGGAGTAAATACTTAAGGAACCATTCCAACAGGAACTCTGGAGGATTGTTGGATTTCACTAATCTCTTCCGTCGACGCCACTCTTGAACGTGGTCAGAAATATGTGTGGCCTTATTCTGAGGGAAGGTGGACAACAACTCAGTACCAGTGTCATAACGAACCAGCAACTAGAAATGGTCTAAGAAAACCAAAGGAATCTCCTTGAATCCCCTATAGGTGTTCCTAGGAAACTCTACATACCACTTCGCGGCTGCCCCCGTGAGGGTGCTTTGAAATAGTCACAATCTAATGGAATCATGATTCAAAGAGTTGGAGGAGCACCAAAGATGAAACGTCGTGACATGATCTCCTAAGTCCTCACCACCTTTCCCCTCAAACTTCGGAATGTACGAAGGGAGCTTGGTAGGGACCGGGGGCCAAGTATGGTCTTGACATACCGGATCATTCGTGAGCTTCGAAAGATCCGGGAGATTCAAGCGTGTAATGAACAGGAGTTGCGGTTGGAAAGCTGGATTATAAGCTCCCATAAAAGGTTGGTTAAACGGAACTGTGTTATAAGATGGACCAAAAGCTTGACTATGAGGATTAAACTGCTGATAAGAAGGACCTGAAGGACCATAAGCTTTCCCAAGGCCATAAGGTTGATAACCTCCCCCTGCCGGACCCATTTGAGAGTAAGAAAGTATATGCATGTTTTAAGCACCATATTGGGGTGGTGGGTGATACTGGTAGTAGTTCCCACCCCCAGCATTAGGATTAGCTTAAGTAGTTGTGTGGTGACCAGAAGTATGAGAAGTGTGCCCAGCCCCAACATTAGTGTGATTAGTAGCAGGGTTGGTGGTGTGATGTCCATGTGGATAAGAAATAATCCCACCCCCTACATTAGCATTACTAGTGGTGGCAGTGGATGCAAAAGTATGCGGTATGTGTCCACCCCCGTGGTTGGGAGGAACGGTATCATGTGTAAAAGTAGTCCTGGGTTGACGGGTAGCGGCACGTGTACTAGGTTCTAGATAGCAAGTCGTATTCCGAACAACATTCCAGCTAGGTTGGGTATTCCTAAGAGGTGGTCGTGTTCCAACATTAGCATGGTTAAAAATCTGACTAGTCCCCATACTATGTGAGTGGGTGGACAACGTAGTGCCCCCAGCGAGGGTAGTTCCCCCAGTGGGTATAATATAGCTAACACTTTGACTAGTGGTAGTGTGAGTACCAACCGTGGTGGAAGGTTCGATAGTACTATGACTAGGCATACCAAAAGAGAGTGAGGTGGGGTTGATCATAGGGCCAGTATCATCATGAGTCTTAGGTCTCCCGTATCCAGAATTGCATGGAAATGAAGGAACGAAAGGCTCGTCCTGTTCTTCCTCCTCGGGTAAGTCGGGCATTTCGTAAAGATAATTGTCCAGATTCGAAGGATCAAACGGATCCCGGTCAAGTGGATTAGGCCAAACAGAACCAGGTTGAGTCTCAGGTGGATCACCTTCCAATCCTCATGAGGAGTATGGGGATCAGAAGTATGTTCAACTCTACCCAAAGGAGTAGAAGGATCTTTCCCAAAATCGGGATATGTAGCGATGTAGTCTTCAACGTAAGTCACGTAAGGATCCGAAGACTCAGAGGGAGCCCTTCGACATCCTCTAGTAATACGGCATGTAACCTCGAGTGGCTTTAAACCAGCCAATCGATGGGACCGGCAGAGAGTAGGGCTCCATGCCACATTATCTCCGGAGAGAGTGATAACGTCACCTAAAGGCCAACTATCGATAAAAAATAGTAAATGAAAAGCACACACCTAGAGAAACTACAACCAAGAGAAGACAAACAGAGAGGCTAAATGATCTCCCGACACTAGAGCCGGTATGTCTCACCTAGGAGAGGCTTGAGACTCCCAAAATATAGCCGGAGGTAATAGAATCAATTATAGAGACACCCAGGCTTCACTGTGTCAACAGGGTCAAGTCCACTGCATGAACACAACTGTGTTGTCCAATCCCTATTTGACTCAGGACACAAACATCATAACCACTGCAAGTACCATGCGCGGTACCTAGGTAAGGAAACTATGTTCACCGCAATATAACCAATGCTCAGGGGGACAGACGCAGGTGGGACCCGTCATATGGGTAGGGTAGATAATCCTGAAGCACAATAGGACGAACATTCGGTACCCCCAGATACAAACAAATCCTGGATATATCTCCCACGTTTAGCCGGTATCAGAGGGATATCTCCTCAACCAACCTCCCGTGACCTCGTGCTTAACTATGGATTGAGTAGAGCTTCCTGAGAACACCGATCTATACCATGGATTCCTCCACTCCCTGGTCGGACACCTAATGTTTCGTCTAGTAGTCTTGGATTGTTAACTCACAATGATCTATTCCAAGACTCTAAACCTATGCTAGTTGGTGTACCCTATAAATAAAATCAGTCTAATCAATTTTATGATTAAGTGTTAATTTTAGTGGCTGTGATTACTCAAGGGATATGATCGTGAAACCAGTGATGTGTAGACGCAATAGTATGCAACATCATCCAATCCTAGACTCATATATCCAATAACACAATGTCACTAATATGCAAAATCAACCAACAATTCTGAAATAAAGATGCAATCTTTTATCTTTTTGATGCACAGGAAGAACCTAAAATGAAGGCAACAAGCACTCAATGCAAGATGCAGTACATGGAAATAAAATATTTTTGTATTTTCGCTTATAAACAAGAAGGAAAATGCAAAAAACTAAATGAATATTTTTGTATTTTTTCAATATAAATGGAATGAAAAAATGCAAGCAAAATCCTACTATTCAGTTACTGAAGTGCCGAGAAGATCACTAAGACAACCCAACAGATCCTAAACAGCAAGACTCATCCAAAGGAATGAGCTGAAAAGGAAGAAACCAAGAGGCTAAAACAAAATATTGGTAAAAAACCAAGAAGGCTCAACCAAGAGAAACGAAGAGATCTGGTCACAACCAAAGCATGAAACAGTCAAGAAAGAGGCCAGCAAGGACTCAGGAACCAACCAAACTCACCCAGCAGCAACCAATAGTCATAAACCAACAAAATCCAGAGTTAAACGCTATTGTCGAAGGAAATCCCGCGGGTACCCACGAGCAGTAGAGTAAACAGAGGCGGGTAGACGCGGGCATAACTAAGCTAGCTCGCGGGTGAGGAAAGGAAAATGGGCAAATAAAGAGTCCAAGGGCTCAGAAAAAACAAGTTTTCTACAGTGTATCTTAACGGCCAATCAATGACACAGAGCTTCGATAAACAACAACTCTAATTATGGACTAATGCTCAAAAAATGTCCCAAACATGGATGTTTTCCCCAGCGGAGTCGCCATTTCTATATTGGAGAAAACTCACTATGGCTTGGGAATACCACAACAGACAGATGACTACTAGAAATCTACTCAATTCTCAAAGCAATGCTATTATAAATGACAATGTTAAGATAATGGAGAAATGTAACCAAGCTCGATCCAACGTTTAATGTAGATCTCCATTGGAGCTTTCAATCCATACACATCCACGCACTCGTAATCTGCAAATTAGTCTTGACAACCAATATCTAACAAGTACATGTGATATATAAATGACATTAACATTATCAATAACAATGGTCCATAATATCATAAGCTAATGCAACCCAATGTATAATAAATGACATTCACACCATGAATGGACGAGAATATGAGTATTTCTATTAATGAACAAGAAGAAGTACAAAGTGATACGACCTCTTGCCGACAACCAATCTGAACCAAGATCTAGATCAATCCACTTATGCCTCCACCACTTCAATCCTCCATGAATGGAAAACTCAAACTAGAATGAGTTTGGAAGGTGAACATAAATGGTTCACAACTACAAGGATCAATGAGTGCAGACTCAAGATAGGGAAAAAATCCACTAGCGTTCCTTTACTATTCTCTTCTCCCTCCCGTTCATAAGCTATATGTGCTCAATATATAGTCCTCTCAAAGGTAGGTGAAAGGACACATCGAGGCATTACTCGGGCAGATGGAGAGCCAAAGGTCACCCAATGACCGCTTTTTGGGAGTAAAAAGTGATAAAATAGTGGTTTTTACCATTTTATTTGATACCCGCGGGCTATAGGGATGCAACTCGCGGGTACGCATGCTATATTGATGCAACATGCGGGTAGGAATAAAAATAGGGCAAACTGGTATCACTGAAGGATAAAAATGGATCCGAGTCACTAAAATGGATCCTACAGGCCAAAGAATGCTGATGCTCACAGGGTGGAAGATTTCTGTGTAACAGATTCCCCCTAATGTGTGAGGTCAGAGACTGAAATGTGCTACGATGGCCGAAATAAGTTATAAAACTCAGAAGTGGAGTGATGGAGACGCAAGTGGAAAGAACAACTCACTCGTCATAATACAATAGTATCTCTGAATACATGTCGGTATAGTACAACAATCTGGTACAATGGCCATGAATAGGCAGTACATAATGGATACATGTCATAAGTGATCATAGCCATGATCCCTCTACAGTAAGATACGGTCTTCTGCTGAAAAGAAGACTACTGGTGCAAAACTGGAGGTACAAACTACTGAAATCTGAGAGGTGATATCTCAGGTGTAAAGTCAAAGTCATATGTAGCATACTGAATGCCACAATCGCCTAGGGTCTTCTACACAAGTCTTCGACGGTGCAAGTCCCATCAAGTGAATAAAGGAGTTGGGGTCGAACCTGATGAGACATCATGTGATTACCGGTCAATGATGTATACCGTTAATAGATGCGAGATGACCCACCAATAATGAAAATGGGCATCAAGGCACAGAGCACAATCATCAGAGTGTGAATAAATGGGTTGAAGTCGAACACTAGGATGAATCCATTGATCAGGGGACATTGATGTATTCCCAAAACTGTCATTGGCGAGAGAGCCTGCCACTAATGACTGCAAGCCTCAAGGTACTCAACCGAACTCTAAGCCTCAAGTCCCAGAATAAATGAGTTGAAGTCGACGGAACGAGACTCGCTGGAAGGAGGGCATTAAGGCATCCCCCATCAACTAGCATGAGGTACCAGCAATGCTAAAAGATTGTGAAGATTTGAGGTGAAACAGACTGAATCAATAAGGATGGCCGACATGCAATAGTCAAGATATCTAAGGAGTGGCCGACACTGGTTTCAGGACTTCCTTTGAACAAGAGCATGAGCAGATGGATAGACTCAGGCAACATAGACTTCACATAAGCTGTGCATTGCAGGAGGCATTACAGAGGGCTCCATAATGACTGGAAGCTTAACCAATCGGTGGAGAAAACTGAGAGACAAGTACAGCTCCTAAGGCCCAACTATAGTCCCGACTCATAATGTACGGAGTGGAATGAATGCCCTATTCAAAGGCGACACAACAGCTACCAACAAGAAATAGTGACCATAATCTCGTCCGACGTTTTGGAATATTTGATTTTTTGGTCTTTTTCATATTTGGGAAAAGATTGAAAAAGAATAAAATTGCTTATAGTACAACAAGTGAGGGAACGAGTGTCAAATAGCTAGCAGACTAGTCCCAAGCAGTGGAACATACCTATGCTCAATGCAAGGAAGTGCTTGCAGGATGTGGACACTCAGGGGTATGTTCCCTAGGGTCAAAAGGTCATCAAATTGTGAAGGGAAAATATATAAGCTCTGCAGGGCTCGATAGGGAAAAGTGCTCAGGCACCAGGCTAACAACTGAGTAAGCGGGAGCCGGCACAAGGCTCAAGCGGGAAGTAGGATGATGCAATGCAATCACAACATGATATAACTGCGGAGAGTCCTTTTTCGTAAAGTTAGTCTCCTCACCCGAAAAAGTGTAAAATAATGAGAGAAGAACTCTTCTAATCATGTATGACTAGAGTATACCTTTTTCATAATTAATCCACAAAGGTCCGGAAAAGGGGTAAACTTATACCTAAGTGGATGTCGCTTCAAATCCTTCAACAAGTCTGAAATGACAAGTATACTCGGCAATCTTGTTTGATTTGAAAAATTCTAACAAGGGCTTAAAAAAGACTTTATAAAAATATTTTTTGTAAAGGTTTAACGAGCCCGAAAAAGTAAACTCATGACCTCCTTACTGTTTTTAACGAGCTCAAAGGAGATATGGAAGAATGCTCGTAATGAGAGAAAATGAGTGTTAGGGACATGTGAGACTAGTTCCAAGTGCATGGGACAAAGCTATGCATAATGCAAGGAACATGAGCAAGATAAGGACACTCAGGGGGTGTCTACGAATTCGGATAGTAATAGGCTCAAATGCATCATAACAATGAGGAGGCCTAAACCTATATGCAAGGTTCCGAATATGCCTGCCATGACCGAAGCAAATGTCAAAAAGGACCAATAAACAAGTATAAGTCCAGCTAAAAATCATGTCTCCAAGAAACATAAGTATCAAGATCATCTCTAAAACGTATGTATAGAAAAATATGATACAAGTCACTGCGGTAGAAACATTTTCAACTTCACTATTGTTAACCTCAGACATAAAGCAGGTAGAGCTAACCACTGAAGGTGTCATAGTACCAATACCTGAGGGATCAACATGATCATCTTCAAAATGAAGAGCAAAGCTGAAATATGGGAAGGACTTTGAAAGAGCAAATTCATCATCATGGGAGTCGGAAATTCTAGAAATAGAATCAAACTTTTCAGGAGCACCGATTTGCGGATCTACAGGAGAGCTCAAAGACTCATCGGACTTAAACGTCAAATCAGGGCTGGACGAGACTGTGAATGGATCGAAATTCAAATGGATGGCAAGTTGTATTATAGGCTCATCTTATTCAATAAGATCAAGGGGAGGAGGGGAATGAGATCTATGATAAAGACCCACCCACGGCTTGTCATCACCACCCATGGCCACAATAAAAACTTCATCTGAAGGTAAAATACCATCGAGGCAATCATGTGAACAAGATGAGTTGGCTGCCCAAACTGGCAGCGTAACGGGATCTTCTTCGACTGTTTGGGAAGAAGAGAGATACGGATCTGCAATGGTTTGTTGGATATGATCGTAAGTGAGCTCCGCTATAGATAAATGCATAGACATCCCGACATGCACAATGTTTCCAGACGTGGAATTCGTGGATGGTAAAGTCCATGGATCATCTAAATAGGAGGTCTCGAATAACATATTATTCGAAGGAGGAGACGCATTGTCAGCAATGGTTCCATTAAAATTCACAGGTGCAGAATGGTTAAAAGTTCCCATCAATGAGGGGTACATTCCAACACCTATGTTCCCAGTTGTCGTCTGAGAATTAGAAACTTGTGGGACTATGGATCCCGTGAATGCTGTGGAAGGAGTGCCAACATAATCCAGCTGATTGATCGTCACAATCTTGCCTTCATGGGGAAAGCAGATAACTCTAAATACAGTAGATGCGACAGCCTTCATAGCGTACATCTAGTTTCGACCTAGTAAAAGGTTGTAGTCGATGGGCGCATAAACCACTTTGACTTCAATAGGCACAGACTTACCTCCCAAGGAGACAACAAGGGAAGGGATAATTCCATGTGGTGTAAAAGACCTACCGTCGAATGCAGTGAGTGTAGTTCTAGACGCGAGTAGAGGAGGAGAGCCAAGAGCTTTCCAACAAGCTAACGACATTGCTGACGCAGAAGCACCTTCATCAACCATAGTACGTTTGACAAATCTTTTAAGGCAAACCACCTGGATTTGAAAAGCCATGTGGTAAGGTAAGCGAGGTTGGACATCAGTAGTATTGAACGTGATAACACTAGGACTTCCCCCATCCTGAAATCCTAACGCACTCAAAAGGGCATGCTTCTGAGAAGGACAAGCTTGCAAAACCTCAAGAGCCGACATGGCACACAGAGTTTGGCCCAAATCTTCTACGATGGAGTAGTTCTGGGCGGCTCAAGCATTAGGGTTATGCGTGGAGCGCTTGAGAAAACCTTTCAGTATCCATGGCATAATAGAGGGCTTCTCGATATGCAAGGAATTATCAGGAGGAGGGGGAGCCTCATTCCCCAAATTTGGTTATGGTGCACCATAATCGCGTTGACAAGTAGCAACACAAACCTCCGACTGAACCATATTCACACAACCATAACCACTAGTATTGGAAGAAGACATGGTCATTTCATTAGTACCATAACCAGTGGTGGGAGCATGTGAAGCCATGTTTTGATGATGAGGAAGGGGATCCTTCAACACAACTAGGATCTGTGCCAAGTGTTTCGATGCTTCTTCAATTCGAGGACATAAATGAGTAAGATGATCCTCCCCACAAAGCTTGAAAGGAAATTTCACCTTACGCCTAGGCTTACGATCCTCTCCAGCATTACTGCCTTCCCGAGGAGGGTTGGCATTCTCTTTATGAGGAGTATTATGATTGCTATTTTTATTACTTCCATTGTTTCCACCCCTACGATTATTTCTCCCCTTTTTCTTACCAACAGGTTGCTGGTTACCTGATGGTTTCGTTGATTGCACATTGTGTACATCAGATGACGGAGTGGAAGTGGACAAGGTGTGAACCTGTCCGGGAGTAGACTGGTTTAGCAACAAATTTTGCATTTGATTAGCTACCAAGTCTACAGGGTGAGTGCATGCGGACCCCACAATGCCATCAGCATGTGGTCCAAGAACTGACGTAGGCTCATGTCTTGTTCTCGGTGCATCAAGAATAATATCATACAAAATGCCAGACTGAGAATAAAGTAGATCTAACTATTGGACTTTCAAGATAGCTTGTTCCTCAGTCACAATGCCAGACATCAAAACATCCTTAGCAATGTATGGGAGTAAAGACTTAAGGAACCATTCCAACAGGAACTCTGGAGGAATGTTGGCTTTCACTAATCTCTTCCGCCGACGCCACTCTTGAACGTGGTCAGAAATATGTGTGGCCTTATTCTAACGGAAGGTGGACAACAACTCAATACCAGTTTCAAATGAACCGGCAACAAGAAATGGTCTAATAAAACCAAAGAAATCTCGTTGAATCCCCTATAGGTGTTCCCAGGAAACTCTACATACCCCTTCACGGCTTCCCTAGTGAGGGTGCGTTGAAATAGTCATAATCTAATGGAATCATGATTCAAAGAGTTGGAGGAGCACCAAAGAT
This sequence comes from Larix kaempferi, assembly GCA_027924585.1. NCBI lineage: Eukaryota > Viridiplantae > Streptophyta > Pinopsida > Pinales > Pinaceae > Larix > Larix kaempferi. The sequence goes on from BSBM01000662.1 coordinate 4,506,148, forward strand.
GACACGTTGTGACATGATCTCCCGGGTCCTCACCACCTTTTCCCTCAAACTTTGGAATGTCCGAAGGAAGCTTGGTAGGGACTAGGGGCCAAGTAGGGTCTTGACACACCGGATCATTCGTGAGCTTCGAAAGATCCGGGAGATTCAATCATGCAAGGAACGTGAGCTGTGGCTGGAAAGCTGGATTATAAGCTCCCATAAAAGGTTGGTTAAATGGAACTGTGTTATAAGATGGACCAAAAGCTTGACCATGAGGATTAAACTGCTGATAAGAAGGACCTGATGGACCATAAGCTTGCCCATGGCAATAAGGTTGATAACCTCCCCCTGCCGGACCCATTTGAGAGTAAGCTGGTATATGCACGTTTTGAGCACCATATTGGGGTGGTGGGTGATACTGGTGGCCAGCACTGACTGTGTTATAGTAAGGGTGGCCACCATGAGTATGGGGCATGTATGTACTATTCATGGCGTGAACCATGTTGTAATGACCGTAATGGTATGGTATGTTCCCACCCCCAGCATTAGGATTAGCTTATGTAGGATTAGCTTGAGCCCCAACATTAGTGTGATTAGTAGTAGGGTTGGTGGTGTGATGTCCATGTGGATAAGAAATATTCCCACCCCCTACATTAGCATTACTAGTGGCGACAGTGGATGCAAAAGTATGCGGTATGTGTCCACCCCCATGGTTGGGAGGAACGGTATCATGTGCAAAAGTAGTCCTAGGTTGACGAGTAGCGGCACATGTACTAGGTTCTGGATAGCGAGTCATATTCCGAACAACATTCCGGATAGGTTGGGTATTCCTAGGAGGTGGTCGTGTTCCAACATTAGCATGGTTAGGAATCTGACCAGTCCCCATGCTATGTGAGTGGGTGGACAACGTAGTGCCCCCAACGAGGGTATTGCCCCCAGTGGGTATAGTATGGCTAACACTTTGACTAGTGGTAGCGTGAGTACCAACCGTGGTGGAAGGTTCGACAGTACTATGACTAGGCATACCAAGAGAGAGTGCAGTGGGGTTGATCATAGGGCCAGTATCATCATGAGTCTTAGGTCTCCCGTATCTATAATTGCGTGGAAACGAAGGAATAAAAGGCTCATCCTGTTCTTCCTCCTCGGGTAAGTCGGGCATTCCGTAAAGATAATTGTCCGGATTCGAAGGATCAAACGGATCCCAGTCAACTGGATTAGGCCAAATAGAACCAGGTTGAGTCTCAGGTGGATTACCTCCTCAATTCTCACGAGGATTATGGGGATCGAAAGTATGTTCAACTCTACCTGAAGGAGTAGAAGGATATTGCTCAATATCGGGATATGCAACCATGTAGTCTTCAACGTAAGTCACGTAAGAATCTGAAGACTTAGAGGGAGCCCTCCGGCGTCCTCTAGCAATACGGCATGTAACCTTGAGTGGCTTTAAACCAGCTAATTGATGGGATCGGCGGAGAGTAGGGATCCATGCCATGTTATCTCCGGAGAGAGTCACAACATCACCTAAAGGCCAACTATCGATCAAAAACAGTAAATCAAAAGCACACACCTAGAGAAACTACATCCAAGAGCAGAAAAAGAGAGAGGCTAAATGAGCTCCAGACACTAGAGCCTGTATGTCTTGCCTAAGAGAGGCTTGAGAATTCCAAACTATAGCTGGAGGTAACCGAATCAGTTATAGAGACACCCAGGCTTCACTGTGTCGACAGGGTCAAGTCCACTGCACGAACACAACTGTGTTGTCCAATCCCTATCTGACTCAGGACACAAACAACATAACCACTTCAAGTACCCTATGTGGTACCTAGGTGAGGTAACTATGTTCACCGCAATATAACCAATGCTCAGGGGGGCAGTCACAGGTGGGACCCGTCGTATGGGCAGGGTAGCTAAGCCCGAAGCACAAGAGGACGAACCTCCTGGATATATCTCCCATGTTCAGCCGGTATCAGAGGGATATCTCCTCAACCAACCTCCTATGACCTCGTGCTTAACTCCGGATTGAGTAGAGCTTCCTGAGAACATCGATATATACCATGGATTCCTCCTGTCCCTGGTCAGACACCTAATCTTCGTCTAGTAGTCTTGGATTGTTAACTCACAATGATCTATTCCAAGACTCTAAACCTATGCTAGTTGGTGTACCCTATAAATAAAATCAGTCTAATCAATTTTATGATTAAGCGTTAATTTTAGTGGTTGTGATTACTCAAGGGATATGATCGTGAAACTAGTGATGTGTAGACTCAATAGTATGCAACATCGTCCAATCCTAGACTCATCTATCCAATAAAATAATGTCACTAATATGCAAAATCAACCAACAATTCCGAAATAAAGATGCAATATTTTATCTTTTCGATGCACAGGAAGAACCTAAAATGAAGGCAACAAGCACTCAATGCAAGATGCAGTACGTGGAAATAAAATATTTTTGTATTTTCGCTTATAAACAAGAAGGAAAATGCAAAAAACTAAATGAATATTTTTGTATTTTTTCAATATAAATGGAATGAAAAAATGCAAGGAAAATCCTAGTATTCAGTCACTGAAGTGCCGAGAAGATCACTAAGACAACCCAGCAGATCCTGAACAGTAAGACTCAGCCAAAGGAATGAGCTGAAAAGGAAGAAACCAAGAGGCTAAAACCAAAGATTGGTAAAAAACCAAGAAGGCTCAACCAAGAGAAACGAAGAGATCTGGTCACAACCAAGTCATGAAACAGTCAAGAAAGAGGCCAACAAGGACTCAGGAACCAACCAAACTCACCCAGCAACAACCAATAGTCATAAACCAACAAAATTTGGAGTTACACGGTACTGTCAAAGGAAATCTTGTGGGTATCGACGAGCAGTAGAGTAAACAGAGGCAGGTAGACGTGGGCAGAACTAAGCTAGCCCGCGGGTGAGGAAAGGAAAATGGGCAAATAAAGAGTCCAAGGGCTTAGAAAAAGCAAGTTTTCTGCAGTGTATCTTAACGGCCAATCAGTGACATAGAGCGTCGATAAACAGCAACTCTAATTATGGACTAATGCTCAAAATTTTTCCCAAACATGCATGTTTCCCCAACGGAGTCGCCATTTCTATATTGGAGAAAACTCACTATGGCTTGGGAATACCACAACAGATAGATGACTACTAGAAATCTACTCAATTCTCAAAGCAATGCTATTATAAATGACAATGTTAAGATAATGTAGAAATGTAACCAACTTCGATCCAACGTTTGATGTAGATCCCCCTTGGAGCTTTCAATCCATACACATCCACGCACTCGTAATCTGCAAATTAGTGTTGACAGCCAATATCTAACAAGTACATGTGATATATAAATGACATTAACATTATCAATAACAATGGTCCATAATATCATAAGAAAATGTAACCCAATGTATAATAAATGACATTCACACCATGAATGGACGAGAATATGAGTATTTCTATTAATGAACAAGAAGAAGTACAAAGTGATACGACCTCTTGCCGGCAACCAATCTGAACCAAGATCTAGATCAATCCACTTGTGCCTCCACCACTTCAATCCTCCATGAATGGCAAACTCAAACTAGAAGGAGTTTGGAAGGTTAACATAAATGGTTCACAACTACAAGGATCAATGAGTGCAAACTCAAGATAGGGCAAAAATCCACTAGAGTTCCTTTACTATTCTCTTCTCCCTCCCGTCCATAAGCCATATGTGCTCAATATATTGTCCTGTCAAAGGTAGGTGAAAGGACACATCGAGGCGTTACTCGAGCAGATGGAGAGCCAAAGTTCACCCAATGACTGCTTTTGGGGCGTAAAAAGTGATAAAATAGTGGTTTTTACCATTTTACTTGATACCCGCGGGCCATAGGGTTGCAACTCGCGAGTACGCATGCTATAGTGATGCAACATGCGGGTAGGAATAAAAATAGGGAAAACTGGTATCACTGAAGGATAAAAGTGTATCTGAGTCACTGAAATGGATCCTACAGTCCAAAGAATGCTAATGCTCATAGGGTGGAAGATTTCTGTGTAACACCAAGTAGCTCCAAAACAAAGAGATCTCAAAACTAGTTCATAACATGCAAATCTGAAACAAGAAAGCTTTAAAAACTTTGCAAATTTTCCTAAATATTAAGATAAGGAGGATCAAAATGAGGTTTAAAATATAGTATTAGGGATTCCTAATCCCATCCAAGAAGAAAAAATCACAAAAACTGAGACAAGGATGAAGAACCAAGCTCCAAAAAATCAAGAAACCGTACGACGCAACCACAAAAATAGAGTAGAGCATTGTTGGGGTGGTGACACACCTTGCACACATGTAGGGTGCGTTTGTGACTCTCCTTGCCAATGTACAAGGTGATTCAGTTGACTAGCAACGATCTATATGCACAGACATAGTGCGTTGGTCCTCTAAGATAGAAAAGCCGAGATCTAAGCTCTATTTTCAAGATTTTTGGGTGTTTAGGAGGTGGCTAAGTCCAGTTTTGATCTTCTAAACATGGAACATAGGCTCTTGAAGGGATCTTAAGGAAAATTTGGAGTAGATCTGAAAGGTTAGAACAACAAAAATTGAAGAAAATTTCAAAAAGAAATCAACTAGTATGGTCGCCAATCTGATAATAGATTTTAAGGTAGTGTTAGATCTACATTAATTTAACATCTATATTACTATGAAGTAGGTGAATCTTCAATGTCAGAAATACACAATCATTTATCATTCCCTAACATATTTAAAACCACTAATTAGAAGAGAATTGAATTGTTTCATATTATGCTAAAGAAGAAGATACATACTTGCAATCTATCTTGATGTGCATCCTTTCTCCTTTGCCATGAGCTATCCTTTCTCCTCCCTTGCCTTTGATGAAGATTCCAAGCTTTCCAATTTTACAAATCTCTCCAGCATTCCTTTTCTCTTCCTTTTCCCTCCCTCTACCATGCCTCAAATGCCTTTGTTTTATAACATTGGGAAATGGGCTCTCAAGTTTCTATTTTCAATGTGGGATTATCCCTTCTCTTGTTTTTTGATTATTTTTTCTCAAAAACCCACTTTCCATAGTATTTTTAGGCTTTTGTCACAACATTAGCATATTTAAGTACAGTTAATGCACTTTTGTGCCTTTCTTTTCACTATTTGACTGGAGGAGATTTATATTTGAGCATTCAATGAGTAGTTCAATCACTGAACCTTGTCTCCTTAAGCTACCTCTTTCTTCACTCAATCTTTCTCATTGTGGATGTAGTGATTATATAAGAGAGGACTTCTTATCTTGTGTGACTTGTCTTTTGTCTTCATGTTGTGGGTGCATAATAGAATATGTTTCTTCCCCTCACTCTGTTAAGGGTGTTAATTTGATTGTTAACAATCACTGGGATATTCAGGAGAGGGGATGATTCTCCTCAATTCCATGATGTGCCAGCTAGTGCTGTAACAGAGAGTAAACTCTCTTACTCTTAGAGATATATTGCTGACCACATCACTGATATTTCTAATTTCAGGTGCGCGGTGGAAAACTATATATTTTTTCTTTTGATGGAGAGGAAGTTAGATTCCTCTCATTGATGGTGATGACCATCGCACACCTCACCAATGATGGGAAGCACACTAGTTTCCCTATTTTATTTTATTTATATTCTCTAGTGCAAAGACCTAGATGCATTAGGTGGTTTTCCATTTTTTGTGGTAGTTTTGTTTTGCTTTGGATCGATGTCGTGCACATATTGATAGGAGGACCAACTTCCCTTTTGGTTTAGAGCTTTTTTGTTTATTTTTTGAGAATATTCTAACCACGGGGCCATCATTTAACTGCCACCCTCCTAGGTCGACGATGGAGGTGCATATGCACATGTGGGGATAGATGATGCACAAGAGGGGATATCCCAAGTTCCTAGCTAATATCAGATCAAAGGTGGTGGAGTTGCTAGCCAATGAGGACCGTGCATTGGAATTTGTTCCATATCCGTACATGGGGTTGGATTGGAGAGCATGTCCCAACATATTTTTCACCTAGGATGAGCCACTGAATGATAGATTTAATATTATCATTATGTTTAAATTAATATAGTTTCATTTTGTTGTCTTACTTAATGCAAATGAAATATATTCTAAATTGTTTAATGGAATTGTCTAATTATTGTTGTATACTATATATTTTGCAGACATTGGAACATTCGATGGGGAGGGTCCTCCACCTGTTCAGGATGATGAGGATATGCAGGAGCCAAAGGTGCCTGCATTTCCTAGACCCAAACTACGATGTAGACTAGATCATATATTTCAACAGGATGTGGCGGACATGTTGTCAACATTGTTGGCTTGATGGGAAGTCCAACCTGTACAAGCACATGAGATCATCCAAGACCTAGAGCTTGTAGAGTTATGGAACATGCTTCCTTGTGGTTTAAGTATTTGATGTTGTATGTCGTCAACGCATCCATCCTTCTAGATGCTTGTAGGATGGAGGATTCTATGTCATCTGACAAGGGTGGAAATTGCCATCTTCCTCCTTCAACTCCTCCTCCTACTCACCATGATGGAGCCTTGACATCACATGATCCACTTCCTCCTCCTTTAGCTCACTATGAAGACTTTCAATATCTACTCATCCAAACCTAGCCAACTCACCACCATCTTTGACTCATGATCCACGTGTCGACTGACTAGCCTCTCCTCCTCACCAACCCGACCATCCAGTATCTCCTACTCCTCCCATTTCCTAGGCTCCAAATATGACGGTCGCAATGGATGAGATGATACATGATGAGGGAGATATCGACTATGTTGCTCTCTTTGCTGCTATATTTCCTAACAGAGGTACTGATTCCTTTATATCTATTGATAGAGGTGTTGATGTCTATGGCTCTGTTGGCAGAGGTAGTGATGCCTTTGGTTATGTAGGTGGACCAAATATTTCATAGAATTTATTTGAGTGGAGATATATATTTGGCATGTATAATGAGTTATATATATATATATATATATATATATATATATATATATATATATATATATAGATATGTATGTATGTATGTATATATATATATATATATATATATATATATATATGTATGTATGTATGTATGTATGTATGTATGTATTTATGTATGTATCTAACTTGGTATATATATATATATATATAATGTATTTTTCATGTTGATGTTGATGTTTATTTATAAGTTGTTGGTGATGTAAATGTTAGGTCAAGTTAGATATGTTTGCTAGGTGTGCTTGATAGATGTGTATGTTAGATGGTGTTTGTTAGATGTGTGCATGATGTAGGCTATGTTTGATAATGTGACTTGTGTTTTGTTAGATTTTATTATTATATTTGTGGACCAAATATCTCATAGAATTTATTGCAGTGGAGATATATATTTGGCATGTATAATGAGTTATATATATATACTGTATTTTTCATGTTGATGTTGATGTTTATTTATAAGTTGTTGGTGATGTATATGTTAGGTCAAGTTAGATATGTTTGCTAGGTGTGCTTGATAGATGTGTATCTTAGATGGTGTTTGTTAGATGTGTGCATGATGTAGGGTATGTTTGATAATGCGACTTGTGTTTTGTTAGATGTTATTATTATATTTGTGTGTTAGATGATGTTTAAATATGTTAAATGCATATGTTAGATGATGGTAGGTCATGTTTACATGTGTATGTTAGGTGATGTTTGATGTGTATTTTAGATTATGTTAGCTATTTTTTTATGTGTATGTAAGATGATGCTTATGTTTGAAAGGTGGTGATAGAAGTGTATGTTAGATGATCTTTGTCATACAAGTGTGATGGTTATGTGAGATGATGTTTATGTTTAGTATGTGGACATGATGATTATGATGATGATGGTATGTTACATGATGTTAGGTGATGGTGGTGGTGGCCATTTATTTAATGATCACATTATAATATTTTTTATTTTTATGTATATATGGACTTATCATTTTATGAACTCAATGGGTTGTCAAATTATTTTATGATATTCATCTGCATATGCATGATGTATTTTCTTTATGTTGATAAGTATGATTCTTGTGTGTGATGCAATTTTATTTATTTATTTATGTATTTATGTCGATGTCTTTTATATCAGTTATAATTATAATTCCAAATTATGCGCAATCTCAATTATAATTGCAAGTTACAATCTCAGCTATAGTTACAATTTACAATCATTATTATAATTTCAAAACTACAAATTACAATTACAATAAAAAATTATTAATTAGATTTACAAATTACAAGTTACAAATTGGACAATTAGAACTATACATTTGTTGGGCGTGGCCCAAGTGACACAGTTTTGGGAACTGTGAAGTGAAGGAAAGCGTAGTGGGAATGCGAAGTTCAGCATGGCACAGTTTTGCTGACACGGAGTGCCAGCACAACAGCTATTTTTGGAAGTGAAGTATAGGTGAAGCGAAGTCGTTGTAGCGACCTATTTTGGGTAAGTGAATCCATAACTCTCGGGAGTTGGGTAAGGAGTAGTGTGGAATTGGCGGAAAGTGATCTGTCGCCGAAGTACATGAAGAATACTAAGACCATTAGAAGCAGAATGGCGAGCCGAAAGTGATCGATGAAGCCAGAGCGACTGAAAGGGACGTGCCAGAGTGCAGTCACAGCCGTGCAGTCAAAACTATAGCTATCAGAAGATTTGTCAGATCCAAAGGCGGTGAAGTACGGTGGATGAGGGCATGTGAATTCACTGTTGACTACGACAGGCCGGGTTAGCGGATTAACCGCGCCATTTTGGGGTTATTTTTGGCCCACATTCATTGTAAATACGTGACCTTCGGGCACGATCTATAAATTGGGAAATTTTGTAAGGGAAGAGTTGATATTTTTCTTGATCTTGATAGACATTGCTCTTTGTTGATAAGCATTGTAAGAGGCTCTACAGCTGTGTGCGCAAAGACCCATTATAGAGAAAAAGAGGCTTTGCAACTGTGTGCACAGAGACCTACTATAGAGAGAAGAGTCTACATCTGAGTGCGCAGTATGGAAATGTTGAACCCTTCCCATTAATATTAACAATAATTGCCATGGACGTAGCTTTCATCCTAGGGGTGAACCACGTAAATACTTGTGTTATGTGATTGAATGTGTGATTGTGTATGTTTTGCTTAAGTTACATTCATACTTATGTTTACATGTATTCGCACTTTCATATATATGTTCATGTGTTGATGAATGAGAGTAATATGCTAAGTCTTGAACACATATGGTAGAATGAGCAAGTAATTCTGAATATGTTGAATGCATGAGTATTTGGGTAAACACTAAGTCAGCGAAGTCTATGTTAAGTGCAAATCCCTGGAAGAGCAGTCTTGAAGTTGTATTGTGCATTGTATTTATTCATGTTGTATGATTTTGTGAAGTACGTAGTCCCATAAGTGCGCAGTAAATTCCAGTAGATGCGAAGCCGGAAGGACTTCTCCCACATTAGTTCCATAACCACGCATCACCTTATTACAAAAAAATTCTTCTGTAATCCCCAATAGCTTCACCTCGGGTGAGACCTCAATCTATTCACAGGCTGTTGCCGAAAGGGCAGGTGAAGAAGTGGCATTGTTGGCCCATAACTGCGTAGAACTTGGGTCTGTAAGAGAAAGTTAAGGAAAGAAGTTGTAAGCCAACAAATGGTTCTATTTCCGCGCTTGAACTGTGTTGATGCCTCAAAATTCACAGCACCAATCAACAAGGGATTATCCCTGGTAAGCAAGCCCAATTAGATCGCTCACCATTTGGTATGGGGAATCCGTTTGGTTAACGACCCGACTACCGTATGAGGTTTAAAGATTTGTTTTCTTTCATCAATTGTGGCCCAATCCACCGTTTATGTATTTTGATTTTAAAGATGATATGCAAGTGCTCTAACTAAATGCATGCAATTAAAAAAATCTGATCTAAAACTATCTAAACTAATTAATCTATCCTTGCAAGGAGCAATACTGAAATATGAGTAATATGCTGGAAATACACCCAAGAATCTCACAGGTAGATGTTCAAATAATGTAGATGCATTTACAACAGAATATGAAAGATAAAAGAGATAGCTCTGATAGAATCAAAACATCCCATTACTCATTTTAACACAGACTTGATTGCACAGGAAATGAAAGCATTCATAACCAAGAATTAATTCAGTACAGTTAGGAACGATCTCATAGTATATGTATGAAAGATGCATACAAAATTCAGGAGAGAATCAACACATTCCCAAGAAAAATGCAATGCTAGCTTTTCCTAGGCAAATTGAACTTTCTTTATAAATGCAGTAAAATAGTTCACGTACAAGACAAATCAGTCCTTTCACCAGCCAAAAGTATTTTCATTCTCTTCTATTCATCTATTTATATCCTTACAAAATGATTCTAGAGCTTCTACGTATACCCTAAACCTAGGGAATCTCCTGATTTTTTTTCTGTTAGTGCCTTTTACAAAATAGAATATTTCCCAGCTACTTTTAATGTTTTACAAAAAGAAACAGAAAATCTCTAGCTGTCTTCAATATTTTACAAAAATAAAGAGGCAAAATTAGTTTCCAGTTGGCATTTCTTGTCAGTTGGTCTTTCCACCTCAGCTGGCTTGTCCACTTCAGCTATGTATGTGGCCCACATGCCTATTTCCCTTATAATCAAGTTGCTGTGTACTGGAGTCATCATCCTTAAAGATATTTCGTGATTGGGAATTTTTGATTCAATAGCTTCTACTCATGTCACCGCGAACAGCGCCTCTCAGAGCTATAGAGTGAGCTAAGCACATAGTTAGATTACATATGGAAAATAGATTTTTTAGCATTAGAAGATATCCAGTGCTTTCTTCTGCCTCTCATCTTCCTTAGCTTTCTTCTGTTGTTCCACTGCTTCTTTCTCTTCCATCTCCCTCATTTCTTACATCTTGGCAACTTCTTCTTCTTTGATCCTTTCAGCTTCTTCTTCTTGAAGCTTGTCAGCCTGTTCTTTCTACTTTCTTTCCGCTGCTTCTTTCTGGAACTTCTCCACCTCTTCTTTTAGCCTTTGCTCTTCCTTCGTCAGAGCTTCGGCTTCATCTTTCTTCCTTTGAAGTTCTGCTTGTTTAGCAGCTTGGGTGGTAGTGGAGATAGAACTTGCTCTGCTCTTGAGGTGAAAGTGCTTTCTGAGTTAAATCATATTGTTGGATCTTTTAAAATTTTCTTTTTCTTCATCAAAGTAGCTTGCATATTCAAAATGTAATTTTATTTCTAAACAATGGTCTGCAACTTTGTTGAGACTATCATTCTTTATGAAAATCTTTTCACCAAAGTGGAAATTTCTCAACTATTGAATGAAGGCTTCAGCTGATTCAAATTTAGAGAAGTTATATGCCCCAATGTAGAAGGGCAATGGTGGGAAAGAGGCATTTTTCAGTCTATCCACGAAGCTGCCAATCCCATCTATAAAAACTTGCCTTACCACTTCCTTGTGGACCACATAGTCGGTTGCGTATCTTGGAAAGAGACATGGTGGTTTGGAACTGCCATACATTCTAATGTAGGTGCCTTCCTCGGAAAGGTAATAATCGCCATATTATTCTATGATTTCCATGGCGTTCTTAGACATGAAGTTTGGCTCTCTATTGAACATTAGTTCATACAAAGGCATGATAAATTACTCACATATGGCGATGTAATAACTCTTGTACTTCTGAGCCCATAGGATCTTATAGGCAGTATAAATTGGGGAGTCGGCCTTGTTCCAGATGCAACCTAAATTTGGGAAAGGATGTCTTGACAAAATGCAATCTACAAGGTATGACGACATGTAGAATTCTGCTTTTTTCTGAACCAATCCTTCCTGGGCAACAGCCATTGTTGACGTCAAACTATCTGAGATGATGTCTTCCCAATTGAAAATTGTACCATTAAAAGCCACATGATGGATTAAAGGTATCCAACTTAGTTTATATATAGTTCCATCTGCTCTACCAAAAATTCTACTCAACATTAGGGATATGATTATGAAAGGAGGCCTTAGCGCTTGGGTTTCATACTCTCTGCTCTCCTTTTTCCTCAGTTGTTTTCCTGTTATCAACAAATTCTTAGCAAACTCAAAGGTATCCATGTTGAGGCTTTTGAGCCAAGCATCGTTAAGTAGGACCTGAGCACGTGGTAACTTGTAGGCTGCTGATGTATGGGCCAGGTGGAACGAGGAAAATGCCTCTCCCATGCTGTCAGATAGAATCCTTGATGTGGCGTTAGCATGCGATAGAATCCACCCGATGACTTCTGAGCAAGGGAAGAGTTCCGGGTGCATGGTCGCTTTCGTGATGCCAAGGTTTTAATGTTTTGGTATAAATACATTTCTTCCAGGAATTCCCCAAGAATATTTTGGTCTCTTATCATGCAATGCAGTTCCCTCCACTTGAATTCAGGGGAAACACCTGTAATTGAACTAGTGTCCTCATATAAGGTTTCCACTGTTGCTTCCAAAATGACCTCGCCACCTGACTCAGGTTCAGATACCTTAGACTTCTTCTTGAATCCTTTCGGCATTGTATCAAAACTTGGTAGAACACGTCCATGCATAAGTAGAGAACACATAACAAATTCTCGAGCAAAAACTTATCAAGAGGTATGTAGAGCTTGAACAAAAACATTGTTATACTTGCTTAAAAATTCATGCTGTGTTTAACCAACACTCAAGCCAACAATCGAATGCACGTAAAACATTTACTTTCTATCAAATTAACAGTGAGGCAACAACTTCTCGCAAGAAATCTTGAGAGAAACAAAACTACGATGCTAATCAGAATTTCGTGTTTGTTTAAAGGTGCATGCTAAACATAACAAACTACAAGTAAACAAATAGAAGCTGGATGATTGTAACCAGGGTACGGCCCATTGTGTTTGTTTGGCTCGTCTTATTTTATGCTGGACGGCTCTAGGATGCAGCTGGTAAGTTTGCTGGGGATGGGAAACAAGGGTCAGCAAGGCTACTGGGGTCTCCAAATTTTAGAGGGTGATTGAGGTCTTCTGCGTAGAGCTGGCTTACGCAAAGCTGGCTTAACCGAGTAGGACCTTCAACGGGAGGTAAAAACATTGGTGCAGAGAGTAGTTTCATAAGGGGTTCGAAAGTGGCCATGGGAGACGCTGATAAGAGGGCTCTAAGGGGAGAACATATGATTAAGCAACCAAAAACTAGACAACAACATGATAAAAACCCACAAATAAGGACAAAATCACCTACCTGTCACCTAGTGAGTGGTTCTGAAGCTCTGACGATGCTACACACCTAGTTCCCTGTGAGTGGTGGGCGTAAGCAACCTCAAACGGTGTTTGGAAAAGTTAAACAATAAAAAACAGTCACAAACCCCAACTTCTATATATATATCCTCTGCATGTTTGAGTCATTAAGACAACTAGAAAAGGTTAGTTGTGGCAATAAAAAACTCGTTAAGGCAGTGGGGCCTAGCATCGTACCAGCGCCGTTCAAAAAATTAACTCTTCGTCGTCATTTTCGGCACAACTCCACGAGTGTGAATGATGTATGTCGATATCACTTGCCGAGGGTTTATGTAATGTGCTAACAACATTTAGCGAGTATGGAGCAAGATGAATTACTTCACCGATCTTGGCCCCTTTGGCGGGTCCTCGTGTTAACAAAATTTGCATTGCGACCATCTCAGTGACAAAACTCGAGTCTCGTTGATGTGTTGCGTTGGGGCTCATGCTAGTATTAGTAATTCTCACTGATTGCATGCGGTGGCTTCGGTGTGACTCAAGGAGTTCAGCCGAAGCACGTTGTTGCTAAAAAAAACTAAGTGCTAAAAAGATCGAGAATGGCACTTTGGTGACTTTGAGAGAAGAAAGCTGACCATTTTGGGCAGACTCAACGAGTTCCTCCGAAACGAGGGGTTTAAAAATAAGCTGTCGATTGTGTCGGTTTGACTCGGCGAGTCTTTCCAAAATTAAGGTTAGCAAAGTCGAAGGCACGGCGTTTCGGCGGGCTTGACTGAGTTCATCCGATCATTGTAGCTCGACTGGGTGAGTTACGCCGAAACGGGAAAAGGCTTCCAAACTCAAAAAAGACAACCGACTGTTGCGGCTTGACTTGGTGAGTTGAGCCTCTATTTTGGGTAAAAAAAATGAGTTTTACTTAGTGAAAACAAGCTTCACTTGATCCCTTTGAAAAAACTAAGTATGGAAAGGCCTTTTAGACAAGACTTAACTCCAAATAAAACTCTCCTAGGAAAAAAGGAGGGGCCCCAATAATTTTCACAAATTTTGGGGATCAGGTTGTAGCAGCAACAAACTGGTGATGTGTTCTGAATATTGGAATCCCGAGAGGACATAAATATAGAATTGGGTGGATAATACGTAAAAAGGAGTTTGCAAGAAAATAGAATAGACATCCGCGTTTCTCTGATGTTGAATGGTTGCAGAGATACCTATGGTATGATATTTATGAAGTTTTCTTTGCATTCTTCAGCAATGATCTATATCAGTGGCTATCAAGGTGGAGAACCTACAGATTGGACTCCAAAATTGATTCAAAGGCTCAAAGCAGTGGATAGCTTGATTTCAAGAGCAATGGACTTCTGTCTAGATAGTATACTAGAAGGCTACATTACATAATTTGTTGTGGACACTCTGAAGTCTTACAGCGCAGCCGAGGCATATTTATTCAAAGGATTCATAGGTAAGTACATGAACAATCTCAGTTTATACATTAAAATGCTGTTAGCAAAGAAAGGTGTCTTAAGAATGCAATAAAAGCACAAGGAAATTGCATCTATAATGTTCAGTAACTTATACAATGACATTGAGGAAGATACCTATACATTAAGAAGTGGTAAAAGATATAAATATAATACCGAGAAGAGGTTGAACAAACACGAACCTCGCACTTATCTAGAGACTGAGTTAGGAAGTAATAGGGACTCGTATCAGGGTGATACTAATAGCGAAGCAGAACCTAGAGCAACTCCCTATCAGCCTATTACTCCGCAGAAACCTCAAGTTGACGAATGAAATACTACTAACTCAGATAATAACATTAGTAATAACACTGCAACAGCAAGGACTCAGAGCATACTAAGTAATAGTATCCCTAACACAACACAAAATACTACACCACCTAAAAGAAGAATGACATATGACATCAAGCTACCGATATTCAAAGGAACTGGTCTTGAGGACCCAGAACAACATTGGTTTCTTTGTGAAGCCATGTGGAACGTTAAACAAGTGCACGATGACGCTATTAGACAAGTGCAATTAGTTACAACATTCAGAGATAGAGCCTTGAATTGCTTCATGAAGTATTCTGTTGGACATAATAGGACCCTAGTGGATATCAAGGCTGCACTCCTAAGAGAATTTAAAAAACCTAAGTCCGAGTCACAGAGCTCAAAGAGATTAATTAGAAACCCAGTGAGTTAGTATGGGAATTTGACTAGAAATTCAAAGCATTGCTAGACCAAGTTAGTTTTGACATCGCACCACAACAACACCAAGAGTGGTTCATAGCTACGTTGTTGCTACACATCAGGTTGCCATTGATGCAACAGAAATTTACTTTGCAGACAAAGGCCCTGGAGATTGTGATGAGAGACTAAAACAGGAATGGTTCAGCTACAGAGCTAGTTAGCAAACCTAACGCTACAGCTACAAGACATGAATAAAGGGAAATAAATAAGAGAAGAGTTTTGGTGTACTAAGTGTAAAGGTGAAGGACACCCTAAGGAAATTTGCTCAGTATTTAAAGATTACCTCGTTAGTGGAGAAGCAAACCCATTAAACCAATAGCAAGGTCCATGGTGTGAGATTTGTCGATGTAGAGGACATCGGCCAGAAGACTGTTACCTGATTCATAAATATGTGCAAACCCCAAAGAACTTATACTACACGTTCTGTAAATCAGTGGGTCTTGATGATAGCAACTGTAGGGCATACGAACTTATGATAGAAAGGAAACACGATGTATACAGAGTGCAAGGAGAAACACATAATAACAATGAGAGTGCTCAGTATGACCAAGGCGCGTACAAAGGACATGGCAGATTCAGATTCAGAGGACGAAACGCTAGACAAGGACAGGGAAGAGATAGAGGTCAGATAGTATGCTATAACTGCAGTCAACCTGGACATTTATCCATAGATTGCACAAATGCTTGTACAACTTGTAACTATTGTAAGTCATTTGATCACGTCATTGAAGAATGCCCTGTTCTGCAAGTGAAAATGCAAGAAAGAAGGCGAGAGGCACAAAATCCGAACGTACAGATGATCACAGCAGAAAAGAGGAATACAGATTGTAACATCAATGTTGTGACGTGAAGTGGAGCTACCACATGCGAAGATTGAAGAACTGAAGGAGCTTCGAATTCTGAGGATTACCACACTAGGAAAAATCCTATTGAAGGGGCCTGGATAAGAAAAGCAATTGGAAAAACACCTGAGTTCGACCTGCATAAAGAAAAATAAGTATTTAGGGAAGCAAGAGAAACCTTTAAAGAACTAGCACCTGTAACTCCAAGAATCCAGTTGTGAAGTTATATCGCACTTGTGAAGGATATGCCATCCTCATATGATAGATCACGCACTGCAACAGACCCGGTGAGTCCTGTTGCGCAGCTTCTACAGAGCTACCTGAAGTTACTAAAGCATGACAATGCCTTGGTAGAACTACAAATCTTGTTGAGTCATTATGAGCAGAGCAATGAGGTGAATGAAACACACATAGTGGTTCATCATATTAAGAGTCACAAAAGAACCGACAGAGAAATGAGACTAGCTGCGCAGATCAAAGAATTCAAAATGGATAACATTATCCTTGATTTAGGCTCAGAAGTGAATGTATTGACAAGCAGACATGGGAACAAATGGGGAAACCCATGTTATCATGGTCACCCATACAATTGAGACTAGCAAATCAGCAGAAGGTTATACCATTTGGGCGATTATCAAGTGTCCTAGTTGACATTGATGGAGTGCGAAGTCATGCAGACTTAGAGGTTATTGAAATTATCGTTGATAGCAATCCTTATCCTGCACTATTGGGGATAGATTGGGCAATTGATAACCTCGCAATTATCAACCTGAAAAAGAAGCTGATGATATTTGAAGGAAAAGATATCAGGGTCATCACACCCTTAGACCCTCCACAAGGACCCAGATACACTGAACCTATCATAGAAGAATTTCGAGCTTAGGATCTAGATCACATCTACAAGATGACGACAAATCAGGAAGACTACGTCAACCCAACGGATGACGGGTTTCTGAGTTGGCGATGTGACAGTTCTTGCATATCAGACTTAGAAGTAGGGATGGAAAACTGGCAAAGCAAAATGCATGAAGTATCAACAAGGAGATGTGCATAGCTCACTAGATCACTGTGTTGGATCGGCACCGAGGTAAGTCCCATCCCTTCTTATGATGGTTTGAGTAATATTCATTCATTTTTTCAAGAATATACTATAACAGTTTTAGATGAATATAAGTTAATAACATTAGATACAGCACTACGCGCTACGCCTGCTAGATGGTGGGCTGCACATATGTAGAATCTAACAACATGGGAACAATGTAAGCACATGATGCAGATTAGATTTGTAGAACAGAATAACTATGTACAAGTGAAGTATAATGGACAAAATGATCCTAGGAATCACATAGACCTTCACATGAAGGCATGGACTCAGATACCGCAAGAAGAATGGGTCCATCGATTTGTACAAACACTGGAGAAGATTCTGCAGAACTGGTATACAGATACAGAACAACACAGAGAGACAATAGAATGGTCCATCCTGACTAAGAATTTAACGACAACTTTCAGCTTTGAGGATGAATTCCCAAGTATAAATGAGGCTTTACTGGTCATCAAAAAGAAAGTATTCAACGACACATCAACACCTGTGTGTATCAACAACCAGAATGGGAAAGACAGATAGAACATGCCCTGGAATGTTACAACTTCGCATTAGACGAGGATGAAGAAGAAAGCGAAGAAGATGATGACTCACGCAATATTAACATACCCAGATCAGAAGGACAACGAGAAGTAGAAGGACCACCATTGGAAATCCCAGATTTGAGTAATCCTGTGAAAACTCGGAAAGTGAACATTGGAACTACTGACGAGCCGAAGTTCTCTTCTATAGTCGATTACTGGGATGAGGAAATGGTTGCGCAAATAGCATATTTATTACGCGAATACGAAGATTTATTTCCAACAAAGTTCTCTGAAATGAAAGGCATTTTGGGTGACTTGGGAATCATGAAAATACCTCTCAAGTGTTGATGTATATGTAACTTCGGAATGTATTTCACCTATGTATTTCATCTATGCATATTGTACTCCCATAGAGATGTTATTATTCCTCTATACGGAAGTGTCGTCATTTGTATTGACAAGTGTCATAACTTGCCGATGGGTTATTAGACCACCATGTGTGGGGTTGGCCTTGATTAAGTTAACCATGCGTTATTATACTGAGTTAGACAAGTCGGCCCCACTGGTTTATTGGGCAGGATAGGACAAGTATAAATAGAGATTGAGAGATCTCTATTTGATCATCTCATTACTCACTCTTCCATCACTTGGAAAGTGGCGCACATGTGAGGAGGAGGATCAACTGCTAGGAGAAGACTATCTCTTGTACTTTGGTTGTATCATTGCTCTTTCTATCTCTGAGGAAGTTGTGGGGTTTTTCACCTTTATGGTTTTCCCTAGTGAACCTCTGTGTGTCTATTGTCTCATGTGATTGCTTGGTGTGATTGATACGCATTGTTATACTTGATATGCTGTACATGTTATTCTCTCAGTAGATATCCTAGAGTATATTGAATTAATGCTAAAAAATTAACATGGTATCAGAGCCCGCCTGAAATAAGGCATGGTATGGCATTTATGACACTTGTTGCACTTGCGAAGCTAGGGATTTATATAGCAAAAACTAGTCATCGTAGAAATTTCGCTATAAATTCATTTTGGCGAAGTTTCAGGATATGAAAATATTATAGGTCGAAGATAATATCCCCATGTACCTTGTGTCTGAAGCACAGAATCTAACTCGCTGTAATTTTTGTTTTATGGTCTGTACAATATAGGGTTTTTGCCTCTTCTAGATCTCAGTCATAAACATGTGACCTAGGAAAAAAGGTCACAACTTGGGCTAGGAATCTCCAAATGAAATTTCGTAAAAATTGGTAGGTAGGGCACATACTGTTCTTTCACAGGTACGATTTTCAGAGGCCGAAATTGAACCAGTGACATGTGGAACTCCGTACAAGTTTTCTCTCATGTTTTATCCCATAAAAAGATCACATTGT
Source organism: Larix kaempferi (assembly GCA_027924585.1). NCBI lineage: Eukaryota > Viridiplantae > Streptophyta > Pinopsida > Pinales > Pinaceae > Larix > Larix kaempferi. Next base: position 4,525,439 of record BSBM01000662.1, read on the forward strand.
GACACTTGGCATAACTCTCTCTCAGAGAATCCATTTGAGGTCAGAACCGTGGGGTTGGAAAGATAATAGGTCAGGCTACCACAAGAAGAATTTTTCGACCTTGTGGATTTGAAATTTTAGAGTTACTCCAAAAACAATCAGGTGCATATTTCTGTCAAAACAAAATTGGATTTTGAGCACCTTCATCCATGGCTCTGGGAATTTAGGGTTTCAAAGAAAGTTGGAATTTTTGTAATCGGAGACCATGGCTGGATGCTCCTCATCAAAATCGAAATTTAGAGACCAAGATCGAATTTTTTGGTTGGGAAGATGGTCGGGCTTGATCAAACCCTAGTTCGAGACCTTGATCGGAAAGGTGAAAAATTAGGGCTTCTGCAAAAATGGGAATTTTTGAAATCTGTGACCATAGCTGGAAGCTCCTTGGAAAAATCAAAGTTTATAGATTTGGATCAAACTATTTGGTTGGGTGAAGCTCTAGGAAACTCAAACCATAATTCAGGGTCCTCCTAGTGAATCCAGAAGATTGAAAAGCAAATTTGAGGGGTGAAACTTTGCAGTTTTCAAATTCTGAGTATACTAGGTTGATCATCTCATCAAGGCGCATCTTTTTATCCTTTCAGAAGTTTGAAATTCAAAGTTTGATTTTTTAGGGTTTCCCTGACAAACCCTAATCCAGCTCTAGATCCAGTTTCTGCAAATCAAGTGGATTGGGTTATCCTAGAAGATAATGGATTGGTCATCTGCATATGTGGAGAAGTTCTTGTTTCAGAGGGAGACGAGGATAAGGCCTTACGTAAGAAGATTACAAGAAATCTCGACAAGTATGACTTATCTAGGTATGTTTCGAGATCTGTTCATGATTAATTTTATGGTATGTTTGTCTTCATTTAGGTTAGTACAATCTTGATTAAATTTAGACTTGTCATATCACCTTAATAAAATTATGAATTCAGATATTCATTGATTAGGGTTTTGACACTTATGATTGTACTAATGAATTGTGGTGTTGTATGAGGTTGATGTTGTCTGCTAACATGAAAGGTACATCAAGAAAGACAAATCATGTTCTAGTTCAAGAACATATGACCATGGTAACATGAAGACAAAGATTCATCCATTGTCATGGATCACATAGAAGCTCTACTTACGAGGTATGTATAATTTGGTTCTACAATGCTTAACCTATGAGATATGCAGGTTACTAGCACAAGTCATTGAAGAGAACAATACAACATTGCTAGACATAACTAGCAAATATGATAACCAGGTATGTTTTTCCTATATCAAGTTAGAATCCTATCTTGTGTTAGGATCTTATACTGTTGTATGGTTGATAATGATTATTCATGAAGTTAGAAATGTAAGTAATCAAGGGTTTATGCATATTATGTCTCTTACCTTGATTGATGATATGACTAGTCAGAAAAGACCTTTGGTCAAATAAGAATATGCATGAGTAAAAGAAGTATTCCCTGAAACCTTGAATATTAATGTTTATTATCTGTGTTTGAAATTATCATGACTATACATGTTTAAGATTATTGTGTTTTGATAGTATTAAGATTATACTAATGAATGTATGATTATGTATGAGATCTCTAGGATAACACAATAATGATACTAGTAAGCATGCATAGTGATCAAGGATGGATATAAGTTCAAAAGATAGGTAATCCAGGAAGCAAAGATCAAGAGGGAGAACACTCCAATAGTTCCTGCAAGGAAGCAAATATTGAGAGGGAGTCCAACCTACAACCAAATAAAGATAAGTATTTAAATTATCATTTCTTGTATACTTGTTTGCTTAAATAATATTGTTCAATGATGTTCCTAGACTTAGGGTGTGTACTATGCATATTAGAATAATTGCATTAATGAACAGTATACTACTAATATGCATGTGATGGGTAAGTGGCCTATGGCACTGTACAACATTCCATTGCTACTTATCTAGAATGAAACCTCTTTCCTGACATGTTGGGAGTTGTGCATACTCTTAACCATGTTCTGGTAGAGATTGGAAGGCATCTAGAAAGTCACGAGATTTGGATAAATGTTGTATTGAAGCATTGGCTAAAATAATTGCATGACTGTATAACATATTTCTTTATGTGTAATAATTTGTTCCGAAAACTATGAGATGTTTCTAATCATGCAATTTAATGTGTCTTGTAGGAAAGATCGTATGCTATCACCTACAAAAGAAGGACTACAACATTTTTTCCAGCAACAAAGCTATCTATTGAAGATATTGAAGAATTTGAAGTTCTCAGGATTAGGGATACAATGAGGCCATGATCGAGGAGTACTAGTCGATCATGAAGAATGATGTTTGGGAAGTGGTCCCAAGACCAGAAGGGAATTATGTGGTTAATTCCAAGTAGATCTATGAGATCAAGCATGTTGCAGATGGCAGCATAGAAAAATACAAAGCAAGATTTGTAGCTCGTGGCTTCTCCCAGAAAGAAGGGATTGACTATGAAGAGAATTTTGCTCCTGTAGCCAGGTACACTTCCATTAGATCAGTAATTTCCCTGGTTGCAGTGATGAAATGGAAGATACACCAGATGGATGTCAAGACATCTTTCTTGAATGGTGTAGTCGAGGAGGAAGTGTATGTGGAGCAGTCACTTGCATTTGAGACACATGACAGGGAGTCATATGTGTGCAGGTTGAAGAAATCCTTGTATGGTTTGAAGCAAGCTCCTAGGACTTGGAATGGTAGGAAGGACAGTTTTATATCCAGTTTGGGTTTTACCAAGAGTAAAGCGGATTCTAACCTTTACTACAAGGTTGAGGAAGGAAATCCTGTGATTCTAATCTTGTATGTGGATGACTTGTTTGTTACAGGTGAGCATAGACTGATTGCCGACACGAAGAGGAAGCCTGCTGCTGAGTTTGAGATGAAGGACTTGGGTATGATTCACTATTTTCTAGGCATGGAGGTGTGGTAGAGTTCAGATGGGATCTTCCTTGGACAAGGGAAGTATGCAGTAGAGATCCTGAAGAGGTTCAGGATGATGGACTGCAAGGCCATGGCCACACCTATGGCATCGAACCTGAAGCTTCTGTGTGATGCTTCATCTGATTCGGTTTATGTCATTGTGTATCGTCAGATGATTGGGTCCTTGATGTACCTGACGAACACTAGACCAGATATTTGCTTTGCGGTGAACACATTAAGACAGTTCCTGACGGATCCCAGAGGTGTTCACCTGGTTGCTGTAAACCATATTCTGAGGTACCTGAAGGGTACAATTGACTATGGGCTCAAGTATGATGCAAATCAAAAGTTTAACCTGCAGGGTTATCTTGATTTGGACTAGGCAAGCAGTGTTGCAGATAGGAAGAGCACATCTGGGTGTTGCTTCATTATGGGATCAGGTGTGATCTCTTGGTTTAGCAGGAAGCAATCCTGCATAGCATTGAGTACAGTCGAGGCAGAGTATGTTGCAGCATGTTCGGCTAGTTGTGAGGCAGTATGGCTTCGGAAGCTAGTGTTTGAGTTATTTGATCTCCCACTGGAAGCTACTGGTATCTTTTGTGACAACTAGAGTTGTGTGAAGCTGTCTGAGAACCCGGTGTTCCAAGACGGGTCAAAGCACATTGAGATCAAATATCACTATATCAGGGTTATGGTGCAGAGCTGAGCAGTGAAGCTCCTGTATGTTGCGACGGATGAGAAGATTGCAGATGTGTTGATGAAAACACTAGCCAGAGTGAAGTTTGAGTACTTCAGAGAGAGGCTTAGTGTTCTTCAAATTGATGACACTTCAAGGAAGAAGTGCTGGACACATTTGCAGGAGCCATTCCAAGCATGGTGAGAGGAGGATCATTCCCATGGCTATGGATGTAAGCGTTGGATGATGAGCATCAGGATGATGCTCCAGTTACTGCTTTGTATATGCATCATGTTGGATGCTTGATATATTTGTATATGCATCACGTTGGATGCTTGTTATGATCAGTTGGATCATGTATATGTATATGCATCATGTTGGATGCTTGTTATGATCAGTTGGATCATGTATATGTATATGCATCATGTTGGATGCTTGGACCATGTATCTCTATATGTATCAGGTGGATACGTTGTATGATCAGGTAGATCATGTATATTGATAGATATCAGTTGGATACATTGTATGATCAGGTGGATCATGTATCTGTGTATGTATCAGGTGGATCATGTATGATGATATGTATCAGGTAGATACTTGGTATGCATCAGGTGGATGCATTATATGATCAAGATGATCATGGATGACGAGCTTCAGATGTTGCTCCAAATGACATGCATCAGGACGATGCAGTGATGATGATCAGGATGATCATGTACATCAGGATGATGTACTGTGAGTATCAGGTTGATACTTTGTGGCCATGGACAGGTTGTGCAAGGGTAGCATGTAATAAGTCCTGGAGATCTAGACAGGTTGTGCTAGTCACGTAAAAGGCCTCAGATGCTCTTTAGAGATCTTTCTTGGCAAGACGCTCTTTGAAGGTTTTGATAGACCCCATGTAATAAGTCCTGGAGATCTGGATAGGATGAAAAAGGCCTCAGATACTCTTTAGAGATATTGCTTGGCAAGACACTCTTTTAAGGTTTTGTGGGGACCACATGTAATATGTCCTGGAGATTTGGATAGGATGAAAAAGGCCTCAGATGCTCTTTAGAGATCTTGCTTGGCAAGACACTCTTTTAAGTTTTTGTGGTAGGGGTCACATGTAATAAGTCCTGGAGATTTGGACAGGATGAAAAATGCCTCAGATGCTCTTTAGAGATCTTTCTTGGCAAGACACTCTTTTAAGGTTTTGTGACAGTCACATGTAAAAGATCCTGGGAGATCCGATAGGTTGAGCTGTGTGCTCGTAAAATGCCTGGGATTCTCTTTCAAGGTTTTGTTGATGCACGTAATCAGTCCTGAGGATTCCACAGTATGGCTAGTGATGATGAAGAACTACAAGTGGTGGGCCTACATCCAGTATGAAAAAGTATTGGCTCTGTAGAACTTCCTATGATGAGTAGATCATAGATTGATTAAGATAGCAACAGCAGTGATGATGACGATGATTCGAGGACGATGATTCGCTGATGATGATCCAAAGAAGAAGACTTGTACTAGTAGATCTGTGTCGAGAAACACCTTCCTAGTTAAGAGGGAGTGTTGATGTATATGTAACTTTGGAATGTATTTCACCTATGTATTTCATCTGTGTATATTGTACTCCCATAGAGATGTTATTATTCATCTATACGGAAGTGTCGTCATTTGTATTGACAAGTGTCGCAAGTGTCGTAACTTGTCGATGGGTTATCAGACCACCATGTGTGGTGTCGGCCCTGATTAATTTAACCATGGGTTATTAGACTGATTTAGACAATTCAGCCCCATTGTTTTATTGGGTAGGACAGGACAAGTATAAATAGAGATCGGGAGATCTCTATTTGATCATCTCATTACTCACTCTTCCATCACTCGGAAAGTGGCACACATGTGAGGAGGAGGATCAGCTGCTAGGAGAAGACTATCTCTTGTAATTTGGTTGTATTATTGCTCTTTCTATCTCTGAGGAAGATGTGGGGTTTTTCACCTTTATGGTTTTCCCCAGTGAAATTCTGTGTGTCTATTGTCTCATGTGATTGCTTGGTGTGATTGATATGAATTGTTATACTTGATATGTTATACATGTTATTCTCTCAGTAAAGATCCTAGAGTATATTTAATTAATGCTAAAAAATTAACATCAAGATGGATGCGAAGCCCCTAAAGCAGAGACCCTATCGACTCAATCCAAGGTACAAAGAAAGAGTAAAAGCATAATTGGATAAGATGCTCGATGCAAGAATCATTAAACCGATAGAGGAATCAGATTGGATAAGTTTCATGGTTATCCAGGAAAAGAAAAAAAGTGAAATTAGGATCTGTGTAGATCTGAGGAAGCTGAACGACGCATCGCTACATGATCCATTTCCTACTCCATTCACAGATGAAGTACTAGACAATGTTGGAGGGAGTGAGGGATACTCTTTCACTGATGGATTTTCGAGCTATCATCAGATATGAATAGATACAACAGATAGGCACAAGACCACATTTGCCACAGAATGGGGCTCTTTCCAGCACATAATTATGCCCTTCGGTCTGAAGAACACACCTGCTATTTTCTCCAAAGTGGTTGTTGTTGCATTTAAATATTTTATCCATAAATTCTTAGAGGTATATTTTGATGAATGGACAATATTTGGGTTATTAAAGAACCATTATTCCAGCCTAAGATTGATGTTTGCGAAGTGTAGACAACATCAGATCTTCCTGGAATTGAAGAAAAGTGTTTTCTGTGTGCCCTATGGAATTCTGCTGGGACATATTGTTTGTAAACAAGGACTCATGTTTGACCCAACTAAAATCGCAGTTGTTGTGAATATGCCACCAGCTAACTCAATAAAGCAACTACGCACCACATTGGGGCATATAGGTTACTACAGGAAATTCATTAAAGGATATGCGTAGATAAATGTGCATATGGAAAAGTTGTTGAAAAAAGAAGCGAAGTTCATTTGGACTGAGGATTGTCAAAAAGGATGGTAACTTTTCCTATCTTAGTTTTTCTAGATTGGAGTAAGTCTTTCCATGTGCATGTAGATGATTCATCCATCGCACTTGGCGTTGTCATAGCTCATCCAGGCGAGGGAGGCATCGACCGTCCTATCGCATTTTCAAGCAGGAAGCTGTCCTCATCAAAAAGGAACTATACCACGACAGAAAGAGAAGGAAAAACTATGGTGTACGCACTGCAAAAAGTTCAGACACTATTTGCTGGGTGTGCACTTCTGTATGTTTACTGACCATTCAGCTTTGAAATACTTGGTCAATAAACCCGTGTTAGGGGGAAGAATTTTCAAATGGTTGTTACTCTTTCAAGAGTATGATTTTGAAATTGTTGTTAAGCTAGGAAGACTAAAATCAGGACCTAACCATCTTTCCAGAATTGAATCAGGTGAAGAACCTACCAACCTAGAAGATAGTTTACCAGATGCGCAGTTGTTTGCTATTCACATCGTAGATGACTATTATAACGATATCATAGAATTACTGGCCATAGGGGTGGCACCTACAAAATTTACTACACAACAAAAGAAACAACTGGTAGTTATAGCAGAAGTCTTCACCATAATTGTAGGACAATTATACAAGCTTGGACCGGATGAAGTACTGTGCAGATGTGTGCTAGAACACGAGAAACCTTTGATACTCGCTAAAGAACACTCAGGGATGTCAAGAGGCCATTATGCAGGAAGATCCACTACACAGAAAATATTAAGAGCAGGACTATGGTGGCCTACACTCCACAAGGATTCAAAGGAGCATTGTCGTAGTTGTGATGTTTGCTACAAAATAGGGAAGCCATCTCGTAGAGATGAGATGCCATTGAGGCCACAGTTGACATTGCAAGCCTTTGAAAAATGGGTTATTGATTTTGTGGGACCTATCAACCCACCAGGAAAGTGAACTGGTTCGAGATACATTATCACAACTACAGACTATCTAACTATATGGGCAGAGGCAAAATTAGTGAAGGACTGTAGCGCAGTTGCTGCCACGCAGTTCATTTTCGAAAACATCCTCACCAGGTTTCGATGTCTAAAGATCCTATTGAGCGATAAGGGAACCCACTTTCTGAATCAAACTATTGAATCCCTGACTGAGGAATTTCAGATCTATCATCAGAAGAGCACACCATATCATCCACAGGCCAATGGCACTGTTGAAGCATTTAACAAAGTGTTGGAAAATGTGTTGACCAAAGTATGTAATACAAACATGGATGATTGGGACCTGCAAATACCAGCTGTGTTATGGGCATACAGGACAACCTACAAGAAGTTGACAGGCCATATAACTTTCAGACTAGCATATGGATAGAAAGTTGTGATGCCAATGGAATACATAGTACCAAGTCTGAGAATTCCATCTTTCATAGGAATGAAAGATGATGAGACACTAGAATAAAGGCTATTACACTTGGTTGGATTAGAAGAAGATCGCTTCATTGCAGGATTCCACCAACAAGTGCAGAAAGACAGAGAAAACGCATGGCATGATCACCATATCAAGTACAAGTCTTTCTAGGTAGGATATCTTGTTCTCCTTTATGATAGCAAATTCATGAAGTTTCCTGTAAAATTTAAGATGCATTGGATTGGGCCATATATTGTCAAGTATGTTACTAATGGTGGCGCAGTTCAGCTAGCCACATTAGCCAGAGAGAGCCTACAAGGTCTGATTAATGGAAGTATACTAAAACCCTACAGGGATTGTCCTACTTCGCTCGACCCTCATTGATCAGAAGCAAAGAAAATTCTAAGTGTCAAGTGCAGTTGAAATTGGACACTAAGAATGCAAGAATAAGAGTCTGCACACAATTTTGATAAAATGTAAAGTGTTTGTAGAAGAGAGAGCTGTGCGGGGAAGCACGCCAAGAGCGTTGAATTGCGAATTCAAGACATGGATGCGCAGTGCACATAGCAAGTTGGATGCGAAGTGCAGATGGGAAGCTGCGATGAGAAGTATAAAGAGGACACGTAGATATGAAGTTAAATATGAAGGATCACAAGTGCATAGTGTAACTGCGCAAAAATATTTTTGTCTCAGCCGTGAGCACAGTTCCAAGAATATAGCTGTTAAAATGTCGGTCGAAAAACTAGTCGTTAGACAATACTTTTGTCGACGGCCGCTAGTGCATCTAATGCAAATTTATCCCTTCTGAAGCATTCAATGAAGGAAAGGACCAAGATCCTCAACGGATTTGGCCAACAGTCATGACATTTAATGTCTATCTAGCCATTTTTGGGCATCTATGCCTATAAATACCGCTAAGCCTTGACTCACGGGCTTTACCGAAAGTTTTCAATCTTCCCGCAAGAACAGTATCAGTCTTTACTAGTAAGTGCCGAGCAATCTTGAGGGAATACAGACCATTTTCCAGGTGAATGTCTAAGATATCTTCAGTTGAGTAGGTTGAGAGGGACTTGTTGGCTTCAATAATTGTTCTATAGGTTTCCAATGTAGACCCAGGTTCTTTGTGGTTCAACGAACCAACAAAACCCCTTTACATCGGCCCTTTCGACAACAATCTGCAAATAGACTGAGGTCTCACCTGAGGTGAAGTTGATGGGGTGGCTGCGGAATCAGGTTTCTACAACCTGGTGATGCGTGTTTCAGCAAACGAGCTAGAAGCGCACTACAGGGCTCGCGCTGCAGACTTACAACTGCGCGAAGTCACCTACTTTGCGGATAACACTTGTCCAAGATAAGATTCTTGCAGAATGAGCACATCCAAGGACTGCGCAGTTCGGATGGTGTTCAATCAACAGGATAGCGCAACTGATAACTACGCTTCCTCAGATTATTAACCTTATGACTTTACTTAGTATTTATATCCATTCATCAACTTCCTTAGATTATTAACCTTATGACTTATGCAATAAGATGAAACACACTATATTGTTCACTTCCAGTGTTGCACTTCAAGGGAGGCGCACGACGCAAACTCTCCTTACTTAAGTGTTTATATAACTGATTTATGCATCTGTTTAACTCAGAAATACTGTGCATTCAACATTCATCCACATATGCGATACTTAACATATTATTCCCATCTCATTCTTATGGTGAATACATATAAAAGTAAGAACATATCAACTGATAAATGAGATTTCAAGCATTCATTGTAAGCAAATATACAAGTGAAAACACATAAACAATCACACAACACAAGATTTAACATGGTTCACCCCCAGGATGGGAGCTATATCCACAGGAACTGTTGTTATATTAGTCTTTGGGAAGTGTACAACAGTTCTAGTCTGTGCACTTAGGTGCAGACTCTCTTCTCTCTCAATAGGTCTCTGCGCACACAGCTTGCAAAGCCTTTACAAAATGTCTCTCAACAGAGATCTATGTTCAGCAATAGAGATTATACAATTCACAATTCAACAACCCTTTCCCTTAAAAAATGTGCCCCTTTTATAGATCATGCCCGTAGGCCATGTCTTTACAATAAATGGATGAAACCCTAAGGTTTTCCAAAAGTTGTCGCGGTTACCCACTAATCGGACTGTTCGGCTTGGAGAACGACTCCTCCATCGTGGCCATCCTCTACGTGTGGTCACGTCGCTTTTAGCCATTCTGCTGAACGCATGCCGACGGGTCGCTTTCATCCACCGCTTCTTCTCTAATGGTTTTGCACAACCATTCCCATTAGTGATAGCTTCACCCGTGTGGCCAGTCGCTTTCCTTCTCCTTACCCGCTTCTTGGTAATCATGGAGAATCTTCCTCAAAACAGGTCACCGATCGGACTCACCGGAATTGCTATCGGTTTCCTTCCAAAACTCTACCTTGTTGGATCCCCGCGAATCAAACTCTTCGCAGCATTGTCTCCTCGCAACGCTGTAACTTCACATCTTACTTCTCTGTCGATGCTGCGTTGCGCTCCACTTCGGAGCTCCCAAAACTGTCTTTGCCAAAAATTATTCCACTGAACTGCGCTTAGCCTCGCAGTTCCAAAACTCTTTTTCCAAAAATGCCCCACTTGGGCTAGGCCCAATAGGACTTTAAACACTCCAAGTTGGAGGGGTTGATGAAAATGCCTGTCTCAGAAAAAGATGCACCATCACGAATCTTGCCGCGCAACACAACAAAGATGCAACGGAAGGATAAGGGACCCCTTAAGGAACCTGAGAAGCCGAAGGGGCATGGGAAGCCACAGCCTGGACCGCCATTGCCACCAGGGGAGATATCCATATACCTCATGCATGAATACATCTCACCCATAAATCTCGACGCACCAGCAGTTACCCTGTATAAGAATGCCCAGTATGAAATTCCAATACCATCTATTTCCAGCCATGTGGAAATCCAGGGGAACTTACTTGGCAAGGTCGAAGGATGCAAGTTCGTGGACCATAATCTCCTTGAAGAAAAATCCCTAAAAGAACCAAGGTATCCTCACTTTCGAGCTGACCAGTACATGTGTCGAAGGGAGGATCCAAAATCTAGAAAGAATATCATTGTTGCGCAAGATTGGCTAAATTTGTTGGTCCCATAAGGACTACTGAATCTCCGTGCATAACCCACTTCGAATGAAATTCAGAATGTACTGCCATGGTGCGCACCTTACTATCATGCACGCACCAAGGATACTTGTGGCTTGACTGTAGGATTGATATTAATGTTTATTTAATCTACAACATCACTCATCTCAACAAGCGAGGTGAGGACCCCAAAGATGAGTTTGTGGGAAAAGAAAAGTACAAGGAACTTGCAAAGCAGATGAGGGAAGAATAGAAGCTAAACAAAGGGAGTCGGGGATTTATCACAGATGGAATTGAAGAGAAAGCCACAAAGTTTACAGTCCAACTGCACATAGGAAATATTTTGCGGAAGTGTATACTGGCATAAGTACCGGCCGCAATAGTTCTTCTCGCTGCGAAGGCCAAGGATGGGAGACCCTACAAGTGGGTAGGCTATTTGCTGAATGAGTTTCTGGACAATGTCTGCGAAACTCAGGAGATGGGAAACGCATTTCACTACACATGGCTAGTGATACTGATTGATTTTATAGGTTGGAAGGAGCCTCTACACCAAAAAAACCTTCCAATGATAATTGGAGATTGTCGAGCTACGAAGTATGCCAATATGTGGGAAAAAGCGCAGCCGGAATGACAGCGCGTAAGTAATGAACAGTTCAAAACTTACCATGGCCAGCTGTGCGATGTAATACTATGCACTCCACGCATTTCAAAAGATACGATGACTCTATATCTCCAGAAGGTGCTCTTTAAGGCTGATTTACACTCCATCTATATTTAGCCAAGGGCTGAAAAGCAGAACCCAGTATGGTTCCCTATGGATTACCAGTTGGATGCACAAAGGATTGAGCTCACCATGGAAGACTGGCTAGAAGAGTGGAAGGTGGATGCACCCATAGAAATCCACACCACGACAGAAGAAAGCTCACAGAAAACTACACCAATTGATGAGGAGATAGAAAAAGACACCACTAAAGTGCAGAAAGGCGAGAAAAGGAAGGATCATGAAGGTTCAGAGCTAGAAAAAGGACCAAGGAAAAAGATGAAGGCAACCAAGACCAACCCAGAAGCGCAGTTGCACGACGACGACTATGACTGCATCGCTCTGCGCATAGGTGAGCATTTAGAGGAGGAGCTCACTATAAAATATAGCAAGAATGAAGAGGCGCAAGTGTAGTTGAACCAGAACCTCGCAGAGCTAAAGCTTATGGTTGCGAAGATCGAATAAGTCCAGCAGGGCTTGGTTCGAGAATCTAATTCGAAAGGAAAGACCGGTGAATCTAGTCAATGAAGAAGAAGGCCACCATCCGAGAAAATGAAACCACGCCTCGTCAAAATGCAGCCGCTCAACATAATTTTTGCGAATGATGAGATGGTTGAAGGTGCGAAGCAGTCGTAGCACCTCGACATTAACATTGGCATGCTACCTCTTGAGGGGTTACACGATCTGGATCTGTAGGTTGTCAAAGAAATAAGAGATAGAGAAATCGTCTCTTACAACCAGAACTTACACTTAGAAGAAAGCTATAAAGCACTGATAGATGAATGTGCACAGAAGACCATAGATCTATCTAAGGCGCAGGAAAAGTGAAGAAGGCTGGAAGAGACAATTGCTATTGTCTGCGCACAGATACCAGAATGCAAATCACATCCAAAGTTGGAGGATACAATAGTAGAAATTGGAAAGGTGGTGAGAAGTCTAAAAGTATAGATGGTGGACATGGAGACCACCCACAAAGAAGAGGTTGTTAACCTTGCATCTCATAAGCCACCAAGTACACCACCAGGCATGGGAGAAGGAAGAGTCGCAACACTCAGAGCTTCAGCGGAAAGTATCTCTGATGAAATAGAGAAGTGTCAACACTTGCTGGACGAAGCAACTCAAGTATGGACTACGATACAAAACGACCCCACCCAGCAGCAAATTCAGGATGAATTGAACCAACGACAGGCAGATTTGGAAGCTGTGAATGCAGCCATGAAGACCTTAAATCCTAGAGAGAAAATCCAAAAGTTCGCGCAAGTCAAGGACTTGACAAGAGAACTTAAAGTTTTGAGTGACATGGAGACTGAGACTTCAACAAGACTGCAGCCAATACAGGAAGAGGCACTCACCGTCATTGATGTGATCAAAGAGAAACTGCAGGAACTCTGCAAAATGGAGAAGACAATCCAGGAATATGCTCAGGAATATGTCTCAGTGGAGATGTTGGAATTTGTTAAAGAATTCGAACAAGAAACAAAAGAAGCAGTTGCAAAGCTAAGCGCAACTCTTCAAGAGTTCACTAAAAAATTGAATCCTGCCAAGGACGTGCAGCCAGAGCAAAGTGGATCAGAGAAGATCCATGAGTAACTGTTAGGGGCCTGTTGGGCGTGGCCCAAGTGACATAGTTTTGGGCACTGCGAAGTGAAGGAAAGCACAGTGGGAATGCGAAGTTCAGTGTGGCGCAGTTTTACAAATTATCTACAAATTACAAAATAATTTACAAGTGTATAGTCACACACTACTCTTACAATTACAATTTTGCAATAATGAGATACATAGGGAAATAAGAAATGGAAATACCAAGTTTATAGTGATTTTGGTGAGAAGAAAGAGAAACTAATATATAAATATAAGTAAAATTTGCGATTACATTATTAAATGTGGCCATGTGAAAAGAAAATTATGTTCTTTCCTCACCTCCTATTGATTACAAATTTTACAAAATCAATCATCCCAATCTATTGTCTTTTAGTTAGATTATTGAGTAGTTTCATAATGGAGGTTACGAGTCTCGTTGTTTCTATTTTTTATAGTATTAATTTTGTTCTTTATGCACATTAAATTGGAAAAATAGTTTTGGTCATTAAATTTATGATTTATAAAAATATTTGTAGTATTCATGTTCCTTTTATTAATCATTTCACTATTGTCAGGTTCTATTTTAAATGACAATTTAAATTGATGCCTATGTAGAGTGATACCACCATAGAAAATAAGATGATATTTTTTTTCTCTTAGGCTTAATTATCATAATCATGATTTTATCCATCTTAATGTTATGTTTATAAAAATTGTAAAATGATTGAAAAGGTTGATTTTCTGATTCATGAAGGGATTTAAAATTTAAAATTTAAAATTGTTTAAAAACATCCGATAATCAACTTTCCATTTCCACTGTCATAACATGCAAAATAAACAATTTAATTAGAGAATTAAATATAACAATAATAAAATGATATATCAACACTGTAAATGATGAAATAAAACATGTACATATCACTCTTCATTTCCATCACCTTGAATATATTCCTCGCTTGGCATGATAGCACTGTTGTTCTAAAAAATATGTTCATATCTAGGGACGTGTCTTAATATGAACCACCAATCCCTATCCAACACATATGGGTAAAAAAACACTTGGTTGTAGTACTATTTTGGGAAAACATACGGATTTTTAGTTTCATCTCAGATCTTTCTACTATCGATACATATCATCCCACTATCATGATATTCCTTTACATTATTCTTGTCAAATGTGTCCCACCACTTGCACCTAAAAATAACACATTGGAATGATGAGAAGCCCACTTGAATGATCTCTTATACATTTCCAACAGAACCCAAGTTCCCCCCTATTATGTTTTGATCACAGTGGCTATCATGACTAGATTGGTCAAACTCGACTTCCATCCCACAATCTTGTGTAAGACGTCCATCATCGGCATCCTTGGTATGAAAATGATGCTCATAAGCCCACATAGATGGGAACAAATGCACCTGTAAAAAAGTGAACAAATGACAATGTCATTTATCTAATAACCCGACCATTAATATATAAAATATAGATGTTTTAATTTAAAGGTGCATTATAAAGTTAGAAATATACAGAAAGAGATTATTACCGAGTTGTTGAACTCGATCCCTATGTTTGGCACATCCTCCTCAACATGCGAGTAATGACTAGATATACCATATTTCTCTATGACTTGGTTAGAAATCCAACTGTTGGGACATATCATTGGCATATTATCTTTTAAATGATCAGGATAAGGCATACTTCTACCATTCAACCATCTGAATTATTTCCTCTCAATGTCCAATCTCCTCCTCTTCTCTTCATACAATGCGACCCACGGATGTGTTGCCTCCACGTTGTAAAGAATGAATTTATTGATGCTATTAATTTCCAAATTCACTATTGTATTCATGAAATCAAATTGACATATAGTATGCATGAGATCAAATATAGAGTATGAAGTTCATTGTGAATAGTTACGACTATGTGGAATGTGATGAAAGATAAGTGACTTACAATTTATCATGTATTTTTTTTCAGTTTGTTTGGAGTAAATCCCCTTCCCTTTTGTCCTCATCGTGTTAATCATCCCAAACCACTGCACCTGGTGTGTGGTCAATTTGCTTTATGTACTCACTAACATAATATAATGACTCTTATACTATGTACCCCTCTTCCATAGACCCATTGGGTTTTTCCCTTTGTTGAACACATCCCTTCAATTTTTTCATGTACCTCTCTAAGAAGACAATCCAATGACATGAGACCACCCAAACTAATTCAACCTCATCAACTGGGTGAATTAGAAGCTAAACCCACAAGTCCATGAAACTCATCGACAGTTTCTTCTCATACATACAAACAATCTCAGCTATCTATTGATGTCACCATGGAATGTTATCCATGTGAATATCTTTTGATGTGATCCACCATACAAACACAAATGTTTTAGAGATGGCACACCGGAGGTCCTCGAGAAAGTCGTGGTTCACACCCCCACGCACATGAAAAGGATAATGAAACTACAAAGTGAACACACCAATTTAATTGCTTTTTAATTTGTGGGGTAAAAGAAAAAAAAAACCATTTTTTTATATATGTATCCTTAGAAGGTTCATATGGTCATGTGATTTCAAACCTGACAAATGTTTGTCTATAGTGAAGTAGTTCCATATAAAGAATGCATCTTCACACCCAATATAACTTCCTTTTCCAAAGAAAGATCATATTTCTTCAAAACCCAATAAGCAGATGTTGCTCTTCTATATGGGTGGTTTTCTGGGAGGAATACTCTTGAGCAGTCATACATTGGATTTCATATGTGGTTGGACCACCTAGCCTTCATAGAAGTTCCACAACATTTACATCCATGATACCCTTTTGTTACAAGACCAACTATGTTATGGTATACATAGCATGTTAGTGTTGAATATCAATACAATCACACCGAATTAAATATACCAAAAAATATTTCTACGAATATAAACAAATCAAACAACATATTCACCAGAGAAAACTCCTAATCCCGAATAATCATGTGTGGTGTATGCACATATTACATACAATGTAAAACTCCTTTATGTTAGGATTGGTCTTGATACATCGTATACTTGCACCCCTTCTCATAATTCCTTTAATTCATTGATCAATTGTTGTAGGTAAAGTACATCCATATTCTTCACTCATTTGCTATCATGGATTATAATAGCCAGCATAAGATGTTCATTCTTTATGGAAAACCATGGTTGGATATTGTTATTGATGACTACTATAGTCCAAACATTATAATTGGTGTTTTAGAGGGAACATGGGTTGATGCCATCCATGGCCATGCTCAATCGAAGGATATGTACTTCATACTTGAATTTATCGGGCCATGTATCCTCTATATGCTTCATGGCTATTGAATATGTTAGGATTCACATAACTCCAACCTCACCTCGGTGTGAGTCATGCCATCCCTGTAACATATCTAATTCTTTGCAATGAAAGAGCCTTTGAGTCCTTGGGATTATAAGAATGTGCCTCAATATCTTATAGGAGGACTGTGTGCTTTAGACTTGTTTCTTGATTTATGGTACCTGTCATGCCCACATTTTGGACATATCTCTTTGTTTTCATATTCACCTCATATAAAATACAATCATTTGGATATGCATGATATGATATGTACTCAACATCCAACATTTTCAACATTTTCTTTGCCTCTTCGCAGCTGTTGGGAAAGGCATTATCACTCAGAAGTACCTTATCTTTAAATAACCTACAATTAGTGGGAAATATAAATGTACAATGTCATTTAACGTTCATAAAATGGACCATTTTCAATGTTGATTGTTAGGGATGATTCCTCAAAATATAATGGAGTTGATGGTTATTTACCTCAAAAGTGTCGAGAAACACACATCTGACATGCCATACATTGCTTTCAAGTTGTATAGTAAGATTGGTGTCCCTAACTGAGAATACTTTGATCAGCCAAGTTCAAAGAGAGGAGTGGTGGAAGCCGATTTACGGCTTTGGAATAAGGTATCAGTGATATGAGAATCATCCCCTAGCTCATTGTCTTGGAATGCATCTAAAAAAATTATGACCATGGCACTCGTATGTCATAAGAAATCATCCATACCAACCTCTATTTCATTGCCTCCATTTCCAACATGTGAAGAACTACTATTACTATAGGAATTCCTAATTGGTGGGCCCAAACGCAGTGACAATTGAATAGGTGGTTGATTCAACCATGCTTGGAATGCTTGCTCTCTGAGTTGCACTCTTTTTCTAGCCTTCTCTCGATTTGACATTGTAGTGGGGTGCAATGGAATATGGTAGATAGGTTTATCATCATCAGAATCCTGATTTCAAAAATATTGCAGATTACATCAATGATATTAGTAAGCACAATGCAATTTTTTTGTGCCAACATTATACCAAACAATTATTACAGAAGCATGAGATTTTTTTCGCAATAGTAAATGTTCAACTGCAAAAAATTGATAAAAAAAAGGTTCAAATTGAGCAATACATTAACATGAATCCCATTGAAAATTAAAAAATACAATCATTTTTTATTATTAATTTTCATTTCCGGTGCAACCATTCTCATTAACCAGACCGTGGCATTCTATTTTTGGGTGTGCTATAACAGGGTTAAATAAAAAAAACCTATCGAATAAAAAAAACATGTATTAAATTTTTTATTTTATTTTTTATTCTCATTTTCAGTGTGGTTCTCAAAAACCACACAAGGGTGTTCTAGTTTCAGGTGCACCATGGAAGGGTTAAATAAAAAATTACTGAATAAAAAAACCAGGTATTAAATTAATCTTTTTTATTTTTTATTTTAATTTTTTGTGTGGTTGTTCGAAATAAATGTACTGGGGCATTCTAGATTCTGGCACACCGTGAAAGGGTTAAATAAAAATAATAATTCCAAATTAAAAAAACCACGAATTAGATCAATTTTTTATTTTTTATTTTCATTTCTGGTGCAGTATTTCTCCATAACTGCATTAGGGCATTCTAGTTTCTGGCACACCAGAAATGAAAATAAATAAATAAAAAATTACTGATTTGTAAAAACCATCTTAGCTAAGCTAGAGTGTCACGTCTCTTCTACACGGTTTTTTTTTTATTAAATAAACTAACCACTAAACAAATACGGAAACAAGAACTCTAGCTGTCGCTACAGCCCACTTAGATATATTTATGAACATGTGTGCACTATGCCTCACTATTACTTTTGTCACTTATCCCACGGGTGTCGATACTTGAAAACACCTATGCTTATGAAGGTGTACCTATACAAGAACCTGTTAGCATGTAGGGACAACTCATATGCAAACAACTACATATGCACTATATGCTAACTACTTGCGACAATACAAAATCATATGCAACTTTAATAATTCAATTAATAACTATATTAAAACTATTAATATGTTATTAAAGTGAATTACACACTATTATAGTATTAATGTGATTACTATTTAAAATGACATAGTTATATGTTACCAACATATAACCTATGTATTTTTAATATATCATGCCCTAGCATTATATTTGCAAAGAAATACACTATAATGCAAATGTTATAAGCATTCTTATTATAACCATGATAATGCAACCACAAGAAACTATATAAAAATGGAGATACCATGTAATTCCTACAACATTGGAATTAACCTAGTAATTAATTTATTCTATAAACAAATAGAACAAGCAATAATAACAAGCATTAATATGAACTTAACATATTAATACTTTACATATACTAACCAATTATTAAAATAACTTGACTTTATAAACTATATATATATATATATCCAATGCTAAGGACCTTGGCTTAAAATACCAACGTTGTAACACGTTATAACTTGGCGCTATTATGATTATAACCCAACCAAAACAAAAGTTTCATAATGTCACATGATGACATTTTACTAAGTATAACCATCGGCCTCCAAAGTAACGATTAAGGTTTCAACCAATACGATATGAATCTATCAACTATACAAACAACCATACCACAGTTTATATCATACACATGGATAAATAAAGGGATGGTGGGTCAATGCTACTCGTTACATGGGTGGCCTGGTTGGTGATGAGGTTGTGCCACACAGGATTGACATGTTTTGAACCCTTCTTGGCATGCCACTTGGTAGGCATGTGAAACTCCCTACAGCGTGGAAGGGTCCAAGATTGTTTCCTTAAGGTTTTGGTCGACGTGGATCATGGTAGGTCGGCTCCATTAATGAGACTTCAACATATAGCTACACCTTAATGACATGATTCCACGTCCATGGATGTATTGCGTACTCCTGCATACTCCATTAATTCACCAACTGATATTACCCGTTGATCTCGATCCACTTTCGTTTATTGGCATTCGGGAACGAAACGTCGTCGTTGATCCTAGAGTGATGGTCTTCGTTCCCAACAGCTCTACGGAATGCATTAACACTCCACCAACCGGGTTCAGTGGTAACCCTTACCTTCCATGTCCGGTGCAAGCAACATTTGTAAAAGGTATGAGCGTCAAAGAGGTCATTGTTACCATGCTGAGGTTCTGAGAAGAGAGTTGTTGCTCTACACAACAGGTTTATTCCATGAGCACGAAGGAATGGTTTCGACGCCATCGGGATACCCTGAACAACATGATTATACTACCCGCGTTCGCCCTTCCATGCATTGGTAAGTTGAAAAAACATCTCTTCTTTGTTAAATATTCATTACAAAACCAATATGAGTTCATTCGGCCATGACTAACGCTCATCACTGTTCTCTGTGGTGCTTAGGTGAAGCAGGATGATGAATCCACTCTGCTTACAGGTAACGTGTCCCGAACTTGAACCTCATTTCATACTGTGGCAATTGTAATATGTTTACAATTTTCACTTATTAAGTTTTAACCACGTTTTACTGCAAGTACAGGTAAGCAGGGTGGACATGGAGGTTGGGGCATGCGTAGTGGCTCCACAACAGTTGATGAGAGTGGGGAAGGTTACCCAGCTTCCAGGTAACTTGCTAACCAAATGATGCCTCGGGGTGGTTTTTACCTTGTTGGTTCAGAGCTGAGTTACTCAAATCATTACGAAGGGTTTAGAATTAGGTTTTTGTTTTCCCTGTTTAAAAGAGATATGACCACCCGTCCAAAATGTAGAAGCATCACGCTTACTGCTTGTGAAAACTGGTCTTCATGAGCCGGGTTGTATTAAGACTTCCAGGCAACATGTAAATTATTTAAGTTTTGTTAAACTTGTTTAAAGCCTCCCTAGGCAGCGCTTCAACGCTCGTCGGTTGAACAACTTGCTCTTAGCTTGCTCTCTATAATTAAATGTTGTAGCTCCATCTTTTGATTAATGGAAATGATATGAGTTTTGGTTTGAATCGCCATACTAAGTGCATCCATATGTTAAATGTGAAATGGTTAATACAAATTAACTTCACATCATGCGATTTGTTTGTATTGCTTTCGACCATGCTGTCTGTGCATTCATTTAATGGATTTGTGTTGGTTAATGAAACGTTTATAGCATTCAAATGTTAAGTGATTACTCTGCTTCTCAAAAGTCATATATATATGTGCATAAGTTAATAGGGGTAGCTGCATATATAGTTTCGTATTTCACTTGAACTGTATTGTTTTTTTAGCACGCATTCTAGCTCTCGTTTGAATATGAAATGAACTCTATTTCCATACCGCTCCCCGAGCATAGCCATATGCATAAACATTTTCATGGTAGTTGCATATATATCTATATATGTAGCTTCGTATTTTAATGTTATTATGACGCATTGTTTGGTTTTAATGCGTAGACCATGTAAATCGTGGAAACATAAAATGTTTAAATATAATCGTAAATATGTACACAATTTACATAGTTTATGGAACCATAGGTTTAAACCCTTAACTGTATATAATACTAAACTCTGTAATCTATTGTGTTAATGTGGATTCCACTTAATAGACCATGATTTGATCCTAAAATGAATATCGTGACTCTACTCTGCCGATACCAAGGGCATTAATATTTTAATATGAAGTGCCATTATAATTATAAAGCAACTATGGGATAAAACACATTCGAAATTGATATGCATCCCTTAAATATAAAATAGAAATGATATACAAGGTATAGGAAACCCCACATCGAGTTTCATAATGAAGTTGGAATACGATGCATACATAGAGTAGCTATAAAATGACCTTCAACTCCAATATGGAATACAAGTCTTTCATATACATATTTACATGAATGTATAAACAGATTTAGAAATGAGCATTTCATTTAAATAGTTAGGAAAATATCCTATTCATATTTATCCCCTTTCCGGGTTGATCTATAAAAATAGAAATGAGGGTTTATAAATATTGATGGCTTGACATGTAAACCTCTCGGTTTACATGTCTGCCTGATTTACACAATAAAACGATATAAACAAGGTTCTATCAGTAGATAGAAATAAATGTATTCTATTTAAAGTACACTCACATAACCATAGGGTAGCATATAAACCATGTTTACTCTAGGGTGCCTCTCTCAGGCTTATAACCCATTATTTAAACAATATTTCTGTCTATGTTTTGCACCAAAACTGTATCCATTCATAAATCAAACATAAACTATGAATGTTGCAGGTAGTTCACTTAGATCATAAACCTATACCATGTGACAGAGATCTAATAATTTATGGAAGATCTATACTCAGCAATCAGTATAACATTATACATATAAGCAGATCTGAATGATAAATCATTCAACAATACTTCAGGAATATAAATAAACAAATTCCAATAACTGTCCATAAAAGTTATCATATAGGTGCAACTTATAAACTTATCTGAAAATATGTTGACCAGTGGAACCTAGCACAATCCTCCCAGCCTTTGACTAGCAATTTTTCATTGCTTTTAGGTCACCCCCGAGCTGATTTCACAGTCCCCCAGGTTCAGAGTATATATTTTAAATTACCCTTAACTTGTTTCCCAAGTTATTTAGGAAATTTTTGTGGCAACATGAAACCCAACATCCAACTCAGTGCTCCTGAGCTCCAGGATGTTCCAGGGGCTTTTAAGTCTCAACCATTAAGAGAATCAATCAAACATAGCCTATTAAGAGTAAATGTAGTGCTCCTGCAAGCTTGGGGTAGTTCTCCTACCTGCACACAACCAAGTGTCCAAGCCATACCCAGTTGTTATGATTGCTCTTAATCTGGTCGAGGTTTGTGCTCCAAAACTGTCCCCATTTGCTTGTCTCCATTTAGCTCTAGTTATTGTCCTTCCCAGTTCCCATTTCTCTTGTGTGATAATGATCATGAGAATGTTTAGAATGAAGTGTTTGAATGAGTTTCACTTTTTAGTCTCTTAGGTGTGAATTCTCTCATTTTGTTATTTTTTTTATTTCATTATTCTCTCAAATATTTTCTTTAGGGTTTTCCATTTTCTCCAATAATAATTTCTCATTATTATATTAATTGGCATTTTCCCTCCAACCCATAGGGGACTGTGACTCCCATCTCATTAATGTGCTGGTCCACATGGTCATTAGAAATCAATTTCTCATATTTATAAAGTCACTTAAGTAAAATGAAATAATACTTAGCAGAAATATAAAAGGGTTAAAGTCCAACATTTGGGGTATTACATTTCCCCTCCCCTTAAGTTTTCATCATTCTCAGTGTTAAATAGTTTTGCAAAACAACATATAACATAATAACCAAAGTTAGTTCGTGTCATGTATTTCTTCGAACATGAAAGGGTATGATGCTCGCATTTCCCTTTCCATTTCCTAGGTAGCCTCCTCAAGCTTATAGTGCTCCCATTGAACTTTTACTTGAACGATGGTTCGATTCCGAAGTACCACCTCTTTCCAATCCAATATGAATACAAGATCTCTCTGGAAGTCTCCTTTTGATTCCGCCTGAATCACATGCCAATTTACAATATACTTGGGATCATATACATATTTATCCAACAATGAAACATGAAACGCATCATGTACTTTAAAATTTGTTGGTAAATCTAACTGATAAGAAACATGTCCTACTCTAGCAAGTATTTGGAAAGGATCACAATATCTTGGTGTAATTTTGGAAACCTTTCCCAAACACAAAGAATTTTTCTTTGCTTTCACTCTTAGGAATACATGATCCCCAATTTTATATTCTTTATGTTCCCTATGCTGATCAGCATAGCTTTTCTTCCTGTCTTGAGAAGTTTCTAAGTTTGTTTTAGCTTTCTGCACAATGTTTTCTAGTTCTTCTAACATTTCGGGACCCATCACAATCCGATTCACCGGATCATCCCAAGTCATAGGGTTTTTGCATTTTATGCCATACAAAAGTTTGAATGGACTCATTCCTACCGAATTTTGGTACCCATTATTGTAGGCAAATTCACCCAAGTGTTGGTAATTTTCCCACTGTTTTGGGTTATCCATGACATACAAGCAAAGCATGTCCTCTAGGATTTGATTCACCCTCTCAGTCTGTCCATATTTTTGAGGATGGTAGGATATACTAAAACTCAGTTTAGTCCCCAAACCTGTAAATAATTCCTTCCATAAATGTGAAGTGAACTTTGCATCCCTGTCAGACACAATCTCTTTTGGAATTCCATGAAGTCGAAAGACTTATTTCATGAATATTTCTGCAATGTGTATTGCTTTGAATGTGGATTTGACTGGTTTGAAATGAGCTGCCTTAGTCAGTTTATCCACTAAACCCATGATTGCATCATGTTGCTTATTATTTTTAGGCAACCCAATGATAGAATCCATAGAAATGGTCTCCCATTTCCAGTCTGGTATGGGTATAGGATGTAACAAACCAGCCAGGTGTTGATGTTCCACTTTCACCCTTTGATAGTCCATACACTTTTCTATATACTCAACAATTTCAGATTTCAGTCTAGGCCAATAGTGTTGTTTTTAATAGCTGTTATAATTTTCTGATAACTTGGATGACCAGAAAATGACCTCATGTGAAACTCATCTAGAATTAAATGTTTTAATTCTTCTTGATCCGGTATGTAAAATTTGTTTTTAAATAGCAGCAACCCATCTTTGGATATGCTGTAATCTGTTGCTTTCTGTTCTGAATTTTCTACAAGACACTTTTGTCTTAGATTCAAATATTTTGGGTCTTTTTCAGCTGTTGTCCGGATCTTTGACATTAAATCAAATTGAAAATTGTTAACTGAAGCCATAGTTAACATGTGCATGCATCTACTAAGTGCATCAGCTAATTTATATTATTTTCCTTTGATATGCCGAATTTCAAAATCGAATTCACTTAAGAAAGCTAGCCACCATGCTTGCCTTCTATTCAGATTTGGTTGTTCAAAAATGTATTTCAGCCCAATGTGGTCAGTTTTGAGAAAAAACCTTTTTCAAAGAAGGTAATGTCGCCACATTTTCAAAGGATGAATTATGGAAGCCAACTCTAAATCATGTGTCGCATATTTTACCTCATGCGTCTTTAACTTTCTAGATTCATAACCGATTACAGAACCATCTTGTGTTAGCATGCCTACCAAACCTTCCTTTCACACATCCGTGCATACAACAAAGTCACCATATGGATCATCCACTTTTAGAATCGGAGCTGAAGTAACTTTATTTCAGCTTCGCAAAACTAGCTTCACATTTGGATGTCCAAAGAAACATGAAATCCTTCCTCTGAAGGGATGTGATAGGATGAGCCACCTTGGAAAATCCTTCAATAAATTTCCGATAGTATCTAGATAATCCCATAAAAGAGCATACATAACTTACATTTTTGGGAGTAGGATAGCTAATTATGGCTTTGATCTTATCAGGGTCCACTGCAATGCCTTGGGATGATATGATGTGACCCAAATATTGTATTTGGTCTTTGTATCACATTTAGTTAAATTTGCATAAAGCTGATTTTATCTTAGTACTTGCAGCACTAACCTTAGGTGTTCCTCATGCTCACTTTCATTCTTTGAATAAATGAGTATGTCATCAATAAACACCACAACAAACTTATCCAAGTACTTACTGAAAACATTATTCATAAGGAACATAAATGTGGCTGGTGCATTCATCAAACCGAATGGCATCACCACAAATTCATAATGTCCATAACGAGTACAAAAAGTTGTCTTATGAACATCTTCTTCTTTAATTCTGATTTGATGGTAACTTGACCTCAAATCTATTTTCAAGAAGATAGTAGCACCCCCAACCTGATTGAACAGATCATCAATCCTAGGAAAGGGATATCGGATTTTTATAGTTACTTTGTTCAGTTGTCTATAGTGTATGCACAGTCGGAATGTGCCATCTTTCTTTCGTACAAAGATCACCCGTGCTCCCCATGGGGACACACTTGGACGGATATAACCTTTTTCTAACAGCTCCTGCAATTGTGCTTTCAGCTCTATTAATTCAGGAGTACTCATTCAATAAGGTGCCTTCGAATTTGGTATTGTTCCCGAGGATAGGTCTATTGTAAAATCCAGTTCTCTTTTGGGTGGTAAATAAGGAATCTCCTCGGGAAACACATCCTCAAATTCAACCAACACAAAATGTTTAGTGAAATCTGAATTTTCACCTTTCTAATTCTCTATCAAGTGAACAGCATAAAGTTTACACCCCTTTTGTGCATTCCTTTTAAGTTGAAGAGAATAAATTTCCCTTAATTTCATTGCTCTTACTACCCCTTGAATCTTTTCAGACTGTCCAACATCATTCATAAAAGTGACAAATTTTTGATAGCAATATTTGATAGCCCTATGTTTTTCCATCCAATCCATACCGATAAGCAAATTGTACAATCCAAATGGAAAAACATTTAAATATGCACTAGTGTAAGATTCATTCAACTTCAAAGGACACTGATTCACGACTTCAGAAACTTTTCTTTTTGCCCCTGTGGCCATTTGAACCAGCCAAGGCTGCCTGTATTGGTTTTTACTGGGGATAGGTCTATTGTAAAATCCAGTTGCCTTTTGGGTGGTAAATAAGGAATCTCCTCGGGAAACACATCCTCAAATTCAGCCAACACAAAATGTTTAGTGAAATCTGAATTTTCACCTTTCTAATTCTCTATCAAGTGAAAAGCATAAAGTTTACACCCCTTCTGTGCATTCCTTTTAAGTTGAAGAGAATAAATTTCCCTTAATTTCATTGCTCTTACTACCCCTTGAATCTTTTCAGATTGTCCAACATCATTCATAAAAGTGACAAATTTTTTATAGCAATCTTTGATAGCCCTATGTTTTTCCATCCAATCCATACCGATAAGCAAATTGTACAATCCAAATGGAAAAACATTTAAATATGCACTAGTGTAAGATTCATTCAACTTCAAAGGACATTGATTCACGACTTCAGAAACTTTTCTTTTTGCCCCTGTGGCCATTTGAACCAGCCAAGGCTGCATGTATTGGTTTTTGCTAAGTTTGCATGACTCACAAAGTTTTGGATCTATATAACTTTTACATGCACCAGAATCAATCAAGATAGACACAGGTGTCCCGAAAATCATACCTTCAACCTCGATTATAGAATCTTGATGTTTTGCTTAACAATTGTTCAATGCAACCTAGATTTTTGGACTCCTTGCTATATCTTGAACTATAGAAGCCTCTTGAAGACTATGCACTGATTTGTTTTTATCCTTCTTATGAGGACATTCATACCATCTATGATTTTCTCCACAACCCCAACATTTGAGTGGTGGCTTAGATGGTGTGTCTTTTGGTTTTCTCATGCCTTCAGTGTTCATCTTCTTGCTCGGTGGAAAAGTGTTAGAGTGTGACTTGCTTCCATCAAATCTATTGCTGAAAGGTGTCTGCGTAACTTGGTTTATGAAATGGTTGGGCTTGTGACCTTTCTGCCTACTATTAGATTTTGTTTTCTTCTTGTCATTCCACCTCTTAGATACTTCAGCCCTGTTCTAACCTTGTTCAAAACACAATCTAGCCTTTCTGAAAGCATCTTCCAATGTCTCCGGATCATCAAACTCTACCCGGTCCTTGAAACCAAACGGTAAACAATTTAGGAAACATTGAATTCTGACTTTTTCATCTTAGATATAAGGAACGTACTTGAGCAATTCCAATTTTTTTTTGATTAATTCCTCCATGGTTTGTTGTCCCGACTTTAGGTCATAAAAGTCTTTTAATTTTATGTCATAGTATCTTTCAGACAGATATTTCTGTTTGAATAATGTTGCAAAGGCTTTCCACTTCACCTTTTTCTCATTGATAGATCAGGTTAGCTTGAGATCATCCTACCATGCCGAAGCTTTTCCCTGCAGATTGAAAACAACAATCCTAGCCTTTATGAGGCTAGAATAATCGAACATGCATAAATATTTTTCCATGTCCCTTAGCCACAGTTCAACTTCTTCTCCGGTTTTAATTTCTCCATTAAAAGTAGGAGGCTTGATCTTTCTCAATTTTGAGTGCAGCTGATTTACTTTGCTAGTTTTCTTCTTCTTTTTGGGAACATACTCTTCAGAATCTTGACCACGTGACTCTTCGTCAATGACATCCATATTATAGCTCACAAAATTTCTTAGAGGTGTAGTCTTAAACTTGGAATTTCTTTTCGTCACTGCATTTTCTGCGTGTTGTTCTTCTGGTGTTGGGATGTGACTGTTTTCTTTTTCAGTCAACTTTTGCAGCAAAATTGCATTTATTTCTCGTTGTTCTTCAAAGTTCTTAATGTTGTCTTATTTAATGCTGAGCAGTTCAACCTTCATACTTTTGACTGTTTCCATCATCTCACTAGATGTTGTTGCTCCTTGTGGAGAGTTTTGATTCCTCTCCTGCCTACTGGCCATTTCTCCTCGCTGACTGGATGTTTCTACAACCAACCTTCCTTCTTGTTCCGCATAATTCATTTTGCTACTTACCGTTTCAACCACTTTTCTATCTAAGTATGGCCAACATCTGTTTGTTAGAAGTCATAAACAACAAAGCATCTATTCATAAAATTTAAGAATTAGTATGCTACAATTTTTTATTATTATTTATTTCTATATAACACAACATTCACGCAGGAAAGCCTAAAGGTCCTAGTGTAGTGACTGTAGCTTTGATACCAATTTGTCACGTCTCTTCTATGTGATTTTTTTTTATTAAGGAAACTAACCACTAAACAAATACAGAAACAAGAACTATGGCTGTCGCTACAGCCCACTTAGATATATTTCTGAACGTGTGTGCATTATGCTTCACTAATACTTTTGTCGCTTGTCCCACAGGTGTCGATACTTGAAAAACACCTATGCTTATGAAGGTGTACCTATACAAGAACATGTTAGCATGTAGGGACAACTCATATGCAAACAACTACATATGCACTATATGCTAACTACTTGCGACAATACAAAATCATATGCAACTTTAATAATTCAATTAATAACTATATTGAAACTATTAATATGTTATTAAAGTGAATTAAAAACTATTATAGTATTAATGTGATTACTATTTAAAATGACATAGTTATATGTTACCAACATATAACCTATGTATTTATAATATATCATGCCCTAGTATTATCTTTGCAAAGAACTACACTATAATGTAAATGTTATAAGCATTCTTATTATAACCATGATAATGAAACCACAAGCAACTATATAAAAATGGAGATACCATGTAATGCCTACAACATTGGAATTAACCTAGTAATTAATTTATTCTATAAACAAATAGAACAAACAATAATAAAAATCATTATTATGAACTTAACATATTAATACTTTACATATATTAACCAATTATTAAAATAACTTGACTTTATAAACTATATATATATATATATCCAATGCTAAGGACCTTAGCTTAAGATTCCAATGTGGTAACACGTTATAACTTGGCACTATTATGATTATAACCCAACCAAAACAAAAGTTTCATAATGTCACACGATGACATTTTACTTAGTATAACCATCGACCTCCAAAGTAACGACTAAGGTTTCAACCAATACGATATGGATCTATAAACTATACAAACAACCATACAACAGTTTATATCATATGCATGGATAAATAAAGGGATGGTGGGTCAACCCTGCTCGTTACACGGGTGGCCTGGGTGGTGATGTGGCTGTTCCATGCAGGCTTGACCAACCCACTTCACATGTTTTGAACCCTGCTTGGCAGGTATGAGAAACTCCCTACATTGTGGAAGAGTCCAACATTGTTGCGTTAAGTTTTTGGTCGATGAGGATCATGGTAGGTCGGCTCCGTTAATGAGAATTCAGCCTACAAATACACCTTAACGACATGATGCCACGACCAGGGATGTATTGCGTACTCCTGCAGACTCCATTAATTCACCAGCTAATATTACCCGTTGATCTGGATCCACTTTGGTTTATTGGCATTCGGGAATGAAACACCACCATTGATCCTGGAGTGATGGTCTTCGCGCCCAACATATCTACGGAATGCATTACCACTCTACCAACCGGGTTCAGTGGTAACCCTTACCTTCCATGTCCGGTGCAAGCAACATTTGTAAAAGGTAAGAGCGTCGAAGAGGTCGTTGTTTCCATGTTGAGGTTCTAAGCAGAGAGCTTCTACTCTGCACACCAGGTTTATGCCATGAGCACGAAGGAATGGTTTCGACGCCATCGAGATACCCTAAACAACATGATGATACTTCCCGCATTCGCCCTTGCATACATTGGTAAGTTGAAAACACATCTTTTCTCTGTTTAATATTCATTACAAAACCAGTATGAGTTCATTTGGCCATGACTAATTCTCATCACTGCTCTCTGTGGTGCTTAGGTGAAGCGAGATGGTGAATCCACTCTGCTTATAGGTAACGTGTCCCAAACTTGAACCTCGTTGCATACTGTGGTAATTGTAATATGTTTACAATTTTCGCTTATTAAGTTTTAACCACGTTTTACTGCATGTACAGGTAAGAAGGGTGGAGGTGGATCGGTTTGGGCACGCGTAGTGAATCCACAACCGTTGCCGAGCATGGGGAAGGTTCCCCAGCTTCCAGGTAACTTGCCAACCAAATGATGCCTCGGGGTGGTTTTTACCCCGTTGGTTCAGGGCTGAGTTACTTAAAGCATTACGAAGGGTTTAGAATTAGGTTTTTTTTTTGCTGTTTAAAAGAGATATGGCCGTCGACCGAAAATGAAAAAGAATCACACTTACTGCTTGCAAAAACTGGTCTTCACGACCTGGGTTGTATTAAGCCTTCCAGGCGACATGTAAATTGTTTAAGTTTTGTTAAACTTGTTTAAATCCTCCCCAGGCAGCGCTCGCCGGTTGAACAACTCGGTCTTCACTTGCTCTCTGTAATTAAATGTTGTACATCCATCTTTTGATTAATGGAAACGATATGAATTTTGGTTTGAATCACCATACTAAGTGCATACATATGTTAAATGTGAAATGGTTAATACCGATTAACTTCACATCATGGGATTTGTTTGTATCGATTTCGCCCATGCTGTCTGTGCATTCATTTAATGGATTCGTGTTGATCAATGAAATGTTTATAGTGTTCCAATGTTAAGTGATTACTCTGCTTCTCAAAACTCATATATATATGCACATAAGTTAATAGGGGTAGCTACATATATAGTTTTGTATGTCACTTGAACTGTATTGTTTTTTTTAGCATGCATTCCAGCTCTCATTTGAATATGAAATGAACTCTGTTTCCATGCAGCTCCCCGAGCATAGCCATATGCATAAACATTTTCATGGTAGTTGCATATATATCTATATATGTAGATTCATATTTTAATGTTATTATGCCGCACTGTTTGGTTTTAATGCGCAGACCGTGTAAATCGTGGAAACATAAAATGTTTAAATAGAATCATAGATATGTATACAGTTTATATAGTATATGGAACCATAGGTTTAAAACCTTAACTGTGTATAATACGTAACTCTGTAAATCTATTGTGTTAATGTGGATTCCACTTAATAGACCACGATTTGATCCTAAAACGAATATCGTGACTCTACTCTTCCGATACCAAGGGAATTAATATTTTAATATGAAATGCCATTGTAATTATAAAGCAGCTACAGGATAAAACTTATTCGAAATTGATTTGCATCCCTTAAATATAAAAAAACAATTATATTCAAGGTATAGGAAACCCCACATCGAGTTTCATAATGAAGTTGTAATATGATGCATACATAGAGTAGCTATAAAACGACCTTGAACTCCAATATGGAATACAAGTCTTTCATATACATATTTACATGAATGTATAAACAAATTCAGAAATGAGCATTTCATTTAAATAGTTAGGAAAATATCCTATTCATATTTATCCCCTTTCTTGGTTGATCTATAAAAATAGAAATGAGGGTTTATAAATATTGATGGCTTGACATATAAACCTCTCGATTTACATGTCTGCCTAATTTACACAATACAAGGATATCAACAAGGTTCTGTCAGTAGATAGAAATAAATGTATTCTATTTAAAGTACATTCACATAACCATAGGGTAACATAAAAACCATCTTTATTCTAGGGTGCCTCTCTCAAGCTTATAACCCATTATTTAAACAATATTTTTGTCTACTTTATGCACCAAAAATGTATCCATTCATAAATCAAACATAAACTATGAATGTTGCAGGTAGTTCACTTAGATCATAAACTTGTACCATGTGACAGAAATCTAATAATTTATGGAAGATCTATACTCAACAATCAGTATAACATTATACATATAAGCAGATCTGAATAACAATTCATTCACCAGTACTTCAGGAATATACATAAACAAATTCCAATAAATTTCCATAAAAGTTGTCATATAGATGCAGCATATAAACTTATCTGAAAATATGATGACTAGTGGAACCTAGCACAAACCTCCCAGCCTTTGACCAGCAATATGTCCTTGCTTTCAGGTCACCCCCAAGCTGAGTTCACAATCCCCCGGGTTTAGAGTATATATTTTAAATTACCCTTAACTTGTTCCCCAAGTTATTTAGGAATTTTTTGTGGTAGCAGGCAACCTAACATCCAACTCAGTGCTCCTGAGCTCCAGGATGCTCCAGGGGATTTTAAGCCTCATGCATTAAGAGAATCAGTCAAACACATCCTATTCAGATTAAATGCAGTGCTCCTGCAAGCTTGGGGTAATTCTCCTACCTACACACAACCAAGTGTCCAAGCCATACCCAGTTGTTATGATTCCTCTTAATCTAGTCCAGTTTTGTGCTCCAAAACTGTCCCCATTTACTTGTCTTCATTTAGCTCTGGGTATTTTCCTTCCTAGCTCCCATTTCCCTTGTGTGATAATGATCATGATAATGTTTAGAATGAATTGTTTGAATGAGTTTCACTTTTTATTCTCTTAGGTGTGAATTCTCTCATTTTGTTATTTCTTTTATTTGATTATTCTCTCAAATATTTTCTTTAGGGTTTTCCATTTTCTCCAATAATAATTTCTCATTATTATATTAATTTGCATTTTCCCTCCAATCCATAGGGTACTGTGACTCCCATCTCATTAATGTGCTAGTCCACATGTTCATTAGAAATCAATTTCTCAGATTTCTAAAGTCACTTAAGTAAAATGAAATAATACTTAGCAGAAATATAAAAGGGTTAAAGTCCAACATTTGGGGTATTACATAGAGTTGAAGTCAATATTTAGTTGAGCTAGAGTTGAATCCATTATTATTTTTCCATTGTCTAGGGCAGGGAAGAGCAGGTTAGGTGTTTGAGGTTGGGTTTGTGATTGAATAAACACACAATTGAATGTCAACAATGTTAAAATTCAAACTAATATATTTTGAGTACAAATTCTAAACCGTAGACACCCTAAGCCCCAAACCCTTCTTTACCATTTTCAAGAGCAAGGAGGATTTGTATATACCTAGGTCCTATAAGTGGTTCTGTATGATTCAAAAATCTAGCTAGCCTCTTCAACCAAACCTCAAAGAACCTCATTAATGTTTGGTCGAGGAGGTATATTTTATCCTCCATGTTTTCTGAGACCCTAAGACCCTAAAATATTTTGATCAGTATAGCTCACTTTTTTTTCTCTCCAGCTTCATTATCTTGCTATCTCTTGCACTGAGTCTACCCATTTTCCATTTCAAAATTTATAAAATCATGCTATCCGTGAAATTCCAAAGAATCCGTTGATTCCAAGAGCAATAATAGACGAGAGGGAAATAAATACATGGGATAAATGTCCAAATTGATGTAGGACCTAGGGCATCTATCCTTCATTGCAATCAAAAACCAAAATTATCATTTGATTCATCTTGCCTTCCTTTCTCATCATTCAACCAGAAAGGAGTATGAACCATGAGAAATTCCATATCATAGAAATGGGGGCTATTATTAAATATTGCGGTTGTTATTAACGATTTTCTCAGTGTTGGGAGTTGGAATTTTGGTGAATCCAAATGAAATCAATGGCCTAAAAGGAAATGTGATGTGAAGGTGACTGTTGAAATCTTCATCCCATTTATTTTAAACACAATAATGCCCGTAGCCCACGGTTCTAGCCGCCACTCATTATCACATTTATTTTTTCTTTCTTGTTTTTCTTGAGAGTGATTTGTGATCTCAAAGTTTAAACTTTCTAAATATGGAATAATATCTATTTTGAGCTTCCTAAATAACTAATAAAATATTACAATAAAATGAATATGATAAAATAAAAGGCATTGCTATTAAAATTATTCTAGAGAGGAGTTTAGGGAAAGTCCCCTGTATTGGCCATTAAATAGGGAGCATTGCTATTAATATAGATGAAAATAAATTTGACAACGTTGGGAAGTAAGTCTCTAATTTTGGTTAAGAAAAATATTATAATTACTATTATAAAATAAAAAGATTCTTCATTGTCTAAGATAATGGAGGAGGAAGAGACCAAATATTATACTAGTAGGAGATACCAATACTTTGGTGTAGTTGTCTCCATTTGAATCGCAAGATCGTTAGGAGTGATGATAAAATCATTCTTAATATTGATATAAGCGCAACTACAAAGTTGACGTTTAATAGAAAGTGACTCTCTTAGTGAAGTTCAAGTGTACCTCATATATGATGTTCAGACCTTCTCCATAATCAATACTCCATACATATCTCTTTTAGATATCATAGACCAAGGATAAATATAATGGGAAAACCATTTGTTTTGTAAGATTAATAAAAAGATATTATTTGCATTTCATGCATAAGATGAAGCTTTTGTTCCAACATTATACCAAACAATTATTACAGAAGCATGATCATTTTTTCCAATAGTAGATTTTCAACCGCAAACAATTTATATAACAAAAGTTCAAATTGAGCAATACATTAACATCAATCTCATAGAAAATTAAAAAATGCAATTAATCAATTATTTTGTCTTGTGTCCCAAGGGGACATATAAAGGTAGTCCCAATGAAAGGCATCATTAACGAGTGGTTGGTGGTATATGAAAGTTATAGTTTATTGACAACTCTTCACCAAAAGATGAACTATGTATTGCATGCACACCAACAAATCTGGAATCTTTCCTTCTCATAATGAACTCCTAGTCATTGAAGTGTTCCTCAAATGAACAATTTGTATAAAATCAAGAGCACCTAGAGCTATTTATGAACCCTGCAATGTTTCCATGAGTGCATGGACGACCATCAATATATAATAGGTTCTTCCTATTAAGGTTTCTATAAATGTAACCATTCATGCACATACTATACATGGAAATGCTATGTTTGTATTTAACAATATTCAAGTAATCCAACCAACAATAGATAGGACCGAAAAATGGCATAAGCGTTACTGACTGTTTGGGAGGAACGAGTACATGTGAAAGGATAAACAATCCAAGATTTGCATAATCTATATTAGACTTGGAAATCATACAACTATTACCACAAAAGGAGATTTCAGTTCCAACATCAGGCACAGTTAGAGAAGACGACCAAGTTCCCTACAAAGCACGATTGTGACAAGTTTGATATTTACTTTGAAAATTCATGGGAAGAGAGAAGTCATTGCTACCCTCCAACAATTGGACCGACCTTGGTGTGTGCTTAGGCATTTTTGCTCTCAGCTCATGCAAATTTTGGAATATCCTAGTAGATATGTTTTGGGTGGAATTGATATCATACTTTGGATCACTAGAACGTTTAGTTTATTAGACATAAGCAGAGGGGATGGCCAATTTAGGACGAAACATAGTTGTTTTGGCTTCCAAATTTTCTCCAAATGAGCATAGGGAAGTGTTCATACATGTCTTTTCTATATCACCTATTGGATTTTTTATAGCAGTAGGGGGTATTAGACCATCAACATTGGGTATTCCATCATTATTATAATGGGTGAGTGTGATATGCCAAGGATTCTCCTTCAACTCGTGACATTTTGAACAATGACATACTACTGGGGTGTCATAAAAGATATGTATCTCATGATGAATTACATTCGATGACCTATGACTGTGGCTAGAAGATGACATGTTACAATTGGAAGGGTAAAGGAGATACGCATTTTCATCTATTAACTACTTGTGATATCTTGCTCCTGATAAGAGATTATGATGTTTTGCAACTAGTGGAATATCTTGTGCATCTGAAATTGATCCTGAATCGAGATCTTGTAAAATAGAATACATTGTTATTCAAATTCACATGGATAAGTAACATAAATTCACTTAGATAATTAAAATATAAATAAAATGTGAACTTACTAGAGATGGAAATGGGGAACTCATTGAACTTTGAATAGTATGCAATGAGTTGGAATTTGAAGAATTGGATATTTGATATCATAACATTTTCTCCTTGAATTTGAGCGAAATCAACAATCAATACGTGTCTATAGTCCTAAAATAAATTTTGAGAACCATATCATAATCTAACTTTCAATATAGTTTTGAAACCATTTTATAAGAATAGGGTGAGTTTAAGCATCATATGCATATTATGAAGTATTGTAATTGGTGTGGTTGAATCCTAAAAGAACATTTGAGATGAATATATCATTTTAAGTTGAAACAAAATTCATAAGGATTTTCAATTAAACCGATGCACCATAATAATACAACCACACTAGTGCGTCCTAAGTAACAAGATGCACCAATGTGGCTAAACCACATATGCATCATGTTGGAACATCTGCAAAAGCCTGCAAAATAAAATATCCACTAGATTTGATAGCAGAGAGTTATCTAGTCAATTTTCAATATTGTTGACCTCAATGCACTAAGTATATAAAGGTGCATCGGGGAAACTGTATTTTTAATACACACCGCAGTATGATATCTAAATTTATTTTTATTGTATTCCAATATGGTGCACGGTGAAAAGAGTAGCGCACAGGTGCGCTCACATCTTTTTGGCACACTGCTATTTGGGAAAACAATTAGAAATATATATTTATGGTGCATATCCTCTTATGACACACTGGTTTGCTTGTGTAAATAGCACACTGAAGTTTAGAAAATAAAAATTAAAAAATCACACGAATTATTTTCCCATAAATTGAAAAAGGAGCGGGAATATCAATTTCAAAAACTATTCTATAAGGTATTTAAAAAAAAACTAATCGCTATTTTATTATTTGCCAAAATAGTGAGGGGAGAGTTTTAGAAGAGAGACTTACCGGGGAGGAGTTTGGAGAAACCAGATTATTCTGAAGATCAAAATTTGTAAGGCATAGTGAATCGAACAAAACCCTACATAGTAGAAATTTCAACTATGTAAATTATTACTATTGATCATGATGCATGATTTATTTATTTTCCTATTTAGATTTTAA
The DNA here is from genome assembly GCA_027924585.1 of Larix kaempferi. Lineage (NCBI taxonomy): Eukaryota > Viridiplantae > Streptophyta > Pinopsida > Pinales > Pinaceae > Larix > Larix kaempferi. Next base: position 4,562,585 of record BSBM01000662.1, read on the forward strand.
ATAAATTAAAAAAATTCATAGTTACGTTCAATGTTGGAACCCTTGTTTTCTTGTTGCTTCCTTTTCTTTTATGTGACTGCAAAATTTTACATTTGGGTTTAAATCCCTCTATTGTTTCACAATTAACATTTTTCTTTTTAGGGATTTTAGATTTAATAGGTTTGTAGTTTTATATATAAGGTATTGGGTATGATGGGACCACTTCTTGGTTCGAATCCAAAACCTTGTCGGCCCTATCAATTTTTTTATAATTATTTTTAGAAAAAATATTACACAGTTTTCGGTGCGTCCAAGTTGTTTAAACACACTGGTGCTTTTATAGTAATAACGTACTTCTAATGTCATGCCTATCAATTTTTAATTTCCTTCTTAAAAAATGCTTATGCTTTTTTCGGTGCTGTCAGGTTGTTTTAAAGAACCAGTGCGTTATGCGTAAAGTGCACCATTTTGATTATCGACATGTTATAATAAATAAATTGCACTGACAAATGAGTATATGAATTTCTTACTTTCTTCTGGTTAATGGTGAATTCAAGTATGATGCAATCGTGCATTCATGTATGCGAAGCATCAATGTGTTTTGTATACTAAAACACACTGAAATGGCAAACTACTTTTTTATTTTGAAGATATGTAATTTATTTGTATAATATAATTAATAACTTCTCTATTTAATGGTCCAGGTTGTTTATTGATAGAAAATGCATGATAACAGTCCGATGAACAACAATCCTAGTCAACATGATGGGAGCACATCCAAAATTGCTAAGAACGCAAGTTCTTTGTAATTTCTGTACTAAATTAATATGTTTGAATTATTTGTAAATTTAACTAATATGTATTGGTTAATATGTGACATGCAGAGCCAAAAAATGAGGAAGCTTGATAAGATTATTTGCAATCTAAGTGCAGAAGAGCATAAAACCTTCATGGAAAAGTTGCAGAGCGATGAATCAAGTGAACAAAAAAGAAATCAATATAATTTTTTCTTGAGTTTTGACTAATACTGTACTTAAGAATATTGCTAATATGTTTTAAACAATCTAATTCACATATGTTAACTGTTATGCAGGGACTGGAAACAATAGAAGGGAATGTAATCATAAGAAAAAACAAATTATGGAAGATATAAATGATGATGAATTGGTCCTTAGCTCATCTGGATTGTTGTTGAAATTTTATGAAAGGGTTTTTTTTTATTTATAAAACTACGAGGGATATAGTGGAAAGAACACATAGAGGTACATTCCACTTGCAATACAGAAATCAATCCAATGATTCCAAGAATTAGGTTATATCTAAACTATAGGAGGCGTTTCCAAAGAAATGGTCAATGAGACCCATCAAACTTACAATAGAAAAAGCATACACCAACAAAAAAGAATAATTCAAATAGTAATATTCCTAAACATGCTTTTATAGAATATGCATCTACTACTACAAAGAATTCCTTTATTAATACTAATCTTGCTACATTTATTTTTCATAGCAGCATAAAAATAGTTTAATGTCATTTTATATTTTCAGGAAGATTATGAAAGTCCCAAAGGATGAACGATGTGATATCCGAAATATGCTAGTAGGGATGTCCAAAAAAGTGTACAAGGAGATGGTTAAGGAAATGGGAATAATGGCATCACAAGAGGAGCTATCTCAACAACAATATGCTTCAAATGTATAAAATCATTGAATTTTTCTATTATGTACATCTAATTAACTAATTTAGCATTAAATATTAATTTTCAATTGTTTTGTTGCATAAAAGAAAATAAAATGGGACCCATTCAACACATAAAACAGGACAACGAGGAAAAAAAAGGGTTGATAGCAAAGTTTGTTAGTGATTTACTTATAACAACTTAAGATTTCATATTGGCTATGATCTTCATATATATATATATACACACACACACACACACACCGACCATCATTGGATTCCTTCAAATATGTGTTTACATACAAAGAAGAGTCATCACAAGAGTTGATTGGCATTGGGTTAAGTAAGGGTTGTGAGTATATGTTGGTGTATCAATTTTCTTTTACTTCTCTCATTGGATAAGTAATAGAACAACAAAAAATATTTATATCTATGATTTGTTACGAGGTATAAAACTTGCAGGAAACAAAGTATGGATTGGATCCAACACAAGAGTTGTTGAGAGAAAACATGAGATTTGGATTTGAAAGAATGTGTATCATTCAGGACTCAATTATTTCTATGGTATGTCAATTTTCAATTTACATTCATGTATAATATCTATTTTAATTTTTATTATTCCCAACAATCTAGATACACTCATCACACTTTATTTTTATGTTTGTAGATGGAAGTTGAAGAAGATGAAAACAATCGAGACAATCAACAAAACATTCGGCCAAATAACCCAAGTCATGCAAGTGGCTTGAGCACTGACAACAGTTCCAAGGAAGAATAACGTTCCATATATTTTGGATGTTAATGCAAGCTGCTATATATTTTGAGATAATTGTCTATGAAAATCAAACTTTTTGTATAATGTTCTGGATATAATGTCCCAATTGAAAGACAAGGAGTTACCAATAAGTGTAACAATTACATGTATGCTGACATTTTGATTGGTGTGGACTTTATGTTGTCCCATTTTGTATGACAAAGGGCCTTTTATTGATATATAATAAAGTAAAATTTTTTATTCTATTGCATTCTCCAATGTCATTGTGAAATTTTTCATGTAAAATGTTACATCACTAATTAAATATATGGATGATGAAAAATTACAATAGACGGGGAAATTTATTATATAACAAATTAATCCAAACATCATATCCAAACATAACAATGAAAATTCAAATGAATACTATAAAAAATATTTCAATTTCTGATGAATAATGGAATAAAATAAAATAAAAATAAAATATAGATATTCTAGTGAAATGTAAGTAGTCACTATTCACCAAATAGAAAATAATCTCCAATGCTCTCAGTTGTTTCAATTGCACTAGTGCATTTGAGACAATGTAGCACCGGTAGTTCATAAGTGTCGTTGTGTTTTAATAGTTAGTAAGCACCAGTGCTATTTGTGGTATAATGCACCGGTGCATATATTGCTATGATGCACTGCTTCGGTTTAAAAATTTGGTGCACACCGGTGCTATACATATTAACAAGCATCGGTGCATATAATGCTTTCAAATTTTTGTGCACACTAGTGCATATGTTTCTTTTAAAAGCACCAGTGCATTTTTCATTTGTTAGCACTGGTGTGTTTACTTGAATAAAGTGCACCGATAAAAAAACCTCAGCTAAAGCCTCCAACCGCCAAGTTTTTTTAGTTATAATAAATTTCCGTATAAGCCTCCACTAAAACATCAGGTACCATTGGTAGAGGTTGTAAAAGAGGTTTTTTTGACAATTTTGGTCAATCTTGTAACACTAAAAATCTCCGCTATGACCTTCGCTACATGTTCTTTTCCTTGTAGTGTGGGTGGCGGTACTAGTTGGTTGAACCATGTGGTGGTGGCTAAGTTGGGAAGCTCTATTTCGTCGATGTCACTATGTACCACTCCATCACATTCTTTGGTCTTCTCATGATACCTAGTAAATGATTTCCCTTGGTGGAGCATCTATTTGGAAATATATATGCCAATGTTATTGCGACTACTAGGCATTAACGTTTACATTGAAATCACATGAAGTAGAGATGCAAACTTTACAAAGTGTCGATTTGGAAATACATATGACAATATTATATTTTCCACCACTAGGTGTTAATGTATACATTGAAAGTAGAGATGCAATCTTGATAGAGTACCGATTTGGAAATACATATCACAATGCTATTTCCACCACTAGGTGTTAGCATTTTCATTGAAATGGAAAAAAATAAGATTATATGAAACATTGACGGAGACTCTATTTGGAAATGCATATGATGGTGCTTAAACTGGAGAGGTTCCAAGGCTAGAGCACACGTAAAAAGGGTTCTAAAATAAAAACATATTCAAAGTAGAGGTATACCTGACGCCCAATATAGGTTTCCAAGTGTAGGTAAAGCAAGTATTTTAAGGATAAAAGGTTGGTGACTTCATGAATGATTTCCATCCCCAAATGGAACCATACAATTGATGATTATCGAAGCATACAAAAAGCATTAGGTGCCAACAAATGTACTCAGCATTGGTACATGGAGCATTCAACAAAGGTGAGGCCATTAGATGAGTGAATTCCTTCACCAATATTTGTCTGGGATAAACTTCCAAGTTCACCATGTTCTAATCCCTTCACTGGGTAAATCCCCATTTCATTAAATATGGACTAATTCAAGTCCAAATTTATTTGTAAGAATATAAAAACAAGTTTTTTAAAGACCAAAATCATGTTTTCTAAAGTCCAAAATTCTTTGAATAAAAAATTGCACTTTAGAAGGACTATTTTTGGGGTTTAGAAAGGCTAATTTGGGAACTTTTTAGTCTAGATTCTATTGAATTAGTCCATATTTAATGAAATGGGGGTTGTTATTCCTTCTTTAGGTGAAATCATGTATAAATATCCACCTTGCTATAGCCCTCTTGATTAAACCATACTTTGAAACATTAAATTATACATGAAACATATATATATATATATATATATATATATATATATATATATATATATATATATATATATATATATATATATATTGGTTGCCTTTCCTTGGTTGCATTCCTTTGTAGACGAGTTATATCAATAAATATACAATTCTCCATTAATCAACCATGCTGAATTGTATGTGCCATGGGTTTGGGCAATTGAAATTGGCCTTCAAACCAGTGAAATTTAAATCCATAGAGCTGGGAACTATTCATCCGCTTGACCTTATTTATGTTGAATGTTGTTGTCTCTTTGTCAACGATACTGAGAACTCAACCAGAAAACCAATCCTGGAATCACCAATTTTTTTCTTAATTTTTCTTTGCATAAAATATATTAGGCTACACTCACATAAAAGAAGCACTCAAATGGAAACCATTATTTTCTCAATAAACCCAAGTAATAGGCACAACTTCATCAATTCTAGTTTGGAAAATCCACTAGAAGCTCAACCAAGAAACAACAAAGAAGCATAGCTACAAAGCTAAAGTATTTGAATATTTGAAAATCACTTTCACAAAACATGTGTCGCTCCTTTATCTCTAAGACATTGCAATACTAGCCTTAAATGCTCTTCGTGCTCCTTTGGTGTTCTTAAATATATCAAGATATCATTCAAAAACATTTGCAAAAACTTAAAGAATGAGAAATATTCCGTTGACTCATTTCATCAATTACTATTTAGGGTTTTGAGAATGGAAAGAGGGAAAGCCCCCCAACCCCTTGTCAAATTTAAGACACTTGATCAACATAATTGCACTAGTAGAAAAGTGAAATATACGGGCTAAAAAAACTACTAAAAATTGCATATAAATGACTAAGTTTAGTCACATGACTATTAGTCACTTTTTGCAAGTCACTTACAACGCGGCTGAATACATGACTAAAAATGTTTAGTCATTTATTGGTTGTTCTGCTTGGTCAGTTTGATAGTATATTTAGTCGTTGTTTTAGTCATTGATTGTTGTTAACTAGTCATTTATTTAGTCATTGATTACTATTAATTGGCCCCATTTATTTAGTCATAATAGTCATTTATTGTCATCAACAAATAGTGTATTTATTCATTTTAATCTTTAATTTCTACCAACTCATAGTATATTTAGTAGTTTTCTTAGTCATTGATTGTTGTTATCTAGTCATTTATTTAGTAGTTGTAGTTATTGAATGTTGTCAATAAGTAGTTTATTTAGTCATTTTAATCATTAATTACCGTCAAATAGTAGTATATTTAATCATTTTTATTCATTGATTTCTATATATAGGGCACAGAGGAATCGAACCACCAACCTCCTTCTTGTAAGGTAGGTGCTCCTCCATTGAGCTAGCATCCTTAAATAGAATCAAAGTTCACACTGAATCAAATTTCACACTAAAAATATAAGTTTAGTTAAATATATAAATCACATTTTATTTTGACTTTTCTTCATAAAAGAACAAGATGTTCCAGCTTCGATAAACTTCTGAAACCCATTCACCTCCCCCTCACCTATCTTGGAAGCACTCTCATTTGTGGCCTTTCCAAAATCAGTTTTGTGGTACCACCCTCTAACGTAGACATTTATAGACTTTCCCTTACAAGAAGGAAATATATGTCAAACTATGGGCTCACATAGAATCATCAAATCCTCCCATATCATCACAAATCGCAAAATCTAGTTTCTCTTCCCACTTGGAAAGCATAACATTTTTTATTCCTGTAAAATATTCGGTTTTGTTTTCTAAGATATTAAGTTCTTTCAATATATGCTCTTAACTGGTAACATCAAACACCATTATAAGCATATAATAATTCTCAATTTCTCCTTAAATCTCAAATTGTGGATCTATATCTTTCTCGAGAGTGGAAAGATAATAAAATAAAAGAGGATAAAAATTGCACGCCAAACAACTTTTCATCATTTTAATGAAACAAATAGAAAATACATAAGCATGTGGAGAAGCAAGTCTAGAGGTAAACCTTATGCTTATGAAAGTCCAGTTGATCTCCAATGAAGCAAACCCATTGATTTCAAGCTTGAAATGATCAATAGAATAAGGGTAGCAAGGACCACAATGCCAAGAACTGACAAAATGAAATTGAGATTTACTTAAGGTCCTCATGTGAACAAAAGTAGTTAGTGACTCAGTGCCTCTGAGAGATGAATACGTATATGAGGCACAACTAGTGAGGAGCACACCACAATTCTCTACTATGTGGGGTCTAGGGCTTGGGCATATGTCATTTTGAAAGGCCAAAATATAAGCAAAATTTTAATGTAAAAATAGTAGAATTTGTTAAAAGATAGGCATTTCATTATATGGACCTAAATTTATATGATGATAATGAAATGAACAATTGCAAGTTTATCATTAAGAAAGTGGACGCTGCTTATAAAAATGACAGGATGACATAATGGAAGAAAAAATATCCTTCAATAGCCAGTGCCAAGAAATCCTAGTGCACAAAAAAAAAAAAAAAGCATAACATGTGCAAACTATGAACTGTAAAGAAAATGGTCAAATAAGTACTTACCACAATTTCTCCAATAGGATCTATCCACCAGTATAGAGTTCTTGCAAGGGCAGCAACAATCAAACCAACTGCATTGGTGATCACATCAAAGGAGTGATCTTGAGCATATGCCTTCACAATCTCATTAGTAAAACTTCGACATAGAGTACAAAGAACAAATTCAAAAGAGTAACTGAAACCATGATTCGAACCACCCAGTTCCATTTGTCACCATCTAAAGATAAACCATCCTCCTGTATAAATTTGGAAATAGAGTTGGAAATTAGTGCCATGTCTCTTAACAAAAATCGCAAGGAGAGCATCTAGAAGCCACCCAACAACAAAATCTATAAATTACTATTCTATTGAAATATGGAAAGCATTATCTACGAGTGCACTTGAGAATCTTCTTGAAAAAGAATGGCAATGCAACTACATAAATTTTCCAAGATTGCATAAATCAAAACCGCATAGCTGATAAGGAAATCACTTCCCATATATTGTTTTAATCTAAGAAGTATTTAATCAATCAAGCCAATGAGTCTTTGGCTATGATCGCACCATTCAAGCTTGTATACAGAAGCACAAGATAGAGTATCTATAATAGAAAAATGGTAATTTCTTTACCTATTTCTAGAGATCTCATTCATTCATGGAGATCACATTCATTTCTAGTCTAGTCTCAAGATAAATATGAACGCGACAGATAGGAAATCACTGGTTAATGCATTCTTCCTAGGGTCCTCAACATCAAACAATTTGTGCCAAATATTGATAGCACATAACCTAATATACATTGGTTAAAGAAAAATTGCATTCCTCGACAAACAAGATGAGTAGCCAAATATTTTGTGTCAATTATAACAGGTGGAGATGATACAAACTTGTGATGACCTTGTAAAAGGAATTGATTTTTAATTTGTAATTTATTGCAAAGATATCGGGATAGGCTAGTGCTACCATATTTAAGAATGGTATTTGTTAATTGGAAATTTTGTTTATAGAAAAACAAAAAAGGAACATGAAAATTCTCTTATTTATGGATTACAAACAACATACAATTTCACTCCCATAGTACTGCACTATGTTTTTATGCTTGAGACCACTAAGCAATGTTATTTCCTATCCAAGGCAAGTAGAAAAAATCTATCAATATTCATATAGATAATAGTGTTTGTTAAATACAATTGAGACTGCCTCACCACTTAAATTCATGCTTCACAGCATCCAAATGCATACTCACCACTTATGCAAAACTTGCACCCTGTTTGTAGTACTCAACAGATCTTGAGGCTAATCCATCGATACCTTGGCACCAAGATTCATTGTTTGATCCTGGAAATGGAACCAAACCCTTCATGCATAACAATAGCAATAATAATTCAATCATTGATGATAGATATCCAGGCTCAAAATGTAATTAATATAATCTTTAACAAGAAGTCAAAGAAAACAATTTGCAAATAGACCTACAATAGTAAAGGAAAAACACAACATAATCACATGGAAACAAGACTTAGGAAAATACCTTGTCAACTTTGATGTCTAGCATACTATTTTATTCACACAAAAAATCAGCAAATTCCCTTCCATAAGTTGTGGACTAGTAGAGGGTCTCTTCAAAAAGGATGGAACCAAAAATATATTCCTCAACTCTTGGTGTGGTCAACAAGAGTTGCTTGTATGTTTGGCAGTTGGTTTCATTGTTTTCTAGCACAATGGAAGAAAGCATATTCTGACAAGTGGCATTGGAATCATCTATGACAGGAATACCATGACCTGGAGATGCAATAGTTTTCTGTAAATCCATGTTGCAAAATCAGAAAACATAAATTGCAATGTGTTCACATCATAGATATTTACCAATCACTACAATTTTGTTGAAAAACGGGTGAAAATGTAAATTGCTCTAAAACTAGATTGTGTTTCTTCAATATTTTCTTTTAAATGGTAGAAAACTAAAACAGACACACAAACAAAACCATAGCACCAGAATCGTTAAAACAGACACACAAACACAACCATACCACCAAAATCATACCACAATGGAACTAGATAATAATGTCTCTACAAATAATTAACCACCACAAGCAAAAGCTACAAAACAACATCTAACATTACCGAATAGCAAGGTCATATGGTTTTATTTGGAAACACCAAATTTAAATATTAGAAATTGTTTTATTAAAAGAAGAAAACTGTATTTTGATATTGGTTGAAATATTTGTAGAAGTCAATAATATTTTTCAACTGATTTTTCCTCTCTAAGTCCATGTCTTTCTTGAAAGTTACAAATTAAATATTAAATATTGAATTGTCTCAGAAATTGCTAGGTTTGAGATGTTGTAATAACATCTTGTACTGTTGATGGATACACTGATACTTCCACAACTTACAAGATTAATATTCCAGCATAGCAAAATATAGTAGTGAACTAAGATGTGGAGTTTTATGAGGATATGGCTCATTTCACTAATTCATTCCAACAATGTGGGTTAATATTCTCCTGCTCATGTTGTCTTCCCAGGTTGCATGATGGTGAATGATTTTAGAAGAAAGTGGTTGAAGTTAAAATATTTATTACTCCTTCGAAGTTGTAGGAGTACACATTGTAATGCTTGGTTGGTTTGATCAAACCGTTGGATTGTGTTGCTCAAAAACATGGATGGATGGGATTATTCTTTCACATTCTAGGCGTTATGACCTCACCCGCACTTCGGTAGATGTAAAATTCCTTCATCTTTCTCTAGATCTATCAACCAAATACACTGCAATTGAGATAATTTCCAAATATTATTTCCCCAATGCTTCAACCTTTTACGTAATAGGCTATTAGGTGGATTAAACCACTAAAAAAATCAAATTTGAGCATGGTGAAGGAGATAACAATCCCTCCTGGACTGGATATGTTCATGCAGGATGTTATAACTAGCCCGATTGTTCTGGTTTAGAATCCAAATCCGGATTATTGAAGAGAAGCCATCTTTAGTAATAATATATATAAATAAATGTCGAATGAATAGATGATGATAATTTACAAATATGGCCCACCTTAAATATGGCTTGGGCATCGACTTGAGGAGTCACGTCCTCTTAGATGAACTATTTACTAATTAATACTAATTATTATTAATGTCTTATTTATTAATTATTTATATATTATTTTATATATGTAACATTGCCACTCCCTTTAAGGGCAGCTTTGTCCTCAAAGCTGATTTTACTTATATCAACTTTGTTCTGGATTTGCGTTGAAGCACTGACTGAGATGTGTATTATGGATTGGTTCCTTTCTTTGGATGTGAGCCTGGACCTTCATGTTGTAATCCTTTCTGTTTGAGTGGTGATTTTTTGAAACAATACAATTTGTAATTATTTGTTTTCCATATCGCCTTTTGGATTCCATTTATGAGCAATTGTGGACCTTCATTACCATCACATTTTTGTTTAGTATTCATAGTGAAGAAACTTCGTTGAATGCTAAGTCTTACATCTATAAATAATGATATTTTGGAATTTTGTAGTGTAAGTTTGGTTAAGTTATTAGTCCATATCCATTCAATTGTTGCAACTATTGGGATCCTAGATAGTCACACAATATTAAGATGTTGAATACCTCTTGTCAGGGATGCTTTTGATTCATATATCTCTTTGATCATCTCATCATCAGTGGTGTCTTGAAAATCTCCCTTCACTTCTTTCATAATGACTTTTTAAGGCTAAAAGTCTATGTTCATGCTCTTCTTTTCCAAAAGTGAATTCAATTATATTACTTCCACTTTTTATACTGGTTGTGGATCCAACATTGGATGTCATAATAATGGAAGTATTTTTAAGATATACTCCTACACTTGTGTTTGTAAAACCATCATTGGTTCTTCCAACCTGTTTAAGTAGACATTGACTACTTCCATGGCTTACAACTCCATCAATTGGCTCAATAGAACTATATAGAAAAACTGGTTGAGAACAATGTGCAAGTGCTTTTTTATACTCCTTATTCTCTCCAAACATGGTATTATCATATTTTTTATCATGATGCTTAGCATGACTAATTGCCTTTGGCATGCCACTAGCTACTGTAGATCCATTATCTGCTACTTCATATTCCACAAATGGTGGACATTGATCTAATGCAGACACATGTTCTATCACCTTGTTGTTGTTGTCTTTTTCCTCACTCTCTATCGTAGGTTCCCTTAATATATCTTCCTCATCTTCTGGGTGTACGTCTTCTACCAGATACTTATAAGTAACACTGGCTTGATTTTCATCAAGGTCATCTCCAATTGTTCCAATTCCATGGGATACATAGGATTTAAATATTTTCTCCTCAAAACTATCATCGTCATCGCCAAAAGCAAGCCAATATTTTAGATACTTATCAACAACACTAGCTTGACTCTCATCGAGGTCATGTCTACTCATTCTAATTCTACGGAAGATGATGGATTTCAATCTCTTTTTCTCGTAGCTTTCTCCAACATAATCAAGAGTGGGTGGATTTGGAGTGATCATTTCAACTCTCTCCCTCTTGCATTGCTCAAGAACCATTATCAATCCTTTATTGAATGACTTCATCATGCATATATGGGTATGAGAAATAAAGAATATAATAAAAATAAAAATAATATTATATTTATATACTTTATTTTATTATAAGGATTGACTAATAATAAAAATTCATTCCATCCACCCAGATTCAATTCCGTTGAGACATCTTCCGGCTTGGATTACCATTTGCTCAACATACCATCCACAATATGTGAGGAAGTTTGTTGAGATTTCCCGTGCGTGTTAGCTTTCCTTAAAAAAAAAGAATAATAAAATTTCATAAAAATACAAATATTATTATAATAATATTAATATAATATGTAATTTTATTAAAATTGTTGTGGTTTGTGTAGGGGTTATGGAGCAACACGATGGATGGAGGAGTGCGATGAGAGAAGTTAGCGTGGAGTTGGAGTGGAGGGATGTGTGCAGAGGGTGAGTTGGAGGTGGCGTTGTGGTAGCTTTGGGGAAGGCTGGTGTGAGGGTAGGCTGAAGTTGGAGTGTGGGGATAGAGTGGGATGAGGGGATGGAGCAACAGTTGGATATGTGGGGAGGGAGAAATGTAGGGATGGCATTGGATAAGCAGTGTGCAGTGGATGCAGTAGGAGGGAGAGAATGGCACAATGAGTGGAGGGAATGCGCGGGGGTGGGAGCACGGTGGAGAAGTGCGTGGTAGGGTTGGTGCGAGGGTAGGGAGGTGAAGAGGACTGGGATGGGGTATTGCGAGAGGTAAGGACACAATGAATGGTATGCGCGGGTATGGAGGAAAGGAGAAGGAGAGACGTTGTCACGTCCCCTCCCATTCTACCAGCTAGATGGAGAGGATCATGAGGTTAAACTGGGCATCCAGCCCCATACATTATAAAGAAACATTCAAACAATCATTCAGATTTTTAAATAGAGATATGAAGATGCATAATTATCAGAAATCACAGCGGAATTTATTTATGAATTACACAATCTTCACACATTCATAATATTCATCAAATGGTAATTGCCAATTTAACGCACAAGAGAATACTTATCTTATACAGAAGTAGTCCCACGCAACTGGCTATGCAACTGCAACGTTCCACCCAACCGTAGGTCAGTGTGCTCCTCAATCTCTCAGCACCACTGCCACCCCCGAGCTGGGCATGATCTCTACAAGAAACCAGGGAACAGCAGACTCACACATAGCCAAGCATACACCAAAATGAGCCAAGCCAATCTACAATTGGGTTTATCAGGCTGCTAGGAGATGGAAAGGAAGAGTTGCTAAACTAGTGAGCTCCAGCACAGAGCCAGGGATAACCTTGCAAGATCTATCTAGCTTGGCACCCACAATACCTACACACCCAGCACAAGGAAGTATTCTTTTCTCTGCTATACAGTCCCTCAAGCCATACCTTCCCTATCTAGTGCTCTCAGGGTATGCATAGAAGAGTAACCAAAGCCCTCTTGATCTTCTTGAGAGGTTGTCTCCCCCACTAGGTTTATCAAGCTACTTCTGTCCACTACCACTCCAAAACTTCAATTCACAGGTTCAAACCAAAAATGAGGATGCACACCACAACAGAACACAATCATGGGGCAGGATAAAACGTTTTTACAGGTAGATGCATCAGATGGGGTTTCAGCTAGCTCAGCAAAACGTGGGAACCCACAAAAACGAAATGGGAAGTTGGGGAACAACCCACGAAGCCAAATCCGTTTTTAGTAAAACGTCCAGGGTCAATTCGGGGCAAAAACGACCTCCCTCCTAGTCCCCAATTCGTGGCCTTCCTCTCCCAACTGTTATACCAGGAAAAAACGACTCCCAGGCATGGAAAAATGCAGGATTTTGATGAAAAACGTATATGGAAAAGACCCAGCTAACTCCAACTGCGTGAAAAATGAGTGAAGACTGCCCATTTCCCATGGCTTTGGGCACCATTTCGTGGGTGTTTTCTTGCCCCACAAGCAAAAACACGAATTTCCAGGTTGATGGCTTGCCCATGCATGAAAATGGCTTGCCCATACTTCTTCATTTCCAAGGCATTAACTGCCTTACCCAATTTCTTGGGAGAATTAAATGATTGGGTGCATGAGACAAAATGGGTAGTTGGTGGTTTATGGGTTTACCCATTGACACATGGATTAATACCATTGGCTCAAGGGTTTGAATAATTTCCCTCCCTATTCCTTGTAGAACCATGCCCCATCTCTTTTGTTGCATTGCATAGCCGGTTGTGGGTTTTTCATTAAAAATTCGTAATTACATGATGTCTTATATACATTGTGCCCATCTCGCACAAGAACCATAGGCATCTATTTTAATTGCCGATACATGAAACTCTAAATCAATGGTGGGGCCTTGGCCTTGAGCTCCTCACCATGATTAAATTACAATATTTACATCATTTACAAAGGGGGTCAAAATGGGGATGTGACAAACGTGGGTATGGAGTGGTGTAAGAGTTGGGGAGGGTTGAGCTTGGAGCAAAGGATGGAATGGCATAAGAGTTGGGGAGGGTTGAGCTTGCGAGAGGCATGGACACTGGGGCAGGATGGAGGGAGGGTTGAGGCAGCGAGGAACGTGGATAGAAGGAAACATGGAATTGAGCAATGGAGAGGTGAGCGCGAAGAGCGAGGGGATGGAAAAGCACAGTTGGAGAAAGTGACGGGGTGAGTGATGGGAGGAAGAGTGTACCAGTGGCAGGGAAGAAAATGGTGAGGGTGAGGGTGAGGGTGAGGGCGAGTACACTGAAGATAAGAATGTGGAAGGAGAGGAGTGAGCGTGAGTGAGCTGGGATGATGGTGTAGCGGAAGAGCAGAGATATGAGAAGGTGAAGCACATTGGAGAATAGGCGGTGATTTGAATGCCGGCTCAGAAGAGGAATCAACTTTATTGTTGTAGCAAGAGAAACTAGGTGCTCTACATCCCAGTATGGGGGAGATGTTGTAATGTTTGTGATGTAAAGTTTGTTACTAACAAAATAATTAAAAAATAAATACACCTCAAGAAATTGGATCCCTCTCATGGGTTTAAGATGGATCTATGCTGGTTTAGACCAAAAGAGTGAATCCTATTTCCATCCCAATAAATATATAAGTAAAAATTAATTGATAAATAGATAATGGGAAGCCACGTCCTCTTAGATGAACTATTTATTAATTATGGTTGAGGAGGAATTTGATTACAAAGTGTTTGATGAAGTTTTATGTTACTACCCACATGGTTATTGTTTAGTAGACAAGGAGAGAAAGACCATTTTTTAATCAACCCATAAAGACCATTTTTAATCAACCCATTCAAAGATATGTACTGAATGGAAGATGAACATTTTGAACAATGGTGAGAGATGAAGTTAATAAATCTATTATTATAAGTGGAGATAGTGGTATAGAGAAAACTGAAACTACAAAAAGAGCAATGTAGTATCTAGAAGCTCTTGGAGGTGCTATGCTACCTCTTCTTTATATAATTATGGAGGAATCATTTAGTAGAGGGATTGAGCATGAGAGGATAGTTTGTAATCTACAAGAGGTATTAAAGCTACAATAACTATAACGTACCCACCTATCTATCCAATTCGTGGAAGGGAACATGATGGCAAATCCTAGGGCTTTTACATAAACTCAGCCCATACATTAGATTTTAAAGCAAAGAAATACATGCGTGCAGATGTATATCAATTAAACATGCACAGCGGAATGAAAACCTCATCCACACAAATTACATGATGCCATTCAATTTAACACAGCCAACAAATTAATACATTTGCAGAAGTAATTACATAATAAAATACTCATCTTGATGTAATGTTGTCCCAACAACTAGCTATGTCGCTGCAATGTTCCTCCCAACCATAGGTCTCTGCCCAGCCTATATTATTTCAGCACTCAGAGACCACCCCTGAGATGGGCATGATATCTACAAGGAACTTGGGACTCTCGAACCATGCATGGCCAAAGAAATGGATACACAATTCAACCATGGATTCACAGAATAGGGTCTATGGGTTTTCCCCAAAACATGGGCACACCAAAAACGGATTGTGGGAAGAGGGAATCAACACCAGGGAAGAAAACCGATTTCTCCCACAGATGTATGAGAATTCGGTGGGCCAAAATGGCCTCAATTCAACCCCAAATCGTTTCCTCTCTCTTCCCCACTGTTAGCCACAACAAAAACGCCCTTCCCAGCTAGGAAAACGAAGGTAAACACAGCAAAACCATTGAGAAAAATGCCCAGGTAGCTCTATACTCATGAGGGAGAAAGACTGGTGGTTGAATAATGGCTTGGGGGAAATTTTGTGGCTCTTTTATTTCCCAAGAAGCCAAACATGAAAATCTAGGAAGGGTGGCTTGCACATACTCGAATTTGGACAGCCATACCTCTTCATTCCCCAAAGGCATTAACTTCCTCAACCAACTCTTGGGATAAATGAATGGTTGGATACAAAAGTCAACATGGGTAGTTGAGGGTTCATGGGTTCTCTCATTGACACTTGGCTTGACTTGATTGGCTCAAGGGTTTGAATATTTTCTCTCCTAATTCCTTGTAATATCATGCCCCCATCTCTTGTTGCATTGCATAGCTAGTTGTGGGCATTTATATTAAAATTCATATTTACAATTTCCATGGTTCTCTAGCACATGGGTAGCATAATTTCAAATACTTGCCTCTTAAAGGTCGGCGTTCACTAGTGGGGCCTTGGCCTTGAGCTCCACGCTAGGAATCATACATAATATACATACAATATTTACATTATAGCCCAAAATATTACAAGGGTCAAAATGGGGGACGTTACAATCCCCTCCCCTTGGAATAACACCGTCCTCGGTATTCCAATACCTAGGAATACATACACGCTATATATGTGTCCAAAATTCACAAAATATGGCATGTCTGTCCTACATCTCACCCTTTACTTGGGTTTTCGGGACCAAGTCCTTTGTTCTTCAAAAACTGCTCCCATTGGCTAGGACCTTCTAGCTCTGCATGAGGGCATTGTTCCAAAACAATCCCTTCCCTTTCTTTACCTTCCCGTTGATCTACAAGTCTGGAAACTTTATGGCGGATACCCTCTTGATGCTCCATTGTTGGGAAGTCACGGAGGCAATGATTTCCTCCACATCCCCAACATTTCATTAGTTGCTTTACCCTTTCCTGTTCAAATTCCTTTGAGTCTTCCCACCTGGAGCGTTTCTTAATCAGCCGATTGGATGAATGCTTCTTCATGGATCCACTTTCCTTTCCTTTACTGATTGCTCCCAGAATGCTTTTTACCTCTTTTTGCAAGTGAATAGAGTCCTGCAAAACCTTGTGGTTCATCTCATTCTGTTGCCTCTGTAGCTTGAGCATCTCTCCAAGATTTTCTTGGGTCCTGGCAATTGTTTGAAGAAGACTTTCATCCAACTCTGATAGCCCTCGGTTTGCTGCCATGCTTAATGGAAATAACTGACCACACTTTGCTTACTAGCAACACTTTCTTGTGCTAGCTACAACCAATTGTTTCAATTTCTTACCTGTGAAATTCATCATGGAAATTCTTTGTTAGGACAAGCATAATATAAACATTAAAATTAGTCAATTAATTTCCCAATTGACATGGAATGTCCATGTTTTATTCATGGGACTTCCACACTTTCATGCTTTCCACATACACATGAACTCATTCATGTTCATTCTTTCACGGGAAATTTACTATTTCAGAATTCACAATTCATTTCAAGCAATTAAATACAATCTATTTTCAGCCATGACATGCACTCAACAATCTTTTGTTTTATGAATGCATCAATCAAAAGGAAAGAGAGGAGTAGGATTTTCTCCCTCTTAGTCTTGTTCTATTATGGAGCTACACCATTGTCGTGGTTTCATGCTCCTTAGTCTCTTTCACTTCACTGTGAATGCTTTGACTTTCCTTTCTTGGCTATGACACTTAGTGTTAACACCCAAAAAGTGCTCACTAGCTCATTCCCTTATTCACATGACCCATTTGTCCACTTTTCCACCATTTGAGCCTCTAAAACCATCAAAAGGTCACCAAAAGACCACAATACACCTTTTTTCCCCTCAAAATATATATTTTTCCTCAAAAAACACAAAAAACCCTAAAAAATGGTCCAAAATTCCCAAAAAATATTAAAAGGGAATAAAAATATAAAAGATATTCAAAAAGGGAAAAAGAGGGAAAAAGAGACCAAACCCATGTTGGTTAATACCATTGGTTTCCTCAAAACCATAATGGTTTTCCCCATCACCAAAAACTATAAAAAGGTGATAGGGGCTCCTCACTTTCCATCCACATTTCATCCTATCCTTATGCTGCCAAATTCCTTTTGAGAGCCATTGCCTCCCATTGTGAGTTTGAAGAATCCCCATTTTAGCATCTTGGAAAAGAGACCATTGGAGCTTGGAGCACCTCAACCTTGGAGCTGCTCAACACCAAACATCATCACCTTTGAAGTAATACAAAAAATCCATTATTTTTTATCTTGTTCTTCCATGGATCTATTTGCTTATTGTTCTTAATCTTGTTCTTGTTTATTTACACATGTTTATGATAATGTTAGATTAGATTTATAATTGTTTTTTGCTTTTCATTCGAAAATGCTATTACATTGTTAATAGGTGCATCCTTGCACATGCTGGGTTGAAAAACCAAGCAATAATTTTTGGCGAATCCACTAGGAACCCTCCTCTATAGTTTCCTACAGAACCTTGGGTTGCTATGAGCCACTCATGTCCACTAGCACCATCTTTCATTACTGCTCATAGTGAGCTCTTTAGGACGGTCACATGTCCATATGCATCCCTATGATGCCTTCCTGGTCCATGCCTCCAATAATACCTACACTCAAACATTGAATCAATTCACATGTTTAGTTTATTTTTATAAGGTTTATCTCTAAACATGAGTTTAGGAAATCATAACCAAATTATATACACATGTATATTCACAAGCAAAAAGCTGCAAGATAACCGAATACTTATCTGTATTGGATATCTTCACTTTATTCCACGGGATCCTTCTTTGCTTTACGAGCCTTGGATTTCCCGTGAACACAATTATGAATGTTGGGCCAGCACGTAGGATATTCCACAATCATTCGAATAGGCAATGCTAGGCTAGTATGCTGACTGGGTTTATCAATCATTTCCTTTAGCAATATGCTAGGCCAGTGCTTCGACTGGTTTTATCAATTGTTTAAGGGGTGTTGGGCCAGCGTACACGCTGCTTTACCATATCAAGTAGTTAATGCCCAACTAGTCATTCTCTGGACTTATCAAGAACTTTATAGTGTTCAACTAGCTACTCCCTGGATTTCTCAATAATTTATATCACCCACTCATTTACTCTCTAGATTTACCAGCAATTTATATCTCCCACTCATTTACTCTCTGGATTTACCAACAATTTATAGTCTTTCAGGGTCTTGCCTTCCTGCAATGATCAAGGTTTGCAACAAAGAAACAATAGTGTATCAGCTTAGCTGTTAGAAGTCTTATACTTGAAATCTTCATTATTCCAAACAAGACATAAATGAAAACAAATACTTATCTGTATTGTGTGTTTCCCCTCTGGTCCATAGGGTCCTGCTTTGCTTTGCTTAGTTAATGCTTAACCAGTATACCTCCCTATCGGCTGGATTTACCAAGCATTTGGTGGTTCCCAACGAGTCCCATACCTGGTTGGCCCTCTCTAGTGTCGAGCCAGCACATTCGTCTGGGTCATCGACCAATGGAAGGAAATTGTGCCACCTGACCATTATAGGTCAAGGCTCTACTATGGAGCCATAGGCATCTCAGGGTTTTCAGTCAGTCTTGGCACCCGCCCTCCTACTGCTAACCCAATAGGCATCTCAGGGTTTTGAGTCAGTCTTGGCACCCGCCCTCCTACTGCTGACCTAATAGATATTTTATGCCTTCACCAATGTCACCACACCTTCTTGCACCATAACCCTTCACACACACATCAACTCTTCATTCATACAAGGACGCCACTCCTTCTCTTGTGAAAATCGGTGGTTCCTTTTAGGAACTTTATAGGTGACTTTCTTGATTGTAGGTTAGCATGGCCCCACTCACATAAGGATGATACCCCTTTTCACTACACAGCTCCATGGGTTTGTCCATCCCTTCCAGTATTATTTAGTGTGAGCATAGAAAGGTTGCCTATTCCTATACAGTCCTTCTGCGTACCCTTCTTCACTTTACCTCTGAATGTATAGTACCAATTGGCATCTGTGTAGGTTGACAACACAAGAAGGATAAGCAGGCTTATCAGTATTGCTTCTCAAAATTGTATCCGAATTCCATAACATTCACTATCAAATATTGAAACACCAGGAATGCATCCATTCCCTTAGGGTGTAGTCAATATTGACAACCCTATCATGACCCGCCACCAGAAAGGTGTGCACCCCTTTTGTAATGTGAGCCATGTAGGCCCTAATCATACTCAAGCAGTCTGAAATGACATATAAATATAATAGAGCATGCTTTGCATATTAACCCTAATAATTTAGATATGCATGTTCTTATCTAGGGTCACAGAATACTCATTCTTTTTGCATATGTATCTTTTCTTCATTTGCGAAGAATGGGGGCTCCCTTCTCTAAGTCAAGAGTTCTTCGGTTTGCCACCCGAATATTTCCACGTTCCATAATCCACACATGCCTTCTTGGCATAGCTTTACCATCTCACTCTCATGGTTTTCCAACATTCAACTCAGCTAATATGTCATCCATAATAGATGTAATGGTGTTTCACCCAAAACCCATTTCCAAAGCATGGGGTCCTTCCCATAAAGTTTGGCTTCTGCAGGTCATCATGCATGGTCTCCTTGCAATGTGTCTTCCTGGCACATTTATCAAATAGCCAAACAGTCAGCAGCATTTAACAATAATCATTCAATGGCATTAATAATTAAATTCAAGTATGAATTTGCAATTCTGTCCTCTGCAGAATCGATTTGCTTAGCCATGAGTCTGTTCTCATATCATTTGGCTCTTTATCATGGTAGATTCCAATCTTCATCATGGACTTACCCACACTTGCCATGCCCAAAACAATCTACCTGAAATCTGAAACTTCAATCAGCCAAACGTTTTTGTAAGTCTCTTGTGCATATAATAGTTCATTGTTGCAACAACCACTGAAGTGATCTCAGGATTATAACACTCAATAACTCAAACACCCTCAGCTATTAACATTTGAAATGCAACAAAATATATATATATATATGCATCATCATCATAATAAAATTGTGAGACACAGTCACATCATTTATGCAATTTAAATGAAGCTTTAGATACTCATCACTTCATAACTATATCATTTTATGCAATTCTGTCCTTTCAACATAGCACTCTTGGTAGCCCATCAACATGTCTACCTTCTATATTCAATCATTCTCCTGCATTCACAGCAGCTCATTAAATAGCTCACCATTTCGTATATTATCTAAGTGCAATAAAACATACACCACAACCATGAATTCACATAATCTTTTAATGTGCACCCACTCAATGCATAACCACGAGATTGTACAAAATATTTTTAATGCACATCCCCTCAATGCAACCTTGCATTAATTCATGAATATTATGCCTTCAAACATATTGTGGCCTAACCATGTCTTCCCCACATAGCATGCACTTCCATGATAGGACCATAAGTCTTCACTTGCTTTGGTTGTTTAACTCACAACCAACATACACAAATGGCATGATATAATCCCATATGAATGCATTCTAGTATTTAAAACAGTCATATGGTAGAGGGTTCCTCGCCCTTACTACCCCATACCTCACCATACTTAGTAGGCTAACATTCACATTCAGGTACTCAGTACCACATGCCAACCAATCAACATAATTTAAGCATAGTTGAAGGGGTCTTACCAAATATTCATTCCACATTCATGCAGTTAAGCTCAAATCACCATTACCTGCTTGGTTGTCATTAACATTATTGGATGTTACCTGATCAATTGGCCTCTTACCAAGGCCACACAATCCTTTTTCCAACCTCATTATCATAGATTTGTTGCACCAACCTTTCCTCATAAGGTTGTTGGTCATATGCAACAATCATCATCCACATCTTTAGCCATGCTTCGGTTGTCTTTGGTCCTACAACCGATGCGAACACAACTAATTATTAGCAACCACAATAATTATCTTAAGTGGCTCTTTGCATATGTAAAACCTCACTATTTTACCAATATGCAATATCATATATGCACAAACATTTTCACATGCATTGTGCAATGTCTATTAATATGCCATCTAGTGCATTGTCATATCATCTATCTAATCTCTTGCAATTTCATTCATGCTTCTATGGTCTGATTCCTATGACCAATATCAACAATATTAATTGCCCTCAACCATAGATAATACCATTAATGGCTATTTCATATGTAACTTTTATTACTTTTACTCATATGCAACATCATGTTCATGCATAAGCAATTCATATGCACTATGCAATGACTCTTTAATCATGCCTGCTAATTCATATGCCTTACTCTCTTGCATTTCCAGCATCCCTATGCTATAAATTTCAGTATATAGAAAATTCAAAAAATATAATACAATAGCAAGAGAGGAGTTAAGGAATTCTCCCTTTCCAATTCCCCCTCATGACATGGAGTTCCTCCTCCATATCATAGCTGATCCCTTTTCTTGGCTTCTCTACCAAGCATACATGCAATCATTAGCTATGATCTTCTCATGAATTAGCAATTCAATATATACATACGTGTATAACATTCATTCTTGCTATTTTCCAAATATGCAATTCTTATGCTATAAACAGAAATTGTTTTAAGGTGAGAAAATTCCCTCTTATTGACATTGCCTTGCTGCTCCCATTGCTCTTCCGTAATGCATGTTACAGCCAATTACCTTTAATAAGGCTTCCACAAACCTTCCATGCAATTCCTGCTTCTCATCCCAAGAATGCATTTCACACTTTCAACGACTGTCCTTGGGGGACGACGGGGGTCAAGGGGGCTTGCCCCCTTCGATTTCGCGCAATCTAGCGCATAAGTTCCATGGCATTTTTCAACTTTCGGCACCTAAAAAATCTCCCTGGAAAATAGCTAAAATTCCTTGTTTCAGAGCAACTCATTGAGTTCTTCTGACCTGTTGCGGAGCAACTCACCGAATTCTTCTGACCTGTTGCGGAGCAACTCGCCGAGTTTCGCCGGTCGGCAAACTCATCTGTCTTTTCCGCCATTTCGGACCAACTCACCAAGTTCTTTCGCTGCTGCGGATCAACTCGCCGAGTTCTTCCGCCGAAAGACACTTAGAAACATTTTCGGGCCAACTCGCCGAGTTCTTCCGCTACTGCGGATCAACTTGCCGAGTTCTTCCGCCATTGCGGACAAACTTGCAGAGTTTTTCCGGTCGAAACTCAGCTTTTCCTTCCGTCACTCCGGCGGAAACTTGCCAATTCCTTCCAATGCTGCGGCGGAAACTCACCAACTTTTTTCGCCGTTGCGGCGCAAACTCGCCAGCTTCCTCTGACATTTGTGGTGCAAACTCGCCAACTTTTTTTTTTTTTTTTTGCCGTTGCGGACGAACTTGCTGAGTTTCACCGCCGTTGCGGACGAACTCGCCGAGTTCTTCCGATTTGGCGAACTTAAAAAATTTCGGTCGACCATTTCGGCAAAAACTCGTCAGTTTCTTCCACCGTTGCAGATGAAAATTCGTAAGTTCTTTCCGATACAGACTTAGAAATTTTTTCAAAAACACTTAGAAAAATTTTCGAAAATTTGAAAGTTTGAAATTTTTCTCAATGGTCTATAATGAGCAGGAAGCATACTTACCCCTGCAAGCTGTGATAGGTATCCCATGAAGGCCCAAATGTTGCAACCTTGGCTTTGATACCAAATGTAACTTACCCACCTATCTATCCAATTCGTGGAAGGGAACATGATGGCAAATCCTGGGGCTTTTACATAAACTCAGCCCATACATTAGATTTTAAAGCAAAGAAATACATGTGTGCAGATGTAAATCAATTAAACATGCACAGCGGAATGAAAACCTCATCCACACACATTACATGATGCCATTCAATTTAACACATCCAACAAATTAATACATTTGCAGAAGTAATTACATAATAAAATACTCATCTTGATGTAATGTTGTCCCAACAACTAGCTATGTTGCTGCAACGTTCCTCCCAACCGTAGGTCTCTGCCCAGCCTGTATTATTTCAGCACTCAGAGACCACCCCCGAGCTGGGCTTGATATCTACAAGGAACTTGGGACTCTCAAACCCTGCATGGCCAAAGCAATGGGTACACAATTCAACCATGGATTCACAGAATAGGGTCTATGGGTTTTCCCCAAAACGTGGGCACACCAAAAACGGATTGTGGGAAGAGGGAATTAACCACAGGGAAGAAAACCGATTTCTCCCACAGATGTGTGAGCATTCGGTGGGCCAAAATGGCCTCAATTGAACCCCAAATCGTTTCTCCTCTCTTCCCCACTATTAGCCACAACAAAAATGCCCTTCCCAGCTAGGAAAACGAAGGTAAACACAGCAAAACCATGGAGAAAAACGCCCAGGTAGCTCTATACTCGTGAGGGAGCAAGACTGATGGTTGAATAATGGCTTGGGGGCAATTTCGTGGCTCTTTTCTTGCCCGAGAAGCCAAAAACGAAAATCTAGGAAGGGTGGCTTGCCCATACTCGAATTTGGACAGCCATACCTCTCCATTCCCCAAGGCATTAACTCCCTCAACCAACTCTTGGGAGAAATGAATGGTTGGGTACAAAAGTCAATATGGGTAGTTGAGGTTTCATGGGTTCTCTCATTGACACTTGGCTTGACTTGATTGGCTCAAGGGTTTGAATATTTTTCCTCCCAATTCCTTGTAATATCATGCCCCCATCTCTTGTTGCACTGCATAGCTAGTTGTGGGCATTTATATTAAAATGCATATTTACAATTCCCATGGTTCTCTAGCACATGGGTAGCATAATTTCAAATACTTGCCTCTTAAAGGTCGAGCATTTACTAGCGGGGCCTTGACCTTGAGCTCCACGCTAGGAATCATACATAATATACATACAATATTTACATTATAGCCCAAAATATTAGAAGGGTCAAAATGGGGGATGTTACAATAACCATTCTCTGTTTACTCACTATACACTTCCTTTTTGGGAGCCTCAAGCATAATTGTTGAGAGTAGTTCTTTTGTGTCAGGTGGTAATGTAAACACATGTAAAAGTCACATTTATGGTTGGAACTCTTCTCTTTCTTTGATTTTTAATTTTTGAATTTGCATATGTTCCAAATTTGACATCATTTATATATTTGGGCATATCTATCAAATTTGAATATCCCAAAGCCATAAATTGGCATCATATCATCAAATAAATAAAAATAATAAAATGTAGTAGTGACCGCGTTCATATCCACTGATGTTGAATTAGTTGGAGCAAATAATATTAAGGAAGCAACCCCTATCCAATCATGTTGATAAGTTGGATCAAACTCCTCTCTTCTTATCTCAGCCTCACTGCACTGACCATGAAACAATAAGTTCTTTAAGTCTCAAAGGACGTTAACGCAATATATATGGGATTTTTTTAATGGTTTCCTTTGGTCTCGTTAGAGTCTCTTATCAATTAGCCTAGTAAGTTTTTTGCTTGATTCATTTCTCAATGTGGTTAGGCTTTGAGGTCCATTTTTTTTTGTAACTAGGGGAATCAGAAACTAGGAAGGGGTTGGTACTCACGTGACACGGGGTCGAGGGATCCAATCTCGTCCACTACCACTATACCCCTAGGTGCACACACACAACCCGCAAGCATGGGGCACAGGTAATCCGGGGGGATTTGAACTCATGACCTCCATTTACAACATTCCATTCATATCAAGCGAATCGCCGATTGAGCTACACCCCTACGGGCAGCTTCGAGGTCCATGTTATGTGTAGTGGTCTCTTCTCAATGTTTTTTTTGGTTGAAAGTTTAGTTTCTTCCCAAATCTCTCTATCTTGTTCATGTTTTATTATGCTCTTGGTTTGGGTTTTGATTTTTTTATTGTGCTCATCATTGAGGGCCATAAGTACTCTAGTAGATGATTCTATGTGAAATATCTTACCTCTTTCATGAACATAGACAATATGCTTCACAAATTGTGAACTTATATATGTTATAATAAATAACCCTCCTATCTTTGCTCCACTAATTTAGTTTTAACTGAACACTCATTAGCACACTAGTTAATTTAGTAGCACCCCATTTGAGTGATTTTAGGAACATGCATGGTATTATTGACTTAATTAAGTGATCAATGAGTTCCTTAATGAGTGCTTGACTAGCCCTCTTTGCATGACATGGACAATTCGAATTTCCCTCCAACCTAATTTGAATTGTCTCTCTATATATTGTAATTATATCCTCTTATTCCATCAATGAACTTAATCATTGTTTTCTCTTACATTCTGTTTTTTTTTATGTAATAATCAATGTTATCCATTTATTACATTATGATTTAATGGCTGATTGGTTTCTCATTGCATATCTAGTTAGTTTATGTACCTAAATTTATACATGTTCAAATCTTATAATATATTGCACTTGATCACCTTAACAACACTATAATTTCTGGAACAAAATATTAGAGAGACAAGAATAAGGGATTAATAACCATTGTGAATAACCAAGGTAAGCAAATTGAAAAGTCAATAACATGCCATAATGTGTTCTATTAGTTGGTTCGTGGTCTTGTCGAGACCTCTCACTCATTGGCTGCCTACGCAAGGTTCTCTATTGAATCTATCAAAGTTGGGGTCAAAGCTTGAATAAATATTTCAATAAGTTCCAAGAGAGATGACATATGCACATGCAAATGTTGAACTCAATTTTAAGGAAGATGTAAAGCTGGAAGCCCTCAATCAACATGTTTTTTTTATATCCCATATTCTTAACTTTATACAAAGTACTTTTAATATTAGGTTAGTATCTTAATATCTATATTAGTAGACTCTTCTGAATCGCAAGAATTATTTAACAAGTAGACAATTTTCCTAAAGTTTTGAGAATGAATTCCTAAGATAAAAAATTTCATATTTTTCTAAATATTAAAAAAAAATAATCACCTAAACCAATAACCAATATCGAGTCTCTTCTAAAAACTATAGGTAGCTTGAGGGCACATGACCTTACAAACTCCACCAAGTTAACTGATCTTACATATCTATCATATTTTCCTCCCTCCACCCAAGTTATCCATTGCATGGCTTGAACTCACAAGTTAAAGAATCCCTCTACCATGACCACTGAAGATACATATGCTTGAGGTCACTTCAGTGATACTTCCATTGTTACTGATACTCCCTTCCTGTCAATATCTTCTTCCTCTAGTGAAGGCCATGAGGAGTCCAGTGTAAGGATCAAATCAAGATCCTCAAAAACTAAACAACCCACTAAAGATGTTAGTACAGAGAGAAATCCTACATAACTAGAAGCTAAGTGAGTTAATTAACATTCATTTCCTTGTTTCGTACATGTATATAGTGGAATAGAGAATGGAATTCCACAGAAAACTAGAAGCATTTTCATTTGGGAATACGACATCACTAATAAATGACAATTCTATCCAAAAACAAATAAACTAATTTATATTCTTGATAAGTCAAGGGTTATGTATCAACCTTAAGGTGAATGGTCATATCAAATATTTTTTCGATTTTGTGCTAGGGCTCTTCCTTCTTTGAGTGAAAGTCTTAAATATAAGGCTAGTTGAGGAGTACTACTACTTGAACCAGAGTAATTGTATAACTATTGATGCATCTTGTAATTGTATAACTATATAGGGGAGTAGACTAAGAAGATAGTTAAACTTAATAATAGGATGGTTAGTTATAGATAACAAGATCACAATTGTGGCAATGACCTATATAGTAATAAAAGAACCAGGACAAGAACTAGAACCAACTAGAACTAGATTGAACCGGGACTAGCAATAACTTGAACAATAACCTTAACTAGATGTATAGTTAGTTGGAGGGATCCAATTCTCTTTTGAATTCATAGGGGACCCTGTGTTTGTGAATCAAGAATGTCATCATTTAATTTACCATGTTTTGTTTTAAAATTAACATTGTGACATGATTTCTTAGGTAGTGCGTCGGTGTCAAGGATTGAACTCAAAGCGGGGTTGTTTTGATGGTTATAAGTAGCTCTTGCAATTGGAGGTCACTAATTCAAAAACTTTGGACACAAATAAGATTCACACCTTACACTACATAGAGGCTCAAATTCCATGGGTAGTTGAACACGTTTTAGGCACATTCTAAGTTCATTATGAGTTTGGATTTCAATGGCTGCAACCTCAATACTGTATTTATTTTTATCATGGGATTTCCATGCTGAAAAAAAATGTAGAGTGCTTCAACAGAACTAAAATATGTAGCCTCAAAAAGTGAGTTGGCATTTCACAATATTTTTACAACAACCTCAATGTTAGACAAATTTACTAGTCAAACACTGAACATGTGCCACATGTTCAAAACCCTCAATGGTGAAGGATTGACATATATCTAGGATTTTCGTAGACTGTATTGTACATTTTAAAATACACATCACCCACCAAAGTATGAAATAAAAATCCCAAGGAAGGAAAATAATTACCTACCAGAGACGGTTAAACAACGTTGTAATCTCATTATATAGATATTTCCCTAGATAAGTGATTTAGTACTCCCTTTCGAATAGCATGAACACGGGGATTTACGCATTTTCCCCTATATAAGTGCTCTCTTATGACCTCACTCTAATAGCTCACTTTAAGCGTCAGGGGGACGTACCTCTTTCGATCACCGTTACCTGTGCTTCAATGATTGTAAACATTGTTTTATATTGGATCTTGCTCAATTGAAATTCCTCTTTCAGCCAATAATGTATTTGCTCCACCCGAGCCTCTATATTGACCATCATATAATGAAAGGATACTTGACATGGAACAAACCTTAGAAACAATGGAATTTTAGAAGAAAAAAAACGTTGGTTGTTCAGCTGGTGCCATGAAATACACTGAATACAAGACTTGTGGTTGCATGGAACAAATAGTGTGTTAACTTCACAGTCATAGCATATGCATCAAATTTTTCCATCTTCTCTGATTGAAGTTGGTATTTGTCTATCCACTTTGGATTTTGATTTGATATTTTCTACAAAGAACTTCAGTTCATTCAACCTTGCTAGAGAAGGATCACCATTGAAAACATTGACCTTGGAGAATGAATAACACTTTTGGAGGTTCTTTAGTTGTCTAAAATTAGGAACATACATGTTAATTGAAGTTATGGAATTTTCCATGATTCAGTCAAATATCGACATCGATTTTTCATATGATAACTTTGTGCTACAATTCTGAGTCTCTCAGAATTCTTGGAAGTAATGTGATTATTTCTCTTTTTATTGTTTATGTGTGTTCCTTCACCCTTGCCAACAAAAAAAAAAACATGGAGATACAAAGTGTAGTTTTGTGCATGGAACCATCTGTTCAAGTTCTAATTGGGGAAGGTTGAACTGCAATCAACTTAGGGGATGGGAAGATATTCTTAGATGGAAGGTTGAACTTCAATTAACAGTACCATCATTCCAAGGAGATATAAATGGTATTATTTTTATTATTTCTCCATTTAAAGGAGTAGGGAGCTTTGGTGTATTTTGTGTAAGCTTTGTTGGCCCATTGTTTCCCAATTAAACTTTATTAACATTACTTGAAGCACATTTTACATATCTCAGTAGGTGTCAGTGGATCCACCAACTTATGCTTTCTCTCACTAGCCTACTGGTAGAATTATTAACCAAAAGGATAGATTCATGGTTTGGTTTATGACTTACGAAGGAGCAGATACATTTTAGTTGCCAACATCAAAGATTTTTGCAAAATATAGAGGTGTCAAGAACCATCGTTATTCAAACTTTAGAGATCCGAAGATCTAAAGGATGTTGTAGAATGAATCCTTCCAACTAATTAGATAAATCTAATTTTAATAGGGAAATATAAGGGGTTTTGAAACTGGAAGTGGATATGTCTTTCCTTTCCTTGCAATCATTATTAACAATTATAACTATGTATCTAGCATACTAATCTCATATTTGGTCATTGGTGTGATTATGGGTTATATTGAGATTGGATTCTATAGATACGGGTAGGAATTTGTTACAATGATCTCTTCATATTTATGTCATTTCCCCTTCCATCAATCCAACTCAAGGAAGGGAACATGACTAAAAATTCGGGCTTTCAAACTTTAGCCCCATTATCATTCACAAATTCATATAAATAAAATACATATGTGTGCATATGTATAATCAAATTTGACACAATGGAAATAAATTCTACTACACACATCTATATGCAATTTCCATCATAATCATAACTAAAACAGGCATCAATTAAAAATAATGCATAACTGAAATACAAGAGAGTAATTATCTTGAAATGCGTTGTCTCGAGCAACTGGCTATGCAACTGCAATGTTCCACCCAACCATAGGCTAGTTGTGCTCATCAATCTCTCAACACAACTTCCACCCCTGGGATGGGCATGATTTTCACAAGGAAAAAGGGAACCTACAACTTATGTACAACCAAATGAACACCACTTCTAAGCCAAGCTAGTCTAAATATGGGTTGATTAGGCTATCAAGGCAATAGAAAGGAAGAATTGTTAAGCTAGTGAGCTCATCCACAGAGCTATTGGCACCTCTACAAGATTCAACTAGCTTGGCACCCACAATACCTACACACCCAACATAAGGAAGTATTCCCTTCACTGCTCCACAGTCCCTTAGGCCATACCTTCCCTTCTAGTGCTCTTCAGGTTGTGCATAGAAAAATAGCCAAATCCCCTTCATCTTTAGTGAGGTTACACTCTTCATTAGGTTTATCAAACTAATTTTGAATACTCTTCTACTCCTGGTTACTTACACCCAAGTTCAATCCAAAACAATGGATACACACCACTCAAACCACATCATTCTCTCCCCACACACATAGAAAGCACATATGTTGGGCATGGAAAAATGTTTTTAATTTTGGAATTCTCAAAACAATGTGCCCATAGGTTTTTCCAAATCATGGCACACCAAAAATGAGTTGTGACAGGGGAAAACGACCACAGGGAAAACAATGATTCCCCCACAGGTATATGAGCATTCAAATGGAAAAATCGGCCTATATGGACTCCCAAATCGAATTTCCCTTCCTCCCAATAGTTCTGCAACACCAAAAATGTGTTTCCTAGCTAGAAAATGAAGGAATACTCAACAAAAACGTGGACGAAAACACACCACAAGATAGAACTGCATGAGGGAGAAAATAACATGGCAGATTGATGGAATGGGGAGCAAATTCGTGGTTCTTTTATTGCCAAGGAATCCAAAAATGATTTTCCAAAAATGGTGGCTTTCCCATAGATTAAATTGGACAGCCATTCCTCTCCATTTCCCAAAATAATAACTACCTCAACCACCTCTTGGAAGAAATAAATGATTGGGTGCATAGGTCAAAATGGGTAGTTAATGGTTTATGGGTTCTCTCATTGACACGATTGGGTTCAAGGGTTTGAATATTTCCCTCCATATTTCTTATAATTACCATTCCTCCATACTCTTGTTGCATTGCATAGCTAGTTGTGGGTATTTTTATTAAAACACATATTTACATCATATTTATAATTTTCCATTGTGCCCAGATAGCATGTGATCCACATGCATAGATATTTAATTTTCGATACGAGAACGATAAATAGATGGTGGGGACTTGGTCTTGATCTCCTCACCACGATTTTTATATCGATATTACATATTTACAAGTTAAATGCAACATGGTAAAAAGATGGGTGCTACATTCCCCTCCCCCTTAAATTAGCACTTACCTCATTGCTCTTCAAACTTTGAACAAAAATGGATATGCCACTCTCATGGTATCCTCCATCTCCCATGTAAACCCATCGGGACCGTAGTGTTTCTATTACACCTTCACTTGTCTGATGGCTCGGTTCCAGAGCAATGTCACCTTCTTGTCTAGGATGCGTAATGGTTCGGTTTGGAACTCTCCCTTGGGTTACACCTGGATCACATCCCAATTAATCACAAGGTTAGGATCATGTACATATTTCTTAAGAAAAGAAACATGAAAAAAATTATGATCTCTAGTGTTAGCAGGCAATGCAAATCTATATGAAATTGGCCCTATTATTTCAAGCACTTCAAATGGCCCACAATATATGGGTGATATCTTGGCACAACTCCCAAGCTTCAAGGAAGTCTTCCTTGGCCTCACTCTAAGATAAACATGATACCCAACATTGAAATCCCTATGCACCCTATGCTTATCTGCATATATTCTATGTCTATCTTGGGATGCTTTTACATTCCTCCTGATCTTTGCAACCTCTTGTTCCATTTCCTTAGGCAATTCTAGCCCAAGTACAATTATGTTCATTGGATTATCCCAAGTCACTTGTGTCCTCCCAAGTCACTGGTGTCCTACACTTCCAACCATACAAAGACTCAAATGGACTCATACCCAATGATGTTTGTTTCATGTTATTATATGCAAACTCTCCCAAGTGTAGATTATCCTCCCACTTGGATGGTTTGTCCATTACATACATGTGAAGCATGTCTTCAAGAACTTGATTTACTCTTTCTATTTTCCCATCTGTTTGAGGATGGTATGATGTGCTAAAGTTCAGATGCGTACCCGAATCTGAAAAAAGACCTTTCCAAAAAATTGAAGTGAACTTGGTATCCCTATCATAAATTATTGCCTTGGGAAATCCATGCAATCTGAAGATTTACTTCATGAAAATCTTTGCAATGGCATCAGTTTTATATGTGGACTTAACTGGTATAAAATGTGCTACCTTTGTTAACTTTTCTACCACCACCATGATGGAATCATTCTGCTTTATTGTCATTGACAAACCCATAATAAAATCCATGGAAATCATCTCTTGTTTCCATTATGGAATTGGAAATGGATGCAATAATCCTGCTGGATGTTGGTGTCCAACCTTCACCTGTTGACATTTCATGCACTAAGAAATGTATTTAGCGATGTCCTTCTTCATCCCTGGCCAAAAATATTGTTTTTTGGCTATAGCAATTGTTTTTTGATATCCCGGGAGACTAGAATATGAAGCTTTATGGATTTCATACATAACAATCCTCCTCAAGTATGCCACATTTGGAATATAAATTCTATTATTATAAGTAAGAAGTTCGTCACCTTCCAAGTGATACCCTTCATACTTCTTTTCAATATTCCGATGTTGCAATTTGTCCTTTATCTATACATACATTTCGTCTTCAACAATATAGTTAACAATCTGCTTCCTAAAATCTGATTGGAAGGTACTAAGGGCTACCACATGCATTTCATGCAATTTTCTATTGAGTGCATCAACCACCTTATTTTTTCCCCTTTATGTGTTTGATCTCAAAATAAAATTCACATAAAAATTCTAGCCATCTAGCTTTCCTAGAATTTAATGTTGGTTGCTCAAACAAATATTTCAGACCACAATGGTCTGTTCTTAGTTCAAATTTTCTGCCCATTAAGTAGTTCCTCCACATCTTTAAAACATGCACTATGGCTGCAAGTTCTAAATCATGAGTAGCATAATTTTTCTCATGCTCCTTCAACTTTCTTGACTCATAGCATACCACATGGTTGTCATGCATAAGAACTCCTCCAAGTCATTGATTGCATGCATCAGTACACACCACAAATTCTTTTTTTGGATCTGCAATTTTCAAAATTGGTGCACTCGTGAGAAGATTCTCCAGCCGCTGGAAGCTTGCTTCACATTTTGGTTTCCACTCAAATTTTATTCCCTTCTTCTGCAAAGAAGTAATTGGATGTGCAACCCTGAAAAATCCTTCAATGAACCTTCTATAGTAACCTTCAAGTCCCATAAAGGATCTCACATCTGTCACGTTCTTTGGAGTTGGCCAATTCATAATGGCTTCAACCTTCTCAGGATGCACAAATATCCCTTCCTTTGAAATAATGTGCCCCAAATAATGAATTTTATCTTTATAAAAGTCATATTTGGTCAGCTTTGCATACATCTTATGCTCCCTTAGCAATTTCAAGGCCATTCTCAAATGTTCTTCATGCTCCTCTTCATTCTTAGAATATATAAGAATGTAATCTAGAAAGACAAAGAATAAGCTTGTCCAAATACTTGCTAAAAACACTATTCATGAGACACATGAATGTAGCGGGTGCATTTGTGAGACCAAATGGTACCACCAGAAATTCATAGTGTCCATACCTTGTTCTAAATGTTATCTTATGAATATCTTCCTCTTTGATTCTTACCTGATAGTAATTAGACCTCAAGTCAATCTTTGAAAATATCTTTGCCCCTCTCATTTGATAAAAAAAATCATCTATTCAAGGTAATGGGTATTTGTTCTTCACAGTGACTTTGTTCAACTGCATGTAGTCAATACATAACCTGATATTTGCATCTTTATTTTTCACAAATAACATAGGTGCTCCCCATGGGGACACACTTGGCCTGATATATTTATTTTCCACCAACTCTCGTAACTTCATTTTCAATTCTAGCAATTCTTGTGTACTCATTATGTAGGGTGTCTTGGACACTGGTGAGCTACCGACACAAGGTCAATTGTGAAATCAATATGTCTCATTGGAGGGAGTCCTGGAATCTCATTAGGAAACACGTCCTTGAATTCTTGAAACACATGATAGTTCTCCAACTTGGAAATTTCATTTTCTGTTTCCTCCAAAACATGGGTTGCATACAATTGACAACCCTTCCTCCATAACTTCTTCAACTACATGTCTGAAATATGCCTAACATAAATCACCTTCGGAATTCCTTTTACGACCCTTAGGTTTCCTTCTTCATCTGTGCATTCAAAAGTCTTGTTAAAGTAGTCAAGTTTAACTCTCTGAGCTTCTAACCAATCCATTCCAATGAGAATATCATAGGAACCAAGTGGTAGAGTATTCAGATTTGCACAAGTGAATATCCCATCCATCTCTAATGGATATTTTTTTACCATTTCCCTAAATGTTTTCTTGGTTCCGGTGGCTAGTTGAACTAACCATGATTTACTATGCTTTAATTTCTTAAAAGCACACATATCAACAATTTTAAGAGTGATATAACTGTGAGTAGATCCAAGGTCAATCAAAATAGAAACAAAGTGCTTATCAATCTTACCTTCAACTTCAACCATGGTTGATTGATGGTATGCCTGGTGATCCTCTAATACTGCATATATCCTAGGGATGGTCCTTGCCACTTGACCCACAGTTTCAGCTCCTTGGATGTTGTGAACTTGATTTACATTCCCATTACGATGTGTACAGTTCCTAAGTATATGGTATTCTCCACATCCCCAACATTGAAGTGGCTCTCTTGGCTCCTTTGTATCTCTTGTCTTGTCTCCCATCATTCTAGTTGGATTAGTCACAACCTGTGGTGGCTGCCTCTGCTGATTTCTGAGATGAGGAGGTTTGAATCCCTTCCTCCTTTGGTCAAACTTCTCATTTTTTGTGTCCTTCCATGCCTTATGGAAATCGGGTTTGCTTTTGTTTTGATCATAAAAATACTTAGCCTTTCTCATGGCCTCCTCTAGAGTTCGAGATTCATCAAAATAAATTATGTCTTTATATGACTGAGTTAGTCCACTTAGAAAATGCTGAATTTTCACCTTATCATCTCTTATATACTTGACATATATCAGCAGCTCCAAGAATTTGTCTGCATATTCTTCCATGGTCATTTTCCCCAATCTCATCTCATGGAACTCTTTGATTTTATCATCATAGTACTTATCAGAGAGGTACTTTTGCTTGAAGTACTTCTTGAACTTCTTCCGCACAATTGTCCTTTCATTGATCTTCTTCACTTCCTAAGGTGATCCCACCATATAGATGTTCTTCCATTTAGATTGAATATGGCCACCCTTGCTTTCATGTTTCTGGAGTAGTCTTGGACTTGGAAATACGTAATCATCCCAAGAATCCAAGGTTCAGCTTCTTGACTAGACTTTACCTCACCATCAAATGTAGGAGGTTTGGAATTCTTAAATTCCCCATGTGAATTGTTCTTTTGATGCCTCTTCCTCTTACTCATGTGAGATGAAGAAATTGAACCTTCAATGGATTTTTTAGAGCCATATGATTCACTAGAAGAGATTTTTGGAGTATATGTCTTGTCTCTAGAAACTCTTCTTGAGCTATTGGGCCGCTTGTGGGAATTTCTCTTTGAACTACTCACACTCCTTTCTGGATTTGCTAAGTGATGCCCATATTTAATCCTCCTTTGAATGTTGGTCAAACTTTGCAGCATGGTTGTATTTAGTTGATTTTGTTCTTCTGAAGCTTTAAGCAACCTCTCATTGTCTTCTCTACAACTTTGTAGCTCCACCCTTAGGCTCCTCATGGTGTATGCAATATCCGAGGGAGTCTCTTGATTTCTTCTACCATTGGATTCAGTCTCTTCATTCTCAACCTGTATGTTATCTCCCATGGCACCTGTCTCAGGATCATAGGGATCCTGTGCATGATCCATGATAACAATCCTTTTGGCCCAACCAAGACGAAATGTTTCCAAACTGAACTATGTGGAATGCTTTAACTACCTATGATATGACTATGATTCTGCAAAATGTGTTCACATAACACATTTGTTAGAATTATCACATTCTTAGAAAATTATAAGAATTATTTTCATGCTTTATGGGAACAATCCATATTGGCAATTTCTGTCAAATCACGGAATTTTCTCACAATTAACGATGTCTCAAGGGGACAACGGGGTTCAAGGGGACTTTCCCCCTTATGGACACTGCAGGGTGGGTCGAGGGAAGCGCCCTCACTTTTTTTTTGTAAATATTTCGATTTCATGCAATTTGGCGCATAAGATCAATGTTAGTTTTTCAATTTATGGAATCTTAAAATCTTCTTGGAAAAATAACCAATTTTCCTGTTTTGACATACTTCTCGAAAATTCACCGAAATGTTGGTCGGTGGACTTTTCCATTTCACACCGAAATGTTGGTCGGTGGACTTTTCCATTTCACACCGAAATGTTGGTCGTTGGACTTTTCCATTTCACACCGAAATTCCATTCGACGACTTTTCCAAATCTCGCCGAACTGTTTCGGCAGACCTTTCTGTTTCGCATGGAAACGCCTTTTTGGAGACCTTTTCCCTTCTCCGTCGACCGCCTTCATCGACGGATTTTTCATTTTGTCATTTATCATGTTTATCGACGAATTTTTCATTTTGTTGTAGATCGCCTTTATCGGCGAATCTTTCTTTTTATCGCTGATTTCCTTTATCGACGAATTTTTCATTTTGTCACCGATCGCCTTTATCGACAAATCTTTCATTTTTTTTCCGAAACGTATCGACGAGTTTTTCAATTTGTCGCCGACAGTTTCGACGTACTTTTCAATTTATCACCAACCTATTTCGGCATACTTATCTCTTTTTCACCGAAACGCTTTCGTGGATATTTTTTTCCAAAATTCGTCGATATGTGTTGGCGCAGCTTGCTCAAGTTCGTCGACACACACTTAGGCAAAAAAACTCAAGAAGTTAGAGAAATTATAAATTTTCCTTTCTTTTTATAATGACCAATGCTTAGCAGGAAGTAATCTTACATCTGTAAGTTTCCCATTCAGGCCCAATGTTGCAACCCATGCTTTAATACCACACTGTCATGTCCCCTTCCATCAATCCAACTCAAGGAAGGGAACATGACTAAAAATCTAGGATTTCAAACTCTAGCCCCATTATCATTCACAAATTCATAGCAAATAAAATACATATGTGTGCAGATGCATAATCAAATTTGACACAACAGAAATAAATTCTACTACACACATCTATATGCAATTTCCAGCATAATCATAACTAAAACAAGCATTAATTAAAAACAATGCAAACTAAAATACAATAGAATACTTATCTTGAAATGAGTTGTCCCGAGAAGTTGGCTATGCGACTACAATGTTCCACCTAACCATAGGCCAGTTGTGCTCATCAATCTCTCAACACAACTTCCACCCCCGAGTTGGGCATGATTTCCACAAGGAAAAGGGCAGCCTACAACTTATGCATAGCCAAATGAACACCACATCTCAATCAAGCCAGTCCAAAGATGGGTTTATCAGGCTATTAAGGCAGTAGAAATGAAGAATTGCTAAGCTAGTGAGCTCGTCCACAGATCTATTGGCACCTCTACAAGATTCAGCTAGCTTGGCACCCACAATACCCACACACCCAACATAAGGAAGTATTCCCTTCACTGCTCCACAGTTCCTCGGGACATGCCTTCCCTTCTAGTGCTCTTCAGGGTGTGCATATAAAAGTAGCCAAAGCCCCTTCATCTTTAGTGAGGTTACACTCTTCACTAGGTTTATCAAGCTAATTCAAAATCCTCTTTTACTACTGGTTACTTACACCCAAGTTCAAGCCAAAACAATGGATACACACCACTCAAAACACAACATTCTCTCCCCACACACATGCAAACACATATGTTGGGCATGGAAAAATGTTTTTAATTGTGAAATGCACAAAACAATATGCCCATGGGGTTTTCCAAATCATGGCCAACCAAAAATGAGTTGTAAGAGGGGAAAATGACCACAGAGAAGAAAACGATTTCCCCCACAAATATATGAACATTCAAATGGAAAAATCGGCCTCTATGGAATCTGAAATCGAATTTCTCTTCCTCCTAGTTATTCTGCAACACCAAAAATGTGTTTCCCAACTAGAAAATGAAGGAATACTTAGCAAAAATGTGGAGGAAAATGCCCAACAAGATAGAACTGTGTGAGGGAGAAAGAACATGGAAGAATGATGGAATAGTGAGCAAATTCGTGGCTCTTTTCTTGCTAGGGAATCCAAACATGATTTTCCAAAAATGGTGGCTTTCCCATACACAAAATTGGACATCCATACCTCTCCATTTCCCAAAATAATAACTACCTCAACCACCTCTTGGAAGAAATAAATGATTGGGTGCATAAGTTAAAATGGATAGTTAATGGTTTATGAGTTCTCTCGTTGACACTTGGCTTGATACTATTGGGCTCAAAGGTTTGAATATTTCCCTCCCCATTCCTTGTAAAAATCATGCCCCCATACTCTTGTTGCATTGCATAGCTAGTTGTGCGTATTTTTATTAAAACACATATATACATCATATTTATAATTTTCCATCGTGTCAGGATAGCATACGATCCATAGGCATAGATATTTAATTCCTGATATGAGAACGATAAATCGATGGTGGGGCCTTGGCCTTGAACTCCTCACCATGATTTTTATAACGATATTTTATCATTTACAATTTAAATGCAACGGGGTCAAAATCGAGGCGTTACAATTTATCCAGCAAGATTCTATAGATGCTCCATCTGTTCAATAGTTCCTTCTACCATTTCCCACCGATTCCAATTTTGTAGTGCATTTACCAAACACATGACATGATGCATAGATTTGATATTCCATAATCCAGATTCATCTAAGATGCAAAACATATTCTGGTCCTATTTTCCCATTTTAAAAATTGTCCCTTTGATTTTAAAAAACCACCACATTTCACATGCATTTTGGGTGCGGCTTGGCAATATTTCATAGGAACTTTCTAGAAAATGCCCTGAAATTTATCTAAAATATGCAAATATGTCAAAAATGTTTCACAGACTTTTTGGGTTTTCAAGTTATAAGTTTATGTTTTTTATTGTGTAGAAAGGGGCTAAAAGAGTGGGGACATGACACATTTTAATCTTTCTTTGTATTTGTTGTTTGTTGTAATACATTGTTGGTTGTTGGATAAATTTGGATGGAATTTTAAAGACAGTTCAGCTGTGATGGATTTACAGCTAGGTAGTTCTTGGAGTCTTCTTAATGGATTTGAGTTCAGTTTGAAGGAGATTCTTTATGATTTCTTGTTCAACGGGTTGATTTTCTTTCTGACAAGTTGCTGCGAAGATCTTTGTAAGCTGCTCCACTTCCCAATCTAGTAGAATTGATAATAAACAAAATATCCTTCCCAATCTTAATAGAAATGGTAATAAAAAAAAAATCCTTTGGCAAAGAATTCGGGGAATCTACCCAAAATTTACAGTCAACCCAACTGCTTCAAGCGGCCCTCTTGCACGTTTGAAACATGTTGATGGAGGACTTGAACCTTGATGGAAGGATTAACCTATCCTATTGATTAGCAGGTTTATTTCACTAAATTACCCACTAGAGTTTTTACCACAGTCACACGATGATGATAAGGTGAAGATAATTCCATTGAATAGTATATATGGAAACTCAATAGGAGTTTAAAATAGGATTATGTAATCATTGTATTCAATATTAATAATTATAGCCCTACACTTGATACTAGTGACTAAGAAATTTGTGATAGAAAGGAGTTTCAAAATGAACATAATCTCCTTGTGTCATAGTGGGAAAAATGTTTCCCATTGGATTTGAACCTTGATGGGTTTGAAATACCCAGCTTGACCAACTAACCAAAACCCATGAACATGAAAGGAATATCGCATGCCCCACCTTCTATGCATCGACAGGTGGATCATGGATGTATGAATTATAGATAGGAACTCACAAATTGGTTTGTTTGGATGGATAGGAAAAAATGAATGAATCAGGTTGCAGGTGTTTACTGGTTATTTGACAAGGCATGGACCCTTCACTAAGATGGAGAAGAACCAATCACTTTCGCTCTTCTACTTCTTCATCGTGATCAATATCAAGCTTAAATATTATACAAAGTAATGCATTTAAATTGTAAAAGCCACGAAAACATTCTAATTATTTGAAAAATTTTATCTAGTTGGTAGGCCAACTACAGACTCCCAACTTTGGCAAAATTTTAATTTTACTTTGGCATATACCTTGAAATTTGATAAGTTCACAATTTGATATTCCAGAACACACCACCAAACAAAACCCTCAACTCTTTAAGGGTTTCTCTGGTTAAACATTTTCATCCTAAAATTATGAAAATCAATCAAACCCCACACTACCATATTTATCAAGGTTGTGGCATGGTGTAAAAGTACCAAACCAAACCCTAAACCCTACGATTTTATCTACTTAAAAGCCTCATATAAATTATGAAAAAACAAACTAAAAAGAGGAGTTTTGTACTTAAGATATGCTAAAGATTAGACCTCAAACCATCTGAAATTCCATGGTGAATCCTCCGGCATTTTGTATCACAAGGTCCCCAAATGAATAAATCCCAATTTAAACTATGAATTTTTTCAATGACCTTTCATGCCATTCCCGCCAATATCTCCTAATTTTTACTTTTTTTATTTATTTGTTATACATATAATATATTTATATATATTAACTATATTATATTAATATTATTACATATTATATTATATAACATATCATATATAATTACTTATATTATAATACATATATAATTGTTAAATACAAAATACAACTAATATATATATATATATATATATATATATATATATATATATATATATATATATATATAGCCTGATGGGTTAGCTAAAGTGGTTGAGAGCTGTGAGTTGTAAGCAGAAGGTCTCGACGTCAAATCCTTGGGTGGCTATGCATAGATATATAAGAGCCTCACTTGATGACCCTACCGGGTTAGAATCCATAATCAGAGCTAGCGGGGTGAGGCCCCTTTAGGTGCCCCCCATAGTCATTTTTAGTTGTATCACTTATTATTTAGTCGTATTTTTTTTATCCAATGACTAATTAGTCATTTAATTTAGTAATTTTTATTGTACTACTAAAATTGATTAGTATTTAGTTTAAAAACATTGTCATGACTAACGTTTTTAGTCACATAGACATTAATTTGCCAAATTCTACTAGTGTTGCTAACCTGTGACCATAGAGACAATGGCATCAAACTTTGGGTGGAGTCATCAATGGTTGAGAGTAGCATACAATGTATGTGGGGGATGATGGAGCATTTTCATCACTCAACTTGCTCATGTTTTGTAACAACAATTGTAGGTTGAATACTATTCAGAATATGACAGAATGGTTTATTAATTTTTCGATCACTCTAGCAATATTGAATCTTTAAAATTAGATATACAAGGAAAGATCAGGCCATCCTAGTAAGACTTAACAGTCGAACTTGACAATACTTTGAGCTAGGTTTGATGGAAATATCGAGTTATGATATTTGTGTGCCAAGCCCCCCATTAGTACATAGAACTGGATAGCTTATACTATATTTTCATTGCACGTGTTATGCATGTATTTACATTCCATGTGTTATACATGCATGAAGAGTTCATACAAGCTTAAGTCCTAGTTAAGGTGATTATGTTTAAGTTAATATTTAACTATGCTAAGAAAATGTTTAGTTAAGGTGATTATGCTTAAGTTAATATTTAATTATGCTAGGAAAATGTTGGTTAAAGCATGGGATAGTGCCATAGCTAAATGCTTGCAATGAACAATGACTATTACATATTGAAGAGAGCTTGCCACTAAACCAAACTTTGACACTTCAAATAATATTTACCTTTTGACACTTCAAATAATCCTTACATAATTGAACTGCTATATTACATGTTATTATTATGGAGATAACTATTAATGTTAATGTTACCAAGACAAGCATAATTTGCAAAGACAATGTCAAAGTCAAGGTTCCCCACGAAATGTACAAGTTTTTCTAGTTTTGATTTTCAAAGCCCAAATTCTTCATATGATAATTTACTGATTTTTTTTTTCAATATGGGATTTCTAAATGTGCCTCTCCCTCGTAGGTTTCATTCACACATTTTTTCATGGTTAGGTAATAGAGTATACACAATCGATCACACCTCAAAAAACTATACAAGAACATGGGATATGCAAATGAGTATATGTTCGAGATCTAATTGAAAGTGATGCATATATAATTTAAGCTAAGTAGCATGGGTACATGTACTGGGGGGTAGGCTATGTGTACCTGTATCGGATACCCATACTCACATACTAGATACCCTATACCCATGTACCATGTTGTACCCTACCGTACACAAAACTTGGTTGAAGTACCTGACATGTTTGTCATGGATTCAGGGGACGTTGATTGCAGAGGGGATGAGGTACCCCTTTTTTGGGGAGACCTAGGGACCAATTTTGTATGGGGTACCACTGTTTTGGGGACGCCTAGGGATGCCTAGGGACCAATTTGGTACGAGCCTAGCTAGTCTTGTACAAGTGACATTAAAGTCAGTAATATTAAATGGTGATATTAAATTCTTAAAGTAAAAGTGAAATTCTCCATATCTTTCATTTTCTATCATTTTACTTAAATTTCTAACATTACCATTAATTGTTTGAGGATGTTTGAGAATGGTTCCACCTCATAGGACTTTATATGCAAAAAGTAAAATTTTAGATCCCATTCAAAATTCAATAAACTTAACAGTTTTCAGAATTTTAGGACTGCAATGTTTCCACTGGATTATATAATGTATAAGGGTATGGTATTGGCATTTAATCAAGCACACCAACCTCTCTATGTACCTTGGTGCATATTGTTGAACTCCTCTGCCATGTCCTTAAAAAAAATGTACCCTTCATTCTAGCAAGATCACTTATTAAGCATGGGAAGTTTTTTCTACCTTATTTTAACACTCGGATTAGGAAGTTTAATCAAAACTGTAGTGTCTTGACTAATGTCATTGGAGGACCAACTTCAAGATTCAAGGTAGAGGCAAGGGCTAGAGCCTGGAGGAAGGGGCATAAGGCGCTATTAATGAATAGGATCCCAATATAGGCAAGGATTTTGATATGTAATTATTTGTTGTAGCATGAAGTTTTTTGGACATCTTTATTTATGTATTTGGATCGAATATGAATTGCACTTAGATGTTTGAATTCACATCTATATATACATGAAAAAATTTACATATTTGTGTATAATAGTTTGAATTCACATAGATATACCTGAATATATATATATATATATATATAACCTTCTACCTATCCAAATCCCCTCTTAGATAATAAGCCTAAGATGACACACTTAGATACCATTTCACAAATTGATGGTTTCCATGAGTCGACGTTTAGCACTATATGCTACTTCAAAGATGAGTTGTGTAGACATTTTGCAATGCATACATATAAACTAAAAGGGTGATTGCAAAAAATGCTTGGTGGAACAGTAGGAAACCATGTGGATACTTTTTGTACTTTCCAAGAACTTGACCTTTCAAAGCCACATATAACAACATGAACAGGGGGGATGCCGGGGCATTTTCAATCCGATATTTACTTTGGAATTGATAATATTTACTAAGCCTATTTTGGATTTCTCATTGAAAACATTTTCTACATATATATAGGAAGACAAAGACTGCCTCGCCACAGAGACATGTATTAATTCATTATAAGTATTTTCCAAAATGATTACATTGCATTTTAGTATGCAGTCAAATAAATTCAAATTAACATTAAGATTTGCTGCTCAGCAGCTTCCCTTGTATTTTAGAGGTTTTTAAAGCTTTGCGAGGATCTTTCTTCATTATCAGTGTCAACTTATGATATGGATGCATCTGGGATGTTTTTTCATTCACTCAATTGGATGATTTAAGAAATCACTAAATTGGATGCAGGTTACACTCTTTCACTATACATTGGTTAAGTTCTTTGCAATGTATACACCACTCAGCCATAATTTGAAACCCTTAGCAACTCTGAGGAAAGTAAGAAACAAA
The DNA here is from genome assembly GCA_027924585.1 of Larix kaempferi. Taxonomy (NCBI): domain Eukaryota; kingdom Viridiplantae; phylum Streptophyta; class Pinopsida; order Pinales; family Pinaceae; genus Larix; species Larix kaempferi. The sequence goes on from BSBM01000662.1 coordinate 4,607,023, forward strand.
TAATAGTTGTCACGTAAAATGGACTGAGGAGCATTTGCAAATTACAACTTTTTTTTATAATAAAGAGGTCGTTGCAAATTTGTAGCCAAATTCTACGTTGGATTACAAATCAGCCCTCTACCTACACGCAGCTCGAAAAATCAACTAGGCATGAATATTTGACGATAAATCCAACGTATATACTCACTTTATTCGGAATCAGCACCCGGATATTACCTAGGAAAAGAGTATGAAAAGGAACGTGGTAATCTCAGGCAGCGTGCTCCCGGCAGGTTGGATGGTTCTCTGCGCAGAGAACAACAATAAAACCAGCATATATTATCAGTATGAAAGAGTGTCACAACATAAACTTTAAGGTAATGCCTTAGCTTCATAATATACAGATAGATGGTTCTGGAAAGTTTATGGGAATGTCTTACATTGATAAAAAAATACATGGATTGATTATTTTTCCCATATGTTCCCCCCATAAAAAAACTGTTTTAATCAGGTAGGTAGTTTTGATAGGTGTGGGAATTTATGTTTGTGAACTTATTACAAAATAGTTTAAACATTATTTGGACTGTTTTCTATTATCATTATTTGAATTTTTGTCATAACAATAGCTAAATTGCAATTTAGCATTGTTAAAATTACAATTTTAATATATAAAAATTCTAAATATTAAAATTTAAACTACTTTTTACAATAAAGATTACTCTAAAATCATCACCCAACAAAAGAGAAAATAAGAGAATAATGAAAACCTAAATTGCTATCAACAAAAACTACTCTAAGATCATTACCCAACAAGAGAAGAAATGAGAGAATGATGAAAACCTAATTTGCTATGTAAATACAAAGTCAAATCACTCACTTGATGGCCTTAGCGAGCCAATCAAGGCCATCAAAGAGACCTTCTCCAGTCTTGCCACTGCATTTCTGTATGTGCCATTTCCTGTGCTTAAGATTATTGAGACCTACCATTTCCATGGCCTCACTCACTGGAATTGCAGACGAAAGGTCTTGTTTATTGGCCAGAACTAACAACTTCACATCTTGATCCAGTGCTGGATCGCTCATCAGTTTATCCAATTCCTGCTTTGCTGTCTTCATCTTCAGTTTGTTACAACTATCCAATACAAATATCAGCCCCTGATAGACAGATCACCCAAACTAATTTCAAAATGCATACAGCTGTATTCATAAAAGTCTTATTTTGCCTTTTAAGTTTAGCAAAATGTAAAAATGCATACTGAATTTATTGTAACGAGAGAAGGAAAATGCTTTACAATCCACTTCAATACATTCCACTTCAATATGAGAAATGTTGTAAAAAATAAATAGTATATACTAACACAGCTACATGTATAGTGGTTGATGAACACATATAGGGTAGGTAATTACTTAGTTTGTGTGGAGATAGTTGGTTCTTAAACAAAAACTAAACATTAAAATAATTAATATAAACATAAAACAAATACTATTTAATAAACATACCCATTTTTCTTAACCATTAATAATTAGTTCTTGAACAAAAACTAAACATTAAACTAATTAATATAAACATAAAACAAATATTATTTAATAAACATACTCATTTTCTTAAACAAATACTATTTAATAAACATACCCTTTTTCTTAACCACAGCATAACTTATCTTATTTAAATCTTAATCAAGATGCATTTGAGCATAACAAGATACAACGACCATGAAATGAATCCCCATTGTACACTTGTTACACTCAAGTTAATCTTGTTGATCCACTCAAGGAAGTCCAAAATCCCAGATAACATCTAAACAACTATAGGTATAACAAGAGAATGCACTTTTTACAAACTATAAATTTAGTGGGTGAGATGGCACTTGGGCTCAATTTTTTTTATAAAACAATCTTATGTTATGTCAGTATTTAAGATTAGTTTAAGGCTCAGCATTGTAGATTGTCATGCTTTTATAATATTATCATTAAATAGCTATCACTTGAGGTTATGTTATCATAGATCCATCTTAATCCTAGTACTATCAAGTGTCAAGAAGGATCAAAATCTCTTGAGGTACAAACCCTTTAGAGTCTTAAATTTGAATAAAAATTTGCACCTCAAAAAATTTAATCCCACTCTCTGCTTAATAATAAGATAAATTTAAACTAATTAAGTTGAGGTTTAAAAGATTTGATCTCTGCTTCTGCTTGATGGAGAGGACAGACAAATCCAAATGTAAGAAATCTCCTTGTTTGTCATATAAACAAAGAACTTTTCACCTCTCTTAACACTTTGCCATTTAAGCTTAGAGGACAAATAACTTCTCACCTCTCAGAACTTAGCCATTTAACTGTTGAGTATAAAACTACTTTAAGATCATTGACAAAAAAACAAAAATTAGGTTAATCTGGAAGTAATTTACCAGGAACACATTATCAGCCATGGGACATGATTGTTACCTGAACATTAATCAGATACTGTCTCCACAGATGGCGAATTTTACCTTGGCCGCCTACGTCCCAGACATTGAAGCTCAGATTCTTAAACATAAGACTCTCTACATTGAATCCGACAGTTGGTACTGTTCTCACGTACTCCCCCAGTTTGAATTTGTAGAGAATCGTTGTCTTTCCTGCTTACAAAATTCCACAAACATATATATTATAATCTTCGATATCTATTCATCACCGTAATAATTAATATTCGAACTTAGTAATCCAGACCAGAGAAGTGATTATATCTCAGTTACCTGCTCCGTCTAAACCGAGCATCAATATTCGAACTTCCTTCGGCCCACAACCGACTAGACGTTGAAATATTCTGGCTATGGCATTGCCCATTGCTCTCGGCTCTCTGGAAAGAAAGAAGTATCCAAATTATTTTATATACTTTGCCTCTTTATGAGAGTGCTCTAAAAACCATGAAGACTTAGAATTCATTCATGTAACTTTGTTGCTGGAAAGTGGCAATGTACTTGTTCAGGATTTTAGAGGCATCTTTGAAGACAAGAGCTGCTTGTGGACGCCCATGCTTAAAGTATCATAACAGACAAAAGGACATTGCACTGAAATATGAAAGGAGGCCGGATAGGATCGTATTGTTGTCCAAGGAAATGTAATAAAATCTCAACATAAGGATTTGTTTTCGGATTGAAATCTCAGCATAAGATATGTTGTCGGACTGTGAATTGGGTTGAATGTGTTTTTGCCCGAATGCGAGTTCTAAGCCATGCGATTTATATTGTCTGTGTCTTCACGTGAAAGTTGTTTTTTCTATTGTAAGGGTCAATGATGGGAGTCCAACTCTTCGTAATATGGTACAATTATCGAACTGGCCAAAAAAGATTGAACATCACACCTCCACTCGACTCTGATGAAAGGTTTTATATTTGTCTGTGTGTGGCAACCGAATTTAGTGCAGGAAAGTAACTGCCTTTACTTTTTTTTCAATACCAAAAGAATAACTTACTACTCAATAGAGAATCAAAGTTATATATATCTTATTCAATAATATATCTTCTTTCATAGATAATCAAAGTTATATATATCTTCTTCAAAGAGTGACTGTTATGTTATGCTTTTTTAGATAGTCAATCTATCTATCAATTCATCAAGTACTCTTTATCTGGTTTACATCCACAATCCATGATCTCACATCCCAAAAAACCAGTTCAGTTACATAGACACTTCTAGCCAACCAACCTGTGCTATAAAAGCTCAACATAACCACTGAATTCCAAGTCATTACATAATAAGTAAAAAGTAAAACTGAAATCAATTTTAAAATACTGAAACAGTTCCAGCTTCCATCAAAATGTCATTTATGGTCTCAAAGTGAATTAAGCCATCCATGACACCTAAGGCCAACTTTGAGAGAAAATAAGCCTCCGTGTTGTATTCTCTGCATATGTGCAGAAATTAGATAAAAGAGAACTATTTAATCTCTACTATGTTCACCCAACGATCAAAACTAAGGACTTGCAAATTAGATACACCCAAAGCCCAATCAATTATAACTTTAGAGTTGCCATTGATCTGAATATTGAAGATCCATCTTTTTCTCACAAAATATAATAGGACTCATAGAGCAATAAGCTCAACTTTAGTATTGGTCCCAAGACCAATACTCATCTTCAATTTAATATTATGTCCATATTTGATCTTCAATATCATACCTACACCATACATTCCGTCCAAAACCTGCCTCAATAGAGTTCTCATTTTATTTGGCTTCTTCTCTTTATAAAATTCAAAAAACAAAGAGATGATCCTAGAACAAACCAAGAACACAATGGGCCTCTTATCATCAAAACTAATATTATTCCTAGCTTTCCAAACCTCCCATGCTAAAAATAATAATATTATTCCTAGCTTCCCAAACCTCCCATGCTAAAAATAGAGGTAGGTCTTTGAATTTGACCTTCTTATGACCTTCCTAAAAATTTGAGCTTTCCCATACATCTTGAAAGTTTAAAGTTCTACTGAACTCCAAACAAATTTCAAAAAAGAACATTGTACAAAAATATGGGATATGGATTCCATCTAAGCTCTACATAAGACACACATACCAAGTCCACTAAAACTTCTCTTAAGAATATTATCCCATGTAAGAATTTTGTTCTCTAAGAAGAGCCATGTAAAACATTTAACTTTTAATGGAGCACACCTATTCCATAAAATTGTAGCCCACTACTTGGGAGGGGTCCTTACCTGATCAACCAAAATGGTTGCAGACGAAATTCCCATCAGCATTCTTCTAATTCCACACTAGCAAGTCCTCCTTCTCACTAAGTCTAATGGCTACTCTCTTTAAAATCATTATATATTTGTTCCATTCCACTGCAGTGTATTTATTCAGTGCCATATCACATGACATGAGCCAATAAGAAAAAGAGTCATCTCTGTCAATAGATCTATGAGCCTAAGCAAGTACCTGGATATTTCTATTATGGAGCTCAAATAATAATGAACATGAAAGTTGAAAGTTTCCCTCATCGCCAATAAATAGATCAATTCCATTAAACACGTATGTGCCTCTCCCTATTTTCCAAGAGATCTATTCACCCAATTTTGGATAAAATTTAATAAATCCATGCCAAATAATAGAGGCATTGGGAACATATTTTTGTGGTTTCTTGATCCACTGAGGAGTAGAGCATAATTTGATATATTTTGCTTTGATTACTCTAGACCATAGTCCTTCCCCACACAATCCTCTCCACTAGCTCTTTAAACTCAATGCAAAATTGAACCAATCAAGATGTTTCAAACTCCATCCTCCCAACTTTTTCGGTCTAGAAATACTTTCCCAAGAAGATAAGTGAAAATTTTGAGAACTAAGATTACCTTCACATGGAAAATTAAACATTCTCCTCCTTATACTTTGGATGACAGAAGCTGGGATCATGGCTAGTGAAAGCCAATATATAGGAGTACTTTACATAACAACTTTAACTAATATGAGATGACCACCCAATGACAGAAATCTATCGGTCCAATTACTAATCCTCTTCTCAATCTTCTGGATCAACCAGTTCCATCCCTCCTTTCTGTAGCAATTAGGTTTCAAATTGTAACCAAGGTATTTAAACCCCACATCTAGCTCTTCCATTTTAAAGGGAAATAAATGTGAAATTTAATCACAAATCCCAAGATCAAAACAAAAATACAAGAAAATAGACTTCTCTAGGCTAACAACCATCCCAGAAGTTGAACAAAAAGATTTGATAAGCCATCCCAGAAGTTGAACAAAAAGATTTGATAAGGAGAGATAACACTCTCATTCCGACACAAATCTCCTTCCTTGTTTATATATGCCTTTACCTAAGGTAAGTCAAGAACAATGATCAAAATTGAATCCATATAGGTCTAACTTTTTCTAGAAATATATTTTATAAATTATATCTTAAAAATTCCAAAGTTGTAGATTTACTCATTTTATGGAAGGGAAATACATATTTTTTACCTACATTAAGTCACTCAAAAACAATCCTTAATAATGATCAAAATTGAATCCATTCTAAATCTAACCTTTCCTATAAGTATATTTTGTAAGTTATACTCAAAAAAATTCAAAATTCAAGATTCTCATAAAAGGAAAATAAATATTTATAAATTAAAAAAAAAATTTAATTTTTAAATAATCCTTCAATATTATATTAATTTTGTCCATTAACCCTTGGTTTGTTACTTTGTATTTATTATACTATATTATGAATCATCAACCTAACTCAAGAGTTTGATAAGTAATCAAATGTATGTACACCTGTTTTGGTTTCATGATATGGCCTTGGCCTACTTTATATTGAAACCTAAACATATCTTTTATTTATTTAATCAATTTTGGTTAATCATTTGGAAAATGGTTAATAGAAAAATTATAATTGAAGTTACAAAAAAAATTACAAACGCCTCCACTTTTTAAATACACTTGGCAAGTTGCAATCAATGTTAATGATATCGAGTCCCAACCCATTTAAATCTCCAACCAACACCACCATTTTGCATATTTTTTTAATCAATGATTTGGTTCAACCTCAACACTTTCTCGCAGCATAATCGAGAGCGCTGAAGTCTCGTAGAGACAGTGATTTCAAAAAGAGTGGAGTCCATGAGATGTGAAATTCTTGTGTGAGATGTGAGATGACTCACTTTTCTTGGGCATAAGTACTTTAGAGGTGCGAGGTGAGGCTTTATTTCTATGTATATTTGTTTTTCTCACCTTATTTACTGTTCGACTTATTGATATAGTTGTATGATTGGTAATTGAAACTGTTCGACTCATTGATATAGTTGTATGATTGGATATTTTCTAAAAGTTTGAAAGTGCAATTTTTAATCACTTCAAAAAACGTGATATTTGGATTCTACATGTACTTTGTTGTTTCATGATTAATGGTTCTTTTAACTCATTAATAGTTATCCATATTGTTCGTTTAACTCGTTCTCCATATTAGTTTATCTCTTGTTATGAAAACCATAGAGTTTTGCAAATTTGCATAATAGCTAGCTTCTTCACTTATTAATTTAAAGAAACCGGGTAGTTTTGTCCTTCCAAGGGCAGATTCAATGGATCTAACACTAGGTAATAAGTTAGATCTCGGAACTGGGTTGACTTGCTTTCTACCAACACGTCTCTAATATCTATCTCATTCCTTAGGAGTCTATCTAGCTAAATTAATATTTACTTTATTATGCTTTAATTCATTAAATTATCCATCTTTCGATATTGTTTCTTAATTTTGTTTAATAACATATGTAATCTTAAAATTACGATAATAACATTCATTGTGGTTTGAGAGTTGTTTAAATATACATAGATCAAAGACACTAGATGATTGCATTCTTTTGGGCAAAAGCTGTGTAACCAAGGTGATTGATTCTCCAAATATGAGGTTTATGGATTTAGCTTCATTTAATGTTGCAGATTTTTTCAGCCCTCATTATTATGAGATGGATGATAGACATGCTCAAACAAGAAGATGGTTAACATGTTTATGTGAAAATTTTGTTGTTTGGGATTCACCTATTGTGGATATTTCTAGATGTTTGGGTGAGATGGATGAGTTTATTTGTACTATTTATAAATCATACCCAAAAATGAATATGTTCCTAGCATGCGATTTATGTGGAGGTGAACCTAAATGGTTTGAAGGTTTTCCATGTCTAATGGGGCTATGGCAAACTATTCTTTTTATTCCAGCTAGTACGACAATATGTGAAAGACGCTTCTCAAAATTAAATAGGATAAAAAGTGATGATAGATCAAGACTTTCTTTGGACACATGAACCTGAATGGTTTGAAGGTTTTCCATGTCTAATGGAGCTATGTCAAACTATTATTTTTATTCCAGCTAGTACGACAATATGTGAATAGGCTTCTCAAAATTAAATAGGATACAAAGTGATGATAGATCATGACTTTCTTTGGACACATTAGATGTGTTAATGTTTCTCTTTCTTAGTGCACCACTTGCTTTAAATGAGATAGATTGGATTGTCATTTATAATATATGGAAACTAATGAAAGCCCAAAAGCCTCTTCCATTGGGCAAATAGCTTCAAATCCCCCATTATGTAAATTTTGAAGAATATAAAATGAATGGAAGCAAGTTCTTTAATTAATATTTTTTGAATTGTATCCATATGTGTAAAATGATAATTTTGTGGATAATTTTGGTTTGAAAAAAGTTGTGTTAATTTATGGTTTTATTGAAATTACAAGTTCTTCATTAAATGGTTGGTTATTTTTTAACATTGTTAAAATTTTGAAGTACAATATTTTATTAATTTTTTTATGAAGTGTGATATTAATTTCCTCTTCTCAATTAAAGTACAATTGTTTTTTCAATGTTTCAACACCAAGGGTTTAGTGAATATATGGTCTTCAATATGAAATTAAAACCAACCCTTCAAATTTGATTAGTGTTGGGGACCATGTTTCCATGAGCCAATTGATGAAGGCCAATACCATTTATAAGTATTGATAAGTAAAATATTAAATGTTATTTGGAGTCTATATAGTGTTGGATTTGGATTTGAAGCAATGTAAGTTAAAAGTTCCAAGTTTTTGGATTAATTTTGTGAGCAATCTTATCATTAAAATTGGAGATATACATTGTTAGAATTGCATAATCCACATTTCTAGAAATATCATCTATGATAATGAATTTAAACTCCAATTAAAATTATATCCAAATTATATACAACGATACTTAATATTCTCACAATAACAATTACATTAAATATTAAAAAAAAAATTATTATACGTTTTATTTAAAATAACAAATATTTAGTATTTAATATATATTTTAAAAGTTCATTTATTAAGGTAGAAGTATGTTAATTTTATAGATCTGGCAAATATTGGATGGCATCGCAAATATATTGAATGAAGCAAATCTTTCAAGTTCTAAAGTATATAATCATTGCAAATATTGAATATTGAATGGATCAAATCTTCCTTTTAACTTGTAAATTATATAATGAGATTTAAGATGGTTTTAATTTTATTTTATATTTATATTTAGGAGTATATTTAGCATATTAATAATGTTATTTTTATAAATATATTAAATATATAGTTTTTTACATAAATATAGAATTAAAACAACAATAAAATAAAATTTAAATGATATATAATTGTAAATATCATATATTAATATATAAAATATCATGTTATTCTAATATTAAAACAATCATGTTAATATTAATATTAATATAATTTTTATTATATTAATATATAATAAATATAGAGAAATAGTCAATTTTATAATATAATATTTTTAATATTATATTAATAATAATAAAAATATAGAATATATTTATGATTTTTTTAATAATACAAAATGATAATATATATTTAAGAGAACAAACAAGCAGATTCCAAAACACTCATATTGGCTTATGGCTTATGATCTTGGTTTAGTTGGTCGCTGGGAAGAAGAATGGAACTTGTATACACAAAATCTCAACCTGGCAGGTATTCGACTATCTTCGGACCAGGACAAGCTAGCTTGGGAAAAAAACTCCAGAAATGGTCACGTTACTGCAAGCTCTGCATATTTGGTAATTGTGGAAAGTCACACAGATGGTCAAAGAAAATGGTGGTATATTGGATTGTGGAAATGGAAGCTGCCTGTAAAAATAATATGTTTCCTGTGGCTTCTTTTCAATAAAAAAGTCCTTACCTGGGAAAATTTGATGCACCGGGGAAAACAAGGTCCAAGTATATGTTTACTGTGCAGAAATTCTGAAGAGTCTATCAACCACCTATTTTTTCTTTGTGATTTCTCTCAGGGAATTTGGAAGATGATATGTGCTACTCTAAATTTGGATGATGAATGGCCTGCCCTAGACATTGATGAGGCTTATCGTTTATGGTTACAAAAGCATCACAGACACATAAACGTGCTAGGTATATTTGCATGGATTATATGGACATCTTGAAATGCTGCTATTTTTTAGAATATTGAACCCACAGTGAAACAATCCTTGACATCCTTCTGGAAATTACATCTTTCCTATTCAAAGGATAGGATATTTACTCGGAATTTGCAGAGATTGAGGTTTCAAGATGTGGAGGACACTAGGAAAGATACAGGGTTTTTTGAGGGTGCTTCAGCAGATAATAGATGTGGAGTCAGTTTCACTATTAATGCTGGTACAAATTACACCCTCAAATTTAGACTTGCAGGTGGATCGGGTACTAATACAAAAGCTGAACTTATGGGATTGTGGGGAGTGCTAAACGTGGCTCTTCTTTGTGGCATTGACTCCATTAGATTTTTTGGTGATTCCTTGGTTATTATCAAATGGGCCAACAAAATGTTTCATTTGGACAATGTCTATATCCAACACTGGTGTAAGAGAATTTATGGTATGTTGGACAGGGTTCCTAATCTTACTATTGAACACAGATACAAAGTAAATAACGATGTTGTTGATTCCCTGTCAAAAGAAGCTTTGGATGGTGACCCTGGTGTTCTCTTTTGGGAAGAATGGGTGGGCGAACATAAGATTTCTTTTGGTTCTTATTTTTTTCTTTTTCTCCGATGTGTTTTAAGTTGATTTCTCTATGTTTTGGATGGCCTGTGTATGGCATTTTTGTACTAGCTAGTTAAAAGGACTGTATATTTTACTAGCTACATGATAGTGGATGATGATCTAGAAAATTGATATGTATATGTATCTGATGATATGTATGAGCCCAGGTTTCATACTTAGCATGTTATGTACTTTTTTATTTCTCAAAAATAACAAAAGTACAGTTTTTTTTCTCTGAAAAAAAATATATAAATAATGTTACTATACTTTATAATATTAATAAAAACAATATCAATTTATATGGTTTACTATATAAGTTAACAATGTATTATTATTATTGAGAATGATTGGATATGGTTCACTGTATTCGATAATAGATGATTAAATTGGTTTCAACTAAAATCATAGAGATTGGTTGACCAAAATCATAGAAATTGGTTGACCAAAATCATAGAAATTGGTTGACCATGTTTGACTATAGTTTGACCACATTTGATGTTTGTAGATGGTTATATCTCATTGTGACATTCATCTTGTTTAACTATGGTTTGACTATGGTTGAATTTGGTTCATTGTGGTTCACCATAGTTGATCTTGGTTGACTTGCAATACATAAATACTCAACAATAATGTTTAATATCAGTATGTCTCATTGCAACATCCATCTTGTTAACCAAGGTCAACCATGGTTCACTCTGTTTGATTATAGTTGAGCTTGGTTGACATATGTCATATTGTTGTATATTCCCTAAGGGTTATGCCACATCAGGACATGCATAATGCATGACTTATGTTCAATTGCTACATTCATCAAAGGTTGTGTTGCATTGTAAAGGGTTATATTGGATTGAATTTGGTTGGCCATGGTTGACTACGATTGATCTTATTTAACTATAGTTGACCATTGCCAACTATGGATGCCCATATGTACTATGGTGGAACAAGGTCGACTTTGGTTGAGTATGGTTAGTAATGATTGACTATTGTTGATAATAGCCTTATAATTGTAAACATTAATAGTAGGTCACACATACATGCTTTGACCATGGTTGGATATGGTTTCCGGTGGTGACTATGGTTAACCATGCTTGAATATGGTTTTCAATGTTTCACTATGGTTGACAATGGTTAAATATTTAAGGGTTATATTGGATTGAATTTGATTGGCCATGGTTGACTATGATTGATCTTATTTAATTGTAGTTGACCATTGCCAACTATGGATGTCCATATGTACTATGGTGGAACACAGTTGACTTTGGTTGAGTATGGTTAGTAATGATTGACTATTGTTGATAATAGTTTATAATTGTAAACATTAATAGTAGGTCAAACATACATGGTTTGACCATGGTTGGCTATGGTTTACCAATGGTGACTATGGTTAACCATGCTTGACTATGGTTGTCAATGTTTCAATATGGTTGACAATGGTTAAATATGGTCGATTTCGATTGACTATGTTTGATCATGGATGACATTGGTTGAATATTGTTCAATTTGACTAATCATGTTTGACTATGGTTCGAACACTTTTGGTGTTCCTTGACGGTTATGTTTCATTGCAACATTCATCTTAGTTAACTATGGTCAATGTTGTGTTAAGCCCTAAATATGGGCACATTTCCCCCTATATTTTGGTTCATTACATTAGTTTTGATGCCGGCTTTGGTCTATTAGTGGTAATTTTCATTAGTATGGTTATATTAGTTATGTCGGTTTGAGTCAGTTAGTTGGGATTGTACCCCTTAGTCTCCTATATATAGGAAGGAGACCTTTCATTTGGAGTATCTTGTCTTGTCTTGTCTTGTGTACTTAGTACCTTGTGTAAGGAGGTTTCCCCCTCGAAGAGGCTTGTTATTCAGCTATTTTATTCAATAAAGTTGTGGAGTACTCTTTTTGATCTATTTATGCTCTTTTCATACTATTTTTGGAATTTGTTGCATAACATTTGGTATCAGAGCCCTTTCCTCGGGACTGGTTTCTTCAAAACGAGTCAACTTGGAATTTTCGGTATCTACAATGGTTCAGAGAGTGATATTTAAAACCCATGTAGGAAAAAGGATGAACTAATTGTGTTCCAAGTTTCAGATCCTAAAACATTAGAGGCTCGGATATATTTGCTCTAGAATCTAGGGATTCTAACTAGTCCAAAAACTAGTCTGAAATAGGTGTTCTGAGAAAAAAGGTCATATCTGGGGCATGAAATATCCAAATTGAGTGAGACCTGTTGCATATGAAATAAGACGGACCACAGTGTATTTGGTAGGGTTTTCAACCTCAGATACAAAATATTGGACATGTGGCATACAATACAAGTTCACTATTATGGAAAGACCAAAAATAAGAGGTGTTGGGAGATTCGCAATAAATTCTTATTGGTATATCCAAATTAGGTCAAACCTGTGGCATTAGAAAGGGGACACATCAAGATACAACAATGCGAAGTTTCAAACCCATATGAGCTTAAATTTAAAATTTAGATCAGTTTCAAGTCGGCCTTAAAACTGTATTCCAATCAGGGTTTGAAAAGGTACGCCATTTTTAATTATTGATTAACTTTGAGTGGAAGGATATAATTGTGCTGACACCTAAGGTGTGATATCTATTTATATTGTTCAAAATTCCACCAAAAGGAAGTTTAAATACCTACACTCCATCCAAACCCCCAGAGGATCCATCCTCGACGCATGATGAAAGGGAAGATCTCTCTTTTAGAGTGTCCCAGTTGGAATATATGATTAAAGGGTCTATGAAAAAAGTTGATTTGGATAATTTAGAGGAGAAGTTGAATAAAATGGAGGAAAATATGAAATGTTCAGTGAGAACAGTTTATTTACTCAATCTAGAGGAGAAGTTGATGAGGAATATGACAAATATTGTTAATCTCATACAAAATTCAAGGGATACTCTTCCTAAAGGTGATAATGTGTTCCAGGATACTCAGGAGGATAAAGATAATTCTCACATTGAGAAACCTTCCATGAATAAGAATATTCCAAGAGGAAATGATTTTGGTAATGGAAGTCATCAAGGATGGTCACCAAGTGGTACCCAACTTCCCAAGATTGACATGAGAAAGTTTGATGGCAATGATCCAATAACATGGTATTCCAAATGGAGCAATTCTTTGATCTACACCAAGTTCCAACTTTTCAAAAGGAAACTATTGCATCATTATATTTAGAGCCTAATCAATTTGTATGGTACCAATGGCTTTGTGACCGTAAAAAGGACTCTATTATATCTTGGTCTATATTCACTGAATAATTGATTGCACATTATGTGGATATTAATAGCAATACCTTTTTTAGCAAGTTAATAAATATCAAGCAAAAAGGTCAAGTTGCAGAGCACATCAAACAATTTCAGAAGCTAAGTCTTAGAGTGAAGAAAATTCCAGAAGATAATCTGTTAGATCTCTTCATTGGCACCTTGAAGGATAACATTCAACATGAAGTGCGTCTCTTTGAACCACCATATTTGGAAAAGGCCTTCATGATGACAAGGAAGGTTGAAAGTAAAAATATGATGATGGCTACTAGAAAGAGCACCTCCAACACATACCGAGAGAATATTGTTAATAATTCTAACCCACCTCAAAGGTTGACACCTCAACAAATAGAGTAAAGAAGAGCAAAAGGCCTATGTTTTAATTGTGACAAAAAGTATAGTAAGGGACATAAGTGTGGTGAGAAGAAATCGTTTTACATAGAATGTGAAGAGGACGAACCAAAAGAAAAAGAACCATCTCCAGATGAAGAAATAGAAGATATTACTTCAGAAGAGATTACTCCCACCATATCATGTCATGCATTGGTTGGAATTAGCACTCGTCAAACTCTGAAGATCGAAGGATTTATCAAAAAGAAAAAGGTAATAGTGTTGATTGATTCTTGTAGTACTCATAATTTCATTTACTATACATTAGCAAAATATCTCAATTGCTTTGTATATCCAGCACCATAGTTTCAAGTAATGATTGCAGATGGAGGAACTATCAATTGCTCAAGGAAATTCCATAATATAAATCTTAATATGGGAGAATATGTATTGAATAGTCCAATGATTTCTATTCCAATGGGTGGTGTTGGTGTTGTCTTAGGAGTTCAATGGTTACAATCTTTGGGAACTGTGGCTTTTAATTTTCAGAATCTTTTTATGAAATTTTTATGGGAAGGAAAGGAATATGAATTACAGGGTATCACAGGGAAGCCAAGCAAGGTGATAAGCTCTAATGGTATGAAAAAATTGATGAAAAAGGGACATCGAAGTGTAATTGCACAATTATGTTCATTAGATATTCAAACATCTAAGCCTCCTGTTTCCCTAGATCTCCAAAGGTTCATTAATAAGCATTCCAAGGTATTTGAAGATATTCCAAAAGGTCTTCCACCTGTCTGATATTTTGATCATACTATTCACTTAATCCCAGGAAGTGTTCCTCCTAACATTAGACCTTATAGATACCCCTATGGACAGAAGAGTGAAATTGAGCGTATGGTTGAAGAAATGTTAGAGGCTTCCATAATTAGGCCTAGCCAAATTTCTTACTCTACACTAGTGGTAATGGTACACAGGCCAGATGGATCATGGCATATGTGTCCATATTATAGAGAGCTCAACAAGATCACCATTAAAGATAAGTTTCCCATTCCTGTAATTGATGAATTGCTAGATGAATTACATGGAGCAATTTTATTCACAAAGTTGGATCTTAGTTCTGGGTATCATCAAATTAGAATGAAAGAACATTCAGAACTCATGAAGGTCATTATGAATTTCTAGTCATGCCATTTGGTCTCATGAATGCACCTTCCACATTTCAGGGTTTGATGAATTCCATTTTCAAGCCTTTTCTTAGAAAATTTGTGCTAGTATTTTTTGATGATATACTAATCTATAGCAATTCTTTGGAAGAACATGTTCAACAACATGTTGACATGGTACTACAACTACTACAGGAGCAACAACTATATGCAAAACCTTCCAAATGTTTCTTTGGGGTGAAGGAGGTAGAGTATTTGGGTCATATTGTATCTCATGAAGTTGTCAAGGTAGACCCTAACAAAATTAAAGCCATGATAGATTGGCCGATTCCCAAAAACCTGAAGAATATTCAAGGATTCTTAGGTTTGATAGGGTACTACCGCAATTTTGTTCAAAATTATGGAAGAATATCAGCACCTGTAACAACATTATTGAAGAAAGATGCATTTTCTTGGACTCCAGAGGCAACTCAAGCTTTTGAACAACTTAAATAGGCAATGTGCATAGCTCATGTATTGGCCACACCAGACTTCACAAAAACCTTTATTGTGGAATGTGATGCTTCAAAAAATGGAATTGACGTTGTCCTAATGCAAGAAGGACACCCACTTGCTTTCACAAGTCATCCAATCAAGGGAAATAACTTACAAAAGCCCATTTATGAGAATGAAATGTTGGCAATACTACATGCTCTTAAGAAATGGAGTCCTTATCTAATAGGTAGGCACTTCAAGGTCAAAACAGATCATGATAGTCTAAATACTTCTTGGAATAGAGACTATCTTCAGAAGAGAAACAAAAGTGGGTAACCAAGGTGTTGGGATATGACTTTGAAATCATCTATAGAAAAGGGAAACATAATGTGGTGGCAGATGCACTCTCCAGAAACGATGAAGATGTTGGGGCATTACTTTGTTCCATTTCCATTCTACAACCAGTTTGGATAGTAGCAACAAGGGAAGAATGGAAAAAAGACCCATCTCTGTGGACACTCATTCAAAAGATACATAATGATCCCAATGTATAAGATAATTTTGTGTGGAAAAATGATTCACTATGGTATAAGGATCGCTTATATTTATGCAAAAACTCTTGACTCGAGCAGAAGGTCCTTTTTGAATTACACACCTCTTCTATGGGTGTGCACTTAGGATTCCTGAAAACTTAACACAGGGTCAAGAAGGAATTTTTTTGGGAAGGTCTTAAATATGATGTTCAAAGGTTCGTGGTTGAATGCTTGGTTTGTCAACAGAATAAGAGTGAAACGGTTAAGACCCCACGACTTCTGCAACCTTTAGAAATACCTTTCCAGTGCTGGGAAGAAGTCTCCATGGATTTTATCACAGGTCTACCCAAGTCCAAAGGAAAGAATTTGATTATGGTGGTTGTTGATAGACTCACGAAGTATGCCAACGTTTTTGCACTCGTGCACCCTTTAATGCAAGAACAGAAGCTACAAACTTTATGGAAACTGTTCAGAAGTTACATGGAAATCCGAAGATTATTGTAAGTGATAGAGATCCAGTTTTCACTAGAAAATTTTTGACTGAATTATTTTCCTGTTTTGGTACTCAATTGGCTCATAGTTCATCTTATCACCCTCAATCTTATGGGAAAAATGAGATCGTGAACAAGTGTTTGGAAGTCTATCTTCGTTGCTTTGCATTTGATAAGCAAACACAGTGGGTGAAATGGTTTTCTTTGGCAGAATGGTGGTACAATACTTCCTTCCATAAATCATCAAAATTGTCTCAATTTATGGCACTTTATGGGTACAAACCTCCATCTATCACATCTCTCTTAAAAGAAAAATCTAAATTTCAAGTCGTGGAAGATTACATAGAGAACTAACAAGAAGTTCTCCAGATACTTAAGGACAACCTGACTATGTCAAAAAACAGGATGAAACAACAAGCTGACCAACATCGCAGTGAAATGAGTTTTGAAGAAGGGGATTGGGTATTTCTTAGTCTACAACCTTACAAGCAGATGTCTCTCAAGATATTAAAGAAGGACAATAAATTATCACCCAAGTATTATGGTCCTTATAAAGTGTGGCAGAAGATTGGTAGTATGGCTTACAAATTGGAGCTCCCTTCATCTTCAAGAGTACATCCAGTTTTCCATGTTTCTTACTTAAAGAAGTTAATAGGAGACAAGATCCCAATTCAAACAATATTTCTTGATCTTGATGAAGAAGGAAAATTCATATTGGAACCTGAACAAATCATTGAAACAAGGACTAAACAGCTACAAAATCAGGCTATTACTAAGTACCTCTTAAAGTGGAAGAACTTACCAATTGAAGTTTCGACATGGGAAGATGATTCCTTCATACAGAGGCATCCGCAACTAATCAAGCGTTGAGGAAAACACTTGTCTGAAGGGGAGGGGCATGTTAAGCCCTAAATATGGGCACATTCCCCCCTATATTATGGTTCATTAAATTAGTTTTGATGTCTTCTTTGGTCCATTAATGGTAATTGTCATTAGGATGGTTATATTAGTTATGTCAGCTTGGGTTAGTTAGTTGGGATTGTACCCCTTAGTCTCCTATATATAGGAAGGAGACCTTTCATTTGGAGTATCTTGTCTTGTCTTGTCTTGTGTACTTAGTACCTTGTGTAAGGAGGTTCCCCCCTTGAAGAGGCTTGTTATTCAACTATTTTCTGCAATCAAGTCGTGGAGTACTCTTTCTGATCTATTTCTGCTCTTTTCATAGTATTTTTGGAATTTGTTGCATAACATGTTGGTTCACTATGATTGAACATAATTGATATTGGTTGAATTATGTCACATTATTACGTTCCTTAAGGGTTATGTCACATTGAAAAATTCATCTTGGTTGGCTTATGTTGAATTGTTATGTTCCTCAATGCTTATGTTTCATTGCAACATTTATTAAGGGTTATGGTTAACCACGTTTGACTATGGTTAATGATATTTCATTATGGTTGATCATTTTGAACTATGGATGATGATGTTTTACTATAGTTGACAATGGTTGACTATGTTTGAGTACGAGTGACTTTGGTTAACTATGTTTGGCTATGGGTGACTTTGATTGAATTGGATTGACCGTGTTTGACTATGGTTTAACCATGTTTAATTTTCTTCAATGATTACATCTCATTACAACATTCATCTTATTAAACTATGTTCAGCTTTGATTCACTACGGCTAACCATAGGCATATGCTGTTTACATACATGTATTTGTATGTTTCTTGAGGATTATGTTGGATTGCAATGTTCCTCAGTGGTTATGTCAAATTAAACATCCATCCAAATCCTACCATGTTCAACTATTGTAAACATAGTTTACTATATTTATGATATTAGTTAATAACACAAAATGATAATATATAATAAAAATACAATGTTAATAAACTTTATAATAATAATATAAATGATATTTATTTATATGGTTTACTATATAGGTGAACAATGTTTTGGTATTGCTTATAATGATTGAATATGGTTCACTGTATTCACTGCTACATTTTTGACCTATAGGGGTGGTTTTCTTTCACCCCCAAAAGTGACTTTTGGGGGCTATTTTGGCTTTAGAGGAAGTCTTGACAAATCCGCCCCCCAAAGGAACCGACGCTAAAATTCTAGGCTTTTAGGGGTTGTTCTAAAATAAATCAAAACTACCCCCAAAAATGACTTTTGGGGGGTGGTTTTGAACCCCCCCCCCCCTCCCTACAGGGGCATTTTTGAACCCCAACCCTCTATAGGGGTAGTTTTCATAACCCCCACCCCCCTACAGGGGCAGTTTTCAGAACCTCCCCCCCCCCAAATCCATCGATGATAAAAAGTCTAGGATTTTAGGGGTGGTTCTAAAAGAGATCAAAACTACCCCCAAAAGTAACTTTTGGGGCCAGTTTTGAACACCCCCCCATAGATACCTACGAGGGTGGTTTTAAACTCCCCCCCCTAGATACCTACGGGGGAGGTTTTGAACTCCCCCGCTTAGATACCTATGGGAGCAATTTGAACACCTCCTAAAAGTCTCTCTTACAAACCTATGGGGACGATTCATAACCCCCCCCCCCCCTCCCCGGTAAACTCTCTCTTACAAACCTAATGGGGTTGGTTTTGAACCCCCCTCATAGACTCCTACAGGGGCAGTTATAAACCCCCCTCATAGCAACTTACAGAGGTGGTGTGGAACCCCCCTCATAGCAACATACAAAAATGGTTTGAAAGCCCCCTCGTAGCCATTAATATAAATTATCATATAAAAATATTTTATTAGAAATACCAATATTACAATATCATTAGGGCACAGAGGAATCGAACCACCAACCTCTTTCTTGTAAGGAAGGCGCTATTCCATTGAGTTAGCACCCTCTAAGAATTGTGGAGAAGAGAAATATTAACACCAAGATTGCATCATTTGTAATTATAAGAAAAGACAATAAGATCCAAATATAACCATGCTTAAAATCCAATTTACTTTTCCAAACACACTAATAAGCAAAAAAATCTATCATGATGAGGCAACAGAATATCCGAAACAATTATGCAAGCTATTAAAGTGGTCCATAGAGAACAAGATAATGTACTAATGCATACCTAATAACCTAAACTTGAGCCTTATTCACAAGGATATTATCTTGTGAAATGAAGCCATCTGATACTTTTGGTAGCTCCATAAACTTTTTCCGTCCCTAATCATGTTCTTTTTTACATGATCAATGGAGTCTATCTAAAAAAAATCAATTTTAATGGGATTTTTAAAAATATAATATAATAGAATAATGACTTATTAGAATATAAAAATACTTAGTAAAACAACTAAATCAATATACCAAAATGATGACAATCATGTGAGTATTTAGATTTATTTGGATCCTTGTTCACTACAACAATTGTAAATTGTGCAAAATGAATCCAACCTAATGACTTTTATATTGGAATGCAAAGAATAGATAGCTCTACTTACTCCTCTACATGAATAGAGAGATTTAAGATCAAAGGGGCATCATAGCAATATAGAAAGAAGAAATCATGAAGAGATTTTGGAATGCATTAGAGGATATTGTATCATAGCTACCACTCTTTTGACATGAAATGCTATGGCTAGAAGTTTTTTCCTTCAATGACGAAGAATGTTGAAAGATAGATCTTATAGACCTCCTATTTGCACCATTGTTGACCATGTCAAATGTAAATTTTTCTATGCCAAATTCCCACATTCCTTGGGATATTCTTCCAGGTAATTTCTTTGATAAACACCTCTTCTTAAAAAAAATGGAAAATTTAGAGAACTATTATTTATCTAGAGTGCATTCTCTCCATATTGCTAAGAACAATTCAAAGTAACCCTCCTTATCAAAGTTACACTATCAATGGGTGTGATTGGAATTGGTAGAAGAATCCAGTGTGGGTGTGGTACTCATTTAAAATTATGTTTAATTTATGTTTTAAGATTTTCTTTTCTAAACTATCCAACAAACTTTAATGACTTATTTTTGTTATATTTATGTGCTAGCATATGAGATCATGTCCAATGGGGAGAAAATGAAAAACTATGACATGTATGGTGATGAGTAGAGAGATTCAAAAGGGTGACTCATATGCTTATGTAATTTGACAAAATTTGGCAATTTTGAAGGGCTGCAGTTTTTGTTTAATAATCAGAAATAGGCATGCTCCTACTCTTTTCAAAGCTTATCCATAGGAGGATATGATAGATTGATCTTATTCTTAAAACATGTTTCTAGTTGTTTCATAAAGAAATCATGGTAAAAATGCTTGTTATCTAGAAGTGTAAAAGAATTGAACCAAGTATGTTTGGATGCTTGGTAACATGGAAATATCATTAATGAGAAATGATACTCAATTGAGAGTATTATGGTAATTTACGTTAACATGTGGAAAAACATGTTGAATGGATAAGAATTACACTCTTGCATGTTGTATTTTATAAGCACGGGATGGAGTAAGGGAACTAAAAGGAGGTGATGTTCCTTAGCCATAATGTGTGAAATGCATTCTCTATGCTCAGAATGTGCAATATGAATTACATAGAGGTGTTGTGGAAGCCTTAGTAAGAGTAATTGGATGTAATATACCTTATGGAGGAGTGATCACCATGTCTAATCATTGGAGGATGAAAGGGACCAATAATGGACATTGGTGCCTTGGATAAGATTGCATCCAATGTACTATTGTTAGTAATATATGCAATTTGAATTGAAAGGAAGAGTCATGGGAGCTCTTGATTATCAAAGATGGATATTGTATTCTATGAAATAATGATCAACAAGTAATGGAATAGGTTATCAGGTGAGGGACATGTAACTTGTAAAGATAATGGGTGAATCATCCTGGTGGGAAAGTGCATGTATGATAAGAGAAGTTGCAAGATATGATTAAGTAATGAGAATGGCTAAGGCAATTCCATTATCCCAAAAGTTGTCACTCATAAGAATAAGACATCCCAATATTTGGAATTGGCATGTGGCTCATGATAGTGACATGGTGGCCATGCAAAGGCTGCTAATTGGGGAATGAGACATTCCCATGTGTGAATCAATTGTATGGTTCAACAATGTGGAAAATATTTCCATGAGAAAGGAGAGAAAGTATAATAATTGAATGAGGTACAAGGGCATATAATGGACCTTGAAAAGACTCCTTGTGGATTTACAATTGAATCAATTGCAGTGTTGATTGGTGCTAGGAAGTTAAGAAAGGTCAAGTTGAACTTGGCCATAATTTATGAAAGCAATTGGAGCAGTAAGGCAATGTTGATAAAGAGGAAAATTTCTCACCTTAAATTGTTTATGTTTATAACATAAGCATTGCGTGCTTGGAAAGTAGCAAGTAGGAATGTTATACATGAGCATATGTATTGAATTGTTGCTTGGTGAGAAAATCATAACTAATGATTCCTTGTGTGCTCTCTATAGAGGCCATGAAATTGGATCAGCTATGATGTGGAAGAGGAAAATTCATACTATGATGAGGGATTGGAAAGGGAGAATTCCTTAACTCCACTCTTGCTATTGTATTTCTATTTTATGAGTTTTATATACAAAACATTATGGCATATGAATGCTGAAAATGCAAGAGATTAGATAGATGAAGTGAATATGCACTAGTGGGCATATTAATACACATTGCATAGTGCATGTGAAGATGTTTGTGCATGTATATGATGTTTCATGTTGGTAAAGATAGTGAAGTTTTACCGATGCAATGAGCAACTTAACATAATTATTGTGGTTGTTAATAATTAGTGGTGTTCGCATTGGTTGCGCCCAGAGGCGCTCTACAGCCCAGTATGGGAGAGACCTTGTAACGTGATGTAACGTTAGTAACATGTCGGCCAAAAATAATAGTGACAGTGAATATTATGGGAGAGATCTTGTAACGTGATGTAACATTAGTAATGTTTGTAACATTAAAGTAAAAAGAAGTAAAATAATAGTGATAGTAAATATTATGGGAGAGATCTTGTAACTTGATGTAACATTAGTAACGTTTGTAACATTAAAGTAAAAAGAAGTAAAGTAAAGTAAAGTAAGTATGGGGGAGATGTTGTAACGTTTGTGAATGTAATGTTTGTTACTAACAAAATAATTTAAAAAAATCATGTCCACTCATAAAATAAAAAATTATGGCAAGTATTTAAAAAAAATCCATGTTGGTTCATAAAATAAAATATTATGAAAAGTAATTAAAAAATAGATATTCATTTATAAAATAAAAACTTAAAACTTAAACCCGGATCTATCAATCAAGAGAGATCAAATTTCTTGAGTTTAAATTTAAAAAAGAAATACACCTCAAGAAATTGGATCCCTCTCAGTTCTTGATAGATACGGGTTTAAGATGGATCTATGCTAGTTGTAGAACCAAAGACAACCGAATCATGGCTAAAGATGTTGGTGATGTTGTCGCATGTGACCAACAACCTTATGAAGAAAGGTTGGGGCAAAAAATCTATGATCACGAGGTTGGTGGAAGGATGGTGTAATCCTTTGCAGGAGACCAACTGATCAGGTAACATCAAAGATGTTAATGGAAGCCATGCAGGTAATGGTATATTTATGATTGCATACAAAAAGGGGATTGGGTAAGAATCCCTAGAGCCATATTTAATAATCGTAAATTGGTATGTATGTGATGTTGAATGCATTTATGCGAACATTATCCCACCGAGTATGGTGAGGTATGTGGTAGTAAGTGAAAATATCCTTATACCATCTAGCTATTTTGAATTGTAAATGCATTCATATGAAAATATATCATGCCATTTGTGTATGTTGGTTATGATTTTAATAACCAAAGCAAATGAAGACTTATGGTCCTATTGTGATAGTGCATGCCATATGAGATATTCATGGTTAAGGCCATAATGTGGTTGGAATGGTAATGCTATAGTGCTACACAAGTATCCCATGAACTCCCCTATTAGTGTTAATTTGGGATGAAACGTCTTTGCCGAAAATCAAGGAGTGAGTAAACTCCTAACGTGTTGTTTGGGTGGAGAAGGAAGGAACCCAAATAAGTTAACCAAGAGACCGAGGAGATGGTTGGGTGATGTGTCAAGGCATTAGCTAGACCTTCCAACACATCATGGTGGAATGCATGATATAGAATTATGGTATTCATGAATCAATGCAAGGAGGCATTGAGTGGATATACATTAAAAGATTATGTAAACTTTGTGATTGTTTCTGCATATGTGTGGGTACATATGTTGAGAGACATTGTGTGAATGCATGGTTGTGGCATATATATTTCATTGCAATTCATTAATAACTGAAATGATAGAATTATTGGCAATTATGAGATCATTTCATGCACTGTTATGGATGCAGGAAAATGATTGCATGAAGAAGGTAGTCATGTTTGATGGGCTACCAAGAATGCTCTGTTGGGAGAACAAAGTTGCCTGAATGGATACGATTGTGATAATGATGCACATAAAGTTAAATAATTTCATTGTCTTTGAGATAATAACAGTTGATAGTGTTTGAATGATTGAGTATTATAATTCTAAGACCACTTCAACGGCTGTTATAACAATAAAAATATTATATGCATGGATACTCACAAAGTGTTTGACTAATTGAAAATTTCAGTTATCAATAGAATTGTCTTAGATATGGAAATGTGGGTAAGTCCATAATAAAGACTGGAATCTACCATGTGCAAAAGCCAAAACTTATGAGAAGGGTCTCATGGTTGTGAAATTTAATTTATGTAGGGAACATATTGTAAATTTCAGATTTGAAATTTTGCTAATAATTACTAATGATTGTCTCGCTTATCTAGAATTGTGTCAAGAGGAGATGTTGTAGGTGGATTTCTATGTTATGGGAGCAAGTGTAAAACCATAATGGACAGAGTGATACCACTTACAAGAGCCAAACAATATGAGGATGGTCTCATGGTTAAACAAATATAATTTTTGTAGGAGACATAATTGTAATTCGGATTTGAATCTGATTATTAATGTCATTAACTGGTTGACTGTTTGTGAATTGTGTCATGAGGACACATTGCAGGAAGACCATGTGTTATGGCCCGCAAGAGATAAACATCATGAGAAGTACCTCATGTTTTGGAAATCTAGTTTTCATATGAAACATATTTGAGAAACTCTAATTGAAATTATTATGATGACATCTCATGTGAACTGCATGCTTGTGTGTAATGTAGGTGAGATGGTGAAAATATGCCATTGGGGAAGATGTCATCTGCTAAAGATGAAAATGAAAAGGAATGCCAAGAGTGTCTTGGGTTTGAGAAACCCTGTAAAAATTACTTACATGTGCTTGTCTCTCTGCAGTGCTATTAAACCCAGTAAGAGCATGGGTACTCAGGAGGCTTGCATGGGCATTGGTAGCCTTTCTACGCTCACACTGAAGAGCACTGGAGGGATGGGTACGCCTAAGGGACTGTGTAGAAGAGAAGGGGTACCATCCTTTTGTTGTGTGAGTGGGTATTGTGGGGCCGTTCTAGTCTGCAGTCAAGTGAGTTACCTATGGAGTTCATGGAGGGAACCACTGGTTTTCATAGGAGAAGGAGCCATGTAATTGTATTCTATTGTTTGTATTGCTTGATAAACCCAGTAGAGACGATGGCTTGGCAATGGTTGTTGTATGCTTTATAAAACTAGTCGGAGAACTGGCTTGGCATACTGGTTAATGGAATGCATGATAAGCCCAGTCGACGTACTAGATTGGCATTGGTTATTTGAATGATATGGTGCAGCCGGTGTGCTGGCATAACATTTGTTTTATACATATACATAGGTGATCCGAAGCTTGCAGAAAATTGGTTACCTTTCGATGCACACCCTGAAGAGCACTAGAAGGTGTGGGTACGCTCGAAGGACTGTATAATAGAGAAGAGGTACCATCCTTGTGTTGGGTGGGGCATGTCTTGTGGGTGCCATAGTTATCTAAAGTCAAAGTGGGATACCTGTGGAGCTAAAGGAAGATGCTCATGCAGATAAGTATTTGGTTTATCTTGCATCTTCTTTCTTATTTAATGTGAATATACATGTGTATATGATTCAACTATGGTTTTTAAACTCTTGTTAAGAGATGAATCCTATGAAAATGGATTTGACGTATGAATTGACTCAATGTTTGAGTATAGGTATTGATGGATGCAAGGACCTTGAAGACATTTTAAGGATGCAAAGGACACGTGGTTGTCCTAAAAGGATTAATTTGAGCAGCCAAATATTGGAAAGATATCCAATGGATGTTGATGAAGAGAGAGAAAGACATTACAGTTGCAGCGGGAAGGAAGGACATGGAACCTTGCTAAAAATAAAGAGAACACTGAGGACAGTGTTATTACAAGGGGGAGGGGATTGTAATATCCCGATTTTGACCCCATTTCATTTAACATGTAAATGATGCAATATCGTTATGAAATCGTGGTGAGGATCTCAAGGCCAAGGCCCCACCATCGATTTAGCATTAAAATTTGATGCATATGGTTTTCGTGCTAGCCAGGCACAATAGAAATTGTAAATATGCATTTTAATAAAATACCCACAACTAGCTATGCAATGCAATGTAACAAGAGTATGGGGGCATGATTTTTACAAAGAATTGAGAGGGAAATATTCAAACCCTTGAATCAATCAAGTCAAGCCAAGTGTCAATGAGAAAACCCATGAACCATCAACTACCCATGTTGAATTTTGTACCCAATCATTTATTTCTTCCTAGAGTTGGTTGAGGTAGTTAATGTTTTGCGATTGGAGAGGTATGGCTGTCCAAATTCGGGTATGGGCAAGCCACCATTTTGGAAAAACGTGTTTTGGATTCTTGGGCAATAAAAGAGCCATAAAATTGCTCCCCAAGCCATTATCCATCAACCAGTTGGGATCTCTCACACAGTTTTAGTTGGTGGGGCATTTTTCCTCCACATTTTTTCAGTGTTTCCTTGTTTTCTAGCTGTGAAGAGGGCGTTTTTGGTGTTGCAGAGCGATTGGGAGGAAGGGAGATCGATTTGGGGGTCCATAGTGGTCGTTTTTAGCCATTCAAATGCTCATATACATGTGGGGAAAAACGTTTTCTTCCTTGTGGTCGATTTTCCCTCCCCATAATTCGTTTTGGATGTGCCACAAAATGGAAGAACCAATGGGGACCTTGTTTTATAAATCTCATTGTTAAAAATGTGTATCCATGCCCAATATTTGAGATTGTTATGTGTGGGAGAGAATTTTGTGGGTTGAAATGGGTATCCATTGCTTTGGCTTGAGTTTGAGTGCAAGCATCCAAAAATAGAGGGTTTAGATCTGGCTTGATAAACCCAGCTATGGATTGGCTTGGCTCAGATGTGATGTTCATTTTGTTGTGCATAGGTTTGTAGGTTCCCATTCCTTGTGGAAATCATGCCCATCTCGAGGGTAGCAATTGTGTTGAGAGATTGATGCACACAATTGGGCTCTGGCTGGGTGGAACGTTGCAGTTGCGTAGCTAGTTGCTTGGGACAACTTCATCAGCAAGATAAGTATTCTCTATGTGTTTTACTTCTACAATGTTTTAATTATTTGATGACTGTTATTGATATGTTGAATGCATGTGAAATGTGTGTGGATAGTTTAATTCCACTGTGCATGTTTATTTTGAATGACATCTACACACATGTGTTTTATTTATGAATATGTTCATAATGAATGGGGCTAAGTTGTAAAATCCCAATATTTGTAGTCATGTTCCCTTCCTTGCACCAGATCGATGGGAGGGGACTTAACAGATAATCAGAGTTGTGTCAAGATGACAGAGAATCCAGTGTTCCATGATAAATCAAAGCATATTGAAATCAAGTTTCACTATATCCGGGATAGGGTGCTGAAGGGAGCTGTAAAGCTCAAGTATGTTCCTATAGAGGAACAAGTTGCAGATGTGTTGACTAAGCCTTTGTCTCACATAAAGTTTGAATACTTTCTAGACAAGCTTGGTGTGTCCGAAAGGATCTCCCTCGAAAGAGGGAGTGATGGTGATATTAATCCAGTACTTGTCGACTGAATATCAGTACTTTTCGACTAATAGTGTTATCCCAACTTTCCGACTGATAGTGTTATCCCAGTACTTGCCGACTGGTGATGTTATTCCAGTACTTTCCGACTAATGGTGTTATCCCAGTACTTGCTGACTGGTGATGTTATTCCAGTACTTTTGGACTGATAGTGTTATCCTAGTACTTGCCGACTGGTGATGTTATTCCAGTACTTTCCAACTGAATATCGGTACTTGCCGACTGATAGTGTTATCCCAGTACTTGTCGACTAGTGATGTTATTCCAGTACTTGCCGATTGAAGATCAGTACTTGCCGACTGATAGTGTTATCTCAGTAATTGCCAACTGGTGATGTGATTCCAGTACTTGCTGACTGAAGATCAGTACTTGCCGACTGATAGTGTTAACCCAGTACTTTTCGACTGGTGATTTTATTACAGTACTTGTCGACTGATAGTGTTATCCTAGTACTTTCTGACTGGTGATGCTATTCCAGTACTTTCCAACTAAAGATCAGTACTTTCCTACTGATAGTGTTATCCCAATACTTACCGATTGGTGATGTTATTCTAGTACTTGCCGATTGAAGATCAGTACTTGTCGACTGATGGTGTTATCCCAGTACTTTCCGACTAGTGATTTTATTCTAGTACTTGCCGACTGATAGTGTTATCCCAGTACTTGTCAACCGGTGATGTTATCTCAGTACTTGTTGACTGATGATGTCGTTGTTCCAGCATTTACATGCTGATGATTGTTGTTGTTCTAGTATTTACTTACTGATGTTTGTTGTTCAAGTATTTACTTACTGATGATTGTTGTTCCAGTACTTGTCGACTGATGATGTTGATGTTCCAACAGTTCTTGCTGATAATGATGATGCCGATGGTGATATTCCAGCAGATGATGATATGATGTTGATGGTTATATTCCAGCAGATGATGTGGATGTTCCAGTATTTCTTTTTGCTGATGATGATGTTGATGGTTATATTTCAGTAGATGATGTTGATGTTTCAACATTTCTTGTTGGTGATGATGATGTTGATGGTGATATTCCAACAAATGATGTTGATGTTCCAACAAATTCTTGCTGATGATGATGATGATGCTGATGATGATGTTCCATCAGATGATGTTGATGATACCCCAGACATATGATGATGTTCCAAAAACTTCCTACTACATATAGAGATTCACCAATCAGTTGGACAACTTTTGATGTTGTTGATGTTGCCTGCAGAATACCTTCCTAGTTAAGAGGGAGTGTTAAAGAAATGTAACTACGGAAGATATTCTAGATATACTTGTCTATTGTATTATTGTATTCCTCCTTTGGGAGATGTCATTGATGTAATTGATAATGTAAGTGTCATTGAAAGAGTTAATGTAAATATTAAATGTTAGGTTGGCTTGGAAATAACTAGAAAATAATATGTTATTGTAAAGTGTACAGGTCGACCCAGTTAGGTGATTCAAGCCCACCTAATTAGTGAAAATGTCAAGTCACTTATTAAGTATAAATAGGAGGTTGAGTTGCTCATTTGTATTAGTCACCTCACTCACTCAAGTTCGCATAGGAGAGAGAGAATTTCACACAAGTGAAGGAGAGAAGCTGATTTTGTCTTGGGGTTTTATCTTGTACTTGTGAATTCTATATTGAGGAAGTTTTGTCGGGGTTTTCTCCCTTGTGGTTTCCCCAAGAGAAATTTTGTGTTCTTTGTGTTTGTTGTGCTTTTCTTTCTTTCAGCGATTAGATTGTTTAATGTTATTATGCTAAACAAGTAAAAACTAACACTAACTAACAAAGTCTTGTGGAAAAGCATGATTATGATAATATTATCTCCTCTTTGGGAAACTGAAATTCATTGACTTCATCTAATATATCAAGAATAAGTTTAGTTCATCTAAGCCATATTTATAAAATTGCATACTACTGCAAACTTTTTGTTTAATGCAATAAGCATCGTCTTGCTATGGTGACAAAGAAACTCTTTCTTCTACACAAATCCTATGCCAATCTCATAGCTAGGTCCCTTTCTAAGTCTCAACAAATTTTATGCAATTATGGGATTCACCCAGTTTCTACATGGAAAGCATACACATTTTTATGAACATTAATCCAACTACATTCAAGTTGTTTCTCTACCTTCCTACCTTTTAATGTTTTTTGCATAGTATTCATGCCATCCCACTTCCCAACTACAACATAGATGTTTGGTAGAAGCACACAAGTTGAAGCATTATCAGGGTCCAACTACCATCCAGTGAAGTGGACAGAAAATTAAAGAGAAATGATTAAAAAAAAATCCTTACACAAGGACCTCACAAAGAAACAATCCCAAAGTATATGCTCAATATCTCTTTTTTGCAATAGTGCAAGAAAAAGGCCATCGAGGAGGCCTATCTTAGCTCACCTATGTTTGCTTTCTAGCCATTGATGAATAATGAGCCAAGACATAACTCTCATCTTTAAAGCACAATAGGGACCACATATGGCATCAATTCAAGTTTTATAATGAATTATGGGCGGTCTATTGACTCATACAACAATGAAAAGTAAGCAAATATCAAGTCTAGGCTACATAATGGCACCATTTCTTGTAACATAAGTCTATTCTATGCAGTAACACCCATAATTCCTAAATCTGGGTGCTTCTGTGTACTAGATCAGTAGGGAGAACCATTTCTTCTTGAGTTTTGGGCAGTTTTCAAAATATAACCGGGCCTTGAAAAGTGAATTTGTGGTTAAAAGGGAAATTATCAATCATCAAACAACAGAGAGATAAATCTGGGCACTCAAATGGCATCAAACAGTGGTCTAAAATTCACAACAGTAGTAAGCAGCCACCAAAAGGAGCAACAACATCCTAAAATCCCCTATTCAGACCTGTCAGAGTTATAGATCCTTCTATGATCTCCAGAAATCTCCTTCAATCTTACAAGAGAGCAACTACAAATAACCCCAATACAATATAGCAGAGAACTTGTGAGCACAATACAATGTGTTGTAATAGTATGATCAGTTGTTATGAGGTGACTCCCTT
This sequence comes from Larix kaempferi, assembly GCA_027924585.1. Lineage (NCBI taxonomy): Eukaryota > Viridiplantae > Streptophyta > Pinopsida > Pinales > Pinaceae > Larix > Larix kaempferi. The sequence continues at coordinate 4,637,857 of BSBM01000662.1, forward strand.
GACCCTATTATATACCAAGAGATGTGGAGGAATTACTTTTACATATTGCATGTGGGATAATATAATTCTCCATAATAACATCTCTTTATATAACAATGGATATCAAGAGTATACTTTACCATAATGAATATGGGATATAATGTATTACTCTTTTACATAAGATTGTGGATAACTTCCAACATAATACAAAGACATTATTACCTTCCAAGGAATATAATACATTCCAACAAGACCTCCTTGCATCCATAAACATCCCACCTATGCATAAAAGAGGCACCAAACACCAGTAGCATTAATAACTTGGATTATATCTGATCTTCAAATTCTTACTATCATTTATTTGTCTTTAGGAATGATTCTCTTTCTCTTTTGAGTAATGGCAAGAATTCCATTTTTTCGGTTTGAGTAGTGAAATCTGTTGAACCCATTAGGATGGCAAATCAAACCTGTTGTCTTAATATTCATTTATCTCTGTTCAAGGAATATATAGTTGAGTGCAAATTAGGGCTCAGGAAGGAGTGACGCTGCTTTTTATATAATCAGACTCTATAGTCTTCTTATTTAGGTTCTTCACCAATGGTAATAATTTCTAAAAATATTTTCAATGAGATAAAACACTACAATGTCTTTGTTGACAATAACATAGATGACAAGCTTGTAGTTTCCTGGATCTGTAGATTTTGTAGTTTTCCCGGACCTATAGATCTTTATGTCTTGATTCTTTATCCGGATCTATTGATGTTTCATGAATCACCAGCCCAGCCCCTGAACATGTCTACAGTTTTGTCACTGCAGAGGATCTCATTTGGAATCGAAGCCTTTGTGTAACATATGTAGGCTGCTTGGGGTTTAATACTGATATTGTTATTACCTTGACACCTTTTTGGCAGTTGCTTTTGTTTATCTTAGGGATTATAAATTATTTTGGCTAGTGTTTGGCTTTTTTGTGGTGAAGGCTGTAACTTTTGACATTATTTAAGTCAAAAGCAATAGAATGTAACTTGTTATATCTGATTTATGCAATCATCTTGAATGAAGTGTTTGAACAGTATCCTCCAGCCACTGTTGGGTACGGACGATGATTGACAGTATCCTGCTGTGAGACGACCACAGTTTTAACAGTGACTGCTATTCCTGGTTTACTAGAACAGCTAAAGCACCTGCTGTGAAGGATCATTCTTCTTCATTGTCAATTATTGAAAATGTCCAATACAACACTGAGCTTATTGGCTAGCAGACAAATGTCAGAATCATCATGCTTGCTAGCGTTCTTTAAACTTTGTAATTGCATGAAACTCAACAGCACTAGCAATGCCTGTTTTTGTCTAGTCAAAATCTACTCGCATTTCCTTCAGCAATTTTCTACCACAAAGCACAGTTACATTTCTTTAGGATTTGCAGTTTGCTAGCAGGAAGTAGAAGACCAAAAACTGAATCCAACAATTTCTCATGGAGTTTTGCTAGTTTCATCTTTGCCTATTTTTGGATGCAAATAGTTTTTTCTGGTTCATAGTTTGATATTTTGTTTGGGCCTTTTCAGCCTACCATGGAGGTAACCATGGCGATGGAAACATTATTGCAAAGTGAGATGGATGGAATTGAAGCTGCAGCAACAGAAGCTGTGGCTCTAGCAAAGGCAGCTGAGAAGGCTGCCAGAAATGTGGTTGCTTTATCAGAAGGTCAAACACTGTCAGAAAGTGACTACTTGAAGGAATTCCCTTCTGAGGAAGACTTATTAAGGATTGAAAGGGATAGACTTACTAAAATGGAATGATTAGAAGCGATGCAAATAGAGTTCAATTGTTTGTAACTCACTCAGAAGAGGAATGCGATTCTCAATCTCCGAGCTCCTCTAGTTCTACACCTGCACTTGGAAGGGAGTGTAATATCTCTGAACAAAATGTGGCGAACTCTTCTGTATCTCCTTTGTAGAAGACATATAATATAACGGAAAGATCTAGTCGATATAACGGAAAGTGTGGCTTCTACTATTTTTCCTACCTGTTCAGCTCGGAAGGGAAAAAAGGTTGTTGCATGAGCATCTAATGGTCATATTTCTGACTCAATCCGCCTGCTGTGAGACCGGGGAAGTTCAAAACTGTTAACTACTAGTGAGGAAGTAGAGATTTTTCGGGGAATACAGGTATTGCTTCAGAGAATTCTTGATTTTTTTCTTAATTGAGTAATGCTATCATGTAGTGCTTTTCACCTGTATATTCCAGCACTAAAGCATGCAAACGTTTATGAGAAGTTCTCTCTTTGTTTATAGGACCTTATCAAGTTAGATAAAATCAGGGAACCCGGAAAAGTATAAAGAGAAAACTGGAAAAGAACCAACTCTAGCTCAATGGGCAGAAGTTATTGGCAGTGACCATAAGACTTTGAAATGGTGGTTAGAGGTTGGCCGAGATTCCTTTGATAAAATCATCAATTGCAACCTTCGGCTTGTTATATCAGTTGCAAAAATTATCAAAACCGAGGATTGAGCCAACAAGATCTTATTCAGGTTTCCTTATAAGTTTATAACAGTAATGAGTCTAATGACTGTATGGTTCTACAACAACATTAGATAAAATGTGGACTCTTCTTTGTAGTCCTTTATAACTCTAGTTTTTCCATATAAAGAACATACTGAAACAAGCAGAAACCCAGAAATATAAAATTGAACAATATCCTCTTGATTGCAGGCAGGGAGCATGGGTTTCATGCGAAGTGCTGAGAAGTTTGATTACTCACGTGGGTTTAAATTTTCTACATATGGTTATTGGTGGATTAGACAGTCTATTACAAAGGCACTTATGGAGCAGGCGACGACTATGCGGTTACCTGTAAGTGCTGTTATTGATCTCTTTTATAATTTGTATTAGGAATCCTTGATGATTACCTACAGAGATTACAGAGTTACCTGTAAGTGTTGTTATTAATCTCTTCTATAATTTGTATTAGAAATCCTTGATGATTACCTGCCTAGATTACACAGTGAAAACTATACTGCAAGATATTCCATCATGAATTTTTATGAGCATGGTTAAGAACTTAACCACTGTATTCAGCTATTGTATTCGATATTCCATCATGAATTTTTATGAGCATGGTTAAGAACTTAACCACTGTATTCAGCTATTGTATTCGAAAAAGATTGAAATTCGTCGAATCTCAAGCAGTAGTGATTACATTCCCCAGATTCAGCAAATTTAATTGCTAGGAATTTGTTTCATACGCAAAATTCTACTATTAAAGAATTATAATCTGGTATTTAACAGCATAGATTCATCCTAATTCTGGAGCTATTAAGCACTGAAAGGGATAAAAAGAAATTAAGATGCAAATCACTAGGTGCTTAAAAGTTCCTAACATGCATGGATCTACACTAGTGTGTGTATAATACTAGTAATAATAATAATAATAATAATAATTAAGGTCACTACTTATCCAGGCACCAAATTGGTGTATGAGATCCCTTGTTTGTGGGAAAGGGACTCCTCCCTGCAGCTATTTAACTGCTAAATTTCACAAAAGTGTACATACCCTACCCCTTCTTGATTTGAAGCCGTAACCTTCTAGGAAAAAACACTTGTTCTTAAGTGTCTTAACACCAGTAGCTACCCACATCTCAGTGTCTTTCAACATTTTGAGGCATTTCATCTTCTCCAACTCCTTCTAAGATGTTTTCAAGCAATGTGTTTATTTTTCCTTCCTTAAAAGAACATGCTTTAGAGTCATCAATAGCCTTAACAGGCCTTGGTTCTGGGGGTCTGTAGGGCTCTTCGTAATCCCCTGGTTCCCTGAGTTCGATCCTTTAACCATGGTAGTGATGAAGGTTCCCATCTGGGTTCGTCTGCCAAACTTACCAATCAATTTCTGGACTCGTTCGGTCTTTGAAGGGATTGGTAACGCTCTGGGTTGCTTCTTATCCTCCGATGATACTCGCTCAGAACAGGGTCTTTTCACCTTTGCATGCGTCTGCACTTCCATTAACATTAGTTCTGGCCTTCCCGACAAGATTAACCTGAATATAGGCAGTTCCACCTGGTCTCAAGCCTTGGACTATGAAAACACGGCCTTCAGGTGTCAGATTTGCAGACAAACGGGACACCTCCTTAGTGCTTGCCCGCAAAGGAAGCCCCAACACCACAGGACTATGAAGGCTCACAAAGCCAAATGCTAGCAACCAGGGGGGCCCTCTCAGGATGAAGATGATCAAAGTGACCAGCTGGAGGAAGAAACACCTGCAGCCAACCAGGAGCAGAGATCTACTCCACCTCCGTCCGAAGTGAACATGACTCTTCAAGAAGACCAAAGTACGAAAAGTGGCCCTCCACAAGGGCAAAAAAGATATCATGATTTCTCCTCTCCAGACTCTGATAAGGAACTCCATCGTGAGACCAATGCCGCATTGCAATTGGCCTTAGTGCCCCTAGAGACAGGGGGTTGGATACAAGTCAAGAAAAAACAAGGAAAAAAGGGTAAATCGGAGAATCAACCTATCTCAGGGCATTGATTTTCTTCTGTGTTAGTTCTATGTCATAGCTTGTCTATCTCTCTTTTCCTATTCGGCTATTTGTTCTAAGCTCTTTTTTTTGTTGTTAGCATCTTCTTTTCGCCTCACTTGGCCTTAGGGCAGGTAGCGGTGTACAGTATTGTAACTTTATTGTCTCTTTGGGTAATACAAGGTTCCTCTCTTACTTACAAAAAAAAAAACCTTTAAACATTTTTTTTAAATTCAAACAAATAAGTAAATAAAAATATTTAACATTCAAAAGGATTATTAATATTTTACACATATTAATCCTTTTTAATAAAATTTGTTTAAATTTAAAAATCATTTACTTAATAAAAAAAATGGATATAACGTTGGCTTTTGGCATATAAATTATATTACTTTAAACCATTTAACGAATTCGTTTTGTTTATTTTAATTATGCAGGTCACGCACTTATCGTGCAGGTTTTAATGAGTCATGTGAATCGTATTAAGGGGGCAACATAGGTGGAGGTTTCAATATAACGAACAATTCATCAACAGTGGATATAACATATTTTACAAATCATGTGGAGGAGGCGATTGAAGGTTTTCACATAACTGATCGAATAATTATCACACGCAGGATTCCAGCGACCGTTCAACACTCAATCCGGCACTCCCATCATTAATCCAGGAAGCATATTTCAGGGAGGATTTTTGAATGAACTGTGAAGAATCTCGTCAAACGGTTCAAAACCCACTTCTAGAATGGACCGATTTAGCTATAATTGCGGGCAATTTCCCCAACTCTCAACGGTTTTGGAGAAATTCGTGTCCCATCATAGTATGGTCTGTTTTCCAAAATTGGGAATTTGTTTTGAACAGCTGGGGATTTAATTCTATCCTCCACCTCATGTAAACAATATAAAAAATCAGAACTGGTAATTGCACGGAGCAGAGGAGAGCTTGGGCATAAATCTAATTCTTTTGTAACTCACTTTCTCTCTTAAAAACGTTGGTTTCCGGAAATCCAATTCTCTGTATGTAGTTTCCATGTGAATACGTTGTGAATCCCTGGGACTGGCCATCCTGAGGAGTGTATTTATGTTCACTTTTGCAATTTCAATTTTACATAGGTACATTTTTCGTTTTTTAAAATTGTATAGCTTAGCTGAAGAATTATATTTTGTGTGTGAAAGTTCTGTGTAAAAATAAAACAATAAAAACGTTTTCAATCTGTAAATTCCAGTTTGTATAGCTTGTAATTATATGAATTTTGTGTGTGATCAGAGTTTAGAGAGATTTATTGTCTAAGATCATTTCATAGGGTTAGGCTAGTTTGTGAGAGTTAATTTCTTTTGAGTAATTTCCATATAGTTTGATTTTGGAATGAATTATGAAATAGATTTCTTCTTTTGTCATTTCCGTTATCGGTACTATAAAGCATGTGTTAAGTCTGTAAAATACTTTGTTATTGATCTTCCGTGCTCTATACATAGATTTGATCTTGAGTTGATGTTGTATGATCTTCAATCGGAAATAGGTAGTAGATTCAGCGTCCCCTTCCAAGCATTAGACGTCCTACTCAGCAATTTCATCCTATGGATCGTATTTTTTCCTTTTGTTTACAATTTCGTTTTCAGGTTTTATACAGTTCCAAGACACAGGTCACTTAGGGTTTGAGAGCACTGGTTTAGGGTTTCACGGCGATGGCGGAAGGTTTCACGGCGATGGCGGAGAGTTACACGGCGAAGATGATGGTAAAAACCACTGACCTGGGTTTCAAGAGAATGCGCGGTTAACCCCACAAAGTGTTTGTCACGGGATACCTGTGAGGCCCGGGTTTCAAACAGGCCGCGTGTTAAACCACACAACGCTTTCAAGGGCTGTGGCTTATCGTCGACCATCTCTGACGGGTATGATACATACAGGGCCGTTGATTAAGGGAACACTATTTTAGAACCTGCTGGATTCCGTGAGGTCACACTCCGGCTGAATATCTGTGGGGCTTCATATACACGGTGGGGTGGTGCCGGTGGGGCTTTTCCGGGTCCGGCATGCGATAGGCCTTTCTGTGGTCCTGTTTTTTATCATTGCAATCCATTGTCAGTTGTTTTCGGGGAATCTCATCGATAAAGACTCGTTCTTGGCCCTGGATCCTGGGGGTTTGTAACCGTATTACTGCCCTTTTGGGAAACTCCCGGATGGCAACATTTCCTGTTCCGGAAAATGATATGTTGATAATGGAATCTCAGCTTGAGGAAGCAGGGCTGTTGCAGCCGGATGCTTATTTCAAAAATCAACTGCAGGAGCTGCGGTCGACTAAGCCCATCGGCCGACAGGTGGCGTCTCAAGGGATGGCAAATAAAAGACACCTGGACGTTGGAACGACACTTGGGGATGCCTCGGGGTTAGACCCATCTGTCGGCAACACTCGAGCTCGTCCGGGTCGGGGTGGTGGTGGAAAGTTTGGGTCGTCTTCCCGCGCAAACGGAAGGCGCATGGGCAAATACTTTTGCAGGCCTGGGGAAGCTTGGATGACGGTCGGCCGCGATATTGCCATCGAGGAGATAGTTGATTTCAACATGACAGTGCTCGTTGGTAAATTTTCCTACCACGCCATGAACCGGCGGAATGTCGTAAAATGGATAGAGGGGCTATGGAGACCCATTCTTAACTACATACCACAGGTATTTGCAATGCCATGTGGGTGGTATGGTTTTAAATTCCGAGAGGAGGCTCACTGCACACGCATCTTGGAGGGCTTATGGCTCTATGGCTCGGGAAGCTTGATGCTTCAAAAATGGCAGACGGACTTTAGTCCAGAAACGGCCACAGTGCGACTGCGACATCTTTGGGTCCTTCTGCCGGGCCTTCCTCTTGTCTTTTGGAACCGTGGGGCCTTCGAGGCCATTGGCAACCGGCTCGGGAGGTTCTTGCATGTGGAGGAGGCACACCTCAATGGCTTTGATAGAAGGATGGGGCGACTGTTGGTGGAAGTTGATATTTCCATTGGGCTTATTGATGTGCTACACATCAATTGGAGAGGGCGCCAGCTGACACAGATTGTAGACTACTGGGGCATTCCATTTCGCTGTTCAAATTGTAAAGCCGTGGGACACCTTTGGCGCCAATGCACGGCTCCGGCATCCTCTGGCCGCAACACGGATGGGGGGCCAATGTGGTCATCAGACGATAGCAGCGACATCGAATTAGATGGTGTGGGTGCCCTCGACGGCTTCTCCAACAGGGTGCTCAACCCGATTGCTCCAGATTCGTCAATTATCCGTAAGTTGGAATTACAGGACCCTATGTTTTATCAGTCATTAAATGATTTGGATAAATCTTTTATAAATTCTTTAGATTTGAACAATGGGAACAATGGCAATTATATGAGTCGTATCCATTACATAGAATCCAACTCATCTGGGTCGGGTCAGACATCAAATGAGACCTCAGAAAATGACGACCCGGAGTCTGAGACCGAGCTTTTGATCAAGTTAAACAACCTGAATCCGGAGAACAACTTACCAAACATTCTGACTCCCGTTCCCACCAACCCTTCGGTCTCCCTGGACAAAAATGCCCTTATAGTCCCTACTCGGGATGAGGTGAAACTCTGTGATGACTCGAGCAACTGTGCTGCAATAATCCCTGATGCCAATGTATTGGGGTTTTCGGCGTCCGGTGGGTTGTTGTCGGAGTCGTTGCCGGTAACGAATTGTGACAATGAGGATAACAATCTGCCTGTCGGGATGGGTGGGAAACAGCCACTCATACCATCATACTCAGACATGGTTAAAAAATCGGCCATACCTACATATTTCAAGAATCGTGTGGTGGATAATAATGAGTTTTCTGCTGGTGCGGTGAGAGAACCTACTGTTTTGGCGACCCCCGTTACAGATGGGGTTGAGGCAAATAATGAAACATCGGCAATTGGTATGCGGGAATCCATAGATTTGGAGCCTCCTGTTGCTGTGGGGGGAGTATATAACTTGGAATCTACAACCCTGGCCGAAACTTCTGGAGACGTAATCACACATAAAGGGGCACATAGGGGTGGACTCGCCCAGGAATTCTCACCTTTGAAAACAAGAAGTGCCAGAAAAAACAAAAAGGTCATGCTGGAGGGGATGGAGAATGACCTGAACACGTTGCACACCCCCAAAACTTCTGACTCCCGGGCTCTTAGAGGAATGAAAGCCCTTGCGAGGGTTAGAAAATGATCTTTCTCTCTTTAAATATTAGAGGGGTGGGGGGCCTACCCAAACAACTGGCCCTCAAACGTGTGCTTGATATTGTCAAACCTGATGTGATACTGCTACAGGAAACGATGGTTAGTGGTGAAAAAGCCCGTATTTTCTTGAACAAAGTAAAGCCGGGATGGATGTGCTTCTCAGTGGACGCAGCTGGACTCTCTGGTTGTCTTTTAGCGGCTTGGAATCCACTTGTTTTGAAGTTAATTCCGTCTCATGTCTCACTAGGCATTCTGCTTTCTGGGAACATTAGGGGGCTCGAGAAAAACATAAACATTATTAACTGTTATGGCCCGTATTGTGACAGGGAGACCTTCTGGAACCTGGCTAGAACGGAAAACTTATTAAACCTTGAAAATTTGATAATTGCTGGTGACTTAAATTTTACCTGGGCCGACGGGGAGATATGGGGGGGTCTGGAAAGGAGGGATCCTCTGGGACCTTTTTTCACAAACCTTTTCAAGGATTTTTCTTTGGTTGATGTGGCTCCTAGGCCGCTGGCACCAACATGGACTAATGGTAGAACAGGGGACCAGCTGATCCAGAAGCGTATAGACCGATTTCTAATATCGGATACGTTACTATCAAGCCTTCAGAATTATAGATCTTGGATGCATCAAATAAAAATCAGTGATCATCTCCCTATTGTTCTACAAATTGATGATGACCCCTGGCACAAAACCTTCCCCTTCAAATTTAATTCTACGTGGCTTTCTGAGGAAGAATACTGTTCGGGTGTGAGAAATATGTGGATGCAAACAGATGTATCAGGGGAAAGATCGGCCATGGATAAGATGGCGGTGAAACTCAAGGTTTTAAAAGATTTCACAATAAAGTGGGAAAAGAACAAAAAAGCTATGATGGGAAAGGAACTATCACAGATTGAACAAGAAGTGGAATACCTGATGAACCGTGGAGTTGATTTTGAACTAAATAAAAGTGAGCTCACCAAACTCTCTACTTTGGAAAATCAGAAAATGAAAATTCTTCTGATGCAAGAAGAAGCTTGGCGATTAAAAAGCAGAGCAACCTGGCTCAAGGCGGGAGACCTGAATACAAAAATTTTTCATCAGTTCGCTGACTCCCGTAGAATGCAAAACTCAATCTGGGATTTGAATGACCATATGGGTCGGAGGATCTGGGGGGAGGAGAACCTGATGAATGAAGCTTCTCTTCATTTCCAGGAGTATTACCGTGATCCAAAAAATACTAATCTGGCTGAACAATTCAAACTAATCAAGGAATACCCTCGTATGTTCAATGAGGAAGAGGGTGACAATATTTACCTGGATGTCACCCTGGAGGAAGTGGAGAAAACTTTGAGGAGGATTGCAAAAGACAAATCTCCGGGTCCGGATGGATGGACGGTGGAGATCTTCATTCACAATTTTGACATCATGGGCGAGGATCTTCGATTGGTAGTGGAAGAATCCAGGAAGCTTGGCATGGTCTCGGGTGCAATAAACTCTACATACTTGGCCCTCATACCTAAGACTTCCCATCCGAACAGTTATGATGACTTCAGACCAATTGCGCTATGCAATCTGGTATATAAGATTATTGCTAAAATTATTGCTGAAAGAATCAAACCGGTGCTATCTCGGCACATTTCTAAGGAACAGTATGGCTTCCTTACTGGGAGACAGATCCATGACGCCGTGGGGGTGACACAGGAAATTTTCCACACTATCAAACAGAGACGGATGGATGCTCTTGTTTTACAATTGGACCTGGTGAAAGCATATGATAAGGTGGACTGGAATTTCCTGAGACTTATCCTTATCCAGATTGGCCTTCCATGGAAAGTTATGAAATGGATTATGGCATGTATTAACTCTGTCAACTATGCAATCCTTATCAATGGCATTCCTACTGAATACTTCAAGGCATCTCGGGGCCTCCGACAAGGATGTCCACTTTCCCCTCTACTGTTCCTTCTGGTCATTGAGGGGCTAAGTCTGTCCATCATTAAAGCTCGCCTGGAAGGTAGGATTGTTGGCATTAAAGTAACCAGGGATATATCTGTCACTCACTCCTTGTTTGTGGACGACGTATTGCTATTTGGCATGGGAATTCTGGCCGAATGGGTGACATATAAACAGATTCTTGATTTGTTCTGCAGGGTAACAGGCATGGTCATCAGCTATTTAAAATCTTTCTTCCTGAAACACTCCCTGGCTGAGGACGTTCAGCGGTCGATAGGCAATTTTCTGCCACTTAAATTCAAAGATATCGAGGCCGGTACTAAATATTTGGGATTTTTCATCAAACCTACAAATTACTTGATCAATGATTGGTCCTGACTCATTAAAAGATTTGAATTGAGGCTTGGACACTGGAGCTATCGGTGTCTCTCTTTGGGAGGCAGGCTTACCCTGATTAAAGCTGTTTTGCAGAATTTAGGCGTTTATTGGTTCTCCCTATGCAAAATCCCTCGAACCATTCTGAATCTTATAAGAAGAAAGATTTTTAGTTTCCTTTGGTCGGGTGGAGGAAATCTGGAAAAAATGCATCTAATGAAATGGAAGGCATTGGCTCGTCCCTGGCATCTGGGTGGCTGGAACATAAAGGATATTGAAATGTTTGTTATGGCCCTCCATGCAAAAAGCCTCTGGCGTGTTCTCTTTGATCAATCGACCTGGGGGAGGGTTATTCGTGCTAAGTATCTGCGTAATATTCCGGTCTCAAGATGGTTTCGGCGTAATCGCCCTGCAACAGTGGGCGTCTCAAACATCTGGAACGGATTGCTGGGTGATTACAGAGTGATTATGCACTGGATTGCGTGGTTGCCTGGCAATGGGCATGATATAAAACTGGGTCTTGATCCTTTCATAGGGGGGCCATTGAAGCACTCTCTCTCGACGGATCTGCGAACTTTCCTTTTTACTAATGGTTATTACACCTTAGCTCATGCTGCTGGTTGGAGTGTAGACGGTCGCCCTCGATGGATATCGGCTACCCAGCTGGGCCTTGTGGGTTCTTTGCGGCTCGAATGGGAGGAATATATTAAGTCTATGTATCAGTCCAATCTGCGGCTCTCTGATGGCGCAGACAGGCTTGTTTGGTCATGGGATGTGGCTGGTGGCAGGGTCTCAGCGGCAATGGCTTATGATGCTTTATTTGCAGAATCACAGATCCTGGTAAGCTGGTGGGATAAAACAATTTGGAAAATGGTATTGCCTCTCAAGATTAAATGCTTCATTTGGCTTACGCTCCATAACCGGATACTTAAATGGGACAACCTTTGCCGGCGAGGTTTTTGTGGCCCAGGATGGTGTATCTTATGCTGCTCTGAGGGGGAGACGGTTGATCATCTTTTCTCCTCTTGTCCTTTTATAAAAGAGCTCTGGTCTTTTATTGCGAACATTTCTGGCATTTCATTTCTTTGGAACTATTGCTCCCTCAGTGACTGTCTTGCCGATTGGGCCCAGCATGATTGCGGTTTTAGGGAGCTTCCTTATTTTATGATTTGGGAGGTATGGAAGGCTCGGAACCTACATATTTTTGAGGACCATGCCCCTTTCTTAGCAGGGATTGGTTTTAAAACTATTGCAGCACATCAAGAATTTCTCTCTATCCATGGCCGGGCCCGGGTTCGTGATAAACTGGACAGACATCGTCGTTCTGCCCCTCCGGTTCTGACATACCCGTGTGGATTCCTTGATGGTGCTGCTGTTAGTGTTGATGGGAGGGGAGGTGCTGGGGCTGTTATACACCTTTCTAATTCTATCTCCATCCACCTTTGGCTTAATCTGGGCTGTGGATCCAATACCAGAAGCGAGCTATGTGCTCTTTGGTTACTACTCTTCTGGGCCCATCGTCGGAATATTTCCCAACTTATGGTTTTTGGCGACTCCCTTTCCATCATCTCCTGGGTGAATGGCAAATCCTCCTTAAATAATTTGTTACTCAAACACTGGATGGATGCGGTTCAAATTTTATTGAAGGATTTTCTTCACATTCACTTCGACCATGTGTACCGGGAGGCTAACGAGGTGGCGGACATGCTCTCTAAAAAGGCACTTTCCTCGGCACTTGGGGTCATTATGTGGCAGGATTGGCGGGATGACTCTTTATTTGCTCAGGGCTCTCATCACCTTCATTGGTCTTGATTTTATTAGCTCATTACTTTATGTTGTTATTTGATGCTGCTGCTTTGTTTTCCTTTTTTGAGATGTTATACTTATGTTCCTTGTTAGTTTATATGTGCAGATATCACATAGGGGCTTCTTCCAACTCCTTGTTGGACCTTTTGTATACTCCTATGTGCGGCTATATAGTTTGGGCTTTTTGTTCATATTTTGTTCCTTAGCATACTGGACATTTTTCTATTTGGTATGACAGCTTTGGCTGTTGGTTACTTTTGAGAACATTGTTTTTTGTTGGGACTCTTGGCTGGCACTTGGGGGCCGATGAACCTGTTTCTCCTACGGGAGGGGTTCTCGTTTTTATGTATGAGCATATGGTACTTTTTATGGTTTTCCATGTGGCTGTTGGCACTGTGGCCAGAAACTTTCTATTGACACATGTACTGCTCGGCAGTGATGAGATGTATGGTTTTGTTCTGACAGTTGGCAACATTTACTATTTCGTATATTAATAGTAAATTATATTTTTCAGTGAAAAAAAAAAGGTTTTATACAGTTTGAATTAATTCATTTAGTGCAGGTTGGAGTGCAGGTTCATCGAATTCTTTTTCCCATATAGTCAATGTTCTCATTAGATTTCATGAGCATGTTGTTACATACAAATTGGAATCGACTGTGGGTAAATGAAGCTTAACATTGGTTGTTTGAATGGAAGACGTTTAAGTTGCATTTGATAGAGATACGTTTTGATTTAAGTTCGTTGTGACAGAGTTAATTGGAGAGTTCGGTAAGAAATAATATATTAAAAAACATGGAAGCACATCTTTGAATTCGACTGGCCAGCCCAACGTAAATCTTCTGAATTCATATATTACTACATTCAAGCCTAACGTGAATAGTATCTGGTTGTTTGCATTTCGTTGGACTTTGAATTTTGATGGAATTTGAATTAAGTTTATATTTTAAACATTAGGGTAGGAACTTAATTACATGAGTTTAATTTATATGTTTTAAGTAATTAGTCAGGAACTTACATGAAATTAGCTTGTGTGTCAAAGGATAAAGTAGGCATTTTGATTATTTTAATTTGGTAAGAATTTATGTCATTTTCCATATTTTAGATTGTAGCTTTGATTTAATTTGTGGGATTTAGTTTAGTTAATAAAGTTTTATTTAGTTTGTAACTTATCTTAGTTCAATTTAAGATGTTTGGTTCGTAGCGTGTAGTTTAAAGATAAATGTTATAATTTTTGCTTTTAGTTAATTAGTTTAAAAAGTTTATGTTAATTTGTTAATTAGTTTATGAACTTAGTTTATAGGATTTCTTTAATATAGATTTTCTTTAGTTTATGGTAAACATTGATTTTCTTTAATTCAATTTAGCATGTAGCTTTGTAATTAGGAATTTTGAAGTTTTAGCATTTGATTGATGGGATTGGTTTATAGATTGAAACGATTTTATAGATTAGTACACATTTTGCAGTTTAAAATAGATATATAGAATTTACATTTGTAGTTCACAGTTCGTTTTTTATTCAAGTCGGTTATCAACATTAGACTAGCATAGGTAAGATTAGGCTAACCTTCAATCCTGCACATACAGTGTCGGCACCTCGAAACTTACGAGCCTTGGGTTGACAATTAACTGTCGAATTAAATATCATATATTTCTACCGACACAACACGCCATACACATTGATAAATGGTTCATAGTTTCACTTGTCCCAAATGGACAGGTAGCATCTACTAGCTTTCCATCTATGAGAAGAACTAATGTAGAACTCACAACAACATTAGATTTGAATACATTTATTGTTTCATAATCATGTATATTCTTAGCTTAATTTGGAAGTTGGGTAACACTTTTGTCTGTTTTTTGACAATTTCATTTTCATGTGTCCCCAAACATTTTCATAGTTAGTAATCAGTTTTGACTAAAATATTCTTAGACAGTAAAGTATAGGAATATATGCACTGGATACCATTTTTAAATATTTTTTTCCTATAAATATTGGCTCTCAGAACATTTAACAACCACAAAACCCTAATTCAAAAAAGTGTTACCCAACTTCATGTTTTGCACACACAAACGGAAAATATAACAATTTTGATTGTTAGGACAAATCTAGCCACATAGCATTGACAATATCATTTTCATTATGCCATAAGGAAAGCTAGCAGACATTAACTTTTCTTCTCACACAACAACAAGTGCAGTGAGGAAAACAACATATGAACACTAGCCTTGATAATGGGGTGAAATTCTGAAGAAAGGAAATAGTCAGCAATAGTTGCATACTTGTGCTTCTTCCTAAAGGAAAGCTAGCAGTCGCTAGCTTTCACTCCAACACAAGCACACGTGTAGATCCAACAACAATATCATATTTAACTATGCTTCTTACTGCACCATCGTGGATATTATTAGCTAGATCTAAAGACATTAAAAGTGAACGCACAAGGAACACTAACCATGGTGATTGTCAAGACAAAGGCACCCCCATAACATTGATTACATCCTTGAGCTTCTTAGCTAGATTTAAAGACATTAAATGCGATTGCACATGTGGGGACCCAAATCTTGATAGAATCAAACACTTTACACTATGGAGTGATTATGGCATCCACGAACCATTATTACAATGTGGAGTCTTATTGAGACCCACAACCTTAAAATAGTGTATGAATTCCCAATTAGCTTATTTTCCAAATCTCCCATTTTTAAGATACCCTCTAAGAAAAAATAAATTTGCTAATCTGTTTATAGATACAAATACCACTTTGTCCTTTCTTTCGTTGACAATCAATATCTAAATTATGTCATTTGTTATAGAATTTTTAGAGCTAGTTGGAAACTTGCAGTAGTTATTAGAAATAAGAAAATACACTAACATGAATATAAATCACATTAATGCATTGTCATACATATTATTAGAACTACTCCGTTAAAGACTACTATTTCTCAGATAAACTAAGGTGGTGTCTGTATGTGTTATCTCCTCAAATAAATTAGTCAAATTTATTTTATTAAGAGGTAGAAAGTCATTAGGAAAAACTTTATTAAATTTTTTTAGGCTCATTTTAATGAGTTCTACCTTGTAAATATTTTTGAAAAAACTTTGGAGTTAGTCTTTATTTCAAAAAACTCGAAAAACAGGTTTCGGTGGCTAAGCATTGTTTCAAAATAGTCTCTAAGCCACCGAAAGCTCTGCTTTCGGCAACTAAGACTGCAATTTCAGGGCACTCTAAGCCACCGAAATTGACGTTTTTACTGTGAGAAGTCATCATTTCAAATGATGATTCTGAGCGACTGAAGAATCATTTTGCAAAATGGTCGAAGGTTTTTGTTCCTAACATGTCATAGAACAATAACCTCTCTCCATTTTCCTACAGGTGTTGCATATTGAGATAATTGAATCCATCTCTGAGCCCTAATTTTTGGATCTCAGAATTTCTTGTTTGACACATGTTTTTGAAATACAGATCTCGGGCAAATGAAAATGAATTTCAAAACACTAAGAGAGGTTTTTTCTCACAACAAACCAATCCACAAAAACCTCTTTCGGTTTATACACAAGTGTCATATATTTGGAGAACCAAATCCATATCTGAGCCTCAGTTTTCAGCAGTTTGGCCCAATTTTTGTGGCAAGAGATGACTTGTTAGTCAAGGTGGCAATTTCGACTTAGCTTTCAGCCTATGAAGATCTACTGCAGCTGTTGAAGACTATGAAGGCCATGAATATCATTAGGATAAGGGTTTGACCCTTAAGATATTATTTTATCCTAGTTTTGTGAACTGTTTTGACTTTTCTATATTTAGTATATCAGATCCATTTTCATAGGATCTTGAAACTGTTTTGTAAAGGCTATAAAGCCTAAGACTTCAGGAGAAGTAGGGGGGTTCAACTTTGGAGACTTCTCATACTTGTAATCTTAGACTTCTCATTACATATCAGTAATATAAGCTTCTTTTGCCATTGATGTTCAGATTTCCATCTTCTATTTTTCTGTACTTGCACTTGAATATTATGTTAATGTTGTTCATGTTTATCTAATGCTTGATAACTGTCATCTTATCATTGCATTGATAAGTTAGAATTGCAAGTATTCCTTACCTATTGCAATTGGCCATTCATATATACTTTATGTGCATGTTTCTGCCGATATAATAAGTTTTCTCCATACATCCACTTTTTATAAACTCTCTGAACAGCAGTGGTTGAAAGCCTTGTCCATCTAAGTGTGTTAATGCATGTTTTGAGTGACGTTTTGATTTAGTCATCTGAATTGATCCATTGAATGAAACATTGAGATTATAGTTAAGTTACCAGGATTCTTCGAGCTACAACCTAGAATGACTCCTGGAGTGATAACATATGGATCCATTGTCGGGGAGGGGAGATTGAAGCTCAACTTCCTTGGGAGACGACATAGATCCAACTTTGATGATAGACAAAGTCTGGACATTATTTTGGTTGTAATCATCTATCTGGCGACTCCATGAAGGACGGATTCAGTGGCGACTCCACAATATTCAGATGTCAAAAGCATTTGCTGCTCTTTTGGCTCGGAGGTTTGCACCTCTCAAATTCTCTTCAGTTCCTGGTTTCCCACATCCAGTACCTGATAGGTCAGAATGGGGAGATTTTCTACCTATCTTCAAAGAGAGAAAAGAAGACAATCCTGCAGAACACCTCCTTAAGTTTCATGAATGAATGGATCTATTAGATCTGCAACATGAAAATGTTCGTATGAAGATGTTCATGTATTCATTGTATGGTGATGCACGTCAGTGCTATTTTTCTTTACCTCCTTTCAGCATTTCATCATTGAAGGATTTTCACAGAGCATTCACTGAGCATTGCAAAAGGTATTTTTTAGATGAGTTTGCATTTGGTAATTGCTGTGATGAATTCAAATTATAGAGATATGGTGAAAAGGAGCAGAAAGGTTCAGATCAACAATTGAGCTTGCATTTTCCTTTGACAGAGATCAAACAATCTACATTCAGCATTGAGATCAGTGACAACCATCAACAAAAAAATTTCTTTCAGTTGGAAAAGTATCATGAAGAGGTATTTCTTTATGTCTTTCATGACCCTTTTGCTGATTATTTGGATTCTATGAGTGGCATAAATGTCAAAATATTTCTGTCAAAGGAAAGTTGGTTCTATCATTCGTTCAAGTCACATTTATTATGGCTATGCATTCCTTTATTTTCTGAGTCAAGATAAAAAACAAGTTTAGTAAATCAGTTTCTTACATGGCTTCATTGGAAGCATGAGTTTACTTGATTAAGAAGCAGTACAATGGGTTAATGTAGGAACATGAAGCAGAATAAGCTTTTCATACGAGCAGATAGACTATGTTCAGTTGTTGTTTTCTTGAATAAGCAGATCAAGCTACAGTCAGGCTACAGGTTTGCAGGGGATTAGTTGTAAAGGACAGATGACTCCATGCCCAATGTAACACTAGAAGATAGGTTTGAATTTTTGTTTTACAGGAAAGGCATTGGATTTGTGGTTCTTGGAACCTCACAGGAGGATTCCATCCTCGAGTAGGATCCATATGTTATCTCCTCAAATAAATTAGTCAAATTTATTTTATTAAGAGGTATAAAGTCACTAGGAAAAACTTTATTTAATTTTTTCAGGCTCATTTTAATGAGTTCTACCTTGTAAATATTTTGAAAAAACTTTGGAGTTAGTCTTTATTTCAAAAAACACGAAAAACAGGTTTCGGTGGCTAAGCATTGTTTCAAAATAGTCTCTAAGCCACTGAAAGCTTTGCTTTCGGAAGCTAAGACCGCAATTTCAGGGCACTCTAAGCCACCGAAAGCTCTGCTTTAGGCAGCTAAGACCGCAATTTCAGGGTACTCTAAGCCACCGAAATTGGCGTTTTTACTGTCAGAAGTCATCATTTTCAAATGATGATTCTGAGCGACTGGAGAATCATTTTGCAAAACGGTCGGAGGTTTTTGTTCCTAACATGTCATAGAACAATAACCTCTCTCAGTTTTCCTACAGGTGTTGCATATTGAGATAATTGAATCCATCTCTGAGCCCTAATTTTCGGATCTTGGAATTTCTTGTTTGACACATGTTTTTGAAATACAGATCTCGGGCAAATGAAAACGAATTTCAAAACACTAAGAGAGGTTTTTTCTCACAACAAACCAATCCACAAAATCCTCTTTCGGTTTATACACAGGTGTCATAGATTTGGAGAACCAAATCCATATTTGAGCCTCAGTTTTCAGCAGTTTGGCCCAATTTTTGTGGCAAGAGATGACTTGTCAGTCAAGGTGGCAATTTCGACTTAGCTTTCAGCCTATGAAGATCTACTGCAGCTGTTGAAGACTATGAAGGCCATGAATATCATCATGATAAGGGTTTGACCCTTAAGATATTATTTTATCCTAGTTTTGTGAACTATTTTGACTTTTCTATATTTAGTATATCAGATCCATTTTCATAGGATCTTGAAACTGTTTTGTAAAGGCTATAAAGTGTAAGACTTCAGGAGAAGTAGGGGCGTTCAACTTTGGAGGCTTCTCATACTTGTAATCTCAGACTTCTCATTACATATCAGTAATATAAGCTTCTTTTGCTATTGATGTTCATATTTTCATCTTCTATTTTTCTGTACTTGCACTTGAATATTATGTTCATGTTGTTCATGTTTATCTAATGCTTGATAACTGTCATCTTATCATTGCATTGATAAGTTAGAATTGCAAGTATTCCTTACCTATTGCAATTGGCCATTCATATATACTTTGTGTGCATGTTTCTGCCGATATAATAAGTTTTCTCCATACATCCACTTTTTATAAACTCTCTGAACAACGGTGGTTGAAAGCCTTGTCCATCTAAGTGTGTTAATGCATGTTTTGAGTGACGTTTTGATTTAGTCATCTGAATTGATCCATTGAATGCAACATTGAGATTATAGTTAAGTTACCAGGATTCTTCGAGCTACAACCTAGAAGGACACCTGGAGTGATAACAGTATGCATGTCCTTAAGATGTTCGTATGAAGATGTTCATGTATTCATTGTATGGTGATGCACGTCAGTGCTATTTTTCTTTACCTCCTTTCAACATTTCATCATTGAAGGATTTTCACAGAGCATTCACTGAGCATTGCAAAAGGTATTTTTCAGATGAGTTTGCATTTGGTAATTGTTGTGATGAATTCAAATTATAGAGATATGGTGAAAAGGAGCAGAAAGGTTCAGATCAGCAATTGAGCTTGCATTTTCCTTTGACAGAGATCAAATAGTCTACATTCAGCATTGAGATCAGTGACAACCATCAACAAAAAAAATTCTTTCAGTTGGAAAAGTATCATGAAGAGGTATTTCTTTGTGGCTTTCATGACCCTTTTGCCGATTATTTGGATTCTATGAGTGGCATAAATGTCAAAATATTTCTGTCAGAGGAATGTTGGTTCTATCATTCGTTCAAATCACATTTATGTTGGCTATGCATTCCTTTATTTTCTGAGTCAAGATAAAAAATCAGTTTAGTAAATCAGTTTCTTACATGGCTTCATTGGAAGCATGAGTTTACTGATTAAGAAGCAGTACAATGGGTTAGTGTAGGAACATGAAGCAGAATAAGCTTTTCATATGAGTAGATAGACTATGTTCAGTTGTTGTTTTCTTGAATAAGCAGAGCAAGCTATAGGTAGGCTACAGGTTTGCAGGGGATCAGTTGTAAAGGACAGATGACTCCATGCCCAATGGAACACTAGAAGATAGGTTTGAATTTTTGTTTTACAGGAAAGGCATTGGATTTGTGGTTCTTGGAACCTCACAGGAGGATTCCATCCTCAAGTAGGATCCAGATGTTATCTCCTCAAATAAATTAGTCAAATTTATTTTATTAAGAGGTAGAAAGTCATTAGGAAAAACTTTATTAAATTTTTTCAGGCTCATTTTAATGAGTTCTAGCTTGTAAATATTTTTGAAAAAACTTTGGAGTTAGTCTTTATTTCAAAAAATTTGAAAAACAGGTTCCGGTGGCTAAGAATTGTTTCAAAACGGTCTCTAAGCCACTGAAAGCTCTGTTTTTGGCAGCTAAGACCGCAATTTCAAGGCACTCTAAGCCACCGAAATTGGCGTTTTTAATATGAAACGTCATCATTTTCAAATGATGATTTTGAGCGACTGGAGAATCATTTTGCAAAATGGTCGGAGGTTTTTTTTCCTAACATGTCCGAGAACAATAACCTCTCTCCGTTTTCCTACAGGTGTTTCATATTGAGAAAATCGAATCCATCTCTGAGCCCTAATTTTCTGATCTCAGAATTTCTTGTTTGACACATGTTTTTTAAATACAGATCTCGGGAAAATGAAAATGAAATTCAAAACACTGAGAGAGGTTTTTTCTCACAACAAACCAATACACAAAAAAATATTTCGGTTTATACACAGGTGTCATAGATTTGGAGAACCAAATCCATCTCTGAGCCTCAGTTTTTAGCAGTTTGGCCCAATTTTTGTGGCAAGAGATGACCTGTCAGTCAAGGTGGCAATTTCGACTTAGATTTCAGTCTATGAAGATCTAATGCAGCTGTTGAAGACTATGAAGGCCATGAAGATCATCATGATAAGGGTTTGATCCTTAAGATAGGATTTTATCCTAGTTTTGTGAACTGTTTTGACTTTTCTATATTTAGTATATCAGATCCATTTTCATAGGATCTTGAAACTGTTTTGTAAAGCCTATAAAGCCTAAGACTTCAGGAGAAGTAGGGGGGTTCAAATTTGGATACTTCTCATACTTGTAATCTTAGACTTCTCATTACATATCAGTAATATAATCTTAATTTGCCATTGATGTTCAGATTTCCATCTTCTATTTTTATGTACTTGCACTTGAATATTATGTTCATGTTGTTCATGTTTGTCTAATGCCTGATAACTGTCATCTTATCATTGCATTGATAAGATGACAGTCATCTTATGTTCATGTTGTTCCTTACCTATTGTAATTGGCCATTCATATATACTTTGTGTGCATGTTTCTGCCGATATAATAAGTTTTCTCCATACATCCACTTTTTATAAACTCTCTGAACAATAGTGGTTGAAAGCCTTGTCCATATGAGTGTGTTAATGCATGTTTTGAGTGAGGTTTTGATGTAGTCATCTGACTTGATCCATTGAACGAAACATTGAGATTATAGTTAAGTTACCAGGCTTCTTCGAGCTACAACCTAGAAGGACTCCTGGAGTGATAACAGTATGCATGTCCTTAAAATTTTCGAAAGCATGCAAAATACCATAAAAACAAATATCAAACACAACAAATTTAGGTTACTGATAAAATTGATGAACTTGGAAATACAAATAGAAAAATATATACCAGTCACGAACTTCTCAATACAAATAAAAGAATCTACCAGAATGCTTTGGACAACTCTACAGGAAGAAATTGTCAAAATAATGACCATTTCTTTGTAGCCCCGCCATTATAATCAGTGTGCATTCATTTATATCACAAACCCCCTAAACATCAACAATAACAAACAAAAATTATGAACATACACACTCTAATGAATGCCTTAGATCCAAAAATAATTGTAAAGCAAGATCCTAATAAAACCACATATTAAACAATTGGGTCAAATTTAGTTTGAATATATAAAAACCATGTGGCATATCTCCATGAAGAGTAGAAACCACTAACAACGTATAAATGTCAGTTGATTGTTTAAACACGACAAGGCATCAAATAAATTATATATTCTAAGCTCTATAATGCTTTCATGAAACCAATACTCCTAGGGTAGATTAAGACCCTAACAACACCGAATGAGCCCTAAGAATCAAGAGTGCCCATAGAATTCAATAGGCCTTAAAAAACATCCATGATAAAAGGAAAATTTATAGTATAATAATCTATTGTAGTTGTGGATGAAAAGAATAAAAGCATACCGCATTAATTATTGGATAAAAATCATGATGCAAATTTGTATTCATAAATTGCATGTGCAATGTGCCCCTTCAAGGCCTGAGCTTTTGGTAATGAAGGCACGCAGATTAAAATGTCGAGAAAACTATAAATGAAAAATGGAATTGCATAAACTAGAACCTTCACCATGCAAGTGCAATCTGATGTTGGTGAACCAAGAATCACTACAACCTTTATATAGGAAAAAATCACCCTTGATTTTCCCTCCAGTATTGGAAATCGAGAGCTCAAATAAGGTATCAACATGAAAATAACTAAAAATCCAAGTGAATGCAACTGTATGCCTGAATTACAGGGAAAATGGAAGGAGAAATAGCCCCTAGGAGCCTCCATTACTGAAAATTGAGGGTGAAGGAATGCTTTCCTTGGAATTTCTCTAGAAATCGGGGGTGAAAGATAGATTGGAGGGAGATTTTGCTAAGGGAAAATAGTTTTTTTCATTTTTCTCATTAATATATGGGAGGCTATTTGTTTTGGATTTTTTTTTCTAATAAATATTGGATGAATATATTTTAGCAAAAAAGCCATTTCCATATAAGAAAATAGCTCACTAAATTTTTGTAACCCCCTTAATTTAGCCCATGGGCTAAATTTAGCCCCTAAAATTATCCATGTTCGAGATACACAAAGGTGATGTATTTGTATGCCTTCAAGATTTTAAAGTACTTGCAGAGAAACAATCCAATAAGGGTATCAGGGTTCTCTGCATGGACAAGGGGGGTGAGTATGTCAATAAATATGTACATCGGTTGTGCTCTGCAGCTAGTATAGAGCTTCAGCACACCGTTCCTTATACACCACAACAAAATGGGGTTGCGGAGTGGAAAAATAGAACATTGAAAGAAATGGAAATCATTGTATGGACTAAAGAAAGCTCCTCGAGCTTGGTATGCAATGATGGATTCCTTTATGTTATGACAAATTTTTTCAAGATGTAATTCAAATCCAAATGCATATATGCTTTGAGAAGATAACTCTCTATTATTTATTGTGCTCTATGTGGATGATCTCCCCATCACAAGAAGTTCTACCATTTCCATTGCATGGCTCAAATCTTCCTTGCATGACAGATTTGCTATGACTGACTTAGGACTATCACATTTTTTTTCTTGAACTTCAGGTCACCTAATCAGATTTGGGAGTCACTATAGCACATTCTAAGTACACACAAGATAACTTTATTAGATTCAAAACGGAATATTGCAAACCAACCCCATTCCCCTTTCTTTATGGAATCCAACTTGAAGATGGAGGTACTACACCTTTGGTTGATTGTACCTTGTATTGAAAATTAGTTGGGTGTCTTCTTTATATTACACACAATCGACTAGATATCTCCTTTGTTGTTGGGGTAGTCTATCGATACATGTAGGAACTAAGTTGCACGAAACGGGGAAACGAGGAAGCGTTGGAAACACGACTCCCCAAATTTTGGAAATGGAGAAACGCGATATATGTGTGTGTGTGTGTGTGTGTGTGTGAGCAAGGAAGAATTTATTATAAAACATAAACCATAAATTATTAATTACATTTAGCTGCAAGCAACATTGCCAAGTGACAAAAGTTAAATGATACAAATAAAATTTAAATCATACATGTAACATCACATTTTACTCAAGAACCCAAATCTATATCATTTCATTCATGCAAGTAGTAATATCCAAAAGCAACCTTTATAAATGAGGCTATATACTATATGTCCAAAATTAGCCTTAATGTATGAGGCTACAAGTACAATGTATCAAATTGTGAACAATGAACATACTAACATAGAAATAAAAAAACATGAGCTCATACTAATAGTCATCCTCAAAAACAATACAAGAAGCACGCTCAGAAGCAGAATGTAGAGTGGAAGAAGTATTTCCAATTCCACATCTAGGCTCCTCAATACTTAGTGCAGCAAGAGAGAGGTCCAAGTCAACAAATTTTGACTTGACATCCCAATCTACAGAAGGCCCATTGCTATATTCTGGGCCTTGAGTGCTCAAGTTGCTTGTGTGAGGAGAGAATGAAGTGATGTTCTCTTTATATCTTTATTCAACCTAATTAGAAGCATATAGAATTAAATTTTATTTTAAAATTTAACGTATTAACCCTTAATTATTGATATTCGTGGGTGGAAAGAGACTCTATAGGCTGGTTTTTTAAGACATGAAATTTAATTTGACAGGAAACGCACCGTACAAGAGAGGAAATGTGACAGAAACACGTTTATGTCCATATAGATGCATTTCCCATACATTAAACGTGTTTCGTATGGACAGAAATGAGTTTTCGTCAAGTACCATACGGGTTTCCGAGTTTCAACAAGTTTCTGAGGGTGAAACGGGTACCAGACCTAAGTTTCCTGCAACTTAGTGTAGGAACCACATGAGTTACATTGGAAGGCTACCAAAAGAATGCTATGATATGTGAAGGGGCCATTTGACTATGGGATCCACTATGCAGTAGCTTGTAGATTTGATCTATTTGGATACACAGGTTTCGTTGGGATGGCGATGGGATAGACCACAAGTCCACTTCTAGTTACCTTTTTAGTTTGGACTCAGGGCCTATTTGTTGGTCAAGAAAAAAGAAATTCACTATTGCATTATCGATAGAGAAATCAGAGTACAGAGGAGCAGTGAATGTTGCAACATAAGTCATTTGGCTACAACATATTCTTATTGAGTTTGGGATAGAGTTTCATAGGCCTACTATCATCTTTTGTGAGAACCAATGGGCCATTCAAATTTCAAGAGATCCTATTCAGCAACAACGAACCAAGCACATAGAGATCCATATGCACTATATAAGAGGGTTGATACATGATCTGCTCATAGATTTGGAATTTTGTCCTTCCTCTAAGTAGATTGCAGAAATATTCACCAAGTCCTTCACCAAGAATCTATTCACTCAGTTAAAAGCTTCTTTGGGAGTGAAGGCACTTTCCGAGGAGGCTCCTTAAATCCTTCTTCTCTCTTTTTACATTCTCTTTTGTGGGGGGGGTTCCCATGTGATTTTTTCTTTCTATCCTATCTTTTGGAAAAAAAATTGTCTGCATGGGTACCTAATATGGCTACAAATTGCCAAGACCCATTTTTTTTACTTAATTTTCTCACCTAGTTATGCTTATGGGGGGCATTAGAGAAAAAAACCCTCTACCTAGCCACCTAGACCCTATTTTGATGACTCTAATGGGACAAACTACATCTAAATTGGCCACCTGAATCAACACTAAGTTAAAATCCTAGATTTGAGGGTGCCTTCCTTGATTTGGGGGTGTATTCCCTAATTTGGGGGATTTTCCCCTAAGTTTAGGTGGCATTTAGTTAAGGACTAGATGTAGTCCACTAATATAGGTCCTAACTGACCCTAACTAACCCATAATAGTCATTAGTTCTCCAGTTAAGTCATTAGTACCCTAGTTGAGTGGTTTTAGGGTCTTGCATGCACTTCTTCAACACTTCTTCTATTGAACTAGTGCTCTGTGTGTCCCAGAATCAGTTAAACTCAGTCTGAGTGAGTGCGCATGGCTAACTAAGGTTATCCAGCTCTAGTTAAGCCTAACTGACCTCCAAGCACTACATGTGCAATTTGAATTGCCTCCAACCCTAATTCGAATTTCCTTGTTATAAATAATGTTCACCATCATTCATTCAAGTTACATGAAATATATCATTATTCTCTTCTTATTAGTTCTAGTTTCTTGTGTAATGATCTATGCTATATCATTTATTACATGATTAGTTAATGGCTGATTTTCATTGCATATCTCTTTAGTTTATGTACCTAGATCTATATGTTCAAATCTCATAAGAAGAACAAGTGTAGAACCCACAACAATATTAGATTTGAATACATATTTTGTTTCATAATTGTGTATATCCTTAGCTTATTCAAGAGGAAATAAATGGGCACACACATAGGCAAAATATGTCCATGTTTATTGTCATGACAAAGCCACCCCCGAAGTATTGATAATATCCTTTTGATTATGCTAGAAGGAAATCTAGCATCCGCTAGCTTTCCTTCTCACACAACAATAAGCATAGTGAGAAAAAAAAATATAAACACTAGCCCTGATAATAGCGTGAAATTTTGAAGAAAGGAAACCCTGAGCAACAATTGCATAGTTGTGCTTCTTACTAAAGTAAAGCTAGCAACTACTAGGTTTTGTTCCAACACAAGCACATGTGTAGATCCAACAACAACATCATATTTAAATACACTTCTTATTGTATCATCGTGGATATTCTTAGCTAGATCAAAATACATTAAGAAGGAACACACAAAGGAAGAGTACTAACCATGGTGATTTTCAACACAAAGGCACTCCCATAGCATCAATTACATCCTCATTCTTTTGTTAGAATGAATTCTAGTGACTGTTATCTTTCCTTCTAGTACAAGCACAAGCGCATTTCCGATAACAACATTAGAATACTAAACTCAATTAGGGTAAACTAAAAACATGCTACACGCCCTAAGCAATGGTTTTATAATTTTGCTTGTCACAAAGAGCTAGCATCCATTCACTTCCCATCTATGATAAGAAAAGATGTAGTAATTGTTGGCGCGAGAACACGCACCTGTGGGTTATCGTAGCAGAAATATTCAAGCTGCTTAGGTGTGTTCCTTGGGAGCAAGTCTCGAATCAAGTACTGTCATTTGCTCTTGACTCCTCCATTTAGGAAGAACTCCCAATGAATCCAAGGGGGGTAGTCCCTATGAGTTACTAAGGCTTTTAAGAGATTTAGTTTTGAATGGGTAATTTGTTTAGGATTTTTGAAATAGATTGACTAAAAGCAAGAATCACTTGCAAATATATATTAAGATCAACAACATAAGATAGTTATAAGCAATATAAGATCTGACAAAAGATTGAAATACTGTAAACAAGATCAGTGCCAAAACGGAGTCGAAATTACGTGTTGTTGTATTGTAAATGTTTTATGAGTGCTTCTTGGTCAGTTTTAATTTATTATGAGATGAGATTTGATTACGATAAAAGGGGAGCTTCAAATATACCGTGAGGAACAAGGAGTAATGTCCAAAAATTAATCAAAGGTGTATCCTCACGAAGACGTGTGGGATGGAACGAAGTCTCAGGGGGATGTTCAACAGTACACCAACAAGGATGTAGCCTAACAGGGCCCTGAGGTCACTTTCCAGTGGTTCCCACTTCTTCTGAGAAATTTCCCCACACAATGTTTAATTAAATCGAGTGTTGTATTTTCACTATGTTCAGGGTTGTTAATTTTATTAATGTGAGTGTTTATTTAAATGTGAAAATTTAGGAAAACTGCTACAACTCTTTTTCTGATTTCCCAAGGACTAGGCCAATGCCCACAAAGGGAAAGAGCATACTTCAAGTGAACAAAAAAAGTTTATTCCGATTAATAAAAAAGTAAACAACTGAAATATAAGTGTTATGCTAATTACTAAAGGCAAGGAATCTCTTTTATGATCATCCAATCACGTACTCAGGCAAAGCCCTTTATGTGACAGCGAGAGCATACTTCGGGAGAGCAATGCCAAGTTCGTTACTTTAAAGAAATGAAGAAAAAATTGAAATGACTAAAGAAAATATTTATGATCCTTTGAACTTAAAGTATACTACTTGGTGTGTGTGTGTGTGCGTTTGTGTTAAATCAGAAAACAAAAATTGTTAGAAAAATTCACGCCACAAAAAAAATGTGAATCCCCCCATGGGGGATGGGGAGTGGGATCTTAGGAGCCTACTCGAAATCTTTTATTACATGGTTACAATGATATATAAAAGAAAAAAATACTTCCTTCTCCTTATAAATTTGGAGAAAGGAAGCTTACAATTGCTTGGGAAAAGCGTTATAGCAAAAAAGGAATGCTCCCAAAGGCTCTTGAGATCTTGAGATTATCGAAATTTCACCCAAAAGACCTCAAAACCTACTAGAAGAAAACAAAAAAAAAACAATCTTATTAGTGGTTAAAATGCCCAAAAATCACTTGGAAAGTGATCTTGGACAACCCAAAAAATTACTAAAAAAAGACTAAGTTAACTAGATCTAACTACAACAAGGAACTACGAAATTTGGGCTTGTAAGAACCAATTTCTTAGGATCTTGGACAGCCTTTAAAGGGATTCCAATAAGGCACTTTACTACTTGATTTAAATTTTAAAGACTTCAAAAGAAAGACCATTTCAAACAAGTTTTAAATCTACTTGAATAACTTGCCCAGAAAGCACCTTCCTAATGCTAGATCCAAATAAAAGATTTAACAATTTTAAAAGACTTTAGATCTAAGCACAAAAGATCAAATCTATTCTCGAAAATATGCTTGGTAATGGAACTAGATCTGAAACTTTAAAGAACCGGTAACCAAGATGAAGTTTGTTTTAGAAGAGAGAAAGAGAAAGGTGAGTAAACTTGTTTCCAGAAAGAATCACCCAAGAGGCTTGAAGTGGGATGCTGAGGGAAATTGTCTTGAAGATGCCCAAAAGTGGAAAGGAAGCAAACTAGCTCCAACCCTCCTTCAAGCTGAGATTCCTGAAAGACTAATCACAAACTTGTCAAATACCTGTGAGATCCAGACATGCATATAAAAAGAAACTAGAACAACATGCATATAAACTTATAAAACATGTTCGATCTATGCCTCTAAACATACACACATAAAAGAAACTAGCAAGTAATCTAACTTACTACTTCTTTTCCTACAGACTATAATAGTCTATCAAATGCTAGATTTGTGAAGTAAGAAAACAAGAAAGCAATAAAAAAACAGTTACCCTAATAACAATGGGACAATTTGGATCCACATGATAGTGCATCACACATGATAGCCTCCAAAGCTTCTCTTTTATTACCAATGCAAAACATAATAGATAGAATACAATCGCAAGCCCACTGTCAATCCAACTCTAACTAGCTTGGAATGAGAAGGTTTCCTTCCTTATATAGCAAAAACCAAGAGGGAGAGGTGCACTCACAAGGAGGAGTGCATCACTTTGATTGAGGGATTGAATCCAAAACATATCCATGTGATTGATATGATGGAGGATAAGCATCCAAGGAGTGTGCGCCACCTCCCAAGAGGTAGGCGCATGCCTCTCTTGGTTTCTCCACCAAGTAACAAATTACCTCCACCTCACAAAGAACAACCATGTGAGAGGGATGACACATCCCTTCATTGATGCAATTTCTATCTCATATATTTGACCTTTTAACCACATGCTTTAATCACCTCACGAGGTCGCCTTTCACATGGGATAAGTTGCCAACTCATTTGGCACACTCTGGGCACACCTTCATTGATGCAATTGCTATCTCATAGATTTGACCTTTTAACCACATGCTTTAATCACCTCATGAGGTCGCCTTTCACATGGGATAAGTTTCCAACTCATTTAGCACACTCTGGGCACACACCCAATTATTTAATCTTTTTGAGATTTTGTGTCATTTTTAGCATTTTTGTCATTTTGTTGCCTCGGGGAAAAAAAGCTCTAAGTGATGATTTAATCAATCGAAACATAGGAAACGTTGGTTCTGGGGTAAAGGGTACGCTCTGGGTTTGTAAATGAGCACCCCCATGCCAAAAACCGCCTCCAGACCATACTTTTATTACATTTTCAAAATTTCCAATTAAACTATTAAAAAATAGTCAAATTTTACGGAAAAAAAAATAAAAATAAAAAATAAAATTTCTCAGAAATTAAAAAAAAAACTAGGGGGACTTAGCACATCTCCAAACGACTCAATTTTAATGTCTATCATGGTCTAATACATTGACACTTAGGATCTAATGACCTCCTAAGGTAGAAACACCACCCTGACCACCCCAACTTTGGATGTATGAGTGAAAAACTCAAAAATTATTAGTCGTTTGTTCAACAACAAATAATTAACAAGCGGAAAAACACTTTGGGATAGTCGGATTAATGCTTAAGTCCTAGGAAGCCGAGTCTTTTACATACATCTACCATGCTAGCAAATTTATTACAATTCCCCCAAGGGGGTATGAACGTGTACAAAAAATAAAGGGCCAAAAAGGCCTTATGGACTTCCGAACTCTGATAATGAACACTTTGAACACTTTGACATGTTCAGGCTTTGCCAGCTCACTTGAAATCCAACTAAATATGACTTAGTAGGAAACAATAACCACACTTGTTTCATAATTGTTTGTCTCTATAGCTTGTCCAACATCAATCAATGGGAACACACATAGGATGATTATTACCATGGTGATAGTTAGGACAAGGCTACCCTCGGAGCATTGATTGCATCCTTTTGATTATGTCAAAACGAAACCTATTAATTGCTAGTTTTCCTTCTCACATAAGACCAAGAACATTGAGGAAAACAAGATATGAACACTAACCTTGATTAGAGTAAATCCTATAGAAAGGAAATCTTGACAAATAGTTGCATGCTTGTGCTTCTTCCTAAAGGAAAACTAGTGGTCGTTATCTTTCCTTCCAACACAAGCACAAGCGTAGATCTAAGAACAACTTCAGATTTAAATACACTTCTCATTGCACCATCGTTAAGGTAAAATCACAACACACCACACACCCTGGGAAATTAGTTCATACTTTTGCTTGACCCAAAAGGAAAGCTAGCATCCACTAGATTTCCATCTATCAGAAGAACAATTGTAGTACCCTCAACAACATCAGATTTGAATACATATCTTGTTTCATAATCATGTATAATCTTATCTTGTTCCAAATCCAAAGATCCAATAAATGGGAACACACAAAGGAATAATCTAACCAAGTTGGTTTTTAAGATAAAAACACCCCCCAAACATTGACTATATCCTTTTGATTATGCCAAAAGGAAACCTAACAACCATTATATTTCCTTCACACAAGAACAAGCACAATGAGGAAAACAACATATGAAAACTAACCTTGATTAGAGTAAAATCCATGGGAAACATTTCATACTTGTGCGTCTTCCTAAAGGAAAGCTAACAGCCACTAGATTTCCTTCCAACACAAGAAAAAGTGTAGATCCAACTACAACATATGATTTAAATAAATCTATTGTTGGAGCATTGTGGATATTCTTAGCTTGATCCAAAGACAATAAAAGGGCACACACAAAGGAAGAACACTATTGAATATGGTTGTCAAGACAAAGACACCTCTGTAGCATCGATTGGATTTTTGGTGGCTTCGGCTAGAATGAAAGCTAGTTACAACTGCTTGCTTTTTTTCTAACACCATCACACATGCATTACTGACAAGAAAATTAGAGCACTAAATTTGGTCAAGGTTAATTCACAACATGCCACACACATTAAGCAATGGTTTTATACATGTGTTTGTCCTTGAAGGAAAATTAACATCTGCTAGCTTTCCATCTATGAGAAGAACTAGTGTAGAACCTTAAACTCAATTCGGGTGAAATAACAACACACCACACACCCTGAGAAATTTTTTCATAGTTAGGCTTGTCTCAATAGGAAATATAACATCTACTAGCTTTCCATCTATTAGAAGAACTAGTGTAGAACCCACAACACCATTAGCTTTGAATACATTTCTTGTTTCATAATCATGTATCTTCTTAGCTTGTTCCAGATCCAATAAATAGTGTTCCACGGGGATGCGTTTCCTACGTCCCGGAACTTGGGGACTCCTGGCGAAACGTTTCCCCCCATGCCTCTAAGAATAATTTATTTTTTATGTTTTTCCATTATTTTCACTTTTTACAATCCCTACTTGTTACTACTTAGAAAATAAATCAATATATTTAGTATTTGCATTGCACAATCATGAATATACATCAAATGAATTATTATTTTTGGTATTTTATTTATTTTTATAATTTCAGAGACGTCCCCCATCCCCCGAATTTCCCTAAAATTTGGGGGTGGTCTCCACTCGTCCCGAATGTGCATTTCCCTGCTCCCGCATCCCCCCATCCCAGAAACTAGGACGAACATTGGTAATAAATAGGCACACACGAAGGAAAAATCTAACCATGTTGATTGTTAGGACAAAGCCACCACTGAAGTATTAATTTCGTCATTTGATTATCCAAGAAGGAAAGCTAATGGACACTCGCCACTAGCTTTCCTTCTCACTCAGAGTTTACATAACCCTCCCGACTACCTATCTTGAACCTAAATGAAGAATCATTGAAGGTTGAAGAACTTCAAAAATAAAACACCAGCTCGATGCCCATAACCAAAACTGACCCTACATTGACCTTCTAAACTAACATTCTTGCAACCTTAATATATGACCTGGAGATTGAATCCCAAAGCAACAATATACGCATACTAAAATGTGGAGGTCTTTTTTCTCTATATTTTTCTCTCGCTTACTCTTAATGGTTCTCAATTCATCTTCATCACATCCATGCTTTATACACCCATTATTCTCTGCTCTAGAATGGGCAACCAAATGCTACATACAGATCCAATGCCAACTTTCATTGAAAGCAAGGCATGTAATCTTGAAGTGGAAATCAAAACCATTCGTAGGACATCTATTAAAATAATAAAGTACTTTTTTCTACTCTGTGTGTTGCATTATCTTAGAGCTTCTCATTGATGATGGGTGGTGTTAGTGTTGGAATCTGCTAATGGACTGTTTCAAGAGCATGACCAGCACAGCTTAAGCTCAAAGGCAAATGTTGATTGACTTGATTGGGTTTTAAAGTAGATTGTGCAAGGTTTCGAGAGATGGTTTACAAATAAAGAAGAGAGAAGACAACTGATAACATCAGGCTTTGAAAATAGCATGAATGACTGACCTAAAGCAGGATGAAATTAATGATGACTCAGGTTTAAAACTCTTTGAGAACATGTGGAACATACAGTTCATCACATATTAGCATAAAAACCATACTTAGAACAAGATTCTAAACACGGAATTTGGGTTACTATATCACAGCAAGCATTCATAATAAGAACATTATTATAAAAGATTTCAATACTACGATCAGTTTAGACAAAACTACAAAGTGTTCAGATTAAATGAGAGTCAAAACCTGGTTCATAAGAAGTAAGATCTTCACTTCAGATTACAGGCCAAAAATGGAATAAACAGAGCATGTCATCACACTTTCAGAATACAACTCTGGACCTCCTTACAAACTCTCAGCCTCTCAACTGGAACTGTCACGTCCCCTCCCATCCTACCAGCTAGGTGGAGAGGATCGTGACGTTAAACCGGGCAATTAGCCCCATATCCATTAAATTAAACTCATTGATACAAATACATGTATAAGGGCATGCAATAGAAACACAACAGAAATTAAGTAAATGTTGTTGATATCTAATCATACACTCAAGATTTCTGTGACAGCCAAATAAAGACCTTTGCAGAATTATAAAAGATCATATGGACATGCATAAACTTGTAAAAGCTCAGCGGAAGTAAATTCAATAGCACATCCATCATTCATTCTAATATTCATCCAATGACAATTGCCAATTTAACACACAAGAGAATACTTATCTTATACAGAAGTAGTCCCACGCAACTGGCTATGCAACTGCAACATTCCACCCAACCGTAGGCCAGTGTGCTCCTCAATCTCTCAGCACCACTGCCACCCCCGAGCTGGGCATGATCTCTACAAGGAACCAGGGAACAGCAGACTCACACATAGCCAAGCATACACCAAAATGAGCCAAGCCAATCTACAATTGGGTTTATCAGGCTGCTAGGAGATGGAAAGGAAGAGTTGCTAAGCTAGTGAGCTCCAGCCCAGAGCCAGGGATAACCTTGCAAGATCTATCTAGCTTGGCACCCACAATACCTACACACCCAGCACAAGGAAGTATTCTTTTCTCTGCTATACAGTCCCTCAAGCCATACCTTCCCTATCTAGTGCTCTCAGGGTATGCATAGAAGAGTAACCAAAGCCCTCTTGATCTTCTTGAGAGGTTGTCTCCCCCACTAGGTTTATCAAGCTACTTCTGTCCACTACCACTCCAAAACTTCAATTCACAGGTTCAAACCAAAAATGAGGATGCACACCACAGCAGAACACAATCATGGGGCAGGATAAAACGTTTTTACAGGTAGATGCATGAGATGGGGTTTCATCTAGCTCAGCAAAACGTGGGAACCCACAAAAACGAAATGGGAAGTTGGGGAACAACCCAGGAAGCCAAATCCGTTTTTTAGTAAAACGTCCAGGGTCAATTCGGGGGAAAAACGACCTCCCTCCTAGTCCCCAATTCGTGGCCTTCCTCTCCCAACTGTTATACCAGGCAAAAACGACTCCCAGGCATGGAAAAATGCAGGATTTTGATGAAAAACGTATATGGAAAGACCCAGCTAACTCCAACTGCGTGAATGAGTGAAGACTGCCCATTCCCCATGGCTTTGGGCACCATTTCGTGGGTGTTTTCTTGCCCCACAAGAAAAAACACGAATTTCCAGGTTGATGGCTTGCCCATGCACGAAAATGGCTTGCCCATACTTCTTCATTTCCAAGGCATTAACTGCCTTAACCAATTTCTTGGGAGAATTAAATGATTGGGTGCATAAGACAAAATGGGTAGTTGGTGGTTTATGGGTTTCCCCATTGACACATGGATTAATACCATTGGCTCAAGGGTTTGAATAATTTCCCTCCCTATTCCTTGTAGAACCATGCCCCATCTCTTTTGTTGCATTGCATAGCCGATTGTGGATATTTTTCATTAAAATTCATATTTACATGATGTCTCATTTACATTGTGCCCATTTAGCACAAGAGTCATAAGCATCTAGTTTAATTTCCGATACATAAACGCTAAATCAATGGTGGGGCCTTGGCCTTGAGTTCCTCACCATGATTAAATATCAGTATTTACATCATTTACAAAGGGGGGGGTCAAAATGGGGACGTGACAGGAACCAACCCCTTTTAGATTGATAATGACATGCTTTTATAGAAAAAAATAGCATCCCCATGCAATTTTTAGGAAATAAATCTTATTATCAATCTAAAAATAAATCTAAATCTAAAATTAATTATAAAATATCTGGAATGCTGGAGTCGATATGCCTTTAAATCTGGAACCGAATGCAGACTCTGCCTTTGATGCAGACTTTCATTGCAATACAAAGTACAAACACATGAAATCATTGGTTGCCAGTGAATTCAACGGGGTCTCGCTTGATACTGTCACTTGGATGTTGTTGTGGCTTTGAAGTTGATCACAACATTTGCGTAGTTCTTTGGCATTTGGCGTATGATATCTTGCTGGCACTGAGGTACTTCAGGCGATGGATGGTTTGATATTTAGTGCTCCATTTAGTAACTTTAATTATTGAGGTGGAATAAATTGTTTGAAGATTCTAAATTATAATAAAAAATAAAACTTCACTTTATCCAACATTGGTGTTCCAACTTCAAATTCATTCCTGCCCAATACGTCCAAGTTGCTCATACTATTATCTCCAATACTAATTTATTTTATTTCACATCTTACCATCTTAGAGTTTGTTGTAGGATGAAGAATATGTTTTAACCCTCAAAATAGAATGTTGAAATGATATATTGTGGAAGGATGAACACCTGAAGAGAACAAACCCCAAAAAATCAATGCATTCCATATGTGTTTCCGCATCTTTGAACGAGCAAGAGAAAGGTTCATGAGCTACTCTTTGTAACCAAATTGACTTTATACTCATTGTTGCTAAGAACCCATGCTCTATAGTCATAAACTGAAATATCAACTGGGGTGCAATCTCATAAACTGAAATATCTATTGGGGTGCAATCTCTTAGATGAGAAATAAGTATTGAAACAAGAGGAACGAGGTGGGTTGAGAGACACCTAAACCAACCAACGAAAATCATCATCTTCCCAAAGCAATAAATCATTAATGTTTTTAATTCCTTGGTTGTCCATCCATTCGACAACATTAATTCTTGAGTATGCCCAATAGGAGGCCTCCCTTAATTCTTGAGTGTGCCCAATAGGTGGCTTCCCTAGGATATCGTCATTCTAAATGTTTATCAATTTTCCATTCCTAGGTATCCAAGTTAACTTCAATTGAATGAGTGGAATTATTGTTGTACATAACTTCCAAATTAGACATTCCTCCCATGATTAGTGTGTTGAGTATATGCCATTTATCATAAAACAAAACTTCTTAAATAATTTAAAAATTAAATAAATGAGAAGACATCGAGGCACAACAAATTGAGGTAAGTCAAATTCCTAATACTTTATGAAGTATATCATAAAGTTCATGCTTCGTTGTGCTTTAATTTAGGGTCTTATAGATTGGAAAAAACATATAAAACATATAGTGCAATAATTTTTTCAACAAATGACATATTGTTAGATTTTATTATTAAATTCTAGGAAAATTGAGAAGCAAATAAATAGAGAAAAAATTAAAAAATTTAAAGATCTATAATTTTTTTAAAGTATAGAAATTTTGGTGAATCTTACTAATCCAAAATTTCCAACTATATAAAATGTTGAGTGATATGTTTTTAAAAAGATTAATTTTTCTAAGGATTTTATATAGTTTTTGGACAATTTTGGCGATTTTTAGAGTAATTTTTTTTATCCCATGTAATGTGGGCGAATCAATTTTGAAAAAAATGGAAATTGGCAAAAAACAAATTTGAAAAAAAGTAAAAAATTAGCCCATGGACTATGTTTTACCCCTAAAATTTTCCACGCAAAGAAGGTAAAGGAAACCATCTGTAAAGAGTAAGCAAAAATCCCAAACAAAACCACAACATAATCTAGGTCAAGTTCAACTCTTAATTTTTAGACCCATGAGTGAGAAGGTACATTTGAACCTCACGACAAGATCTTGATTGTCGATTCATTAGCAAATCTCGAGCATTCGTACGGTTTTTTAGAGCCCTAGGATCCCATTCATGGGGTAAAATACCCTACGATCCAATAGGAATTAGCCCTTCTAAACAACAAAAGATGCATGACACACATAAAGGTGGACCTAAGCTATACTTAGAAAAGTATTAATGTTACGGCTTTTTTTTCACAAAAAAAAAGCTATACTTTAAATGATAAAAGTATAATGATAGTTGTCCCAAAGACAAAGCAAGTAGACAGCTGAACACACCAATGCCAACATCCAAAGACAAGATTATATCCGATGAAGAAATAACACCATCCTTCTAGTATTCAAAGTATATATAGTATTCCTATGCATCTGAACCACGCTTGGATAATGCGTGAGCTTAAGTATTAAACTCCCTAAGTATATGGATGATAGAAATGTTTGGAAAATGTGACAACAATGATGTCACCTCCTCTATCCATGGATTTAGATAAATAACCTAAATGGAACATTGCTTCTTTACCCAATTAACTATAAGAAGCGAGTCACTGACAATACGAAGCAAATCAATATTCCGATGCCTACATAAATAAAGGACCAACCACAAATCCAAGAGTTCCCCACAAGTGTCTGTACCTGGACCTCAATTTAGCCATAAGTTGATGAACCTAGATCCGTCCAACTCAATGGTAGCTCTAGCACCACATTTCTTGGATGAGTCTTGTGAGGTGCCACCAAATCTTTCCCTACAACTATTTATTAGAGTTGGTGGATTCCCGAGCACAACTCCATTTCTTTGATGGGAGCCATTTTCATTTCCACCAAATTCTTGAAAAGAAGATATAGCTTTGCCAAATATCCAATCTGAGCTGGGCCTTTTTTTCTAAAATATCAATAGGTTCCTCAATTTCTAGACTTCCCAACATATAAAACAAGCCAATTCACCCTATTGAGGATTGAACTTAAACCAATTTTTTAAACAATCAGCTAGAGTGGATCCATACCACCCGAAAACTATTTTAAGTGATTTGAGAGTAGTATTCCATGTTTGAGAAGTATAAGGACAACTAATAAATAGATGTGAAATAGATTCAACATTCCCATTGCAGAGAGGGCAAGTATTTGGGCCTATGAAACCCATTTTCTAAAGGTTATCCCATGTTAGAATATAGATCTCCAACGCTAGCCAAATCAATATCTTAACTTTGTGTGAATCCTTCCATTTCCAGCATGCATAATACCACCATTGATTATCCACCATAAAGTATGATATAATTGCTTCATATGCTAATTTAGCTGTAAGAACACATGCTTGTGAGTTCCAAGATCATCCAATTGAGTCTTCAACTTCTATGATCTTTATGTGTCCCATGTATAGCCCCATTGTATTTGCTGACCACTCCTCCCCCATTGTATATGTTGACCACTCCTCTGCAAGGCTTCCATAAAGTCCCAATTGCGAGGCCTTGATCCATCTGGTAGTAGAGGATGACGACCTAACATGTAGTATACAAGATTTAATGTATTATAACCCCTCATTCTAAGCAAGTGTAATAATTATGGGGATAGCTTATATTGTAATCCCCCCCTATAATTGGATCTTCTCCCACTATAATTGATCGACCATTGCCTGGAAGCCAAGCAAAACATTCACTGAGGACTGGGAAAGAGGATACAAGTCTAGACCAAATGTTCAAAACCCCTTTTTTAGCTTTTTCTTTCATCCTAATCCACTCTATGATTGATTTCTTTTTTATATATTTCAATTTTATGACTCTACTCCATAAATTATCATCCATTAATGTCCTCCATAAAATTTTAGCCGATAGAGCCTTAACAAATAAAGATATATTTTTTAACGACCAACCACCCATCTATTTTGGCGTTTCCAAATGTTCCCAATCAACAAGATGGAATTTATGTTTTCCAACTGTCCCTGAGTAGATAAAATTGAAAATTTTCCGGCGAATGCAAGAGAGGATTGATTTTGGAATTTTACATAAAGAAAGCCAGTACACTGATAAATTTTCCAGCATTGATTTATCCAATGTTAATATGCCACCCAAGGATAGCCATTTCCAACACCAATGATGTATCCTTTTGTCAAAACGCTTGAGGAGCCAGTGCCAGTCCGCTACTAAGTATCCATTTGGTTTAATATAGTATCCAAAATATTTCGTACCTTCTGCAATATCCTTGATTTGGTATGGAAATTACTAAGAAATTTCTTCAAGTGTATCCTCCCCTGTATTATTCACTAAGAAATTTGACTTTGATGCGTTGATAACCATACATGTGGTCTTGAAAAATAGATTAATTATTGAAGAGTATATATTCCACTCACCAATCTTCCCAATGCCAAATAGCATAACATCGTCAACAAATAATAAATGGGATATCGAGATAATTTTGGAGATTCTTATCCCATTTAATCGTTTTTCTTCCTTCTCCTTTATAATTAATCTACTGAGGCCTTCAATAATGATAAGGAAGAGCAGTGGAGACAAGGGGCATCCTTGTCTTAGACCTCTGGAGTAGGGGAAAAAATATGTGGGACTCCCATTGATAAGTATAGCATAGTTGACTGATGAAACACATGCCATAATCCATCTGATCGCTTCCCATGGAAGACCAATCTACAGTAGAGCCATTCTGAGAAAGCCCCAATTCACCTTATTGTATGCTCTTGGGAGATCCAGTTGAAGAGTAAGTCCCTTGATATTTATGGTTTTTATGTTGTGAAATGCTTCTTGGGACACACCAATCACATCTAATATTTGTATGTTCTCTAAAAAACTGAATTGTTCCATTGATATTTTCTTTGACATAACCGGTTTAATCCTTTGGGATATCATCTTTGCTATAATTTGTATATTGTAATGTCCCCATTTTGGATGCATCATGGTTCATCACTAGGACCATTAGAACCCCCATGGATCCTAGTGGAATACTTGCACTAGTGAATAAATAGGTCAATTTTGACCATAGTCACTTAGGAAATTAATAAACTATGGTGGTCCTCCTTTTTTATTTAATTTAATTTATGTAATAATTTTTTATGAGTTTTCATGAGCTGAGGTGGCTCAAGTAGGGCGCATTGGATAAGGATAACTCATATGAGTTGTCTCCTCAGAAAAAGCTAGACATAAAGCATCCAAAAGAAGGAAAAGCAAGAAAAGCAGTAGAAAAGCAGTGAACATAGGAGTTTCATGATTTTGAGAGATAAGGCTCAAGGAAGATTAGCAAAAGCAGGAAAGCAAGATAAAATCCTTAGCAAAGATCCATAGGCTGATTTTATCCATGGAGGGTGAATTCATGAAGGAAAGTAGGTCCAAAGAAAAAGAAACTTGCCAAAGAAACATCCATTGCACCTATGGTTCGAATTTCCTCAATGGAAAGTCCAAAAAGAGTGGCAGAAAGGTTACAGGTTCAAAATTAGTCAATGAGTGCACATTGGTTGAGGTGGATGACCACATTCTTTGTACCTAGAATCCAATTCATGTTATAAATAAGGTGGTGCACCCCAGTGCACATCTTTTGACATTTTGTTGTTTGCTTGAGATCTCTGAAGCTTTTCTGACTTGGGAGATGTGCCCCTGGTCACAGTAGGGTGATGTGCCCCATATGATTATCAGTCTAGTGAATGTTTAGCTATGCCATGAGGAGTAAGGCATTCAACCCCTCTCATTGATTTTATTTGCAGGTCCATTCACTCTCATATTCGAGCTACTTGGTCTAGTGTTGAAGATCTATTCCATTGGATCAATTCCTTCAATGTTTGTCTTACTTATGTTTGACGAAAGATGATAGCGCCCCAGGGGAATATGATGATGCATGTAATATACCGATTTTGACCCGATTGCATTAAAATTTAAATGATGTAATATCATTATGAAATCATGGCGAGGAGCTCAAGGATAAGGCCCCACCATCAATTTAGTGTTAAAATTGATGCATATGGTTTGTGTGCTATCCAGGCACAATGGAAATTGTAAATACCATGTAAATATGCATTTTAATAAAACACCCACAACTAGTTATGCAATGCAATGTAACAAGAGATGGGCGCATGATTTTTACAAGGAATTGGGAGGGAAATATTCAAAACCTTGAACCAATCAAGTCAAGCCAAGTGTCAATGAGAGAACCCATGAGCCCTCAACTACCCATATTGACTTTTGTACCCAATCATTTATTTGGTTGAGGTAGTTAATGCCTTGGGGAATGGAGAGGTATGGCTGTCCAAATTCGAGTATGGGAAAGCCACCATTTTGGAAAAACATGTTTGGAATCATTGGAAAGAAAAGAGCCATGAAATTTATCCCCAAGACATTATTCACCCAATTCCCTTGCTCCCTCACGCAGTTTGAGCTTCCTGGGCATTTTCCTCCATGTTTTTGTTGTGGTTTCCTTCATGTTTCTAGCTGGGAAGGGATTTTTTGTATTGTATAACAGTGGGGAAGAAGGGAAATCGATTGGGGGTCCATAGAGGCCATTTATGGCCATCTAAATGCTCACATACCCGTGGGAGAAATCGTTTTCTTCCCTGTGGACGAATTTTTTTCTCACAATTCATTTTGGGTGCGCCACGAATTGGAAGAATCTGTGGGAACCTTGTTTTTGTATATATCCCATAGTAAAATTGTTTATCCATGCCCAACCTTTGAGCTTTTTGTGTGTGTATAGAGTATGTTGGGTTATGGGTATCCATTGTTTTGGCTTAAGATTAAGTGCAAGCATCCATAAATGAAGAGGGTTTAGATTTAGCCTGATAAACCCAACTATAGATTGACTTTGCTTAGATGTGATGGTCATCTTATTGTGCATC
Organism: Larix kaempferi; assembly: GCA_027924585.1. Classification (NCBI taxonomy): domain Eukaryota; kingdom Viridiplantae; phylum Streptophyta; class Pinopsida; order Pinales; family Pinaceae; genus Larix; species Larix kaempferi. The sequence continues at coordinate 4,680,229 of BSBM01000662.1, forward strand.
AAATGTAGGTTTCCATTCCTTGTAGAAATCATGCCTAACTCGGGGTTGGAAACTATGCTGAGAGATTGATGAGCATAGTTGGCCTATGTCCGGGTGGAGAGTTGCAGTTGTGTAGCTAGTTGCGTGGGACATCATTACATCAAGATGAGTATTCTTTATGAGTTTTACTTTTGCATTGTTTCTTTTTGAAGACAGTTATGATTATGTTGATAAATGTGTGTGGATATTTAAATTCCGTTGTGCATGTTTATTTGATTATGAATCTACACACATATGTATTTTATTTGTATGAATCTAATGAATGGGGCCGAGTTATTTGGTAAAAAGCCCAAGATTTGTAGTCATGTTCCCATCCTTGCGCCAAATTGATGGGAGGGGATGTGACAATGAATTTGAGATTGGTAATGTAATATGAACTCTATGATATTCAGTACATTGATATGGCTTTCAGTTATGTAAATCGGTTCTTCTTATGTTAGTGAAATTTGGAGTCTATGCCTGTTATAGTGCTAATTTCGACTAGTTTTCCAGAAATTGTAGTATAATGGTTTCTGACATTCCAATTGTCAATCTGTGAGTTGCTGCAGGTTCATAAGCCTCTGATAAATCCATCCCAATCCTTGGTTCTGAAATTTGTGACCCTCTAGGGTCATTTGGAATTGTTTGGAAGTTGACTAGCTGAGCAGTCCTGGGTAGCACACTTATCTTCTTGGCCTCCAAAACCTTGTCAATTTGATTCTAAACCTTGTTATTATTGTTGTAGCAAGGTGGGGACAATCCATTTAGCCTACCTAAGTTCTGATTACTTCCAGTCAGCACCGGAAGCCTTGGGTTTCCACATAAGTCCTTAGGAAATGTGCATTGATAGCCTTGGTTTATCCAAGGAAATATTCCCAGGCATGAAGCACCCATAAATGTGCAGCTGTCCTATTTGGGATCTTGTTTAGGATGTTGTAGGTTGTCTTAAAGCTTATTGCAAGTCTTGCATTTCATCTTGGCAGAATTTAGGAGTGTCTAGAGGTGTTTGGGGGTTTCACTTGCATTTCTAGTCAAACTTGTTGGTTCTTGTTTCAAGTTATCCATTGTTGTGCTTAATCTTTCAAATTTTAAGTTAATGTGCCTGTGATCTGATTTGGTACATTACAGTGGTATCAAAGCTTAAATATTCATATGAGATTAGATTAGTCACATACATAGGTCTAAAATCATTCCTTTTGGGTTGCACCATACTTCCTTGAACCTGATCAGGAACAAATCGCACCATATATTTTCTAGAGATGTCTTCAATTTGTGCTTCAATCCTGGAGAGATATGATTTTTGGGATTTTTTCTAATCCCTTTCCCATTTCACCATAATCTGTTTTAGATGTTTTAATCACAACTTTGTTAAAATGAAGATCACCCAAGTAATAAAAAATGACACCACAGTGTATAAGGCATAGGCAAACACCAAGGAAACCCTAAAATTTCACCATGAGACTTCACAAAAATTTTGAAGGGAGGTGGCTTTTGAGTAACAACCACTACTTTGTGTTTTCCTGGATATTTTAGATATCACTCAAGTCTAGTATTTGATCAAGTATTACTAGACACTAGTATGTACATAGAACCATATTTTATATGTTTGTTTGTTTTATATTGTTGTGTATAGATGCTTTTCAATGTTATACATGTTGTAATTTTGATTTGTATTGAAAAAAATTGTATCTAATTTGTGTTTCTTAATAATAAGGTAATGAATATGTGGTGTAATATGATTATGATATTTGTGTTGATGATCTTGTAATGTTGATTTAAAATGATAAAAACTTTTTGAGAATTACAATGATACAATTATGATCGATGATCAAATGTTTCAGATGGTGATTGTGTTGATGTTTCTCCAGCGTGCAACATCAGGGATACATACTAGATGGCCCTGGTGTAGCCTTGCCTGGCCATGATATTTGTCTAAGTGCTAATAAGGATCGAGGTGCTTGATAATACTAGTGGTCACATTGCCTACTCCTTAATGGAGTGATCTATTCTATACACGGGGGCTTCACTCAGTAAACCACTATCATAGCACGTTCATTCGTGGCATATGAAACAATACCCCTAATTTCACTAAATATTGGAAAATACCTTCAAAAATCATTTTTTTTTTTAACCCCCTCCCAATTTAAAAAACCCCCTATTTTCACTAGATATTGTATGTATCAATTTTTTCATTAACATTTTTTATATCCCTTTATATTTCTACCTAGTATATTGATATGATACCCCTCTTATGACCCCACATGCATTCTACAATGCACCTTGCTTCTTTCGATGTATATTGTGGATGCACATTACTTCACCCACAGTGCAATTACTCAACCACATATCATTATGATTTGCAACATCTAATGGTCCAATGAAAAGACAGGAGATCACTTCTTGTATGTCACTAGAGCCAATGCACATAGTACAACATTTAGATTGCATGTTGCAGTTCCCCAATCGCTGACTAAGCCTATTATGGGCTATGTATCCAAGCCCCCAGGGCCTGTAACAGGCTCTAGGAGGCTGACTAAGCCTATTATGGGCTATGTATCCAAGCCCCCGGGGCCTGTAACAAGCTCTAGGAGGCTGACTAAACCTCCCAAGGCCTGTAATAGGCACGATTGGTTGGGTATTCAAGCCCCCAAGGCCTATCGAGGGCCTATAACAGGTCCTGGAGGCTTAGAGCCTCCCAAGGCTATTGGTAATAAATGGCTAAGTGTTATTGGTAACAATTGGCTGTCAATGACCACGGTCTCTTGACTATGATTGACTGACAAACCACTTCACCACGAAACCCCTGGCCTTAAACATGCCTCAAGACCCGATTTCCCTGCGTACTGGTAAGCCCGAGCCTTTCCTCAACCTGATTTCTCATCCGGTCGTGATCCCGCCATATCCTTTTGGCAGATATTTGTCAACCTACCCATATAAAAAAGACCCCAAAGTATTTTTGTATTGTTACATTAAATTAAAAAAACCCTTTGCCCCTTAATATATAAGCAATATAATTTTTAGGTTTTCATGAATATTTAATACCGCAATATGAATGAACGTGATATTATATTGCCTTCTAGTGAAGCCCCCATGATTCTATATTAGAGGACTATTGTTGAATTGACAAGATCTAAGAAGTGTCCAGGACTTCTTAGTGGGTGTATTCAGGATTAGGACTCTATGTGAGAATAGACATGCATGTGGGGACTGGGGAGATGAATATCATCATCACTGTGAAGAAATTTTCTTAAGAAAGAAGGAAAATCCAATAATAAATGGTCAACAAATGAATAAACAATTGAAGAGGTCAAACAAGTCGGCCCCAACAAGAAGAGAAGTTGGCCCCATAAGTGAAATTCAAGTGACTTGATGAATATAAATAAGAGGAATGATTCCTCATTTTACACATCCAATTTGTCCAAGACATATTCTTCTCTTTGGTGTGCATATCAAGTAGAGCTAGTGAAGGTTCAAGGAGAAACTATTGAAGACTTTTATCATCTCTCTTGGGTTTGCTATTCTTTCCTCATGAAGTTCGCATTCTCTCTGCTATTATGATGAACACATTCTCCATAATGACTGCTATATCCGTGTGATTAGGGTTCTTCATGTTGTTATACTCTTATTATTGGAAATATTCTTCTTAAGAAAAGTTGCTAGGTTTTTCCCGTGTACGAGTTTTCCCAAGGTAAATCTTTGTGTCTATTGTGCATGGTTATCTTTCAGTGATTCTTTTTTTATTTCCGTTGCATAGTGAAAGTTGAAATTTTTCAGTATATAATTATGCATTGATAAAAGTGGGATGATAATCATTAGGACATAATTATCAAGATCTGAAAAGTGTACTGCTAAGTTAAAAATTCAGCATATTGATGTTAATCAATGTTTAATAAAAATTAAAAAAATGTTTAATTTTGAAAATGAGGGAACATAATGAACTATGTTATTGTAAGCAAGTTGTTTTAATTTCACTAAACTATCAATGATTGTGAACTTGCATAATATTAAAGTGAAGAATGGCTAGTCTGATACAAAATTTGGATAATTGTGAAAGTTGTAGACTAATATGCTTCCTAAAGCAAATACACTCCCAACTGTCTGTATATGATGCAAAAAAGTTGATCAAATCATTAGGATTAGACCATGATATGATACATGCATATCCAAATCACTCCATTTGGATTTGGAGAAAAAATGAATGTCAAATATATGGTAAATCTTGATGGAATATGGATTCTTGATCTCAATAGGTCCATATAGGTGTTTTGGCCACAGTGTTGAAGTATTTCTGCACAATGCTAAGGCTAAAGAGAATGTATAGGTATACTTTTCAACGCCTTAATTATAAACAAGTTGGCATCTTGAAAATTCAAGCAATGATTGTTAAGATAGTTAACCACTTAGGAGTTAGTTAAGATCAATTTGGTCTTATTTGTCTTTAGGTAAAGTGTGTTTTGTTAGTATGCATTTGTAGTTATCTAATCTAACTTTCACAATTATGTTCTAGATAGAAAGTGAACTAACAGTTCATCCTCTCTTTAATACTAACAACTATATTGATCTATGGCTTAGCATGCACTCATTTGATCTTTAAACTCTTTTTAAAGAGCATGGATGGTTATTTGTTGATGTTTGATTGTGAGAGATTCATATGTAAAATATTTTCCTTTTGTGAGCGCGCACACACACACATTGCCTCAAGTGGCCACATTGGCTAGGAATATGGATCGCACCCCTTTAAGAGTTTTAACCATTTAATACATTGTTGTACTGATCTTTGATCTATTTGTGTGAGTAGTATCCTTAAGTTTTTTGGATCGTATAAATATACTATGTTTATCAAGCATTTTATGAAGACCAACTCCCATTTTGATTGAGATCATGAACCTGTGTCACTACATGCATAAAAGGACTTCTAGTTTCTACTATTTCGTAGCATTGTTGGGCCAAGAGAACCATTGCTGTGTGTTGGAGTACTATTTTCAATAACAACCCTTTTGTTTCACTAAAAAAGGTTTATGTCTACTCAAAATATGGCCATTTTTTCATATTTAGAGGTATATAGTTTGAATTCAGTTTTTAAATCTCTCTATTTTTTTAGTATTTTAGTTTTATCTAGTTGGAGCCTAATCCTTGGTGTTAGGATTATTGTGCACCATTCACGTTTAAATAAGACCATAAGTCATTGAGATAGAACAAGAATCACCCGGGAGTTCAAGAGACCACTTGACAGTTGAACCCAATGGTCATCTCATTTGTATATATGTACAATTAATTAATGAGAATTAGTGAGCTTAATCTTTCTTGTCTTCATTGTTTAACTATTTTTCTGGTCTATTTGCCCAAATGGCAAACTAACAATGGTATCAGAGCCACATTAATTCCCGCTGGTATTCTCATGTCTACCACTATTCTTCCAGACCTAGCTATTACATGTCATAACTCTTGCTGCTACTCTCTGCACTCAGTCCCTTTCCTACAAGCAAATTGTCTTTGGGCGTTTCCTGCACTATTATATTCTCATCTTCCATACATTCCTACCTGCAATTCTTCTGCTCAAGCATTTTTCTCATCAAATACCTAGTACGTTACCTGTGCTATTTTTGAGACCTGCGATTCTTCCCGCCAGATTATCCAGACCTACAAATCCTAATTTGTATGAACATTTTTATTTGGTAAATCTTCTTAGTTGTAAATCCTACCTGCCAGTCTGTGTAACCTCTGCTAGATTCTTCATTTTCATTCATTCCTGCCTTCATTGTTCATCGTAAACTCTAATTGAGTGAGTGTGCTCACGTTTTTTAGTCTTCTTGAGTCAAAACCCTAATTTTGGTTCTTGTATCTGAATCTGATATATGTGCTTCTCTCTTGGAATCCTGAGAATGCATCTACGATCTCTATCTCATTCACCGTGAAGAATGCTAGGACTTCTATCAAATAGAATCCGCGACCTCATTCATTGAGCGTGTTCCCGGATATTTCCACTTGGGTGCGGGGGAACCCTAATTTATGAAGCCAAGTTTATATTCATCTCTGGAGCCCCGACATCACTTTTTGAGCTGCGTAATACCTTGTTTTGGAGTTTTGTTCTTTGGAGTGTAGACACCTCTCATTGCTGCGGGAACTGGCGATCCGAGTAACCCTAATTAAATAGTGTGAGCATTCTGCGCTTGATCCTGCGTTGGATGGCGGTGCTGTCCATATTGAATGATGCACCCTCCTCCTCTAGTCCTGTTTCCCTTTGAAGCCGCGTGAAACAAGTATATAGTTTCATAACACTATGGAGAAATACCTTATTTGTTGAGCTGCGACCTGTCAGGAGTGATAGCACAGAGTTGTTTCTACAAGAAGAGTTGCGACTTCTCCAATTTTATGCTGCAACTTCTCTTGTCACATGGTTAAAGAAAATGAATGCGTCATTGCAAGAGGAGGATATTGAGATTTCAGACATAATCAAGCTGAGGTGTCTGAATTTCTTATCTCTACAAGTGAAGAGTTCTAGTCCTTACAGCTTCTACTTCTCATTTTAATGCATATTGGTCAAGAGTTGGTGGCATCTTTGATAGTGCAAAATGGGGCAGTGCACTAGAATGATATAAATTGATGTAAGAAAACTTGTTGCCATGTTGGACCATTTCTAGAATGAAACTGAAGCTATGTTGTGGAGTTGCATCATATAGAGTTGCACCGTGAACCTTTCTCTCTTTGTGTGTGGGCTCTCCCACGGTGGTGAATTCCTTCCGTATGCGAACTGTTGTGCAAGAGTTGGAGTATTGATCATCGTTAGATCTACTACGTTTGAATATAGAGTCACTGCATTTCTTGTATTGACTTGGTTATTGATGCGCCCTATCACATGTTTTTGCTACGTGAAGAGACCACCGTGGAGTGATGCTATATTTGGATTAACATGTTTTGAACAGTGAATGATCTCTTGCGTGAAATCTCCTCATAATCTTTCATTGTATGCAAATTCATTATATTCACTACAGTGGCATTACCAATAAAAGCGTCTCCAACTACAGTGCTAGCTACTCATTCTTTGCTCTTTCCTAGCAGTGGTGAGAGTGTTCTAGTTCTCGTTGAAGTTGGTTGGTTTCAATATTGACCAAATTCCATGTTTTGCTACTGCTGGATCCAAGCACACCATGGATGCAAGGGGCAAGGGCTACAATAAAAAGTGATAGGGTACCCGCGTGGGTGGAAAAAACAAAATGATGCGCATGTGCCTCCAAAGGCATGCACGCGTCGCTGCTTCGGCAATGCCAAACATCCACGTGGTTCAGCCCACGTGGACAAAAGGGGCATGCACGCGCCTTTGACGCGTACGGACAAAATGGTACGCACACGTCAGTGGCGCATGCGTGCCTCTGTTTTTTTATAAAAAAAAATAGAGCTCACGGGTTTGTCATTTTCGACAGACCCGTGAGCCCATTCTCCAACCCGCAAGCACACTATGCAACCCCGCGAATGCATCTTTGAGCAACCAAATCGTCCTCAACACCAAGAAATCACCCCTACACCACGGTGCCATCCATTTCTCCAGGTAGGTGCTCCTCAAATCACAAATTTGTGTTTATTTTTGTTTTCCATTTGAATTTTAATTTAAAAAAAAAATTACAATCCATTAAAAAACCAAGGAAATTTAATTGCAGGCCATCTACACCTAACAAGATGTTAGACACACCTGAACCATCCGATGAAACCAATGAAACCCGACCTCCAGAAGACAATATGGGAACCGACAATGAACCGAATGAAAACCCCGAAGATCAATTACACCAAGACTTAAATCAATTGAGGGCACTAAGTAATGAATTGAATAGTATTAAGGAACCCTCTCAAGTTTCCTTGGCTTCATCACTTCAAAACATTATTGAATCAATCAATATTGCACATAGTGAGATAACAAACTTGAGCCAATACAGGGCTCGAGTGAGGGAACACTACTCCACTAGGTTGTCCAAAGAGCAGATAAAAGACCTCAACATCACCAAATCCCAGTTGTATAGCAAGTTCATAGTTCCCTCGATGGGACAGCCTCCAGCTATGACGAGGGCTCGAGTTTGCATGGACTGGTGCATTTACCAGCCATGGAGAGATAGCTCGAGAAAGAGGTGGTTCATGGTGTTTGACAGGCCCCCGTGCAACAATTTGGAGGTCCCATAGTATTTTCTTCGGAAATTGTGGGTTGAGTTTGAGCTAGGGTACCATGTCAACTATTTTGACATCACTGAGTTTCAGGGTGTCGATCTTGGCTCTGCCCAAGATCGGCCTCATGTGCACCGCAACCCACTTAGAGGACCTCCTGCACCCAGGAGAGAGCCAAACCCCCCTCCTCAGCCACCCAGGTTTGGTAGCGGTCTAGATGAGATTCATGACTCCATCGAACATGCCACACATGACTTGCTTAGACATACCGAATTTGTGGCCATGTCTTCCCAGAGCCAGGAAGACATCGATGAGACACAGACAGTTGCACAGTCTATGGGTGGTGGCCGAGACATGTCAGGTATAGGTGGAACCCAGGCAGGGCCTTCTAGTTCTGCTGGAACAACGGCACATCGTTGTTCTCACTGTGGTCATTATTTCCATGGTGATACGCAGTAGCATGCCACAGGGAGCTTCATGAATCAGGTTTGCTATTGCTTTATTTAATGTTCAAGTATTTGTTTTATTTTATTTGATATTGTATCGTTTAATATATTTAACTTTGAATTACACATTGTTGACTTTATTTGTTTTAATGTTCAGTTATTCGGTGACGGGTCTCCATTCCCCAGGTGGGAGGACGTTGGTTCCTTTGACCTTGATGGAGCCATGGCAACAGCAAAGGAGATTACGGCACCATACACACAGGTAACTTCTTTACTTTGAATAATTAGTTCCAATTACGAGTAATTTGTGTTCAGTAATTACAAATTAATTAGCACTGAGTACTTACCATATTATCAATTTTACAGTTGTGTTTATAATATTGTCTGATTCAAGAATTTGATGTTTCTTATGTCCTTATTACCCTAGTTTATTATCACAGGATTTCCAATTTATTCTAATACTTGAGACTGAAAGTAATCATACTACGACTCCTAGAACATACTATTAGGAAAGACATATAAACAACGTAAAACAACTTAGCACATGTATTGTCACTAAAGTTTTTGAAAATGATGTAAGGCCCATAAGGAAGAGCGATAATCTTACAAATATGGTCTATGGGGCCTTGCTATTATCTTGATTCAAATACAACTTGGTAAAACATTTGGCATCAAGAATACTCATTTAACTCATTTCACTCAAGATTTATTTGATTTCAATCAAATGATATCATTCTGACAACATAGCTATTCAATCAAGAACACATAATTACTCATTCAATGCAAAAGAACATGGCACATTAAAGCTTGTTAGTAAGTTAATCATGAAAAATATTTCTCTTTCTTCCTTTTTCTAACGATCAACACTCTAAAGTGTATTAAATAACATGCACACTAACTTAACTGCTATTTAGCACCTCTTTGCAAATTTAAACAATGAGATGTCATTTTATTTGATGATGTAAATGTTATGGAAATAAAGGGATTCAAGATCCTCACTCTAGGGATGCAAATACTTTTCCACTAGGTGAATCAAGCTTGTAGGAAACTACAAATCTATAAGAAGACATCAAAACCTAGGAACTCTTCATCAAGAACCCAAACACATTACATAGGTTTCCAATTCAAATTTGTAAATGGACATGAATTCCATTCACTTATAAGGCACTGCACATCTCTCTAGGGCCAAAGGAAAAGCTCACATACTCATGGGGATGACTCTAGAAAAAGAAAATCTCACCATGTCACCTTCTATGCCCTCTCACCTTATTTAATTTTAATTTCATGCCATGCCACCTTCTATCCTTTCAGAATATTGAATATCATCTAACTTGAATATAAATTAATTGCAGTCATGTTTTTTAAGTACCATCGTTGTCATTCTCATTTGCATTGTGTTTAGTATTGTTAATATTGTTTTTATAAATTCAATCTAAAAATTGTAGTGTTCGCACAGGTGTCCGCGGGCTCCAGCGACCAACCACCGCCACCGAGGACCAGCAGTTCTCCCCGTGCGCAGGTATCGTGTGTATTAAAGCATAAATTTAATTTCAAATACGATGACTTGTCCGTGTATATTTATATTTTTGTATATTAAACTATGAGGTTATAAATGTGTATGGATGTGCGAGCACCTCGGCCTACCAGTGCCTTTATTCCTCCCTCCCTGAAATTTCGGCCACCCTATATGCTAGTTGTATCCCCTGGCATACATGCCCCATTCCCCAACCCCTTCCATCCAGCCCCCCCCTCCTATATAGCACCACAGTTCCATCCAGCTCCCCCTTACATATCATATCCAGCTCCACCTCCGTATTAGTTTCCCATGTTCCCACCCTCCCCCATCCGACCATGGCACACCACCCATCCATAGTGACCCATCCCTCTACCGCAACACAGACCTCACCCCCCCCACATTCCCCCACCAGACTCGCTTCCCCTTCCAGGGTGCCCCAATCCATACTACAGCCAGTTGGGGTTTATAGCCCTAGATGTCCATCTCCACTTTGCCCACCCCAGTCCATGCCTCCTCCTGCCACCCCCCCTTCTTCCACTATTCCCCCCAGTGGTGTAGCCACCATTGATGTGGCTACATCCTCCCCTTTACCATCCACCCTAGCATCGAAGCAGGCTGTCCAGCCGACTGCTCCATCCACCAGCCCCGAAGATTAGCCAATTTTGTTCACGATGAGATTGACTAGTTTATCAAAATCTCATTCAATTTTAACGGAAATTAATATACGCATCTAGTTTTAGCATTAATCTAATTGTTCTAAATTTTGCAGGGTGGCATTGCCGAGAGACTTGGATCACGGAGGAGGGAGATCCCTTCACGAATTACAGTCTCGCATGTGGTGAGTTATCCAAGATTTGAAAACTATTTTTATTTTGAAATTATGTTTTAGACTTGTATAATTGCCAGGAAAAGTTGACATATTATTGTTGTCATTTCAGGGCTCAGGGGGACATGCTCAAAGATGTAGGAAGGACCCAACTTCCTATAGCACGAAGAAGAGGAAGATTGATTTTGGAGATGCACCTGGGAGCTCCAAGGGTGGGCAGGAGGATTGAGAGACCCTCCTATGTACACTAGCCACGATGTGGCATTTTCGGCCCGAGTTGCCATATTTTGTATAGGGAACCATGGGCCATATTTTGTATAGGGCACGAGTTTCCTTTTTTTGTACAAGACACGATTTGACATTATATAAACGCTGGGAACGATATTCCATTTTTCAAAAAAGTGTACATGATTGGATCATTTTTTCATATTAATAGATGGATCTACACTTGTGTATATGAGTTTGTCTTTGATTACATTTTTGCATACATGATTTTGTCTTCGATAAGAATGTTAGGGAAAAGTTCTCACATACATATAGATGTTATTTCTAGACACCAAGTGACCTCAATATGAGTCCCTTGTATTTGAATGGGTCTTGCATCTTTTCCTTTCAGCAACAACATACCTAACCAAGCAAACTAAGGAGTGATATTTACATTACAAAGTGTTGTGACTTTAGGGCTACAAAAAAATATATAGCATAAGCAAAATCATCTCCCACTTCCAATCATGGGCCAAAATATTCCTGAAAATCCTCTTGATATATGAAAAGAAACCCTAGGTAACTTGTAGTTGATATAAATAAATTAGGAATGTACCCAAGCCTAAGAGCCCATCTTTCCTATAACTACACCCTTAGAGACAACTCCCCCACCTTTTTACCATGAAATATTCCAACAAGAGCATGGGAATCCATTCCCACCACCTCATGCATTTTGATATGCTTTCCTAGGACTAGCCTCATAAGAGAGATTTTATGTTTTACACACCTCTTCCTCTTCATTTTGACACTACCAACATCATTTACCTGCATCCCTTTGTTGGATTCACCTTTATCATTATCAACATGCTTTAAAGAATTGTCTCATCCATCTCTAACATTCAACCAACTACCATCCTTTTCCAAAACAACCCTTCCATCCTCGAGATGTATAGGATTCACCCTTGGACTTACCAGGTCCATAACCACTTCATATACAACACCTAAAATAATTTGATTATCATAAATTAATCCATTTGAAATAGGACCCTCGCCACATATATAATGACTAGTCTATCATGATTCACAACTCTCATCTATGGATCATAGTGTTAATTGCATGTTATTTGAATGGTTATTATTTCACAAATTTGTCTTAAGCAATTACACACAACATATCCTAAATGTTTATGGTTTATTGAATGAATGTTTACAATCATCTAATCATTTACATTCTAGAAGTTACCAAACCTGCGCAAGTCATTTACTAACTTTATTTCCATCACATCTTTTTATATTTATATGCTCATGGATCATATGGAAAAACATTTAATTAATTAAGTTTGTGAAGATAAGATTTCAGCCATCTTTATTGAAGTAATTCAAATCACTACAACCTAGTTGGACCCTTAATAGATTGGGTGACACCCTTTTGCAAATATTTTACTCTCTCTAAGAGGGTCTCATTCAATAATCACTCGTAAACTAATAACTATAACCTTGGCATTATTAGATAATATCATTTGTGGATGATTTTGGGAATAAGCCAACATGTTTTAATGTGAATTTTGATTCTACAACATTATGGTTCATTGTTGATTTAAGTTTTGTGAATATCTTTATTTATCCATGAATTATCTTTCATTTTACACATGAGCAAATATTTATTTCTAAAAGGTGTCTATTTGATTAATTCACTTGCAACTTTTTGAATTAAGCACTCACATGGGACTTTAACTTAATGGAAAACACATCTTAATCTTCAAACAAGTTTGAAATCCTAAGACATTTTCTCCAACCTTGATCTAGAAGCCTCCCTTGGCCTTTAAAGTAGGCCTAAAACTTGGGAAACTCTTTGCTGAGGTGACAGTGGCAATCATCTTCGAAAGTAGCACTTGTAGCATTAGAGGATTAGGACTTTGCCTCTTGGGTGTGAAAACAAGATGTAACAGGATTCACTAGCATTTATGGATGAGAGAGATAGGGAGAACATGCATGCACCATCCTCCATTAATTTCCAATTTAGATGTTTTTCCTAATTAGCAGTTCAGTTCTAATTCTGCATTTTTTGTTTTATTTAGTTTTGCATGCACAGTGAGAGAGTGCAGTTCCCTAGGCACTCATATGTGAGGATTACAGTCTGAGTTAAGGGGGGCAGATCTCTAGGAGGATAAATGCTTGCATGCCTCAGATAATCCCAGTACAGGTGCACTTAGTTGGCCCATTTATCCATGCAAACAAGGCGCTATAGAGTTAGAGTCTTACACTCTTAGGATACCCAAACCCTAGCACTAAACCATCTTCTTCATCCTCACCATCACTATCACCATCAACGTCTTCATCATCACCACCATCTTCATCTCTAACTCTAACCCTAATTCAATTTCCTTCTATAACTCTAGCCCTAACCCTGACCCAAACCCTAGCACTAAACCATCGTCTTCATCATCACCATCACCATCACCATCACCATCATCATCATGTCTTCATCATCATCACCATCTTCATCATCATTTTTAACTCTAACTCTAACCTTAATTCAATTTCATTCTATAACTCTAGCCCTAACCCTCACCCAAACCCTGGCACTAAACCATTTTCTTCATCATCACCATCAGCATCACCGTCAACGTCTTCATCGTCACCACCAACTTCATCATCATTATTAACTCTAACTCTAACCCTAATTCAATTTCCTTCTATAACTCTAGCCCTAACCCTCACCCAAACCCTAGCGCTAAGAAATCTTCTTCATCCTCACCATCACCATCACCATCACCATCAACATCTTCATCATCACCACCATCTTCATCATCATCATGAACTCTAACTCTAACCCTAATTCAATTTCCTTCTATAACTCTAACCCTAACCCTCACCCAAACCCTAGCACTAATCCATCTTCTTCGTCCTCACCATCATCATCATGTCTTCATCATCAACACCATCTTGATCATCATTATTAACTATAACTCTAACCCTACTTCAATTTCCTTTTTATAATTCTAGCCCTAACCCTCACCCAAACCCTAGCATTAAGCCATCTTCTTCATCATCACCATCGCCATCGCCATCACCATCACCATCACCATGAATGTCTTCATCATCACCACCATCTTCATCATCACCATTAACTCTAACTCTAACCCTAATTGAATTTCCTTCTATAACTCTAGCCCTAACCCTCACCCAAACCCTAGCACTAAGCCATCTTCTTCATCCTCACCATCACCATCACCATCATCATCAATGTCTTCATCATCACCACCATATCCATCATCATCATTAACTCTAACTCTAACCCTAACTCTAACTCTAACTCTAACTCTAACTTTAGGTTCCTCATCAACATCTCCATCATCATCATCTTCTCCATCGTCATCATCTTCATCACCATCACCATCACCATCACAATCATCATCAACGTCTTCATCATCATCACCATCATCATCATCATACGTGCCCGACGAACGATTTTGCAGAGTTGACTCCTGTGTGCAAAAATTCCGCACTCCCTGACTAAGCAAAACCCTAGTTTCCAAGATGGACATACAAGATGGCACTGGGGCCACGGGACTGGAGGAGAGGGGCACCCCTGGCACTATCCCAGCGTCCTGAATCCAACAGAGTTGACGGTTCGTCGATCGGAGCCACGATCGTCATTCTATGGCTCGTTCTGTCTCGCATCCAAAAGGCCTTCAGGGACACCTGCTAGATACCTGCCAGGGGCATAGAAGTCCAACCGTGCAGCAAAACTAGGTTCCAGGGAGTCCTGCATGTGTGTCTAGGTAGGTTTCGGCTGGGAACGCTAGCCGTAAGTGCTCGGTGGATGATTTTGCAGAGTTGACCCCCGTATGCAAAAATTGCACACTCCCTCACTGAGCAAAACCCTAGTTTCCAAGATGGACGTACAAGATGGAACCCCTGCCATGGGACCATAAGAGAGGGGCACCCCTAGCACTATCCCGGTGTCCTGAATCCAACGGAGTCGACGGTTCGTCGATCAGAGCCACGATCGTCATTCTATGGCTTGTTCCGTCTCTCATCCAAAAGGCCTTCAGGGACACCTGCTGGATACCTGTCGAGGGCATAGAAGTCCAACCGTACAGAAAAATCGGGTTTCGAGGAGTCCTGCAGGTGTGTCTAGGCAGGTTCCGGTTAGGAATGCTAGCTGTAAGTTCCCGGCAGACGATTTTGCAGAGTTGACCCCCGTGTGTAAAAATTGCACACTCCCTCACTGAGCAAAACCTTAGTTTCCAAGATGGACGTACAAGATGGCACCTGGGCCACAGGACCGTAGGAGAGGGGCACCCCTAGCACTATCTTGGTGTCCTGAATCTAATGGATTCAACGGTTCGTCGATCAGAGCCACGGTCGTCATTCTATGGTTCGTTCCGTCTCGCATCCAAAAGGCCTTTACGGACACCTGTTGGATACTTGCCGGGGGCATAGAAGTCCAACAGTCCAGCAAAACTGGGTTACCAGGAGTCCTGTAGGTGTGTCTAGGTAGGTTCCAGCTGGGAACACTAGCCGTAAGTTCCTGGTAGACGATTTTGCAGAGCTGACCCTTGTGTGCAAAAATTACACACTCCCTCACTGAGCAAAACCCTAGTTTCCAAGATGGACGTACAAGATGGCACTCAGGGCACGGGACTATAGGAGAGGGTCACCCCTAGCACTATCCCGACGTCCTGAATTCAACGGAGTCGATGGTTCAACGATCAGAGCCACGGTCATCATTCTATGGCTTGTTCCGTCTCGCATCCAAAAGGCCTTCAGGGACACCTGTTGGATACCTGCCGGGGGCATAGAAGTCCAACCGTGGAGCAAAACCGGGTTCCGGGGAGTCCTATAAGTGTGTCTAGGTAGGTTCCGACTGGGAACGCTAGCCATAAGTGCCTGGTGGATGATTTTGTAGGGCTGACCCCCGTGTGCAAAAGTTGCACACTCCCTCACTGAGCAAAACCTTAGTTTCCAAGATGGATGTACAAGATGGCACCCGGGCTACAGGACCGTAGGAGAGGGGCAGTCCTAGCACTATCCCGATGTCTTGAATCCAACGGAGTCAACGGTTCATCGATCGGAGCCATGGTCGTCATTCTATGGCTTGCTCTGTCTCGCATCCAAAAGGCCTTCAGGGACACCTGCTGGATACCTGCCGAGGGCATAGAAGTCCAACCGTGTAGCAAAATCAGGTTCCGGGGAGTCCTACGGGTTTGTCTTGGCAGGTTCCGGCTGGGAACGCTTGTCGTAAGTGCTCGACGGACGATTTTGCAGAGTTGACCCCTATGTGCAAAAATTGCACATTCCCTCACTGAGCAAAACCATAGTTTCCAAGATGGACGTACATGATGGCACCGGGGCCACGGGACCGGAGGAGAGGGGCACCCCTAGCACTATCCCGGCATCCTGAATCCAATGGAGTCGATAGTTCGTCAATCGGAGCCACGGTCATCATTCTATGGCTCGTTCTATCTTGCATCCAAAAGGCCTTCAGGGACACCTACTAAATACCTACCGGGGGCATAGAATTCCAACCATGTAGCAAAACCGGGTTCCGGGGAGTCCTGCAGGTGTGTCTAGTCATGTTTAAGCTAGGAACACTAGCTGTAAGTGCTCGATAGACGATTTTGCAGAGTTGATCCCCGTGTGCAAAAATTGCACACTCCCTCACTGAGCAAAACCCTAGTTTCCAAGATAGACGTACAAGATGGCACTGGGGCCATGGGATCGGAGGAGAGGGGCACCCCTGGCACTATCCCGGTGTCGTGAATCCAATGGAGTCGACAGTTTGTCGATCTAAGCCATGGTCTTCATTCTATGGCTCGTTCCGTCTCGCATCCAAAAGGCCTTTAGGGACACCTGCTGGATACCTGTCGGGGGCATAGAAGTCAAACCAAGCAGCAAAACCTTGTTTCGGGGAGTCCTGCAGGTGTGTCTAGGCAGTTTCCGGCTGGGAACGATAGCCATAAGTGCCTGGTGGACGATTTTCCAAAGTTGACCCCAATGTGAGGGCCATCCAAATTTGCTCAAGGGGGGCATTTCTCGTCCAGATGCCCCCGGGCATGCGTGGCCACCGTGGACAAGTCCACAATGGCCACATGGACCTGTGGGAGGCAACGGAATCCAAGTCCTCTCTTCGGTTTGGGTTTCGTGGCCCTAGGGAAAATCCTCCAAGTGTCCCTGAATGGCATCGGGGTGCCCGACTAGAATGCCAATAGCACCAGAACCATGGCTCGGTTTGCGAATCCGTCGATTCCGGTGGGTCCAGGACGCAAAGTTTCAGCTAGGGGACCCCCCCACACCATCTCCCGAAGACCCGGAAACGGTTCCAATGAGCCATCTCCGGAGCTAGATTTTTGCTCAGTGAGGGCCATTCCAAATTTGCTCAAGGGGACCATTCTCATCCGGAAGCCCTTGGGCGTGCGTGGCCACTGTGGACAGGTCCACAATGGCCATGTAGACCTGTGGGAGGTGACAGAATCCAAGTCCTCTCGTCAGGTTGGGTTCCGTGGACTAGGGGTAAATCCTCCAAGTGTCCCTGAATGGCCCCGAGGTGCCTGACTAGAATGCCCGTAGCACCTGAACCTGGCTCGGTTCATGAATCCATCGGTTTCGGTGTGTTCGGGACGCTGGGTTTCAGCTAGGGGACCCCCCACAGCGTCCCTCGAAGACCCGAAAGCGATGCCAACGAGCCATCTCCGGAGCTAGGGTTTTGCTCAGTGAGGGCCATTCCAAATTTTCTAAAGGGGTGCATGTCTTGTCTGGAGGCCCCCGAGCACGCGTGACCACCGTGGACAGGTCCACAATGGCCACGTAAGTTCTCGACAGATGATTTTGCAGAGTTGACCCCTGTGTGCAAAAATTGGACACTCCGATGGGTGAGCGGCTTACAGAAGGAAATATGGCGGTTGTAGGTATCTATGATTTTCTTCCGACGAAAATTGTAACAGGATTTCCATTTATAATACAAGCATATTTTTTACTGGTTTCGTCAAGAGAAAGTATCATTTTCAATAACAAGTGGAACCAGGGAATCCTTCGTTGTGTTCCATTAGCCCTTTGTTCAGCATTTCGTGCTCTGGTAAGTGGTAATTCACCTCTATCATTGAAAACTTGGGTCTATAGGTACCTTCCCTTTCATATTCCTCATAATGCACACATAGTCCATCCTTATCTTGATAAATAAGAGTTGTATAATAGCTTGAATTTTTTGGGTGTGGTTATCTCCCTGTATTCGGTTGTCTGATTGGTTGACAAGCTTGCCTGAAAATCTGTATGTTGAACTTCTTTGTTTTATTGTTGAAAATTGGAAGGGATTTTCAAGTCACCTGCAAAACGCTCCTTTGTTGAAATATGTAAATTCTTCCAACAACATTGATTTGGCTAGTGTATCAAATGCTGCCGTCAACACCGGAATTTATCTTTCGTCAAAGGATTCGCACATATTGTGGCTGACCAAATGGTCTGGGGAGCTTGGAAGTGCCACCAAATATTATTCCATGCCTAAATCTACCCAGAAGGAAATTATAAATTTAGATCCTCGAGAAGGTGAGAAACTGTATGAGTGGTTGAATCAGTATCCTAAAATTACAAAGCTTCCTATCTCAAATTTTGCTGAGCGGCTCCTAGATGTAGTATTAGACTCAACAGACAGTAAACTTGTTATCACCACTACACATTTTTTGCACTATTCATCTGCAAATAACTACGTCTGGCCCCAAAGAGCTTGCCAGTCTTTGCAAGAATATTCCCCTAGTAGATGAAGGTGGCAACATCATTAGGGTACGAGGCTCTCTGAAGTTTCTCCAGCCTGCATCCACGAGTAATTGGTCCAAGTCAATGGGCCAAGTTAATTGGGCCAATGTGTCCCTAAACGACCCCGGGGTGCCCGACTAGAATGCCTGTAGCACCCGAACCGTGGCTCAGTTCACGAATCCGTTGATTCCGGTGGGTTTGGGACAGGGGGTTTCAGCTAGGAGACCCCCCACAACATCCCTCAAAGACTTGGAAGCGGTGCCAATGGGCCAGCTCCGGAGCTAGGGTTTTGCTTAGTGATGGCCATTCCAAATTCGCTCAAGGGGTGCGTTTCTCATCTGGAGGCTCTCGGGCGTGCGTGGCCACTATGGACAGGTCCACAATGGTCACATGAACCTATGGGAGGCGACATAATCCAAGTCCTCTCGCCGGTTTGGGTTTCATGGCCCCAGGGCAATTCCTCCAAGTGTCCCTGTACAACCCCGAGGTGCCCGACTAGAATGCCCGTAGCACCCAAACTGTGGCTCGTTTCATGAATCCATTGATCTTGGTGGGTCCAGGATGGTTGGTTTCAGCTAGGGGACCCCCCACAGCATCCCCTGAAGACCCAAAAGCAGTGCCAATGGGCCATCTCCAGAGCTAGGATTTTGCTTAGTGATGGCCATTCCAAATTCACTCAAGGGGTGCATTTCTCGGTCAGAGGCCCCCAGGTTTGTGTGGCCACCTTGGATAGGTCCACAATGGCCACGTGGACCTGTGGGAGGCAACGAAATCCAATTCCTCTCACCGGTTTGGGTTCCGTGGCCCCAGGGCAATTCCTCCAAGTGTCCTTGAACAACCCCAGGGTGCTCGACTAGAATGCCCGTAGCACCCGAACCATGGATCGGTTCACGAATCCATCAATTCCGGTGGGTCTGGGACGACGGGTTTCAGCTAGGGGACCCTCCACAACGTCCCTCGAAGACCCGGAAGTTGTGCCAACGAGCCATCTTCAGAGCCAGGGTTTTTCTCAGTGATGGCCATTCCAAATTTGCTCAAGGGGTGCATTTCTCGTCCGGAGGCCCCCGGGTATGCGTGGCCACCGTGGATAGGTCCACAATGGCCATGTGCACCTGTGGGAGCCACCGAAATCCAATTCCTCTCGTCGGTTTGGGTTTCGTGGCCCTAGATCAAATCCTCAAAGTGTCCCTGAACGACCATCACTGAGCAAAACCCTAGTTCCGGAGATGGCTCGTTGGAACAGCTTTCGGATCTTTGGGGGATGTTGTGGGGGGTTCCCTAGATGAAACTCGTCGTCCCGGACCCACTAGAATAAACGGATTCGCAAACTGAGCCACAGTTCGGGTGCTACGGGCATTCTAGCCGAGCACCTCAGGGTCGTTCAAGAACACTTGGAGGAATTGCCCTGGGGCCACAAAACCCAAACCGGCGAGAGGTCTTGGATTCTGTCGCCTCCCACAAGTCCATGTGGCCATTATGGACCTGTCCACGGTGGCCACGCATGCCCGGGGGCCTCCGGACGAGAAATGCACTCCTTGAGTGAATTTGGAATGGCCATCACTAAGCAAAACCCTAGCTCCGAAGATGGCTCATTGGCACCACTTCCGGGTCTTCGAGTGACATTGTGGGGGGTCCCCTAGCTGAAACCCGTCATCCCAAACCCACTAGAATCGACGTATTTACGAATCGAGCCACAGTTTGGGTGCTACTGGCATTCTAGTCGGGCACCTCGGGGTCATTCAAGGACACTTGGAGTAATTGCGTCGGGGCCACAGAACCCAAACCAGCGAGAGAAATTGGATTCCGTCTCCTCCCACAGGTCCACGTGACCATTGTGGACCTATCCACTATGGCCACACATACCTAAGGTCCTCTGGACGAGAAATGCACCCCTTGAGCGAATTTGGAATGGCCATCACTAAGAAAAACCCTAGCTCTGGAGATGGCCCATTGGCACCGTTTATGGGTCTTCGAGGGACGTTGTGGGGAGTCCTCTAGCTGAAACCCGTTGTCCCAGACCCACCGAAATCGATGGATTCACGAACCAAGCCATGGTTCAAGTGCTACATGCATTCTAGTCGAGCACCCCGGGGCCGTTCAGGGACACTTGGAGGAATTTCCCTCGGGCCACGGAACCTAAACCGGTGAGAGGACTTAGATTTCGTTGCCTCCCACAGGTCCATGTGGCCACTGTGGACCTGTCCACGGTAGCCACGCACACCCGGGGGCCTCCAGACGAGAAATGCACCCCTTGAGAGAATTTGGAATGGCCATCACTGAGCAAAACCCTAGCTCCGAAGATGGCCCATTAGCACCGCTTCCGGGTCTTTGAGGGACGTTGTGGGGGGTCCCCTAGCTGAAACCTAGCATCTCGGACCCACCGGAACCGACAGATTCGTGAAATGAACCACGGTTCAGGTGCTACAGGAATTCTAGTCGGGCACCTCGGGGTCGTTCAGGGACACTTGGAGGATTTGCCCCGGGCCTCTGGTCCTCGGTAACTGCTTTGAGCCAAGTGGTGTCCAACAAAATTCATGCTCTGCCATCAGATTTTCCTTCTATGATTTGTTTTGAAACCTGCACAAATATGATTGGACAATCTAGCAACGCATATGCATATACAGAAAATTACACCTGCTGCCAGCTTGTATTATTCCTTAAAGCATCGCATTAGTCATTTCATACGCAAACTCACTCACTCATAATTTGAAATGAAACTTCAACTATAGGAGCTAGATCAAACTTATAAAAATAAATCAAAAATTTAAAACAAAATAAGTCAAAAACCTAAACAAAACAAAATTATGAAAATAATTCAACAAAATGAAAAGATTGGAAAAAATCGTCGACCAGGCAGGTATGGCTAGCGTTCCTAGTTGGAACCTGCCTAGATACACCTGCAGGACTCCCCAAAACCCAGTTATGCTGTATGTTTGGACTTCTATGCCCCTGACAGGTATTCAGCAGGTGTCCCTGAAGGCCTTTTGGATGCGAGACGGAACGAGCCATAGAATGACGACCGTGGCTTCGATCGACGAACCATCAACTCCGTTGGATTCAGGATGATGGGATAGTGCCAAAGGTGCCCCTCTCCTTCGGTCTCGTGGCTCCGGTGCCATCTTGTACATCCATCTTGGACACTAGGGTTTTGCTCAGTGAGGGAGTGTGCAATTTTTGCACACGGGGGTCAACTCTGCAAAATCATCCGTCGGGCATTTACGGCTAGCGTTCCCAGTCATAACCTTCCTAGACACACCTGTAGGACTCCCCGGAAGCCGGTTTTGCTGCATGGTTGGACTTCTATGCCCCCGATAGGTATTCAGTAGGTGTCCCTGAAGGCCTTTTGGATGCGAGACGGAACGAGCCATAGAATGACAACCGTGGATTTGATCGACGAACCATCGAATCTGTTGGATTCAGGATGCCGGGATAGTGCCAAGGGTGCCCCTCTCCTCCAGTCCCGTGGCCCCGATGCCATCTTATACGTCCATCTTCGAAACTAGGGTTTTGCTCAGTGAGGGAGTGTGCAATTTTTGCACACGGGGGTCAACTCTGCAAAATCGTCCGCCAGGCACTTACGGCTAGCGTTCCCAGTTGGAACTTGCTTAGACACACCTATAGGACTCCCCGGAACCTGGTTTTGCTGCACAGTTGGACTTCTATGCCCCCGACAGGTATTCAGCAAGTGTCCCTAAAGGCCTTTTCGATGCGAGACGAAACGAGCCATAGAATGATGACCGTGGCTCCGATCGACGAACCGTCAACTCTGTTGGACTCAGGACGCCGGGATAGTGCCAAGGGTGCCCCTCTCCTCTAGTCCCATGGCCCCAGTGCCATCTTGTACGTCCATCTTGGAAACCAGGGTTTTGCTTAGTGAGGGAGTGTGCAATTTTTGCACACGGGGGTCAACTCTGCAAAATCATCCGTCGGGCATGTATGATGATGATGATGGTGATGATGATGAAGACGTTGATGATGATTGTGATGGTGATGGTGATGGTGATGAAGATGATGACGATGGAGAAGATGATGATGATGGAGATGTTGATGAGAAACCTAGATTTAGAGTTAGAGTTAGAGTTAGGGTTAGAGTTAGAGTTAATGATGATGATGGATATGGTGGTGATGATGAAGACGTTGATGATGATGGTGACGGTGATGGTGATGGTGATGGCGAGGATGAAGAATATGGATTAGTGCTAGGGTTTGGGTGAGGGTTAGGGCTAGAGTTATAGAAGGAAAATGAAATAGGGTTAGAGTTAGAGTTAATGATGATGATGAAAATGGTGGTGATGATGAAGACGTTCATGGTGATGGTGATGGTGATGATGAAGAAGATGGCTTAGTGCTAGGGTTTGGGTGAGGGTTAGGGCTATATTTATAGAAGGAAATTGAATTAGGGTTAGATTTATAGTTAAGAATGATGATGAAGCCATGATGATGATGGTGACATTGATGGTGATGGTGATGGTGATGGTGATGGTGAGGATGAAGGAGATGGCTTAGTGCTAGGGTTTGGGTGAGGGTTAGGGCTAGAGTTATAGAAGGAAATTGAATTAGGGTTAGAGTTAGAGTTAATGATGATGAAGATGGTGGTGATGATGAAGACGTTCATGGTGATGGTGATGGTGAGGATGAAGAAGATGGTTTAGTGCTAGGGTTTGGGTGAGGGTTGGGGCTAGAGTTATGGAAGGAAATTGAATTAGGGTTAGAGTTAGAGTTAATGATGATGATGAAGATGGTGGTGATGATGAAGATGTTGATGGTGATGGTGATGGTGACAGTTATGGTGATGGTGATGGCGATGATCAAGAAGACGACTTAGTGCTAGGGTTTGGGTGAGGGTTGGGGCTAGAGTTACAGAAGGAAATTGAATTAGGGTTAGAGTTAGAGTTAATGATGATGATGAAGATGGTGATGGTGACGGTGATGGTGATGGTGATGGTGATGGTGATGGCGATGATGAAGAAGATGGTTTAGTGCTAGGGTTTGGGTGAGGGTTGGGGCTAGAGTTATAGAAGGAAATTGAATTAGGGTTAGAGTTAGAGTTAATGATGACGATGAAGATGGTGGTGATGATGAAGACATTGATGGTGATGGTGATGGTGACGGTGACGGTGATGGTGATGGTGATGGTGATGGCGATGATGAAGAAGATGGCTTAGTGCTAGGGTTTGGGTGAGGGTTGGGGCTAGAGTTATAGAAGGAAATTGAATTAGGGTTAGAGTTAGAGTTAATTATGGTGATGAAGATGGTGGTGATGATGAAGATGTTGATGGTGATGGTGATGGTGACGGTGATGGTGATGGTGATGGCGATGATGAAGAAGATGGCTTAGTGCTAGGGTTTGGGTGAGGGTTGGGGCTAGAGTTATAGAAGGAAATTGAATTAGGGTTAGAGTTAGAGTTAATGATGATGATGAAGATGGTGATGATGATGAAGACATGATGATGATGGTGATGGTGACAGTGATGGTGACGGCGATGATGAAGAAGATGGCTTAGTGCTAGGGTTTGGGTGAGGGTTGGGGTTAGAGTTATAGAAGGAAATTGAATTAGGGTTAGGGTTAGAGTTAATGATGATGATGAAGATGGTGGCGATGATGAAGACATTGACGATGGTGATGATGGTGATGGTGATGATGAAGAAGATGATGATGATGGAGATGTTGATGAGGAGCCTAGAGATGATGTTGGTAATGATGAGCATGGAGAACCAAAACCCTAAACCAACATAATCATCATAATATAAGAGTTTTTTGGGTTGGGGATATACCTCAAGGTACCCAAAGCATGAAAAAGGTTTGGGTGGACACAAAACTAAAGAGAGAGAAACTAAAGAGATATTTGATCGATAAGGCATTTCACAGTTCCCCAATGCTTTTCTCACGTATAGATCTCAAAAATACCACCCTTGAAACTTTATGATAATTCCCTACCCCAAGTGGAAGACCCTTCTATCCATACATGGATTCCTAGAAGGTTTCATCTACCAAGTTAAATTTTCAAGACCATTGTAATAGATTATGTACTTCAAAAAATTTCCTAAAACCTAAGTAATTCTAATCTTGAGAACCTATCAAAACCGCTATCTTCAAATGCTACAAACATAAATAGATATATTTAAGAAAATACTAACTCAAATTACTCAAATTTGATCCAAATCACATCACCATTTTATTCAACATAAAAGAGAAGCATGGAACAGTTTAATACATATAGGAAAAATAAAAAACATAGGCAAAGACATGTATGTATGTATGTATCAACAAAAAATGCATGTACCAACAAAACAACATAAAACTACACATACCTTGATGTAGAACATAACATTCTTTGATGCAACTCTTTCTCTTATGTAGTTGACTAGCCTCATTCAATAAATCCATCTGGATCCTCTCTGTTGCTAATTGTCTCCATCTATCTCTTTTGATCTGAATGAGGTAGGTATTAGCGTACCTTGGTTGAGCTCTTGCTTGACATTGTATGAAGATGGATGTTTGTGAAAACGATCAAGTTTGTGAAGTGATACACTACTGAACCTGGTCTGTAATCCATAAATACATGCCCACTAGTCTTTCTTGACTTCCCATCTAGTGTAAGATATTCCCCCTTAACCACCATCGAGCTAGTAGGAAATTCAATTCCTTCATCGTCGATTAATGATCCGTAGAGGGTTTTCTTACCTTGGATGCACTGTGCCAACCAATAATCCACACCCTATTCATTGTCTTTCGGTGCAACAACTGAGTATATGTGTCCTGGTTGTACAAGATCTGAGATATGGTCGTAGTCTATTGAAATCGTTGACTGGCCCTCCTCTAACTGGGTTGTTTCAACAACTTCATGTTGGTCTACTGCAAGTGACACACGATCCCATTCATCAACCCAATCCATGCATTCACATTCATCCCATTTGCCACTGCTACAAGGGTTGCAAAATCATGCAAGATTTTGTGTCCATATTTCAAATAAGTGGTTGTATGAGATTCGAACTGAATGAAATCCACATGTTCCTTGTACTGTGCCGCAACTATAGGAACGCAATCGATCTATATCAACCGCTAGCCAAAAATTTCTCACCACACGTCCTGCCACTGATGATGTTTGTTGATCTCTTGCTCGTTCTGACATTGTTGCGGAGCACCATTGAACTGTGGACCGTGCATCTTGGATATGAGGTTCCTTGTCAAACTTCATCTCTTCCCTTCGTAGTGCGGTCTTGATGCATGCACCGGTCCCATGATGCTCGCCTTTTCCGTGCCCGGTCTCAAAATAGTTCCAGATATGCGGCACATTATAAGTCTTATGCAAAGTACTCATCCATTGGAATACTCGGGCATTTTTGAACTGGCCCGCACAACCATCGGACCATATCCGATGCTGATCCATCTATATATCTATCTCCTTCAACTGATCATAGAAAAATCGAAAACAATGTTGCACATAATGCAGATCATGGGTTCTATCATCACTTATGTAAAAGTTTGTCTCCTTCAGTATTATCCTCTTGTCATTGCTTCTCTCTGGCCCATGCCTATACATAATATGTACCATGATGCTGACTTGATCTGAATGGTAGTATTGACTTTGGATTTCATTTTGTGGCTGAAGGGTGTAATTTTCTGCAAAATCCACAATTGACACTATGGTTCCAACGGGAAATGTGTCCCTGCATTTTCTGTACTGCTCATCTTGCCACCGTGCTACATGCACATGTTGAACATACTGCTCGGTTTTCTCATATAATTCCATCAAGAAGTCACATACCGGTACCTGTTACCATGGAAACAAGGGAAATATTACAATGTGGCCTTTGGAAAAATGTATATGCCATAAATTGAATGTGTAATATGAAAAATATGCAATATTCATTTGTACCTGTGACTTTACCAATGCAATCTTTTTACTTTCTTTGACACTGTTTAATTGATAGGTCACGTACTTGAAGCTCTGCATCTCCACACCCATCATGCCAAATTCTGTGTCCTTGCTTTCATGAATGCAACGATTCAAAAGAGAAAACCCACTGCACATAGAACATGTCCCATATAGACATGATTTTTCATAATACTTTTGTCCTTCGGGCCTTGGACACATGATGTTGTGGATAAAGTCTCTTGATGCATTCGGTGGTAGTATGGATTCATTGCATCCCTGCACAATGTTAGTATGCAAATCACAAAATATATGTTTATATGTGTCATAATAATATTCATATTCTACGTGGTATCTACAACAACAAGTGTTCTAATCAATGCATATACGAACGTACCATGGTTTGCATTTCTCAAAGGACCTTTGGTCCAAGTTTAATTGTGTGTGCTCATTCCTGAATCTCTCATAGAGTTCAATCTGTGTGGTGTCAAGGAAGTGTTTAACATGGGGCTCACTTTCAGTATAACCTTTTCTTAGTTTTAGCACGTCTCTTTGGTTTGATGAAGGTTTAGTATGATCATGCCAAAAAATTTGTACTAACTTCTTAACAACATCAATTAGCTTCCTACCTGCACGAGGCAACCTACCAACAAAAGCCCAAAAATCATTTCCACCCGAAGTGTCAAGATTTTCTCTTATAACAGAGTACTTTTTAATAGTTTTTCTATTTAATTTGAGTGTGTGAGAAGAGTGTGATAGAAGGCGACGTTGCCTTGTGGACTTGCTTACAATTGATTCTGCTAAAACACGACGAGCCACACAAAGATATTTTGTACGAGACTTCTTCCCAATCGCATTAAATGCATATTGGAGATTTCTAGCAATATGACTATTGGCCTTTGAACTTTTAACCATCTTTATGCCCAAAATTCTCCTAACAACAGCTAAAGAACGTGACTTTAACAAACATAGTAATAATTGACATTTACCTGCATCACCTTTGGATTCAAAATATTCTTTGACAATTTTGTTGCATTGCCATTCGATAGTGTGTTTTGGCAACTTGCCTTCAAGCCCCAACATAGCACTTTCATCCACATGAATACGTCTAGGAGTTATTCTTCTTGCACTGGACAGTCGAGGTAGGGAGGGTGGACATGAGACATGAATACCCGAGCTTGTTTGTTATGGTGCTTTGTTCATAGATTGGGCCATAATGGGAGTGTGGTCGACAAGGTTGTGGTCTTCTTGGGGAGATTGCAAATTAAGCAAGGCTTGTATGTCCATCTCTACACATGCAACATCTCTCAAAATTCTTGTGTCATGAGGAACTCCAGAATGACATCTTGATGGATTGTTGGTTGGAGATTGTGTTGATGTTGGAATTTGAGTTGGGTCCATTGGACGCAACCGCCTTACTCATGGTTTTGAACAAGAGGTTGTCGTGTCAACAACTGTGTTAGAATCAGTGGCATGATTCGGGGAAATGACAGGACCATGTCTCAATCTTTCCATTCCCAACCTGGCCTTTTCTCTTAAGTCATTGACCTTTTCAATGGGAATATTCCTTTTATTTCTTTTTTTGCATTTCGTGAGTTTCCCATCTCCAAAAGTCTCTTTAACACAACTATCAGGCCTACCCTTGCAAAAGAAACAACAAATAAGATATTAGTGCCATTATACAATGAACCTGACACATTCCAACATAGCTTACCACTTTACCAATTAACATATACAACTACAGACTATGTTGGTTTATTTGTGTTCGAATAAACATCATTATCCCTTACAATTCCAATCAATATAGATGATGGTTGGTCAAGTGTAGAGAGGAGAAACTAGTGTCTTTCCTAGCTATGAATTCATAAAAATTATTGTAGTAACACCCTACAACAGAGATGGCTAGAGATGGCTTGGGAATAGTTTGATAGTTTTTCTACATCAAATAAGGTAACCTTAATTAGTTGCATTTTTTGCTTTCTCCCTTAATGTTATCAATTCTATATTTTGCACCTAGTTTGATTGCTTTGTCTTCATAGTGGAATGGTATATCCTTCCATTTGAGGCAATGTCCTTTACCATCGTAAATTACTAGGTTATATAACACATTAAGGAGTTGAAGAAACAACAACAAACTATTTCCTTAGATCTATAAACCTTGAGATGATAGAATGTGATTTTGAGTTTAAAATACCCATGGTTCAATTCAACAATGCATCACAATAGAATGAATGTATACCTTGTTTTGTGCAAAACCTTAGGAGGATGCAAAGGTTTCTAACAAGAATCATGGTCTTGGGAAGGGGTGATTATGTAAAGTCCCCCATTTTGACCCTAGTAATATTTTGGGCTATAATATAAATAATGTATGCATATTATGTATGATTCCTAGCGTGGAGCTCAAGGCCAAGGCCCCGCTAGTGAACACTCGATCTAGAAGAGGCAAGTATTTGATATAATGCTACCTATGTTCTAGTGAACCATGGGAATTGTAAATATGTATTTTAATATAAAATCCCACAACTAGCTATGCAATGCAACAAGAGATGGGGGCATGATTTTACAAGGAATTGGGAGGGAAAACATTCAAACCCTTGAGCCAATCAAGGTCAAGCCAAGTGTCAATAAGAGAACCCATCAAACCCTCAACTACCCATGTTGACTTTTGTACCCAATCATTTACTCTCCCAAGATTTGGTTGAGGTAGCTAATGCCTTGGGGAATGGAGAGGTATGGCTGTCCAAATTCGAGTATGGGCAAGCCACCCTTCCTAGATTTTTCATGTTTGGCTTCTTGGGGCAAGAAAGGAGCCACGAAATTTCCCCCAAGCCATTATTCACCCATCAGTTTGCTCTCTCACGAGTTTGGACCTTCCTGGGCAATTTCCTCCATGATTTCCTGTGTATTCTTTCATTTTCTTAGCTGGGAAGGGCGTTTTTGTTGCGGCTAACAGTGGGGAAGAAGAATAAAACGAATTGGGGTTTTATTGACGCCGTTTGGCCACTGAATGCTCATACATCTGTGGGAGGAATCGATTTTCTTCCCTTGGATTGATTCCCTCTCCCCACAATCCATTTTTGGTGTGCCCACGTTTTGGGGAAAATCCATTTCCATCTAGTTTCTAATCCCCATTGCTGAAAGTGTGTTCCCAAGCCCCATATCTGAGTTTTGTGTGCAAGAGAGTGCTAGGGTTGAGATGGGTATCCATTGCTTCGGCTGTGTTGTGCTTGAGGGTTCCCTTTTCCTTGTAGATATCATGCCCAGCTCGGGGGGTGGTCTCTGAGTGCTGAAATAATACAGGCTGGGCAGAGACCTATGGTTGGATGGAACGTTGCAGCGACATAGCTAGTTGTTTGGGACAACATCACTGTGAAATCAGTATATTTTCTTATGTGTAATTACTTCTGCAATTGAATTAATTTGATGACTGTGTTAAATTGAATGGCATCATGTAATGTGTGTGGATGATGTTTATTCCACTGTGCATGTTTGCTTTAATTTGCATCTGCACACATATGTTTTATTGATATGAATTGGATTAATGGGTTGAGTTTATGTGAAAGCCCAAAGATTGGTATCATGTTCCCTTCCTAGAATTGGGTCCGCGGGTGGGGAAATTACATTTGGTATCAAAGCTGTTGGTTGCAGCATTGGGCCTTCATGGATACCTATCACAGTTGTAGAAGGTAAGTATGCTTCCTGCTCAGTATTGATAATTTTCAAATTTGCAAAATTTTTTCTAAGTGTCTCATGAGTTTTCTACCAAGAATTGTGCTGGTGAATCTCGACAAGTTAACCCAAAACAGCGGCAGAACTCGCTGAGTGGAGCCGACACGTTCGGTGAAATTGGCTGAGTTGCCCTGACAGAGTTGCGGAATGCCCGAGAAAGGAAGAAAAAAATTTCAAAATTTTTCTAAGTATCTTTCAGCGGAAGGACTCGGCGAGTTGGTCCGCAACGGCAGAAAGGACTCAACAAGTTGGTCCACAATGGCGAGAAGGACTCGGCAAGTTGGTCCATGACGGCGGAAAAAGTTGGTGATTTTCGTCGAAATAGTGGAAAAAGTTGGCGAGTTTTCACTGAAACAGTGGAAAGAGTTGGCGAGTTTTCACCGAAACGACAGAAAGAATTGGTGAATTTTGCCGAAAATGGTCGGCCAGATATTTTTAAGTTCTCCAACCGGAAGAACTCGACGAGTTTCTCTGCAATGTGTCGGAAGGAAAAGCTGAGTTTCTATCGGAAGAACTCAATGAGTTTCTCTGCAACGGTCAGAAGAGATGGGTGAGTTTCTCTGCAATGGTTGGAAGAACTCCGGTGAGTTGGTCCGACATGGGTCGGAGGAGAAACGATAAATCCTTCGAAACATGGAATTTAGTTGTTTTACAGGGGAGATTTTTCAGGTGCCAAAAGTTGAAAAATGTCGTGGAACTTATGCGCCAGATTGCGCGAAATCGAAGGATTTACAAAACAAAACAAAACAAAAACAAGGGTGCTGCCCTCGACCCACCTTGCAGTGGTGAAGCCACAAGGGGGCAAGCCCCCTTGACCCCCGGAGACAGTCGTTTGAAAGTGTGAAATGCATTCTTGGGATGAGAAGCAGGAATTGCATGGAAGGTTTGTGGAAGCCTTATTAAAAGTAATCGGCTATGATATGCATTGCGGGAAGAGCAGTGGGAGCAGCAAGGCAATGTTGATAAGTGGGAAATTCCTCACCTTAAACTAGTTCTGTTTATAGCATGAGAATTGCATGTTTGGAAAATAGCAACAAAAAAAAATGAATGTTATACACGTACATATATGTTGAATTGCTAAATTCGTGAGAAGATCATAGCTAGTGAATCCTTGTGTGCTTGGTAGGGAAGCCAAGAAAATGATCAGGCTATGATATGGAGGGGTAACTCCATACCATGACGAGGAATTGGAAAGGGAGAATTCCTTAACTCCTCTCTTGCTATTATATTTATATTTCCTAAGTTTTATATACAGAAAATTATGGCATAGGGATGCTGGAAATGCAAGAGAGTAATGCATATGAATTAGTGGGTATGATTAGAGAATCATTGCATAATGCATATGAGAATTGCTTATGCATGAACATGATGTTGCATATTGACAAAATAGTGAAGTTACACATGTAATAGCCCACTAATAGTAGTGCCTATGGTTGATGACAACTAATGTTGTAGGAACTAGATCATAGAAGCATGATTGAAAATGCAAGATATTGGATAAATGAGATGAACCATGCACTAGTTGGAATACTAATAAACATTGCACAGTGCATGTGAAAATGTTCGTGCATATATATGATATTGCATATTGGTAAATAGTGAGGTTTTATATATGCAATGAACCAATTAAGATAATTATTGTGGTTGCTAATAAATAGTTGTGTTCGCATTGGTTGTAGAACCAAAGAAAAACTGAAGCACGGCTAAAGATGTGGATGATGTTGTTGCATATGACCAACAACCTTATGAGGAAAGGATGGTGCAACAAATCTATGATCATGAGGTTGGCAAAAGGACTATGTAGCATTGGTAAGAAGCTAACTGATCGAGTAACATCAAGCGATGTTAATAACAACCATGTAGGTAATGGTTAATTATGCTTAATTGCATGAATGTTGAAAGAGGATTTGGCGAGATCCCTTCAACTATGTTTTAAACTATGTTGAAATTGTTTGCATGTGAGACTAAGTGCCTGAATGTGAATGTTAACCTATTGAGTATGGTCAAGTGTAGGTAAATAAAGGCAAGGATCCTTACACCCTATAATTTCTTATAAACCTCAATGCATTCATATGAAATTATATCATGCCATTTATGTATGTTGGTTGTGAGTTTAACAACCAAATCAAGTGATGACTTATGGTCCTGTTGTAGTGTATGCCATATGAAATAGGCATGGTTAGGCCATAACATGTTTGAATGCATAGTATTCATGAATTAATGCAAGGTTGCAATTGAGGGGATGTGCATATGTAGGTATGGGTGCACATGTTGAGATACATTATGTGAATGCATGGTTGTGGTGTATGTTTCATTACACTTCGATGGTAGATGAAATGGTGAACTATTGTTAATATTGAGACCATTTCATGAGCTGCTGGGAATGTAGGAGAAGGATTGAATATAAAAGGTAGACATGAGTTGCATAAAATGATATAGCTATGAAGTGATGAGTATCTAAAGCTTCATTTAAATTGCATAAATGATGTGACCGTGTCTCGCAATTTTATTATGATGATGATATATATATTATATATATATATATTATATATATATATATATTATATATATATATTTCGTTGCATTTCAAATGTTAATAGCTGAGGGTGTTTGAGTTATTGAGTGTTATAATTCTGAGATCACTTCAGTGGCTGTTGCAACAATGAAATATATATGCACAAGAGACTTACAAAGCGTTGTGGCTGACTTGAAGTTTCAGATTTGAGGTAGATTGTGATTGCTCCTGGTCGCTTTCATGTTTAGAGAGTCTCAAAGCGGTAAGGGGACTCCATTGGTGTTTCTTTTTCGTAAGTTTAGTCTCCAAGGACCGAAAAAAACATAAAATGATGCGGATGGAGAACTCTTCTAGCCGATGTGACTAGAGTATACCTTTTTTCGTAATTAGTCTACGAGGTCCGGAAAAGGGGTAAACTTATACCAGGTAGACGCCCTTTCAGATACGTTTAGCGAGCATGAAAGGAAGCAAGATTGCTCGGCGATCTTTTCATTGTTTTAGGAGTCAGAAAAGAGCTTAACAGAAACTCCCTAAGTGCCTTTTTCGTAAAAAGGGATTGCTCGGCCCGAAAAAGGAATAAAATTATACCGAATAAAAATGGATTGATGGGAGCGAGAAAAGGTCTCAAGCATCATCATGAGTGCGAAAAACTGGACCCGGTGACATAAAGATTGTCAAAAAGGGGGCAACAGCCAATGTGGCATGCAAACCGAGGCGACGAGGGGTCATGGGAAAAATGTCCAAAAACTCTGGAGGTGAGAGCGAGAAATGATCTCAAGCATCATCACGATGCGCGGAAAACTGAATCCGATGATATAAAGATTCGCTAAAAATGGACGACGACCGAGTGTGGCACGCAAACCGAGGCGACGAGGGGGGCATGGGAAAAATGCCCAAAAAATCTAGGCGTGAGAGCGAGAAATGATCTCAAGCATCATCACGAGTGCGGGAAATATGAATCCGGCAGTGCAAATGGTGCGAAAAACGGAGGTCATAAGGACTCCGGAATGGTCAAAGCAAATAACTAGGTTAAAAAATTGCTACAAATAAAGGTGAGCCCACCAAGCCAATGATGCAGTGGTGGGGGAGAAATGATGACCCACGGGGGGAAATACTATATGCATAAAATCAACTCAAATATACAAGTGACACGTGACCTCAAAATGGTTGAGATCACGAATATGAAAAAGTGAGCAGGGTTAATGACCTGCCCCCATGCTATGTGCATGGGGTTTGTGATTGTGGATCACATATGTGCTGGTTTGAACGATGGGCTCATTGAGGTGTTGAGATAGAGATGATGGGGAAGGTTCAAAATTATTGATCATGCCCCCTAATCCCGGGGTCGAGGTAATCTATTATGCCCCCTAACTCAGAGGTGTCAATGTGGTGCAGATGTTGTCTCAGAGAGAGATCAATAGGGCATTGAGCAACTGCTGGCGGGGTGTTATACCATGAGGCTGTGGGCTGTGGTGCATACTGGAGTGATGATATGATGATGGGGGATTCCCTTTATGGGTGGATTGCCCCCAGTATCTCCGATGAGAATTACGATGACGATGAGTAAGCAAGGTTTTTGGGCCTGCCCCCATGTTGTGGACATGTGGTTTCCTCGTCGATTTGAAAGGGTTGAACATGTGTGTCTAAGGGATCAATTGAAGGGGCCGACCGGACAGAGGGGTATCCAGTGGAAACTGTGTAAATGGTGTTAATTTCTTCCAAGGAGGAAGATGGTGGGGGATGAATTTCCTCATTGTGGGGGGGCGCCGTCTCAAGGTCCAAACTATTCATCTCGTAGAGAGCTGCTCTGTAATCTTGGGATATCAGGACAATGATATGAGTAACGGCTGTAAATACCGCATATCGCACAAGGGTGGTTGGTACGCAGTGATTTATCACGAGGCTTGGTGTTTGGGTTGTGATTTTGATAACCGGGATGTTGGGGTCATCATCAAGCATTTGCATGTGTTCCTATAATGCGGGTAATTGTGGACATTGATGAGTTGGATGGCCTAACTCATCACACAACGAGCATTTAGGAGGAGCACGAAACACGGGGGGAGGTTTAACTGCTTTGGGAGGAGTACCACAGTGTATGGTTGTGGGCCTCTGCCCCCAGTGGGATTGATAAGAGGAGGGGGATTCATAGAAGATGAAGGGCTAGTGACACCGAGAGGTGGTTGAATTTGGATGTTTTCTACACCAGGGGGTGGACGGTTAGAAGTATTGATGGGTTGCACCAGTTGTAAAATGACATCCGGTGTTGGAGGAGAGGTTGGGGCAGGTAGGTACCACACAGGTAGTCCTAATGTTAATCCTGGGAGATTAAGTGTAGCCATGACTGGTGTGCTGATGGTGCCTGAAGGGGGGAATAAAAATGGGACAGTATGAATTGGTGTGGCTCCTACGTGAGTTGGCACTGAGGGTGGTTGCGGGAGTAAAGGGGGTTGTTGGTTTGGTTCCTGTGTGTTATGCGAGAGGGTGCACAAATTAGATATCTCGGTTATCTTCAAAGGGGGTTGGATGGATTGGAATGTGGAAGTCATAGGTGATTCCGAGTATAATCCGGGTTTGACTGTGGAGACGAACGATGTAGGTGCATTCTGAACTGGTTGTTCAATCATAGGGAGAACATTTGTAGGTGCAATGGGAGCGTATGGGTTTCGACGCATTTGGAGATTCATGTCGGACGATGACATCATAAGGAGATGATGAGTATTTGAATCCATTGGTTGGTTTGTGTGTGTAGCATATGTGATTTGCTGTTGTGGTGCTGTGGTTCCTTGAGGAGGATCCACACAAACGAGTGTTCACCACTCCTTGTGTGGGGCAAAGGATTCTACAACACCATGGGTTGTGGTTGAGGAGGTGGCGCTGGTTGTGCTGCGTGCCCTTGGCGTTGGGCGTCATCAAACCACAGTTGGCGTGCTCGCCCCAAATGTGGGCAAGTGTGTGTATAATGGCCGTATACCCCGCATATGGAACATGGGTGGTTTGTTCGTTAAATTGGGGTTCTTACCCTGTTTCGGTGGGTCGATCAGGGTTTTGGTTGGCGGGGGGTAGTGTTGTTGTTTGTTTGAAGGATAATTCTGAGTGATTGGAGGTTGTGGTGCAGCAAGGACTACCTGTGGTGGGAAACAAGCCGTTGGGGCTTGTGAGTGAACAGGAGCATGTGTGGCGTGCTGATGGTAATACGTAGGGGGTGCAACTAGAGGTGGATAGGCTGAAGGTGCATGACCATAACACTGTGGTGGACATGGGGGTCCATGAGTGTGGTGGGGGTGGGCCATGGGAGCATACGAAGTTGTAGCTCCAGAGTGAGATGTAGCCCGCAAACGATCGGGGGTCGTTATTATTGCGCATAATGGAAAATGGTTGGGGATGCGAGGCCATCCGACCAATGATGCCATGTGCGGCATGGGATGCCCCCGGTGCATCGTGTTGGGATGAATCGCCCCGAGGGGCGTCTGGTATAATGGTATACAGATAACCCGACTGGGCATAAATTAGGTCGAATTCCTGAGTTTTTAGGATAGCTTCTTCCTCGGACTGGGGTCGTTCGGATGCCACATCCTTCGCAATGAGAGGGAGGAGGGATTTGAGAAACCAATCTAGGAAGATACGGTCATCTAACTTGATTTTGCAGAGGCTTCGGCGTCGACGCCACTCATGAATGTGGTCAGTGATGTGGGTGGCCGTGTTTTTTCTGCAAGAGAGTAGGATCTCGATGCCCGCATCATAGCGGACAGGTAACTGAAAGAACTGCAGGAAGGTCGAGGCAAGGGAGGTAAAGGTGGCATGTGTCCCATGGGGCTACTCGATATACCACTTGGCTGCAGAGCCAATGAAGGTGCGCTGTAAGAGACGGAGGCGGACAGAGTCATCCACTATGGAGTTGGAGGAACACCATAGATGGAAGACATGATATGGTACTGGGGGTCCTCACCTGCCTTGCCCTTAAACTTAGGGATGTCGGAGGGGAGTTTGGTGGTCATGTGAGGCCACGCAGGATCGTGTCTGATAGGATCATTGGTGAGCCTGGCTAAGTCTGGTAAGTTCAGACTCACCATGTACGGTAAGCTAGCAGATGTAGTGACTGGGACTGAGACATGCCTAGTCATGGTGGTATGATGTAGGGGTCCAATAGCGCCTAAAGGTATGCTAGGTATTGAAGGTATATGTCCTCCAATAGGTGTGGTCTGGTATGGGCCAGCGCTTCCAAGTGCAACATGGGTTTACACTTGGGTTAGGAATAGTAGTGGTGATTTCTGGAATCTGGGTTTGTGGAACTGAGAGGGGGTGTGACCCCTATATTCGGAAATACCCATAATAGGTGGTGGCTCTGTGCAGGGAATTCCTATAACAGGATGTGTCCCCTGTGTTGGGCATTCCTAAATGTGGAGTGTTCGCCATATTAGGCATACCTAGGGGGGTGGGTGTTGCCAAGGATGGCACCGCAGTAGAAGGGTCTGTGGATGTCTCTCTTATGGTGCTGGTAAAAAGTGGGTCAAAAGGTGTTCCAGCCATAAGGTTGGTTGGGAATAACTCAGTGGGGTTTTCAGATTTTGTCTCAGAATCAGAAGTCAAGTGAGGCGTGTCAGAATCGGATGACCGTATGGTTGACCGACGATGTGTCGAGTCCGAGGGATAAGGCTCGGCGTTGGTGACGTGGCGAGCCAAGTAGATTGAATTCTGGGAGTTCGCCCTGAATACTTCGAGAGCGTCTAAAATTCTCAATGGTGAGAAATAAGTTTTTGTGTAAAAATCTATACAGTGTAAAATGGTAATGTATAAAAAAAACTCAAAACCCTAATGCAACCAAGGGTGCAAGAAGGGGAGTGAAAATGAAGGCTCTCAAGCCAAAAAATCAACCTCAAAAAGGCACTTATTATAGCAGCTATGCTATAATAAGTGGAGGGATGCAAAAAATGGTCAGAGTACCAACATGCAAACAACTTCTAGAAAAAATAGGTGTAACTAGACCAAAGGTGGGTTGAATCATGCAAACACCTAACTAAAAGTATTGTGAATCAACAAACTATATTCTTTGCAAGGTGATGAAATCCAAGTCAGACAATATTGAGTGTTGAGTCAACGGCTAGATATCCCCCTACCGGGAGGGACACCGGGTAATCAATCCTAAAGAATGGCTACTAGGATACTCCGTTCATGACACGTCGAGAAAAGGTAAATCTGTCGTTTGGTCCTTTATCGCAATACCCCCCATACAGGGATATCCCGAGAACTGCGAATGGTAGCCCTTCGGTTATTGAATGGATTTCAGTATTCCACTCAGGCTTCCGGAACCATCCTTGCGACTTCAAACCCTCCTAGGGGAGAGGCCTTCCCATAAACCAGTTGTGACCGTGCCAATAAATACTAGGAGATTTTAGATCCCTAATGGACAACAACTATGTCTCAGATGTAATAACTGAGGGGTGTTATTGGAACACCTATCCCCCAATACTACCTAGCTACAAAGTTCTTTTAGTGTTCCCCAAGTGGGGTTAAAAGTGGGTTGAAATTAGGGTAAGTTTTAAGGCTCAGTTTAAAAATAGTGTTTGATGTGGGTGCACGTGTGATATTTTAAACTGAAATTGAAAAAGTAAATGCTAAGTATTCAAAAAAACAAAGGATCTTTTGAAATAAAAAGCAAATATTATGACTTTTTCAATAAATGGAAATTAAATGTTTTGCAATGACTATTCAAAAACAAAGGATCTTTTGAAATATGAAAGCAAATAATATGACTTCTTTAAGAAATAAATGGATTTCTTTTTAAAATTCTGCTATGGGAAAAAATATCAAAGAAGTAAACAGTAAAATTTTTAATCTAGATAAAAATGTAATCAAATCCTTCTTTCAATTTCTGAAAATATTTAAAAAGACTTTTTCACATGTGCATTCTAAATAGTAAAATTTTTCTATGGCTGTAAACAATGCTAGAATTTTAGTACTGTAAAATGTGCAATGTGGGCAGAGAATACAGTAAAAAATTAATTTTTTAATGATTCGGCCGAATGAAAAAATTAGCATCGCGGGTTCTGACAGAAAAGGCGCGATGGACCGCGCGGGTTTCTGTCGCACAGTCGCGATGGGCAGGGCGGGTTTTGACCGCGAAGCCTCGATGGGCAGCGCGGGTTTTAGCCGCGAAGCCGCGATGTGGAGTGTGGGATTTCGTTACACAGTCGCGATGTGCAGCGTGGAAAAAGTGTCCGCGAAGCCGCAATGTGCAGCGCGCTAAATGGCCGCGAAGTCACGGTGAACCGCACGGAAAAAAGCCGCACAATCGCGATGAGCCACGTGACTGTTGGGGCGAAAAGTCACAAGGCGAAAGCCGGTACGCGAATGCCGAAAAACGACGCCGAAAATTGAGAATTTCGGGCTGTTAATGGCTAAAAAATGGGCCAAGACCTAGAACAGCAATGGATCTGCTGTCTAGGGTGGCAGATCTATGAATTAAACTACCAAATACTATCAAAAAGTAAGATTTAAAGCAAAAAATGAGATCTAAAGATTCAAAAAAACAGCGGAGTCGCCAAAAAACTGTTGGCCCGGTTTTGCAACCAGGCTTAGTGCTATGGGCACCTGCTAACTAGTAGCAACAGTTTTCAATAGAAATAAATACAATAAACTAAATCTAAACTAAACTAAACTAGCATGTGCATTTTGAATTAAAGAACAAGTACAAGAAAGATAAAAAATAATTTTTGTATTGACAATGGGGCAGAGCAAATGCTTGCAAGAACAATACCTCCAAGTGATGAAGGTTGTTTGAATGGCTCCAATGGTGAGCAGCTCCAATCTCCAATGGGTCCTTTCTCCAAGGTTGCTACAATGGCCAAAACTCAAGGGAGATTTTGGCAGCATGAGGATAGGAATATGGATGGATGTGCAATGAGGAGCCCCTACCACCTTTTTATAGGTTTTGGTGGTGGGGAATACATTTGTGGTTTTGTGGAAACCAAATGGTATTTGACTCAACATGGTTTAGGGTACTTTTCCCTCCTTTTTCCTTTTTTTGAATAGAATTAATATTTTTATTCCCTTTTTAATATTTTGGGAATTTTGGACCATTTTTTTAGGGTTTTTTATGCTTTTTAGGAAAAAATAATATTTTTGAGTGGGAAAAAGGGGTGTACCAAGGTCTTTTGGTGACCTTTTGTTGGCTTCAGAGGCTCAGATGGTGGAAAAGTGGACAAATGGGTCATGTGAATAAGGGAATGATCTAGTGAGCACTTTTTTGGGTGTTAACTAATATGAGAACAGACTCATGGCTAAGCAAATCAATTTCTGTAGAGAACAGAATTGAAAATTCGTACTTGAATTTAATTATTAATGCCATTGAATGATTATTGTTAAATGCTGGCTGACTGTTTGGCTATTTGATTAAATGTGCCTAGAATACACATTGCAGGAAGACCATGTGTGATGACCTGCAAAAGCAAAATCCATGGGAAGGACCCCATACTTTGGAAATGGGTTTCAGGTGAAACACCATTCATATTTTAAGAATGACATCTCAACTGAGCTGTATGTTGAAAAACATGAGATGAGATGGTAAAACTATGCTAAGAAGGCATGTATGGATTATGGAATGTGGAAAGATTGGGGTGGCAAACTGAAGAACTGTCGACTCAGAGAAGGGAGCCCCCATTCTTTGCAAATGAAGAAAATATACATCTGCAAAATGAATGAGTATTCTGTGACCCTAGATAAGAACATGCATGTCTAAATTATTAGGATTAATATGCAGAGCATGCTCTAATTTATTTATATCATTTTAGATTGCCTGAGTATGATTAGGGCCTACACGGCTCACATTAGAAAGGGGGTGCACACTTTTCTGGTGCCGGGTCATGATAGGGTTGTCAATATTGACTACACCCTAAGGGAATGGACACATTCCTGGTGTTTCAATACTTGATAGTGAATGTTATGGAATGTGGTTACTATTTTGAGAAACAATACTGATAAGCTGCTTATCCCTCTTGTGTTGTCAGCATACACAAATTCCAATTGGCACTACACATTAAGAGGCAAAGTGAAGAAGGGTACGCAGAAGGACTGTATAGGAATTGGTAACCTTTCTATGCTCACACTAAATAATACTGGAAGGGATGGACAAACCCAAGGAGTTGTGTAGTGAAAAGGGGTATCATCCTTATGTGAGTGGGGCCATGCTAACTTGTAGTCAAGAAAGTCACCTATAAAGTTCCTAAAAGGAACCACCGATTCACACAAAAGAAGGAGTGACGTCCTTGTATGAATGAAGAGTTGATGTGTGTGTGAAGGGTTGTGGTGCAAGAAGGTGTGGTGGCATTGGTGAAGGCATAAAATATCTATTGGGTTAGTAGTAGGAGGGGGGTGCCAAGATTGACTGAAAACCCTGAGATGCCTATGGCTCCATAGTAGAGCCTTGACCTATAATGGTCGGTGGCGCAGTTTCCTTCCATTGGTCGATGACCCAGTCGAATGTGCTGGCTCGGCACTAGAGAGGGTCAACCAGGTATGGGACTGGTTGGGCAC
The DNA here is from genome assembly GCA_027924585.1 of Larix kaempferi. Lineage (NCBI taxonomy): Eukaryota > Viridiplantae > Streptophyta > Pinopsida > Pinales > Pinaceae > Larix > Larix kaempferi. The sequence goes on from BSBM01000662.1 coordinate 4,721,795, forward strand.
CACCAAATGCTTGGTAATTCCAGTCGGCGTGAAGGTTTACTGGTTAAGCATTAACTACATCCAAGTCCATAGGCGATTCCAAGGCTTGCAAAGCGAAGCAGGACCATGTGGACCAGAGGGGAAATGCACAATACAGATAAGTATTCGTTTTCATTTATGTCTTGTTTGGAATAATGAAGATTTCAAGTATAAATCTTCTAACAGCTAAGCTGATACACTTTTGTTTCTTTGTTGGAAACCTTGGTCATTGCAGGAAAGCAAGACCCTGAAAGAACTATATAATTACTGGTAAAAGAATCCAGAGAGTAAATGAGTGGGTGATATAAATTATTGAGAAATTTAGAGAGTAACTGGTTGGGCATTAACTATTTGATATTGTAAAGCAGCGTGTACACTGGCCCAACACCCCCTGAACAATTGATAAAACCCAGTCGGCGTACTGGCCTGACATTGCCCATTCGAATGATTGTGGAGTAGCCTACGTGATGGCCCAACATTCGTTATTGTATCCACGGGAAATCCAAGGCTCGTAAGGCAAAGAAGGATCCCGTGGAATAAAGTGAATACATCCAATACAGATAAGTATTTGGTTACCTTGCAGCTTCTTGCTTATAGATATACATGTGTATATGATTTGGTTATGATTTCCTAAACTCTTGTTTAGAGATAAACCCTATGAAAATAAACTAAACATGTGAATTGATTCAATGTTTGAGTGTAGGTATTGTTGGAAGCAAGGACCAGGAAGGCATCATAGGGATGCAGATGGACATGTGACCATCCTAAAGAGCTCAGTATGAGCAGAAATGAAAGATGGTGCTAGTGGACATGAGTGGGTCATAACAGCCAAAGGTTATGTAGGAAACTATGGAGGAGGGTTCCTAGTTGAAAATCCTTAGACAGACCTTAGACATTAAGTGTCATAGCTAAGAAAGGAAAGTCAAAGCATTCACATTGAAGTGAACGAGACTAAGGAGCATGAAACCACAACAATGGTGTAGCTCCATAATAGAACAAGACTAAGAGGGAGAAACTCCTACTCTTCTCTTTCCTTTTGATTGATGCATTTATAAAACAAAAGATTGTTGAGTGCATGTCATGGCTGAAAATAGATTGTGTTTAATTGCTTGAAATTAATTATGAATGCTGAAATGGTAAATTTCTTGTGAAATGATGAACATGAGTGAGTTCATGTGTATGTTGGGAAGGCATGAAAAGTGTGGAATTCCCATGAATAAAGCATGGACATTCCATGTCAATTGGGAAAATAATTGACTAATTTTAATTTTTATGTTATGCTTGTCCTAACAAAGAATTTCCATGATGAATTTCACAGGTAAGAAATTGAAACAATTGGTTGCAGCCGACACAAGCAAGTGTTGCTAGTAAGAAAAGTGTGGTAAGTTGTGCCCATTAACCATGGCATCATACCGAGGGCTATTAGAGTTGGCTGAAAGTCTTCTTCAAACAATTTCCAGGACCCAATAAAATCTTGGAGAGATGCTCAACCTACAGAGACAACAGAATGAGATGAACCACAAGGTTTTGTAGGACTCTAGTCGTCTGCAAAAAGAGGTAAAAAGCATTCTGTGAGCAAGTAGTAAGGGAAAGGAAAGTGGATCCATGAAGAAGCATTCATCCAATCATTTGATTAAGAAATGTTCAAGGTGGGAAGACTCAAAGGAAACTGAGCAGGAAAAGGTGAAGCCACCAATGAAATGTCGAGGATGTGGAGGAAATCATTGCCTCCGCGACTGTCCAACAATGGAACATCAAGAGGGTAGCTGCCATAAAGTTTCCAAACTTGTAGATCAGCGGGAAGGTAAAGAAAGGGAAGGGATTGTTTTGGAACAATGCCCTCATGCAGAGCAAGAAGGTCCCAGCCAGCAGGAGCAGTTTGTGAAGACCAAAGGACTTGGTCCTGAAAACCCAAGTAAAGGGTGAAATGCAGGATAGACCTACCACATTTTGTGAATTTTGGACATGTATATAGCGTGTATTTTTTCCTAGGTATTGGAACACCGAGGATGGTGTTATTCCAAGGGGAGGGGAATGTAATGCCCCCCATTTTGACCCTTGTAATATTTTGGGCTATAATGTAAATAATGTATGCATATTATGTATGATTCCTAGTGTGGAGCTCAAGGCCAAGGCCCCGCTAGTGAACGCTCGATCTAGAAGAGGCAAGTATTTGATATAATGCTAACCATGTGCTAGTGAACCATGGGAATTGTAAATATGCATTTTAATATAAAATCCCACAACTAGCTATGCAATGCAACAAGAGATGGGGGCATGATTTTACAAGGAATTGGGAGGGAAAACATTCAAACCCTTGAGCTAATCAAGTCAAGCCAAGTGTCAATGAGAGAACTGTTAACACCCAAAAAGTGCTCACTAGCTCATTTCCCTATTCACATGACCCATTTGTCCACTTTTTCACCATCTGAGCCTCTGAAATCAACAAAAGGTCACCAAAAGACCTAAGTACACCCCTTTTTCCATTAAAAAATATTATTTTTTCCTAAAAAAGCATAAAAAACCCTCAAAAAGGGTCCAAATTCCCAAAAATATTAAAAAGGGAATAAAAATATTAATTTTATTCAAAAAAGGAAAAAGGAGGGAAAAGTACCTAAACCATGTTGGTCAATACCATTTGGTTTCCACAAACCACAAATGGTATTCCCCACCACCAAAACCTATAAAAAGGTGGTAGGGGCTCCTCATTTCAGATCCATCCATTATCTCATCGTCATGCTGCCGAAATCTCCCTTGAGCATTTTGGCCATTGTAAGCAACCTTGGAGAAGGAGACCTCTTGGAGCTTGGAGCTACTCATCTTGGGAGTTGCTCAACATCAACCTTCACCATTGAAGGTATTATCGCAAGCACTTGCTTGCCCCCCACTTTTCAATACAAATTCATTCTTTAATATTTTCTTGTTCTTGTTTTTTAAATGTTTACACTATTTGCTTATATTCTTGCATAGACCCATGATTAGTTTAGTTTAGATTAGTTTCTTGTTTAATTCTATTGAAACTGCTGCTACTAGTTAGCAGGTGCCCATAGCACTAAGCCTGGTTGCAAAACCGGGCCAACAGTTTTTGGCGACTCCGCTGGCTTTGAACAATAGATCTCAAATTTTGCTTTTAATTTTAGTTTTTATTAGTTTTTAGCCTTTAGATCCATAGATCTGCCATCCTAGACAGCAGATCCATTGCTGCTCTAGTTTTTGGCCCCATCTATTGCCATTAACAGCCCGGAATTCTCAATTTTCGGGTTCGTTTTTCGGCTTCCGTGCACGGCTTTCGCCTCGCGGTTTTTAGCCTAACAGTCGCGTGCTCCATCGCGACTTTTCGGCTTTTTTCCACGCAGTTCACCGCGGCTTCGCGGCCTGTTTCCGCGCTGCACATCGCGGCTTCGCGGTCATTTACCGCGCTGCACCTTACGACTGCGCGGCCATTTTCCGCGCGGTTCCCCGCTGATTCGCGGCCTATTTCCGCGCTGCACATCGTGGCTTCGCGGACATTTTCTGCGCTGCACATCGCGACAGTGCGCCTAAATCCCGCGCGGTCCATCGCGACTGTGCGACAGAAACCCGCGCGGTCCATCGCGGATTTTCTGTCAAAAGCCGCGCTACTAATTTTTTCATTCGGCCATTCCAATTCAAAAAGTTATTTTTTACTGTATTTTTTGCCCACATAGCACATTTTTACAGTATTAAATTCTGCATAATTTACAACCATAGAAAAAAATTTTACTATTTAAATGCACATCTAGAAGTCTTTTTAAAAAAATTTCAAGAAAGTGAAAGAAAGACTTATTTTGCAGTTTATCTAGGTTAAAAAATTTTCCTGTTTACTTCTTTAAATATCTTTCCCTTAGCAATTTCCTTGAAAAGAAAACCATTTATTTTAAAGAAGTCTATTATTTGCTTTCATGATTCCCAAGATCCTTTGTTTTTGAGTTAATTTTGCAAAGCATTTAGTTTCCATTTATTGAACGAAGTCATAAATATTTGCTTTTTTATTTTTGAAAGATCCTTTATTTTTTGAAAATTTCCTATAAAGCATTTACTTCTTTCAAGTTTAGTTTACAATACCACACGTGCACCCACTCAAACACTTAATTGAACTGAGCTTTAAAACTTACCCTAATTTCAACACACTTTTAACCTCACTTGAGGAACACTAAAAGAACTTTGTAGCTAGGTAGTATTGGGGGGATAGGTGTTCCAATAACACCCCTCAGTTATTACATCTGAGACATAGTTGTTGTCCTTTAGGGAGCTAAAACCTCTTAGTATTTATTGGCGTGGTCACAACCGGTTTGTGGGAAGGTCTCTCCCCTAGGAGGGTTGAAGTCGCGAGGATGGTTCCGGAAGCCTGAGTGGAATACTGAAATCCATTCAGTAACCGAAGGGCTACCATTCGTAGTTCTCAGGATATCCCTGTATTGGGATATTGCGATCAAAGGACCAAACGGCAGATTTACCTTTTCTCGACGTGTCATGAACGGAGTATCCTAGTAGCCTTTCTTTACGATTGATTACCCGGTGTCCCTCCCGGTAGGGGGATATCTAGCCGTTGTCTCAACACTCATATTGTCTGACTTGGATTTCATCACCTTGCAGAGGATATCGTTTGTTGAGTCACAATACTTTTAGTTAGGTGTTTGCATGATTCAACCCACCCTTGGTCTAGTTACACCTATTTTTTCTAGAAGCCGTTTGCATGTTGGTACTCTGACCATTTGTTGCATTCCTCCACTTATTGTAGCACAGCTGCTAGAATAAGTGCCCTTTTTTGAGGTTGATTTTTTGGCCTGAGAGCCTTCTTTTTCACTCCCCTTCTTGCACCCTTGGTTGCATTAGGGTTTTGAGCTTTTTTATATATATCACCACCTGATACTTAAACCAATTTTTTACACAAAAAACTTAATTCTCACCATTGAGAATTTTAGACGCTCTCGTCGTCTCCAGGGCGAACTCCCAGAGTTTAGTCCACTTGGCTCTCCACGTCACCGACGCAGAGCCTTATCCCTTGACTCGACACAGTCAACTAGACAGTCATCCGATTCTGACACGCCCCAATTCACTTCTGATTCTGAGGCAGAATCCAAAAATCCCACTGCATTATTCCCAACCAACATAATGTCTGGAACACCATTTGATCCACTATTTACCAGCACCATAGGAGAGACGTCTACAGACCCTTCTACTGCAGTGTCGTCCATGGTAACAACCACCCCCCTGGGTATGCCCAATATGGGCAACACTCCACATTTAGGAATGCCCAACACAAGGCCACCTCCTGTTATAGGAATTCCCAACACAGGGCCACCACCTGTTATGGGTATGCCCAACATAGGGGTCACACCCCATCTAGTTTCCACAAACCCTATCTCAGGAATCACCACTACTATTTCGAACCCTAGTGTAACCCATGCTGCACTAGGAAGCGCTGGCCCTTACCAGAACACACCTATTGGAGGACATATACCTTCAATACCTAGCATACCTTTAGGTGCTGCTGGACCCCATACCACCATGACTAGACATGTCCCAGTCCCTACATCTGCTAGCTTACCATATATGGCAAGTCTGAACTTGCCCGATTTAGCCAGGCTCACCAATGACCCTATCAGACATGATCCTGCGTGGCCTCACATGCCCACCAAACTCCCCTCCGACATCCCTAAGTTTGAGGGTAAGGCAGGTGAGGACCCCCAGAACCACATCATGTCTTTCCATCTATGGTGTTCCTACAACTCCATAGTGGACGACTCTATTCGCCTCCGTCTGTTACAGCGCACTTTCACTGGCTCTGCAGCCAAGTGGTATATCGAGCAGCCCCATGGGATGCACGCCACCTTTACCTCCCTTGCCTCCACCTTCCTGCAGTTCTTTCAGTTACCTGTCCGCTATGATGCGGGCGTCGAGATCCTACTGTCTTGTAGACAGAACACGGCCACCCACATCACTGACCACATTCATGAGTGGCGTCGACGTCGAAGCCTCTGCAAAATCAAATTAGACGACCATATCTTCTTAGATTGGTTTCTAAAATCCCTCCTCCCTCTCATTGCGAAGGATGTGGCATCTGAAAGACCCCAGTCTGAAGAAGAGGCCATCCTCAAAGCCCAACAGTTTGATCTCATTTACGCCCAGTCGGGTTATCTATACACAATCATACCAGATGCCCCACGATGCGACTCTTCACGGAGTGACGCGCCGGGGGCATCTCATGCCGCCGATGGCATTATTGGCCAAATCACACCCCAAGCTAAACCTTTCAGCATGGTGAGTACCATGCCTGCCCCAAACCTCTCTAGGGCTACATCCAGTTCCGGAGCAACAACTTCTTACGCTCCAACAAACCAGACACATCATATTCATGGACCCTCTTGTCCACAACATTGCTATGGACAAGCACCATCAACATATGTACCTCCTACATACTATAACCAACCTGCTACACAGAACCCCATTCAGTTCTCACCACAACAAATGCAGTACCCACAGCAAGCTGCACTAGCTAATCCAACACATCCAATAGCTCAGGGTTACCAACAACCCCAGTAGGTCAATGGACCACCTCCAGCCCCACAGGCTTATTATCCACCACAACCTGCTCCCGCGCCTGCGGTGAACCAAAATCCTCCCACTACTCATGGGCAAGTGTACACACAACACAACCAGCCCCAGAACCAAAACAACAAGCGCAACCAAGGTGCGCAACAGAACCGTGGTAGAGGTCGTAACCGCGGCAATAACCAACAACATCAGCAAGGTCCTCCACCTCCCAATCCTCCGCAGAATAACAATGCTGCTCCTCCCAACCACAATCCGGATTGGAATCCTAAGCAGCCTAGAAATAATAACCTCAGAACAAACCACCCTTGTTCTATCTATGGGGTTTATGGTCATTACACGCATTCTTGCCCACATTTGGAGCGAGCTTGGCAACTCTGGACCGACGATGCCCATCGTCAAGGGCAAGCAGCTCCTCAGCCGCCACCCAACCCTCCACCACCTCAACATCAACCCTTGGTGCTGCAAAACCCCTTTCTAAACCAGGGTGTAGTGAACACTCAGCCATTATCCCCCCCTCAGGGCAACGTGCCACCACTGCAGATTACTTATGCAGCCCCTGATCAGCCCATGTTTGATTCAGGTACTCACCACTTGTTGATGATGTCAACCGCTGATGCCAACCTCCAAACCCGTCGGAACCAATATGGCTCCACTTCTGAAGCCCCTCCCGCCGACAAGAACACTAACCTTAATCCCACAGATCAAACATTACGTATACCTCCGACTCCACTTGATGGCGCTTCCAAAGCACCTCGCTTCCCACTTCGTCGCATCAACAGTAATCCCAATGCTCGCGCTGCGTCGAATTACAACATTGTCGACAACTTAGCCCAGTCTCCTGCAACCATGTCTGCCTTAGAAGTTTTGAAAAACTGTCCTTCGCAGCGCAAAATTTTTCTCTCTGCCATTGGCGCCATTGACCCCAATGATTCACAGCTGATCACATTCGATTCAGACCAGTCTGAACCACGCCTGCCTTCCTCTTTAGCATTCCAAGTTTCCGTTTCTATTCGGAATCTTGTTATCCATCAGTGCATTATCGATGAAGGGGCCTCTACATGCGTCATGTCCACTTTCGTTTGGCAGAAGTTGGGATCCCCTACTCTCCAGCAGTCCACCACTGCATTACGAGCCTACGACGGCCGTTCGGCTCAACCCCAAGGTCTTTTAGCCAATGTCCCTGTCCAGCTGGCGGGTAAAACCGTGCTCATTGACATTGAGGTCATCAATGCCCAACTAGACTATAACCTTTTACTTGGTCGCAGCTACATGTATGCCATGCGGGCTGTTGCCTCATCCATATTTCGCACCATGCAGATCCCCCATGAGGGACGCGTGGTCAAGGTCGACCAGCTCACCTATTACGATCCAAAGGCCCCCGCCACACCTGAAAATGTTCTCCCCATGGTTGAACAACCTGTTTGTGGTGAAACTACCTCATTCATTTCCTCAGTAGGACCCGGACTTTACTCCGAGGCGCCGATGACCTCTACTTTCCAGGCCATTCCACCACCGTCACCAGAGACCCACGTCGCAAACCTCTGTACTCTTTCACAGAATACACAACCACTCGGTAATTGACCACCTTTGTTCCCTAAACCACCATTGGTCCCTAGTCACATTGGGATTACACCCATCCACACAATCCCCTTTCTATTTCCTCCTTCGGGTGTAGTAAGCGCCCCAGTTATGGCTACCCTTAGTCTCCCTGGGTTAACCTTGGGATTACCCGTGTGGTATATTTTGCCTCCAGTTCCACCGCCGACACCAAATGTCATCCTGCAACCGGTGCAACCCATTGTTACTTCTACCCAACCACCTCCCGGTATCAATACTCCTTCGTCATCGACGAATCCCCCTCCACTCATCAGGCCCACTGGGGGCAGAGGCCCACAACCATACACTGCGATACCCCCACCCAAGGCAGTTAAACCTCCCCCCGTATTTCGTGCTCCTCCAAAATGCTCGCTGTGTGATGAGTTGGGCCATCCAACCCATCAGTGTCCGCAGTTACCTGCATTATAGGAACATATGCAAATGTTGAACGACGACCCCAACATCCCGGTGGTCAAACTAGATCCAAACCCCATGCCTCGTGATAAATCACTGCGTACCAACCACCCATGTGCGATATGCGGTATTTACGGCCACTACTCCCATAACTGTCCTGACATCCCAGATTACAGAGCATCCCTCTACGAGATGAACAATTTGGACCTTGAGACGGCACCCCCTACTATCGAGGAGATCTACCCTCCCGCATCATCCTCATCCGGAGAGATTAACACCATTTACACGGTTTCCACTGGATACCCCTCTGTCCGGTCGGCCCCTTCAATTGATGCCTTAGACACACATGTTCAACCCTTTCAAATCGACGAGGAAACCACATGTCCACAACATGGGGGCAGGCCCAAAACCTTGCTTACTCATCATCATCGTGATTCTCGTCGGAGATACTGGGGGCATCCACCCCACAAAGGGAATCTCCCATCATCATATCATCACTTCAGTATGCCACCACAGCCCACAGCCTCATGGTATAACACCCTGCTAGCAGTTGCTCAATGCCCTATTGATCTCTCTCTGAGACAACATCTGCACCACATTGACACCTCTGAGTTAGGGGGCATAATAGATTACCTCGACCCCGGGATAGGGGGCATGATCTATCATTTTGAACCTTCCCCATCATCTCTATCTCAACACCTCAATGAGCTCATCGTTCAAACCAACACATATGTGATCCACAATCACAAAACCCATGCACATAACATGGGGGCAGGTCATTAACCCTGCTCACTTTTTCATATTCGTGATCTCAACCATTTTTGAGGTCACGTGTCACTTATATATTTCAGTTGATTTGATACACCTAGTATTTTGTCCCCATGGGTCATCATTTCTCCCCACCACTGCATCCTTCGCTTGGTGGGATCACCTTTATTTGTAGCCATTTTTTAACCTAGTTCTTTCCTTTAACCATTCCGGAGTCCTTATGACCTCCGTTTTTCGCACCATTTGCACTGCCGGATTCATATTTCCGTGCCCGTGATGATGCTTGAGATCATTTCTCGCTCTCACCAGGACCAATATCAACGTTGTGTCCCGACACCTTGTCGCCCAGTTTGCGTACCACTTTGGCTGCTCTCCGTTTTTGATATATTTGATATCATCGGATTCATTTTTCCGAGCCCGTGATGATGCTTGAGATCATTTCTCGCTCTCACGCCCATATTTTTTGGGCATTTTTACCATGCCGCCTCGTCGCCTCGGTTTGCGTGCCACATCAACTGTTATCCATTTTCGACGATTTTTATATCGCCGGATTCAGTTTTCCGCGCTCGTGATGATGCTTGAGATCATTTCTCGCTCTCACATCCAGATTTTTAGGGCATTTTTTCCATGCCCCCTCGTCGCCCCGGTTTGTGTGCCACATTGGCCATCATCTGTTTTTGACGAACCTTATATCGTCGAATCCAGTTTTCAGCGCTCGTGATGATGCTTGAGATCATTTCTCGCTCTCGCCTCCATATTTTAGGGCATTTTTCCATGCCCCCTCGTCGCCTCGGTTTGCGTGCCACAACAGCCGTCGTCCGTTTCTAGCGAGTCTTATATCGCCGGATTCAGTTTCCCGCGCTTGTGATGATGCTTGAGATCATTTCTCACTCTCACGCCCATACTTTTTGGCCATTTTTTCAAAATGCCCTCTCATTGCCTCGATTTGCGTGCCACAACGGCTGCAACCCCCTTTTGACAACATTTATGTCACCGGATCCAGTATCCCGCACTCATGATGATGCTTGAGACCTTTTCTCGCTCTCATCAATCCCTTTTTGTTCGGTATAATTTTATCCCTTTTTCGGACCGAGCAATCCCTTTTACGAAAAAGGCACTTAGGGAGTTTCTGTTAAGCTCTTTTCTGACTCCTAAAACAATGAAAAGATCGCCAAGCAATCTTGCTTCCTTTCATGCTCGCTAAACGTATCTGAAAGGGCGTCTACCTGGTATAAGTTTACCCATTTTCCGGACCTTGTAGATTAATTACGAAAAAGGTATACTCTAGTCACATCGGCTAGAAGAGTTCTCCATCTGCATCATTTTATGCTTTTTCGGGCCTTGGAGACTAAACTTACGAAAAAGAACACCAATGGAGTCCCCTTACCTCTTTCAGACTCTCTAAACATGAAAGCGACCATGAGCAATCACCATCCTGGGCTTGTAAAACCAACAGGACAGTAGTCATAACCACTGCAGAGGCTTCTTATCGCTTTCAGACTCCTTAAAAATGAAAGCACCCATGAGCATGAGCCGTCCTGGGCTCACAAAATCCACAGGACCGTGACATTTCAGAGCACACTTTTATCCCTTCTTGGAGCTCATTAAAACTATGAAGAAGGAATCAATGGTGCCTCTTGGCGCCACGACATATCACATCAAATCATATGGCAGCTTCCCCATTTTGGTCGCCTTTGTTCAGAGTATTCTGCAGTATGTTACCTTGAAAATCCCTCGACAACACCTATCAGCTCGTCCTCCCCCCCCAGAGTCAGTATATACCATTCAGTCAAAGCAATGATCCCCACACCTACAAATCAGTTCCCTACGCTGCCAGGTCAACCATGTCATCATGCTATGAACAAAGGAAGTTTGAGTCTACCCACTTTTTGACCCAGTTATTTCCCATCCCCACAAGTATGTCAGTCCTACCATCAGTACTACAACACTTCAGTTCTACACCTCGTGCTCCTATCAAGGAAAAATCATTGCCTTGTTAGTTGCTGGTCTCCCTCTGTCGACGAGAACCACATTTATTCCAGAGGATAGACCTAGAGGTCCCTGTGTCTTGGACTCATTACCATTTATGATGAGTGCCTACGAATCATTTTGAGAGGAATCCTCATTGCCTCTCCAAATGGTTGTTTCTCACATGCTCGACTTCAACACCTTGATCGCATCATTGAGACTCACACAAGACATTGATCCTTTCAGTTATTAGTCGAAGACCCCGAATACCTCCTGACTCCTCCACATTTGAGAATCTTCCTATGAATACAACCAATTACACTTTTTCTATAGATATCCGGGTTGCGCATGGCGACAGTATTCAGATGTACCCCAGTTTCATACTCCCTTGAGTACACAGTTACATTAATTCTCAAAGATGACTCATAATCTTTGAGTCCCTACAGATGTTGGACACCTTCAGTTTCAGCAGTTCACCAGTTATTCCAGTGTATCAGTTATTGAGATCAGTTATGATCAAGAGTATATCCCAAAATAATGTCCCCCCTGGACCATTATGATGTACCAGTAGATTCTTTATGTATTAGATCCCCCTTCTTGGGACTAATTGTTATGTATATGTCTTGATACGAGCATGGGAATGCCCGCCTCGTCCATTATCAGAGATTATACCTCATTCATATTGAGGCCATGTAATATGTTTTATTTTTTGCAGCTTCCAAGGGTCATGGCTCCAGTATCCAACCGGTCTCTTCTCTCCCCTAAAACCCCAGAAAAAGACAAATGAACTATGATGTCTATCGGCCATATGATGAGCTCTTGCCCTCACACATCAGGGGGCAATCTGTTAACACCCAAAAAGTGCTCATTGGCTCATTTCCCTATTCACATGACCCATTTGTCCACTTTTTCACCATCTGAGCCTCTGAAATCAACAAAAGGTCACCAAAAGACCTAAGTACACCCCTTTTTCCATTAAAAAATATTATTTTTCCTAAAAAAGCATAAAAAACCCTCAAAAAGGGTCCAAATTCCCAAAAATATTAAAAAGGGAATAAAAATATTAATTTTATTCAAAAAAGGAAAAGTGAGGGAAAAGTACCTAAACCATGTTGGTCAATACCATTTGGTTTCCACAAAACCACAAATGGTATTCCCCACCACCAAAACCTATAAAAAGGTGGTAGGGGCTCCTCATTTCAGATCCATCCATTATCTCATCCTCATGCTGCCGAAATCTCCCTTGAGCATTTTGGCCATTGTAAGAAACCTTGGAGAAGGAGACCTCTTGGAGCTTGGAGCTACTCATCTTGGGAGTTGCTCAACATCAACCTTCACCATTGAAGGTATTATCGCAAGCACTTGCTTGCTCCCCACTTTTCAATACAAATTCATTCTTTAATATTTTCTTGTTCTTGTTTTTTAAATGTTTACACTATTTGCTTATATTCTTGCATAGACCCATGATTAGTTTAGTTTAGATTAGTTTCTTGTTTAATTCTATTGAAACTGCTGCTACTAGTTAGCAGGTGCCCATAGCACTAAGCCTGGTTGCAAAACCGGGCCAACAAGAACCCATCAAACCCTCAACTACCCATGCTAACTTTTGTACCCAATCATTTACTCTCCCAAGATTTGGTTGAGGTAGTTAATGCCTTAGGGAATGGAGAGGTATGGCTGTCCAAATTCGAGTATGGGAAAGCCACCCTTCCTATATTTTCATGTTTGGCTTCTTGGGAAATAAAGGAGCCACGAAATTTCCCCCAAGCCATTATTCAGCCATCAGTTTTCTCTCTCACGAGTTTGGACCTTCCTGGGAAGTTTCCTCCATGAATTTCCTGTGTATTCTTTCATTTTCCTTGCTGGGAAGGGCGTTTTTGTTGCGGCTAACAGTGGGAAAGAAGAATAAAATGATTTGGGGTTTTATTGAGGCCATTTGTCCCACTGAATGCTCATACATCTGTGGGAGGAATTGCTTTTCTTCCCTAGGATTGATTCCCTCTCCCCACAATCTGTTTTTGGTGTGCCCACGTTTTGGGGAAAATCCATGTCCATCTAGTTTCTAAGCCCCATTGTTGAAAGTGTGTTCCCAAGCCCATATCTGAGTTTTGTGTGCAAGAGAGTGCTGGGGTTGAGATGGGTATCCATTGCTTTGGGCTGTGTTGTGCTTGAGGGTTCCCTTTTCCTTGTAGATATCATGCCCAACTTAGGGGTGGTCTATGAGTGCTGAAAGAATACAGGCTGGGCAGAGACCTATGGTTGGGTGGAACGTTGCAGTGACATAGCTAGTTGTTTGGGACAACATTACTATCAAATAAGTATATTTTCTTATGTGTAATTACTTCTGCAATTGCATTAATTTGATGACCGTGTTAAATTGAATGGCATCATGTAATGTGTGTGGATGATGTTTATTCCATTGTGCATGTTTGCTTTAATTTGCATCTGCACACATATGTTTTATTGGTATGAATTGGATTAATGGGCTAAGTTTATGTGAAAGCCCAAAGATTGGTATCATGTTCCCTTCCTAGAATTGGGTCCGCGGGTGGGGACATTACAGATTAGGGGGAATATAATTTGACCTTTCAATGTGCAATATCTAGGGTGGGGAGGTGTTGGAGAGTGGGGAACTAGGGACTATACCAACAATCATCATGTTGAATAGAGCATGAAGTGGGAAAGTCTTGGTTTTTGGAAGAAAAATCATTATTAAAGGTGAGGGGATATTGTAAGGATGGTAAATATGGATGAATATTATCATATTTGGATTCATAGAGAAAGGAAATGTGCATATACTTACAGATATCCTCATTCCATACAATGGTATTGAATAAGAGATGGGAGATTTGAGGTTTTGTGGATGAGTTGAAGTGATATTTTTAGTTATGTTTAGTGAGTGTGTGGTTTTTTTTGCTAGCATAATATGAGGTGAAAAGAACAAAATTAACTTGGGAACTAATTACACAACGAGGAGGTTGCATACTTCATCTTGTCTAGTGTTCATATGAGTTTTTTTAGATGTGTTCATATGAGTTTTTTTAGATGTGAACTTGGGAAATCTTCTTGTCAAATTCATTGTTGTCTATGCATGGATATTGTTGTGGGCATATGATAAAAAAAAAGGCATGGGCTCATCTCAAATCTTGTAAATGAAAAGACTTATTTACAATTCACCATACCTCTATAGAAATGATCTCCACTTGCAATGGAAACTGGTAGCTTGAATGAATCCACTAGATTCCAATACCACTGAAGATGTTTGATAGATTCCAAGGGTGATTTTGTGTCCAATAGATCAAAGAGTGTCCAAAATATCAATGAGTGTGAGCCAATAAGAAACTTGTGAGAGCTTGAAACCCGCGGAAGAAGTGAAACCCGTGTTTTTGCTAGAATTCCTGGGAAATAGAGAACTCTGTTTTTTTTAAACTAGTAACAGGGCCGCGCATGCGTGCTAAAATGCGCGCACGCATGTTTTTCATGTGTACATGTTAGGAGCACGAACATGCCCAAACTCGCGCATGTGCCCCCGTATAACGTTTACACCATTTATTCCCCAATGTCTACACCATTTAATGCCAAACCTTCCCCCACTTCGAAAATATTTTCATAAATTGGACTCAGTGATGAAGTTTGAAGGGTGGGTCTTAATTTTTATTGGAAGGGCTTACTCTTTGACACATTTGATAATTTATGGTTGTCTATGTGCCTTGACCCAATTGACATTGTAAGGTGAGGATGTGCATGCATAATAATACTTATTTATGACTATGCGATGAGGATTTAAATGGAAGAGGATGTAAAGACGTGTTATTTTTATAAGTATTTTGATGGCGAGTGTCGAAGAGAAACGTGGTGATAAACCACAATTCCTGAGCCAAAAATTGTTTTTTTAAATTTTATTAATAAGCATTGTGGTACTTTGGTCCAAATGTTTTTTCTAACTCATTGTTTCTCCATATTGTGTGCCTACTTCCACCTCTCTATATCAATGCATAAAATCAACCTCTGCTTGGTTTGTGGTTATAGTTGCATGCCATTGAGTGTTGTTTAGAGTTTTCGTGAGTCTGTGACATTCATGCAATAAATTAAGTCTTGTAGAGAAGGATTCATCAAAGACGTAATTGGAATTTCATTTTGAAATAACACATATTTTGTAAAGATCAAATGCCATGAATGCATCCTCAGCCTACTATGAAAGACCGTGGATATGTTGAAAAGCATTGAACATCATCGAAGAATGAAAATAGGTTCCTCGAGATCTTATTGAAGCATATTGAGCTCAATTGAATTCCACCTGGGCCTTAATTGAAAATTCTAGACCTCACGCATCATCAATAACACTTAGAATCCATGACACTATCCC